>OW052014.1:15000-1265000 GCA_932526365.1 Lobophora halterata | reverse complement strand
CAAGAATGTTGATCACACATAACAAGCTAATTATAACATCGATGATATTTAACTTTGCACATAATGCCACAATTCAGTGCGCATTTGGTTCAGGGGAAACAAACGGAGGCTGTGGCTCGGGAATCGCTGGACCAGGTCATGAAAACTATTAATTGGGTGCTTTCAGTTGGAGATTTTTCAGTCTGAAAATGCACGCCACGACTTCGTCGCCGTCATACAAAATGCCCTTAGACTGAGCACTTGAATGGATGGTTTCATTTTTATATTGAAATATCTCTACGTACCTACTAGGTATATTTAAATGGTATGGTAATTAGCTATGGTAGGTATTAAAAAGCTGGACTGTACAAGGACTACAAACTTCAAGTCTTTCATGGTGGAAGTACCAGCTAAGCACAGGGAGACGTTCCTCGCACATTATTTCTGACCTGCCGGGGTCGTGTTCCGTCGCTGGAGTCAACGTCAAGAAATAATCTTAACTCTAGTAGTACTTCTAGTTATATAAATATGTATGCTAAGGTATATATTTATGGGCCTATTACTATGTATGTTGTTGCCTGCAAATTAAACTATTATTATTATTAATATTATACGTCTTTCAAGTAAACGTAAATGTGTATTTTCCTTCCCTGTGACTTTTCACTGCTCTACGCTCACAAGAACAGTCCAATTAAAGTGGGATGCAGTATGTTTTTTTTAAAACCTTGATTATTCAATGAACCAGCTGTTTCTCAGCACTGTGTACAACCCAGCGTACAACAGCAGGTTGTACGGTCCGTATGCACTATTGTTCCAATATCCACGTTATTATTACAGTGACACCGGTATTTTCTAATTGTGCCGTTCTGTGGTGTCGGTTACTATTCATTAGCAAATAAACGGAAAGCCTACTGTTGCTGGCAATGCTGGAATCCCATATGTTAAGCTTTAATTAAATGTTATGTGTAGTGTTTACTCTTGCTGGGTTTAAGTAGAATAAATTATCCTTATATCCAGATTTTTATAAAACTCCTCTGAATATGGCACAATGTTACAACAAATAAAAAATAACAGTTACCCCACTCCAATTAACAAATATAAATATGTTTACAAACATAAACCCTTTTAAATAAACAAGCGTTTTTTAAATTTTATTTTATTGTTTTTCGTGCCTCTATTTAAATAAGATCAACGGTCGAACAAACGATAAAAAAAAAACTCACTAATTCGATTCATTAGTTCATTCGTCGAACAAACTATCCCGAAGATCAAGTTGTGCCTACAACACAAGTATCTACACTGTAAATCAAATAATGCATCACAAGCCATTGTATTATATGTAGGTATGTTTGTGAATTACCTCGCTTTCCAAGATGTGATTCCACTTCTTCAGTTAGCCGCGCTTCGTATTGAATTCTAGCATGTCACCCCTATAAAACCTGGTAAAGTCTGATACGACATAATATGTGAGTATGTTGAAGAAACTAAAATTTGGGCGGGACGGAGAAGGGGCGCACGTAGTGGGCGCCCCCGTACGAGTGTCTCCCGTAGCCTTTTTTTCGGATGGACGTTTAATACAGGTAGCCGCAGATGGCCATTGCTACGACACAGGACTCTTGTCTCCAGTAGCCCACCAGCGTGGCGTTTATACGCGCTCCATGCTAGTATGAGGCTGTGTGTGTCTACTCACTTGTATTGAGCGGGACGGAGAAGGGGCGCGCGTAGTGGGCGCCCCTGTAAGAGTGTTTTCCTTTACCTTTTGTTTTTCTGATGGACGTTTAATGCAGTTGGCCGCAGATGGCCGTTACTGCGACACCGGACTCTGTCTCCCATAGCCCGCTATTGTGACGTTTATACGCGCTCCAAGCTGGTGGGTGGCTGTGTTTGTGTATGTGTGTGTGTCTACTCACTTGCATTGAGCGGGACGGAGAAGGGGCGCGCGTGGTGGGCGCCCCCGTACGAGTGTCTCCCGTAGCCCGCCAGCGTGACGTTTATACGTGCTCCATGGTTGATGATGGTACAGTTCGCGGGTTCTGCAACAACAACAATCTCTATAAAGAACATATGCGATAACAATGTTGTTGTTGACTAAAAAGTCTAAGAAATGGATACAAAACTGGCTAAATGAGTATAAGATTCTCCGCGAGAGGAGAGAGCAATGTTATTTTGACTAAGTCTAAGACATAAATTAAAAACTGGCCAAAGAAGTACAAGTTTCAGACTATATTTAGTACTATATTTAGGTGGTTAAACACAATTGTTTATATAGGTTAGTGCCTAAATAAATTTCTTGGGATTAATTAATATTACATAAGATTTTTTATTTCAATTTAGATGTACGTTTACACCGATAACACTTCTCGGATTAAGCAAGTGCTAATTCGACGCCGAAAAGTTATTTTCTATTGTTATTCTCATCACAAAGACGCAGCGAAGTTGTAAGAACAAATAAGGCGGCATGTGGCGGTTACGACTCTCATCAAAGTTGCACGTACCCATAGGCCTCCACCTACGTCTACGTGCCCATTTAGGGTCGTAGCACACATATCGACTCGGCTAGGGATCGTAACCGTATCGCCTTTAACGTCGCCGTCAAACAGCTGTCAACCAAACCTAACGTAAGCACGAAATCAAAGCGGATCAGAAGCCCCGATACGTCGACTCGGCTACGGCTAGGCGACGCCGCGCTTACGGCTCGCCAACCACTGGTTCGGCAACGCAGACCGCGGGAGGGGTGTGGACGAAGAGACGTAAGATAAAGTACGGAGAGCCGTAAGCTAGGTTACGGAGAACCGTAAGCGCGGGGACGGCAAGTAGACCACGCACCGCACCGCGGTTCGTGAGCTTGTCCCGAGGCGATGCGATTACGTTACGATTCCGATTACTGTGCGTTGCAGTAGGGAGTTTCATATAACTATTACTGAACGGCTCGAGTTGATACGGTGACGATCCCTTTCCGAGTTGATACGTGTGCTACGACCTTTAGTGTTCAAGCAAGGGTATGTAGACAATAATTGTAACTAAGTATTTAACTATTCTTCCTTCACCTGCGAGGGGTTCTTGCAAACTTAAACTTAAATATATTAATGTAAATCATTTAGAAGCAATAAATAAAAGGCTTTTTTATTTTTTATTTATCTATTACCTAGGGTATATGATTTAACTAGGGTATATGTTTGAACCCTTTGGGGTCGAGACCTAGGTCCATGGGGAATGGGAGCCTTCCGCGTTTACAAAATTTTGTCAGAGCGTCTGGTCGAAGCGACGCGTGATCAGAGGGATGGCAGCTATCTGGGCCAAAGAATAAGCCTTGCTATACAAAGAGGTAATGCAGCCAGTATCCTCGGCACGCTGCCATCGGGTATCGAGTTGGAGCAGTTGAGCTACCCATAGATCGTTTGCAACGGTCTATGGGTGGCCCAATTGTTTCCTTTTGTAAATTTTGTAATATAGATTGTAGTATAGTTAGCTTATGCTGTAATTAAAAATAATTACCTTCTAATGCTATTTAAACATATATAATTAATTGAATGGATATATATAATATGCACAACTCCTTACTTACTAATATTTAATAATTAATAAAATATTGTGATAAATAACTTTTCCGATATTTCAGGAATTTCAGAACCGACCAATGGGCTAGCTTTCCTTGGTCAAAGAATTAGCATCGCTTTTCAACGCGGTAACGTCACCAGACTTTTGGGTACTTTGCTTATAGACAGTGAATTAATTCTACTAGTAACTCTCTCTCTCTCTGACTAAATTCTGTGTATTATTTATAATTTTATAAATAGATAGGTTATCTTTATTTTTATATTTAGCTAGTTAGGTAATTTTAGTTTTATTATGTTTTAGCATTTAGTAAAAAAATATTTAGGTATTGTAAAACATGTAACAGTGGCTTATTCCCCGGAGCTCTACGAGTCCATTGTTCTCAAAAAATTAGGTTCATACTTTGATAGCCAACGGCTCCACGACTTATAAAATAAATTAAAATTCCCTTACCAACTGTTCCATGGAATTGTTTGGTACAGTTAGCGATAAAAAGCAATATGGGATAGGACAAATATTAGTTTCTTCATGAAATAAAAGGCAACGAATAGATAAATTAGGACTCTTTTTTGGGTCACAAAACAATGTTTTTACAAAAGGCGGACTTATCGTTAATTACGATATCTTACAGTAGTTAGTAGTTGAGTAAAATAAAAATCTGCAAGATTATTTCAGTTGGAGCTCAAAGTTCTTAAAAAAGTTTTACCTAGTCTATCATACTAAATTAAAAAAAAACCTTAGACACTAAAAAAGTTTTAAATGGGCTTATCTGTTTATCTTGACTTTTCTGCCCATCCTACTCTAAAACTCCATTGAGAGTCACCGAGTTTTCGTCGCCTGTACCGTCGACAATAAAATGCATATTAGATAAGCGTATTTTGTTGTCTGTACGTGATTGGGTGAACGTGGCCCAGTCTCAATATTATATCAGCAATATGGCTAATATACTGCCTCTATCATTGGGAAATTATTGTTATAGTAATAGACGGTACCCTCTGTTTGGGGCTACTTTTCGAGTATATTTGGGTACTACCCTTCCCCTTGTATCTCAATTTTGGGTAATTTAAGTAGGTTTCGTATGCGTGGTCGGGGTTTTAAGCGACTTGGTTGTTTAAGAACTTTATTCGATGGTTTATTTAAGGTATAGGATGCGTAAATTTGAATTCAAACTTCCTGGAAAATGTTCAATTTTTCATTGCCAAATTTCCAATGTATTTATTTTTATAAAGATTCTAAAAACTCTACATTCACCCTAATTGTTATCTATTATACATTTTATTCTATTCTTAAGTAGGTACCAGTGCCATATATTTATTATTCTGCTGCTGAAAAGTAATGTGGGACAAAAGTGAGTGTGAATAAATAATGTCTATATTTAGGTCAAAAATAAAGCCTACAGGTTGACAAACAATTGATTCCGTATGATTAATCGAATGTAAACACACGTTTGTAGCTAATCGATCGATTTATCGCTTCATAATCACGGCTAGACTCAACTCTACATAGTATTTTATAACTCTATTAATAAACTATATAAAAGTGATTTTTAGATGCAATTTTGGAATCGTCTCATTGCTTTTGGAGTTTCATACGCCTTCACTCATATCACTAATCATATCATAAAAGTGAAGGAATAAGAAGAAATTTGTAAAAAAATATAGTCCTCATGGAAAACAAGTCAAAAAGTAAACGCTTTATAGACTCGTAAATTAAATAACTATTTGCAATAATCACGAAAATCAACGAAAACCTTATAATAAATGTTTTATTAATAAACTATAATTAAATTCTAAATGAAAGCGGGTCTCGTTTACACCATAAAAATATTTAATTTGGTCACCGTTGATAAGGGTTAATTGGTTAGGTATTGATTACACACTATTTTATTTCATTATAATTTTTAACTACTGCAGCTGTAAATACATACATATACACATAGGTATGTAAAAAATACTGGAAGGAACTCAGTACTTAGATACAAGTTTGTTTCAGCTTAGTTTGGTAGGGAGAGTTTTAAGTGTAATTTACTTTAATTAAAATAAATATATTTTTACTTTAAATTTAACGAACAACAACAAACATTCACACACTCACACCCCTACACTAGGATTTCCTGGGTCGCAGGTGGCATGGACACATACAAGACATCACAACATCCAAGACCCGAGAACAAACATTAGTGTTCATCACACAAATATTTGCCCCGGCCGGGGATCGACTACCAACTTAGCCACGGTGTCGTCTATTACTTAATCGTTAATTATTATTATATAATATTTGTTAATAGTTATTAGTCGTTAATTTACTTTACACATCCATTTTTATAATAACAGCAACACCGATAACTCAATTCGTCACGTGTCAAGGACGCCTTTTGAAATCACACGTTGAATGCATTCAATTTATTTGACGTCAATTTAATTACTACCTATATGATAGTGTGAGCTGGTAATTAATTGAAAACAAGGTTGTCCTATGAATATAAGAAAGTACAAAGCTATAAGCTACTATCAATGGATAATTTAAGTAAATGATTTATTGTCATTCAGTGCCCGAAAGGAGCCTCTTTGAGGCGCACTTGAAAGCCTTTCACCACACTGGTTTGAAGAACTAGGGATACGATAAAAATAAGAAGTTTCATAGTTATTTTCACGTTTACACAGAGTGGTTTGTGTGTTGTTTTAAGCCACGGAAAAGATTTATTGGTTTTCAAAAAAATCTAATATAATAACATTTTGTTTATTGCATGATATCACACATAGCAATTATAAAATCAATCCATTCATACCAAAATGTTCTTGTACGCCAAATTCTGCAAACCGTTGGTTGAGCATTGAGTTCTTTTTTTCACAGAACACAAACTGTCTGAACGAAAAGTTAACACCTTTTTCAAAAACAAGCCAATTCTTGCCTCGTTTGTAAGCCAATCAACAAAGTAAACACACGTAGCCACTTATCTGAACACATTATCACAAATGCACACTGATTTTAAGTCGATTACGACACATTTTTATCAACAAATCCTAATATAAATTGAAAAATGTTTTACGAAACCCAACAAAATTACCTACGAGTTTATTATTAGACTTTTTTTTAAGTAAAAGATTTTGATGTGACAATGATCATGCTCGTATCAGCTATGTTTGAGAACTGATAACAATCGTTGTTGCTGACGCTAGCGGCCAGGTATTTTGTTGATAACGTAGGCATAGAAGTATTAAAATATAATTATAATGTAGTATATTGAAAACGCGCCAAAAAAGTTGGCTAATTTTGGGCAACTTCTAGTAAATTTTGATCCGAGGCTTAATTTCGAAAAAAGTAACAGAGCTAAAGAAATATTATAAGTTAAACTTAGTGGGTATTTTTCATTATTAATAAAACTAAATAGTAAAAAGTGACAAAATATATTTTAAAAATGGATATATTTTATTTTTATTGACGAGCTGTCTGATTTTTTTTTCCATTTTACGACCACCTTGGTTCAATACTGTCTATCTTGGTGTTCTCTATGAAAACCTTTAGTCATCTATGCACGTAGGTAATTAGGTAAGGTAAAGATTTGAAGAAACTTACCCTATTTAAGCAAGTATATTCATTATTTAATCAACAACCAAATAGGGAAGTTGTTTTAAAGTCCTTCAAGGTGTTACAGAATAAAAATATTAACCGGAAAGACCTTTAATAATACTTCCTAAAACATTTCAATATTTAACTGAATTTTATATTGTTTTTAATATTTAACTTAATTTTATAAATACGATTTCGACTAGCATATATATAAACTAGCAGTTTTTTGCTTTGTGCAATAAAGCATTTTCTATCTAACTATCTATAATTAACAAAACCTTTTATTTCCCTTCATTTCACTTCTGTATAAAACTTGCACATCACTTTTTTTCTAGTTATATAGAAGAGGACGGACGCCCGTCCGTTATACAATGCGAACTAGTACGGAGGGTAGTCACCTAACTGCAATACGATTTTATTTACAAACTACCTTAAAATAGTCTTCCATTTACTCATTTATTATAAGGCGTATTTGTAACTAACCATACTTATGACAAATAAATAAATTGAAATTACAGGATGTGATTTTTGGTGAAAAACACAATATTCTAAATAGAAGCGAGAGCATGTGTGTGTAACTGCTTAGCCTAGACTATTACGCAAGAGTTTATCAATTAGGACAATATTTATCTCTTTTTACTTGTGTAGTAAAACAGAATATAATATTTATTTTAAAAAAAATAAGTTTTTAGATGTTTCGTTCAAGGTGTCCATGAGATTCAAGTTCCGTTGCGCGATAACTAAGCTAAAACATTTTGACTACAACGTAGTATGAACCCGTTTTCATAACTTTGTCTTCATGAACCTGAGTTCTGAAAGCGTAAATCAGAAAATCAAGGAAGCTGGTTTGGTTAAGCACACAAAAAATTTATTTTTTCTCGTAAGCGTTGGTTGCCATTTAAAAATTACAAACAAAAATATCTATGAAATTCGGATGTTGAAATGTGGAGCGCAACATGTGTGTGCGAGTGCTGTTTGTACGAGTACCACTCCGCAGCTCTCCACTTCCATGTAATAAACGAAACAGTGCATTCACGATATTTATCTCCTCATCCACAGAAGTATTAATGTATAGAAACACAATGTAGTACATTGAAAATGCGTCACAAAAAAGGGAGCCACATAAGCTAACTTCTAGTACATTTTGGTCCGAGGCTAAATTTCGAAAAAGAGAAGTAACAGGCCTAGAAAAATATTATATGTTAAAACTACTAGGCTTTTAGGCTAGGTCATTGTTAATAAAGTTCCATCGTAAAAAGGAACAAACATTATTCGAAAATAGAGATATTTCATTTTTATTGACAGGGTGTCTGAAAATTTTCTGTCCTATATACCGCGTCTATTTTGGTTTGGTACTGTCCATCTTGGTGTTCTATAGGAACACCGTTGTTCGTTTATGCCCTCGCCATATTCCCGCAACTTTGTTTCGTTTTATTTGTAAAATTTATAGATCAACACTAAAAATAATTTTATCTAAACTCGATTCGAGAAAGCTATAACTTAGTCCTACATAATTTACTATAAAAATAGCACTCTATTTAAAATTGATTGATTCAGGCGTTACTTTGCGGAAATCCATTAATATTAATAAATTGTAGAAATACTAAATACTATATATATCCGCTTAATTTCTAAACAAAGGTCGTAATTAACTTAACTCTAGTTTAGAATTTTAGTATCTAAACCAAAACGCCGAAAACAGAAAACCCTAGTCAGAACTCGACACGTGTTTCGCCTCTACACGATTTCGGCGAGTCAACATCTCCTGAGGATGCCTCGTGTAGAGGCGAAACACGTGTCGAGTTCTGACTTGGGTTTCTTGTTTTCGGTGCTTTGGTTTAGATACTAAAATTCTAAACTAGAGTTAAGTTAATTAAGACCTTTGTTTAGAAATTAAGCGGATTTATTACTAAATATATTTATACTTATTTTATTAGTCTCTATTTAAAAAATCTAATTGAACATGTGCCAATAGTTTTCATGAGATTTTTGTCCAATTCGTAGGTTTGGCATTTCACATTGGATTCGACATCGTTTACATCCAAGAACGCAACTCTGATTGTCTGTTCCGTTTAGGTATCTAATACCTATCGGGTTCGTATCGAACAAGAAGGTTTTTATTCAAGGTATATTTTTAGCAACGTAGAATTAGGTTTGATAGTTTTAATCTCGGCTTATCTTGGCATGTGGGCGTAGAAAAGTGTAGGTAAAAGAGGAGCTAGCTTTTCAGGAAAAGCGTAGGATTATTTTCCAATTAGGATTTTGCAGTAATTTCTTCGGAATTTGTATAAAATATTAAGCTGGGCTATTTATTTCCACGAGATTTATTAAATTCAATAGGTATAATTAATAAAGGAATACTAAAGTCAAGATTTATTTATTCATATAGACTAGATTTTTCAACGAAGTTTTTCTTAGTGGTACCTGCTAATATTATATTTGTTTATCGTGTCTTTATCATCTATGCAGCAGTAGGATGTATCAAGTTCACAATAATATTAATATCTAGTTGACTTGACACCCCAACTTCGTTATATAACATACCCTCAAAATGTCAAGTCTCTACTTCCAGTAGTATGACCTAGTATACCTTGTCTGTCAGTCGGTCAGGACTTAGCATTTTATAGATATTGATAATCGTGTCTTAAATTATGTAATATGTGTTCCTATAGGTACTATTCAGAAGTGGCAGTTAAAACAAATTATTGGGTCGAGGTCCATGGGAAATGGGTTCCGCGTTTTCAAAATTTTGTCAGAGCGTGTGGTTGAAGCGACGCGTGATCATAGGGCTGGCAGCTACGGCCAAAGAATAAGCCTTGCAATACAAAGAGGCAATGCAGCCAGTATCCTCGGCACGCTACCATCAGGTATCGAGTTGGAGCAGTTGAGCTACCTATAGATCGTTTGCAACGGTCAATGGGTGGCCCAATTGTCCTTTTGTAAATTTTGTAATATACTCGTAGATTGTAATAGTTAGCTTTTGCTATAATAAATACTCCTAGAAACAAAAAAACAAATTAAACCAATAGCATCCTGCATAAGTTACGTGATAAGTAGACTTTTCAGACAATTTCATTGGCTTATCTTACAGATAGTCTTTGTCTACAGAAGCTGTACGTATATGTGAGCAATAAAATGGATGCGATGTGAAGTCGCATTCCTCCTCCAGAGTCGAAATCGCTTGGATTCCGGAACTTCCGGAGTTTTACTGTGTCCTGGATTCCAGAAGCAACGTGTGGTCGCTTCTGTGCTCTGTGGTTAGCGAACATACGGTAAAAAGCGGCAATCTAGCCGGTACATACAATTATCAAGGTTTTAGAAAAACATACTACAACCGACTTCAATTGGACTGTTTTAGTAACCGTAAACACCACTGAATAGTCACAGGGAAGCAAAATACTTCCCTTACTTTTTAGGTTCCGCGGTAAAACTAGGAGCTCTATAGATTCGTCTGTCTTTCGTATGTCACAGTTATTTAATGCCACTTTTTTTAATTTTGAAGCCTTATAGCCAAAAATCCCTAGACATAAAATTACCTTTCTTATCAACCAGTAACATAATTACGTGCCGTAAACTTTTACCACCTATTTCTCCTTGTTACATACGGATTCAAAGTTACAAAAGTTTTTACCTAACTCGACTAATTGTTCTTCTAATAAAAACTATTTCAAATTTCAACAACAAAAAGCTTTCAACAAAAGTCAACCATTGTAGGTTAGGTACAGTCAGCTGCTTAATCATTTGCATTATTTAAAAAATAACGAAGTTGGAGAAGAAGTAGAAGTACGTATCAAGAACTAAAATGAGGAAAACTGGACAAAGTTTCACCTATTACGCCGATAAGAACAAAGATTTTAAATTCGATGAGATACCTAAGTATTTTATAATTCAGGTACCGATTTCATACGTATCATCTCCGAAATTCCAATTCGATCGCGTTGTAAAGTCCGATATTTCCGCTTTCTCTACCAAAATGTTCGTTTTTTTTTTATTTAATTTTATCATTGTTCTTATAATGCTGAGCGTACTTACCTCTTCACCTGTGCCAGTAACTAATGATCAGCTGGTTTCTGACGCAAAGTCGCAAAAAGCCCACAAGACGTATTGTCTCCGTAACGGAATACTAGAGCACGTATTTAGTACATTCGTTATCTTAGCCAGCTATACACAGCTTAGACACAATACGTTCTACAAAACAGAACGTCAAATGCTGTAAAAGACTGATTCTTAGTAATTAGGTAGATTGTAACGGGTATTTATCGCAACTCACCTTATATATTGTTTTGTTCTGAAGTTTCGGCTGTATTTGTATGCCTATTACGGCAGGATATAAAATGGACTCAATCTATTTAAGACCGTATTGTAAACACATATGTTCTAGCAAATAAACAATATGACATTTCATTTTCATTCCATTTCCGTGGTCACGGGTTGACTGCTGCAAATGGTGTTACATTCCTTATAAATATGTGTGATAATCGCGAAAGTCTTTGAAAAACTATATAGATAGATAGATAGATGTGTTGCTCAATCAAGCCAAAACTAAGAAAACCGATTTAATTATTATAATTATTCAATAAATAAATGAAATAAAATACTAAAATACTAAATAGATTAACCGGAAATTCATTGTGGATATACTTGGGTCGTACTGTATTATGTATATTGCTCTTCTCAACATCTCCTACTCAGTTATCCCCTTCACAATATGAGATCGTACTCAGATTCCTTCACGATAACCGCTATCAGACTGTGGAACAGCATTATGCCTGCTCTTCGCGACGCTGTCTCTGTAAATGTCTTCAAATCCAAAATTTATAAACATTTTCTCAATAAAAATGCTTTGAGCTAATCATCTCCATGAACTATTTTCTATTTTTATTTTATTTAGATCAACTTTTTAAGTAGGTACTACTATTTATATATATACATATAGTATTATATATATACATATAGTATTATATATATATATATATATATATTTATATATATATATTTATGTATATTACATAATTTATAATATTTGTGTAGGATAATAATCATTCCTTAATGAAATCTGTTCTTCGTGCACACCCACGCAACTGTCCACAATACACAAAGGTTTAGCTGGAAGATAATGCTACATAGCATTAAGTTCGCCTTTGTACTATTTGTTAAGTGCAATAAAGTATTTTCTATCTATCTATCTATCTATATTGATAGTACTCGTACTTATCTACTTGTATTGTTCCTCTCTCTTACTTTCCCTTCATGAATATTCAAAGGCAATTTTTATTTTTCTTCGTTTTCTTCCTAACAAAGCTCCATTAGATAAAACTCAAACAGAATTGGTTCTCGATCGGCTAATTGAAATCTTATACTCCACTTGATACCGAGTTTGAATTGAAAAGGAAACAAGATAATAAAAGCCACGGCCAAATACAAATGTAATTTTCGCAAAATGAACATTACACAACATGACAAAATGATTGTTTTCGACCTGAAATTTTTCCTTTCCTTTACAAGCTTGCTGGAGGCCTTCAAGTGGTATGAATAACAAAATCGTCACTAGGGTTTCCACAGCTCACATTTTCAGGTCGAACGTGTGGTGTCGAAGGGTGGAAAGTCATTAGGGCCATTCTGAATGAGGGCATCCCTACCTTGCGCTGACTCGGCTACATTCTGGCCTATTTGGGCAAACGGATTTTGGAAATTAGGAACTAGTTGCTACCAAGTAGAGGTAGTCGGGTAATCAGTGTTCGAAAGTGTTCGTCACTTTGAGTACACATTAAAGAGAGGTATTAAATAATTAATTAAAATAAATGAAATATTTAATAGTTGGATCTATAATAACGCAATATTCACAGTGTCAGATATTCCATGCATTTCTGTGTTGCGGTTTGGAGTGTGCGGTAGCAAGTGAAATTACTGGGTAGATAGATAGTAACACTTTATTGTACACCCCGAAGAAAATAATAGAGGCTACAATGGGCGACCTTATCGCTAAAAGCGATATCTTCCAGACAACCGTTAGATGAAGAGGAGTGATAGTAGTTGGCGTCTGGATGGGTGAGTCGTAATAAAAAATATATAAGATACATACATACAAATATTTACACATATACACAGATACTGGGCTTTCCAGACTGACCATCAAAATGTCTCAAAGTGGACGAGCGCTAATAGCAGTGTTGCACCGGCCTATGTAAATCAACGGTTTAGCACTATTTTGTTTATAGGTAGGAGTGATCTCGAAAAAACTGTTAGAGAAACTAAGAGTGTGCCAACGAGGGATGGAGCGAAGCTACATCGGGGTGAAGTTGAAACACCGTATCAAAAACAAAACTATAAGAGGCAAAACAAAGGCAAATGATGTGGTTCAACGGATCCTAGGTCTTATATAGAACTGGGCACATACAGAGGTTGAAAAAGAATAGATGGAGCCAAATTATAACTAACTGGACTCCCCGTGACACGAAGCGGAGAAGAGGAAGACCAGCTACCCGCTGGAGCGACGACATAGTAAAGGTGGCTGGAAAACTATGGTCTAGAACAGCTAGAGACAGGCAAAAATGGAAAACCCTGGAGGAGGCTTTCACCGCCATAGGCGGTCCCTACACATAATAAATATAATCCTTATTTTATTTGTAATATGTAATTTGTGTAAAGGAAATAAAAGCTTTTTATATTTTTATTTTATTTTAGGAGTGATCTCTTACCACCAGGAGAAAGTCTAGCACGTCTCGTAACTTGTTTGAAACAAAATTGGGCAGTTCTATCATTCAGAAATAACTAGAGAAGAAATGATAAAGTAAATCGTTGGTTACAAATAAATATTTGAGTACGACCTTAGATATACGTAGACGAATCTTTTCAGAAAACTTTAGAATGACCTAAAAACCACTATTTTATAAGCCATTTTGTTTCCTGGCAAGTTCCCTAATCTAAAATCAGTTAGTCTATAACCTACGCATAGAAAATTATATCACAACGATTTCATCATTAATATTCACCTAGCTAAGTAAATAAGTAAATGTAAAACTTTAGAATGACCTTAAAACCACTATTTTATAAGCCATTTTGTTTCCTGGCAAGATCCCTAACATGTAAAATCACGAGCAAACCAGTTAGTCTCTAAGTACTACGCATAGAAAAATATATCAAAACGATTTCATCGTTAAGTATTCACCTAGCTAAGTATATTTACCAATCATTTACAAAATCAGTAAACACTTTATCATGAGGAGCCAATTAAAATATCAGTTTCACGTCAAACAAAGCAAATTGTTATTCACGAATACGGTTTCAAAAGAGCTGGAAATGTTTATTCGCTTTTTAATTTTTCGACGGTATAAGGAATTTGGGTTTTCAAAATAACAATGTTTGTGACTTGAATTTCTAGTATGTTCATGATGATGGTCCGCTATAACAGTTTTTGATAAATAAATAGATATACGAACATTTATTTTTCAACTGACTTCAAAAAGGAGGAAGTTATCAATTCAGTTGAATGTTTTTTGAAAAAAAATGTAAAAAAAAAGTTGTAGAAGTGAACCAAATTGCGTATTTTGCTTACCTGTGACTTATCAGTGGTGCCTACGGTCACTACAACAATCCGATTTAAGTCGGTTGTTGTATGTTTTTGTAAAACCTTGTTGTACACCAACATGAACAACGCAAAATCTATAAAATAAAATTATAAACATGCTCAAAGGCAAGTAGTGTAGGGAGCGAGCATAATCGCTGTTAGCGATTACTTCTAGGCAACCCTGCAAGTAAAGAATTAGACGGCGCGGCGCAAAGTAACAAAGTTTTACAAAGAGCAGTAATGTTATTGTTCCCAGTAACGTTATATCAAGCTAGTTGGTACATTATCTACGAAGGTACTTAAATAGCGTAAACAACGGTGACCCAAAACTTATTCCCGCGGGAGCAACTCTAGACTACATAACTCATGGGGACAAAGGTGATGCTATATTCACCATATTTCGTAGTTTATTAACGACCCCGCCGGCGTTATGTAGCGGCGTTACGTTACGGCGATGTTGTTGATTCAGTCTGATGGCGGGATAATAACCTAGAGGCTCCCTGAAGGGTTGTAAAGTGAGATGAGTATCTAATGAAACGGAGGCTCATTGTTTGTAAACATAATTATCTTACTTCAATATCGTTATATACCTTTACGTGGCCTGAATATTTCAATTTTATTGTGAGAAAGGCATAAATTAAAAAAAAAAATAAGAAAGACGTGGATAAAGGTAGGAGGATCAATAAGTTGAAGTGGAGATGGGCAGGAAGTGGAGTGGAAGGATTTGAGGGAGACCTTTGCCCAATAATTATGGGACACCGAAGGTGAAATGTTGAAAAAAATGGTAATGTGTAGAAGCTAAGAAGGTATATGCTTCATCAATCTCTACCTTCCACGTCAAAAACTCTCTACCTTCTGATATTGAGCCCGTTCGGCTCTTATCATCCAATATTATAGCTGCAACATTACAGTGCTCAGCAGGCTTAGCACGGACTGGGGATAAAAATTTTGTCCCCTGTTTTTATCCACCTTCAAGGGATAAAATTTACTGGAAGGTGGATAAAAACGGTGGACAAAATTTGTATCCCCAGTCCGTGCTATCGGTGCTGATTATCTCATTATCCTAGGATGCAAAATGTTTAGGTAAGAAAACTAATAGTTTTCAAAGCGTCGATGAGCTCGAACATGCTTTAACACAAAAAAAGCCTAAAGTTTAAATACGAGTGCCCTAGCAGCACAGTGGGATTGCAAAAATGGCACAAATAAACTAAAATCTGAGACAGTATCCGACTCAAGATGATTTGTGGCTGTTTTTCCAAATTTTCCGAATGCGAAATATTGCGACAGCCGCCATCTTGATAGCGCCGGCGCACGTCAAAATGGCCGCGCGGGTTTTTACGCTGAACTAGCAACTTACATCCGGTTAAGATTCAATTCAAGCAAGTCTGTTACTGGAAAACTGCCATTTGGAATAATTTAATTTTAAAATTGCATAGTTTTCGAGAAAATCGTGTTTTTTTTTTTAATCGTTCGAATTATGAAAATACAGAATAAATGTAAATTTCTTTCTAAGTAGAGAAATTAGGTACATTTAGACAACAACCAAGACAGTCAAAAAGATAGCGCACACAGAGAGTACCTAAGTTTGGTTAATTTAGCTGGATTTTGATTACCAACATACTTGAAACTTATAGCAGCAGGGTTGTTTGTTAAAATTTGGCAATAGTTTTACTCCTATCTCATTGATATTTTTTGTTGATCCATGTTTTTGGGAACGACAAACTTAAGTATTTCAGTGAATAAATAATCAAGATTTTAGAATCATACTACAACTTCAATTAAACTGAGCGTACATTTAAAAGTCACAGGGAAGCAAAATACGCAATTATGCTTACTTCGACGACATATATTTTTTAAAATTAAGTATTTTGATTTAAAAACTAAACTACTGAACCGATCATTATAAAATTTCTAATACAAAAAGAATTATTTAAATTAGTTTATAAAAACAAAGTTCTGAGGTAACAAACATAAAAATATGTTTTTTAAGTCGTTTGATAATAGAATAACTTATACTAAGACAAAAGCTTTTAAGTTTAAGGGGCATCCTCAAATCCGAATTCCATACAAAAATTTTTCGGACAAATACTCAAAAAGTACGCCGTATTATAGTAATTTCTACACACTATTCGTTTCCTCTATGCTTTTTGATTTCGTGAACAAAAAAAGTGAAAAGTTTCATACTTTAATTTAGATTTTATACGTGTTTTAAAATTAACCCTACTAACTTAAAAACACGTATAAAATCTAAATTAAAGTATGAAACCTTTCATTTTTTTTGTTCACGAAATCAAAAAGCATAGAGGAAACGAATAGTGTGTAGAAATTACTATAATACGGCGTACTTTTTGAGTATTTGTCCGAAACATTTTTGTATGGAATTCGGATTTGAGGATTACCCTTAAATATTATTATTATAATAATGTAATATTAATAACACTCACAACACAACATGCTCATCACATAACATTGGGTTCATGCAAAAGTATTAATATCAAGAATTCATGCTATACAACTTGAAAGTCATAAGACAATTGTTTTTATTTAAAACATATTATTGTCTTAAGGTGAATATTTAATTCCACAATTACCTATAGTTGCGCTAGACGTAACTAAAATGTTCTTAAAAGTTTCCTTAAAAGTAGGCCTCGAATAGTTAAAGTATAACAGAAAAAATACGAATAACACAACATCGATATTTTTACATAAATTTACTTACTCCTGGACTTCATTTTGACCGGTTTCCTGCAAAGAATGCAACTGTTATTCAGATGTTTTACGTAATTCTAATTTAAAAATACGTAACCAAAGTTCGAAATTTACATAAACGTTAAGTTAAAGTGTTTTTATCTACCTCGTATAAACGTAATAATTACGTAATAATACGTAATATTTGCCAAAATCAAAAGACAATTTGTTTTATTTCTAGGTAAATACACGTTGTCAGACCACTGTTTAGAAATAAATTACTCGAAAACAAAGGTCATGCAATTCAGACCATATCAAAAAACACCTTTGAACGTACAAATAGTTTTTAATAATAACACTCTAGAATGCGTTAACACCTTCTCTTTACTCGGAATAAATATAGATACACATCTTAACTTTAAACAACACATAGAAAAAGTCCGATCAAAAATGTCAAGCTTTACGTATGCACTCCGCGAGCTAATTAGGTCGACTGATCTATCCACAGCATTATCGGCGTATTATGCACATATTCATACACATTTACGACAAAACGTTATCTTATGGGGCAATAGCACCAACATAGACGACTTATTTATACTCCAAAAGAAATGTGTGCGCATCCTAGCAAACATCAAGTTACCGGAAAGTTGTAAGCCTTATTTCCAAAAGTTTAGAATTCTTACGCTGACTTCAATTTATATTTTAGAAATAAGCAAATTCGTCAGAAAGTATCCCGACTTATATAAAAAGTTCGATGACCTCCCGAGTAAACATGCTTTAAGACCAAGGGGAAACCAATTATTACAATTACCATCAAAACTCAAAATGCATAGTACAGGTCCATATAAGATGTCCATAAAAATATATAATAAACTTCCAGAAGACATTAAAAACTCGCAAACGGAATCATTATTTACTAAAAGATTAAAGCACTTTTTAGTTGAAAAATGTTATTATGAGTTAAAAGAATTTTTGGAAGAAAAATGATAATAAGTACCTACCTACTTACCTAGAATAAAATTAAAATCGTTAGTATTAAATTATAAAAAACCGTAAAAAGATATTATTATTTGTTTTAAATTGACATACTTCAATAAAAATAAATAATATAAATGTGATAAGTAATCTATTGTTCAAAACCTCGGTCTGCCAGCCTTCTATTGTAGTGCCCTAAAGGGGCTCGCATGAGATCCTACCACTGTATGTGAATTACTGTTACCCTCGTACCATGTGACAACAATAAAATTATTGAGTATTGAGTATTGAGTATCGGTCAAATTTTAATCACCATAAAAAAAAATACGCATAATCAGTTGCCGTTACTGAACACATCTACGGCAAAAAAACTTGAAAAAATTAAGTCGATTTTTTGTCAAAATAAATTAGAATAAAATTGGATAACTGTTACCCTTAGTCGTTTTCCTATGGTTTAGCGTCAAGTGGTACCTTTAATTGATAATAATTTAAGTTTTATTCATCGTTTGGCAAACCCGGGTACCTAGCTCGAGCCAGCTCGCAAAACCTCGGCTCGGGCGCCGCACTCGCTCTGCTGTCACTCTGCCATTTTGTAAAAATCCAAAATTCTGACTGCACAGATGCAAAGTAGTACCCCATCTGCATTGCCCTTTTTTTGTAATAAAAATTGGTGGTGTATATGCTGGGTAAAAACTACATCACTTAATAGCATAATGCAGAAATATATAGATATAGATTTTTTTTTAACACAGACAGACAAACATTTGAGAGACAAAATTATTATATCACCTAAAATATTCGGTTAGTAATTGAAACGAACACTCTAGGTAGGTATAACACCTAAGGGTTGGTAGGTACATGACCTAAACTCTATGTAGGCACCGTGTCTGGAGCAGACTCGGTTTACGACCAGACCCACTAAAACTAAAATGCGAACCAACGGTTCCTTGAGGCAACGGAACGGTCACGAGAGATCCGACATTCTTTGCCGTACAATGTCTAACACACATCTAATAAAGCTACAAATAGTTAAGACTCGGTACAGATAAGAACTGCAGCCTTCGCTTGCTGCAATTTCATTTACGTTGCGAGCTAACAAAATACCTTCAAGCGAGAGAGATTGGTTCTACACTGGTTAAAGTTTCGTTTGGTAACATACTAAGGTAAATAATGTCGTGGCAAAACATGATCAAAAAAATATAATAAATTCTGATCTATCACCGAAATACGAGTACGTATGTAGAGCACGTTTTTTTGTAATTAATAGAAATGTTACTGGCAAAAATGATAGCTGTATCTACATTAGTAAAATGTTGCTTATTTAAACGCACCTATCGAAAAATGCAGAAAGAGGATCTCTCATGATCAAATTACGCGAAAAATTGGGAAAAGTTGGTTGTTGAATTTCCTATGAGAGAGACGTAAACGCGCGTTTTGATTCTTATCTTGTTTATGTTTTACCATTGTACTTTTTTTGTACAATTGGTTTTCTTTGTGAGAAAAAAAAATAAAGGTTGGTACAGGAAAAATGTACCAAGTACTTTATACACCAATCTTTTGAAAATCAATCGTTTAATATGTCACGTTTATCAAACGCATATTGTCATCCTAATTGCGAAAGTTCGTAAAGATGGAATGATTGATGAATTTTCGCTCCTCAATCAAGCAAAATCTACTTAACCGATTCGGCGGCAATTCGATGTTGGTATAGTGTATGAACGGAAAATTACTACTTTTTTATTCTGATACTATGAGTATGAAGCTGCTCATAGTATGCTGAACAGCTTTATAGTAATAAAAACTTTTTTGAATTCATAAGAAGCGGAAACATTCACGTACACCGGCAGGTAGAGGTAGAACTCTACTATATCGTTGGCCGGTTGTAAAAAAAACATAAAGAAAACTTCCTAGAAATAAAAACAAGGTACCCTCATAGCCTTATCCCGAAACTCCTAACTCAAACGTCGACATAACCTCAACCGCCCGATAAAGAACGAAACGCAAATGACAAATGTCAGTGTTTACCGCCTCTGGGGCCCTCCGTCGTAATTTCGGCGGGAAATCGCGATAACAAGCGAAAGTGGGGCCGTATCCCGGATCCCAGATTACAGACAGGTGTGCCTTTAGATTAATGACCTCCGTCTCTTAGGAAAAACTTTTTTCCTGCCGCCGCCGCCGCCCCGCCAATTTCGAACGAAAGAGTTTTGTTCATAATCGCTTTTTCTACTCGCTTGACTTTTTAGCGGTTTCCCAGTTTTCTGTCGACGTCACGTTACATTCTACTAGCTTTATTTTTTTTTCTTATTTTTGCTAGACCTAATATTAGGATGTTGACAAATACAAATGATTAAACTGTCTTAAAAACTTCAAATTACAAACAGAATAAAGTGTTCTTATTTTCTCTGAACCCTTTAGAACTAAAATACAACTAAAATGTTTTTTTTTTATTTTCGACTATTAAAGAAATGAACTACAGTTACCACCTATATGTACTATAGGTAAGCGTAAAGAGCGGGTTCAAAAAGAACGCTTTCAATTTGAAGATTGGATTCATGCGCCTAAGCGAAATGCTTTTAAAATTACCTAGAAAATGTTTCTAAAGGGCACACAAGGCATCAGGCCGCATTAGAGCTTAGAAAATAAAACTACCGTGCCTCGGACATGGTACAGTCTATTTGAAAAGTGTTATGATTTGATTTTGATGATTTTTTATCAAAATAAATCATCTATTTACGCTGCCAATATTGTTTTGGCAGCATAGGGGAAAGTGGGTAGGATTCGTACACAAGGAGCATTCGTACAGGGGCCATAAAGTGGACTACGAAATATATTAGCACGTCTGCATTTTTGTGCGTGACTCTCGTTCGAACGCCTAGGCTAACCATGAAGTGGGGTGGCTGTGCGGCCGCTGGCTTCGCTAGGACGAGTCGAAAAGTGTTTTTGGGCTGCGTAAATAATATTTGGATTCACCTTTGAACCCGTTTTTCTCTAATAAGTTTAGCTCAAATTGTAAATCTAATTTATAGTAGTTTATGATGTGATGCCCTAGATTAATATGCAAACATTCATTTCGAGAAAACCACTACAGTTATTTTTATTTTTATTGTTTTCCTATTTTTCTGGGGTACCTTCGTACAGTCATGAGCGGGGATTATTCGTACAACCCACTTATGACCTGCGTCATGAAGTTTGCTGAACAATACTTATAATTATATTTTAGAATAATTCCGCGAGTTTATATAAAGAGGAACCAGGACAAAGAGGAGACTTTTTCATCTTTAGTTTTGAAAAATACCTGTCTTTGTAGAGTACCCAATAGTAGAATAGGTAGAATATGCAAGAATAGTGGTGTTTTACCCTGATAGTTAAATGATTTAATTTCCTATCAAGGACTTTTTAGAAGCCTGTTACTCTAAATAATGAGTAATTTTGATTTCATTAACAAATTTTAGAATAAATCACTAAAATATGTAAGTGTTTAATTTTTTCTAGTTTATTTCTCAACCAATATTGTCAACTATTGTTACTTAATTTATGGCTGAGTCTCTGATAATTTTTTGCTCATTATTGTGTATTATATGGCCTTTTTGATTGCTATGTACGAAGGCACCCCACTTTGTACGAATGTGCCCCATACTATGTACGAATCCACCACACGCGCGGGGTACATTCGTACGTTTTCCATTTTTTTTTTATAAAGACCACTGCTCTTTCATTTTGCATTGTATCCACACTAGACCGTATTATTATAAAAACCAGATATATAGTTAATATATCAGCATTGTAATTATTTTGAAATAGTTAAATGTTAGAATTTATTTTATAATGCTTAGAGTAAAAAGTGTACGAATCCTCCACACTTTCCCCTAATTGCGAAAAAAACATACAAAATAAAGATACAGTCGAATTGAGAACCTCTTCCATTTTTGAAGTTGGTTAAAAAATAAGTAAAGTATAATTTAAAAAAAAATGCCGATAAAATTAACTTCTATTATTTTAGGTCTATTTCCCTCTGTGTAAATTTCAACTCTGAGTACTAGTGCCTACTTGCACCAAATTTTCAAAGTTCCTAAGCAATTACTTTACTCGTTTGTCAGTTCTTAACAGTCAGAATCTGGACTGTTAAGAACTACCAAGCGAATAAAGTAATTGCTTAGGGACTTTAACAGTTTGGTGCAAGTAGGCATTTGTACCTATTTACCAAGAAGTTAAGAAACTTCCACAGACAAATAAAAAACTACTCACGTAGATATCTCCAAATACTTTTAAGTAGTTAGGAGGTTCTCAAAGACTTTACCTGTCAAAAAAGAGCTTGAGTATAAGGTTTTTTTTTGTTTTATACAAGCCATAAAGCCAACTTTTTGCTGAACTTTCGGTGGCTTGGTGATTCGCAAGAAGCACCTTTTTTATAGTCAAGCGTTTGACATCAACCTCACCTGATGGAAAGTCAAAGTGTAGTCGAGGATAGAGCACGCTTGGCTAAAAAAACTGATTCACTCTGGACTTGTAGATAACGAGGTTGTGGAAGTTTGGGAAAACCGACGCCGGTAAGGAATTCCACTCTTTGCTCGTGATTTGCTGAGACGGATATGTGGTGTGAATGGATAAGATTAGAAATGAGTATATTAAAGGAAGCGTGAAAGTAGCGCCAGTGACAGATAAGTTGAAGAGTTACAGGTTATCGTGGTATGGGCAATGGGCATGTGATGCGGAGGGATGAATGCCACGTCCCTAGTAGAGTGTTAGATATGAAAGTAGATGAATTTACGAGAAGAGGAAGACCAAAGAAAAGATGGATGGACTGTGTGAAAGCGGATATGAACAAATCAGGCGTGAGTACAGAGATGACGGCTGATAGAGACGAATGAAAGAAGAAGACATGTTGTGCCGACGCCACCTAAGTGTGGGATAAGGACAGGGAGATGATGATACTCGTACATATACATACATATAATAAAGATCGATGCAAAACGTTTAGTTCGAATCGGTAGAATCTCGACTAGTTACGGGCACCGAGGAAAAAAGTAGTAAGGGTGGTACGCCTGTTCGTACCGTACAGAATGCGATACAGTTAATGAGTTTGACTGTACGTTTCTTTAGTATCTCATCTTTTCATTTCATGAGAGTGCATTTGCAGAGAATCCAGTTCAGAGAATGAAACACACAAGTTAATTTGGCCATTCGTTTTTCTGATTATCGCGAATTTAATTAGAAAAGTTTCACAATTAAATTGTTGCTTCTTTGGTTATTTTCTTTATTTGGCAGACTGATATTATTTAGATCAAATTTGAAACTAACTTCATCAAAGTTCGGTATATTTAGTTCTATGTTTTTATATGAGATTTTTTTAATGTAGGTACAGTCAGCTGCACAAACATATTTAAATTATACTTTAAATTTTGCAATGACATTCTTCTTCCGACAAGAATTCTGACAAGCTAGATGCTACAATAATTTGAAAATGCTTGCGTTCACTTTTCTTTGCAAAATTAAGAGTAATATTGATGTGAAAGCTTGGGATTGTATACATGTTTGTGCAGCTGACTGTATACATATACATATAGTTGTGATTTGGCAACATTTGAGGCTACGTTTTACGTAATATGGTTTGACGAGGACAAAGCCGCGAGCACATGCTAGGGCTTGGTCTTAAAAAAACCATTTCCAAGAAAAAAAATCCGAGATAAAAAAATCCACGTTCATAATTTTATTTGAGCATTTTCCAACAGAATCTGGGAAAAACATTTGAAAAAACTCACCCAATTTTCAGTTCAAAAAATGTTCAAAGCGAAATACGCCAATTATTTTTTTTATTTCTACTTGAATGAAACTCCTCATGATCAAGTACTTGCCTACACAATTTCCACAAACGAAACTCTGAAGAGAGTTGAGCGGTAAAGAACCCGATGTATGTACTTACATACCTAATTTGTAAAAGAGTACGAGTAAGTTTGTAGCTAGAAATCCACCGTATTCAGCTACCTGTCTGATTAAGAGAGCTTTTTGAGAAACCCGGATTTAGGAGAGGTTAAATTGCTGATGACAAACTTACTTGATAATAAGTTTCACGTCAAAGGCAGCATGTTTCATCACGTCACTGCATAATTAATTTTGTTTTCGGTGAAATGTGTAGGTAAATGAAGAGCTTATTATTGGCGGAAATTACGATGGAGTACTCACTAAATATTCGTCTTTATATCAGTGGGGGTAAACGTGTTCTTGAGTGGAGACAACGTCTAGGCAAACGCAGTGTAGGACGACCTTTGGCCAGATGGAGCGACGATCTGCGTTCTATAGCTAGCAGAAGATGGATGAGGAGAGTCGAAGATCGGGCTCAGTGGCGCGTCTTGGGAGAGACCTACGTCCAGCAGTTGACTGCTATAGGTTGATAATGATGATGATTTCAGTGGGAGTCAGTTTTTTTGGGAGAGATAAGGTGTGCATCTGAACTGAGGGCCCAAATTTTAAATTTTCGAGTAACGCTTTAACATTTACAGGGCAATTAGTTAAAAATAGTAAAAACTTATAGCAATCAGCCATAAATTTCTTAAACTTGAATTAAATCTGTTATGATGAAATTACTTGGGCCCTCAATCCAGACGCTTGCGTAAATAGGCATATCCTGAATCTCAGAAAGTACTATCGCTAGAGTATAACACGAAATACGTAAGTAAATTCGAAGAGTCAATTGAGGTAAATGCGTCAACGAAATACAGCAGTCTGCTATCTGATGCTGTAAATTTCAGTGAAAAAAACAGCACTAGATGGTAGTTTTGGCGTACCTACTTTTGATAGTTTTGTAATTTCAAAAAAGTTGCAATATCGACGCATTTACCTGAATAGACAATAAGAAATTTTACTAAAAATGGGTATAAAAATAAATTAACCATTGTCTTTGAATCTCAGAGATAACTTTGGGTTTATTTCGAAGGAAAAATTATTAATTTTGTTTTTCTCAATCGGTTAAGATATACCTAATGTTGTTGTGATTGTGCAAAAAACATTAATCTACACTTATAATTTTCGTATTCATATTAAAAGTGCAATATTGTCTATGAAAATGAGTAACTCAAAATATGAAAAGCCTAAAATCCGGAAAAGGTAAAAGGTTCGATTAAAAGTTCAGAAAACAGCTGCCCGAGGAAACCATTTGCTAAAAATGGCATGTATTTCGTGAAGGGTTTCGATCCCTAATAATTCTAGAATAATATTTTGACCCCATATTCACGGAATTGAAATTCTTTAACGGAATTTCATCTTGGAAGATTTGTAGGCTTTTTTTTTAAATTATTTTTTGATTAGAACTAATTAGCTAGTAGAGTAAAGGAAGGCTAAAGAAAAAATGGATGGACTATTTGAAAGAGAATACGAACTAAACAGATGTTAGTACAGAGATGACGGCTGATAGAAATGAATGGAAGAAGAAGACATGTTATGCCGACCCAACCTAAGCGTGGGATAAGGGCAGGAAGATGATGATTAGAATTACTAAGAAAAAAATATAATAGTTGAAAAATAAGTTAGTGAGATGTATGAAAAATACCCCCCCAGGAATGAATGAATGAATGAAACTTTATTTGCATAATTCAGGATACTCAGAAAAATAATAGTTTTATGGGATATGATCGGAAAAAGCGTTATTCAGTATTCACAATAAAATGCGTTATACTGTATTTTTTCAGTAAAGTAGAGTCGATAAATGACTCTACTTTATACATTCATAAGACCTCCATCATTCATGCATTCATTCATATTTTTTTTAATTTAAATTGGCTTACGTTTGCCTACGTTTTTTGTGTTATTTGTCAAGTTCGGTAGGTAAGTTAAACCTACCGACAGAGCTTACTAGGTTTGAATCTCAGGTATACAATATTATCTATTAAGGGTGTTGAAAAAAAATCAACAAAAACGCAGATTCAACAACTAAATAAACAGGTCTCTTAAATATTTATCACACTCAAACAAAGCGTTAAGAGCATGCAAATGAGAGAAACAATTAATTACGTTTCTTGAAAAAAATCGCTACAGAATTTAAACTAGGTGCCGGGATCAGAATCCTCCCTTAAACACTCGTTTGTTACTTCCTAATAAAGAAATGTAAACATTTACAAAGAATATTTTACGCTTGAGATAAAGATAATTTATTTGCCAAAACACAAGTACCTACAATATAATGGTGTTAAATAAATTGGTGTCTTATACAGGGTGGAAACTTTCAGCGGGGCAGTAAGGGGAAGTTCTTTTTGATATGTGTAAAATTCTACGTGATCATTTGTCTTTTATTTTATTTTTTGTATTTCAGTTACACAAATTCTCTACAAAATGTAAGGGAAAAGTTTTCTGCAATTTGTGATTTTTTGAGTACTCCAACGATGGTTGATCCCATATAAATTTTTGATCAGTATTAGAAACAGGATCGATTGGCATCAAAAAATGTATTTGTGTAAAATGGCTATTTTCTTGCTAACTGTATTTTTTTTAATCTGTGAATAGAGATCAAAATTCCATAAAAAATTATGGATAGTCTCCTAAGACCATTTTCGTGTAGCTGCAACGGATAAGGTACTTCCCCTTACTGCCCCGCTGATAGTTTCCACCCTGTATATGAGTACAATTAATCCTTACTTACTTGCTTTTATTTACCGAGAAATCAGTATTACATATTTTGTATGTGTCCCTTATACTCATACCAACTATTATGATCCATTGGTGAAAAAAAATTGCTGAAAGAAAAATGATAGCGCCATTTTCTATATGTCAACGTAAAATTATAAAAACTGATATTTTACAATTTAACGGTTAAAAAACTATAAAATGTTAAATTCCGAAAAATTGCGAACGCTACGTGCTCTTTAAATCAGACCAATCACGGTGAATCAGATTGATAGGTTCGGTGTTTTGTTTTATTCCTTTATTTACAAATTTACGATACCTATTAAAAGCGTGAATTTAGCAGAGAAAGATAGCAGACTTTCGTAGTGCTTACAATTTTTCGACAATTTGTAATTTAACGTGTTTGAAACCCATTAGATTAAAACTAGCAAAGCAAAATAATCATTTTTGGTCACAATGTGTCAATATAATCTTGAATAGTGGTACTTTTACCTTAGAGTAAAAGTTGTCACATTTCAGAATTGCTATCCATCTACTAAACTTGTACAAAAAGGCGAAACAAGAACCTAATGTTCCCTGTTTGTTGCGGGATTTTTCAGCCGTTTTAGGCATTTCGCGTAAAACCCGCGGCTTGTCTGGATTAATGCAAATGCGGGTAATTTTTTTACCAGGGTAGTTAGACGTATTTATTTGACAAATATCCGGTTTTCTTTAAAACCTGTCAATTTTACCTATCTATCTATTATCGTTTTATACTTTGCAAAAACGAGCAAGGTCAGTTTATAAACGTCATACTGTAAGCCTACGAGTTTGAAATACAAACTAAAGTCTCTATCGTTATCTAGATTACCTATCTAGCTTTAGTGTTTTTAGATTATAACCGTTTTAAAAATTTTACCATATTTTACACGATTTGGTCCACGATCTTTGCGTTTGATTGAGCGAAATTTTCATCAATTTGCTTGACTTGAGTTGACGGCAGTTCCCTACTATTTGTAAATGAGAAAAATAAACGGGAGATATTGTTCATGTCTTAAAATTAAATAGAATATAATACCAGATTTATTTCGAGTGACACATGACTCATAGCAGCATCGAACTAATTGAAAAATTCCAGTCAAATCTATACTTAGAGTACTTGTGACTCCGCTAAAAAGGCTTTTTAGACCTTGTGCGAGGAACAGAGTCCACTTTGGTACGATCTTTAGTTGAGATTTTTACAGACTTTGTCAAACTTGTACCTTCATATGGGTTATTCTCAGTGGCATCTGTTCCATTGTTCTCGAAAAAAAATATTTCATACATATATTTATAGTGATTCTCATCGGCTGCAAAATTTTTAGTACTAAATAATAAATAAAAATTTTAATCCCCATATGTATGTACCATCAAACTTGTACCAACACTTATTTATTGGGTTGATTCTAACCGATTACATTCGCAGCAGTGTCTTACGTACTCCAACCTCGCGGCTTTTAAAGCTCTTATAGGATATATAAGTTGATCATTTAAAGCATTGAAGATACGGTATTTCAGCCTTATTTTGGCTTTGAAAGTAGACCAACCTAACATTATTTGTGAAGGAAACGGTGCATGTTTAGTTAAGCCATAAAGCGGTGACGTAAAACAATGCATAACCAGAGAACTCACAACCTTCAGCCGATTGAATGCGTGGACCAGAGCCAAATCTCAAATACCTATGTAAATGTATCACAATGTTAAATTATAATAGAGATCTTTCAATCTAAAAATGCACGCCCTATAGAGTGATCGCGCGAGTGGAGGCGAGTGCATTTTAAACTTGAAATATCTCTTACGTAGCTGCGTATGAACCTACGCACATAGGTAGGTAGGTATATGTATTTTTATAAAATATATATTACTGGTACTTATAGCCATATTAGCTAAGCGAAGCGTTACGATCTCTGGCTGTATGGAGCAATAATCTGTGCGTTGTAGCTGGTATTGAATGAATGAATGAATGAATAATTTATTTGACACAAATATGTTTAGTTACAGACTCTATTACGTAGCTGCGTATGAACCTACGCACATAGGTAGGTAGGTATATGTATTTTTATAAAATATATATTACTGGTACTTACAGCCATATTTCATTAGCTAAGTGTTACGACCTCTGGCTGTATGGAGCAATAATCTGTGCGTTGTAGCTGGTATTGAATGAATGAATGAATGAATAATTTATTTGACACAAATATGTTTAGTTACAGACGGATCTTATGAACTTATGAAGTAGAATCATATACTTCAGTGTAGAATACAGTATACAAATTTTATTTTAATTATGTTTCCCATAATCTCGATCAATGTGTTTAATAATTACATAATATTTAAGTTTAGTTAATTACAATGTCCAATTAAATAATCGCTTGCAATATAAAACAAAGTTAACTTACAATAATAATAATCAATACCTACCTATAAATTAAAGGTAGAAGGTGGATGAGAAGATCCAAAGATCGGGCTCAGTGGCGTGCATTGGGAGAGTCCTACAACCAGCTGTGGACTGATATAGGTTGATGATGATGATTCGATCTCTTGAGGCATATGGATGGATTTTAGTTTAGCGACATGACGTCATACTAAGATGTAGAGAACATTCAGTAAAAAGGTGCTATTTTTCAAAACTTTTGTGTCTATAACATAAAAGATATTTCATACTTTTTTCATTTCTCGCTTCGAGATAGGTTCCGATAAATTCATAGACACTACAGAATATAAACGAAAGCGTATTGTCTACATTCTGTGACCTATAAGTTTTTACGAGCATAGTTATATGTATTTTATCTTATCTTAGGCTTTACATAGTTCTAACAGCTCTATACTCATACAAAGATACAAGTTGATCAAAGTTTTTGTTGATATAGAAATTTTATTTGGCTTGATCTAACTCATAGCTCATAATCAGCCTAATGTTCCAGCTGTGACTATGGCCTAATCTTTATAAAAAAAAAAAAATTACACTTCTATACAATTAAATAAATATTATAATAAATGTTGTAAAAGTAAGTACATAGAGTAAGATTAATAATTTCCAAACTATGCAAGAAGCTAAATTAAAATGAGCAGAGATGCCTTCACAGTCCATTTTCCTAGATTTTCATAAACGACCGTCGCTCACCCCACTTAGGTGCTTATTAGAGCAAAAAAGAGCAAGCATAATACATTAAAGAAGCTTTTTAAGCTAGAGAAGATAAAGCACGTCGACAGAAGGCCCAAAACACGCATTTTCTGCTGTCAATTTTGCATAATTTATTACACAAACCGTGACTAAACAACTCTGTCTATAAAAGGTAGCTTCCGTTTACGCCCGAGCGTTTGACCCGAGAATTGCCATTTTCTTTGGCCGCAAGAAAAGAACAACATTAATTTGAACGCATTCCTAAACAAAGGAAAAGGAAACACACAGATTCAAATGCGTGGAGCGACTTCGCGCGCCCGCCTGGAGTTATATAAACTTCAAAAATAGAATTTCGACGTCGCAACCCGCTTTACGACTAGCCTCGTAAAAAGGGGTGGATTGGGCGGCCGAAACGGGAACACAGCATATTTTCACCTTTATTTATAAAGGAATTCGGACATTTTTGAGCTTTCTGTGACAAATCGAACTTGAAAAAACTGCCGTTACTTTGGAGACAGTTATATTTTAATTCGTTATGTATGTCCGGAAATTTAAAAGACGTCCTTAATATAATGTCGGCATTGTAATACATACTTATTGAAGTTTTACCATGCTTTTCTACAAACAATAGATACTATAATCAGGTATATTTTCGCAGTCGCTCATGATTTATTGTATGTTTTACCCAAACTAAACTTTGTCTCAAGCCTTATATTTTCTAGCATTTTGAGGTCGTGTTGACAAGAACCGTCTCGTAATATACTGTAAACTGTTTTACGTTTTTAAAAACATCAAAATAGTTTTATAAAAATGATAAATTTAGTTACTAAAGTTAAAGTTATTATCAGACACCGCCACTTCGTATACAATAATATTAAAAAAAAAACTAAACATACTTAGTAATGTGGCCCGTTGGGGCACCACAGGACTAACCCATAACGTTAATTTAAATTAAATTAAATTGAAATTAAACTCGGAGTGCAAAATATGTAGTTATATTATTAACTATCAAAAAGGAAAGCAATGTTTTCACAAAATGGCAGTCGTGGAAAATAAAATAATTTTTTTTTCAGTGTTTTTAACTAAGTGTCAAGTGGAAAACCGTTTTCCACTTCATCCGAGTGCTTACCGGATTTCTCTATGAGCCTTGGGTAAAATAAAGGGTCTTTGTGATAATGCAACGCTATTTTTAAACAGCAACGCTTTTTGAGTCAGCTGACTGAGTAAGCAAAATAAATATGACTATACCCGGTGACTTCATTTGAAAATTGAACAAACTAAGCAAATACATATTTCCATTTGAATGAGTAGGTATTCTAGGTAGTGCTTTTTTGTTTTATTATGTTTTAGTAGTAAGTTGAAATTAAACTTCTTAATAAATAATAGTAAAAAAACATACAATTATTAGATATAAATATTGTTCTAAGTTTGCATTTAAGATTAACAAATAAAAAGCTTCTTTACCCGCCCAAGTCCGTATGAATTCGTAGATAAAAAATAATAAAACCTCATTATATTCTGGTAGTAGGTAGTATAAGTACTTAGTATTATCGGTAGTATAAAATAAGTCAAACGTAATATTTTTTTGGCATTCATGGCAGAAAAAAACCTTCAAAATACTTATTGTTGTTAATATAGATTTCTCCTATCCTAGAATGCCTCGTGTAGAAGCAAAACACGTGTCGAGATCTGACTTGGGTTTTATGTTTTCTGCGCTTTGGTTTAGATACTAACATTTTTAACTGGAGTTAAGTTAATTAAGACCTTTGTTAGGAAGTTAAGCGGATTTATTACTAAATATATTTATACTATTTGTTAATATAGATTGGCTGACATAATGCGGAGCTATGATAAGTTAGTTTAGCTTAGCTGGCATAGCAGAGCTAATTTTCAATCGACTTCAAAAATATATTCGGTTTATTTTTTGTTACCTCAGAACTTTGTTGTCTATAAACCGATATGAAAATATATTTTTTGTTTGAGAGATTTAGAGAGATTTTACTTTCAGATTGCTCCCATAGAAATCGGTTCAATAGTTTAGTATTTAAATCAAAATAAATGAAAAAATACGTCATCGATGAAAACATATTGCGTATTTTGCTTCCCTGTAACTTTTCAGTTAACTGTCACTAAAATAGTCCGTATAGATAGAAGAATAGAAGTCGGTCGTAGTATATTTTTGTAAAACCTTCATTATTTCATACATTTTTCATAGTGCGGTTTACACACAAGTATAAAAAACTGTATCAGCTACGCGAATCAAGCTAAAACTAACTTAGCTCTTAGTCTGCAACCTGCTTATATCTTGAAGGTATCTATAGGTAGGTATATATCATTTTTGCAAATGACGTGTTATCTCCGTACGTGTAATATCCGACGATCATCTATCAATGCTAGTGCGGATATTTTCGTATACCGGCACGCCGCGCGCCGTTTATCCATTAAGCGCTATCCACACATTTCCGGGAACCCAGCCCTGCTGTGCTCCGTCAGGGACGGGAAAATAATCGGTTACGTACAAATTGTACGAACTTGTTCACATAGCTCCGTGTCAGGCGCATCCGGATCGTCAGTGTCACGCTCGGACGCTCGGATGCTCTGTCAGTGCTATCCGATTTCGTTGACTTCTTAGTGATCTGCTTCTTCTTCATCTAGCATTATTGCAATCATTGCTAATTCTTCATTGATTGCAATACTTATTATAATAATCGAGTTGTGTGAGTATCAGCTAAAGATATAGATTACACTGATACTGATTTCCCTGAGATGTGAACACGGGTGTCGGATGGCACGTCCCTGACGGGAACACTGAATCGAACAACTATGAACACGGATAGCCCTGACCCGGAAATGTGTGGACAGCGCTTTATGCCGTCTAAGTTATGCGTGGGCAATCTAACTTAGCGTTGATGCTTCGTTTGATGGGTTGTAAGGAAAATATGAAAAAAAAATGCACCTGTGAAAAGAGCGGGTCGTGAATTGGCCAATCACAGTGCTCAAAATAGAGATTTCTACCTACCTACTCTGAGTCAGTGGAAATTATTCTTTACTAGCTGACGCCCGCAACTTTTAACGTTTGCATTGTTAATTAATAAAATCCCTTTATCACCCTTTATCCCTTCCCTAATAAATTTCCTTAGTACGTGACTGCACTTCTTGACGAACACACTCTCCAAGTTTCAAGTCTCTACGTTAAGCGGTTTAGCCTGTACGCTGCTTGTCAGTCAGTCAGTCAGGTCCAAACCATTTTTATTTATATCAACAAATTATATAAATATATTTAGTAATAAATCCGCTTGATTTCTAAACAAAGGTTTTAATTAACTTAACTTTAGTTTAGAACTTTAGTACATATTACTATATTATAAACCAAAGAGTCAACGAACAGAAAACCAAAGTTTAAAGATACGACACGTGTTTCGCCTCTACACGAGGCATCATCAGGAAAACACGAAACACGTGTCGTATCTTTAAACTTTGGTTTTCTGTTCGTTGACTCTTTGGTTTATAATATAGTAATATGTACTAAAGTTCTAAACTAAAGTTAAGTTTATTAAAACCTTTGTTTAGAAATCAAGCGGATTTATTACTGAATATATTTATATAATTTGTAATGATATTTATGGATTTCCGCAAAGTAACGCCTGAATCAATCAATTATTTTTATTTATATTTATGCATGTATTATCAAACTTGTAAAAATAACTAATTTGACCCCACTGAGAGAGAACAAACGGGGAAATAAACCCTATAAGAAACATTTTTTAAACTTGTCTATAGCTAAGCAGCGCTTTTGTCCATAAATCTGCAATTTCAAGTTACTATTAAAGTTTCCGACTTACAAAGTAACACGATATAACGAATAAAACTAAAACCTTCTTGGGAAAGTGACCTAGAAAAACAAATAATTAAAAATAATTCACCGGAAACTTCCGGAGTCGCGGAGACTGCAAAAAATACAAAATGGCCACATAAGCTAGTAAATCTTTGTGTAAGGATGCGTTCACGCGAAGCTAGAACAATTTTTTAACCCACGAATTTTGTATTAGACTGTAATATTGACTTAATTTGCTAAAAAAAGTTGATTGAAATAAAAATTCCCGTTATTGACTGTTATTAAATTTGCCGGTTACAATGATATACATACAAATAAGATTACACCCAAAAACGAAAACCACGTATTCTAAGGATTTTTAATGAAATAAGCAAAAAAATCAAAGAAATCTGTAAAACTACGTGGTTTCTAAAATAATATAATTAAAATAGATAAAACAATATGTATAATTTATTAAAGTCGAGATCTAATGGTATTTTATTTGCATAATAATATGATTACTTTGGTTCGATTTTGGTGCACAGTCGTTTCATATTCTGCCGAGTTTAGTCGAGCGATTGAATATTGGATGATATATTCTATTCCAGGGTGCTCTACTTATTAAAATAGCGAAATCTGGTATAAAGATGGATTGAAATAAAATACAGGTAGTAGTATTCTCACAAATTTGTAAAAAAAACACAAAATATTTATCTGGATAAGTGGATGTTTGCTTTTCAACCAAAACTACTAATCCGATTTAGCTAAAAAAATTTAACCACTATAAAAGCGTCTGTCTCTTCTTTCCACGTCTACTCTCTTACACTAGTAAAGTTATTAGATTGTAACGGGTATTTATCGCGCTCACCTCATCTATTTTTGTGTCCAGTCAACTCGTGGCCACGGCTGTTTCAATACAGTCGAAACGTCGGGACACAAAAATAGATGAGGTTACAATTATAATACCTTTACAATCTAATAACTATGTGTGATAATCGCAAAAGTCTACGAAAAACTAGTACCTAAAGTTTATTTACTAAGCAGGTCAGTAGTGAGTACTGGTTTCATGTGACTGCACCTTTGTCCCTACATCTTTAGATTTATCACGGGCTGTGGGAAATTTATTTTAAAACTTTATTCATACTTTGCCTTATACATAAGTGGTCGTTAAAGTTATTGTACTATTTAACTTTTGTTAAGTGGCCTGACGTGTCGTGTGTCCCTAGAATATTTAATGCCTTTAGATACCAAGTTGATATTAGGTATCAGCTTGGAAGTATGATTCAATTTGTAATGTCATTTTACTTACCAATCACAGAGTAGGTACCTACTACGTACATATATTATAGTCAAGGTTTTACAAGCACATTATTTTTCAAAGTTATTTCATTATAACGGGTATTTATCCCGCTCACCTCGTATGTTTTTGTGTCCCGACGTTTCGACTGTATTGCGACAGCCATGGTCACGGGTTGACTGGCGTATTGGAGCTACCGTCGCGGTGAAATGAGGGAACTACCCTCATTTTGGTTTTGGTTGCTATGTGTAATAACCGCGAAAGTCTACGAAAAACTACATTATTTTTCAGCCATTATCGTCCCACCGTTAGGGCAAAGGACTCACTCCTCTTCTTCCACTCCTTTTGGTTTAGGGCGTCTATTGTCAAGGTTGGTAGTACCGCCATCTCCTTCTGGGCCTCTTTCTTTACAAAAACATACTACAACCGATTTTATTTGGACTGTTATAAGCTATACAAACAAACAAACAAAATAAACAAACATTCACACACTCACACCCCTGCACTAGGATTCCCTGTGTCGCAGGTGGCATGGACACATACAACACATCACAACATCCAAGACCCGAGAACAAACATTAGTGTTCATCACACAAATATTCGCCCCGGCCGGGGATCGAACCCGGAACACCAAGCTTCGTAGGCAGGGTCACTACCAACTAAGCAACGGTGTCGTCCAAATTTGTCCAAATACATATAGGTTCTAGTGACCGTAAACACCACTGAAAAGTCACAGGATAGCGAAACACTAACTCTTACTTCGACGACATCTATTTATTCAGTTATGTTGATTTACCGATTTTGATAAAAGAGCTAGTCAACATTTGTTATCAATCTATACATTTTATACAAAAGGCTTTGTCTTGACTGTCTAACTGCCTGACAGATAACATAAGGCCAAACTACAGAACGGAGACTTGAAATTTAAAGCTAATCCTCAAATCCGAATTCCATACAAAATGTTTCGGACAAATACTCAAAAAGTACGCTGTATTATAGTAATTTCTTCACACTATTCGTTTCGTCCATGTTTTTTGATTTCGTCAACAAAAAAAGTGAAAGGTTTCATACTTTAATTTAGATTTTATACGTGTTTTTAAGTTAGTAGTGTTAACTTTAAAACACGTATAAAATCTAAATTAAAGTATGAAACCTTTCACTCTCTTTGTTGACGAAATTAAAAAACATGGACGAAACGAATAGTGTGAAGAAATTACTATAATACGGCGTACTTTTTGAGTATTTGTCCGAAACATTTTGTATGGAATTCGGATTTGAGGATTAGCCTTAAATGGTATTAAGAAATGTAAAGGCGTACTAGGATTTTTTTTAAATTCGCAACGCAAAGTAAGTAGCAGGTGTCAACTAATCGTCTAATATAACGTTTCGTTTAGTCACACCTAGTGCATCGCTATTCTATTCCAACTACGTGAACTGTGTCAGGTCTAAACTGTACTGCTTTCAATTAAAAACTTTCGTTGACCAAAGCACTTTCGAAATAATGTCGTGCACAGCACACATGGCAACTAGCACGTGCATTGAAATCAATTATGGCAACACGACAACGACAGTTTTTTACAACACTAGCTAATTACGAGCTAATCCAATTCTTGGTATGTAACATATTTTCTCTCGTTTTTTGTCAATTTTGTGGGAGTAATTCGTGAAGTATGGACTTAAATGTGTTAACAGGAAGTTGTCCGCCAGATAGTACCAACCTCATAAAAATGTTGCTTATATAGTACCTACGATGACACGGCTTTTTTTACACGCTACACGCCAGCGAATTCGCTTGTAGCGTGTAAAGTCGCCCAGTGTCATCGGCAATTTTACAATCCTTCCCAAAAGCTAACACGCTCACATGCTAGCGTTTAAAAACGCCAACAAACAGCTTGTAAAAACGCTTATGTGTCATCGTACTATTATAACCAAGGGGAGATATCAGATGTAAAGCGTCGATGACACAGGGCTAGTTTACAAGCAAGCGAACTCGCCCCGTGTCATCGGCTTTTTTACAATCTGCTAGTTGACAATCCTTCCCGAAAGCTATCTCGCTCGCTTGCTTTTACACTAGGCAAAGTGCCTTTCTTAATACACATTGTAATAATTAACATATCATTAATTCCACTAAATTACCTATAGCATAGGGATGTCGGAAATGCAATAAAGTATCGATATATCGGTATGATATGACAGAGAATATTCGTGCACTAAAAAATAATTTATTTGGCCTAATTTACTTCAATCATTTTACATTACTAGATAGATACTAATCAATAGATATTATTTTTTATAAATCAAGTACAACGATAAAAAAAATTGTAATAAGTATAATTTGTTGAAATGATGAATTAATAATAACTTATGAATGTTTATAAATCTGAAAAATATATCGATTTTTATATCTTTTCGATACTTAGAATTATAAATCGATACGTCATATCGAAATATTAAATAATTATCATGAAATATCAATATATCAACATAACTCAAAAATATTTTATTTCAAAAATATACATTGAAAAAATAATATCGCTATATCGATATTTTCAACAAGCCTACGCCTGATATGTTTATAGAGATGTCCATCCACAAAACAATGCATATTAAAATTCATAGCGATAGCAATTTAAGCTCAATTGAAATCCTTTAGTCGCTAAGGTTAGCGATTAAACAATTACGAGCACGCATTCCAAATTTTCAGCTTTAACTTAATACATCACAAACACGAATAACTGGGCATAAAATTAAATTAAAAAGCAACTGGTTTTGATCAGATTTCTTAATTAAAAATAAATGTGCACTCAGCTCTAACTGACGAGTTAATTTTGAAATTGTCTTTTGGTGTAGGAATTGTTTTCATACATAATGTTTTGGAGCTATTCCAAAATTTAAACCCAGTTATTAAATAACTTTCAATATAAGAAGCATCTTGTTACCCGCCAGAGCAAAAATCACGTTCCATTTCACATCAGAACGTAAACGAAAAAACTTCATAGAACGGAATGCTATTTCAAAATTAAAAAAGGTATTCACTGTTTCCTGTTTTCTGGATTTAACCTCAATAACATACTGTTTCTCTCAGTTAAAAAGGGAAAAACTAAAAAAAACAGTCAATTACATTAGCTTGGCCGTTCCTATTACGTGGAATGCGGAGCATAAAGCCTATAATAGTGCCTTGTAGGGTTGTGTGTAAAAAATCCATCGTTTCACTTACTGACTAGTGTAGTGACTATTTTTAAATTCATCTTAAGTTTATCTGAATAAACTAAACGAACCTTTGTATTTTTCGGCACATTTTTGTTTTATATTTATGTTGTAGATTAAAGTGCGAACAGGAAAATAATTCAAATGTTACTAACATTTGAATTATTTTCCTGTTCTCCAGTGAACTGGTGACGACAGGTATAGAAAACCCTTTTTATTAGTAATTCTAATTCCAATTTTATAAATACATATTTTGCAACTAGTAGGTATATATAATAATGATAAAATAATATGTTTTTTTAACTTATGCACTCATTCTTGTTATTTTAATATATCATTTTTATTTGCTTAGCAGCCTTAGTAGCTGAATCTCGTGTGAATTACGAAAAAGCTGACCGTTACTTGTGTTATTCAAATGTTGTGTTATTCCGTTATTTTTCGTAAGTTAATTACATTTTGAGGAGTTGAATGTTTCGCTGGAAACATTACTTTAAGGGGTTTTTTGGACTGAATTGAGGCAATCATAAAATTGTAATGAAATTTGAATAAGTGAGACATTTCCGGTTAAAAAGTGTATTGATCTAGAAAAGTTCGTACAAAATGCTTCAGTCTTCTTCTTCTTCTTATCGTGTCACTAGTTTTTACGTACCAGTGTAGTGAAAAGATTACAAGTGCGCCTCGAGGCTTCTTTCGTGCACTTGACACATGTTTTCGAACTTTTTTTTTAGGTTCAATGACATGCCGATTTCTTCACGATGTTTTCCTTCACCGTTAAGCACATGTTTTGTTTGATGCACACATAGATTTCTTGAACAGAAAAATCATTGGTACACGACCTGGTTCGAACTAATGATCATCGGATCGAAAGTCGCGGCAACTCCCACTCGGCCAACACGGCTTTAGTATGAAAGCCATTTAATTTTAAAATTATTATATTTTATTTTTCCCTCAATAAGAAAAAATCTATGTGAAAAGTGTTTTTTTTTATGTATCTCTCAAATCTATGCTACGAATTACGAGTATACTAAAATACCCGAAGGCCAATTCCCGCTTCAGGGTGCTTGCCAAATTTCCGGATCACGAATCTTACCATAAGTCATAAACTACTTAGGTAAGTATAGTACTAACAAATCCAGCTCTGAACGTCCATTATACCACCTTCCAATTCATTTCTAATTTGCTTAAACACGCAACCAAAACCTGCTTCCCCATACGTTCTTTCATAATTATATGAAAACTACCATCTCCACCTATTATTATTCACCAAAACTCTTCAGTACTATTAAATTCATCACGCAACATTTCGTTGGTCAGGGATACTAAATTAAGGCCAGCTACAAACGAGCTACCGGTCACAGTGACCGGTGGCGGGCGACCGTCAGTTTACATATCCCAACAGAGTCACTGTAACCCACAGAAGTATTAAAGTATAGAAACAAAATGTAGTACATTGAAAATATGCCCAGTAAAAGGGAGCCACTTTGGCTAACTTCTAGTACACTTTGGTCCGATGCAAATTTTCTAAAAAGAGAAGATATATATTATATGTTAAAATTACTAGGTTTTTTAATTGTTAATAAAACTACATCGTAAAAAGTAACACACATTATTTGAAAATGGAGATATTTCATTTTTATTGACAAGATGTCTCAAATGTTTTGGTCCTGTGTTACGATTCCCTTTTGGTTTGATACTGGCAATCTTGTTATATAAGAACATCGTTATTCATATATGCTGTACCCTACAATACAGGCTTTTAAAGTGACCTAATGTAGGGTATAGAGCTCCAGTAGGTTGGTAGGTACATCTAAAATCTAAGATACCAAGAAAAAGTAGAAAACTTCAACACTAGAACAACACGAGTGGGAAGGAAGGAAACTTAATTTTCCAAAGATAAAATATAAAGATTTATAAGGAATATAATAGATAAAACTCTTATATAATAGATAGATCTTCTTAAGATTGTTAATGAGTAGGTATAATAAAGTAATAATATGCTTCTGAACTTTGAATCTTTATACATAAATAAGTCTTACTTGTTGACTTTACAGGGTGTATGTTTGATAAAACATACAAAATGCAAAACCCTCTATGTGCCTACAACGTATAACGCAAATAAACCATTAACTATTGACTACGTAACGTAACGTAGTATATTTTTGCGGCCCTATATCAAAACGGATATCACCGTTAGTCTAGTATAATATCTTCGTATCTACGAGCAATTAGCCCAATTTTTTATCGCCTATTTCAAATTGAGCATTGAATCAAACGATGTGATGTAAATAGAAAAGATGAGATTAGATTAGGATTAGTAACGACTCATTGTTGTAGGTAGGTCAATCAAAGATAAAAACAATAATAAATATACCTACTTAATTTTAAAATATAGGTACTAATCGCTAGAAGCGATTTCTAAAAGAAAGAGTAGGTCTGAATGTCATACATCTTATCAGAATTTATCAACCTCTATTATGTAAAAGGCCGCGGCACCGTTTTATCCTGACAGACTGACTGCCTGGCTTCATTCTGACTTCTTCTTCTTATCGTGTCACCAGTTCTTTCGAACCAGTTTGGTGAAAGGATTTTAAGTGCGCCTTGCAGGGGCTCCTTTCGTGCACTTGATACATGTTTTTGAACTGCACTAGACACATGTTCGATGACATGCCCGTTTCCTCACGATGTTTTCCTTCACATTTAAGCACGTGTTTACACACATAGATTTTTTGAACAGATAAATCCATTGGTGTACGACCGGGTTCGAACTCACGATCTTCAGATCGAAAGTCAAGGCACCACCCACACGGCCAACACGGCTTGTTATATTCTGACTGACTAACTGACAGACAACGCACAGGCCAAACGACTGAACATAAATACTTCGAGTGTTTTTCGACAAAAAATGGAAGCAAAATAATGAAAGGGATTTTATAATTCGTAAAGCAAATAAAATTGTGAGAGTCCGCTAGTTCCTAATAAATAGTATGTATTCCTTTTATACCACATTTACCTGCGTAAAGGAAAGGCACGACACGAGTCGGAAAGACTTAAAAGTCGGACACGATACCGCGCCGTAAAACCAACTAACTAGAGGATAAAACATAATTCATTCCTATTTTAAAACAAAAAGCTCCGGTTCACACCAGTGGCGTCAAAGCGGGGCTATTTAAATCTATGACAGGGACGGAGTAAGGTCAGCTGAAAGGTGCTAAGAATCTTGTCAAAATTTACTTTGTAGTTTTCTGAAATTCAACATGACACAAGAACAAAACTTTTCGAAATACCATAGTAAAAATGTTTTATTATTTAGTTAGAACTTAGTTAAGTAAATAACATAAATTAAAATTGACCAACCACTGTGCAATAAGACCGCCCTCGTTATTTTAATTTATTCACTTGATTTTTGATTAATTTTAAGGTGATACATTACTTAAAGATTGATTGATTGATCGAAACAATTGACCCATCAGAGGATCTATCTATCTTTTGTCAGTAAAATTGTAATTGTCTTCACAGTCTTTTATTTCCAAGCCTATATTTTCCAAGCTTTATTTGGTTGGGGCTAGAGAGCCACTGTTTTATTCAACAGTACCGTGGAGTATGAATCTTTGTTCACAATTATTTACTACAGCTCAATGACATTCGTTGCCCTATACCCCTACCTAAATGCGTCCCTGCCTAGACCTGAAATCTAGGTCCTACTTCCTAGCACGGCTGAGTGTTGCCAGACACGCAATTGACCCATCAGAGGCACAGCCTTTATTTTATCTGTACCTTTGTGTACTTTGGTTTTTTGCGATCGTACTTTGATGGGCCAGTGTGAAGTTTTTTGGAAAATTTTGTAATTATAAAACTTTTAAGCTATAAAACTATTTTATCGAACCTTCTGTTTTGCTGCCCGTGTTTTTCCCACGTGTTATTGGGTTAAAAAGTAGCCTTGGTGGTATTTTATAAGTTAAACTGAGATTGTAGCTCAATTGGTTCAATCCATAACTATATCCATCTTTCCATCTATTCTTATATAAATTCGCCTTCATGTATGTGCAAATGAACGATTTCATTTTAATTTAGATTTTTTTAATTTACACTCGTTTTACATAATAATTGAAGGATTTCCGTGTAATGCTAGCTAGATCACTGATTCTGTGGAAAATTTTAATTAACCTTCAGAATTTTTTAGTACTTACTTAAGTTTTACTGATTTTATTCATAGTAAGCTGTTAATTTTTGTTAAAATGTTTAAAATAGAATAAAAATAAAATAGCTAGGACTTGTAAGTAGCTCGTAGCTGCGTAGCAATGCTCTACGTATTGCGTAGCACAGCTCTACGTACGGAGTAGCATTAATAAATACCGCGTAGCACAGCTTTGTGCTACGTAGAGGTGAACCAACATACAGGCCTGAAGATTCATTTATTTTGGCGATTTTCGTTGACACGCGCATTATGATATACACCACAAGTTTTAAATAACCAGAAAAAAGTACACATAATCACAAATGAAATGAGATTTATTTGCCTAAAGTATGGTCAGTTGCAGTTATTGTACACAAAAATGGTTAAAATTGGACATACTGTTAGGGTTAGTCGTTTTTCTATTGTCTTACGTCAACCTTACCGGTTACCATAACGGACGTAAGACCATCATCATTGATAATTATTTGAGTTTCATTCATCGTTTAGCAAACCCTAGGGTACCTAGATTGAGCCAGTTTACAAACGTTCCGCTCAAGCGCCGCAGTCGCTCCGCTGTCACTCAGTCATTTCGTAGTAACCAAAAACTCTGATTGCACAGATACAACGTAGTACCCCTTCTGCATTGTACATTTAAGTTTTTTTTATAATTAAAAACTTGTGGTGTGTGTCATTCAGGCATTAAATAATAGCTTGCCTACAAAGTTATCAAAGGATTTAGAATTGAAAAATTAATAACTTTTAACTTTAAGATTTTTACTTTGCTAAAAATAAAACACAGTATAATAATCCTCTCTTCATAAAAACAGGTCGTAAAGGCTCTGTACTCGTTTCGATCTCCGAATAGTTCTCCGAATTTGATCCGTTTCAGATCAAAGCGATAAGGTTTCGATTTCACAGGTAATTGAGACCTTGGGAATAATAGGCGCTTAGACACTTGTGGTTTATCCGACTTGAGAAATAAATGGAGGTTCTACCTGTATGTAGGTACTAATGTTATTCTCATACATTTCCCAAAATAAACAAAACTAGGTGACTTATTATTATTAGGTGGTTTATATTTTTTTGAGTACTTTAGAGCAGAAGATGGTAGATATAACTTCAGTATTTAATGACAAATTTTATTTAACTAGCAAATATGTATTATTTGTAGCAAATTTATTAATTTTGAATATATTATTGTTTCCTTATACAATGATATACATAATAAACATTTATATTGATTAAAACTACTTAGAATAATAAGCAAATATTTGAATGGATTTCTCTAAATATATTTAAAAAACCGAATTAACGTAGCATTTACGGTATGTAGTATACAACTTTATATTTTAAAATGACCAAAGATAAACGTAGAAATCCGAAAATCAAATAGGTATGTATGTACTCGTAACTCATACCAAATAAACATTTTTTCCATTTTATTATAATTATGTTTAAGTAACTTATATTCTGTACTTTAGGACAAGAGAATAGGGGACGATAACAATTACATAATTTTGAAATTACTCACCATAACAATAATATGTATAATCACTGACGCAAATAAAGCAGTTATCAGTGATGCAAATAACGATTATCGTGATAACGGCAATAACGGTCGTAAACGGAACGTTTGGCAAGACAAAGCGAACATCGTCCGTTTGCTTAGATTAGTAGATAGTTAAAAGTCCTTGACCTCTTACGATTAGCCTTATAATTGCATAATATTGTATACTTGGTTACGAACCAACAGGACTATGTTAAAAAAAAAACAGAAAACTACTAAAATATTTTCCGTGCTATTGATTTTTTTTTTTCTTAATTAACTGGAAGTAGGTAGGTGTACATAAATGTGTACCTTACTTATCAAGTATTATTAAAATGCATGAGGTTCTCATTGCTCATTATGTTATTATTTAAAAATTATGATGTATTCTCTGTAAGTGATTTATGTTTAAATCTTTTGAGAATAAAATATCTTAAACCGTATATCCAACACTGTTGCAATATTATCTACTTGCACCAAACAGTAAAAGTTCCTAAACAATTACTTTACTCGCTTAAGAAATATTTACAGGCTGGACCTGGACCATTAGGCAGTGTCCTAATAGAACGTCGCGCGAGCAAGCGATGCGACCGTCGCGCGATCGCGCGATCAAACTTACTAACGTCAAATAGGCGTCCCGATTGGCAATCGCGCGATCGCGCGACGCGACGCGATGCCAATTGGGACGCCTATTTGACGTTAGTACGTTTGATCGCGTGATCGCGCGATCAACGTTCGTGCGAACTTGCGATGGTCGCGTCATCGCGTTCTATTAGGACACTGCCTTAAGAACTGCCAAATGAGTAAAGTAATTTCTACGGAACTTTTTCAGTTTGTTGCAAGTCGCCATGTGTGACATAGACACATCAGCGAAAGCTGCTCGATTATCAACAAATAAATAAATAATAAAATAATGAGTGACAACTCTTTATTGCACATTTTTTTTTAATTTATACGAAGGTACTTATTTTATTTTACCAAATAATATATTTTTGGAAGCTTAGACGCATACGTTTATTCTGAATTGCCCGGTCATAAAGGAAAGAAATTAAACTTCACTGTGTATTTCTACTCAAAACTCATAAAATATGGTAAAACGAAAAAGTTTTACTATTCCAGTTATTTTGAGGCTCAATTCTTTTAACGATGCACATAACGAACGATGGTGGAGCAAACGTGAATAATAACAATTTTTAATAAAAAAAAAATTACATACCCTAGGTACCACCCTGCTATTTAATAGGATTATATATAACTTGTTGAGGTAACACCAATTGGTGACTTTTCGACTCAATTATAAATAGTTTTTTCTTTAAAGAGATAAATATGGATTTATAATGATTTTCCGATTAAGAGCGATTATTTTTATCGCATAATTGATGCGACTTGTAAATTAGATAGATTGTTTTTTGTAAATATTTAGGTGATTATTAAAATTAATTTATAAATACCCTCAGAAATATGTAGCAAATTTGCGATAACAGTCATATACTTAAGCCGATGATATTTTTACCTGATTTCAAAAATAGTTTTTGGTTTGATAAATAAAACATGTTTCAATATAAGTACTTAGATATTCCTAAGAATATTAATCTACTCATAATTGGCCGCCGAACTCGAAAACTTTCAGTTTAGTTCCAAGTTTGGGTACGGAAGCATGGTGATTATAATTATGAATAATATGTATTAAACTTATTCATAAGTTCCGAATACAAAAGACCGGTCAAAACAAAAGAAATAAATATCTTGCCAATTTTCTTTTGAATAAGTTCTGAACACAATATCTGTACAAGAACATAAATCAATGATCAAAACTGTCTCACTTATCAAGAAACATTAAATGAAACGCTAAATCGGATCGATGTTGAGCAAATAGAACCAATGTGAATGTAATAAAGTGAAGTTCAAGTGTGAGCCGTCGGCGTCGGTAGAATACTCCCTAGATTCACCCTGTAATCTAATTAAATGGAGTCTGAAGGACGAAGCCCGTTTCATATAATACAAGCAGACAACCCTTTCAACAGGGAAACTATGAATTTATTCATCGAACAGGTTGCGCCGTGCCATGAATTTCTATAAACGTTTACTATAACAGTAACTATAACTTGGTAGTTTCGTGAGCGACAGTAGTTATTCCAGCTTTTTAGCTGGGGATTCTGTAAAAAGGTTGGAGTGAAGAATGCGGTTGAGTACTTACCGATGGAATCTCGGTGTTGGATGTTGTAATCACGTGATTTTCCCGTCCGCCATTACAATCCACGTGAGAGTGAGGTGTTGTAAACAAATAGATTGCGAGGATGTTATCGGGGCGCGCGTTCCGGGCGCGTCGCGAGGCGGTACTGAGTGAGGCAGGGCGCGCGTGCGTGCAACGGTCGATCGCGCACTCGGTCAGTGGGCCGCTCCGCCCTCCGCCGCCCGCCCGCCGCCGAGCCGACGCGAGAAAACAAACCTTTGTCTCCGCAGACGGCGAGGCGCCTTCGCCCAAAACTCCTCAACACCTGTAGATTTAATTACACCTGATCCATCTCAGGTACTCCTCCTGTCCACTCTCACTAAGCATTGACACATTCCAATGGAACACGCTTCCTTGAATTTCACTTCACAAACATTTATATCCAAGTTGCCTACACACTACAACTCCTGAATCTAGGATCTGGCTAGATTCTTCGTACTTCTGGAATTGCCTTTCAATTATATCATAAAATAGTGATGCCTACAACCCTCTAGAAGTCTAGACTCTAGCATTTTTCTTCATTTGCTACTTATTTTTTTCTAGCCTACCGATCCAGGTTAAATACAGTTCTAGAACTCAATACCAAAGCCAGCCACTGATTTACACCAGAAAACAAGCTTTTAACAGTTAGTTTGGCAAACTGTATTTTTACTAATGGATAGTCTAAGCATATTGACTCTGAAAAATTCAACAACCATTGAAATATAAAATAATTAAATAGTAAATTTGATTAAAACTCTCATCTTGCAGAAAGTTCATAGTTCCCTAATGAATTCCCGTGGTTCAACTAAACATTTAGTTGGAACCAGGTACATACCTCTAACATGAATTCATGCGAGGTAGATACCTACTTTGTGTTGCAGGTAAAAACAGAATATATTAAACTTCGTGTGTGAGTATTATACTGTCATTATTTCTTCTTTTTGTGTAAGTATGAGCATAGTTATTGGAATAGAACGGTCAAAGTATTAAAAAAAACTACTTATTTACAAGTTCGTTTGAGTTGCGAATAAACAAAACGTCATTCACGCCTACCCTCAAAATTTCGTGTCACTACGTTCAGTGTTTTTGTTTTTGAGTGATCTGTCAATCAATCAGGGCTGTCAAGCCAAAGCTCTAAAATTGTGTAGGTGTTGTTTTACAGCTACTTTCTATAAAATTATATTTCAAGTATAACTGTAACATCACTTTATAGTAGGTATAGGTACTTCCTAAGTACAATAAAGGTGTACTATATATCGAGCTGCGCTGAACCGAGCAAAGCCGAGATGGTAACTAGATATTACCGATGCAATCTTGCACAAACATTTATAAACAAGTTTCATTAATGAAATTCAGAATTTCAAATAGATGAACAAGCTTTGTAAATAAGCTACGGACACATAGACATAAGCTTCTACGCTACTAGGTACTAGTAGCTTTCTACTTCAGCTAAGACATACCTAAGCTTCTTTTTATAGCAGTTAGTTTTGAAATAACAAGAAATTTTCAACAGACTTCAATAATATGAGGAGGTTCTCAATTCGGTAATTTTTTTAGAACTTTGTTGTTATTTTTTTTTTATTTGAAAGTACTTTCAGATTGGTCCCATAGAAATTTCATGAAAATCGGTTCAGCACTTTGGTTTTGAAAACTGAAAAAATGACGTTTACCAGCGTATTTTGCTTCCCTGTGACTATTCACTGGTGTTTACGGTCACTTCTTCTTATCGCGTCACAAGTTCTTTCAAACCAGTGTGGTGAAAGGACTTCAAGTACGCCTCAAAGAGCCTCTCCTTTCGTGCCAGTCCAATTAAAGTCAGTTGTAGTAGGTATGTTTTTATAAAACCCTGTTTATGTAAACTTGCACAAATCATAATTAGTTTTTTTTTACGTAGGTACTTACCAATTTATCTTAGTTGCATAAAAATGTTTACTAGAAATTGCAATCGCGAGCCAACTCGTTCATCTACTTACAAATATCTATTAGAGTAATGACGTAAGAAAATTGGCTCTAAAAGTATAAAAATCTAGATTTTTCCAGAACAAATCAACTCTGCTGATCCTACCAAACCATTTTAAGATGAATATAGACAAAAAACTTAAGAGCAATCTTCAGACGGGATAAGAACGAACGTAAATGAAATGAAGGGTTCCGTATACATAATTTATTAGATGGAAGGAAAATATACGAGAAACTGTCTGTTGTTTATTAGTGCAGTCGAGTTTTATAGTACTTTGTCTATTACCATGAACTAATAAGCTACTCTTTAATTTTGTGATTCAAAAAGGGGCTTGATTCTTTGATACAAATTAGTTCAATACAAAGATATAATATAATATAGAATAATCAGTGATTTTTTTTTAAGTTTGTTTCTTTTGTTTTTCTCTTAACTTTATGGGGCGATGTGGGTGGTCGCTCAGCGACAAAGCCCTTTAAATAAATTTAAAAAAAAAAAAAAAAAAAAAAAAAGTCTCTACGCTCAGCGGTTTAACCCGTACGTAGTCTCTCAGTCATTCAGTCAGATCCAAGCCTTTTATAAAGGTGTATTGATTGACTCGTTGACGCCCGTAACTATGTTTGCGTTGCGAATTTTCAAAATTCCTAGGCACCTACTCGCTTTCAGCTTTTGACAAACATATCCTCCAAGTCCAGTGGTGTGGCCTGTACGTTGTCTGTCAGTCTGCCAGTCAGTTACAACTAAACCTTTTTATTTATAGCGAATGATAAAGACATTTCCATGCCAAAAAACGGATCAACTCATTACTTATATACCTACCGAGGTATCAAAATCTATCCTGTATTCATATTTTCTAGAATTAAGAATACAGGCTTCTTGCATCCGCCACATCAACCGCATTGCTTATGGAACCCTAAAAATAATATGCAACTCGACATTCCATCAAGTTGCAATCTCCACAATAATGGGATCTGTTTTAATCTTCGGTCGGGCCGCGGATGTCTGCGAGGCTGCAGGGATGGGCTTGTGTCGATATAACGGAATCAAATAATTACGGAAATGGATGATTTGACATTGGACTGAATACTTTTTTATAATTTTTACAATAATTCAAAACATGTATAATAAACAACTTTACCACGAATGCGATAAATAACTTGACACTAGCATAATACTTACACTATGTGTGGAGCCAAATTTAATTAACTTAACTCTAGTTTAACTTTGTTTAGAAATTAAGCGGATTTATTACTAAATATATTTATACTATTAGTTAATATTTGGTGATCTAGCTAACTGTTGATTAAATACTTATAGTTTTATTGTACACCACTGAAGGAAAACATGAAGCAACACGAATATTAAAGAGAAAAATTAAAAAAAGAGATTACTGCTTAGCGATAAGGCCGCTCATTGTATAAGCTCTATAACTTGTATGTAGTATCTGTTAGTTCCATATTATAATTAAGAGTATTTATTTATTTATTCAAAAGTGTCACTATAGCTAAGTAGTACATGGTAGTAGGTACCTACATACATAAGTAAGTATTATATTTATATATATATATAAATATATATAGGCAATGCAGCCAGTATCCTCGGCATGCTGCCATCGGGTATCGAGTTGGAGCAGTTGAGCTACCTATAGATAGTTTGCAACGGTCTATGGGTGACCCAATTGTTTCCTTTTGTAAATTTTGTAATATAGATTGTAGTAGTTAGCTTAAGCTGTAATAAATAATGTTATATTTAAAAAAAAAAGGATTATATCTTCAAAAATATTTTCCAGGCAAAGTTTTCATAAAGTAGTACCTACCTATATGTATATCCATGTGATAATAGAAAAAATCTTACTTTGCCTTAAACAACTTTGGTTTACACAAAAACTATTGTTATCGTTACCTGCATTTTTTTGATAGAGTCAGATAAAAAAGTGGAAAGAACACCTAATTTTGGTAAACTCCTTTTCTTTTCCCATCACTAAAAGTCGATACTTAACAAAAATCGATGAACACCTGTTAAGAACAGACTTATTTCCACCTCTACGTTCCGATGTTTTCTGTATTTCGAAGGTGAATTAGGGAGACCTTTAATGCTAGATTGCTTCTTTGTTCAGAGGAAATGTCAGATAGGAAATGGAATAGGGGATAGGTCATTGTCGTTTTAGATAGAGGGGCCCAGGGACGGATTAAGGTACCTAGTGTTTTATTTTTACATGTACTCGTAGCTGCTTCGACTTTATCCGCGTGGTATCAAGATAAAACGTAGCCTTTGTCCTTTTTAATGCATAAATAAATAAATAATAGAATAAATAAATATTTTGGACGTTTTACACAACGCCATCTAGCCCCAAACTAAGCAGAGCTTGTACTACGGGAACTATATTACTGATACAATACTTATATACTTTTTTTGTAAATACATACATAGATTACATAGAAAATACCGACGTTCATCACACAAATGTTTGTCCTGAAGTGGGAGTCGAACCCGCGACACCAGTGTGGCAGGCTAACAGACTTGCCACTCAACCATCCATGTCATCAATTAACAACATCTATACCACGTACTAGCTAAATAAGTTCAGCGGCTCAATCATGAACTTTCTTGCCCGTGTTTGAATCCTGAATCCAGCCCTAGACAAAGCTGATTCATTATTGTAGGAAACGATACCATTAGTAACCAGAATATTCGACAGAGCTTCTGCCTGATTGTTCGGTTTTCTTTTGTTGCAAAAACTGGGAAAAATGGATTCATTATCGTGGTGGAAATCACGGCATTTTGCGCTCAGAAGAACTCTACCTATGTTTTTGATGTGAGTAATTTGTTGCAATGTAGGTAGGTACTACTCGGGCGAATAAACATGACACCTAGCTCGAATGACGTTTGTGCAAAGCACCGCGTGGAATTGGATAATCTTGATAGAGAAGAGGTCCTGTAATACTTGGTAATGATAAGTCTTCGCAATTACAGGAGGAAGAAACACGGGGGGCGCCGCGCGGGGAGCGGGGGACGCATCAAGTTCCGAGCTACGTGTCAGCCAGGTGTCATGTTGATTCGCCCGAGTAATATGTAGGTACGGTACACAGCTAATAATTGGGTTAATTAATTATTAAATAGCACATTTTTTTTCTTCTGGGATACTTTCTGCGATGTCTTGTTTATTAAGTCAACATACTTTTGATAAACACAATATCCATAGCAAAAGTCATTTTCCTACAAAGCTCTATAATGATATTAGGCAAAGATAAAAGTGGAATCTTTGTTAGACATGTTACATGCATCAAGCATGTTTGAATTATAAAAGGTACCTATCACATTTAAGACACATTACCTTACAGTTTTTTGAGACATTTACAACTAGGTAATTAGCTTGAAATGATTTTCCCGTAAATGTGGGTTACCGTTTTTTAATTAAGTATTATAAAAAGGCAGGTAAAGAAATATTTATTATATTTTCTAAAATTTGATTTGGTTGATAGATGTAATTTTGAGCTCAGCTGTCGAAGAGTGACTCATTTTACGACGTAGACTGCGAACCAAGAGACATGCTACGACGCGCTGCTACGACGTATGTTGTGTAGTAGCAGCTACGCATCGCTAGGCCTACGCCGTAGTTTCGTAGCAAGAACTCATAATAACTATGCAGCTACGACGTAGATAGCGTAGCTTGTGGCTTTGGGACGGACAAACTACGCAATTTACGGACATAGTTTTCTTTCATAATAATGGCTTCGATGATACTTTAATTGAATATATGGAGGGAAATATGGATGTTGGCTATTAGAGCTGATTGAGGTAAAATTCGGTATGGGTATTATAAACCGCAAGTTTTTAATTACCAGAAATAAACCTACCTACTAATAAAAAAAACCCTTCCCAAAAGCTAAACTCGCAAACTCGCTAGCTTTTAAACTCGCCGGCTTGTAGCTTATAAACTAATCCTGTGTCATCGATGCTTAAAGCTGGAAACAAGTCACAACTAAATGTAGGAACTAAAGTGCACGTTTTTCCAAATTAACAAACGTAACTCTTACATAATATCTTCATAGCTAGATACTTGCTAATTTCCTTGAGTTTCTTAGAAAACAACATGTCTACCAAGAATATCCCCAGACCCCAGAGTCTCGCGAACTCGGCGCCATTACGGAATTATTCAACGCGACACGAATACGAATGTTTATGAAGGACAATTAAGAGTTTCCGGGCTGATATTTAATTACTTATATCCAATACATACTGGTTGTTATTCTGTGGCAGGGTACAGTACAGTTGGCAACGGAAGTATAGATAAGGTACCCGAGGTAAATAAAGCCCAGAGCCTTAGAAGGCCCAGTTTCAAAATTCGCGCGGTTGACGATTGATCCCACTTCACTCTACACTCAAACACGCGTCATTGCCACCCTATCCCCTACGTATAAGCCGACCCGCGTCCGCGCTGCAATTTTGTCAGTAGCAAGCGATCTGTGTGGACAGGAGGTCTGCCGAGTGAGTTTTTTCAAGATTCAAGATTCAAGATTCAAGATTTTTATTCGCCAGAACATAGTATACATAGTATGTTGTTAAAGAATATTATTAGTGCCTTATGTTCTACCATTTAAGGTGTGCGAGTTACAGTGAATGAATATAATACTATCAAATGGTATTTAAATGTCAGAGTGAATTTAAATTTTAACGATACCTACTACTTAACTATAATTATATTATTAACATATTATATATTATTATATTATTAATATATTATTATTATATTTTTAACTTTAGACTGGAAAAAACTGTAAGTTTCTTTGGTTTTTACTTCTTTTATACACAAAAATTAATATGTTCAGATTGTGCGTCAGGTCAAGCTCAGTGGGGTTTTAATGATTATTTACGTAAAAATCTGTGTGTTTGGATACTTTGGAGGATTTTTCTTGACATACCCCAAGGCCAATAAGGCCCACTGAATTAGACCTTGGGCTTTATTATACTTATATGTATATTTGCATAGATTTACCTTTGTTCTTGTAGACACAACCAACATGCTTCCTAAAAGAGGCATGTAGACGGAAGAAAGCCTGCGTTCTGCAATGGCAGCAGTGCAACAAGGGCAATTGACGCAGCGTGAAACGCTGATAAACCATTTAAAAAGTGGAAGCACCCAAAGAAAACTAGGACTGCATTCCATTATGATGGAAGAGCAAGAAGATGATCTCGTCGCAAGAATTATACGCTTTGCTAGCATCGGAATGCCTCTAACACCGACCATCATTCGCAGACCCGCAAACCCTAAGGGATAATAAGGCCCACGGCCGTTTTTTTTTATTAAATTTATTATTACCTACTTGATTTCGTTTTTGTTTTAGTTCTACCATATCCAAGTAATTATATTTTTAAAAGTACTTTGCAAGAAAACGAGTTTTTAGCCTGGGCCTTGTTTTGCTGCTATAGGCCCAAAAGAAGGGTTTTTAAAAACAATGATTATTTCTAATCTATAGGCATTGAGTACTGTTTTTTTACTGAAATAGTTCCTAATTGAACTGAACTTAAGAAAATATTCAATCTTGATCTCATAAATCACGAAATACGAGCAGATTTATAGCACTTTTTTGTTAGGTGGGCCTTATATACCACGGCTACCTTACATTTTCCTTAGATTCTTTATTTTACATGATAAAAAATTGGCTGTCTGTAAAGTTGGTTTACGGTCGATAGTTTAACGTGACTACCAGTGTAACGGGACCATGAGTGTTACCGGACAATGACAGCGTTACCGGACAATGACGTCAACGTTTTCGTGCATGCAGCCGGCGTTCATCGATTTATTAGACGTAGTCACGTCAAAAAAGTATTAAACCTATGCAGGGTTAATATTGATAGGCATGTGCAGAGGGAGCTTAGCATTTTTAAGAGTTTTCTTCCAGCAAATCTTTGTTTGAGTTTAAAAACATTATCAAAATGGAGGTTTTTTCTATCGATGGAAGATTATTAATCCCATTACTTTTCTTTTCGCTACCTAGGTACGTAATAATATGAACAGCCCCTAGACAAGATCAAAGAAGGGTTTTTCTAAAGACTTCTAAGTACTCCCGCTTTTCACTTCCGATTTGCTCATCAACCAATGGTTGTACCTACCTATACATTATGAAATAAATTGGTAATACCTTACAGTTTTTGAGTAATTAAATTTAGCAATGTGAAAATTTTGACCGCAGACAGTAGTGCATGCGACTGTACCATGAATAAGCATTTATTTGTAGAAAATCTTACTTATTTTACTAACCGTACCGACTAATTCCGTACGATCCGTACAAAGTTGGGCGTGTGCTTATTTTGGTTCAAGGAAGTCAAAAGTTTTGGGAACTTAGGCATTTGTTTATATTAGTCAGGTTTTCTTATAATTTGGCACACTGTTCATATAAGGCGCATTTTGTGCATTATTACCATCTGTCACCTTGCTGTCCCCCTAGGGTGACAGATGAAACAAAAAAGTTCTATCTGTCCCCCTGTTGCTAAAAGGGGTACATATGGACCTTTTATTAATTGTAAAAGTTCTATCTGTCCCACAGTCACCAATAGAGGGAATAATTATTTAATCTGGAACTAAAAATAACTCTCAAGCCCCGTTGAAGAGATGGCGAAAACTGGACAGAAAATGTGGTTAAGAAATTTTAAAACAAATGAATGAGAAGAGTTTCATAAATGCCTTACAAATGAGTGAAGATATAACAAATAATAATAGAAATGTTATACACGGTGTGCATGCCTTACGATTACTAACCTATTTAATACACCTATATTAAACATTCACACACTCACACCCCTGCACTAGGATTCCCTGTGTCGCAGGTGGCATGGACACATACAACACATCACAACATCCAACACCCAAGAACAAACATTTGTGTTCGTCACACAAATATTTGCCCCGGCCGGGGATCGAACCTGGAACACCGAGCTTCGTATGCAGGGTCTCTACCAACTAAGCCACGGTGTCGTCGTATATTTATTTAGTTTCGATTATACAACTTAGAGGGAGGAAGAATAAATAATAGGCAATTTTTATATTTCTTAATTTATTGTACATTTTATAACCCCATACAATAATAAGCATTCCTTATAACAGCATGCATGTACAGATACGTGCATAAAAAGTGGAGCACTAAGTATCTAGACGAAGTAGGTAAATACAATCTAGACTTTATTATTTTGTCAATATTTCACCACCACACTAAAAAAACGATGTATGCTTAATGCCCAGATCACACGTACCAAGTACTCGGCCGAGTACTCGGTACATATAAACATAGCGCCGAAAGCTCGGCTGAGCGAGTGACGTAACTTTCACTGTCTCGGCCGAGTACTCAGTACGTGTGATCTAGGCATGAGACTTAAGACCACACGACAGAAGTGAAAACTACATCACCTTTCAACTCAAGCCGTCTTTACCCGAACGAGCGTTACAAAACCGAGCATGACGGCTCAGTCTCATTCTATACCTATAAAATATAATGGTCAGCGTGCCTTAAGTTTTCACTTTCACTCAGCGGTTTAAGCTGTGCGTTGTCTTTGGCCCTTTTCCTATTATTATTATTAGATATTAACCAGATTTCTGGTTATGATTCAGGTCTCAATGAAAATTTTCTTTTGCGAAACAATTTTTATGCACGCAACTGGACATTTTCAATCGATACAACATCTACTCCAAAACGAATCGTTCACAATTTTGTAACTGTGTACTGCAAGTAAGAGTTATTAGAATACAATATATAAATATATATATAGTTCCAAAATTATAAGACATATAATTATCACCAAAAAGTAATAAATATTTTGAACAAGTTCTTAAGATATCTCTGAATATTTTGTAACAGTAAAAACAAAAATATATGTCATTTTTCAAGTTACTCTTATGAACGACCCGTACTATATTAAATATTCATAGAACTTCTATTTAAAATCTATTAACCTAACATACTCTTCAAATGAATACATAGAATACATAGCTAACAGCTAATATACATAGATATTTAAAAATATGCAAAGCCTCGTCCACACCATTGCATATGCGTTTGCTAGTCCTCAGACGGTAGTTATTAATTTTATTTATCAATATGATTGCGTTAAGTGGTGTGAACAAAGCTTTATAGAGAGTGTAATAAGACTACTCCCAAAATCGAAAATCACATTCGGACCATGATTTTAAAAATATAAAATAAAAATAAAACGAAAAAGATTTATTTTTCAATAGGTGCGAGTTTTTGATAAGTTCTACCCATAATTATAAGTTTTTGAGAAATGTCTTATTACACTCTGTATTTAATGAAACGCATAAATTGTGTTTAAAATTCTAGAGGAATGGTTAGACCCGACTTTAGGGGGTTAGGACAAGGAAAACCTACGCTAGGATGAATAAAAAAAGGTCTTATTTCAATAACATAAGGTCCTTATTGCTAAAATCATTGGATAAAGCGAAATTGTAATACATTTTAGGAGTTTCAATTTTTTAAGTGATTCCGATTTTTTTTTATTTCTGTAAAAATAAAAAAAAAATATTACATTAAATGATGGATAAATAATTTTCTGTTTTTTGAAACTTTGTAACAACAAAGAGTGAAAATAATTAAATATACTTCATCCAAACAAACACGTTATACTAAGCATGAGCTCTTTTGTTCTAAGCGACTTTGTTTCGCTTATTATAAAAAGCGCTTTTTAATTATTTAAAATTCTCTATTTCTATTATTATAAGGTTCATATTCCTCTGGTCGACGTTTGCCAAACTTTACACACAAACCAGAATAGAATGATTGAGATTCGATGCAAAAATATTAAAAAATATGCCAAATTATTTAAATTACCATTCCCACCAACGTTAAAAATAATAGTTAAAATAAACATTTTTTTAATTATAATTAAAATTTAATTATAATTAAAAATAAAATGTGCACAGGATACATTTGAAGTTTAAAAAAATAAAATCTTTAGAACGAATCTCACAGCTGTAACAAAAATATTTAGATATGGTAAAGATAATATATCTAGCAATACGAAGTACCGTAGCGTTGTTTCGGCGTCCAATATTATTCTGAAAATATATAGATTATATTTCAGACTTTATTATTAGATATATATATATATATATATTTATTAGATATTAAACTCAGAAATATTTAATTATCTTAAACTAAATTAATTTTAAAGTGGCAGTATTCGAAAATAAAAGAAAGGACTCACGAGCTTAATATAGTTTAGTTTACTACAGTTCAGTTTATAACAGTACAGTTCACTACAGTTCGGTATTTATAATCCAGTTTCCTACAGTCCAGTTTACTCCAGTTAACTTAAGTCCAGTTTTGTTCAGTATTATTATTATTATTTGTTTATCAACAGCTATTACAGTTCAGTCATATAAAGCCCAGTTTACTACAGTCAGGTTAACAACATTCCAGTTTACAAAAGTTCAGTTAAATTTTCCAACCTAATTGAATATGAATATTTTAATAAAGTATTTAATTTCTACTTTAACTTCAATCCAGATAACTAAAACCCAGTTAACTACAGGCCCGTTAACTACAGTCCAGTTAACTACAGTCCAGTTAACTACAATCCAGTACAATTATTAGTACTTACATGGTCCGTGTTTAGCATCTCGTCTCGTACAGTCCGGAGCGGCCGATGTAGCGCACCCATTTGATCACGTCGTGGTCGGAGTAGTTCAGTTTCGGCTCGAAGACCTTCAGGTAGCGCACCTGGAGACATGAAACAATTTTTATATTTTTTTTGGCTCATAAAACTAAGCCATCACCGGTTTTCAGTCAAATCGGTTCGGTACTTTCATCCAAACAATTATCCATCTATTATCCCAAAATTTTCATTTAATATTTTAAATGTTTTATTAGAAAAACACAATATGAACACTGCCATTGCTGCACTTAACAATGATCTTCTACAAATTAAAATCTGGTCTGAAAACTATGGTATTCAGGTAAACCCAAATAAGTGCCAGGCTATGGTTATAGGCGGTACTCGTCAAATTGTTAAAATAGATTTTTCTAACATAAACCCATTAACATACAACAACATCGTTATTAGTTTCTCACCGATAGTTAAAAACCTAGGTATCCACATTGACAACAACTTAAAGTGGACAGCACAAATTAAAGAAATTTCGCGGAATTTTTTTGCAACTCTCCATTCAATCATTCGTTTCAAACACTTCCTACCATCTAAAACGCTAGTCCCTAGTTAACTCTCTACTCCTACCTATTATTGACTATGCGGATATCGCTTTCGTAGATATTTCGGAAGAATTTCTAAATAAGCTTGATAGATTGCTGAACACTTGCATTAGATTCATATACGGCCTTCGTAAGTATGACCACGTCTCGGAGTACCGAGCCGAGCTCAAATGGTTACCGATTCGTGAGAGAAGAAACTTGCGCATTGTTTGTCTTCTCTTTTCAATCCTGAAAGACCCGCACTATCCTGAATACCTAAAGAGCAAATTTTCTTTTCTATCCGACACACACGAGCGAAACTTAAGGTCCACTAATACCCTACTTCTTTCTGTACCCAAACACTCTACCTCCGCGGCAATTCCTTTGAGGTAACGGCTGTCGGCCTCTGGAATGCTCTGCCGACTGACTTTAAATTGGCAGCTAGTAAACCCACGTTCAAACGTCTTGTTCGTGAATTTTATTTAAAAAAGGTGAATTCTGCTTCCTAGATGTTATATCGATGCCCTACAATGCCTAGGTATCTTCTTTTTCAAAATCATTTGTTATTAATTCCTACCCGGCCTAAGATATTATATTACTGATATATAATTCTATATACCTATTTCATCTTTATTTCATATTACTATTTATTTATTTTATTTATTTAGTGTAAGGAGCTATTTTAGATTTTCATAAGCTGATAAACTTTTCTCTCTTACTGCTTTCTCTGTAACCAAATTTGTTTAATATGTGTAACTTTTGATTAGTCTTTAAAATACCATTGTTTATGTTATATATAAGTTAGCACGCCAACATTTTTCAATACCTATAAGGTTGGCCGGTAGAAAATGTTTTAGCACTAAGCCCACCTTTTGTACATCTTATCTTGTATTTTGTGCAATAAAGAATATAATAATAACACAGGAAGGGCTGACATATATTATATTATCAGATACAGTTCCGGGTGTAATCCGATGCATTCTAAATATATGTATTATCGTGCAATGCCTGCACTTTTACCTATTTTTTTTTTGATCCTGAGATTAATAGTAGATTATGCTCTAAGGGGATAAAGCAGTATCTTATGTCGCGGGTGGCATATTGAACCCTGAGCTAACGAGGGACTCAGTTAACCTTAGACTCCTTAGAGTTATGTAGAGTCCTGAGTGACGCGAGGGGTTCATGCTGCCCAAGACGAAGACCGGTTTTATCCCAGAGGAGCATACTCTACTTTTCACACTTTCTGCGAGGCAATACAAAGCCAGGGCTCCAGCAGCGAACACCGTCTTTTGTTTCACAATCTTTGAAGATGCGCCTTTTTTCTTTTTTTATGAGTGGCCAGTTCGATTTTAGAAGAAACATTTTTACAATGCCATATGGGCGTTCTTTTACTTAATATTTTTAGCGAGTTTCCACACGAAATTGACGTTCCAAATTCAAATCACACTACTAACCTTGTTTCATACAGCATTACCTCCCTTTGTAGGTAATGCTTTGCTTTACCTTGATGATAGCATGATATGTAATTGGATATTGTCGAGCAGGTGGTGTGAAAAAATGATAAGCAAATCACCTTGAATCCGGAGGGCGCGAAGGGCACCTCGAAGCCCATGGAGATGGGCGGGCGGGTCCACTTCTTCTTGGTGTCGGTCTCCAGCAGCTCGATCTCCGCCGACAGCTGCGTCTCCTTCATGCCCGCCATGCGCTTGATCCTGCACATTACAGGTAACCACTTAATTAGCCTGCTACAACAAAAGTCGTTGTTGTAAAATTTGCCATACGAATTCTCGTATTTTGCTTTCTTTGAAGTCATATTTCCGGGCCATTATAATCCTGGAGCCTTCAAGACTAGAGTGAATGAGTTCATACTATTCAAGCTCCATCTTCGACCACACCATCACTTACCACCAGGTTGTACATGAAAGGAGCCTCTTCGAGGCGCACTTGAAATCCTTTCACCACACTGGTTCGAAAGAACAAGTGACGCGATAAGAAGAAGAAAACCACCAGGTGAGGTAGTGGTTAAACGCTTGTCTATTAATAATAAAAAAAAGTCTTACTACTCTTTAGTGCGTTAAGCTGCGGTATAACAGTGTAAGGAACAGGTAAGCAATACTTACTTCCACACGATGGCGTTCTCGGAGGCCTTATATTTGGCCTTCCCCTTTAGACATATGAGCTGCACGCCGCTTGTGTTGAGTGGCGTTGGGATTTTCACCTGAAAAGGAAAAAGTTTATATTTATAAGAAGGAAAAACAATCGATTACAACTTCTATATCATGATATTGAGCGATTATTAAGTATTAAAATGAACTAAGTTTAAACTATCCTGTCTAACAAGAACTGACAAAATAAAAAAAAACTAAATAATTACACGGTGTAAATAAATACCCCTAAAACTTCTTGTTTTTTTCCGGTCAAGTCCGTGACTCCGTTTACCGAGGCATTTTTTTAATACAAATTGAAAAAGTACATATTTTCACGTAAACTTTTTCCAATTAATAAATTAAAAACTTAAATTGAAAATAAAGTTACATATACGTGGTTCTTTCGGTGACGTGGAGAATACCCCACATTTGGGCTTATGGATATATTAATATATACACAATAGCTGGTGCCCGCAACTTCGTCTGCGCAGTTAATCTTTATAAATTGTAGCCTATGTGTTATTCTGATGTATGAGCTATATTATTGTAAAGTTTCATTAAAATCCATTCAGTAGTTTTAACGTGAAAGAGTATAAAACATCCATCCATCCATCCATCCTTACAAACTTTCGCGTTTATAATATTAGTAGGATAGGATAGTCTAACACCCATATTCTAAGTCGATTTTTGCACTCAAGTGAATACTTACGTGAGTAGTAAAATGGCTGCCGCTTTACTAAAGGTTCGGCTGTCACCTGTCTTTTAAATGTAAGTATTCACTTGAGTGAAAAAAATCGACTTAGAATGTGGGTGTAAGTCGTAATGTTTCTTTCAATAGTGTCCTCACCTCGATCTTCTGCCCCAGCAGCGAGGGCTTGAAGTTGCTCTTAAGCACCACTTTGACCTCCATCTTGGTGCGGCCCACCTCGCGCACCAGCGGGATCACGCGGAACGGGAGGGAGATGTCCTTCGTGGTGCGGTATCTGAGGACAACACGCCATTAAAGGCTCGCGTCCACAAGCCGTCGGACCATCCGTATTGACCGTATCAAACTGATTTTAGAATTCTTTAACTACACGGTGCGCATGTTTGTGTGTGTGTGTGTGTGTGTGTGTAAATGGTTAGTTTTTGTTTATGCGAAAGCCGATACCCGTGTTTTTTTTTCTAGTCATGAAAAAAATATACTTAATATCTAAATATATTTTTTTGAGATTTGTTACAAAATTTAAAAGTGGTTGGTGTATTCTTTTTTTTAATTTGGTTATCGATTCTGAGCAAACTAAGGGTGTTTACCAGACCAATCGATCGATTGACGATCGACGATCGATCGATGGTATGATAGATGGATGGATGACTGCTGGAATACAGCCGGGGTCAATCGATCAACGTCGACCGATGCCATCCATCAACAATCGATCGATTGGTCTGGTAACACTCTAATTTCAGGTCTCTATACAAATTTGCAATAAAATGTACACACCAAAACACCAAAATTATGTCGCCATCAACTTGTGTCATAATATTGTAAGCAGGTCTATGTCAGAAATAAGTAAACACCATTACTTTCATAAATATGTAACCATACTGAATTTCAAAAATATGTAAACACGTTCAGTTGCATTAAAATGTAGTCATTCATTCCTTTAAAAAGTTTCATAAATATGTATACAATTTGATATTTGGCATACAATCAAGTCTTGAGGATTTTGTCATTAAATGCTCAAAATTATGTATACACCCTAGGCGTCATAAAAATGTAAACAGTGATTTGAACTTGAACTTGAACTAGGTTGGTAGGAAGGTAGGAAGGTAGGTGTGGTAGGTAGGTAGGTAGGTAAGTAGGTAGGTAGGTAGGTAGGTAAGTAAGCAGGTAGGTAGAATGCAAAGAGCTTCTATACTATGTATCTAGAGCTCAATCGCCATTTTGTTTTATTTAAGGATTAAGAATTCTGAACCTTAATATTTGGAAATAAAGTTCTTTTTTAATTAAATCTAAATATAAGGATTCATAATCCTTGATAGAGACCCACTCGTTAAGGAGTAGTTGCCAGCATACAATTAAAAATAACATGGCCATTATTTTTTAAATAAGTGGGACAATTTTAGAAATTAGACGATTTGCTCTAAATATTATTCACATTCATTTGAAAGGTTTAGTACAGTCGCTGTCATGTAGGTTAGGTACCTAACTGCCGAGAAAAATAATTACTGTTCGAAAGAAACAGTATTAAACCATTGAATCAGATATACCTCACTAGAATGCGGCGCACCGCCCTCTTTTTTGTTGATATTTTAATGCACCTATATATAATATAATTTTAAAAAAATAATGCAAAGTAACGTATGTATATAACATTGCTATCTTATTGAGCAGATTTTTCCCTTGGTTGCTTGTTTATGTCTCAATGAAATATTCAAAATTCAAAAATTATGGTCGCCCTACAGAACGAAACACACTCCTTACTAGTTCTAGCTCTTTCAGCTCGCGGTTTTCGTGTGAGTCGGCATTCTAGATACAAAGTATACAAGTTCTTTGGTAGAATGTTTTGTTATGACGTTGTCACGTTAAACTGTCGTCCGTAAATCGACTTAAAAGACAACCAATTTTTTTTTAATGATTTTTTTATTTTATTGGAGATATGTTTTTTAGCTTTCTTAAAATCTTTTTTAAGCCCTTTCTATAAAAAAAATCTTAACTTTTTTTTTTAACATTTTTCAAATCTTTTTTTTTTATATTATTTTCCTCATTTTTTTCTGCCCAATTGTTTTGCCCTTCTTTTTTTGCCTATAATTTTTTTGCCCAATTTTATTTCACCAGTTATTTGCCCAATTTGCTCCCTATTTTCAATTCAATTTAATTCAAATCTTTTATTTCGGTAAATATTACACCATTTTTTGTTAATATAAGGCTTATTCTAAGGTTAGTAACATATTCTAAATTATAAATTACACATAACCATTTTTGTTGCCCATTTCTTTTTGGCCCAAATATTTTCCCCTAATTTTTATTTAATAAATAAATACGTGATATAGCACAGCATTAACTCAGCGCATCTCACCAATAAGCCAATAATATAATAGTACAGTACAGTGTGAACGTGTCCATAACAATGTATGGTGCGCGATATTGTTGTGCTATGAGCTATATACTATAATTATGCTATTATATTATATTATAGCGTAGTCTGCAATTAGTTACGACAGAAAAATAATCAAAGGCAATAAAATAGTATAAATATATGAACCCATATGATAAGTCAAAACCAATATTGATTTATCATATTATTTTATTGGGGACTCCTCATAGAACTAGAAACTAAACATAGAAAAACATAACCCTTCCTTGGCAGTCGGGTAAAAACACAGCTTAAGTGAGAACTTCCTCCTTTAAAAAGTCGGTTGAAAACTATGCGTATGGGTCACCAAAAAACAAAAAATAATTCCCTTGTGATTCGATGCGATATAGGTTTTTTTTTACATAAGTATTTGCCCTTTCTACGCATTAAAATTAATCGGATAAAAAAATTGTTTGGGCAAAAGAGTTGCGTCCTAATAAGGGCAACAAAAAAGTAAGGTAAAATTAATTAAAAAAACAAAATTTTGAAAGACTTGATTGTCTGCCAAATATCAAATTGTATACATATTTATGAAACTTTTTATAGGAATGAATGACTACATGTTTATGCAACTGAACGTGTTTACATATTTTTGAAATTCAGTTTGGTTACTTATTTATGAGAGTAATGGTGTTTACTTATTTCTGACAAAGACCTGTTTACAATATTGTGACACAAGTTGATGGCGACATAATCCTGGTGCTTTGGTGTGTACATTTTATTGCAAATTAGTATGGAGACATAATTTTGAAAATTACGATGTGTATACATATTATTGCAGGCGACTGTATGTATGTGTATATAACTGACCGCATCAGCTCGAACTCTCCGTCGGGCGGTATGAAGGAGATGGAGTGCTCGGTCTCGAACTTGCTGAGCTTGACGCACTGGTGGAACTGGCAGTCGTCGATGACCACCACGGGCTTGCCGGAGCGCGCCGGGTCGCTGTCCGTGTTGCCCGAGATGCCACCTGACGGGGAGAGCACTGTTCACAGGTTAGGCAAGTCCCACAACTGACGGGTTATGGGATATAAAAGAGTACAGATCTGTTACCGAAAGCTGGCATTCTCATTCAATACATTCAATTTTCACTTTTTCTATCGCTTGTTCTTATCGTCTCACTAGTTCTTTCGAACCAGTGTGGGGAAAGGATTTCAAGTGCACCTCGAAGAGGATATTAGCGATATTTTATATTACTAGCAATAGAGATTTCTATCGCTAGTAGATAAGTAAATAAATTATTATAAGATTGTGAAAGTTTGCGTTAAGTATTTTTTGTATAGTTACCCTATGTAACGTTTTTCGTAGACTATCGCGATTATCGGGACACAAAAACATATGAGGTGAGCGCGATAAATACTCGTTATAATCAAATACCTATGTAACGTTCCCAGCAAAAACCTCGGTCTGCCTGCCTCCTGCCTTTAGATAGATATTGTAGTGCTCACATGGTATTCTACCAATTTATTGTGTATTTGTTAGCATTTTTACCATATGAACACAATTATTGTATTAAGTACTAGCTTTTACCCGCGGCTTCGCTCGCTTATGAGTATATTTTTTAATAAAAAGTATCCTATGGTACTTCTAATACCTCCAAGAATATGTGTACAAAGTTTCATGATGATCGGTTAAGTAGTTTTCGCGTAAACGTAACAAAGAAAATTATATTCACATTTATAATATAATTATATTATAAATGTGTAATATAATTATATAATTAATAAGTAGGGATTGGAGTAGTGTATAGTACAGTGCTACCCTTTTGTGCTACCCTTTAGGTAGCACAAGACAGAACCTAGTGGAAAGGGTTAGAGGAGGCCTATGCCAAGAGGCACACTAAGCTCCTATAATAGAACCTGAACTTATAACATTACAAAAAACATGTAAACCCAAAGTTTGGAATAAACGGGTTATTATTATTATATCATTTATTTTTCATTTTTTCTCATATAAATATATTTATTACAATAATATTATAAAAAAAACTAAACTATTTAAATAAACAGCTTATAAATACTATTGTAAAAAATATATAAAAACGGTGGACCACCAGCCGCGGAGTAGAGCCCAAGCGGCTGGTGGCTAGGGCTGCAGAGTGAGGAACCTTCTCACCATGCGAGCCAACTCCAAAAGTACCGCCTTTAGTATCTGGCCCTTGACCCAGCCACCAAGCGAGAGCCTCTTTAGGTACTAGTCGAGACTCTTGTAGGGAACAAACGTAACGTAACGTAATTATTATTAAGTATACATATATAGTACAGTGATACAAAGCATGTAGTGTAGTGTACATACCCCCGCTCTTCCCCTTGGCCTCCATAACGATCTTGTCGTTGATGCCGAACTTGCACTCGGGCATGCCGGACAGGTACGACTTCATCACCACCTTGCCCGCCACGTGCGCCGACAGCACCTGACCTGCGCCACAGATTATAGTCAGTCATACAATTATAGTCAATGATACAATTATAGTCGATGATACAATTATAGTCAGTGATACAATTATCAGTGATACAATCATAGTCAGTGATACAATTATAGTCAGTGATACAATTATAGTCATTCATACAATTAAAGCCAGTTATAAAATTAGGATGTGTTGGCCGAGTGGATGAAGCCCGTGTCTTGCGACCCGATGCCTTTCAAACCGGAACACAGTAATGCTAACACATTACTGCTTTGCGGCAAATCCAAAAGGCTTTGCCATCCAGACGGCATCCTGCAAGGGACGCCTCCCAACGGTAATATAATGTATTTTAGAATATTGGTACAATAGCTATATTCTAATATTATCTATACATACAGGGTCATCCAAAAAGTGACGTCAAAATTTTTTTTTTAGATTCCTCACACCTAAAACACCAATTTTGTACTGTTGCGATTTTTTTTTTAATTTTACTCCGTTCAACTCATACCTAAAATTTTTACTTTCGACCCTTTTTTCGGTAACTTGTAATGAAGAATGTTGTGTAGTTGATTATAACGTATGAAAGAGTGATTCAAGACAATCATGTTTGAGAAAAAAAAATAAAAAAAATCTTACTATTAACCAAGTTATGATTTTTTTTTAAGGTGCTCCGGAAGTAAATTCCAAAATACACATTAAAAAAATCATAACTTCTAAACTACTAAAAATCGCGGAACATACATGGGGTATTTTCGGATACACCCAGGTGTGAGGAAATTAAAAAAAATTTTTGACGTCACTTTTTGGCTGACCCAGTATAATAAAGCGGAAGACCACGAATTTCTGTACATATGTTTATTTTTTTACGGAAACGTGTTCAGACGAGATTAATAAACATACCCCAAAATTGACATTTTGATTGGATGACTTTGTTTGTTTGTTTGTGGGTTTGTGTGTTCGTCCATCACGTTAAAACTACTGAACAGATTTTACTGAAACTTTACGATAATATAGCTACAAAGCCTGAAATGGTTATAGGCTGTATAATATTACGCTACATCTCTTCAGAGGGTAGATATAGGTGTTTGTTTGTATGGAAACAGATTTTTTTATGAATGTATCTTTTTTCAAACTATAGGATTATGTTTTACAAAATAAATAATTTGATACGGGTTTCACCGATTTTCAAAATTTAAGTAAAAAGATGTAAAAGCATGGATTGAAGGTGTTATTAGACCACAAGTTGAATGAACCTGTCTCCTCAGATATACACAATATCTGATTTCTAATAATTGTAAGAAAGTTGCATTTCTATAATCTCCGAAGATAAGTACCGCCATGTTTTTCAGTTTTTTTCTAAATTCAAGGTTAGAGTGGGTAAAAAGATGGTTTGAAAATAAGCAAGTATTAATTGACTTGCTTAGTACTGACACTTTACTATTCTGTGACATTTCTTCCGCGGGTGGAACAAACAACATCGACAACAAACAATTCTTCCACGGGTGACGAAGTCGCACGCGGGTACAGCTAGTAGTATAGTATATGGCTGTGTGACATAGACACATCAGCGAAAGCTGCTCGTCTATCCTATCCTACTATCCTACTAACTTGTAAGTATGGATGGATGGATGTTTGTTACTCTTCCACGTAAAAACTACTGAATGGATTTTAATGAAACATTACAATAATATAGCTTATACATCAGAACAACACATAGGCTACAATTTACAAAGATATTGTGTGAATTGTCCGCTACTCGAAATACTAATCCTGCGCAGACGAAGTCGCGGGCACCAGCTAGTCAACAAATATATATAATGACAAACCTTGCGGCGACATAAGCAGATTAACATACTCCAGTACGTCCAAGAAAAGTTCATTCCGTCGGTACTTGATGCCTTCGCGCCGCCACCCGATCTGACCCGTCACCTGATCACAACAGACATAATTAACATACATAAGTAAAGTACCTACAGTCAGCTGCACTAAAATTATCTAATAACAAAGAAATGCTCAAATTAAAACAGACTTCAAGAAAAACACAATTTGTTTACTTAAAAAAAAACATACTTTTATCATGTTTTGGATAAAATAGTTTTTAAATTGCTGGATGTCTTAAAAGCCTCCTGTAATTTTTTTTTTAAAACTCTGATATGAATCAGCTACTCCACAGGAGAGACTAGTTAGAGAGAAGAAGTGAGACAAGAGAGACTAGCTAAAATGGAAAAGAGGAGGTAACACTCACCTGTGAAGTGATTTGGGCCTGTTCCTCTTTGGAGGCAGATTTGATGCCCTGCTGTGTGATAAAAGTCTTGAGGACACCCGTGTCCGAGTTTTGAGGGTAACCGAAATCCAGGATTTCTGTAAACAAGATACAAATTAATAGAAATAAGAAATCTTGCTCATAGATTGGATACATAAAAGTAACTTGACCAAAAAGAATATAAATCTAAAGACATTTTATTAGTCAAATCACGTCAAATCAATCTATCAATTTATGATTCTTTTTTTGTAGGTACTGAAAAGTCAATATTGCACTTTTTTTTCACCTATTATTGTGTGTCCTACTTTTGGGCAAAGGTCTCTGCCATCTCCTTCCACTTTTTGCAGTCGCTAGCCACTTTCCACCAATCTGCCTCGGTATTGATATTTATAAATTAATATTAATAAAAAAATCTTTATTGTAAAACATGTAACAATGTACAACTAGGGTTTTACAAAAAGGTGGACTGGACTTATCGTTAATTACGATTTCTTCCAGACTCCATCAATGGGCCTGATGTCTCATTATAACATTTATTGCGTGGTCTGACCTAGAGAAATCTAATAACCTTTTTCAAAATCCATCAAGCCATATAGCCTACAAGACACACCAAATGAAAACATTCATAAATATAGGTTTAGGTACACAAAAACATTAATTAATTGATATATATTTTTTTTGTTCTGCATTTACCGTCCAAAAGCTCATAAATGAGAACAAAGTTGTTCTTTATGTTTTCCTCGGAGATCTTGCCGAAGTAGGACTGCATCACGTCAATGATTTTCAGCAGGAACTCAAACACCATCGCGGCATTCACATTCTGCTTCGTGACGGCTGCCAGCCAGATGTTTGCTCGCTGAAATGGTTTCTCAGTAACAGAAGGCTTTACTTATACCATTGGATGATTAGACAATGATTGGTTGAATCATTGTCTAATCCAAAAATGTTGTTGTTGATACTGATGTTATTGTGCAGTATTGATTTTTTATAATTCTGTGTTAGAACAAGACAAGAAGGAAATCACATCGAACACTTCGAATAACAGGAAGGAGCAGCACTACTATTGCGCTTATCTTCTTTATAATATTTAGAGTCAGTCTCACTGACTTATTTGAGTATCGTTGCTGAGATTGGAAACGGGCTACTTATTTACTTTAATACTATACAGGCATCAGCTAGCATAGCATAATGTGATTTCTTTAGTTCAGGGCATTGACCTCTAAGGTCAACGACTGCCTAGCTAGAGGTCAAAATCTATTATTTATTCATTTGAGGTGGACAACCCAGCAACTCTCCAACGTATGGGCCTAGCGGTACCGCGGCGGTATATGGTGGGTGCGGAAGGCGCAGTCGGGCCGCGTCGCCGCCCGGCGCTGTTCGCACAGCTGCCCGGGGTGCGCACGCGCGCCGGTGCTGCCGCTCCAACACCGCGGGCGCTATCTCTCCTTAACCAGTTTCTTACCCGTTTTGATAATGCCGACGTATTCGCTGACAGTGTTGCCAAATTGTATAGACTGACTTTATTATTTTTAAATTTTCTTTGACACGGTCCTTTTTATTTTTGATATTATTAATTTCTAATGTATTTTCTTAATGATTTTTATTTTTTGCTTTCCTGTTTTTTAACTCATATGTTATTGTAATGTATAATCATGTGTTATTGTTATGTAATTAATGTGTAATGTAATCTTCAATTTAACACTTGGGCGCTTTGGCCTAGGCTGTAAGCTCATTTGTGTATGAAATAAAATAAAATAAAAAATAAAATAAATTTATTTATTGATAGACGAGCAGCTTTCGCTGATCTCTACCAGATAAAAACTGGGTGACAGTAGGTTATGGTGATTTTTTTTGAGTTTGCATGCGAGTAAAGCACGCGTGCTCAGCCTTATGACAATTAAAAATTCTATTCTATTTTCCTTAGTGCCCCGTTTGAAACACTCTGACCCCAGTTATCATTGCACCATTATAGACAGAGGTTGTCCTTACACTATGTTTGCCTAGACAGACTCCGCTCAAAGTAGTTTGTAACATACCTTGATGTGAAAAAAGCTGGTGCGAGCAATGTTGGTGACTGGCGACCTCACTTGCTGGCGAGCATGGATGACGTTTACTCGGAACGCATCCACGGCGTTGCGTCCAATATCATCGCGGTAGACCCGCGAAATCAGGACTTCGCCTTTGTGGTTGTACACAAATAGGCCCCCGATCATTTTGAGGTAGGCCTACGATGGAAGGACAGTATGAGAAACTGAAAAAACTTAACTACATTTTACTTACGAAAAGGGGTGGGTAAACTTTAGTACCTACCCTCTCAGATATTGTACGAAGTTTTAGTGTGACAACTGATGAAAGCAGGGATAAATAACTTTGCAATAAATCAATACAACAAGGTACGGAAATTAGACGACTGACCAGATTGATCTTATTCCTGTTCCCGTACACCGAATTGAATTTATGAAGCCATGACTCACCTGGCAATCTTCTCACTGCAACATTAAATGGTTATGATTCTATCATCAATGGTTTATCCACGCAAAATAGAAATAACATTCATTTTATTGCAAATATCGCTAAACTTTAGAATTATTACGCGATAGTAGCCGCCCCCAAAAACGATTATTGAAGTTTTCACAAACAAACGTCAACGTCACTTTTTTTTTTTTTAATTGCATTAGTCTATGGTCAATAGTGCTGCAAGAATTCGTAGCAGGAAAACCGGTAACTTAGAATTTTATCAATAATCCTAACACTCCAATCCATCCCTTATTTAAAATTTGTATCTAGTGAGAAGTTTGTAAGTATATCTTTAATTATTATATATTTTTTAACTTTGATAAATTAAATAAACAAACATTTTATATTAGTTTTGTTTTATTATCTAACTAATTTTACCATTGCAACATTGAATATATTGATTTACTGTCAAATTCTTGTAATACAGTAAAAAATAAAAAAAAAACAAATAAATGGATTAAAATCTACGGGCAACAGAAATAAAAATTAAATAAAACAATATTTTCTTATAAGTCCATAGGGAATAGAGTATCAGCAAACAAGCTAATGAATCTAAGGAATAAGTAGGTAGGTAACTACCTACACAAGAAAAATGTCTTAGATTATTTTAAATAGTAGCTCGAGTAACTACTATCAGTTTTGTGTGGAAGGCACTTTATGTTGTCGTATAAATTATTTGAACTCTGGAACCCATTCGTTTTTATTTTAATAGCGGTTAGGCAGCGAGATGTTACGGTACATAGTGTTAATAACCGTGAGTGCCTGTTTTGTGGCCAGTAATGACTTTGGACCAAAATATCCTGCCACAAAGGGGGAAGTATGGCCTAAACCAAAAACTCAAATAACTGAAAATATTTATTACACAGTTAATCCTTCAAATTTTAATATAACGGTAAGTCAGATTTATTTTTAAATATTATTGACTTTGGTAAGTTCTTAAACTTATTAGTGCCAATAAACTACCTACTTAACCAGAATTTTTTTTTGTTCAGTACCTACAAATACCTACTTATGTTTAATTGATATACTTTAATGTTTGTATGTTTTCAGTTCACATTATTTTATAAAAAAAAACGTGTAAAAGCAGAAAGTGGGTACTTTTTCACATACTAGTTAACTCCTTCAACTTTGCTTGCGTTGCGAATTATCAAAATTGCTTTCATAGTAGGTACGCACATACCTTTTTTTATAAAATACTTGAAAGTTTAGTACCCTCCCCTGAAAACCGTTGTAGGTACGCCCTGTCCTACTTCTATTTTAATCCTCTCCATTTCCTGTTGGTTGCCTGGAAGTGGCCGCCTATTGAACCATATGTATCTATCTATCTACCTTGCAAATTCAAAATCTCTACTTTCAGTAGTTTGGCCTGTGCGTTGTCTGTCAGTCAGTCAGGACAAAGCTTTTTATATATTTCTTGATAATTTGTTAATTCATAATTTTTCCCCAATTTCAATGTCTAGGTTACCGCTGAATCATGCAATATTCTTTCAAATGCTATTGAACGCTATTCATTCATAATGAGAGACATTCATCGGCTCGCAAGACGCATTGGAAATAGAAACTCAGACCGTAGGAGAAGGTCTAGTGATCTGAACTTAAAGGGTCAAATTCGAATGCTGGATGTAAAACTTACGACACCTTGCGAAGAGTACCCATATTTCGGGATGGATGAGAGCTGTAAGTGTTAGCTTAGCTAAGTACTCATTCATACCATTGAAAAAAGATGTACTAGGTGCCCAATGGACCAAATGATGGATACCACAAAGCAGAAGGTAGCTAAGTAGGTACATCCTCTTATCTAAGTACTAGTCGATTCCCGCTTCAGAACAAACATTTGTGTGATGAACATCGGCAGGTATTTGTCCTAAGTCTGGGTGTTTTCTATGTATTATATGTATGTATTTAGAAAAAATAAGTATTTATGTATTCTATCAGTTAACTGGTTCCTATAGTACAAGCTCTGCTTAGTTTTGTGCTAGATGGCGTTGTGTGAACTGTCCAAAATATTATTTTACTACTATTTCTGTAGATATTAAAACCTTTGTTCCATTCAAATCACTATTGTTTCAAAACATTCATAGGTATATAAGTTCTTTAAATTTCATTCAGATGGGTCATACAATAACAATAAATGTTGAGGTTGTTATTAAACATTTCTTTGTACAGGTGCATAACACCCACACTGTAAACCCATTTAAAACTTAAAGTGTTAATTTTTAGTTGTTTGTAAAATGAAAACGTAAGCGTAAGCATACCGCACTTACGCACGCACGAATAAATCAAATCAAATCAAAATATTTATTTTGGACAACTTTAAATGTAGATCCATAAAAAAAACATTAATTAATTACTTAAAATCATTAATAAAACATTACAAAAATAAATTTAAACCTATCATCATGAGCACCTCCAATCGAGCTTTAATCCAATAGTGGAGCAGCCTATTGGATCAAAACTCGATTGAAAGTCTGCATGATGAGCGAGTCGTATCTGCGCCCAATGACTTGTAGGATGCTGTTGGTACTGTTGTGGAACAGTACCAACAGCATCCTACAAGTCATTGGGCGAGCAGTGAGGCGGTTTTTTGCGTATGATGGCATGAAAGCCGTCGACCCGCGCCTCTGCAAACATGGTAGATGCACTGCAGAAGCGAGGCAGCCCCATCAGCATCCTAAAGCCATTATTGTATTGGAGACGTAGAACGCTAAGCAATTTTTTGGTATAGTTGACCCACAGGTTGCTCGTGTAAAATGATTGGCAGTAAGCTTTGAAGAGAGTGATTTTCACTTGACTGCTGCAACGAGCAAACCTGCGCGCCAACATATTACTTCGAACCGCCCCAGCGCTGTACGTTCCCTTTCGATGTCAACCTGGTCATCAAGGTCATCGGTCATCGGTCATAAAGACGTACCTAATTGTGCTATCATTTGGCACAAAATCACTTATTGACCTTTAACTACGCTTTATCACTTATTTATATATAATTACCTCTGAGTGATAGATAACTGCTTCTTGACCTCTATTTTATTTGTAACAATTCAAGTAGGCGAGGCATCTATCATGAACAAAAGTAGGTTTATGTGCTTAGCCTACCAAGAATTAGTTCAACAATAAAATTAATACTTAGTTGTGAAAATGAATGTAACTGCAAATTTTAGATAGTTTTATTTCACATAAATATAAGTTAACGTTATTATTTATGTCATCATCATCAACATCATATCATCCTGTCTGCAATCTGAACCTACTCCAGTTTAAAAACCGTCTATATAATACCTACACCACTTCTCTCGATATAATAATAATATGTAGTGCAAGGCGCGTCAATTAATATGCATTTATATGTGCTATAAGTACCTTACTCAAACATGTTTAAAGAATTTAAGTAGGTATTTTTTGTTCTTCGTTTTACAGGTCTGTCTGTAGTATTTAAGAATGCAACCTAAATTCTTCCAATTACTAAATAAAACAGATATTAATTCGCTATATTTTTTTTATTTTTGTCTTATTACTTACTATTAATTTCAAAAAAGTGGAGCGGTTATTTTGTTACTACAACCTCACGAAATGTATTAGTATAATTTTTGTTTATGATCCTTCAGGTAATTTATATCTTCAAAAATGTACAAATGTGCGAGTGAGATAACGATGCACGGAATTCTGGGTCTAATATATCTCCAAATTTACAGATAATCTAACTGTGACATCCCGCCCTGAACTCAGCAGCGCGTCAATATGGGGCATCTTGAGAGGATTGGAGACCTGGACACACTTACTTTACATGGCAGATAAAGATATAGTATGAACTTTGGCAAGAAAATTTAATAAAAATAATGATCAAGTATGAAAGTAGATGAATGAATATACAAGTAAAAAAAAGCTAAAAAAAGATGCATGGACTGTGAGAAAGAGGATATGAACAAAGTAGTTGAGATGATGGCTTATAGAGATGAATAGAAGAGGAAGACCGTTGTGCTGACCCCACTTATGTGTGGAATAAGGGAAATGATGATGATGATTGGGTGAAAGAAAACAATTCAATATATTATTAATTTCTGTCTCTGTCTAACTAATTACTTATACAAATGTTTTTGTCAAACGTGGAAATAAACAACAGCAATCGTTTTAGGAAATAAGGATAAACAAAACTGATATTTACGATGCACCCAGCTACCTCCACCGAGGCTTGCTCATTGATACCTCAAGGCACTTCATATCACTATCGAACATCCAGAGGACTTTAGACGCTATGGCGATGAACAAACTGAATGTTTTGCATTGGCACATTGTTGATGACCAAAGTTTCCCATATCAAAGTGAAAAAATTCCTGATTTGAGGTAAAATTAACGCTTGCATTATATACAAATAACACTTTTATAATGATTTTTCTTAAAATTATACCTTTATTAATACTATTTTGTTTTTTAGCCGCCTTGGAGCCTACCACAGTAGTTTAATATACACTAAGGATAATATTAAAATGATTATTAACTATGCGAGAGATAGGGGAATACGTGTCCTACCAGAATTCGATGTACCAGGTAATATTAGCTCACAAAAATGTAAATTCCTTTAATTTATTAATTCACGATTTATAACAATTATTTTTAATGATGATTTTCAGGACATACCAGTTCATGGGGTATGGCTTACCCCAACATCCTAACAACATGCTACAGACATGGAGCTCCTTCAGACTTGGGACCTATGAATCCAATAAGAAATGAAACATACAAACTACTCCAAGATCTATTCACTGAGGTGCAAGAGTGGTTCCCTGACAAATTTATCCATATTGGTGGCGATGAAGTCGACTTGTCTTGTTGGTAAGACATATTTAGTTGCTTCAACTATATTGTTAAATCAACGGTTAATTCACGTATGGTAATGAAAGGTTCAACTATTATTTCAAATGATATTTTGTTATTTGTCATCAGAACGAGTGCGACAAACACCACAAAGATGTCTGGTGTTATTAGTCCCTTGTGACCGTTACCGATTGACCAATCGTTATCTTTTAACCTTTTACTCTCTCTCGTAGTAGCTAAATCATTATTACGTACCTACGCATACCTTATCAAACCAAGATAAAATAGCCCTTTTGGAAACTTAAAGCGTGTCCCAGACAGACGCGGCCTGCGGTGGCGATCTGCTGTTGACTTCTTGCTTGACTGTGATAACAATACACTGCCGCGGCCGCGGTGGCGGTCATTCTAACCTACGGCGGCACATTAGCTCTCGAGTCTCACCTGCGAGTGGACGTTAGTAATGGCCAATCGTAACGAAGTTTTATTGCTTTTATTGGCGCTTGAAGAAGATGAAAGAAAAAGGTAATAAATTAAAGGTAAGTAAGTTCAAAGTAATAAAAGCACAGTTTAGAAAAAAAATATCTACTAACGTCGTTGTATTTAATATTTTGGTTATTCTTTTCAGAAAAAGAGAATTGTGGGTCCATGAAATTAATGAAGAACGGCAGTAACATGGGGAATTCTGGACATTATATCCTGTACTAAGAAAAGACGAAAATAGATTTTATATACTATATTTCAGAATGTGCACAAAATGTTTTGATTACATTTTAGAACTTATAAAAGAAGATATACAGAAACAACATACGAACTGGAGAGAACCAATAGGGCCAGAAGAACGATTAGTTGTTACTCTAAGGTAGGTACAAAATAAAAAAGATTTGATATGAGTTTTTTATTTATTGAATCGCATATATTTGCACATCTTATAACTTAAAATTTAAACTTGTAACTCTCACTTTAACAACTTTTACTTGTTACTTTTTGGTAGATATTAGAAGTTATTTCCATATTGTTCATAATATATCTGAGTTTGTGTTTGAGTGCGTGAGGGCTGAGTGTAAGATGACTGAGTGAATAATGGCTGGGTTAGCGATGGCTGATTGTGTGATGGCTGATTGCGTGGTGGCTGATTGTATGATGGCTGGGTGTATGATGATTGAATAGGTGATGGTGGCGGCAACGAAGAATCGATGCTTTCAGAAGCTGGAGATGGTTAAGATATAATATATGTTGAATCGTTCACACATGAGCCAGCACTACTAAGAGGCTGCTCTACTATCATCACCATGTTTTCCGAATTTCTTCCATCGCCAGATATTAACTGCATCTCATCAGATTCTTCGAGTTCTGCTTTCAACATTATTTTGGCTATCTCAAACTTTACGAGGGCTTGACGGCGATCAGACATTTTTTTTAACTTTTTTGCATAAGATTTAAAAAGTAACTCTGTATCATCTTCGTCTTCTCTATTGTTTTTCATAAATTCTATAACTTTATCAACTTGTGTCTGAGACTCGTCAGACGTCCGTTTGCGCCGACTATGCACATGCGTATCAGACTGAGCTGTATTAATTGGCGTAGTCCTATCAATAGCTTGGGAAGAGCCAGCTTCTTCAGTATTTTCAATAATATTTGACGACGTCTCGGCAAATTCTAAGTGTTGTCGTAAAAACGACATTAGGTTAGCCCATGGCCAAGTTTTATATCGATCGATAAGCTTTGCTGCTTGTCCAGTGGTTGTTTTGCATGATCGAAGATGCTTACTATAGGCATCTCTTAAGTTTTTCCACTGTTTTTTTAAACTGTCTCCTGAAAATAAATAATTTTTGTTTTAGATATCTGGCAACCGGAGACACTTTTGGCACCATTGGTCATAGCTTTCGCATCGGATTTTCTACCGTTAGTGTCATTATTGAAGAAGTTTGCCAAAGTATATGGAAACATTTGCAACCCATTTATATGCGTGAACCAACTCAAGAAGATTGGGAAGTTTCTGTGTCTGGATTTAATGAAAACTGGCAATTTCAAAATTGCTGTGGAAGTATTGATGAAAAACATGTTACTGTAAAATGCCCAGATAAAACTAAGTCCAATTACATTTCTGACTTAAAAAAAACTTCGTTCGTTTTATTGGCAATTGTTGGCCCTAATTACAAATTTCTTTGTATTGATGTAGGTGGTTATGGAAAAAATAGTGATGGAGGTATTTTTGAAGAGTCAATGATGGGAAGAAAACTAGCTAATGGTACATTTAATATACCTAATTGTAGACCACTGCCAGGCCAAAATGAAAGGACGCCGTGCGTTCTTATTGGAGATCAGGCATTTGCATTGAGCTCTTATATGATGAGACCATACCCTGAAGCACAGGCACGGTATGACCGTAGAAAAGAAAAATTTAACACCAATCTAGGACGTGCTAGGAGAGTGGTTGAAAATGCCTTCGGTATTTTAAGCGCTAAATGGTATATTTTCCACAGACCGGTGGAAACGAAAGTATCGTCAATAATAGTAGTAGAGGCAGCATGTGTATTACACAACTTTTTAATAGAAAGAAACTCCGAACATAATTACCCCGTTGAAGAACAGCGTTAACATGGATTCGAAGATTTTTTGCCAAACAGTAGAAGATCCTCAAACTATGCATTTTTAATTCGCGAACGCTTTACTGATTATTTCAATAACGGTGCTTAAGCAGTGTAAGAATAAGATCTAATAAAAATGTTTGCTTACCATCACTTTGTCCAATTATTTCAGCAATACTGTCCCATATTTTGTTTTTAATTCTGTTGTTTTTATAGTCTTTATGTGATGTATCATACAAAACTGGATAATTTTGCACTGTTTCAATAAATAACTCAGTGTTTACAGGCATAATTTCACGCGGTACACGCGGCCTGTTGTATATTTACAACTGATCGCGTAATGGCCGCCTCATGTCCGCGCGCGCTCATTCACACAGAAGCGGTGGCGGAGGGGGCGGGGCTTGCGGCCGCGGTAAGCCTCGCTGTGACCGCGTCCAGGCCTCGTGTGTCTATGTCGTTCCTAGAACTCCCAAGTCATCCAACTGACCGCCACCGCAGGCCGCGTCTGTCTGGGACACGCTTATAGCTGATCATCATGCAATTCAATTATTTTCACAAGTAGTTTTTGTGTTTCAGGGAGTCAAATCCTGAGTTAAAGAGGTACATGAAGGAACGAAATATGACTTCGGCCGATAAACTACATGCCTTATTCATGGAAAACGCCATACCACTGCTGGGTAACAAAAACACGCCAATTGTTTGGCAGGTAAATAGCCTAATACGATCAATATACATGATAGTGATAAATAAATCAATTTTGAAAAATAATGAGGATTTATGTCTCTACAGGAAGTTTTTGACGAAAACGTGCCTCTATCCAAAGATACGCTGGTTCAAGTATGGAAAGGTGGGGAAATTTACGAAATGATGGCGGTACGTATAAAATATAGTTATTTGTACACCAGGGCAACCAGGGCCTGAAGCAAGCTTTATACTCATATTGAATATCCACCCTAGTCTACGACTTGGGCTGATAAAAGTCTCGTAAAAATAGATTTCAAGAACAAGGTATAGGTACCAGAGTTTTCACTTTAATTGCAAGGGAATCAAACAAATTCAAACTGGAGGTAGCGCCCATTTCGTAATTCACAAATAGACACAATCTCCCAATGCTACCACTATTCGAAATTCGAAAATAGTTATGTAAGTAGGTTCCTCATAATACCCGTAGGTAAAGGATCAGTAACCGAGGTTCTAAATTTGAAAAAAAAAGTTCTCAGCTTCTGTAGAATCCCATTACAAACTGAACCTGAACAGATTTTATAAGCAATTACTTTTTGCCCTTAAGCCTAAAATGCAGTTTTACTCCCCCTGTCTAGGTACTTATAATTGAACTTTACGAGAATGAGGAGTAAAAATAATTTTAGTAAGTAGGTACGTAAGAAAACAGTACGACCTATGTTTTCTCAACATTAAGTCCATTATCTATAAGTATACTCACTTTTTGTTCAGATTTTGTCAGCTGGTTACAAAGTGCTGTTCTCCAGTGCTTGGTACCTGGACCACCTGAAGTCTGGCGGCGATTGGCAGGAGTTCTACCAGTGTGACCCGCGACAACTGGTCTCGCGTTACGAGCGACCTAACATCGACTTAGATAATATCGTCGGGGGTGAAGCTTGCATGTGGGGTGAAGTGGTCAACGATATGAACATTATTAGCAGGTAATTTTTTAATATTAAATTATGTATTTACAAAATACTATCAGTTATATGGTTCCCATTGTATCAATTTACTTCAATTCTCAATTAATGTGGTTCCCATTGTACAAGCTTGCTTAGTTTGGGTATGGTAGGTACATATTATTACTTATTCTTTGCTGTGGGGCTAGATGACGTTGTGTGAAATGTCCAAACATTATGTCCTGGAAGAAATTTGGATTTTAAACCTTTTCAGTATTCATTTATTTATTGCCTCGTGTAGGGTATATACATATACAATTAAGCTATACATATAAGATAAGTTAAAGATAACAATTAGTGGGTTTCTTAATGTATTATCTAATAACAGTATCATAAATTATATTATTTGTTAAAAATAATGACTATAGTTACACTTAAACTTAAACTACACTTAAATACCTATTTATAATTGCCTCGGGTTGGGCACATGGCATTATATTCAATTCCGTCTCAAATTCCCTAACTACTTCCTAATATTTTAAATTTTTTAGCCTAATAGAATGCCCTATCAAAAGTTGTTTATTTTGTACAGAGTTTGGCCTCGAGCTAGTGCAGTAGCTGAAAGACTGTGGAGTCCCCCGACTAACATGTGGGACATTCCCACAAGCGTATACAGGCGGTTGGAAGAACACACGTGCCGTATGAACCGCAGAGGAATCCGCGCTCAGCCACCTAGTGGACCTGGCTTCTGCCTGGGTGCTGACCTGGTTTCTGCAGGAGCTGCTTGATAAATTATCGTTTTTAATTATATTTTATGCATAAGCAAGTTTATTTGATATTTACTTACTTATTTTATAATAGTTTTTGAATAATAATATTTTTGGTTTATTATTAGTTTTTTTATTGTTAGGTACCTACCTACCTACATACTAATATGCCTCTGTAGTTATTGGCTGTTCTGTTACTGTAAAATGGTAGGTTTTAAAATTTTAACGTTTGAACTTTGAAAGGATTAACGAAAAATAGATACCTACCTGGATGTAAATTTTTATGCCCTTATTACCTATAGTTAAGTAAGTACCTATGGTTTAACAAAGGTGAACTTAGTGCCAAGTTGCTTATTCTTCCAGCAAAAAATTTGAAGGTAACTAACACACACAAGTTTTGCTAGTAAAATAAGATCATTTTTATGAGGTTTAAAAAAACCAACAAGTGCACTTTTTTTACTCAAATTAGTAAACCTCGCTTAAACCAAACACAGATTTAAATCAGAGTTTGGAACCAAGGGTTAACAATATATTATTATATTAAAGCCTAAACCAAAGAATAAGTAATATTATGTACCACCTAAGCGTACTCTGACTGATCTGTGACCTTAACTTAGAAACTAACACAAAATTAAGAATTTATCAGAAGTGTAGTACCTACTACAGGAAAATATGTAGGTTACATTGAAAAGGAATTTACTTTCTACATTTTTCGGATTTTCTCGGTTACTGATGTTTTCGGAAAATCTCGGTTTACATCACTATTGTATTGAATTCCATAGACAACTAGATTTTGATGGAGCGAGTCTTCAATCGAATTGTTTTATTTATGGTTGATGAATTGGGTCGATTATGTCATGGCGGGTTAGATGTTTTCGGCAGTTGAATTTTGTTGATTTTTCATCGAATTACGTCGTAAATGAACCCGTATCACACAATCTTGAGTGATCATAAGCTTATTTGTGAATTTATGATCTTTTCTTAATCTATTCAAATGCTGAAACGCTTGCAAATGGGACTTCGCACGTTCATGCTAATCGCATCCAAAGTATGGAGTTGTTTTTGTTACATGTTTAGGAAGCAATATCGGGCAGTAAGTATAGTTTAATCGTTTGAGAATGGTCGTTGGTTTATGTATTTGCGTTCAGTCATAATTCTAAATCACGTGGCGCTTCATTTTCAGCTGGCTCAATACCAATCTGTCAAGTATGAGATGTACCCACTTTCCCCAGTATCTAGACACAGGCTGAGTGAGTATTTATCTGTTTTATTTATCGTACAATGTTCCTACTGCTAAATCTATCTACGCAAGTTGATTGGACGTTATCTTTCCAAAATGTTTATGTCATTCACATTATGATTTGATAGCAGTATCAATCTTAGGATTTATGCTGGCTACCATATCAGCAAAGCAAAACATGAAGTGTGATAATCGTAAACAATATGCAGTAGTTCACTAATTCAATTTACACTTATACCTACCCAAACAATGCATCTGCAAGCTCCAACGGGCATGATTATTTGACTCTGTTCCAAATGCAATTATAGACTTCTTTGGATATAATACTCAGGTAGGTAGCAGTATAAGTGCAACAGGACAAAAAATATAGTATGCAATTGTTGTTAGTGAAAGATTTCTGCTTGTTACAGGAAAATATGTAATTAAATCAATATCTGTTTGTTTATTCATCACTCAAGTCAGTCGATCGATAGTAAATCAAAAGACTTTAAAATGTGAAAAACTATATATCAGCCTGTAAACTAAAGCTCAAAACACTATCAACAAATTATATAAATATATTTAGTAATAAATCCGCTTAATTTCTACACAAAGGTTTTAATTAACTTAACTTTAGTTCAACTAAACCAAAGAGTCAACGAACAGAAAACCAAAGTTTAAAGATACGACACGTGTTTCGCCACTACATGAGGCATCATCAGGAGGTGTGGACTCGCCGAAGTTTGAAACGAGATCAATCAATTATCTCAAAACACTAGTTTACCTATCTATACTACATATCTATATTCTAGACTGCAAGATTTATTGTTTTCTCAACATATTTTTCTGCTTCCAGCTACTGTAAACATGTAATACTCATAAGAATTATTCCAACTAGTCTAGAAGTTATGTTTGAGTTATGAATATCAAACCTTATATTTTTTTCAATAAAATAAATGTAAGGTATTGGGTCTTTCCAGTTGTGGGTTTCGATTCCCGCCTTAGGACAAGCACTTATGTAATGAACGTTGGTATTTGTTCTGAGTCTGAGTGTTTTCTATGTAGGTATATACTGAAAAAAAAAATCTAAGTAATCCATCAGTTATTTAGTTCCCATAGTAAAAGCTCTGCTTAGTTTGGGGCTAGATGGCATTGTTTGAAATGTCGAAATGTCCAAAATATTTACTATTATTATTATTTATCAAAGTGACCATGATGGTTATGAAAACTAGCATCTGTATCAGCCATTTTGTAAAACCCAAAGCTCTGAAACAATGCAATTCATTTTCTATAAACTGGTATGTGAAGCGACTAGCACAGTTTTTTTTCGTATGGACATTTTATGCAGTTGGCCACAGATAGCCGTTTCTACGTCATCGAACTCTCGTTGAGCGCTGAAGGCACCTTAAAAGTTAGGATGGGGCAACAGCAAAATGGTACCCACCGATGGGTCAAAGCTTGGCTTGTACCTTTGCTAGGAGGTGCTAGCACAGTGATGTCTACACACATTGCCAGACATCAATCTTCTTTTTATAGTAGCTCTATATTAGTTATCCGTCAGCTCAACGAACTTTTCCCTGTTTTGTGCTAAGTAAAAACGCTGTTTGACGCTGGCAATTTTTGGCTCACTTTGCCCATCATAGTAAGTTGCAACAGACATCAATGTCAAGTTTATTAGTAATGCTGTATGCCAGGTACTAGCAAACCTAGGAAGAACACCAACCGCGTTGCCATATACTGGAACAAGTTGCCACAGACAGTGATTAGTGCACTGACAAAAAGTAATCAAGATATACACACATCAGTTTAAGCTGCCTGTGTATTATAATATAAATTATAATAAAACTGTGATTTTTTAGGTCTAGTGAAAAGGAAAATGTTGGTGTTAGACTTAGACGAGACCCTGATCCACTCGCATCATGATGCGATGCTGCGGCCCACAGTGAAGCCGGGCACGCCACCTGACTTCGTGCTCAAAGTTACCATCGACAAGCATCCCGTGCGCTTCTTCGTGCATAAAAGGCCGCATGTCGACTTCTTTCTAGATATCGTGAGTATCTCTCGAAAGGTGGACACTCTCGAAGTAAAATTGCACGCAGCGTGACGTAGTAACCAGTTATTTGAAGAGAAGCGTATTTTTTTATTAATTTATAGCATACAGAGTATAGTTATTTGTACACCAAGGGCTTGAGACTTTTATCAGCCTGACCTGAGGGCGAGGGCCGATTATTCAAGTCGGCAAGGTATTATAGTACTTATAAAATAGGCTTCAGGACTGAAGTATACACAAGATTTTCCACTTCAATTGCGAGAAAATTAAACAAATTTAAACTGAAATAAGCGCCCATATCATTATTCAAAAAAATAGAGACAGCCATCCAATGTTACCACGATATTCGAAAGTCGAAAAAAGTTTTGATTAGGTCTCATAATACCCTGATTTGGTCTCATAATACCCTGATTTGGTTATCATAGAGGACCGAAGTTCTAAATTTGAAAAAAAGTTGTTTATATGGCTTAAGGTGCACGGAATAGTTAGAATGTTATATTATATGTCCATAGGTGTCTCAATGGTACGAGCTGGTGGTGTTCACGGCTTCGATGGAGATATATGGCGCGGCGGTCGCAGACAAATTGGACAATGGCCGCGGGATATTGAGACGACGCTTTTATAGGTAACCATAAGCTATAACTGCTGTTTACAGCATAAGCTATAACAAACCAGCTGCTGCATGCTTCCAATCTCATTAAGGCGGATTTACAAAATGAGCAAAGACCAAGAGCATTATTTCTTGATCTTGTAGTGTTAACGAAAGCACGTTTTCAGCGTTTACACCAAAATATCAACAAGCACCAAGAACTAGAATCGCTAGAACACAATAAGGCAGTGTCCTAATAGAACGCGATGACGCGACCATCGCAAGTTCGCGCGAACGTCGATCGCGTGATCACGCGATCAAACGTACTAACGTCAAATAGGCGTCCCAATTGGCATCGCGTCGCGTCGCGCGATTGCCAATCGGGACGTCTATTTGACGTTAGTACGTTTGATGTTGATTGATTGATTTGATTTGATTGATTGTTTGATTTGTACACTTTGAATAGACTGTCTTGCCACTGACTGACTGTCGTGTCTTGTCACTGTAATTTGGGTGTCTTCAAGGCAAGAGTGAATAGGATTATTCTAGGTAGGCCTGCTACATCGTCGACCACATCGTCACTTGCCATCAGGTGGTCAAACGCAAGCCTATAAATAGCAAAAAAAAAAATAAACGGTTTCGCCCGTGATATCAGAATTTTAAAAAACCTGTGTGTTTTCAGCTCATAAATTAAACGTATCTATCTATACAAAATTTCAGCTCAGTTGGTACAGTAGTTTTGGAACAAACATATATCATTCATCTGTCCTCACAAACTTTCGTATTTGTAAATCTGATAACATAGCATCAATACAATAGAAAAAAATGATTGATTGATTCAGGCGTTACTTTGCGGAAATCCATAAATATCAACAAATTATATAAATATATTTAGTAATAAATCCGCTTGATTTCTAAACAAAGGTTTTAATTAACTTAACTTTAGTTCAACTAAACCAAAGAGTAAAAGAACAGAAAACCAAAGTTTAAAGATACGACACGTGTTTCGCCTCTACACGAGGCATCATCAGGAGGTGTGGACTCGCCGAAGTTCGAAACGAGAGACTCTCGTTATATAATTTGTTGAGAAAAAAATGCTTTGTCTTGAGTGACAGTCACATACAGGCTAAACTGCTCAATGAAAAGAGTATAAATTTGGAGGCTTCGTCAAGAAATGTATGCGTATACTATGACTCGATTTTTGTGAATTAGCAAAACAAAATAGTAGTGCTTTAGCTCTAACACTTTAACATATTTATAATAATAGATCGTACTATGTTGACAATAAGGTGTATATTGCAGACAGCACTGCACGGCGGAGCACGGCTCCTACACCAAGAACCTGTCGTCGATATGCGACGACCTCAACAGGGTGTTCATACTGGACAACTCGCCCGGCGCCTACCGGGACTTCCCCGGTATGTACCAACCACCTCATCAGTAAGGGTGACTTCAAATTAGAGGACCTGTAATATTATAATTACCAATAAAATGTTTATCTGTTTATCTGAGGCGTGAGGAAGCGCCATAGTGGCGCTTCTGCTAGTTTTCATACAATATCTAGACGCGCAGATACCTGGACTTCCCCGATATGTATCACCTCATCAGTTAGGGTGCCTTCGAATTAGAGGCGTGAGCGCAAAAGCACAGCGGCGCGAGTGCGGCGCCCGAGCCGAGCTTTTGCGAGCTGGCTCGAGCTAGGTACCCGGGTTTGCCAAACGATTAATAAAACTTAAATTATTATCAATGATGGGTACCGCCTGACGCAAATCCATAGAAAAACTACTAACGGTAACAGTTATCCAATTGTTATCAAATTTATTTTGACAAAAAGTCGACTTAATTTTTTCAAGTTTTTTTGTTATATCTATGTTCAGTAACGGCAGCTGATTACGCGTATTTTTTATTGGTGATTAAAAATTTACGGTGTATATTGTCAAAAACCGCTAGTTAAATCTTAACCATACCTCTATATAATAGCCTTTGCGTACCAGCTGATAACATCCTATGTATTGTGTCTGCAGATAACGCAATTCCCATAAAATCGTGGTTTTCGGACCCACTGGACGTGGCGCTTCTAAACCTACTGCCCGTGTTGGACGCGCTCCGCTTCACGCACGACGCGCGCTCCGTGCTCAGCCGCAACCTGCATCTGCACCGCACCTGGTAGCGGCCGCCAGGTAACTGCACACTACACACCCTCACACTAGTGCTAGCTCAACACCCTCACACTAGCCGCTAGCCCGGTCAGTAACCTCTCATTAGTTGCGCCTAATGCAACTACTACTTACTACAAGTTACACACTACACAAAACACATGAACATTTATACACACACGCTCACTAACGTAAATGATGTATTTTAGGGTGCGTTTCCACTGATGCGGGTGGAGTGGAGAGAAGCGGACCATAAATTGACCAATCACAGTGCTTGAAATTCCACTTCCATTCCACTTCGAGTACTGTCATTGGCCAATTCATCTATACCGGCTGCGCCAGTTTTATCAGAACTCACTCAACTTTTTAGTTGTTTGTACACATTTATCTCATTTTTAAGTACACATTTATGTCATTTTAAGTACACATTTATGTCATTTTTAAGAACACATTTATGTAAAATATTATGGAAAGAAATCACTATCAAAACCCAAGTTGTTCCAAGCTTAGTTTGGTAGGGAGAGCTTTATCAGAAGTGTAATTTATTTTAATTTAAATTAATAAATTTTACTTTTCTAACTTTTTAGTTGTGCCCTCGTAGTACGGGATAATTTTGGAACATCTTGATTGACATGTAAAAACGCAAGTTTTATCTTTTCAGGTGTTACCAGCTTTTGTACAAATGAGGAAGCCGCGGGGCTCCTGCACCTGAACTTATTTATTATTTGTCACTCGTTAGCCGTTCAGCGCTTGTATTCATATAAATATACATATAGAAATATACATATTAGTTTAAATAGTTGTGTAATTTTTTTAAGTTTCGTTTTACGTAAATATCACGTTATACATATTATGTGTATGTGTAGTTACCTACTGTAGGAATTGAGGCGATTATGATACGTCGTATTCAGTGGAAATAAGTGCAAAAGTAACGGCGTCCTTCAAATTAGAGGCGTGAAGAAGCGCCATTGTGGCGCTTCTACTAGTTTTCATATGATATCTAGTGCACGAAAGGAGCCTCTTTTAGGCGCACTTGAAATCCTTTCACGACACTGGTTCGAAAGAGTAAGTGACACGATAAGAAGAAGATACAATATCTAGATGCGCCACTGTGTCACGATAGTGGCGCTGCACCTGCGCGCGAATGAACATGACACCTGGCTCGAATGACGTTTGTGGAAAGTACAGCGTGGAATTGGATAATTTTGATAGAGAAGAGGTCCTGTAATACTTGGTAATGATAAGTGCGGAGGGCGCCGCGCGGGGCAGCGGGGGACGCAGCAAGTGCCGAGCGAGAGTGGCAGCCAGGTGGCATGCTGATTCGCCCGAGTAGTAGATATTGTATTAAAACTAGTAAAAATGCCACAGTGGCGCTTCCACACGCCTCTAACTTGAAAGCGCACTAAGTGGTCGCTCTGTGAGCGATTGTTTATGGACAGTTTGACAAAAAGTTTCATATATTATCCATGACAAAAATTAAACACAATTTTACATAGAAATATTGTACTAATAAAAGCGTAGACAAGTAAGCACATTTTCAGTGTTTTGTACCAAAGGAAAACCTATACATTTTAATTTTAAATGCTTCTTTGATTTTATTAATAGTTATTTTCATTTTTTAGCGATTTCTACAATCGCTCTCAGTGTGACCAACGTTGAAACCTTGAATTAACTCAAAAACGGGCTAAAATGTTTCCATCCTAAATTGTACTCTCTGCCTAAGAACTATACTAACTATGCAACCTGATTTCTAGTCTATACCTTTGTTTGTATTACTAGATTCATTCAATGACTGGATTTATTCAATAATTGGATTCGTTCAATAACTGAATTCATTCAATAACTGGATTCATTCGATAGCTGATTTTTTAATTATGATTTTATTTAAATTAATTATCGGACATTCTTTTAAAATAGTTCCCTTAGGCAGTTTTTCTATCAGGACATAAAATTGAAGTGTAAAATTATAAAATGTAATTATATGACATATTTTGCATTTTTATATCAAAAAATATTGAATAAAATTAACAATAACAAGATTCAACAGCCCACCAAGTTTAGTTAACAATTAAATTTACTGAGCGGTACATCTCATTGTTGTTAAAATTGAATTATTAAATTGTCTAGCAAAATCTTGGTAACTTTGTGAAATTATTTCTATGGCCCCTCCCTATTTTTGTTAATATTATACTAACCAACTTGCCCGTACAGATGGCTTTGGCACGGCACGACGCGTGTAAATACAGGCCGTGTTATGCCAGCATAACGAGAGTTACTAACATGACGGGTTTGTTAACCGTATAGTTATGGTTATTATAAATCTTATAGTTAAAAATAAACAACAGTTTGGAAATGTGAAATTGGTACAAACAAAACGTTATGTATAATTTAAATCTCGAAATGAACAATTAGTAAATATTCAGCTTAGTTCCTGGTGGTTTGCCTATTTTTGAAAGATTCATTGATCTCTCTAGATTTAATTACCACTTATAGAAGCTTGTAATCGAATTTCCATAATATTACATACCTATCTGGCAGATACCGTAGATAGACAACATTTTTTTTTGTATAATCACCTTATTATACAGACATGAAAATTATATTTTACCGTCACATTATAATAATTTATTTTAAAAATCGGCAAATCAGTAAAGGTGCATTCAAACGCGAGGCGGTGTGTTATCTGAATGCGCCGATGTACAAAATACAATGTGTTTGTTAGCTATGAAACTTCTTTCTTGTCGTATAAGCCAGTGGCCTCTCGTGTCGATAGATGCTATTCCCATGAGTGCTGTGAAGACTAACAATATAGGGTAGTACATTAACATAAACCATGTAAAAAATGTAATGCTAAATACACACTGTGTAAAGCTGCGTTATTAAATTTCAGTTATACAATGTTATGTTTTATGGATTTAACGTCAAATTCGTTGCTGCCTGGATTTTTACTTCAGCCAACTTCGATTCGAATTTTTTTCCTGACTTGATTGTCTGATGCATGCAACGCTGTTAGCGTTCGTCCACTTTTTAAATATATTTTCTTAGTCTGGAAAGCAGTCATTTAACTAGCTAATGTACCTTTTAACATTTTAACAGGTAATTGAAAGCAGCATTATAACTGTGCATTAATTGGCCCTTTGTTATAGCAGATTTTTGTTGTATTTTACAAAAGACAACGTTTATTGAAAGCTTATGGTGGCTTCACATCTCGCCGCGCAACAGGCCTTGTGAAGCCATCATTACGATTCTGCAGACAGTCATATACATTCGACATCGAAGTTGGCTGAAGATAGGTGCTCTCTAAAAATTTATAATTATTAATCTATCTATATTTTACAGTATAGATAGATGCTTTTTTCGTTTCATGATACATTTCCAATCCCTGTCAGTCTAGTTTCTTGTATTGGATTGTTACATTATTTTTAAACCAAATAGTTTGAATACCGTTAGATATATACTTACTTAGTTATAATTGATTGATTCAGGCGTTACTTTGCGGAAATCGATAAATATCAACAAATTATATAAATATATTTAGTAATAATATATTTATATAATTTGTTGATACTTAGTTATAGTTTACTTTTACTTGTTCAAAAGACAAATCTTTGTTCTAATTGCAACAAGTTTTCTAAACACACTTAAGATAAATGTCTAAGTATGTACTTACCTAGTACCTACCACCTCTTTCAATGTAAACAATTCTATTTGGTAAAACCTATACGAATAAACATAATGTATAGTTATGAATAATTAGGTATTTTTAATTTTCTTTTGTAAATAGCAACTTTAAATGGAGATTGAATTACATTTTTAATTTCTCTAAAAATCATTCGAAATATTGAAGTTATGTTGCATTGTTAATTAATGATTCTCATCATGTTATTAAACATTCAGTTACAGGGTGATGATTGAGTTAGCCAGCACTTTGATAAATTAAAAAAAAAGTTGTGTGTTAAGACCACACGACGGAAGTGAAAACTTCTTCAAAAGCGAGATAATAAAATTAAATTATAAATGTTTTTCACAGTTTTCAAGTTTATAGCCCGTTTAGTAGATTCCAAAGAACTACGGTAGTGTTAGGTACATCTGAGCGTTGGGCGTGGCCCAGTCCACGAAACATTTTGCTCAGTGCGCCTAAAGAAATTTTCACTTCGAAAACAAGCGATACATGGACAAATTGAGCAGATACAAAAAAAATCTGATATGTACTTAGGAACTTACATAAATATTTATAGCTCTTGTAATCTTACATTTCAGAAACATAAAAATATTTAAAAAAATGTAATTACCTACCTACACTTTCATAAAATTTCATAATTTTGTTTCTGCTCTAATAGGCAGTGTCCTAATACAACGCGATGACGCGACCATCGCAAGATCGCGCGACGGTCGCATCGCTTGCTCGCGCGACGATCGCGTTCTATTAGGACAACGCCTTAGTTGTCTCCTGACATCTCAATTTTTTCCTTGTATTTTTTCTCAACTTATTAAGACAAAAAACTCTATTATTAGGTATTTTTGTAAATATATTCTCTACATACTTGTAAATACAGAGAGACTAAGGCAGGACGAGATAGCCCTGGCAATGAATACTTTGAAACTAAACACAGATAATCCAATTTGTAAGAATTTTAAATAATTTTACTACACCAAAATTTAGAACCAATGAGCATGAGCTTTGTAATATTGAATATTTCATTAAAAATAAATTACTCAAAAATAAAATGTCACATTAAATAGGTATGCAAAGGTCGTTAACCTATTTAAAAAAAAAAACATCAGGAAAATGTCTTCATTAGTTTTAACTATTACAAAAATATGTTACATAAATTGTATAAAATTATCTATTTTCAAGGCTTATTGTACTGTTTTCGCATTGATAGTATTGATACTATTCTTTCTTGATAGTTAATTTCATTCTTGTTTGAGAAATGCAGTTAAAGGTATTTAAACTGTAGTTTTGTAATCATGTTCTGTTATGTAGATAACATGGGTCGCCGTTGGTACACATGCTATGGAATCGTGTGATGTGGTCTCAACCGGTTGTTCAAAGTTCAAAGATACGATTTGTAATATAGCAATATTAAATCGATTTAAAAAATAACTGTATTCGTTTCATTTGATTCCTCAATCATCAACATCAGACAAAGTACTAAGATATAGGTACCTATTACCTACACAATTAATACTGTTGATAAGTTTCCGCTCCAAACCTCACGAAGAAAATCTTTTCATCAAAAATATAATTATCCTAGTAGGTATAATTGAAGCGTGAGGAAGCGCCACTGTGGCGCTTCTACTAGTTTTCAAACAATATCTAGACGCGCCACTATGTCACGATAGTGCTGCAAAGCATAAATAGAAAATACAAAAAAAAAAACAATAGAACAAATATAAAAGGCCTTAAGGTAGGTAGTACCTACAATGGGTGGCCTAATCGTTATGAGCGATCTCTTCCAGGTAACCCGGCAATTGTTCATCCCGATACTAGTAGCAGCATCCCTAAATGGGTCAGTTCGTTAACCCTAAGTTACAAACTCACAAAAAGGGCAGGAACAAAATAACAATAGCTTCTAACAAATAAAAGTCAGAAATTCATCAATGAACTTTTTAATTTGAGACTAATTTTGATGTTATAATTTTCAACAGATTTACTCAATGTCCGAGATTTTAACGAATTAACATAACAATGGAGCTTGGGAGTTGTAGCAAAATCAGGATACCGTAGGCTCAAGTATTTCCACAGCTCCCAAGATTATTTATTACAAGAAAAACATTCAGGAAACTTGATATTTTTAGATATATGATCAAAGTTTAAACGCCATCATCAACATTCAATTTAGATAATAATCAGACATTTTTTTTTATACAATACAAATTGTACACGACTAAACTTTATGTTAGCCATTTTCAGAGAACCAGATGTTCAATTCAATCCCAGAACATTATGTGCAGTTTTGGTCACACTTTTTAACAAAGTTGATTCTTATCAGAAATGTATGTAAAACTTAAATAAGTCCTCTTTGTAATCAATTCAAATGTAATGATAAGAGGTTTACAACCATTTTCATTTGATTTCCCCTGTACATAATTCTCATCAAGTCTTTATGCTCAATGCATTTATCAATTTCAACATTGAAATAATCTAATGATTAGAACTAAAGATACTACACATCTTAATTTCAATGTCAGACTGGGAAAAATATTAAAGGAATCACAAACATTTACAATAAATGTATAAAACAGATGCCTACACAGAATAGATAAGAAGTTCTACGGAACTTGTAAAGAAATAGCAAAATTTTGCAGTCCTTACCATTACAAACATGTCATTTTCATTATACCCTTACTTTCAAAAATTCATTGCTAAGCAACACAGTATAAAGCTATGAAGTATTGCATCTCTGGGACACAAAAAATATCTTTAGAAAATTGTGTGTATTGTCTTTTAGATTTGCAAAAATATTGCAAGTAAAGGGCAAAGTAGTCAAAGATGCACTCCGGCATCTGAAGCTGAAGCCAATACATACAAATATCACAAATAGCTTCTTCCAGATAACATTGACAGAAAATTATAAACCGTGTACTAAAATTCATTCTCTTTACAGGTATAAATAATACAGTCAAAGGTTTAAAACTTAGTTTAAAACTGTTCAAACAATATGTCACTAAAAAACTATAGGATCTAGTCTACACAACATTCTTCAGGAGTTTTTTTTTATACTTCAAATTATAACTGTACAATGATAGCGACTGGCAAAATCAGGCGCTCGTCGTGAGAATGAATTTTTTATGACACAGAGAATGCTTTTTCTGTAAATGATTTAACATAGGCTTCGTGGAGTTTGTTTACGAAGTCTGCATCATGCTTGAGAAGATAATTAAACGCTTGTTGGAGTTGGTTCCTAGTGAGAGGCTCGGGGAGTGGTGGTTGGTTCTGCAGGTCAGCTCCCGCGCTGGTTGTGAACATGGTCGGAGGCATCAATGCTGGTTTCTGTTGGGAAAATAGGTACTTTACTTACTGTTTTTTACAAAGGAACTGTTGTAAATTATTTTAGGTAAAACCATTATCGAAATGATTGTCTTTAAACCTCAGTTGTATTAAATTTAAAGAACTCACTGAATGATTGAGGTCCTGCGACTGATTCAGATATGAAGCCAGTGGAGAAGAGGGTTTGGGGGATGACATGTGCATCAAATTGAGCTCATTCTCCAAAGGAGTGAGGCCATTCATGTCGCTCGTGTCTAACCCTGGTGGTTTGTTCATTCCCAGTATCCTCTGTTGTGTATGATTCTCGATGGGAGTAGACTTAAGGGGGAACCCGCAATTTTGAACTTGTGCTAGCGAGATGTATTGTGTCTCCTGTGGTGTGACAGAGCGCTGCTGCTTCTCGATGTGCTCGACAGAGTGCGCGGGGTTGCTCATGAGGCGCTGCAGCAGCTGCGGCACCTCACCCGCCCCCGCACCTCCCGCGCCGCCCGACCCGCGCGCTGTAAACACGCCGGGCGAGGGCAGCGCCGACACGGACGGCATCTGTACTGACGCGCCTCCGCCCGCCTTCGCAAAGAAGTCCATCACGCTCTGGGACGCCATATCCCCCGCTCGCGACGGCGTCATGTCGCATTTGTTCGACGCGCCGCCCTTGTTAGAGTTGAAATCGTCCTGCGCCTTACTCAACATGCTAAATATATCGACGGGCGCACTCGTCGCGCCGTATACCGCATTGTGCGCCATCGGGTCGCCGCCGGACTGCTTCACGCAATCCTTCACGAGAAAATTCAACTTAGCGGCTACTTTCACGCACTCTTCCTTGTCGTAGAACCATATGCCGTAGATGCGGGACTTGGCGTTCCGATACAGCAGAAACGGTTCCTTCAACTGTAATTCTATTCCCTTCGAGATCGGTTCGACGAGGTTGTTCGTGCTCAACCTGTTCATAATCACTAAACTGTGAAACGGCTCGCCATTTCTACTGTACACAAACAAAGCACCCTCGATGTTAGTTTTTTCCCATTCGTTCTCTTCGAAAGTATAGAGTGCAACGTGGGTAGCACTGTCTAATATTTCTTTAGCGTATGGATCTGCCCGCTTTAGAGCAGCAAAGTTCATACGTAGACCAGTGTCAGCCATTTTACAGCAACTACTACAAATAAATACAATTTTTTGTACAACGAGCAAGCATTACAGCGAATTGACAATTGAAAATTCGCCATTTTGGAAATGATGCCGACGTTCCGTTTCACAAACACGTTTATTATCTGTTACCCAAAATCAACTTCTAAACTTTTGGTGTCTTTTTGGCCCTTTGTCTATTTGTTTATTTATTAAGTAGGTACCTTCGATTAAATGGAAGTTTTTAACTACCCGCATTTGAATTTTTCGTACCTACCAATACAATTTTTGGTTTTCTCCATAATCCAAGAAAGACATACGTAAAACGGAGCGTCAATATGTGTCGTTTTAATTATATTTTATAGATGGCGCTGGCACTGATTTCAGCTTGACCTACAAATAGTCTTAAAATATGACTAAATATGAGGGGACAATGTCGCAAGTACAAGTAAGTAGTCGCGGGATATAAATGCCCCGTTTTCACTATAGGACATTGTCGCCCGACACGAAATCTACGTCTCAGGCGACGTACGCGACAACGCGGGGGAAATCGTGCGACATCTACGTGTCGCGTGTCACTTGTCCACGCTCCGAGAGCGTCATACATAAAATAAAACTAAATACTAAAAGCATGTTTTTTTAAATAATATAGCTTAGAACCCTACTACAATGTGTGTGCTAACACACACTTATCCGTTTTGTTTTAATAAACCAACTGACAGTCACATCACAAAACAAAACCGCATCCGCAAAACGTCATTTAAGTGTTTACGCGTGGTCTGCGTAGTCGCGGCTTTGGTTTCCAATTAAAATAAACAGAAGATTACTTACAAAAACGGATCTACAGTGTTAAGTTTTCGAATATCTTCTATTAACTAATTGCAATTACAAACGCTGCGCATAGAACTTGTTCCGAGAACGAAATCCAATCAGACACGTGAAGGTTCTGAAATGAAGCAAAATAATGTCTTGGTGGTCGGCAGCGGAGGCCGGGAGCACGCGCTGTGCTGGAAACTGGCTGAATCCTCCTTCGTGAAGAATATATTTTGCGCGCCAGGTAGTGTGGGGATCGCCACCACAGACAAAGTGCAATGTGTGGATATCAACATCAATGATTATCCTGTGAGTATTTCCAATAGCTGTGATGATTATGATATTATTAAAAAAACACCGTCACTTACCATCAGGTGTGGTTGTGGCCAAAAGCTTGCCTATTCCATATAAAAAAAAAGAAAAAAAAAAGATGTTAGTAGCCCAAAATTAACTAAACTTAAAAACTCACGGAAGACAAGGCTGTAAGGTACCAACCTTAACCTACTCGCAAGGGCGAAAAGAAGAAAATAAGTATTTTCATTAGGTTCTATCCCTGGTTGTTGAGAGTAGGCCTGTATTCCTGGTGATGTTGCTGTGTGAACATGATTAACAAATCATAAAATTCATATGAAGTTTTATTAATGCACAGCCTAAATCATGTCCTAAAATAATGAAACCAGGGTATATTCCTCTTATGGTATAGTGGTGCATTAAAAAGTATTTTATATCAAAACAGGTGGGTGTATGTGAACTTATAATACTAAAATTATTTATGATTTAATTTGATTTGAGTTTTATCACCATTTATAAGCCACCATTAATAATAGGGCTAAATATTTGTATATCTCTTTTCTGCACCATTAAACTAGATATTAGCTGGAATATAATTCTTATTAGCATTTAGTTTGCTTGTGTACTTGTTTTATCATAGTGCAAGTGGAATAAATAATTTTCTCTATCTATTAAATGTAATAAAGGAACTTATTATTATTATTAGCCCTCACTGTCCCACTGCTGGGCAAAAACCTCCCCTAATAAAGGTACAGACAGCGTCATAGATAAGTATTCCCCTTGCATTACAATACCCAGCTTCAAATCCCTTTAAAATCATCGTCGCGGTGAATGGAGAAGTTTTGCCTTTAAAATATAGATTATATTTGAGTAACCGTATGTAAGCCTAAAAATAATTTTAAGTATTACAATTTTTTGAAAGGATTTATAGCTGGGTGTCTTGTGCAAGGGGGATACTTATCTCTGACGCTGTCTGTACATGATATGAATTTGATGTATAGTCAGCTGCAGACATGTATACAATCCTAAGCTTTTACATTTATATTATACTCTTAATTTTGCAAAGACATTCTTCTTCTGACAAGTAAGATGACCACATTCATTTGAAAATGCTTGTGTGCACTTTTCTTCTCAAAATTAAGAGTAATATAAATGTGAAAACTTGGGAGTGTATACATGTTTGTGCAACTGACTGTTCATGATAATTCTTTGAAATTGAAATGAAAAGTTATCAAGGTATTGCAATGTCCATGAGGGTATTCATAGATCTATTTGAATAGTTGTGCGGCGAGTGATAACCTTTAACCGTGATAGTGGACGAGGGGCCTGCCCATTTGTCAATCAGAGCATATTCGCATGTAAACAAATTATGTAACAGCTGATTAAATGGAAAGAAATTTTAAGTTTCATCTTCTATCACTAGCTTTTTTAATATATGAAATGGAATGCCCATTGAAGGGCCTTATTAAATAAGAAAAAAAAACGTCATAGACTCTAATATCTTTGTCTTTGTAAAATGTAATTTTTTTTTTTACTAGCATGTTGGTCTAGATATAGGAGTGGTAGGTAGGTTTATTCTACCTTTTCTTATTTGAAAGGTACCTAAATGGTGAATGTAAGTCAAACTTCAAATCATAAATTCATCCTAAAGATAAACTAGGACTCCTATTTTCCCTTTTATGTGAGTAAGCTAAAGTTACCATAACTTAACACTCGACTGTACGTACAGTGTCATGTACCAGACAAGTGTGTTGCCGAAGGAAAGTTTAAGTTAGTAGTTGCACAGTACAATTGAGATAAAGAGATCTTTCATTCTAAAAATGGACGCCCCTCTAATATGGTCCCAATTTTTAATTGAAAGACAGTGAAAGATATCTACCTACTTATTCTGTGTATGGGGTACAACGGTCTGCACTAGCGTCCCGTTGAAGGGTGCATTGTCCATTGCCCCCCGAAAATTTTAATTAACCCTATCTACCTACTATAGAAAATTGTCAAACCTCGACAGGCCCTAGCACAATGGTGCAAAGACAACACAATCGGCCTAGTGGTGGTCGGACCAGAAGACCCTCTCGCGAATGGGATTGTAGACGCTCTCGCTCCTCACGGCATCAAATGCTTCGGCCCGACGAAGGCTGGCGCGGAGATCGAAGCCAACAAGGATTGGGCGAAGGCGTTTATGAACAAATACCAGATACCAACCGCTAGACATCGCTCCTTCACCGACGCAGCCGCCGCAAAGGAATTTATAAACACGTAAGTATGTTTTACGAAAGGTATAAAAATTGTTACGATTTATCAAGCGACTTCAAAAAAAGAGGAGGTTACCATTCGGTTGAATGTTTTCTTTTATGTTTGTTACCTCAGAACTTGGTTATTTATAAACCGTATATTTTTTTTTTGGTTGAGAGGATGTACTTTCAGATTGGTCCCTTAGAAACATGAAAATCAGTTCAGTATTTTGGTTTTTTAAATCAAAATATGTATCTGTAAAAATGACGTCATCCAAGTAAACGAAATTGCGTATTTTGCTTCCCTGTGACTATTCAGTGGTGTTTACGTCACTAGAACAGTCCAATTGAAGTCGGTTGTAGTAGGTTTTTGTAAAACCTTGATTATATTTCATCCTCTCTTTGGGTTAGTCCCGAAATCGCCTTGATTGATTATTATTAAAGAGAATTTCGAAAATTACCTTGAATTCAAATGTTTTATATGGCATGTTTTTGAAATCAAGGGGAATTATGCATAGCAGTTTCGAAGTCCTCTTAAAATCATGGGGATTTTGGGTCTAGCCCCTCTCTTTTCTAGACTACAGAGGGGCTGACTCTAGTTTTGCTATTCAAACATGTTCAGCTGTAGGATAATGTTCCAGGCATATTCAAGATTCAATAGTCAATCTAAACCCTGTACCTTTCGTTACTAAGCTCAAATACGTCTTGCAAATATTATTATCAGCTGAATATGCATGCCAAAGTGAGCCATTAGATTGATCAGCTATCCAATCGATATGGTCTATTTATGAACTAAGTCGTAAATTATACAGTTTAATATAGTTCAAATGTCTATGATACTTGTAGGTACGTATGTAATGTACATCAAATGAGATACTTACGACCTCGAAGTTATAGGTAAGTCTGGAAGAATCTTACAGAACGCAATAATATTATTATCATTGCCCTCTCTTTTTACCCGACTGCCAAGGAAGAGTTATGTTTTCGCGCGTATCTTGTATGTATGTATGTAAACTTTGTTACCTCGTATATTCCAAAAGATTGGATGGATTTTGACAATTGAGGTATCGTTAGATTTGTCTCAATAACCAGAGTGTCCTTAAAATAGCTGATTTTTGGCGCTTAATAGCAGGTTGTTGAAAAATTTTTGTTAACCAAACCTATCAAAATGAAGGAAATTGAATGCTCATCTCTTTTCAAAGCTTATGGTTAGTGGCCCTCTGAGCTTCGGGACCCTGGTGCACTACACCACCTGGCTCTACGATAGTTACGCCAATGTCCATACTATCGTTTGGAAGAAATGGACACTATTGGCTCTCAAATGTAGGATACAGTTCATTTGCGAGGACTTTATCTCGCCCACTTGACTTTTTTTTTAAAGAATGTAGGCCAATGTCAGCCAAGTTATTTACATCCTTGATACTTCAGTCTCTGATTAATTGAACTTGATTAAACTGTCACTTAGTTTGTTGTGTCTTCTGATATTTATTTTTTTACTGCATTACCCTTCGAGAATCGCAATACCTTGTGCCAAATATTTTGAGGCGCATAATGATCGTACGAATTATCGATGCGCACGACGTAGTGCAACCAAATCACATCGTGGTCGAGTACGAGATTAAATACACCAATCTCAATAGAGTGTCCTAATTGGTATCGTACGATTTATAACGAAACCTTTCGGGCCATCTCACGATCGCATCGTTTGCTCGTATGATCTTTAGCCAATTAGGACAGCGCCCTATCCAATCCTACTAAAATAATACAATCAATAAATCAATTCAATCATTCAATTCTATATTTATACATTAAATGCGAAAATTTGTGGGGATATATAGATGTTTGTTGCTCATTCACGCTACTACTAATGGTACAAGTGCCACTTAACGTTGATATTCTTAAAAATAAACCGTATCCTTTAGTTTTCAATTATACATTGCTTCTCAGAATTTGATCCTTAATACCAATACTGTGAGATGGCGCAATAATACAGGTGTTTTGTTTTTCAAAATCAACGGGTTCGATTCCCAGCTAGATAATTGATTTTCTAAAAATCTGAGTATGAAGTTTTCGTTTTTATCAAAATTGGCCTCGAAAGTCCTTTGTTTTTTTTTATATTCCATTTTATTTAGGATTTGGCCATTCAAGCCCAGTTGAAAAAATCGAATTATATTTTTCTACATAAAAATAAATAAATTTGATCATCCACCAGGGCCCCATACCCAGCACTGGTGGTGAAGGCATCAGGCCTCGCGGCCGGCAAGGGTGTGGTGGTAGCGGCCTCCAAAGAGGAGGCGTGTCAGGCCGTGGACGAGATCCTCACCGACGCCAAGTACGGAGCGGCCGGACAGACGCTCGTCGTTGAGGAGCTCTTGGAAGGAGACGAGGTTTCAGTAAGTACTAGGTCGTTGGTTCAAACCCGGTCGTACTTAATGGATTTTTCTATTCAAAAAATCTGTGTGCTTTTAAACACGTGCTTAACGGTGAAGGAAAACATTGTGAGGAAAACAGCATGTTATAGAACCTAAAAATCTCGGAAACATGTGTAAAGTCAAGTGCACGAAAGGAGCCCTCTTGGAAGCGCTCAAAATCCTTTCACCACATTAGGTCGAAAGAACAAGCGACACGATAAGAAGAAGTAAGCACTCTTTAACTTACCTTAAAAGAGGGGGAATGTCAGGCCAATGTATGTACAATGCATACACTTAACTGCTTTTCGGCAGAATATCTGGCACTGTGTTGGTACCCACCTAGACAGCATCCTGCAGGGAACGCCATCTGTGCTGAACAACGTCAGTACTACGCTACTATAGGGCTCATCCATAGTCAAGGGATTAATGCGACAATTTATTTTTTCTCTTTCTTAATATGTACTATAAAAGCAAAAAGTTTGTGAAAATGAATCGATAAATAAGTAGTAATATGATGGTTATAGTGTTTATCTTAGCGAAAATTAACGCAAAAATAAGATAAACAAGTAAATTAAATGAATAAACATCTTTAATTATGTTTATCTTAAAAAAAAAATGTCGTTATTGCTCCGGTTAGAGATAAGGGGGTCACGAATCCACGATATCAACGAAATTGCGTTCCTTGGGGTCCCTGATACAAAACAACGTAAAAATATTATCGACTATTCAGTTATTATGATAAATTTATGTATTCAATTTTGAATAGGCATTTAACCCTTCCCTGGCCGCGTAAACATATTTATTAGCGACGAAGTTTTCGATTATGATGTGCGAAATATAACGTCTTTGAGGTACTTATTGAATTTGTTATTATTTCAGACAAGGTTTTTATTAAGTTTTCTTGTCTATCCTCCTTTCCTCCTTGTCTCACATACGCAAGCCAGACGTGGACTCTCACTGAAAAAACGCTGAACAAAATAAGAGTGTGTCAAAGAGGACTAGAAAGGAACTGCACTGAAACTGAAAGACAGAATAGTAGAAGAACACATAAGCTGAAAGACAAAATAAAAAACAGTACTATCAGGAAAAAGACGTAGTAAAAAGAGTTCTCCACCTTAAATGGAAATGTACAGGTCATATGCAAAGAGTTCGAGACGATGGATGGTCCAAAATAGTGACCAATTGGTATCCTATAGGTAGAAAACGTAGACAAGGTAGTCCTTATAAGAGATGGAGCGACGACATTGCTCAAATAGCTGGTGTTACCTGGAGTAGAGGTAGCTAGAGAAAGAAATAAATGGCAAGACATGGAAGAGGCGTTTGCCACTAAAGATGGTTCTCAAAAAATTAAGAGTAAAATTTAGATAGAAGAAACCAGTAGAATAGATTACGTGAAAATAAGATAAACTATGTAATACGTGTAAGAAATAAAAAGCTTTTATTATTATTCCTTGTCTGTCTGTCGTTCCGGTGGAATCTTGCAACACAAGTTGCGAGCACTTCCCGATTAGCTATCCGGCTGCAACTCTCAGGGTAGCTCACAATTTGGTGACAGTGCATTATAAAACCAAAAGAAGCGCAAAATATATAAAAGCATAAAATCGTGATTTTTTAGATTTTTTATCTGCGTTTCTTGTAACTTTTTTTCAGTTTCAATAAAGCGCTAACAGATTTTTTGATATTTTTTTCAATACCTATGTATTTATGGACTCTAGAACACAATTACAATCAATTCGATTTCTTTACGCACCTATGTTATTTGTTTTTTAGTAGATACAAATGTAATTTGATAAGCCTATCATTTTCTGAGCAAACAAAAAATCTTATTACTTTATAATAACCTAATAATAATTGAGTAAATATGATATGCGTTGCGTCATTTGAATCTCAGAATTATTTCAATATCAGCTACATTTTTTCTGTTTCGGTATAAAGATATTAATTTCCCAAAACAAACTAGTTACAGTTCAAATAAAATTTTGACGTGGCTACGTCCAAAAAATCGATGAACGCCGGCTGCATGCACGAAAACGTTGACGTCATTGTCCGGTAACGCTCATCCGTTCCGCTGTCAATGTTTTGTTATATCTATCGTCCGTAAATCAACTTTACAGACAACCATTTTTTTTTAATCAACAATTCGTCTAGTTTTTTGTACTTTCGCGAATATCACACATAGATATTACTTTGGCTGTATTGCAACAGCCGTGGTCACGGGTTGACTGATGCATTAGAGCTACCGTCGCGGTGAAATGGCGGCAGGCGAAACTACCCTCATATGGTCGTCAAAAATGATGACGATGTTTTTTTGACTTTTGTTTGACTGATAATTGGCGCTGTTGCATACAGAAACCTGTTTATGTGCCTAATAAAAAATATGAGTTGAGACCGATAAATACCCGTAATAAACCAATAACGACACCACCAAGCAATTAAAATTGCCACATAGCAATGAATGAAACATGATTGTCATTTTTCCAGATTCTCGCCTTCACGGATGGTGAAACCGTATCAATGATGCCGCCTGCGCAAGACCACAAACGGATCGGGGACGGGGACACGGGGCCCAACACGGGGGGCATGGGGGCCTACTCCCCCTGCCCGCTCATCACCCCGGACCAGCTAGCCGACGTCAAGGACCAGGTGTTGCAGCGAGCCGTCGACGGACTGAAGGCAGAGGGCATCAAATATGTCGGTGAGTATACAATATAGCTGTCAAACGAAACAAGACTTTAACACAGCGGCATAGGTGCCTATTCTCCTTGTCCGCTTATTACGCCGGACCAGTTAGCCGTCGTCAAGGACCAGGTGTTGCAGCGAGCCGTCAACGGACTGAACCAGAGGGCATCAAATATGTCGGTGAGTGTACACTAGCTGTCTAATGGTGGCTTCACACGGCCTGTGCTAATACGCGCCGCGCCAAGGCCATCTGTACGGGCGAACGCGCGCCGCGGTTGAGTCCGGATCGCCCCTACTCACGGCTTGTGTTAACTGACTATACGCGCCCGCGCGTGCAGCCTCGGGCCGCTCGCTTCACACGGCCTGGAGCGCTGTCCAGTCGGCGCGGCGCGGCCCGTGCCATGAGAAGCCACCGTAACACAGCGGTATACGAAAAAACCCGTGTTGGCCGAGTGGGTCCCTCGACTTTCGATCCGCAGGTCGTGGGTTCAATCAAACCCGGTCGTACACTAAAAGATTTTTCTGTTCTATAAGTGTATGTGTGCATCAAAACACGAGCTTAACGGTGAAGGAAAATATCGTCAGGAAACCGACATGCAATAGAACCTAAAAAGTTCGAAAGCATGTGTCAAGTGTACGAAAGGAGGTTCGAAAGAACTAGTGACACGATAAAAAGGAGGTGCCTATTCCCTCTGCCCGCTCATCTCAAAAATCACCCACTGGCCCGACTCGTGTCAACGGACCCCGAATTTCTCAACCATCGCCGATCATCTGACCCTCTTTCGATGACGCCATTTTTATCTCTGCATTCGGTTGCTAGCCATTAAATAGAAAACTCACTCTTGACCCAACCGCTATCACATTCTGCGCAGTACTTTTAATTTGATACGGATTATTTACTCTTTCGTATCGTAATTTGTAGTGAGATAAATTAGGTATAGGTAATGCTTCTCGCATGATCTAGCTCCATGCTTACCTCCTTACTCCACCTTACAACCTATCTGAAGGCTTCAATCACGGTATTTTTTTTTTTTACCCTACTGCCAAGGAAGCGTTATGTTTTTCGCGCGTATCTTGCATGTATGTATGTAAAATTCTGAGTTACCTCGTATCTTCGAAACGGCTGGATGGATTTTGACTGTTAGGGTATCGGTAGATTCGTCTCATTAACCCAGGTGTTCTTAGATGGGGTTTTTTAAAATAAATTATCAAAATGGCGGATTTTTGGAGCTAAATAGTATGTCGTTAATAATTTTTTTATGATCAAAAATACGAGTAGGGTATCAAAATGAAGGTATTTTAAAGGAGATTACAGATATATACATAAGTTATATGTTTAAATTCAATTTGGAATAATAAATTTACAATGAATGTATAATTATTTCGCAGTCAGGTTTTCAGTTTTTTAAGCTTGTTGTAAAAAAGTGACGAGAAGATCTTGGCGTTCTCTTGGTGGTATGAGATCACGCCTGTCCATAACCAAAATAGTGCTGTACAGGATACCTAGCGCTTGTCCACTTTGAGACATTTTGATGGTCAGTCTCGAAAGCCCAGTAATTTCACATATCAAGCAGACGAAGCCGCGGCAATAATCATGCTAAAAGTTTTATTTACTTACATACACCAGTTTGACATTGACATTACCCTTATCAGTTCTTTGTTATTGAAGTTTTTGAGTTGAAGATGACTGTGGCTTTTTATTGAACTTGGTTCTGGAAAATTTCCCTGTGCAAGTCACATCTCATATGGAACCGAATGAGATAGTCCATGATTAGATTCCCAATGTAATATAGCGATCATTGAATGTTAACTTGTGTGTAACTAATCTCTTAATAGTTCAGAATTTGTGGCACAAGCTTTTGCATTCAACACTTTTGACGTGAAACGTCAATCTCTCCGAAACACCCTTATGTTACCAGAAATAGGTATCAGAAAATTGGACGTAACGCAACGTAACGTAATTGGTCTATTTCGTCTTACCTTTATAAAAAAAAACGATTAGTCGTAGAAACATAATTCTAGTTCCAACGCCTGTGTGCCGCGACACAGCCCCAACCGATTTCTCACAATAAAAAAAAAATTGTTTGCATAAAATTAAAAGCAATATTTATTTATCATAATTATCTGCTATCTGTCACTTTTTCCAAATTTTTTTACAAACAATTCAAATTAATTATATCCTCCATGCCTTTTTTTGCACAATGATTTATTTAAATCATTTAAAGCTGATGATGACTTTAGTTTTTCTAAAGACTGCCAAGTTGGTGAAATAACAAAAGTTTGGGAAGTTTTTATTAAATTTTGCTTATGCACGTCGGGGGGCCCCGTATTATTGATACGGCAGATACGGCGGTAGATACGCCCCTGCTCTAGGCTGATTTGTACTCCTCTATTGAACCTTGAATAAACTACGCATTGCACTCGCGTTATCAAAGAAATCTGTAGACCCAACCTAATTAACCTTTACGCAGTTCAGCGAAAGCGATACGTTTCGACGCGTGCACGCTATCAACTCACCTTCTGCAGGATAAAATTATCTTTATTACGATGGAGCAAGGACGGGTTTGTCCTATCCAGGACGACTGGAACTTTAAACCCAATAAATCGAACGCACTGATTGCAATGTATTTGAGTTATGGGAGTGTCTAGACTGTTCCTCAGTGGCAGAGAATGTTGATAAGATTTGAATTATACTTCCTGGTTTTTACGCATAATAATCGCAACAATATTGCACACTGCTGTATTAAAAAAATATTTTTATATATATATTGTCCTTATTTATTTCAATTGCATTTCTAATTCCAACCATAAACCTTGAATCTAGACACAGTCCATTCATGTTCAGTTTTGCGTTCACGTGCAATTTTTTACTTTCGATTCTACACTTGTTCTAAAAAATGGAAAACAAATCCTTGAATCTAGCCAAAGTATCCATATCCATTCTTGTTCAGTTTAGCGTTCATGTGCAATTTTTACTCTCTATTCTATACGTGTTCTAAAAAATGGAAAGCAATTCCTTGTATCTAGCCAGAGTATCCATTCATATCCAGGTTTGCGTTCGTGTGCAATTTTCTGAAAAATGAAAATCAATTATGATTGCCATTTTTCAGAAAATTTCTCATTAGAGGAAGATGGAACTTCCTGACTCATTATGATTATAAAAACAATAGAAACATCAGTTCTGATGTTACAAATTGTAGTAATGTTTGTTTTCAATGTCGTATCGTACAATAGTCACTTTTCTCATCAACTTTGCGTCACTCTTGACTGACGTATTGCCCCTTGACCTTCTTGTTTACTGTAGAGATCCAATAATCTCACAATAACCCATGATAAAGCTGGACAAATATGTCTGAAAAACTTGCGTCATCGTCACGCGAGTATGCACTGTATATTTATAGAGATAGAGTCCTTTTGTATTGCACGTAATATGAAAGATGTATTTCTTCATGCAATGTACTTCAAAAGGCGGTGGACATCAATTACCAGTTCAGAACATCCATTTTTTTAACAAGGTGTGTTAGGCGCTTTTCTCATGATGAAAACAGTGCTACACATGCCTTTGATTCACATAGGTCGGTGTAATACTGCTGGTAACATTTTAATGTTCAGTCTCAACAATATCGATAAGAGAATAATATACCTACTAAAAGTATTCGTACCGGCGAATGGAGTAGCTCTAGCTAGATGGAGCGATGTTCTGCGTGCTATAGCTGGCAGAAGGTCGATGAGAAGATAGACTCAATCTCTCAATGGCGCGCTTTAAAAAATATCTACGTCCAACAGTGGACTGCTACATGTTGATGTTGATGATGAGCCAGTAAAGGAAGATTGCCACATATGTCTAAAGTACTTATGCCTAGATCACACGTACCGAGTACTCGGCTGAGACAGTGCTCTTGGCCGAGTACTCGGTACGTATAAACATAGCGCCGAGTACTCGGCTGAGCGAGAAAATACCCAAATGAAAATTTATTTATCGATAAGGTTGGCTTTAGTTTTAGTCTACATAACCTCTGTCTATATACTGCTTTCCTATATTTTTATATATTCTACTTCCTTGTTATTTATGTGGCAAATAAATTATCATTATCTTATATCTTAACTTATCCGTAAACCGATGTCTTAGCCTATGTAGATCTGAAGCAACACTTTAGCAACCTTACTAACCTCCACGCCACATTTTTACCCTCTCACTAACCTTATGAGTCAAGGGTGACACGTGTCTTCGTTTCTTTGCACCCAGTCCCTGATATATGTATCTAGCTATATCTAGTAAAAACCGATTACTTTGTATCTAGCTAGTAAAACCGTGATATAAAAATGGTATGTTTATAAGTAATCCAGCACGAGCCGGTAAATGCTAGGTGCTTATCTGCCTGTGTTCATAGGTCGCTCGTTCAAATCAGAATAATAGGATCAGAACCACTTAATTGTCGCTGATGGATCTGGTACTAAACCTGTCATAGAAACTAGCATTAGTAACATATTTTTCCACACATACATTCAAACATTATAATTAGGCGAATAGTAGAAAAAAAGTTTATTTTCCGTGTATTAAAAACACATGTTTGGATGGAATTCGATTTTTACTGCACGTTTGTAATGTTATTTTCTAGTTTCTGGCTGTCTTTTTTTCGTAATTACAAGTAGTAATTTTGTAATCTTCAAAAACGTAAGTACGCTACGAAATTTATTTCGACACATGGCATAGGCACATAATATTCTGTTAAACTTAAATAAAATAACTAAATAAAAAAACTTATTTTTAACAAATGTAAAATAAACAGATGCATTATGTCGAAAGAGGGGGTTGGCTTAGCATGTGCTGGTTGAGTTCACTCAGCGCTGGTTTTCAGGCAAAAACCCTATAGTGGTGGCGCCACGGACGCCCGTTTCCATGACTTGAGGCATTTTCCTTTGTCCCCAGGCGTGCTGTACGCGGGCATGATGGTGACGAAGGCGGGTCCCATGACGCTGGAGTTCAACTGCCGCTTCGGAGACCCCGAGACGCAGGTGCTCATGACGCTGCTGGAGTCCGACCTCTACTCGGTTATGGAGGTAATCATATTTTTTTTATTTATATATCGTAGAATCAACAGCACTCCATATATATGTACAAAATTATTATTTGTTTATGCGAAACCTGAAATTAGTTTGCTCAGAAGCGATAACCAAGTTAAAATAAAAATTAACACCTATTAATATTTATAACAAATATCAAAAAAAAAAATATATATAAAATATTTCGCATAAACTCTCATTGCTGCTCTGCAAAACGTGGAACAGTACCAACAGAATTCTCCAAGTCATCGGGAGCAGATATGACTCGCCAACTTTCAATTGAGTTTTGATCCAATAGGCTGCTCCGCTTTGGATTAAAGCTCGATTGGAGGTGCTCATGATGATAGGTTTAAATTGTTTGTAATGTTGTGTCTTAAAATGTTTTGTTTTGTATATGGATCTACATACATAGTTGTCCGAAATAAATATTTTTATATGATTTGATTTGATAAACAAAAACTTACCGTGCATACGGTTAGTTTTAGTTGAGTAGGTTGGATGCTTTGGGCGGTATCTGCACCAAGTCGCCTTGAGAGAGATGACTCCGGCCTGCCAGCACTGCGATGCCCCCGAGAACACAGCGCAGAACACCTTAGAAGTGTACGGTGCCCCGTAGCGACAATCGCTGGAGGCCGTTATCAGCCCGGATCTCTCGCTGCCAAGCTTGGTTAATGTTGTAATATTATACCAAGCCGACTTTACCCGAAGAAGTGTTACTACTCGGGCGAATTAACATGACAACTGGCTGACACGTGGCTCGGAATTTGATGCGTCCCCCGCTGCGCTGCGCGGTTTCCGTGTATCTTCCTTCTTCCTCTAATTGCGAAGCCTTATCATTACTAAGTAAAGTCAGAGTTCCTGTAATAACAGGAACTATTCTCTTTCAAGATTATCCAATTCCACGTACATTGTACTTTGCACAAACGTCATTCGAGCCAGGTGTCATGTTAATTCGACCGAGTTGTACATCCGAGCTTTGGGAGCCCAGTTCAATTCACTCCCCACGAAATATTTAGCTCAGTACGCCTAAAAAAAAATATTTCCTAATTTCTGTAACCAAGTATACGAAACCGGACACGCTCCCATCCCATCTTTACGTTATCTACGCTTTTGTCTACATATTTTTTTTTCTAAAGTTGTGAGTCACAATTTGAGGATTCTTAGAAGTTGCTAACGCCCGGCGACCCCTTATCTTGTCACTTAGTATTCTTGTGCTAACGAACTTTTACGGCAGAGCGCCTGGCAACGAATTATCACACTTTATCACGTTAAATTCGGTGTGATATTGGTATCAATATGAGGTCAAACACTGCAGTTATCATTTTTAAAAGCTGTTTTCTGGCTTAGACGAGAAGAAAGAAATGAGTATAATTAATACACGTACACGGTACAGCGTGGAATTGGATAATCTTGATAGAGAAGAGGTCCTGTAATACTTGGTAATGATAAGTATTGATAAGGCTTCGCAATTAGAGGAAGAAGAAACACGGAGGGCGCCGCGCGGTGCAGCGGGGGACGCAGCAAGTTGCGAGCGAGAGTGTCAGCCAGGTGGCATGTTCATTCGCTCGAGTAGTACACGATCTAATCCCGCCATCTCCCTTTTACCACCGAACTAGCAGGCGTACGGGGGGGGGGGGGGGGGGGGTACCACCCCTATCTCGTTGACACCCCACGAACTCGAACTAAGCAGTTCGAATCGACAATTCAATTCAATTAAATGATTCTAAAATTTCCTCTACCTACATCTCTTGGTGTACTTCCAGGCCTGCGTCAACGGCTCTCTGCGCCAGCTCCAAGTGTCGTGGAACACGAAGCTGGCCTCGGTGGGCGTGGTCATCGCTTCGAAGGGCTACCCCGAGACCTCCACTAAAGGATGCGTCATCAGCGGTGAGTGGCTGTCACCCTCTGACATTGGCTGGCTTATAGGTGCTAGAACGAGAGGAACGTGTTTATCTCAAGACCACCTAATATTATACACGAGTTATTGGAGTTTTGTACGCCGCCTGGACATGTCTATCTCACAACCATCTTATGTTATACGCGAGTTATTGGTTTTTCGTACACCACCGGTTTTTACCTTCCAAATATAGGTGCATTGTTTACAAATGTTGGGTCACACCACCATTTGTAAACATCTTTCTCTCTTCTCTCGGTGGGCGTGGTCATCGCCTCGTAAGGCTACCCCGAGACCACCAAGGGATGCGTCATCAGTGGTGAGTGGCTGTCACCCTCTGACATTGGGTGGCTTATAGGGGCTAGAACGAGAGGAACGTGTCTGTCTATCTCATGTTATTTTTGTTCTGTACGCCCATTTGGTGCCTTGGTAATCCTTAAGTGCGGTTTCAGATTAGCGTATTAATCAAGCGGATTCGCCACTCGTGTTTTGTTTTCTGCAGCGCGTGGCGTGAATTGTACGAGCGCGCGCTATTGTGTAGAGTGGACGCACGTTACGAAGATCTCGTGGAGATCGAGCATTTTGATACTGATTTAATTATAGGTGAAATTCAAAAGCGACCAGCTATTTGGAATATGGAAAGTCCGGATCATAAGAATAAAGTGGTCAACAAACGACGCTGAAGTCAATTTGGAGAAAAAAAAAACCATTAGTGGATCAGTTAGTCATTCTATCATAGTATTGGGTGCACTGCATCCAATATTATCTATATCTCCGACGTAGTCCTATATAGCGACGGTAGAGTAGCCACACAAGAAATCTCTTCGACACTATTTTCGTACTGAGCCAAAAGTTTATTCGCCCTACTAACGCACGCCATGCTAGCTAGCGCGGTGTGTGTACGCGACCAACGCGTGCTCAACGCAACGCCCAGTATGTACTAGCTCTGAGTATCGCGTTGTTTGTTTGGTGCAGGTCTATCGAAGTGTATCCGCCCTACTAACGCACGTCGAACGCCGTGCTAAGCGCGGTGTGTGTACGCCAACGCGCGCTCAACGCAATGCCGAGCGATGAAAGTGTACCCGCTCTAAGTATTGCGTTGCTTGTTTGGTGCAGGTCTATCGCAGGTGCAGTCCAACCCGGGGCTGGTGGTGTTCCACAGCGGCGTGGCGCGCGGCGCAAACGGGTCGCTGGTGACGTGGGGCGGGCGCGTGCTGCTCGTGTGCGCGCGCGCCGGCTCGCTGCGTGCGGCGGCTGCGGCAGCCACGGCGGCTGCGGCGCTCATTGACTTCCCCGGCGCGCAGTACAGGAAGGACATCGCGTATCGCGCCGCCTCCAAGTAATATACACACACCTTGCTGTTTTTTTAACTAACTTCAAAAATCCAGGTTTTACAAAAACCTTCAATCAATTACTTCTATTCTTCCTTCAATTGGACTGTTCTAGTGACCGAAAATACGCAATTTCGTTTACTTCGACGACTTATTTTTTCAATTATTTTGATATAAAAACTGACCAGATTTTGATGAAATTTTTATGGGACCAATCTGAATTTGTAGTCGGTTGAAAAAGGAAAATATCAATTCGGTAGAATGTTTTTTTTTTTTTTTTGTTATTTTTGTTACCTAAAAGTTTTTTATAAACCGATTTGATAAATCCGTTTTTTTATTTAATAGATTTCCTTCCAGATTGATCCCATGTAAATTTCATGAAAAACATTTATATTTTTGTAAAACCTTGATTATTCAGGCTAATGATTCAATCATTCCCATCCTGAGTATTATCCTATTTGTTTATTGCTTACATGTAAGATTACATGTTGTTGTCATATATACTTGCATTCATCTTCTTGTGATGTCTGAACCTGAATGTGCATTTTGTTTCAGCATGTAACTCAAGCAATCGTGGGGCTTATGTGTACATTCCATTACTTACTAATTAAAATTATTTGTATTGTCCTAGCTTGCATTTTGTGAGGAACGTTGCTTGGTAAGAATTTTGTTAAACGTTATCTAATAGTCAAAATTTAATTTGTGTAATAATTTTGTGTAGTTCAAAGTGTTTGTATTAAACATACACCCTGTATAGACACAACTAATTTAAAATCTTAAAATTCCTTAATAAACATAATTCCATGTCGCGTAATTCATTTGGTATTTCATTCATCCACCTTGTATTATTTAGGATTTGTCAGGTTTTAGTTGATTAATTAAACTTCATAATCTTATCAATAGTTTATTGTCTGGATCGAAGAACTCATTATTGTTTAATTACCTAACAATTTAAGCACTTATAAAAGTACATTTTTATCATAAAATCATTTAGACATATAAGTAAGTATGAATTAATACTAACAAAACCTCAGGCTAAGGTTATCGTCTTAATGATGTACTATATAAAAAAATCTCTGTTTCTTTCAACAAAAAAAGCTTTAAAAAATGAAATGATATACCTTAAAAGTGTGCCAGAAAGAACTAACACTAAATACACTAAAGCCAGTCGCAACCAAGTTACCTACCACAGCAACCGTTGTAACGCGTCACCACCACCGGCGACAAGTGTAGCGACTATCCGCTACAGCACACAGTAACTCGGCGACCGTAAACGGACCTTGAAATAAGAAAATAACCGTTTCTAGAATCAACGGGCTATCATACCTCCAAAGTGGGGTGGACATCGATGCGGCGGCGACTCTAGTGCGACAGATCGAGCCCATAGCCACGGGGACCCACAGGAAGGGGGTGCTGGGAAGACTGGGTTGCTTCAGCGGACTGTTCCAACTGTCTGCCATGGACCCCTCGCTGAAGGACCCCGTGCTAGTGCAGGGGACGGACGGCGTCGGGACCAAGCTCAAGGTAACTATTGATAATGCCACAGGGAAAACTCAAGGTAACTATTGATATAGCCACAGGGAAAACTCAAGGTAACTATAGATACAGCCACGGGAAAATCTCAAGGAAACTATAGATATAGCCACCGGGAAATCTCAAAGTAACTATCGATACAGCCTCAGGGAAAACTCAAGGTAACTATCGATACAGCCTCAGGGAAAACTCAAGGTAACTATCGATACAGCCTCAGGGAAAATTCAAGGGAACTATAGATATAGTCACAGGGAAAACCTATTATGGTAACTATATAAACAGTTCTAAGGTTAGAGCTCAAAATATTATGAAGATACAGCCGCAGGGACAGAGGTCAAGGCTACTATAGGAGCCCTCAAAGTAACCATGGTTATATCCTCTGGGAAATTACTTAAGGTAACAACAGGGAAACTATTATATTGGAACTCAATGTAACTAACTATAGATACGGCCGCAATGACAGCTCTCAGTTACTATAGGGGCCCTAAAAGTACCATGGTTATCCCCTCTAGAATATAACTTAAGTAATATCGGGAAGCTATAAGGCTCAATTTTAACTGCTCATGTAATAAAACTGTCCATTGATATCCCAGATTGCAGAAATAATGGAGCAATACGACACAATAGGCCAGGATCTCGTGGCAATGTGCGTGAACGACATTCTGTGCGCGGGCGCGGAACCCTTCGCGTTCCTGGACTACATGGCGTGCGGCCGCCTGCAGGTGGAAGTCGCCGCCACCATAGTCAAGGGCATCGCGGATGCATGTCTGATGTCCGGATGTGCTCTGCTCGGTATGTTATTATTATTATTAGTAGACTGTATTATCTCACTGCAGGGCAAAGGCCTCCCTCCCTTTTTTCAGCAACTTTCTGTCCAGTGCTGCAGTGGGCCAGTCGGGTTGGTATGTATCAAGCTTATCGCGCCATCTTCGGAGTGGTCTGCCGCGCCGCCTTCTAGCATTGGGACCGATCCAATCATTGGCAGCTTTGGCCCAAAGATCGTCATTACACATTCCAAATATTTTACTCTTTAATTTAAATTAATTAGTTTATATGTATTGATGTTAAATTAAATCTTTATTATGTAGGTAGGTAATTCATTTTTAATATGTCCTGAAGTTCTTATCAGTCTGTTTAACAATTAAAGTCTGTACTAGTTAAATAATAATATACTTGTATGTAAGGCACTATTAACCATAGTACAAGTTTTTCAAACTTAGTTTGGTGACTAGGGCTTAGATGTGAATGTAAGTAAGTACTTGATAGAAATAAATAATTTCATTTTATTTATTATTGTGAAGAAGTATTGATGTTCATTGTGAACGCACACCTGTCGAGCCGAACGTGCTGAACGAATCAAAGTCAATATAAAGTATGACCACGTCTCGGAGTACCGAGCCGAGCTCAAATGGTTACCGATTCGTGAGAGAAGAAACTTGCGCATTGTTTGTCTTCTCTTTTCAATCCTGAAAGACCCGCACTATCCTGAATACCTAAAGAGCAAATTTTCTTTTCTATCCGACACACACGAGCGAAACTTAAGGTCAACTAATACCCTACTTCTTTCTGTACCCAAACACTCTACCTCATTCCGCGGCAATTCCTTTGAGGTAACGGCTGTCGGCCTCTGGAATGCTCTGCCGACTGACTTTAAATTGGCAGCTAGTAAACCCACGTTCAAACGTCTTGTTCGTGAATTTTATTTAAAAAAGGTGTATTCTGCTTCCTAGATGTTATATCGATGCCCTACAATGCCTAGGTATCTCTCCATCTTTTTCAAAATCATTTGTTATTAATTCCTACCCGGCCTAAGATATTATATTACTGATATATAATTCTATATACCTATTTCATCTTTATTTCATATTATTATTTATTTATTTTATTTATTTAGTGTAAGGAGCTATTTTAGATTTTCATCAGCTGATAAACATTTCTCTCTTACTGCTTTCTCTGTAACCAAATTTGTTTAATATGTGTAACTTTTGATTAGTCTATAAAATACCATTGTTTATGTTATATATTAGTTAGCACGCCAACATTTTTCAATACCTATAAGGTTGGCCGGTAGAAAATGCTTTAGCATTAAGCCCGCCTTTTGTACATCTTATCTTGTATTTTGTGCAATAAAGAATATAATAATAATAATAATAATAATAAGACATATCTATCGTGCGCCGAAATAAACGACGGCGGCGAAAGAATTCTCGTGACAACTACAGTTCAAAGACATTTCCTCTAACCGTGTTGAATACAACAGGCGGTGAAACAGCCGAGATGCCGTCAATGTACGACGTCGGCAAATACGACCTTGCCGGTTTCGCGGTAGGAGTGGTCGACAACTCGAAGCAACTGCCCCGCTCCAGCGAGATAAAGGCTGGCGATGTGGTGTTGGCTCTGCCCTCTACCGGCGTGCATAGCAACGGATACAGTCTCGTGCAGAAGATCATGGCTCAGGGGGGACATAAGTGAGTAATTCACATTCTCGTGCAGAAGGTCATGGCTCAGGGGGGACATAAGTGAGTAATTCACATTCTCGTGCAGAAGATCATGGCTCAGGGGGGGACATAAGTGAGTAATTCACATTCTCGTGCAGAAGATCATGGCTCAGGGGGGACATAAGTGAGTAATTCACATTCTCGTGCAGAAAATCATGGCGCAGAGGGGAAATAAGTAAGTAAATTACATTGCATTGTCGCCTTGATTCAAAGCCCGGAATATGCTTTTCTAGCCACATGGTGGTGTGTGTTTACTTAAAAGTAAACGCACATTTATCTCCAGCTACCTTTAATTAGATAAATGATCATGATTAAAGCGTCTAAGAAGTGACTTAAATAGTTATTTATTTTCAGGTACAACGAAAAAGCTCCCTTCAGCACCACAAACAAGACATTTGGTGAAGAATTCCTAGCTCCGACCGGAATCTACGTGCGTGAACTACTTCCGGCTGTCAAGAGCGGACTGATCAAGGGTTTGGCGCACATCACTGGCGGGGGTTTACTGGAGAATATACCGAGGATCCTGCTGCCCGGGATCCGAGTTAAATTGGACGCTATGAAGTTCAAGATAAAGCCTATTTTCGGGTGGCTGCAAGCTACAGGTGGGTTTCTTAAGAAAAGCTTAGCTTCTCCTAAGGAATAATTCCCATCTATTCCCATCGAATATAAAGTTCTATCTGTCCCCCCATTGCTAAAAGGAGGACAGATGGAAATTTTATTACAAAACTGAAAAAGTTCTATGTGTCCCCCCGTCGCCAAGAATTTTTCCCATCTGTCACCCTGCTCTATCCCACTAGGGGTGTACTAGAAAAACTAAAATATATAATAACTAAAATGCGCAGTCAAATTTTACTAGAATTAAGAATTCCGGCGTTATAGTTCAAATAATAAAAAAATAATAATATATAAAAATAAAGTTCAACAATAACGCCGGACGCAAACGCGCCACTGACAGCGAACGGTCAACGGTGGCCGGCGACCGTCAACCGTCAGTTTGCATACATTCTGTCGCCGTAGCGCGCGGCCGTTACTCGTGCCGCCGGTACGGTCGCTGTGGTGGCGCGTTTGCGGCGACCGTTACTCCATTTTAGACGACTGAAGTCAGCTGTAAGAACTCACGCAAACTTGTCTGTTATCAGGTCTGGTGTCAGACTTCGAGATGCTGCGCACGTTCAACTGCGGCATCGGCATGGTTGTGATCGCGGACGCGGCGCACGCGCAACAGCTACTAGACACCGTGCCCGGCCTGCACGCCGTGGGCGCCGTGCACGACATGGGCAGCGAAGGTGCGTCACGTGCGTACAATTTGTACCTTATCTACCTTATAGATCGTATCAGGATGAACCATAAGCTGGATGCTCTGATAGATCAGGAGACGATCGTTAGATTTATTAAATCACAGCGTCTGAGATGGACTGGGCACGTAGCGAGAAAGAGAGAGGATAGGGCGACCAAAGTTATCACTTACTGGAAGCCGCAGCAGAAAAGACCGCGAGGGAGGCCAAAGAAGAGATGTTGTGACTGCATCGACGAAGATCTCAAGGCCATAGGGCCGTGTTAGTAGCCGTGTCTTCACGGTTTAATAGCGCTCGGCAAAAGTGGAGGGGAGCTCTGCGCAAGTGAGGTGTGGCGAGACGGCGGGAAGGTGGCTAAGCGACCAATAGATACCGGCGCAGCGCGCCTTCCCCGTCACGTCGCACCCCTCCCAAACATATCTATAAATCGACTTCTGCGCATTCAAGGTCAGCGCTATTAAACTGTGAGGATACCGTTCAGTCCATCTAGCTTACATTCTCAGCTATCTCAAAAGTTACCTTACTAGCTGCACATAGGGTTGTTATTTCAACTGCGGCATCACGGTTGTGACACCGTGGGCGCCGTGCACGACATGGGCAGTGAAGGTGCGTCACGTGCGTATACTTTGTACCTTACCTACCTTATAGGTGTATTCACGCGAAAGTGGAGGGGAGGTCTGCGCAAGTGAGGTGTGGTGAGATGGCGCATATTGGTTCCGCCGCGGCGGGAAGGTGGCTAAGCGACCAATAGACGCCGGTGCCGAGCACCTTCCTTCCCGACGTTTCGACTGTATTGCAGCCGTGGTAACGGGTTGACTGGCGTATTGGAGCGACCGTCGCGGTGAAATGAGGGAACTATCCTCATTTTGGTCGTTAAAAATGTTCGGTCGGCACACTGCACTGACGACATCCGGACAATAAAGCACTTTAAAGTCTACGAAAAACCTTCCCTGTCGCGTCACTCCCCTTCCGCCTAACACATCGCGCTGGCTTTGAATGCGCAGAAGATGTGATTTTTAGATGTTGAGACAGTGGACCAGCTGTTAGAGACAGTGGATCAGCCGCTAGGGACAGTGGACCCGCTGTTAGAGATAGTGGACCAGCTGTTAGAGACAGTGGACCAGCCGCACTCTCATTATTTTCTTCCCTTTTATGTATTTCTTGTTGTTTCGAAATATCGCTAACATTGCATTCTTTATACTTCATAAAGAATTAAACATTGATATTCATGTGCCAACCAATTTCCAAGGTACATCCTACTAATATGTATTATAAACGCGAAAGTTTGTAAATATAGATGGATGGATGGATGTTTGTTACTCTTTCACGTAAAAACTACTGAATGGATTTTATGAAAGTTTACAATAATATAGCTTATACATCAGTATAACACAACAAAACTAAACAGGTTTGTATTGCATTGTTCCCAGGAGGTCACCAAGTGGTGGTGGAAAATTTCGAAAAAGCAATGGCGCCGCTTACCCTGCCCTACGCCACGGGCAAGCACGCACCGCAAAAGTCGCTGTCATACAAGGACAGTGGAGTGGATATTGAAGCTGGAGACTCGCTGGTCTCCATGATCAAACCCCTTGCTAGGTAACATCAAACTCTATGTAACGTGAGGTAACACTTCAATCAAGCGCTCTGTAACGTTAGGTAACACTTCAATCAAGAGCTCTGTAACGTTAGGTAACACTACAATCAAGCGCTCTGTAACGTTAGGTAACACTTCTATCGAGCGCTCTGTACGTTAGGTAACACTTCAATCAAGCGCTCTATAACGTTATATAACACTTCAACCAAGCGCTTTGTAACGTTAGGGAACACTTCAATCAAGCGCTCTATTACGTTAGGTAAGACTTCAATAAAGCGCTCTATAACGTTAGATAACATTTCAATCAAGGGCTCTGTAACGTTAGATAACACTTCAATCGAGCGCTCTTTACCGTTAGGTAACACTTCAATCAATGTCTTTATTTGCAAAACATGGGTAATTCGGATACAGGTGGTGATAGCAATGAAAGTGTCTCTATATTTAGCCTATAAGTGGCGTGCAAATCAGTTTTTACACATTAATTATGTTAAATTCTTTAATCAATCTTCATGTAACGCTATGTAACACTTCAATCAATCTCTTTGTAACGTTAGGTAACACTTTAATCAAGCGTTCTGTAACGCTAATAAGTAACAAATCTATCCATCACACCAATAAGGTCTGCTGTAAATTTCTTACATCAAGAGAACGCTTTGCCAAAATCGCAATTTTAGTAAGCCAGTCCTATTTGAAGAAGGAAATAAGTAGAAAAATTGCCAGTAACAAATGGACAAAATTTAACCCCCTTTTTAGTGTATTGGAATTATTTATTTAGAAAAAAAAAAACTTGTGTTGAACATTCTATTGTACTGTAGATCGACCACGCGGTCTGGCGTTTTGGGCGGCCTCGGCGGATTCGGCGGATGCTTCCAACTGAAAGCTGTTGACCAAGAATACAAGGTATATATTTTTATTTAATTTTCAATGTAATTTTTGCGCGAGATCATAGTTCTTATCAACACTTGCTACTACTACATTGCGTATTAAGAGAATATATGAAATTGATAGAAATTATAGCGGCCGAATTGCAAGACAGTGATAGCGCAATTTCACGCCTTACCCCGAGGGAAGAGGTTAGATATAGATTTCTGTCGCTCAAAAGTAAATGACATGATAAAACATCTTATTGCTTGAAAAGTATTGAATTTATAAAAAAAATCCTTTTACATTTATATAAGTTCTTTGATTACTCACTCAAAACTATAAAAAATTACCGTAAATATTATCTAAATTCGGAGGATGGATGTTAAACATATATTATAAGGGCCGATTCCCAAAAAATAAATCTATCGTGAAAAGTTTTGCCAATCTTAATCACTGTATTAACATCAAGTTTGTAACCTGTACCGTTACTGAGTAAGAATGTAACGCAGCGACTCAAAAATTTCACATATCCTCTTAATACTAATAGTTACCAAACCTAACAAAAGTTACCAACCAACCAACCATAACATCCTACAGGATCCAGTGTTAGTTCTGGCTGCCGATGGCGTGGGCACTAAACTGAAGGTGGCTCAGAAGACCAACCAGCATAGCACCATCGGAGTAGACCTGGTGGCCATGTGTGTGAACGACATTCTGTGTAACGGAGCCACACCACTCACCTTCCTGGACTACTTCGCGTGCGGCTCGCTAGATGTGAATGTAGCGAGAAATGTGGTGTCTGGCGTCGCTGAAGGCTGCAGACAGGCATCCGCGGCCTTGATTGGTGAGTTCAATTTCCAGTGGTTCGGTTTACCATACTGTGTAACGGAGCCACGCCGCTCTCTTTGCTCTCTTGGCTCGCTGGATGTGAACGTGGCGAGGAATGTGGTGTCTGGCGTCGCTGAAGGCTGCAGACAGGCGTCCACGGCTTTGATTGGTGAGTTCAGTTTCTAGTGGTCGATAAAGTGGGCACTTAGCTGAAGGTTCCAACCAACACAGCACCATCGGAATAGACCTGGTGGCCTTGTGTGTGAACAACATAATGTGTAACGGAGCCACGCCCCTTATCGTCCTGGAATACTTCGTGTGCGGCTCGCTGGATGTAAAAGTAGCGACTGTAGAGAGAAATGAAGTGTCTAGTGTCGCTAAGGGCTGCAGACAGGCGTCCGCGGCTTTGATTAGTGAGTATTAGTTCAGTTAAAGTTCTAGTGGTCGATGCAGTGTACACTAAGCTGAAGGTATTCTGAGCAAGACCAATCAGCACAGACCTGGTGGCCATGTGTGTGAACGGCCTAAACTCTGGCCTAGAATAGCTAGAGACAGGACGGAATAGAAATCGCTGGAGGAGGCTTTCGCCGCCATCCTAAATTGATGTTGTTATATTATTCTTATGTATAAAAAAAATGTATTGGAAATAAAATCTTATTATTATTATTCAGCCATTATCGTCCCACCGTAGGGCAAATGCCTCCCTCCACTTCTTCCACTCCTTTCGGCTGAGGGCGTCTGTGGTCCAGGTTGGTAGGTGAGCGTCAAGTTCGTCCCGCCATCTCCTTCTGGGCCTTCCACGTCGTCTATTTGCCTTTGGGGTCCACTCTGTGGTCGTTTTCGCCCATAGGTCGTCGGATATGCGACAGAATATAAATTTAATATACAGAATATAAATAAATATATTTATATAATATATATAAATAAAATCTTGGAATTATATTTTAATTCCCCAGGCGGCGAGACGGCGGAGATGCCGGGCATGTACGAGGCGGGCGTGTACGACATCGCCGGGTTCGCGCTCGGCGTCGTGGAGCGCGCGCACATCCTGCCCAAGATAAACGACGTCAATGTGAGTACTAATGTGGCACTCACGTTTCGGATTTCGGCGTGTCAACATCTCCTGAGGATGCCTCGTGTAGAGGCGAAACACGTGTCGACTTGGGTTTTCTGTTGTCGGCGCTTTGGTTTATTATTATTATTATTATTATTATCAGCCCACATCGACCCACTGTTGGGTATAGGCCTCCTCCCTAGCTCGCCACTCTCTCCGATCCTGCGCCAAGTGAATCCATCGAGCTCCAGCTGCCCCCACAATGTCGTCCGACCATCTTTGGTATATATATATATATATATATATAACATCGGTCCTTGATAATATCCATAGATCAGGGTATAATGGGGGACCTAAATATTACATAATTTCAAATTTCAAACATCTTTGTAGATCTTTGTACTAGATAGCTGTCTCTGCTTTTGAATTACCTAATGGGCGCTAATTTCAGTTTAAAGTAATTTATTTTCCTCGCAATTGAAGTGAAAAATCTTATGTTTACCTCAGTCCTGAAGCCCATTTTATACTCGACTTGAATATCCGCCCTCGCCTTCGGCTCGGGCTAATAAATGTCTTGCTTCAGGCCCTTGGTGAACAAATAACTATTATTCACTCTGTAATAAACTATTATTCACTCTGTAATATACACTTAAAAAAAATAAAAATGCCTTAATTTCTGACTGCTTTCTAAACATCAGTGTATTAACTTATCTGCTTTTCTAATATATTTAAAAAATAAAATTTAAAAATATACATAATTATGTAAGTATTATTTTCCGTCGATAAAATTTGTGCACGAAGAGTCAAACTATGTCTTGTCCAGGTGGGCGACATAATAATCGGTCTGCCGTCGAACGGCGTGCACAGCAACGGGTTCAGCCTCATCCACAAGCTGATGAAGAAGATGGGGCTCACGCTCAACGACAAGGCACCGTTCAGCAAGGACGGGCACACGCTCGGTAATGCTATATTTACTCACTCAGCCTACATTGACGCACTGCAGGCCAATCGCGCTATTTTAAAATATCAACGAACGTATTTGATTCGGTAACGTTCGGGTTAAGGCAGCGGTTCAATTATAGTTCAGACGTTGCACAATTTCATATCGCGCTAAACGTCTAACGTTGCACGAATGTTCATCGTTACCCGATCGCTACCAAAGACGAGTCGTTAGAGATGTTACTGTAGTCTATTATATAATCGACTAAAATCGAGTCTCGATTTAGCGATTTTGACAGTGACAGTACTAAAGTTGAATTGGATCCCTATTTTTGGCGGGAACAAGAAGTCGTGTTGTATTACTTTCCAAAAATGTATTACTTTGCGTGTTAATGTGTAAAAACGGTGGTTTTTTTTAACCGTTATGTGCTGAACGTGTGTGAATGTTGGTGAATAATATAGGTACCTACCATTTTACAGAGGCATGAATTGCATATATGCGTGCGTTGTAATGCAACTGTGAATTATATTATTAACGTATGACAAGGCAGTATGATCTTAGGACATTCTCCTCAAAGTATTTGCCCATTTCTTAAAAAAAAAAAACAAATTACCAAAACAAACTTTGTTTCATTCTACTCATCTGTGCTTTGTTTGAAATTTGAACAAGTACTCTGACTAATCTGTGAATTTGAATAAGGAAAGAAGACAAACGACGGTGCGCCAATTAGAATTAATGATCGATTATCTCAGCCACCGTACTTTATTAGGTTAATTTCTGATGACTGATAGATAGTTTATGTAGAAGATAGATCTCTAGATGTAAGGTAAAAATATTATTTTTACAACTTTGTTCTGCGTGCTTCTATTTACCTCGTTAATGTAGGTATGTGGTAACTAGCATAGCATATCAACCTTTGTTGTTCCCGCTGTTAGAACTGCTACTCTCCTCTAGGACAGCGAATGGTCTATATCTATCACCCGAAACCGTTGCTTATTGTTGGATTAGATATGACTATTAGACTATTTTCTATTTATCTATATTATCTGAATAAAACTTATTAACATGTTAATGAATTTAATTTATTTTAAAAGCTATTATAAGTACATATGTTTTGTAACTAAAACATAGTTACTAAGCCAGTAATTTAGGCACAGTAATTTACAAATATATATAATCAATTAACATGGAGTCCTCGATCTGACCACAAGCTCTGAATGAGCGCCCGCTGTTGCGCACGCCCCAGATCCAGCTCACTTAGAGTGCGTGCGCCCCTGCCCTGCACCCGGGCTGCACTGATGCCTTGTGTCTGAGGGCGCTCATGGGCTGCCTCTTCAGCCGTCAGTGGATCAAATGGCAAATCCGCCCAGTGTGCCAAATTGTGCAGCACACAGCAAGCATTTGTAATTCTTGCAGCAGCTGGAGCACTTGAAAAAAAAAAACTAACACTATTTTATACTTGTGGTATACCATGCCACAAGGCAGTACCTACCTACCTTATGTGTGAATGCTACCATGGGCCGGTAAACTATATAAAAAAAATGTTAGGTTCATAATTTTACCTGCAGGCTGAATTCAAGAGATTTTATAATCACTACTAATAGGTTTCCCTACCTGAAGCGAGCTTTAAGTATTCCAATACACCGCTCAACTACATTACATGCGCTCAAATGCAGCCCTTGATAGTACTTTTCAGGTGTGTTCGGCTCTGGGTCCGAAATGGGTGTCATCAGAGTAGGTACACCTCAGAGGATACCCAGAGTCACCTAAAAAAGAGTAATAATTTAAAACACATCAAAAAATTACTGATAAATACATCATTATTATGTTATACTAACCCAAAAGAAACAAATCCTCTCAAGAAATCTCTCTCCACAGCATTTCTAGTATTTAATTGGTGGTTGGCCCAAACCACACTATCATGTGTGGATCCCGGTGGAACTTGCATCCACACACAGAATGTTTGCATTAGAATCCTTTTTTTTTAATTTTTAGCAGGTGACACAATTGCCTCATGAGTTCCATCAATACATGCTATGCTAATGCTGGTATTTTAAACTTTCTGTAAAACCTGAAAAAGCACACAAGTAAGAACTTATTATTTCATAAATTGATGGATGCTGTTTTTCATACATCTCTCAGCTCTCATGGAAGATCATTTTGTATGCAGACTCCCTAAATGATTGTCTGATGTGAGCAAGCAGGTAGGTACTTACTCTATTTTTACTTGTTCCCTTTCATGCTGGTTAAATGGGAAAGCCACATATTTATTTAATATTGCCGGATTGTTAATCACCATGGTCACTTGTTGGATTGCTTTTGATACACTAGCCTGTGAGATACAGTGCCCTCGGCTATCTCCCACAATGGTTTGATATGAGCCTGTTGCATAAAAGGCCAAAGCAACCACCCGGGCTTCCGCAGTATCCACTTCGTGGGCCCTCTCCAACAAATCCATGTACATCGTTAAATTTACTACTTCACTCGACTAAAACACTTACTTATTGACTGTTGCAAAGCAATACAGCCAGAACAACAGAAAAAGAAAACAAATACGCAAAATTGACAGAATTTAAACGAAAATCCCACGCAACGTTCGAACTTCAGTCCTTGTAAAATAGATTGCATAGAACTTTGTCTCAAACGTTCGTTCGACAGCTGTAGCGGCTGGGCTACGCTCGCACTGCGTTTGAACTAGCTGTCAAATAATTAGCGCGATACCAAAAGTGTGAAAAGTCGAGTAACGTCTGCGGTTGGGTAACGCTTCAACTGCAAAAAAATAGCGCGATTGGGCCTCTGATCTCTTGACTAGCTCGATTTATTTTTCCTTATATCCATTAATGACTTATTTTTGTCTAAACTTTCGAACGTGTCTCTTTTTCATGTATATGTATGTGTGTGTGTGTGTGTGTGTGTGTGTGTGTGTGTGTAGGGCAGGGGGTGGGGGTCCAAAGAAATAACTTTGATGCGTCGTTAGAAGCAACGCGTGATCATGATTTAGTAACAAATATGCATCCTCACATTACTTGTCATTATTAATTAGGTGTAATTACGATTTTGCTCTATCTCGCTCCATTACGAGATATGGCTTTTCTGGTTTTAAAATGCATTGTCATCGAGTTGTGAGTCTAAGCTACCCTGAAAGTTTCAGCCGCGAAGCTAATCGGAAAAGGAAGTGCTCGAAATTTTAGTTCCAAGATTCCACCCGACTCGATACACAGACAGATAGACAGACAAGATAGTGACTTATAAAAACGAGGTTAAATCGAAAGGGACCTAGTCCCGAAGTGTGATCGTTACCTATAAATGTGCAGGCGAGGAGCTGATCAAGCCGACGCGCATCTACGCGGCCAGCATGGCGGGCGCGCTGCGCAGCGGGAGAGTGAAGGCCGTCGCACACATCACCGGCGGCGGGCTCACCGAGAACATCCCGCGCGTGCTGCCGCAGCACGTGCGCGCCCGCCTCAACGCGCACTGGTGGCACGTGCATCCCGTGAGTATTTTTTTTTTTTTTTACATGTGGAAATCTTCATGGATGCCCACCGCCCTTGGGGTATGGTGGAGGGGTATGTCGGACTTTAACCGACTAAAACCCCACGGTGGCCGACCTGTGCGCATTAGAGGGACCCCGGGATATCCAAAGAACACGTAACGGTGTTCCTCACGCACGTTGCCGTGAGGCCCATCCCAGGGAAGGCTTGAGCCGACCCCGAGCTCCGCTAGCAGTGCATGCCTCCCCGTGCACTGCAGCCGTCCCGGGTTCGAGTATAATGCAAACTAGCCCCCACTCGGAACGCTCTCGAACCCAGCAAGATCAGCGGCGGCGGTGTCTCCTGCCCATGAGGGATCATTGGCAGGAGACACCGCCGCCCCTCATGGGGCGGACGGCCCGCCAGGTCGTGGGTTCTACCTGGATCAGAGATGCACAAGATCGTGGAGGCTGGCTATAGAGAAAGGAAGCCTATACCTCGCAGGTCCTACCTGGCTGAGATGATGATGATGATGATGAATGAATGAATGAATGAATGATTTATTTCAGAATCTTAATTTAGGTATACATTTACTTATTGTAGGAAAGTACCTGCTGGAGTACAGAGGTATTAATTAGGTACCTAAGTAGTAAGTTTGGATTGGAGAGTGTAGACTAGGTACCAACCAACAACAAAGTAATAAAGCATAATCACACTAGCACCCACACTAGGATTCCCTGTGTCGTGGGTGGCTAGTCTCCTCCGCTGGTAGTAGGTACAATACGTACACACAAACAATACGTACCCATTGGTATTTTATTTATTTGATTTACAAAAAAAGAAGCATTTTCAGTCATCTGGTATACACGGTCAAATTTTAATCACCTTAAAAAAATACGCGTAGTCAGTTGCCGTTACTGAACACATATACGGCAACAAAACTTGAAAAAATTAAGTCGATTTTATGTCAAAATAAATTTGATTATAATTGGATAACTGAAACCGTTAGTCGTATTCCTATGGATTTACATCAGGCGGTACCTATAATTGATAATAATTTAGTTTTATTCATCGTTTGGCAAACCCGGGTACCTAGCTCGAGCCAGCTCGCAAAACCTCAACTCGGGCGCCGCACTCACGCCATTTTGTAGAAATCCAAAATTCTGACTGCACCGATACAACGAAGTACCCCGTCTGCATTGCCCATTAAATTTTTTTTGGTAACTAACAATTGGAGATGTATAGTACAAGTTCTGCTGCTCTTAGTTTGGGGCTAGATGGCGTTGTGTGACATGTAAAAAAAAAAATGTCCTCGGTGATGCTCTGAAAATAGTGTTATATAACGGAATGGTGTGTGCAGGTGTTCGCGTGGATCGCGGACGCGGGCTGCGTGACGGACGAGGAGATGCTGCGCACCTTCAACTGCGGCGTGGGGATGGTGCTCGTGGTGGCGCCCGAATACCAGGCCGAGGTCGGTGCATAGAATAGAATATATGATTATTATTATATTCTTAATTGCACAAAATACAAGATAAGATATACAAATCATTTTCTACCGGCCAACCTTACAGGTATTGATAAGTGTTGGCGTGCTAACCAACCTACCACTCGACGGAGGCTAGTGACAGTGGCGTCGCCAACTCCTAAAATCCTGGACTAAAATCCTTTCTTAGTACGCGGCGCGCCAAGGGATGGACCTCCGGAAAGGGATCGTCACCGTATCACCTTTCGCCTCGCCGTCAATCAGGCGTCAACCTAATGTCGCTGTGCTTACGGCTCGCCGACCGCTGGTTGACGGCTAGGCGGCACCAGTTCAATTAGTTCGAACGTGAAGAGTAGCGGAGAGATATAAGAGAGAGAGAGCCGTAAGCGTGGAGACGTCGAGCCGTCGGCGTGGGGATGACGAGCCGTACTGAAGCCAGAACTGGAAGTTGACCACGCACCGCACCAGAGGAGAGACCAGAGGCGTAACCCAATATAATGTGTATCGTGTGGTGTGGCAGGTGATGAACCTGACGCGCAACTTCGGCGCGATGGTGATCGGGTCGGTGCAGGCGCGCGGTGCGGGCGCGCGCGTGCTGGTCGACAACTTCGCCTCCGCCGTCGACTTCACGCGCCGCATGCCCATGCTGCCCAACAAAAAGGTACAAACCATCTCACCGTCCCACAGTGTACAATATGCCCATAGAATCGGACATTCTGACTGAAGTTAAGCATTCGATGCGTCTTATCCTACTAATATTATAAACGCGAAAGTTTGTAAGGATGGATGGATGGATGGATGGATGTTTGTTCCTCTTTCACGTAAAAACTACTAAATGGATTTTAATGAAACTTTACAATAATATAGCTTACACATCAAAATAACACATAGGCTACAATTTATAAAGATACCTGCGCAGACGAAGTCGCGGGCACCAGCTAGTTATTCTATAAGCCAATTCTGTATAGTTATTGAGAAATGATTTTTCAAAGTGTAGCTATTTCGAAGGTATAAAAAGTACAAAAACCTGATTTTCTCGAAAATTAAATAATTGACTGTGAATTTCAAAGCGTTTATTAACCCTGATCCTAAAACTAGAAAAGCAGCTTATCCTGGTCGTGTATCGTCAGGTGGCAGTGCTCGTGTCGGGCGGCGGCACCAACCTGCAAGCATTACTGGACACGACGCGGGACGTCACGCAGTGCATGTGCGCCGAGGTGTCGCTGGTGTTGTCCAACAAGCGGGACGCGTACGCGCTGAAGCGGGCCGAGGCGGCCGGCGTGCCCACACTTGTGAGTGTTCATTCAAATTCAAATTCAAATAGTTTTATTCATTTACTTAACCTATAGTTACAGTACATGGGTTAGAGATTCCCTTTTAAGTAAGAAGATACCTGTGTTAGGGAACCTCGCTCTTCCGTTACAATATTGAGCTATTCGATTAAGTTTGAAAGTTTAAAAGGTTAATAATATTGAAAACAAAGTACATTTAAGATTGTTAAAGTTAAGTTATTTAGTAGAGAATGTAAATATTATAATGTAGGTGTAAAGATAAGTGGTAGGTAAATAGGTTCATACACCGATCATCTCCTTGCGTCGCACAATGTGCAATATGACCATAGAATCGGACATTCTGAGTGAAGATCAGTATTGGATGCGTCTTAATATTCTATAAGCTAGAGTAGAAATCCCAGAAGCCAATTCTGTATAGTTACTGAGAAATATTTTTTCAAAGTGTAGCTATTTTGGAGGTATAAAAAGTACAAAAACCTGATTTTCTCGAAAATTAAATATTTGACTGTGAATTTTAAAGCGTATTCATAATATACATGTAAAATAGTATAAGTTAAGCTTTTCCGCATTTCTGAAACACATTTAGAACGTGAGTAATTTCAAAATATCATTCAAATGGTTGTGATTTTTTTTCTCGATTCTGTGCGTTTGTTGCAACAAGAACAATTTTTATTATCAAAACTATTATGTACTTTACCAACACAAAAATAATCATCAATTTTCTCCGTTGTAATTTTGAGATATATTTTTTTTTATTTAGAGTACAAGCGCCTGTCATTTTTTTGCGGCAATAATCTTGGGACGTTTGCTTTCACCTTCAAGTCATGGACAGTCGAAAAATTAGCTGTTATATTGTATAGGATATAAATTCAGGCGATCGCTATTATTTACCCGACTGCGAAGAGAGATGATAATGTTATTCAAGTGTTGTATGGCTCTTAGAGCGCCTTCAAATTCACCGCAAAGTGTTGCGCGGCTGCTATGTAATGTGATACAAATAATATAATGCCTATTAAAACGATAATGACAAAAAACAAAGGACAACATTATCATCTCTCTTCACAGTCGGGTAAATATTAGCGATATCGCCTGAATATGTACCCTATACAATATAACTGCTTATTTTTCCACTGTACATGAATCTTACTTCAAGTTGAAAGCAAACGTCCCAAGATCATTGCCGCCAAAAAATGATAGGCAAATGTACTCTTATTAAAAAAAAAATATCTCAAAATTACAACGGAGAAAATTGATGATTTTTTTTGTGTTGGTAAAGTACATAATAGTTTTGATAATAAAAATTGTTCTTGTTGCAACAAACGCACAGAAATCGAGAAAAAAAATCAAAACCATTTGAATGATATTTTAAAATTACTCACGTTCTAAATGTGTTTCAGAAATGCGGAAAAGCTTAACTTATACTATTTTACATGTATATTTTGAATACGCTTTGAAATTCACAGTCAAATATTTGATTTTCGAGAAAAACTGGTTTTTGTACTTTTTATACCTACAAAATTGCTACAATTGCAAAATTATTTCTCAGTAACTATACAGAATTGGCTTCTGCTCTAGCTTATAGAATAATAAGACGCATCGAATGCTGAGCTTCACTCAGAATGTCCGATTCTATGGTCATATTGCACACTGTGCGTTATAGTCCTCAATGCTGAGGGTTGTGATCCCCTCCACGGATCACTTCTGTTCGAACAATTTTGCGCTAGCTAGGTCTGTTTTCATCAGCGTGGATGGCATTATGCAGGTTAGTGTCGAGAGTGGTGCGGATCTGGTTAAACCAGCGCATCTTACTGCGTCCTCGTGGTCTCTTTCCGGTAACGAGTTTACTAGGTTGTTACCTTTTTTTCGAGATTTATGATCGGTTTATTAAGAGCCAGTTCAACCCCCATCGACCAACCTTTTGAGAAGTCTATTCGTCTTGAAGTCGGCATCAGTTTGTATGATATTTTGAAATCTTATACAAACTGATAATTCGTCTGTGACGATTTCGATGCGAACATGCTTCTCAAAAAATGTACGTGAGTTTAAAAATTTTTAAGTTTTTGTGTCAATCGCCTGAGCTAACTGGGCAGACAATTACAGGTACGACAGAGAATTTAAAATTTATGAATTTAATTGAATACTTATCTAATCGAAATAAGGTATTTCAATGCTCGTGCGCTATGCTCCGGCATGCTTCAGGATCCTCAGAGATTGATCACCTAGCATTCAAATATAATATCTTAGTATTAAATTCCATTGATTCATTTAAAATACTCTACCGCCGTCTTAATCTACCACGCGAACCCAATGCGGATTGGTGGATCTCAGTCCCTTGAAGTGCCGATACTCATGATGTTTTCTTTCACCAATATGCGCAGGCTATAAATAGTAGATTATGCACTAAGGGGATAAAGCAGTGTCTTATGTCGCGGGTGGCATATTGAACCCTGAGCTAACGAGGGAGTTAGTTAACTCCTGAGCGAAGCGAGGGAGTTATGTAGAGTCCTGAGTGACGCGAGGGGTTCAAGCTACCCAAGACGAAGACAGGCTTTATCCCAGAGGAGCATACTCTACTTTTCATACCTTCTGCGAGGCAATAAAAGCCAAGGCTCCGAACTCAGCAGCCAACACCGTCTTTTGTTTCACAATCTTGAAAGTCGCGCCTTTTTTCTTTTTTTTATGAGTGGCCAGTTCGATTTTAGAACAAACCTTTTTACAATGCCATATGGGCGTTCTTTTACTTAGAGTTTTCCACGAGTTTCCACACGAATTTGACGTTCCAAATTCAAATCACATTACTACCCTTGGGAGTTTCATACAACATTACCTCCCTTGGTAGGTAATGCTTTGCTTTACCTTGATGATAGCATGATATGTAATTGGATGTTGTCGAGCCACCACCTGGTGTGAAAATCATTTTATTACCCCCTAGGTATTGAGTCACAAGGACTACGCGTCGCGACAGGAGTTCGACCGCGCGCTGTCGGCGGCGCTGGAGGCGCACAAGATCGACATCGTGTGCCTCGCGGGCTACATGCGGATATTGTCGCCAGAATTTGTTAAAAAGTAAGATCATTTTGTTTATTTTCAACAGATTTCAGAAGAGGAGGTTTTTTTTTCAGAACTTCGTCGCATATAACCGTTTTGGAAAACTCTTTTTTTGTGGATATACTTTCATATTCCCGCATAACTCGACTATAATATCCGCCCTCGCTCGGAAAAAAAAGTCTCGTATAAAATAGCTTGTTTTAAGGCCTTGGTGTACAGTCGGTTCTCTAATGGTCTTTACACCCAGCTTACGCCGGTGTTATCCTGTGATTAAACCACTCTACATACACATAATGTGTGTGAGTGGTTTAATCACAGACTAACACCAGCGTAAGCCGGGTGTTAAGACCATTAGAGAGTCTATTGTACAAATACCTGGCTGGGTCCAGACGTGCTTAGCGCCTATATAGCAGTTAATTCCCAGTGCAAACATTGATCCATTGAACTGTGACGTAAGCAGCTAGACTCCTCTTCACCAAATGTGTCGGCCAGCACTGTACTGTAACTGTGCTATCAACTTCCCAGTATCCTGCTCCGTTATTTCAAGCAACTGGGATGGCTGACAGGGTTAATTATTTTTCGGGGGGCAATGCACCCTTCAACTGGACACCAGTGCAGACCTCTGTACCCCCTAAAAACAATAACATCAACATATTATTAAATAAGTGTGCTTTTCACCAGAGATGTGCTATGCTACGTTGCTATGGATGCGTTTGATATCCACCAATCATATTCATCGGTGCACATAGCTTAGCACTGATGGAAACGGATTCAACTAAGCTATGTTTTTTATATGGAAGGATGCGTGCTATGTATACGCTTCCCTACCATCGATACATCGCAAAGCTCGAGCTGCGCATCTTTCTCGCGCAGCTACTTTGCGGCGGTGCATCTTCATAGCGCATCTTCCTCGCTCAGCTACATAGCTTAACATTGGTGGAAACGGTCACATGTTTTCGTAGCGTAGATTTCACATGCACATCTCTGGTGGAAAGGCACCCTAACTGTGATGTTGGTTCAGATGGTACGGGCGGATGATCAACATCCACCCATCCCTGCTGCCGCGCCACCCTGGGCTGGAGGCGCAGCGCCAGTGCCTGCACGCGGGGGACACCGAGAGCGGCTGCACCATACATTTCGTAGACGTGAGTACACATGCTGCGCTTGTTTTACCCGACAGCGAAGAAGGAGGGTTATGTTAATCGAGTGATTTTTACTTATGAGGTGTCGTCTGGATTAAAACAGTGTACCTTAAATGTCAGAAAATCTAATATGGTGGCATAAAAATGTGTGAATAATTGGCAAAAAACCATAAAACTTAGATGTCGGTAAATGAGGTACTCATTTTTAGATTCATTTTGGTCATGGGAGTGCCAAAGAACAAAAATAAACTGTCTCGCTTTCCGACAATTTGTGGCAGTGATTTCGTGAAATGCAACGGAAGTGTGTAACAGGATGTTAACCGACGGGTGGTACCTACCTCAGAAAAATTATGTAAATAGAATCCTTCCGATGTCATACATCGCCACTACTGTAAGGCTCGCTCGTTTTTTTCTTCATCTTATAGTACGATGACACGCGGCTTTTTTACACGCTACAAGCCAGCGTTTACGCTTGTAGCGTGTAAAGTCGCCCAGTGTCATCGGCGTTTTTCAATCATTCCCGAAAGCCAACACGCTCACACGCTAGCTTTTAAAAACGCCAACACTCAGCTTGAAAAAAAACCTGTGTGTCATGGACGCTTTAGGATGAAGATAGGTAGCTATGTAGGCCCGTCTGTGGATTCCCCTCTCTTCACACCCTCGTTTTCCAGGAGGGCATGGACACGGGCCCCATCATCATCCAGGAGAAGGTGCCCGTGCTGGCCGGCGACACGGTGGAGTCGCTGTCGGCGCGCATCCTGCAGGCCGAGCACAACGCCTACCCGCGCGCGCTGCGCCTGCTCGCCACCGGCCGCGCGCGCGTCGGCGCCGCCACCGAGCCCATGTCCTAGGTACTACATGTCCTAGGAGTTAGGAGTTAGGTTCTATGGTCCCATCCAAAGATGAAGATATAACATTCCAGTTTGCATTTAATAATTATTTGAAGTTACATCAACCAAGGGCCTGAAGCAAGAAATTTTATACGAGACTTATCAGTCCGAGCCAAAGGCGAAGGCGGATATACTGAGGTGTTTATGTTTATGCAAAACCTGAAATTAGTCTGCTCAGAATCGATAACGAAGTTGAAAAAATAATTAAATCGTTAAATTTTAGAAAATACCTCAAAAAAAAAAACTCAGGGGCTCAGCTTTTCATAAACAAAAACTAACCGTATACATACGGTTAGCTTTATTTGAGTATTTAGCGCAGGAGTAGGTTCTCCATGAAAAAGGTAGGACATCGAAGCAACACAATTATGGATTATCTCGGAGAGTTTTAGAATAAAAAGAAAAAAAATATATTTTCGTGATTAGAAAAAAAAAATATAATAAACGGGTCTCGGCTTTCGCATAAACAAAAACTAACCCAGTATACACCGTCATTATAATCACCAGAAAAAAATACGCATAGTCAGTTGCCGTTACTGAACAAGAAGATGGCAAAAGAACTTGAAAAAATTAAGCTGAATTTTTGACAAAATAATTATGATGAAAATTGGATAACGGTAACACCGTTAGTCGTTTATGGATTTGCGTCAGGCGGTACCCATTTAATTTTTTTTTGGTAATTTAAAATTGGCGGTGTATAATGGGCTTCGGGAATAAGGCATACACATTTTTTTCTATTTAAATTGCGAGAAATTTAAACAATAAATTGCGCATTTCGATAGGTCTTCTATCAGCTCTGGAACTTATGATTGTTACAAATGGACCAATATTTTAAGAATGAATGATATTCACTTATTGTAGGGACCAGTCAAATAGAAATAAGTCACCATATTGAAAATCTTTAAGACTTTATGATATTACAAACTTATGAAAATAAAGGTTTTGAATTTAACTTGTGGTCGAATATCAAATCTCGAATTCGTTATTAATGTAAATATTTACTTTATATTGTTTAGTTTACACAACAAGTAATGCAATGGGACCCAAGATGCCAATTAAATAATTAAATTATTTTTTGCTCAAATGAATCATCTTATGACATTCTTTACAAGTTCCATTGTTATCTGTTAACAGTTTTGAATTTTAAAACATGATTTTGTCAGTCATAATAAGTGATACAAATGTTATCATCTAGTTATTAAGTTTTACATTGTTAAAATCATAGATATAGGTATAATATATGTTTGAAATAAAAATCTTTTGTATGTTAAGTGTTGTTTTATTTTAAATCAAAAGATTTGAGGTATTTGCTACACCTAATATCACAGAAATTCTTTGGTAAGATCATGGTTACTTTTTCCTCTCGAAGGTCAAAAATTCGCCTATAGCTTTGAAAAATATACCAAAAATATCTTCATTATTACTTTTATGCATATCTATGTTAGTGTTCTCCTCAACAACTTTTCTTTCAACCGAGTGAGTACCGTTCATAAGGATATCTTCACACATCTTTTCATATTGGATATGAAATTTTTGTTTATTAATCAATGGTACTATCAAATTGTACTTATTTATTTTATTATTGAGTGTTTTTGCTAAATATCTATTGTCTTCTAATATTTTATCCCATTTCTGTGCATCAATTTCGTTTAGTGGGTATGGGCCGAGATATTTTCGTTCAGATTTTATATCTCCTTTTAGAAACCCTACATCTTGGTCTATTTCCTTGCTCAGTGTTATCCATTCAGGGGTGAATCCATTGTTTATTAAAACCTGTAATTTACAAGCAAAATTTTAATTATGAAACCATGCCAAACCTGCTGGTAAGCAACAACAAATATAATGTTATAGAATATAATAATAAAGGGGCTATATTTATAGATACTTTTAAGTCTATCTATATTTTTAAAAATGGTGGTCCTGACTGACTGACAGACAACACACAATCCAAACCACTGGATGTAGTGACTTGAAATTACGAGGGTATATTCATCAAGAAGTGTAGACGCGTGCTAAGAAAGCAATTTCGAAATTGCTGCTATCGACTAGTTGTTACATATGTATGTACGTTGTGCTTCAGAGTTGCTAAATACTTACCTCATTCAACTTATGAGTAGTAAAGTCCACATAAGGATTAGTATTCTGATCTTTCAATGGCTTCCCCTTGCCACTCAAATTGTTGAACTCCCCTTTAGACATCGACTCCTGAATAAGATCCTCAACAAGTCTATCAAACCCGTACTTAGTCTTGATGTCATGTTTATTTGCAAAATAGTTTCCTTTCTTCATGAGCGTGTTTTCTGACGCCATTGATTTGGCGATCCGGTGCTCCATTACATTGGTAGCTGCCTTTTGGGCACGGGCTTGTGCCCATTGCTTCTGTCGTTGGAACGGAGTGCCGTGACCAATGCCCTCAAAGCTTAGGTATTGACGGTGTTGGGGTGCTGTGTGCTGAAAGAAATGAAATGACAATTACTTTAATAGAACTTTTAAAATTTATAAAAGTTCCAACTGTCACCCTTTTAAAAACAGGGGGATAGATAGAAATTTTTGTGCCATCTGTCACCCTGCTCTGTCCGCCTAGGGTGGATGTCCAATATGAAAATAATTCAATGTAAGTAGTATAATAAACTTAAAACAACTGTCCAAACAAATAAAATAAGGTTTACATTCAAATAAAGAATTAAATAAATACCTGTATGTCATAAACAATTTGTTCCACCTCCCCCTGACTGCTTTTACCCGTATTATGTTTGGAGAGTGTTCTGAATGCGCTCTCAACGGCTATAAACTTGTCCATATCAGCTTCCGGAGATCCCGAATCTGGGTGGTACTTCTTTGCAAGCTGCAGGAATGCTTGCTTGACTGCATCTTGCTTCGAATCTTGCGGGATATTTAAAACTTTGTAACATTCCTGAAAAATTTATTAGATGTGAATAGGAAACCTTTACATCAACAAATAATTGTAGTAAAACCTTGTATGGTTGTGACCTTGCTGTTGTTTTAGAAATGTGAACGAATAAGGAACGAGCCCAGGCGCTCTCCTGCCTGATTGTAGATGAGTAAATAAAAAATAAGTGACCTTTTGCGCGCTAGATTCAAAAACTCTGGCAGTAGTTTGAAATTTTATAATTCTACTTACTTTTAACTTCTTCTCTGTAGATTTGGAAGTAATCGTTCTAGCAGTAACAGCAAACTTTCCGCAATAGTTGTTGAATGCGGAAACATGTTCCAATCGCATCAAACATTTGGTAGATCTATTCATGATAAAGAAACTCTAGTACGTAGTAACAATACAAATTAGCAAATATGTGTAGGTACATCGCAGATTTATCAGAGTATAGTGTAGGTACAATAGAATATTACGTAAACATGGTGAATTTGTTGAGGAAAATTCAAGTTAAATTTTATTTTGTTTGACTAGTTTTGGCTTGGCAGCTAAACGTAGTGGTTATATTCTCTTTGTTGGCAGCTATTGGCAGATGAATCTAGGGTTGCCAACTTTTTACAGAGGAAAAATGCTAAATAACATAAAAAGGTAAGATGGTTTTGGATAAAAAATATATAACAAAAAACGTGTGTATAGTGCTATTATTTTGCTATGGAATGTTTCATGGAAAATAATTGATTTAATGTCACATAAATATAATAATTTTAGTATATTGAGGTTAAAATGTAAACTATACTCATATCAAGAACTAAAAGAGAATGACTGTAGTGAAACTGAAGAAAGTTTTAGCAGTTCTTTACACCTCGAAGAGCACTGGCAAAGCGAAGTTCATAATTATTCATGGTAGTAGTCATAAAGCTCATAGAGATAGCGCTAAGCTAAGAGAATAAAAATAGTGTCAGATTTTGTCTTGAAAGGGCTAAATTGGCAGCACTCCTGCTTCCTTTTTTTTAATTGAATAGTTTGACAAGTTGATATTGACACTGACATAACCACTACAAGGAATGGAGTAAGGGTGGGAGCCACGTGGGGTTATAAGAGTGCGCGCAAAATAATAGCGATTTATCGAGATGATTCATTAGCACCAAAAATATTATTTGAATTAACTTTATTTTTAAAATCTTAACGTTATCATAAAAAAGATGTGTTAATTTGTGTCTAATATAATAACTAACAATACGAACTAAATACCTATTATATTCACTTAAGTATGACTTCCTGATCGAATCGAACCTTTGCGTGTGTAACGTTTTTTTTGTTGAGTTACGGATCACTAAAAAGTTTACCTGCAGATAGCAGCTGTTAGTTGACAGTTAATTTTATAAAAAGAAACAGAATTGTTAAACTGAAGTAGGTTTTTTGGCGGGAACGTAAAAAATGGCGTATTGTCGGCATTAAATTAAGTGACAAAACTTGTATAACTTTGAGTGTTTAAGTGTAAAAACGGCGGTTTTTTATCCATTAAGTGCTCGGGAACGTGTATGAGTGTTGGTGAATAGTGTAATGCTGTAAAACGTGACTTTTCGTGTTGCCTCCAAATGCCTCCAAAACTCCATAGAAGCCGCAACCACCACTACTTTACAGGGGCATGACTTGACTTATCGACTCTGACTTATGACAAAATAATCTCTCCAATTACTTGACACTGGCTATATACCTACCTTTGATGTGAAGCCAAAACCGAAGAATTAGGTTCTTCGAAAAAAAAAGAAAAAAAAGATACTGAAGTACAGGCTGTCGAAACTACGGGCTAAAAAAACTTTGTATGGACGGAGGCAAAATTTTAATGGTGGCTATATATACGTTTCACTCACGTCTCCAACCTCTCGCTCTTCTGTCTCACGTCATTCATTCGCGACATTCCGATCATTGCTTTATTTATTTCTAAATTTTCTTATGTGATTTATATCATATATTAGTGGTTTTGTTACAAAATACTTTCAGTTTTATGACTGTAGAATGTTACTATGATGTACCGAAAGTGTGAAATTTGTGGTTTGATATCGAAAAGAAAAGATGGTAAAAGAAGGTATTTCATGGCAAGATTCCCTCGAAATGATGAATCTCGGTAAGTACAACACAAGTAAAATGATACAATGGTAAACAGTGTTTAAACCACATCATATTATTTACATTTTATTTGTAAAATAGTGGATTTGGAAAATAGTGCGTCAAATTAAAATATCGATATCGATAAAATTATATTTGTTCTAATGTGTACAGGTGCAAGCTGTGGGTTAAGATGACAGGGAAAGAAGATTTGGCGTATATACCCATTGAAAAGTTATACTAAAATAAATTTATATGTGGCAAACATTTCCACGACAAGGATTTCAAAAAGAAAAAAACCCTATTGAATTATACTGCTGTACCTTCATTACGACTAACAGCTCAACCTCTATCAGACAAGATTCTATCAGAGTTCCCATATCATGTTTTCTCTGATTGTTTGAGCCTAAATAAAAGTTGTACAACAAATGAAGGTATGTGTTAACTAGACGTGAACCAGGCTCGTTGTATGGGTGATTTGCAAATAAGAGGCCTTGCAAACCACCACTTTACGACAAATAATAGTACCTATTTATTGTTAAGTGTCAGATTTCTTTATTTGTATTTGTTTTGCATTGGACTACTATCACACTTGCTATCAAATTATATTGCTATTTTGTTTTTTTAAACAACATTACAGAACATTCATTAGCCCATGCTACAGATATGTTTCACGAGGAGCTAATTATATACCATGAGTATGAAATTCCGATAGAGAATACTGTCGAAATCACAACATGTGATCCTAGTAAGTTATATACTTTTTTATACGGTGATATATCTTGTAACTTCATAAAGTACTTTATCGATATGCGAGAAATTTTAATTTAATATTACTTTTGTTGCAGTAATAGTAATAGTAATAGTAATAATAATAATAACAGTAATAGTAATAGTCTAAGTCTGACAAGAAACTTGTAGTTAACACAATTTGATTTAATTATTACTAGAATTTTGAGGCTAACAGTCCAATTGATATATTGTATATTGCAGGATACAGCACCGCGCGCGTTGTAATATGCAAAGGGACGTTTGGACGTTGCTCTAGACTGGCTGTGGAAGCAGCAGGAGACCTTATAATAATAATGCGTTCATTTGAGATGTAATGTATATATATATATTATATATATAAACTGTAAATTACAAATATATATATATTTTTATTTTCATTTAAAGCCACACAATGATTATTTGAACAAAAAATATTATGTTCAATAAAATGTTAGAAACCTCGCATTTTAATGAACATGGTATTTTATATTCAAATAAACATGTGTGACTTTAAATCTCTACTGATTCAATTAAATTAGACAAGCATCGATATGTAAGCTATCGATAATTTTGCCAGGACGTCACTAGTTTTTTCTTCATGTTGGTAAGGCTCCTAACGTTTATTTTGTTAGAATGTTGGTAATGGCGATTCTTCCTCGTTTTGACGTAGAATGATCAATGTTTTTTTTTGTTGTTTTTTTGTTTGAAGTCCCGTCTCTTCAACGTAGTGGTTATATTCTCTTTGCTGAAGTACTCTTGTGGGATTCGCGCACGATTAATTGGATTTTCTCTTAGGATATTGTGCGTGCTCTAAAACGGCTTATTAAATAGTGATATGCGTATCGCGTAAGTTTACCGTGGCTAAGGGTACATATTTGCCCATACAATGGCATTAACTGCTGAAGAAGTGAGCGGCCGCTATCCGGTCCATTGGCTCGCCTGGCACAACCAACATGAAGAGCTACAGAAGGCTGTAGATTCTAAAAAGGTATTTCACTGAAGCCTTCAAAGCTACAAATTTTCTAACGAATGTTTTCAGCATCATCCAAAAGGTTTTCCTATGATGCTTTCAAAGTCATACACAGCAGTTTCTAGCCAAGCTATGTAGCTACAGAAATTAAAGACACTTGTAGATCTTGGTTTTTCAGTCATACAGAGTATATTACCTATTATGTATAGTATTTCTGATACAAGTAATAATGATGGTTCCAAATTTTCACTGAGTAGGTAAATATTATATTATTTATGTTCCTACGTGGTGATAAATATTTTCCTCTTGATTTTTCCTCCGTTCATTGAATAAAGCAGTTCCGTAGTGAGACGTCAGTGCAGACCTTTGTAATCGCTTAAATAAAATTAGAAAAAGAAAGTACCTTGCAGAGTGCTGTGCCGTGGCTTATAGATTTATAAAATATTCTTATTATCTTTTGTATTACCATTACCTTACTCAAACAAGGACCAAAAAAACATTTTTTTTGTCAACATAACATTTCATTGTTCAAAGTTAATTCAATATTATTATTACAAGGGTGCTCATGATGACATGCCAATTTTCTTACTATCTTTTCTTTACTAGGTGAGGTTTTTTTATCAATTGAAAAAAAACCTATAAGCGCATGACTGCCTCTTGGATTTTAACTGGCAACCATAAAGTTTGCTAGGCAAACTCATTTACTCGGTCACCACATCATTTGGGCCCTTATGGACCTACCACGAGCCCAAGCTTCACCACAGTCTTGCCTGTTCAGCGAGTTTGTACACGGAACACCGTGCATGTGGTTGGTGAAATTACCAAAGCGTTCCGTGTAGAAACCGGCCTGCGCAGGCAAGACTATGGTGAAGCTTGTGCGTGTGGTAGGCCCATTTAGTTTTGTCGAAGTAAGCTTCATTTATTCTGTAATGGAATTGTGTAGGTTTTAATGGAGGAAGCCCAATAAATAAAAATAATCCTATTTGTTAGAAGCCACACAATTGAAGGTAGCTTAGAGTTTGCTTACCAAAATATTATGTTCTTACATTATGTACCATGACTTGATTTAGTAGCGTAATTCTATGTACCTAATAGAGTATGAATTCAATGAATACAAAAACTTATCTAGGGGTATGCTGCTATTGAATGCTCTGTTTTAGTGAAAAACAAGTACCACTCAGGCAAATTAACATGACACCTGGCCGTCACGTGGCTCGGAACTTCCCGTTTCTTCTTCCTCTAATTGCGAGCCAACCAAGTAATACAGGACCTCTTCTCTATCAAGATTATACAATTCCACGCTGTACTTCGCACAAACGTCATTTGAGCCAGGTGTCATGTTAATTCGATCGAGTTATGTGTATTAATATCTGGTCATATAAGTGGCTTAAATCTTCAGTGTATACTATGTTCAATTAAACTAAGCATTTATCTCTTAAGGGTAATCCTCAAATCCAAATTCCATACAAAATGTTTCGGGCAAATACTCAAAAAGTACGCCGTATTATAGTAATTTCTTCACACTATTCGTTTGTCCATGTTTTTTGATTTCGTCAACAAAAAAAAGTGAAAGGTTTTTTAGGTTTCATACTTTAATTTAGATTTTATTAACCCTACTAACTTAAAAACACATATAGAATCTAAATCAAAGTACTTGAAACCTTTCACATTTTTTTTGACGAAATCTAAAAACATGGACAAACAAATAGTGTGAAGAAATTACTATAATACGGCGTACTTTTTGAGTATTTGTCCGAAACATTTTGTATGGAATTTGGATTTGAGGATTCCCCTTAACTACCTTTTTGTTATTTGTCACCTTAATGAAAATTATTCCTCAGTTATTGTATATGTCCTTGTTTAAATGTTCCTGACCAAATATGAAAAAGTAGGCGTCATTTACCTCATTTACATGAACTTGTTCCAAATAAAATCTGTTACTGAACCGACTCACAATGGTGTGTCATCGATGAGAACATGTATTTTTATCTAGTTCAATACCCTTACTTTCGGTTCATAACAGAAGACATAGAGCTAAGAGACCCTAGAGGGTGCATTCATCTCCTATTAGCCGTGACTCTCGGGCACATAGAGACATCATCAATGAGAACTTGTATTTTAATGTAGTTCAATACCCTTACTTTCAGTTCACAACAGAAGACATAGAGCTAAGAGACCCTAGAGGGCGCACTCCGCTCCTATTAGCCGTGACTCTCGGGCACATAGAGACAGTGCGTGTGTTGTTGGACGCGGGCGCCGATGTCAACTGCGAGAAGGACGGCTGGACTGGTCAGTACCCCATCACATAGAGGAGACATAGATCTAAGAGACCCTAGAGGGCGCACTCCGCTCCTGTTAGCCGTGACTCTCGGGCACATAGAGACAGTGCGCATGTTGTTGGACGCGGGTGCTGATGTCAACTGCGAGAAGGACGACTGGACTGGTCAGTACCCCATCACATACAGGAGACTTAGAGCTAAGAGACCCTAGAGGCGTACTTCACTGCTGTTAGCCGGGCTCATAAATGCTAGTGGACATATAGAGACAATCAGGCACATTCTCATTGTGCATTTTGTTGGACGCGGGCTGCAATGTCACTGTGACAGAACGGGATATAATTTTTTAAAGGAGGAATAGACTAGTCAGTATATTAAGTTAGCGTCAAACAAGTTGTTCTCTGGCGAACCACGTAATAAAGATGCGCAGAACGTAATTCTTAGGTCAAATTGGTTCTGCGCATCTTTGTCACGTGGTTCGCCAGAGGTCAACTCGTTTGACGCTTACTACATATTCCTAATCATAATCACTTACAGGAGACATAGAGTTAAGATACCCTAGAGGGCACACTCCGCTCCTTTTGGTGACTCTTTTTAATTGTATTCAATAGCACGCAGAAAAAATCTTTAGCTATGTATTTGATTTGATTTAATTATTTCAGCGGTCCAAGAAGCCACAGCCACAGGCAACATCGACCTGCTGTCCCTAGTGCTGGCGCGGCGCGACCACCAGCGCCACCTGTTCCGGTCGCGCGGCATCCCGGAACTGCTGCGCCGCCTGTCGCTAGCGCCCGACTTCTACGTCGAGATGAGGTGGCAGTTCACCAGTTGGAGTGAGTGTTACTGTATAGCTACAACATCGAGCTGCTATCTCTAGTCATGTCCCGGAGCGACCACTAGCGCCACCTGTTCCGGTCGCGCGGCATCCCGGAACTGCTGCGCCGCCTGTCGCTAGCGCCCGACTTATACGTTGAGATGAGGTGGCAGTTCACCAGCTGGAGTGAGTGTTACTGTATAGCTACAACATCGAGCTGCTATCTCTAGTCATGTCCCGGAGCGACCACTAGCGCCACCTGTTCCGGTCGCGTGGCATCCCGGAACTGCTGCGCCGCCTGTCGCTAGCGCCCGACTTCTACGTTGAGATGAGGTGGCAGTTCACCAGCTGGAGTGAGTGTTACTGTATAGCTACAACATCGAGCTGCTATCTCTAGTCATGTCCCGGAGCGACCACTAGCGCCACCTGTTCCGGTCGCGCGGCATCCCGGAACTGCTGCGCCGCCTGTCGCTAGCGCCCGACTTCTACGTCGAGATGAGATGGCAGTTCACCAGCTGGAGTGAGTGTTACTGTATAGCTACAACATCGAGCTGCTATTTCTAGTGCTGTTCCGGCACGACAACCAGCGCCACCTATTCCGGTCGCGCGGAGTTATGTATGGGTAGTCATAAGTAAAATAATAGAGTAGCAGTGGTTGCTCGACTAGTTAAATATTCATGCAGTCGTAGTAATAAACCAGTGTGCTATAAGCTGTCTTTCAACCCATCCTCGAAGCCACTGTTGTGTATTTTAGCCTGACAGAGGTGTGGAATGAAAAGCAGCTTAATAGCACACTGGTTTATTACTACGACTGCATGAATCCCGGAACTGCTGCGCTGTTTGTCGCTTGCGCCCGACTTCTACGTCGAGATGAGGTGGCAGTTCACCAGCGGAGGGAGTTCATTGTGTATCCTACTGACTGATGGATACATCAATGGATGGATGTTTGTTCATCAATCATTAATCACGTCTAAACTATGAAACCGATTAAGCTAAAATGCAAAGTCTTGTAGGGATACATATTGTGATTGTGACAGCTTTATGCTGAGTTGCATTAGCAACGATTGTATGTAAGTACATACTCGCCCACCGACCCTGCCGGAAAAAAATAAGCTTTATTTATTTGTTGATAACGAGCAGCTTTCGCTAATATGTCTATGTGTTGGATTTTTTTGTAGTTTTCTGTCACTTTTTTTAACATGGTCTTGTTGGTTTGTGACCAAGTGTCGAATTTGTTGTTGAACGAGTTTGTGGATGTTTGAGTGCTTTAAATAATATAGCAGGATTTTAGGTAGTTGATAGCACCGTTCCAGTGAAGTGCCTAAAAAAGCTTGAAAATTAACTTATTTGTACTTTTTACTTCGTTTCAGTGCCCCTTATTTCGCGCGTGTGTCCGTCGGACACGTATAAGGTGTACAAGCGCGGGTCCAACGTGCGGGTGGACACCACCCTTATCGGCTTCGAGAACCGCAGCTGGGTGCGGGGGGATATGAGCTATGTTTTCAAGGGACAGGGTGAGTGGAAACTGTTTTGAAGCCAAGTCACTTATTATATGGTAAATGAAAAGGAACATTTTGGTAGATGTTCCCAAATCTTTTGAGTTTTATATTTTGTGTTATATCTAAATATGGGCCTCCAAATCAGTAAGTTCAGCAGTCAAACTCAACTGTTCAAGTCTAGTTGAAACGGTCCAAACGTAGCGGCTCGCTGCTCCTTTGCGTGTAAGTCATAGGTTTTACAAATACATACAACAACCGACTTCAATCGGACGGTCCTAGTGACCGTAGGCACCACTGACAAGTCACAACGAAGCAAAATAAGCAATTATGTTTACTTTGACAACATAAATTTTTTCAGTTTTGATTTATAAACTAAACTTTTGAACCGATTTTATGAAGTTATTATGGGACCAATTTAAAAGTATACCCTCTTAAACAAATCTGTTTTTAAACAACAAAATTCTAAAGTAATCAACCGAATTGAGAACCTTTCGAGAACGTGGGATGTATACATAGGTTTTTCGACCGAAAAAACCCAATTACGCATGACTGCCTCCGGGATTCGACCCCGCGACCATCAGATCACAAGGCAAGGACCTCATCCATTCGGCCACTACGTCTTCGTGAAAACTGTTTGTGTATCAGGCACGACGGCCACGTTCATGGAGGTGAACCACGAGGCGAGCACGGTGTGCACGGAGGTCATCGACGGGTCGGAGCTGCGGCCTCACGCGCCGCGCCCGCGCGCGCTGCGCCGCCGCCTCGCCGAGCCGCTCGCGCTCAACTACCTCGACACCGACAAGATCAGCTTCGAACGGTGAGAATGATTATCTACCTAACTAAATTCAATTCAATTCAATTCAATTTATTTATTAAACAAAACATTTCACTTAGGCCAGTAATCGGTGACCCCACACTAGGCTCTTGGCCTGTATCGTGCGATTACTGAACTGTTTTAAGGGTAATCCTCAGTGCAAATTTCCATACAAAGTCTTTCGAACAAACACTCAAAAAGTATGCCGTATTGTAGTAATTTCTTCACACTATTCGTTTCGTCTATATTTTCCATGTTAAAATTAACCCTGCTAACTTAAAAACACGTATAAAATCTAAATTAAAGTATGAAATCTTACAAATTTTTGTTGATACAATCGGAAAACATAGACGAATAGTGTGAAGAAATTACTACAATACGGCGTACTTTTTGAGTATTTGTCTGAAACATTTTATATGGAAATGGATTTGAGGATTAGCCTTAAAGAAAACATTGTGAGGAAACCGGCATGTCGTGGAACCTAAAACGTTCAATGATGTGTATCAAGTGCACGAAAGGAGCCTCTTCGAGGCGCACTTGAAATCCTTTCACCTCACTGGTTCGAAAGAACTGTGTGTCACGATAAGAAGAAGAAGATTACGGTTTTATAAGTCACTTTATTATTTGTAAATCGTTCCGGGCGAAATATTACCACTAAAATTTTTAGCACTCCCCGGTTAGCTATCCGGCTGGAAGTTTCTCACAACTCAACTCAACTCAACTCAAATGACAATGCATTCTAAAAGCTATATCTATCTATATACGGTTAGTTTTGTTTATGCGAAAGCCGAGACCCAATTAGATTTTTCTAGTCACGAAAAAAATAAATCTATATCTCGTAAAGGAAGCGAAAACATAAAAAAGTGGTTTTTAGATTTAAATCTACATATCTTATTTACCTGTTCATTACATTTTATTTCTATGTAAGGTGTCGTTTTTCAGATAGGATCAATAACACTTTGTACAAATTGGTCGTTACAGAAACAAAAGCGGCATCTGGGGTTGGCGGCAAGACAAATTGGAAACGGTGAACGGCTACGAATGCAAAGTGTTTAGTGCCAACAATGTGGAGATAGTGTCGTGTACGCGGTGCGAGCATCTGCCGCGGGGCGCGCGCCGCTCGCCGCGGGCCGTGCCCATCGCTGGCCTATTGGGGCTGACCGAGGAGCAGCCCGACGGTACCAGTGCACTGCAGGTAATGTACAGCACGTGGAGGTAGTGTCGTGTACGCGGTGCGAGCATCTGCCGCGGGGCGCGCGCCGCTCGCCGCGGGCCGTGCCCATCGCTGGCCTATTGGGGCTGACCGAGGAGCAGCCCGACGGTACCAGTGCACTGCAGGTAATGTACAGCACGTGGAGGTAGTGTCGTGTACGCGGTGCGAGCATCTGCCGCGGGGCGCGCGCCGCTCGCCGCGGGCCGTGCCCATCGCTGGCCTATTGGGGCTGACCGAGGAGCAGCCCGACGGTACCAGTGCACTGCAGGTAATGTACAGCACGTGGAGGTAGTGTCGTGTACGCGGTGCGAGCATCTGCCGCGGGGCGCGCGCCGCTCGCCGCGGGCCGTGCCCATCGCTGGCCTATTGGGGCTGACCGAGGAGCAGCCCGACGGTACCAGTGCACTGCAGGTAATGTACAGCACGTGGAGGTAGTGTCGTGTACGCGGTGCGAGCATCTGCCGCGGGGCGCGCGCCGCTCGCCGCGGGCCGTGCCCATCGCTGGCCTATTGGGGCTGACCGAGGAGCAGCCCGACGGTACCAGTGCACTGCAGGTAATGTACAGCACGTGGAGGTAGTGTCGTGTACGCGGTGCGAGCATCTGCCGCGGGGCGCGCGCCGCTCGCCGCGGGCCGTGCCCATCGCTGGCCTATTGGGGCTGACCGAGGAGCAGCCCGACGGTACCAGTGCACTGCAGGTAATGTACAGCACGTGGAGGTAGTGTCGTGTACGCGGTGCGAGCATCTGCCGCGGGGCGCGCGCCGCTCGCCGCGGGCCGTGCCCATCGCTGGCCTATTGGGGCTGACCGAGGAGCAGCCCGACGGTACCAGTGCACTGCAGGTAATGTACAGCACGTGGAGGTAGTGTCGTGTACGCGGTGCGAGCATCTGCCGCGGGGCGCGCGCCGCTCGCCGCGGGCCGTGCCCATCGCTGGCCTATTGGGGCTGACCGAGGAGCAGCCCGACGGTACCAGTGCACTGCAGGTAATGTACAGCACGTGGAGGTAGTGTCGTGTACGCGGTGCGAGCATCTGCCGCGGGGCGCGCGCCGCTCGCCGCGGGCCGTGCCCATCGCTGGCCTATTGGGGCTGACCGAGGAGCAGCCCGACGGTACCAGTGCACTGCAGGTAATGTACAGCACGTGGAGGTAGTGTCGTGTACGCGGTGCGAGCATCTGCCGCGGGGCGCGCGCCGCTCGCCGCGGGCCGTGCCCATCGCTGGCCTATTGGGGCTGACCGAGGAGCAGCCCGACGGTACCAGTGCACTGCAGGTAATGTACAGCACGTGGAGGTAGTGTCGTGTACGCGGTGCGAGCATCTGCCGCGGGGCGCGCGCCGCTCGCCGCGGGCCGTGCCCATCGCTGGCCTATTGGGGCTGACCGAGGAGCAGCCCGACGGTACCAGTGCACTGCAGGTAATGTACAGCACGTGGAGGTAGTGTCGTGTACGCGGTGCGAGCATCTGCCGCGGGGCGCGCGCCGCTCGCCGCGGGCCGTGCCCATCGCTGGCCTATTGGGGCTGACCGAGGAGCAGCCCGACGGTACCAGTGCACTGCAGGTAATGTACAGCACGTGGAGGTAGTGTCGTGTACGCGGTGCGAGCATCTGCCGCGGGGCGCGCGCCGCTCGCCGCGGGCCGTGCCCATCGCTGGCCTATTGGGGCTGACCGAGGAGCAGCCTGTCGGTACCAGTGCCCTGGTGGAGGTAGTGTCGTGTACACATCACGATTTGCTTCATGGATTGACTCTTATAGGCACCTCTACTAGACGGATACTGAATTCAAGCATTGATATTCTACTTTAAACACTATGTAGTTAGTTATCCAATAATTTAGCTATCGGTAGCAGCTTATTCCTTGTAGTTAGTTAATTTGGACCTAGTACTAAGTACTTAAAACATTTTCACGGCCGAAAGGTCGAATATAGTGATTCAAAGTTATACGACCAACAAATGTAGCCACCTATATTCATATACTTTAAAAATTGCATTAATTTCTAATAGTATGCAATGAGTGTGTGATGACAATTGAGTGATACTCTGACGTACGTCTGCCCTGTTTGAATGAATGAATGAATTAGATCTACGATGCATATTTGCGCAGGCATTACTGTTCATAAAAAAACTTTTTTTTTAATTATTATGTTGTTCCATTGTTGGGCAGTAGCCCAAATCTTTCCACCTTTCACGATCTCTGGTAGTTTCCCACCATTCACCATCGAAGGCTATGAGATCGTCTCGTCAATGTTTTGTTATGAAATAAAAAACATGCTAACCAACCTACTTAAACCAACTCAACACCCAGGAGGAGGAGGAGTCTTCGAGCAGTTCGGAGGAGTCCCCCGCGGAGCCGGCGCCGCCGCCCACGTGGGCGGAGTACTTCTCAGGGGAGGCGCTGCGCAGCGACGTGGGCCGCCCCCGGGACATCACCACCAAGGTGCAGAAGTTCAAGGCTACCCTCAGTCTGTGTGAGGACTACCCCTTGGAGGTAGGATATTCTTGCTTCTTACTTTTTTTTATCTATTTATTTATTTATCAAAGCAGAATACAGTCAACTTCAAAATAAACTAAACAAAAAACGCAATAGCATTTTTTTTGGTCTCAATACGTGCTTTTTGTTTCTCATCTTGTGTCCCGTGTGTCTCAGGTGCAAGAAAGATATTCCTCATGTCACCTGTTTCTTGTGTTCCGTGTGTCTCAGCTGCAAGACAGATAAGCCTCATGTGACCTGTATCTTGTGTCTCGTGTGTCTCAGCTGCAAGAAAAATATTCCTCATTTGACCTGTATCTTGTGTCCCGTGTGTCTCAGGTGCAAACAAGATATTCCACATGTGACCTGTATCTTGTGTCCGTGTCTCATCTGCAAGAAAGATATTCCTCATGTGAACAGTATTATGTGTTCCGTGTGTCTCAGCTGCAAGACAGATATGCCTCATGTGACCTGTATCTTGTTTGCCGTGTGTCTCAGCTGCAAAATATATATCCTCATGTGACCTATATCTAGTGTCCCGTGACCAGTATGTTGTGTCGCGTGTGTCTCAGCTGCAAAAAAGATATTCCAAGAGGAATATCTTTTTTGCCTCTAGATATAGGACACAAGAGTGTCCCGTGATCAGTATCTTGCGTCTTGTGTGGCTCAACTGCAAGGAAGATATTCCTCATATGACATGTTTCTTGTGTCCCGTGTATCTCAGCTGCTGCAAGAAATATATGCCCCATGTGACCAGTATCTTGTGTCCGTGTGCAGCTGCAGGAGCAGATAATGCCGATCCTGGACCTGATGACGGCGATCGCGTCCCCGCACTTCGCCAAGCTGAAGGACTTCGTGCAGATGCAGCTGCCCTCGGGCTTCCCCGTCAAGATTGGTAACTATCCAACATTCTTAATCTAAAGTTCAATTTTTTTTTTTGCTGGAACAAAACTGACCAGTGAGTCATGATCTTACATGACCAAAAAAACTTTCTCCGAAATTCTAAGAGAATCTTTTTAAATTATTTCGCGTGCGGCGGCAAGTGGCGGCACGTAATATAAACGTTGTTGCTTTAAAGAGACCCTAGGCCACCACCTACTTTGTGTCAAAAGTGGGGCAAACAGACAATCATAACAAAAACACAAACAAAGTGTGTTTTCCCCCATACAAAAAAATACCAAGTATTATTTTACGCCAAAACTAATCGCTCCACGAGTTTTACTTATAGAACAACAGTTGAAGGGAAGTCATTATCTATTATATATATAATTGTCAGATCTAAATTCAAATTTAGTAGTGATGGCCATTTTTTTTTGCATATGGTCCATAGTGCGCCGTCTCGCCTCACCTCACTTGCGCAGAGCTTCCCGTGAAGACACCTATTCACGTTATGTTTGGTGCAGCACTGCGATTGTCTACTTTGAAATATTTAGTATCTTTCGAAAGCCTACTGTACTAGCCCTACAATGTTTCAGAAATTCCGCTATTCCACGTCATGAACGCGCGGATCACGTTCGGCAATATATTCGGCACCGAGACGTCCATCCCGCTCGTCGACACCATCCAGGAGAGAGACAGGCTGTCCTGCGTTATAGACGACCAGTGCTTCGACATCGGGCGGTGAGTGACGTCACTGTGCTCTACTGCATGTGCTTGCTTGTTTGTTTATATCAACATATTTGGAACCGAGACGTTCCTCCCGCTCGTCGACACCATCCAGGAGAGAGACAGGCTGTCCTGCGTTATAGACGACCAGTGCTTCGACATCGGGCGGTGAGTGACGTCACTGTGCTCTACTGCCTGTGCTTGCTTGTTTGGTTATATCGACATAAGAAGCCCGTCCTGGGGCCTAATTTCCTATGCCTGACATCAGTTCTCATTATCGATTGGTACGTCAAATTTAACAGAAAATGGCGGACCTCTCGAAGCCGGTAACGATAGAAATCCTCGGATGACGTAATTTTTTTCCCTCTTGACCATTTTTGCCCGATAACGAGAACTAATGACAGCTTGATGAATAAGGACCCCGCTCGTCGACACCATCCAGGAAGGAGACAGGCTGTCCTGCGTTATAGACGACCAGTGCTTTGACATCGGGCGGTGAGTGACGTCACTGTGCTCTACTGCATGTGCTTGCTTGTTTGTTTATATCAACATATTTGGAACCGAGACGTTCCTCCCGCTCGTCGACACCATCCAGGAGAGAGACACGCTGTCTTGCGTCATACACGACCTGAGAACCAATTCATTAAGCGTCGGTGACACACGGCTTTTTTACACTCTAAATGCCAGCGAGTTCGCTTGTAGTTTGTAAACTCGCCCTGTGTCATCGGCATTTTTACAATCTGCTTGTTGAAAATCCTTCCCGAAAGCTAACTCAATCACTCGTTGGCTTTTAAACTCGCCGGCTTGTAGCGTTTAAACTAGTCTCTCTCATTATCCAATGTAACGTCAATTTTGGCACAAAATGGAAGACCAAAATGGCAAAATTAACGTACCAACGTAACGAAGGCTAATGCCCCAGCGCAAAAATAAGTTAAACGTATGTACTTAAGATTCGTTTCGGCTCAACGCGCCTAGAAGACGGCTCCCTTTATTGAGCATGTTATTTATAGACTCAATATACTCATCGGTGCCACGCGGCGGGGTTTGAACCCACGACCCACGAGGTAAGCCACGACAAAGCCGAACTTCTTCCATTATCCTCGTCAAAAACCTGTGTACATAACCTGATGTAAAATTTTATAAACACTAACCACAAAGTAGCAAGCTATACATAAGCTATACATAACACAGCTAAGTTGTAACATTGGCTATTTTTTGCACTCGCCCGAATATTCGCACAACATTTCCAGCACTCTTTGGTTAAATATATCGAAATTTTGCGCTTTGCGATTCGCATTTTTATGAAAAAAGTTCGAATATTGATTTTAAAAAAACTGGAGATCTCTCAATATAAGTAATTATTATTAATAGGTCTGAATTATAAAAAATATTAGCTGTTTTTTGGACAAATAGACATGTTTAACAACATTATCTACCATGAATAAAAACATTTTGCTCTTTTAACAGACTATTGTGCATCATTTATGTATCTCCAAAAGTTTTAAAGTTTAACCAATCTCACGTAAGCATGTAATAAATGCAATATAATTTACTAATTGGGCTTCATTTTCTGAAGAGTTACAGCCAATCAGGATACAGGTAATGGAAGAAGTAAGGCTTCCTGACAGTTGTTGTTTTTTCAGAGGCTATAAAGACGCAGCCACAGACGATAGGCTTTCGTGTGACGATGGTGAAGAAGGCCTTCTACAGTACGCCATACAACAGAGCCTAATGGAGGCCGGCACTCACGAAGACCAGGTGAGATTGACCTTGAGGTCAATTAGCTAGCAGAAAGATTGACCTTGACTCAATTAGCTAGAAGGAAGATTGACCTTAGGGTCATCTAACTAGAAGGATGATTGGTCTTGGCTCAATTAGCTAGTAGAAAGATTGACCTTAGAGTCAACTAGCTAGTAGGATTTTAGGGTCAATTAGCTAGTAGATTACGATACGAGATTACGATTGATCTTAGGGTCAAAAAGAGAGTAGGACAATTGACCTTAGGGTCAATTAGATAATAGTTACATTGACTTTAAGGTCAATCAATTTGCTAGTAAGATGATTGACTTCAGATTTATTGTAGCTTGTGGAACGATTGATCTAAAGATCATTGTAGTTAGTCTGTTAATTGACCCCAGGGTAACTGTAGTTAGTTGCATGATTTTTCTTGGTGTTAATGTTATTAGTTTGATGATTGTTTGGGGTCTGTGTAATTATTAGAAACTCCTTAATGTTAAATGACTGGTTGGATCATTGACCAGTGCCTAAATAAGGCTCTTTTGAGTGTGTAGTGTAAGATGATTTCAGTGAGAAGCTGGTATATAAAGTTTAAAATTGAATCACATTGTACTACTCAAGCGAGTTAACATGCCACCTGGCTGCCACTCTCGCTCGGCACTTGCTGCGTCCCCCGCCCCCCGCGCGGCGACCTCCGTGTTTCTTCTTCCTCTAATTGCGAAGCCTTATCATTACTTATCATTACCAAGTATTACAGGACCTCTACTCTATCAAGATTATTCAATTCCACGCTGTACTTCGCACAAACGACATTCGAGCCAGGTGTCATGTTAATTCGACCGAGTTATACGTCATTTGCCAAGGCACTTTGATATACTAGCTAACGACTACAACTTCGTTTGTATAACGAATTAAGAAAATATTTTTTTAGTACGTTCCTACACATCTTGACGAACATAACATACCCTTGAAATTTTAAGTCTCTACGTCTACTGGTTTAGCCTGTAGGCTGTCTTTAGGCTATATCTCCATTAGGCGAACTGTCAGCGGCTGGCTGAGTTTTCGGCGTATCGGTTTAGTACGCCCTTCCATATATTTGTAATGGAGTGTGCACAGTTTGCTAGTTTTCGCTCACTTTACGCAGTTTGCAGCGTTACGTGCGCCGACTGTCTCATGCCTAGATCACACTTACCGAGTACTCGGCCTAGAGCACTGCCTCGGCCGACTCACAGAACAAACCGGTCCCAGTCGGTAGCGGCGCTATGTCATTTATATTTCAGTTCGTCACTTTGCGGCTCACACAGTCGGCCGCTGACATTTCGCCTACAGGGGACACAGCCAAATGGCGGCTCCACATTAGTGGTGTGAAATCAACCGTGAATTCACGGCACAAGTTGTGCCCTACACATTCACGGGATGCTAATAGTCGTTCGTGAAACCCGCCGCGAAATGGACGTAGAAGCTGCTGCTGCAATAACTTTAACAAACAATACCGCCTTTGTAGTCAGGAGGAAACTGGCACGGGGCCGTGAATGTAGATGTGTACACGTGAACGCCGCGCGAAGGAGGCGCGAACCCTTTGTTGCGGGACAAAATACCGACTCTGATCGGGGAACAGGCGTGAACCCCGCGAAAACCTTCCACATTATCGTCCACGCCTGTTTACGGAGCTTCACGCCACTAATGTGGAGCCGTCATAACAGGCAGTCAGTCAGTTCCAAGCCTTTTATATGTATGTTGAGTGATGGTGTGCAGGTGGACGTGTGGGAAGCCCTACGCGGTGCGCGCGTGGAGTCGCCGGCGGCGCCGCGCCCCGTCCGCGTCGCGCCGCAAGCGTTGCTAGCTGAGGACGCGCAGCTGCAGAGGTGAGGCCGTGTACACTGTACAGGGACGTGCGTGTCTTTGGAGCTTAAGGTGCTGCCACACTGCTGTTAAAAAATGTTTACAAACATTTTCTAACACTGAAACATTTACTTACAAATGTTAGGAATTGTTCCATTCTGTTGGGAATTGTTACATTCTTGTAGAATTTAACAATTTCTACATTCTTGTAGAATGTAACAATCCCTTTCATTTGTAAGTAAATGTTCTGTTAGGAATTGTTACATTCTTGTAGAATTTAACAATTCCTACATTCTTGTAGAATGTAACAATTACTATCAGAATGTAACTATTCCTAACATTTGTAAGTAAATGTAAAACGTTTCTTCAATGTAAAAAGTCTTAGAAAATGTTTGTAAACATTTTTTAACAGCAGTGTGGCAGCACTTTTAGCAAAACACGGATGGCTGTGTTCGGCTTATTCCCGAAATCCTCGGTGGAATAATATATTATAATAATAATCCCCACGCCGACAGGTGAAGGTCATGCAAGGTGTTAAACATAATATATTTTGTTAAATTACAGGCGCTGGCGTTTGTAGCTTAGATGTGTGTTTGATTTTATCTGTGGCACGATTGCCAGTTTAGTAGCACTTTTTATATACATAATTTAACAATGAAGTTTACTCATATAAATATCTCTATAATTTTGCTATTTTTAATTATCCTTTTAATTAACTGCAACGCAATACATATAAATTGTCCTTATTCAAGGGAATGATAAACTATTTCCCAAATTCCAGATTTTGGTCCCATATAAATTTCATGAAAATCGATTCAGTACTTTGGTTTTGAAACCAAAATAACTGAAAAAAAAAGTTGTTGAAGTGAACAAAATTGCGTATTTTCCTTACCTTTAACTTTTCAGTGGTGCCTACGGTCACTAGAACAGTCCAATTGAAGTCGGTTGAAGTATGTTTTTGTAAAATCTTGATTATTTGATTTCATTTGTTTCAAATCATGGGGATTAAAGTCCTCTTGATTTGATCAAGTAGAAGAATCAAGGGGCATTTTGGATGAATCCCCTTTACCGCCCGGCTAAAAGCCGTGTTGGCCGAGTGGGAGGTGCCTCCACTTTCGACCCGAAAGTCGTGGGTTCGAACCCGGAGGTCGTACACAAATGGATTCTTCTATTAAAAAAAAACCTATGTGTGCATTAAAACACGTGCTTAACGGTGAAGGAAAACATCGTGAGGAAACTGGCATGTCATAGAACCTAAAAAGTTCGAAAACATGTGTCAAATTGACGAAAGGAGCCTCATTGAAGCGCACTTGAAATCCTTTCACCACACTGGTTTGAAAGAACTAGTGACACGATAAGAAGAAGATCACCGGGAATGTGTAAAAATCTTAGGATATACCCATCTTTACATCGGTGACTGATTTATTTTTTCGCTTCCATTCATCCGTTCCGTTCTCGTTGGCGATTTGCATAGTTGAGCCTTATGTTCGATCAGATCAGATCCACTGCCAGATTCGAATCAGCTTCTGCGACCTCGACAGCTTTGCTGTCAGAAAACCGTCTATAATAATTGATTGATTCAGGCGTTACTTTGCGGAAATCCATAAATATCAACAAATTATATAAATATATTTAGTAATAAATCCGCTTGATTTCTAAACAAAGGTTTTAATTAACTTAACTTTAGTTTAGAACTTTAGTACATATTTATAATATATAAACCAAAGAGTCAACGAACAGAAAACCAAAGTTTAAAGATACGACACGTGTTTCGCCTCTACACAAGGCATCATCAGGAGGTGTGGACTCGCCGAAGTTCGAAACGAGAGTGAATAAACAACGTTGCCCGGCCCGTATTTATACCCGTTATGTTGATGATGCCTCGTGTAGAGGCGAAACACGTGTCGTATCTTTAAACTTTGGTTTTCTGTTCGTTGACTCTTTGGTTTATAATATAGTAATATGTACTAAAGTTCTAAATTAAAGTTAAGTTAATTAAAACCTTTGTTTAGAAATCAAGCGGATTTATTACTAAATATATTTATATAATTTGTTGACCGTCTATAATAGTACGATAACACACGGCTTTTCTACACGCTACACGCCAGCGACTTTGCTTGTAGCGTGTCATGTCGCTCAGTGTAATCGGCGTTTTTACAATCTGCTTCTTTACAATCCACTTGTCTTTTTTACAAGTGGATAAAACCTGTGAAAAAATAGAAAGCCGGGCTAATTTGCATGCCACACGCTGTCGTGTAGGCTTGTTGGCGTGTAGCGAGTATCTTTGCGTATGACACACTCGCTAGCTAGTTCGCTTGTGAGCGTGTAGAAAGTTTTGTGTGTCATCGACAAACGCTCACACGCTAGCTTTTAAAAACGCCAACAATCAGCGTGTGAAAGAACTAGTGACACGATAAGAAGAAGAAGCGTGTAAAAAAGCGTGTGTGTCATCGATGCTTAACTTGCACGGAAAACACATTCTTCATACAAACACAAATCTTCCACATAATTAACAATTTATCATTATTTACTCAGCTGAATCCATGGCTAGTCTCGTACAAAGTGTTGGAGACTTACACTCAAAAACATAAGCCAAATGTGTTCAGCACTAAAATTTTCAGGGTCTTAGACCCATCTTACTGTATTAAATAGATTGTATTATTTTGTTTATATTTCCTTTCTTTTTTTATAGGTAGGTAGATATTTTCATTTTAATTTTGTGTGATGTATTTTATATTTATGTAACATATTTTATGTGCATGATAAATTTAAGATTTAGGCAGATTCGTTTTTTTTTTAAAGTAAAGTTTTTAAATTATTAGATCCTACTGTTTTGGCTAGGTAAAGTTTGTGTACTTTATGTATTATGCACGATGTGGTCATTTATAATTGAAATTGCATGCAACTTAGTTACTATAGAGTTAAATAAGAAATACACGACACCATGTAAATTTTGTTAATGACCCAAATAAATGAATTGAATTGAAAAAAAATAAAATAATAATAATAATACCTCATATTAGCGTATTTTTCAACTACAAAAAAACTTATCCGTGACGTTACTTTAGGTACTTAGAATTTAACAACGTTAAATTCTAAGTACCTAGAATTTAACGTTGTAATAATGTTAACATTTTGAGTAATTCGTCGTTTGCGCTTGTTCGGTTGAATGGACCCTAATTTTACCTTCTCTCAGGCTTGATCTAAAGACGGATTCAAAAATAATATAAATATTTGGTATGTCTAGCCAATTCAATAAAAAAAATTACAGCACCATCGTGAAAATACAATTCTTATAAAATAACTCAATAACAGGTAAATAAAAATAAAATTTATGTCTAGTAGTTATACAGACAGTCTGCAGCTGTGTTGACCGAGCGTACTTGTTGTTTCCATTTAATTTTCATTACAATCATGAAGGTGGCTTACTGGGTAGCGCTCGGCGTGGTTGTGACTCTAGTGGTGTTTGTGACTGTGGTCGTGGCTATACTCGTGTACTACGTGACGTCTCTTAAGCATCCTCATACCCCTTCAAGACCGAAGCCAAACTTCTTTTCAGTTTTAGATTTTCTTACCAAAAACTCTGATACGCGACTCAATTTTGCTCAGCTCGTGCAAAAACATAACAGGCCCTGTGAGGAACATGACGTCACCACTCAAGACGGCTACATATTGAAGTTGTTTCACGTACCCGGCCCTGGGAGTCCTGTTTTACTGATGCATGGGTTCCTGGACTCGGCCGACACTTTCATTCTCCGCGGGAATGGATCGTTAGTTATCGCTCTAGCAGAAGTCGGCTACGACGTGTGGGTCGGCAACTTCAGAGGCAACAAATACTCGCGCCAGCATTCAGACCTCGACCCCGACAATGATTCCAGTTTCTGGGACTTCAGTTTCCACGAATTCGGGATCTACGACCTTCCAGCTATCATCGACTTTGTGTTACTGCAAACGAAACAAAGCAATGTGCACGTTATCACGCATTCGGTCGGCGGTACCGCATTACTAGTGATGGGTTCAGAACAACCCCTATACAACGACAAGGTGAAAACTCACATTGCGATGGCTCCGATCTGCCACATGGACAACGTACGCCCGCCTCTTTCGACACTGTTACGCACTGAATCCTTTTTGAGTATACTGTTCGCTGTTTTTGGGAAACGGGAAGTGTTCGGCAGTCGATCTCAGACGGCGTCCTTCATTCGCTACTTCTGCGCAGTGGAGTTCGCCGGCAAGCCGTTGTGTCTTAACGGAGGGTTTTTCCGCTTGACGGGTCGAGACGATGAGGAAGTGACGTCTGATTTCCTCCCGGATATTTTTGGCCACTACCCTGCCGGGACCTCGATGAGGAACGTGGACCATCTAGTGCAGTTGTTTGTACGGAAGAGCTTTGCGCAATACAATTCCGGGATTATAAGCAGTTTAATGAACTTCCTGTTTAGTTCACCGTCAGAATATGATCTCAGTGCAGTGACGATGAGGACCGCGCTAGTCGTCGCCGCCAACGATAAAGTGTCCACGTTAAAAGACAACGCGGTGTTGAGGGATGAACTCCCAAATGTGGTGGATTACCGTGTAATGGAACGGGCGCAGTTCAATCATATCGACTTCGTTTGGGGGAAGAATATGAAAGACTACCTGTTTCCGCATATATTTGAAATTCTAAGCAGATTTGACTAAAAGTATTCCAAAATTTATAATTTTCTTACTGTAGTTTTGTAGCTCACTAACACCAACAACGTAGTTCTATTCTTATATTTAAGCTAACCAATAAATAACAATTTGATAGACTGCTGTTTTTTTTATTAACATGTTTTTAACTAGAATTTTACAAATCATATTCAGATGAATGTGTGCTCATACGAAATTTTCCAATCTAGATTCAACGCTAAATCGCTAAATGCTCGGTTTAAGGCACTATAGCTAGACTCGTAGATAATACTAATTCGTCGACAACCACTTGTTTGTAGTAGATATCCCTATAATACGTACCATTGAACTTCGATTTCGGCTTTTCGCTTTAAGATCTTAATAAGAAAACTCATCACTTAATCTAAAAAAGTTGACTGGCTATCAACACTTAGCCTTAATCTCAGGAGCATGAAACTTGCCTACTTGCACTAAACTACCTCTGTTACTCGCTAGGAAGATCTTAACGGCCCAGTTTCAGACCGTTAAGATCAGGAAACCCTGGTTGGAAAAAGTGACAAACATTATATACTTCTATATCTTAGCGAGTAAAGTTGTTAAGGAACTTTTACAGTTTAGTCCAAGAGGGCATTAGAGTATAATTGTCTTTATATAATCGTGGAAATTTCTTGTTTTTGCACCTTCTTCTTCTTCTTATCGTGTCACTAGTTCTTTCGAACCAGAGTGGTGAAAGGATTTCAAGTGCGCCTCGAAGAGGCTATTTTCAAGCATTAAGATTATCCATATTATTATATAAGATATATCCCTGTTCTTGATGCAAAAACAAGAAATTTCTACTTCAACGTTGTAGCCGGGATGTGTACGCTAAGTTTTTTTATTAATGTAAAACACTAGTCTTCTTAAAGCTGCACTGTGTAGATATACGCCACAGTAGGCTAGGCTAACCGCTAGTTGTATGCAGAGCGATCGAAGCGTCGTTGGCGTGCCTCCCGCCGGGCGCGTGCCCGCTCCCCGCGCCCACGCCCGCCCTCGCCCCCGCCCCGGGCGAGGGCGAGGGCGAGGACCAGGGCGAGGGCGAGTCGGACGCGGCGCTGCGGGCCGCTCTGGCGCTGTCTGTGCGGGAGCAGAGTCTGCGCGATCAGCAGCTGGAGGCCGAGCAGCGGGCGCTCGACGAAGCGCTCAGACTCTCCCTTTTAGATATATAACGGTACGATAATACTATCTTATTCTGTTTAGGGGGTAAAGCGGTCTGCACTGGCGTCCCGTTGAAGGGTGCATTGTGCATTGCCCCCCGAAAATTGCAATTAACCCTGTCCCAGATATACTATCATTCTACATCCTACTAGGGTAGCACCATAGATGAATAATGGTGTTCATATAGAACACCAAGATGGAGTCGTAAGACAGAACCAAAAAAATTCAGACACCTCGTCAATAAAAATGAAATACCTACATTTTCAAATATTTTTTGTTACTTTTTACGATTGAATTTATTTATCAATAAAAAATGCCTCATAATTCATAACAATCTTATTAAACTAGCGCTTTTCCTTTTCTGTTTCGAAAATTAAATGTTATATAATGTTAGTTAGTTCTTTCAACAAATAAATAAATAAAAATATATTTTTTTTCAGATCTCATTAGCAAATTGAAGACAGCGTTCTACCAAAAGAAGACTCGTTTGATTTAGACTATTTATTTTAATAGTTCAATGTATGAGAAAGCAAGGTAAGGTGAAACTGTAAATTATGATCTTTATTATACAACAGTATAAAATATATTTAAATAAAAAAATCCGGGAAATTCTGTTCGAATATAAATCGTTTATAATCTGTTTTAATTTGAATTTTTATATAATTATATTTTGAATATAATTGTATATTCTATTCTTTAACGGAATTAATGCAAGACGCCATGTTTTGTCAAAACATGTCGATCAGTTTTTTCCACTCACGGTATGTGTTATTATCGCTATTGAAAATTTTATTATATTTATTAATAACCGATGTTTAAATAATAACTAACGTATACATTATTATTATGAGTACTCTATGAGTATCGTGTAATACGCATTTCCGTATATTATTAATGTAATCTAATATCCCTGAAAACTGCGGGAGAAAATATAAGAGCGAACCCCAATGCTCCGTTGCGTTGCGTTGCGCTGAACTGCGACGCAACGCAATGCAAAGTTAGTTGTAGAAAAACAAAGATGTACACAATGTAAACTTACATAGAGCTTCGTTGTCAAAACTGTTGTACATAAGTTGTGAGTATACATACTGTTATTTACCCTTGTGTCTTAATCTCAATGTACCCCTTGTATTCCATTCGTATATTTAGCAATAACTTATAAATAAAATATGTGTGCAATAAATAAATTTGTAAATGTTTTACAAATTCCCTGTAATAGTAGAATATAATATTTAAATACCTAAGGTCCAAGTACATACGCGTCACATATTTATTATTAAAATCTTTAGAAATATTTAATTTATATATATACTGAACACTAACACAGAGTACAAATTCTTTTCTTTTTCAGTGTCATAAATAACAGGCCAAGTGCAACTAAAGGTGAAATAAATAGCTAAATAAAAATAAATAAAAAAGGTGAGATCGATTCTCGAGTTTTTTGACGTGACTACGTCTAATAAATTGATATACGCCGGCTGCATGCACGAAAACGTTGACGTCATTGTCCGGTAACGCTCATTGTCTCGTTACGCTGGTTATGACTTTGCCACGTTAAACTATCGTTCGTAAACCAACATTACAGACAACCAATTTTTTCTATAAATGCACTTTCGTCTTTAGAATCTTCTGTAATTTTTTAAACAAAACTTCCCATCGAGCTTTTTGCCACACCCTGAGTAAAATAATATATAATAAAAAATAATTATGAGTACTAATTGATTGTTTTTAGTTATTTTTTTAACATTGTGTTGACAATCCGTCCGCCGGAAATTAAAATATTATGTTTAGGAGCTAATGGCTATATTTTACAAATATTTGTGATATAATGTTATCTTTGCAGTAACAGGTATTAGATTGTTGTGTTTCTATGGTAATAGTGATTTTTCACCTAATGCGTCGATGACACACGGCTCTTTTACAAGCTGATTGTTGGCGAGTTTGAAAGCTAGCATGTGAGCGAGTTAGCTTTCGGTAAGGATTGTCAACAAACAGATTGTAAAAATGCCGATGACACTGGGCGAGTTTACAAGCTACAAGCGAACTCGCTGGCTTGTAACGTGTAAAAAAAGCCGTTTTATTGCTTAAGAAGTGTGTCGGTTTGGTGCAAAACAGATAGTTTAGGAAAGTAGTTAAAAAAATACTTCTCTGAAGCGTCGACGACACACGACTAGTTAACAAGCTACAAGCCGGCGAGTTCGCTTGTAGCTTGTAAACTCGCCCAGTGTCATCGGTTTTTTTACAATATACTTGTTGACAATCCTTCCCGAAAGCTTACTCGCTCACTCGCTAGTTTTTAAACTCGCCGGCTTGTAGCTTGTAAACTAGCCCTGTGTCATTGTCGCTTAAGAATATACTTACCGTTTCAATTTTTTTTTCATAGACACCTGGATCCCTAAAATTCCCATTATTTGGCTTGTAAACTAGCCCTGTGTCATTGTCGCTTAAGAATATACTTACCGTTTCAATTTTTTTTTCATAGACACCTGGATCCCTAAAATTCCCATTATTTGGCTTGTAAACTAGCCCTGTGTCATTGTCGCTTAAGAATATACTTACCGTTTCAATTTTTTTTTCATAGACACCTGGATCCCTAAAATTCCCATTATTTGGCTAATCCAAAGAAAGTAGATACATACATCAGGATAAGCAATTATGTGATATAAGTCGGTGTTTATTCTAAGTCTGTGTGTTTTTTTAGTATTATAAATTTACAACATAAACAATACTTATTGTATGTAGCATTTTATTTCTGTGCTAACAGAGTATCTTGTACGGGGATAGATATAAGCAATGCTGCACCAAATCTACAGAATCCACGCATTGATCATAATTTTTGATCGGTCTTGATCACCATTCTTGATCAGTTTTGATCGGTCTTGATCATTATTTTTGATTGGTCTTGATCATCATTTTTGATCAGTTTTGATCATCCCTTTTGATCGGTCTTGATCAGTCTTGATCATCAATTTTGATCGGTCTTGATCACTATTTTTGATCAGTCTTGATCATTATTGATCGGTCTTGATCATAAGACTTGATGCTATTTTCATAACTAATAGTTATCAAACGAGAGACAGTATAAAACTTCTAATATAAAGTATTATTTTATATAAATTTAAAGTAATTTATTTATCAAAATTTACACACAAAGCGCTATGTGTTTAATACTTGTGCTTATACTATTAATTATTTTTTTATTTGTAAGTATAAGTAGGCTTTAATTATAATTATGTATATTCTGTGCATACGTCCTTTTGCAACTGTAATTTTATGTAACCAATAATGTAAATTTCCAATGTCTATGTAATCCTGACAAAATGTAAAATAATATTATTATAATCTGTGTATTAACTTTCCATCTTTGTTTCAATTTCTACTACTCGGGCGAATGAACATGACACCTGGCTCGAATGACGTTTTTGCAAAGTACAGCGTGGAATTGGATAATCTTGATAGAGAAGAGGTCCTCTAATACTTGGTAATGATAAGAAAGAGAGGAAGCATCAAGTTCCGAGCGAGAGTCAGCCAGGTGTCATGATAATTCGCCCGAGTAGCATTTACTCTGATGTTTTAGCAGTAACTAATTTTTTTCCTATAGTTATAAGGTATGTTTTTATACTTACCATTTACCCGACGACGCCGATAAAAAGCCGTGTTGGCTGAGTGGGAGGTGCCTCGACTTTTGATTCGAAGGTCGTGGGTTCGAACCCGGTCGTACTCTAATGGATTTTCCTATGTAAAAAATCTATGTGTGCATTAAACACGGTAAAGGAAAACATCGTAAGGAAACCGGCATGTCATAGAATCTAAAAAGTTCGAAAACATGTGTCAAGTGCACGAGAGGACACTTGACACATGTTTTTCATCTTCGAGGCGCACTTGAAATCCTTTCCCCACACTGGTTCGAAAGAACTAGTGACACGATAAGAAAAAGACCTGACGATGCTCGTTTTTTGCATTAGCTTAACTACTAAGGAGATAGGGGTAATTAAAAAATATGCACAATGATTATCTATGTATTTAAAATTTAATTTTCATTACTTATATACAAATTACAACATTTACTATTATAGTAGGTAATACTCCGTCCTATATTTACATCGTAACAGTACACTTTAGAAGCGTAGTCCATTTATTAAATAAATAACCTACGTCAGGAAAGTTTTGGAATACACGAACGATAACAATAGCTCGACGGGGGTGGACTTTGTATCCTAATAACTGGGTGCAATTTGCAACTGGGTACATTTTGCAACTGGGTATAATTTGCAACTGGGTACAATTTACAACTGGGTATAATATGCAACTAGATACTCTTTGCAACAGGGTACAATTAGCAACTGAGTGTACATTGAACTTGGGTACAATCTGCAACTGGATAAAAATGATAAATGGGTAAAACCCATTGTACGTTACTAACTGGGATAACCCATCGTGTCATTCGTTTTCTCAAAATCGGCTACGACAGCTCTATTTAGTCTTTTCAGATGACGCTGATTAATTTATTATTATTTCAGATGTTTATTAAAAATTACATAAGTACCTAAGTATTAAAATGTCCTACAATTTGTTCGTTTTTCTATTGTATGACGGTACTAACGGAAATACTAGACTAACGTATAGTACATCAATCTGATAATCACGTTCAGTGTTATATTGGTACAAGAGACTTAGGTACTAAAACATTGATGAAACACATCCCATATTACAAGTAACATTGAGAGAGACAAAACATTAAAACCCTTGACACATCGATTGACATGAAACACTTATCCCTATGACATCAAAATAATACCCAATGGTAGGATAAATATAAACCGTATTCACGATCGACAGAGAGGACAATTGAATACAGGCTTTGTTAGAACTTGATTATCTCGATATTCTCATAAAAGATCTTTATTCGCTTAAGATATAAATGGACTTTTATTGTGGGTACGGTCAACATCAAAAGTCGTACATTTTTAACAATGTGGTGTATACAGTTAGTTTAGAACTTTAATGATGTTAATTCAATATATGTAATGTTAATTCAATATATCTAATGGTGTAAAGCGATTTTGAAAATCGGAATGTGATAATCGACTTTTAATGCTGACTGTACGTCGCTAAGTATCAGTATGGCCGCCTATTCTAAAATATTGAATCACACACAACATTTATTATATTTTATTTATCGGAATATTATAATAAATTGAATATTAAAATTGAATGGTCCATCCCCGTCCTACATTGCACACTAAATACTTCACATGATAAATACTCCCAAGTAAAGTAACAAGAACAATTAAAATCATTGTAAACTTAAAACAATAACAAAATAAATATCATTTTATTTCGAAAAATTAAACGTATACCGAATCTGCGTCGTTATGACAAAATTATTTACTCTATTCCATACCTTATTATGACAAAAGATGGTATCTTACAGGTATTATGTACTTCTTACAGCTAATCTAATGTGAAAATATTTTCTTATTTGATGATTTTGAAACATTAACCGGGAATGACCCTTAATTCTGAAGTCATTAAGACGATATTCGGATTATAAATTAGGTACGACGCTAACACAGACTTAGTACTGGCTAAAATGAGGAATCAACTGTATTATTACCTGAAAACAAATTTTTTATACGTTCAGAACTAAATTTCATCTATTTTCAGTGTTTCGGTCAAACGTCGACGTCACAACCGATATTTTAAGGCCAGAAGACTTATAGCTATTTACACTGAAATATTGATATAGCAAGTTTATACAGTTGAAAAGATACTGTTATAATTTAAAAATGTCATGTTATAAGTGCATAGAGATCATAACCTCTCATTTTAACCAGAGATAATAATTATGTCGTAACATCAACTCTAGTAGATACATCAAGAGTTGGAGATATGACTATTACAACAAAGCTGAAGGCAGATTGGGACTTGAAATAACTTTTTTTTTACATTTATTAACCTTAAGACTTCATTGATATTTGATTTTTGTATAATAATAATTTGCGTTGCAATTATTTATTAAGACAAAATTTGCAACAATAATTCTCAGTCATTTGAGAATTTAGTAGACAAGCATTATGTAAAGTCGGCTCTTTAATTGTCTTTACACCCAGCTTACGCCGGTGTCCTCTTGTGATAAAACCACTTTTGGTTTATATTAAGGTATATCTTAAGTAGTTTAATCACATCAGTAGTTTACTCTCACACACACATGTGTCTGTGTGAGTGGTTTAATCACAAGAGAACACCGGCGTAGGCTAGGCGTAAAGACAATCACAGAGCCGAATGTACTTACTTAATTAAAAAAAGCTACAGTCAGCTTTACAATAAGAACTTTTTTCGCTGCATGTTTTGCCTATTGGAAATAATATAACCAACTATGAAAAATATATTTATAAACTACGTTATAATGGAAAGTACAGTTCCGATAGAAAGTAAAAAGCCGAGTCTTGCAAAAAGTGGACTTAGTTAGCCCGTCGACGCCCGGCGTGCTATTCAAGATAAAACCAGAACAGATTTAAATTTCAAATCCCAACTGCATTCAGTCCACATACATAAATTAAATGCATCGTATCGCCACTTAACTTTTCTAACTACGTTTAATATACATTCACAGTCCTACTTACGCCCGGCGTCCATTCAACACAGCTAAAAAAACATTAGTTCGTATATGTGTGGGAATAAAATACAATTTTCCACAACTCTGATAAAAACCCAGTTGAATCGGAACGAATTCAATTGAACGAATGAATGAATAATATAAAAAGCTTCTGAATCAATCGTCGTTCGACTAGTTTCAATTACAAATCGATAAATCTTCATGATTCAATTCATTGTTTTTTTCTGAAGTATCTACATAATATATTTTTGTGAAATATGAAAATTGGTAGAAAATTTTCTTATTTTTGGACTTAAGAAGACCATGTTGAGTGGGCGCCAAGTAAAGAAATGATTGCATTTTGGAACTAAGCGCCTCTCCGCGCGTGTCGTTCAATATCACAACTAAATAGAAAACTACGCACTTCCGCTCTGTACCCGATACACGCACCATCTTATAAATAGGATATGGTATTGAGAGCATCTACGGTACGGTGTAAGGACCAAGTTAAGCGAGAAACCTAAACTTCAGACCTAATACTGCTTACGTTAACTTATTAATAAAAATATATTTTATACGGTCTTGAAGTAACATAGACCAGTAGATGCTCAAAGGTGGGCTTTTCGGAACCACTGTGAACTTATCTGTCTGAATTAAAGCTCAGTGAAATACAAGATTGGCATCGAGGAGGCCAGGTCTAGGTACAAATCTGGCGTGCAAATTAATGCTTAGAAACACCGCCAGGTACACAGATTAGTTCAAAGTTTCAAGTCGTGGAGAATTCTAAAGGTGCCAAGACAGTGCATTTGGCACCTGGCACACTTGGCCACTTTGGCCAGTTCTGTCCTTTCGGACGCCACAGCGGGTCAACACGGGGCTCTAACAACATCGGACGGATAATTTCGTTCACCATTTCGGGGCTTGTGAGGTTACTGTTCAAGAAGGAACCTTTTCAATTTACTGAACACAATACGTACCTAAGAAAATGACAATTTACAGAACTTAAGGTCACTAAGAAAGAATAAAATGAAGTTTCTGACGCAATTATGTTTGAAAGTGACGAGGCGACCGAAAGGCTCTTAAATGGGTCATTCCTGTTTTGCCCACCAGCTTTGCTTTAGTGGGCAGAACAGGGTAGATCTCAAAAGTATCACACAATGTTTAGCGTTCATAGTATACATTTCAGAGTTACCATAGAGACTTATCTTTTTAATCGCGCCTGAAAATGGCAATCTTTAAGAATATGATGAGGTCGCTGCGCTTTGCAACAGGTCTGTGGTGTCAAGAGGTGGTGCCTTGACCGCGATGCCAGTTGCGAGATACGGCAAGCCTTTAGGATTAAATATTACTTTATTATGATCCTTTGACGTATGTGCAATCTATTGCTAGACTTTAAGGTAAACTGCAACTATCTGTGTAGGTAGGTACAGAACCTTTGGTTGCGTGATCTTAAAAAATAAGTATCTATAAATATGCCTCAGCGTTTAAGAAAATACAAAGTTAAAACAAAATTTTAAGTAACAGTATTGCACATTACATAAAGGTTAGAAAATCTAATTCAACAATTTTACAGTTTTCAACAGTTATAAATAAGAGACGGTATGCGAAGTAGCCAATGGTTATTTATGACTAACAGTATGAGCGTACAATTAATGGGGTAAGTAATTTGATTACCTTGCTACATTCCGCTGTTCGCTAACCGTAATACTATAATAAGTAGATGTTACTTTCAGAGCCATGATAAACTAATGAACTAAAATTATAGGTTCATTTAATTGCTGCCAAGCTGTTACCGCTGGTAATAGGACAATATCCAAAAAGCTAGTTATTTTTGCCACTTAATGTATTAGGTACTCAGCATCAATTGATCACGCTTGCCTCGCATCTTGATTTTATTATGACTCTGACCGTTACTCATTCTAACGCAAACACATTAATGTTCCGATTACCAACGTAAAGTATGCAATAAAATACAAGTTAATAGATTAAATAGGTTCATATAAAATTATTACAGTCACTTTGATAACATGTTTTAAATAGATAGGTTTTCGTTGAAAAGTTGCCGGGTTTTGGTGGGTTTGGTATCGATCTTATAGGTACGCATTTTTTATGAATATAACTGAATTAATAAGGTAATTTTTCAATACTCGACAAACATTTTATAAACCGCTGGGCTATTCCACAGCTAAAACCGTTCTTGTACTTATAGGTAATAAAACATTATTTAGCTAACATAAATAGGTACTTTTTCGTGAAAGCGATACCAAATCCCCCTTTTCCCGTAAGAGCATCCACCAAAGCGGATAAGAGAGATGTGTAAAACATCAATAATAACGCCTTCTATCGTTTCCTTCAGAAATACGAAATTGAAAATCGTTTTTTAAGGCCAATTTTCCCCTTAATGACATGTTATCTGGTTGGGTAACTATTTATAGGCTACTGTAGGTTTGTCTATTATTGTAATCCGTTTAATAGGTATGTTTAGAGATTATTTGACACTGACATATTTGATATAAAGGGTAAAGTTATCGCGCTAGAAGTTATATTAGGTATTGGTTGTTTTTCCCCACCTCCTGTCAGTTTTGGTGGATTAGTGCGCTAAAGTTCAGCTCCTCATTTGCCCCCCTCTCCTCCCCCGTGTGCTCACTGTGGGTGCGCGGGCGGCCCGCGCGGAGCCCCTGGTCAGTCGCCCGTAGCCGTCACTGTCGTCCAACTCCACGGGCTCGTGTAGCCTTTTTGGCTGGAAAGAGAGAAAACAACACGTTAGAAAGGTTATATTTTTTTTATACGCTAAGATGAGCAGTCTCGAGTCTTCTTCATCAACCGACCTCCTGCAACCGCAACAATGTCGTCGGCCCATGGCGTAGAGGCGTGAAAGTTTCATATATATTATCTATATTAATATAATTATACTATTCACATAGTATTTTTATTATTTTTAACTTTTGTTGTTGACTGTACGATCGATTAACAAAGCTTTGTTAGAACTGTAACCTACTAGCTTATGCCTGTAGTATGCTAGATGCCCGTATACTTATGTAGGTATAGGTACCGATAACGACCGGATGAGAGCAATATAAACCTAGTGAAAGAATCAAGTCAGGGAAGGCCGAAGAAGTAGAATAAACACCGCGGTAGACTCCGTACACTTTATTGAACTTTGCAATGTACAATCATTTTGTAGTATAATCACTTTAAAGTTTTAGGTATGTACCTTAATATTTAACTCTAACCACACTAGTTGTTACTTCGGTGTCGCAGAACAGACTGCCCGATCGACTTGCCATTTCCCACCCAACGACCCGCTCTCCCCACCATTTTCATAACAGGTGATGGTTCGATGAGCGAGTAGCCAATCAGGAGGCAAGCCGTCGTATTACCAGCACAATAATAATAGTTTACACGCAATACAACTAGATGGCGCTATTGTAACAAATTCAAAATCATTAAAATATGAGTAACGCTTACAGATTCGTCCATCCTGACTATCATTCACGACCTCGTGACTTATGGTAATTACAAAGTGCCAGATTTAATTTAAACATTACAACATCATTCGAATTACATTGATCTGTTTACTTATAATTTAACAATTTTGTATGAATAATCATAAATTATACATGAATCATCTATTATTTACATTTATAACTGATCATAGACAGGCATCAAGCCAACTATCCATATTTCTTACCATACTAACCATACTAACCGTACTAACCATACTAACCATACTAACCATACTAACCGTACTAACCATACTAACTGTACTAACCATACTAACTGTACTAACCATACTAACCGTACTAACCGTTCTAATCGTATTAACCATACTAACAGTACATATTTGAGATTTGGCTCCCATTAGACTAAATTGACAACGAAAGCTAATGTAAATGCAAAACCAATGCTTATACGACAGCTAATGCGACAGCGAAAACTAAATACGAAAAATCGGGTTTTATATCGGGTTTAAGCCTAATATTAAAGCATTTGTAAATTTTCTTAGTCTTATGATGTCAGTAGTTAGTTTACATCTCAAGTATATCATGTTGATTTTATTTTATAACATTATAATAATTTACACTTGAACTTAATATCTTATTCATTCTTATCACCACTCTCTTCCTCACTCACTCTATCATCATCAGTACCATATCTTAGGTCTTTTTCGTTAGAACTTTCATCACTGTCACATGACCTTGTAAAGTTCAACCACGGGTATATGTTTTCTACAGGGTGTACGCCTTTATACAAAGGTTTTCCTTTACGTTTAGTAATGGGCGTATCTTCAACCATATACCTATCATTGCTCATTACTCCAATAATTTTATATGGCCCTAAGCACTTTGATACTAACTTTTTACTTTTGCCTGGACACAAAATGGATCTTTGTACCCTCACTAAATCTCCTACATTAAATTTTCGAGGTTTGCTCCTAGACTTGTCGAACAATGTCTTTTGATTTTGTTGAGACTTTGTTATATGATCATCGACTTCTTTCCTAATGCTACTTAGATCTTCCCTGATGTTACAATGCCTGTCCTCGTTATCTATGGTTGAGCGAATACTACCTTCAGCCATACTAGTTAATTTCAGTCCAAATAATACCTCCGCAGGAGTACGTGCTATCCCTTTATTTGTTGTGTTGTTTAATCCCCATTGGACGTCTAAGACTTTACTATCCCAATCTGTCTCATTTTTCCCGTGATTCATTGCCGTTAAAGAATCCAAAATGGTGCGGTTGTATCTCTCCACTTGTCCATTCGCTCGTGGAGTGGCAACTGCGTTCATAACATGTTTCACTCCTACCTCACTTAAAAACGTACCAAACTTTTTACCAGTAAAAGTAGAGTACCTATCGGTTATTAATCTTACAGGACACCCAAAAGTTGCGAAGTAGTCCTTGAACATTTTTATTGTTGTAAATGTCTTTGTGTTTCTGACTGGTTTCAATATTATAAATTTGCTATAAGAGTCTATTATGACTAATAAATATTTGTTTTTATTCTTACTTGTATTAAACGGACCCAGATGATCCGCGTGGAGAGTATGGAATGGTTCCGAAACTTTTGGTATCGGGTGCAAATAACCAGATTTTTTTCCTGCAGGAACTTTACTGTGAGCACATTCCAGACACGATTGTACGTATTTGCTAACAAATCTTTTCATTTTTGGGAACCAATAGGATTCTTTTATTTTATCGACTGTTTTTTCAATAGAAAAATGCCCTATATCATCATGACATGCTTTTAGAATGTGCCACCGCACGCCCTTCGGTACTAACCATTTAAGCCCACTATCAGTCACTCTATACACATTATTCTGTTTAAGACAAAAGTTTTGCTTTATATCTATCACATTTTTACTGTCAGGATCCAGTAACACGCTTTTGATCCGCTCTACTTCACTGTCAGCTGACTGAACTGTTTTAAGCCAATCATTAGAAATGTTGAATATGACTGGTAAATCTATATCTTCTATGTCGTCACAAGCAACAGGATTGCGGCTAAGTGCATCAACATGACACATCCCGCTACCAGATTTGTATTTTATCTCGCAATCAAATTCTTGTATTAAACCCCACCAGCGAGCAACTCTCGGCACCATGTCCCTTTTCGTGAAAGTTGCACGTAATGAGTTACAATCGGTGACGATTGTAAATGGCATGCCAAATAAGTACGGTCGAAACTTCACGAGTGAGGACACGACTGCTAGGGTCTCAAGCTCGTAAGCTGAGAAATATTGCTCAACTGGCGAAGTCTGGCGACTAAAATAAGCAACCGGTTTTAGATCGCCACTGATCTGTCTCTGAAGGAGAATACCACCTACACCCAATTTACTGGCATCAGTATGCAATTCAGTAGTGAGAGATGGATCATATAGGGCCAAAATAGGTCTAGAAACCAGCCTACTTTTAAGTTCGTCAAATGCCTGTTGCTGGTCACTCCCCCAGCTCCATGGGACATCATTTTTCAATAATGATGTTATCGGTTTAGCTAGGGTGGAAAAGTTCATTATAAACTTCCTAAAGAAACTTGCTAACCCTAAGAATTGACGAACGTTATGTACGTTTCTTGGAGTTGGAAAACATTTCACAGCATCCATTTTCTTACGACCTGGCTTTATACCCTCGGCGGTTACCTCAAATCCCAGAAAGTCAACAGATGTCTGAAAAAAATTACATTTACTGGGTTTTAACGTTAAATTGCTAGTTCTCAACCTTTCTAGGATTTGTTGTAACTTCCCTAATCCCTCTTTGAAAGTTTTGGACGGCACCAACACATCATCCATATACGCTACAGCTGTACTGAAACGAAGCGGGCCTAAAGCTTTATTTATTGTCCTCTGGAATACGGATGGTGCGTTGGCTAGACCGAACGGCATTCTGTTGAATTCCCATTGTCCATCGGGAGTTACAAATGCAGTTTTAGCCTTAGCTTCTTCTGCAAGTTCAATTTGGTAATACCCACTAGCCAAATCTAACGTAGAGTAAAATGAATTACCCGACAACCTATTCATCTGGTCTTCCATACAAGGAAGAGGATAATGTTGCTTTATAGTTTTTCTGTTCAGAGATCTGTAATCGATACAAAGTCGTTTGTCCCCAGTTTTCTTTTTTACTAAAATGATGGGGCTAGCATACGGTGAATTTGACTCCCTGATTACGCCCGCATCATTTAATTCACCGACCATGCCTTGAACTTCCTGCCTTTCTCTTTCTGACAACCTATAAGGTCTATAAACTATTGGTTGATCATCACTAAGGTTTATGTCCATCGTTTCTAAACTTGTGCACCCTAACTCACTTAACGAAGTCGCAAAACAATCACGGTAAGAATTAACTAAGTCCAAAAGTTCGAGCTTATGACTCTCTGCAATGTCACCAATATTCAAATCATTCAGCGTAAACGGTTGCGGTGGCTCTTTAACTTCTATCCTATTCACTTCACTCAGTCCAAATGATTCCAAAACAATCTGTACCCGAGCAACTAACTCACCTTTCATCATTGTAATAGGTTTCGCGCCTGCCGGAGTTAACCAAATCTCACCGCTACCATTTCTTAACGTATAAATACCTTCCTCTATTTGATACTCCTTACCTGGCTGTCCCCTAAAACCACCCCGAACATAAATATCTCCGTCAAATTTTGTATCACTCTTTACTTCTACCAAATCACGATTCTTTACAGTAATGTCATTTGCTATACGTAACGGCAGAATATTTTTTTGTTCACCTTCAATGTCATAACATGTTCCGAATACTAGGTCTTTGTCAGTTTTTAGAATTTGAACATGTGATTGTTCTGTGAATGTCTGACCTATCAGTAAAGGGTATTTGAGATAATGGTCTGGCACCACAACACATGCTACATCAGCTTTCACACCTTGAATCTGAATCAGAGCCATTGTTGAGCCTAGAGAATTTACTATCGCCCCTCCAAATCCTACCATCGGATAGCTTACATGGTTGTCAATCCTATCGAGCACCTTCTTCGCCTCGCTTTCTTTAATTAAAGTTAACTCACTACCTAAATCTACGAAACACATGCTTTCATGACCATTAATGACTACCTGCTGTATGTATTTGTTCGAACTCGTATTCTTACCAGACTCATTAATAATCAGAACAGATTTTTGCTCGCTAGTCCCCTCTTTTCTTCGGTAACATTCAGATTCCGAATGCCCAACCAAAGAACAGTTAGTGCATTTTTTTACGGGTTTCGGACATTTTGATGCTACATGGCCCTCCTGCTTGCAGTTATAGCAGCGTATAGTATTACCGGGAGTTTTAGGTTTATTTGGAACGTTAAAAGCACTATCCCTATTCGCATCTACTCGAACCCTCCGAGTTGGTAAATTTCCACTTCTGTAAGGTCCGGTTTTAGCATTACGCAGGTATGCCAGCAATTTATCTGGATCACTAAATTGCGCTGCTTCCGCACCTAGACGCACTGATCTATCGTCGACCCCATGTATAATACATTCTACTGCCCTTTTACCTGTAATGTCACATCTATTTAGGAGAGCTACTTTTTCGTAAAAATATTCTTCGAGTGACTCACCAAACCTAGCCCTTTTTGCCAGCATTTCAGTCAGCATTTGACCGTAATTTTCTTCTGACGGGAATGCGGATTTAATTTTAAGTTGCCACTCTGCCCATGAAAACAATAGTGAAGGTAAACCCTCGTACCATTTTTTTGCTACTCCTACAAGCTTGGGTACTGCGTAATGTACTATCTGTCTATCAGTCCAACCATACAATATCGCGCATTCATTCACTTTAGTAAGCCAGTTATCTACACTTTGATTTTTTAATGAAGGGTCAAATTCGGGTACAACGTTTGTTTGGGAAAAAATTTCCCTGTTTGTTTGTGAGGATGACAGATGGTTTAACATTTTAGCAAACTGAGACATAAACTCACGCGTAGGGTCTATGTTAGGTAGGCCGCCCGACGCATGCTCTCCATGTTTATCTCCCCTGCTGTTGTGTTGAGATGCTCGTGTTCCTTGTGCAGCATAATGTTCTCCATCCTGATCTCGCCTGGGTTGCAGCAACGGCGAGCAGTGGTGATGCCTCGACCGTTCTTGATCAATGTGTTGAAGTGGCGAGCGGCTGCGATGTCTCGACCGTTCCCGTTCAGGTTGTGGTGGTGAGCGGGTGCGACGTGGCGACCGTTCCCGTACAGGTTGCAGTGATGAGTGGGTGCGACGACGCGATGGCGACCGTTCCCGTTCAAGTGGTTGCAGTGGTGAGCGGGTGCGACGTCTTGATGGAATTATGGGTGATAGTAAGCGTTCCCGCCCTGTAGTTGGACTACGCCGTCGTAGCTCACTCCGTCTGGAAGGAGTACGTAGTGTGCGTAGCCTCAGTTCGTCGTCGTTGTCTGGTGCTGAGTAGACTCCATCGTCATCTTCTGGCGGTGCTGTTGTTTCATCAGTACCGTCCATTTGGTTGTTGTTTGTCGGACTGGGAATAAATGTTAAAGGACATCAAATGTTTTTTTATAAATCTGTAATTGATTTAGTGGGTTGTAGTATTGTACCCAATAATAGCCTTCAGCCTTTTTAAACTTAAGTTTTGACTGACTGTCTGATACACAATTAACAAGTAAAACCACTGGACTGGACGTACAGGCCGAAATTTCAAGTTTTGTGTTCACAGAGAGGTATAAGCGCGTACTATAGAATTTCGGTTGTTCGCAAACCAAGAAACAAACAGTTGTAAGTTTCACTAGAATTTAAGTAAAATTTTACATTACAGCCGTTTACTGTCCCAGATAAAAACAAGTGGAAACAGCGACATAATTTTACAGTCTACAATAAACTATCAAAAGTATAAATAGGTAAAACAAATAAGCCACTTAAGCCTTTGCTGTAAGTCTCACGTTGTTGTGCCCTTACTGGGTGTATGTTTGATACTCATGACATTTAAGATCTCTACGTAAACGTACAATGCAAATAAACCATTAACTATACTATGTATGTTTCGTTCCGTTTTTTTTTTTTTTTTTTTTTTTTTTTTAATTATGATATGCTTTTTCTAAAGACGAGAAAATGACTAATCTTTTATCCTTTAACTTTTACTAACGTGCTGTGTACGTGTTGTGCTACCGCATTACTACTGGTTTATGTAGGTATGCAAGACTTTATTAACCTTATAGTCGTAATAGTCGCTACCAAAGAGTATAGTGGTTGCGTTTCGCCATACAATACATATTTCTTTAAAAAAAAACGACTCATCGCGTAGATAATACTCGAAAAGGAAAACCTTTTCTTTGTACCCCATTACGACGGCAATTTTCACACGTAGAAAAGTGTTTCTGTACTAGTTAATGCAATCCAAAAAGAAAGTACAAACGAACGTACCTTTCACTTGTTGTCAATCCCACTTCTGACTTGAAAGAATCAAGTCAGGGAAGGCCGAAGAAGTAGAATAAACACCGCGGTAGACTCCGTACACTTTATTGAACTTTGCAATGTACAATCATTTTGTAGTATAATCACTTTAAAGTTTTAGGTATGTACCTTAATATTTAACTCTAACCACACTAGTTGTTACTTCGGTGTCGCAGAACAGACTGCCCGATCGACTTGCCATTTCCCACCCAACGACCCGCTCTCCCCACCATTTTCATAACAGGTGATGGTTCGATGAGCGAGTAGCCAATCAGGAGGCAAGCCGTCGTATTACCAGCACAATAATAATAGTTTACACGCAATACAACTAGATGGCGCTATTGTAACAAATTCAAAATCATTAAAATATGAGTAACGCTTACACTAGATTAAAACGACTGAGGAATTTTCCATGTTCACGCTCCTACACAAATTAATGATAATTTCTGACGAAAACTGGGATAGTTTGGCGCGACTCTAGGTACTCTTAACTTGAGAGTAGGAGTAGGTATATTTTGATACTTTACCTGCCTTAAGGTTTTACTTACCTTTACCGGTCTTACAAGTACTAGTACAAGTACATGAATGTCGATTTTGACTAATATGGTTATGGTTAGTGTTTGACGATTAATAATTTTGTTTCAGATTTGAAATCCAAGATGACAAATTGTTTTTGTTTGTAATTTATTTTAGGGGTATCGTTTTTGACTAATATGGAGTTGAATATTTTGTGTCGGATTTGAAATCCAACATGATGGACCATTTTTTTTTTAATTTTTGCTCATCGGAGTCGTTTTTGACTGATAAAGGGATGATGATTAAGAATTGTGTTATATTTTAAATTCAAGATGGTGGTCAGTTTCAAATGTGCTTTTATTTTTTGTTTTATGGATTTAGGTGAGGTGATTGCACATTTTACTTATTTCGATAAATTTTTACACAATTAATAATATATTTAAAATTAAGAAAGGTAAAAAAGGTTTCAAACTTGGCCATCATCGCCCCTCTCAAAAAACCAGCCTATATATTCAAACAAAATTCTAATTTATCACTACTATAAACAAAGTTTGATCATAAAATATGCATTTCTAAAGTAAAATAAAATTATCCTACTGGTTTTTTTTTGTACTGTAATTCCTGGCGGGGTCATTCAGAGTTCACGGCAGCTGAGTCAAGCTAGTAGGTTACAGTTCTAACAAAGCTTTGTTAGAACTGTAACCTACTAGCTTATGCCTGTAGTATGCTAGATGCCCGTATACTTATGTAGGTATAGGTACCGATAACGACCGGATGAGAGCAATATAAACCTAGATTAAAACGACTGAGGAATTTTCCATGTTCACGCTCCTACACAAATTAATGATAATTTCTGACGAAAACTGGGATAGTTTGGCGCGACTCTAGGTACTCTTAACTTGAGAGTAGGAGTAGGTATATTTTGATACTTTACCTGCCTTAAGGTTTTACTTACCTTTACCGGTCTTACAAGTACTTATAAGAAGTTAAACTTTACATTCACATTATTTTCATATAGAACTAGGATTTTTTATTAAAAGCTGTGGTAGGTTAATTAGTTGCAACTTTGCTATTTTATCTGCTCAAAAAATTGTTTCACCGTAGTTACAGAGAGATAAAGAATACGTGGTAATTTTTAAAATTAATTTTGAAGCTAATAACTACTTACTACCTACCTACATTACCTAGTAGAAATTCAACAAATGGTTTAAATTAGATAACCATAATGTTTTAAGTTCGTTTTATGGAACCAATTTTATCTTTTATCTTTTTTTAAGTGCATAACAAAGTAAACATTTTTAATGGCTTAAGAAGGTATTTAAGCAATCCCATTACCGTGCCAAATTGGTGGGGTGGGGACATCGGCAGTGACTCATTATCTTATTTCAGGACCATACAGTACAAGTAAGCAAGTAATAGGCAGACGGTATGTCTCCACTTGGCACGCATGTGCTGCGTATGAGACACGCACTTGACCTACTTGCGATCATGAATTTTACTCGCATTCATCATTATAATTATTATCCACGCATACACAACGCATGTGATGCCAATATTCGGAGGCAACTGATAAAAATGTATGATAAAAAATGTATATCGATCTATTCAGTTACTAACTCTATTAACTAAATCAATAAACCTGTTTAAGGGGGCGCAGTCCTGTCAAAAAGGCATATAGGGTTGTTGACTCAGCTGCCGTGAACTCTGAATGACCCCGCCAGGAATTACAGTACAAAAAAAAACCAGTAGGATAATTTTATTTTACTTTAGAAATGCATATTTTATGATCAAACTTTGTTTATAGTAGTGATAAATTAGAATTTTGTTTGAATATATAGGCTGGTTTTTTGAGAGGGGCGATGATGGCCAAGTTTGAAACCTTTTTTACCTTTCTTAATTTTAAATATATTATTAATTGTGTAAAAATTTATCGAAATAAGTAAAATGTGCAATCACCTCACCTAAATCCATAAAACAAAAAATAAAAGCACATTTGAAACTGACCACCATCTTGAATTTAAAATATAACACAATTCTTAATCATCATCCCTTTATCAGTCAAAAACGACTCCGATGAGCAAAAATTAAAAAAAAAATGGTCCATCATGTTGGATTTCAAATCCGACACAAAATATTCAACTCCATATTAGTCAAAAACGATACCCCTAAAATAAATTACAAACAAAAACAATTTGTCATCTTGGATTTCAAATCTGAAACAAAATTATTAATCGTCAAACACTAACCATAACCATATTAGTCAAAATCGACATTCATGATAATAATTTGAAAAAAATAAATTATCCGCCTAATTGAATTTGAAATTTCACATCAAATACTATATCTTTAACTTGAAAAATACACCCATAACTGCCAGGTACTTGTCTAGCTACGCTCGGGTGGGGAGCTTGGTTTACTGTAAAGCAGCTTTTGAGCGAAGCGAGCTCATCTCGATGTGACCCGCAACTCCCGCAAGCAGCGAACGGACAACCTTCGCTTCGCTCAAGTTGTTGCTTCGCTGCGATCAGTGCTGTGTTTAGCTGATGACACAAATTATTTTTACTGATTTTAGGAATTTGTAAATTCAGTGATTTGTGACATTAGGACAATTTTACATCATACATTATATTCAGTTACCGAACCTGCTTACAAAATTTCACGAGAATCTGTTGAGAAATGCGACCTGAAGAGGAGAACAGCCGCCGACAGACGCCGCCCGGACAGTGGCCGGTGGCCGCCCGGACAGACATACATAAGCATATTTGGGCAACCTGAAGTAGAGACCTTCGGCTTTCGCTTCGCGCTCGTTCGGTCAGCTAATAATACTACTATAAACTACTATAGGTATATGCAGCTTTATATAAAGCTAAAACTAATTAAAAATTATGTAGGTACTATAAGTACATAACTCTACAAAAAATATTTCTTGTAGGTATCTTGTACCCGATACAAGCATACTCTCTCTACATCTGTGTGTGGTGTTTTAAAAGAATCTGCAGGTGGTAGATTCATTACTGTGGTGGCGTCCATGTCAGTTTTCTGAGGCTGCCCCATTGACTGGTAACGATTTTCAGTATCTAGTCATACTGATTTTCATAAACTATGGCACTATGACAGACTTCACAAACTAAATAATGTCGTGCATAATTTAATTTGTGATATCTGTCATCGCGGGAAACGCTGACACAGGTCCGGCCTCCGTAAGCGCCAGCGCGCGACTGAGCGAGCCTGCCAAGCCGCCGCGCTCGCGAATTTGTAGTTATTTAAACTTAGTAAAAAGAAAATCGTTTTATCAAGTCAAATTCTACGAAAATGTCTAGAAATATTTATTGCCTATAGTTACGTGCAAAAATTAATTGTATAATATCATTAGGCTAGTCATAGTTTTGAAAAAACACTACAAAGAGGGGTAACTTTGGGTTTTTTTCTATAGAGTGAAGTACTAATGATCTTGTAACTGGCTACGAATTTGGCTAGAGTATATCCTCAACTTATGCATATATTTTTTTAGAATTTATAACACTATTTTCGATTTCTCAGATGGTTTTAAATAACTCAAAATTGCGGCCTAAGTGTGACTGCGCCGCGCGCCTTAAGTTTTCCTAATTTTTTTTTTGTTTATTTATAACTTTATTACTTTTTACTAAATAAATCTATTTAGTATAGTACTAATGCCGACTTGCACCAAACTTTCAAAGGTTCTAAGCAATTACTTTACTCGCTTATCAGTTCTTAACGTCAGAATCTGGACTGTTAAAAACTACCAATCGAATAAAGTAATTGTTTCGGGACTTTGACAGTTTGGTGCAAGTACCTAGGCATAACTCTTCTAAAACAACTAAGGAAAACCTAAACCAACCTGTTTAGGTTTTCCTTAGTAGTTCGTATATTGAAGGTTAGTTCCTGTTTGCCCCACTGTGGGCGATAACGGTAATTCAGGAATAACCCATTTTGAATCGGTAAAAACTAAAATTATCAAGTTAAGTGCGATTATTTAATTACCTATATCTAGTGGTAGAGTCGACCTTCTTTAAAAAGCAAAGCATTAAAATTCTTAAGTTTCTAAATCACGGCAAAATTGATGTGTCAGGCAATTTCGCCATAAGTAGGTACTTTTCATTATAAAAATATTTCAAAAAATTCGCCCGTTTAGGTAATATCGCCGCCATCTAATGCGTTTAGTATACTTACATGCAAGGTTTTTCTAAATTCCAAATTGGGTCTAACAAACTCAATTATAAAATTCACAATTAACATAATTCTTACACAATGCACGCAAATTGTAAGTTTCACTTACATTACGCTTTTTTTAATTTAATTGTAAGATTGCGTGCGTCTAACTAGTACCTACTTTAGAATAGGTACTTAATTTTCTTACAATTTTGCAATTAAGTAGAGGGACCGTATTAAGCTGATGTGATTCAAATTACCTACCACTGTTCAATTCATGGTAAATAAAATAAATAAATATGTAGGTTATAATAGGTATAGGTGTTTTTTTTATATAGATACATAGGATACATAGAAAACACCCAGACTCACAAATACCGATGTTCATTACACCATGTGTTTGTCCCGTACTTACTGACGACACCGGCGTGGTAGTGGAACACACTTGCCACTCGACAATCCGTGTCGTCACGTCAAAAACCAATCAGTCAAAATCTTGGAAGCTGATTCTCATTAATTACCCTATTATGTAGGTAAATATGCACTAAGTAGGTAGGTATATTTTATATTTATCTACCACATTTTAACACTAGTGATAGGAACTTACCTAACTCAACTAGGAACTTTGATACTCAACGAAATAATTTATGTTAGTTGAAACCATAGATGAATAACGATGTTCCTATAGAACAAGATGGACAGTATCAAACCAAAAGGGAATCGTAAGACAGGACCAAAAAATTTCAGACACCTTGTCAATAAAAATGAAATATCTCCATTTTCAAATAATGTTTGTTACTTTTAAAGATGTAAGATAATTGATTGATTCAGGCGTTACTTTGCTCTTTTTTTTTTGCTTTTTTGTTTTTTGCTTTGTTCGTTGACTCTTTGGTTAATAATATAGTAATATGTACTAAAGTTAAGTTAATTAAAACCTTTGTTTAGAAATCAAGCGGATTTATTACTAAATATATTTATATAATTTGTTGATATTTAAATATGTAGTTTTACTAACAATGAAAAAGCCTAGTAAGTAGTTTTGACATATAATATTTATCTAGCCCTGTAAAATGTACTAGAAGTTAGCCAAAGTGCCCCCCTTTTACTGGGCATATTTTTAATGCACTACATTGTGTTTCTAATAGTTTCTATAATTTAATACTTCTGTGGTTGAAACGAAGGTGCTCGGAGGTTGGTAATTTAGCTCTAAGGTCGGTGGGTAGAGCGTGGTATTTCACGCTAATGTCATAATAAAGTCACAGTACATAGGGTTTTGGTGTATACCTAGTCTTAAATACCAGGTCAAGCCGTGCCTATCACATCAAACTATTGTTCTATGACCTATGCTTCACTAGCTATTGTTTTTGAAATGGTACGATCATTGGTACTTTACATTTTATTGTTATGTAGAGGTTCACTTTATCATAAGTGCCTAGAGGTTATAAATGAGTTAGATATTTTAAACGCTCAGTCATTATAGACATTAGTTTCTAGATTCTAAGAACCTGAAAACATTCTGAAAGGGAGAACAGATTCATATTGGGAAAGGGAAATAGATAGGCAAGTACCTAGGTATGTAGGACCTGTTACAAATTGAAATCATATTACCTACCATGTGTCAATGAAATAGAAGTAGATACCTAACAATCATTTCCATGTCTAATTGAATCAATCGGGACCCCGCGCTGCATCCCGAGGTCAGAATGACTCCACGCTGTCAATGGGCTCTCATTAGACTAACATTTCAAATGGATAATTAAAACTAGGTACGTATAAATAAACATGGGAATATTATTTTGGTCTCTTAAGTAGGAAGTATTAGTCAGTAGGTTAAATAACTTACTTAATTTGGTGGATTCTCAATGGATTCCCAACGAGTCACAGTATCAATCGTTGGGGCTCACAACGGGTAACACTGTTGTTGCCCCATAATAATAATCAAGGTTTTACAAAAACATAGACAATCGTTATGTACCGTACGTATAAATGGATTGATGTAAACACCACTGAAAAGTCACAGGGAAGCAAAATACGCAAATAAGTTTACTTCGACAACATATTTTTTTCAGTTATTTTGATACAAACTTACCTATAAAAATTAAACTACTGAACCAAATTTCTATGGGACCAATTTGTAAGTATATCTTAAAAACGAATTTTTAAAATCGGTTTTTAAACAAAGTTCTGAGGTAACAAACATAAAAAAAAAACATTCAACCGAATTGAGAACCTCTACTTTTTTGAAGTCGGTAGAAAAAAACGTGCAAAAGTTATGCCACATTCACAAAACTTTAAACAAAAAAATGCAAAAAATATAACAATTCTGATTCTAGAGTCTGATGAAAGAGAGCATAAATGAAAATGTGTTTTTAGGCTGTGTGCCTGTGTGTTCATGAAAATATTATTAATATGAAACACGCAGCACGTAGGCCCGGCCAAGTAATTCAGAAAAAGGCGACTAAAATTTCCTGCACGGAATTCATCAAATTACAAAAAGTGCTGAAAAAATGTCACCAGATTTTTCCTCTACTTTGTTAAGTCGAGCCTTTTTTTTGAGCAACCAACCAATATGGTAGGGGTGGCAAAACTGTCATTCAGAATCTGAAAAAAAGTTTGCTGGCTAAAATTCAGTTCCTAGTGACACAGTATTACTAGTACCCTACCTACCTATATGTATATTTATTTACGTTTTTCTACGTAAAGAAAAATCCCGTGTAGTTACCATACTAACCATGTAATGTAACTATACTTACTTAGGTACAGACAGCGTCATAGATAAGTATCCCCCTTGCATTATAATACCCAGCTTCGAATCCCTTTAAATCACCGTGGCGGCGAATGGAAAAGTTTTGCTTTTAAAAAATTGATTATATTTGTATAACCTTATGTGAGCCTAAAAATAATTTTAAGTATTATATTTTTTTTAAAGGATTTATAGCTGGATGTGATGTGCAACGGGGATACTTATCTCTGACGCTGTCTGTACCTATGGTATGTATGTCGTGTACCTAATGTTGAAATGTAAATACAAGATTTTTTACGTTTCCTCTTATTCATTAGAATTCAGTTACTCATTTATTATTACCTACTTATTCTTTACTTCTTTAGTATTTAGGCATTCAAACTTAAATACGAGTTACTCCGAAATCTCCGAATCTTCTCCAAAAAAGGCAATTTCAAGAAATGACTAGAAAAAACTCTGGAATCAAGGAAGGCGCTCAATCCGAACACGCAGAGAGGGCGGCTCTTGTCTAACGAGGGGAGGTATGGGGTGGCCCACCCCTGACCCAAAAAAAATCGTGCGTACCCCGCCTTACGACGTAAAGTTGGGGCCACACTGTCACCGAGTAGCGAGCTTGTGGCTACTACGCTAGCTTGCTTAGCCAAGACACGTACTCGTGTGCTAATTCAATTTCAGAAAACAGACAATGTAATTTTTATTTTTCAGTAAGTTCTCCGTAGATGCTCATGATTTACGAGCTTGGCATACAAACTACCACTTGCTACATAGCCAAAGTACAGTACGTACAGACAGCGTCAGAGATAAGTATCCCCCTTGCACAAGACACCCAGTTATAAATCCTTTCAAAAAATTGTAATACTTAAAATTTATTTTTGGCTTTCATACGGTTAAACAAATATAATCTATTTTTTAAGGGCAAAGCTTCTCCATTCGCCACGACGGAGATTTAAAGGGATTTGAAGCTGGATATTGTAATGTAAGGGGGTTACTTATCTATGACGCTGTCTGTACATACACAACAATGTATTATTATCCCCTTTTTCTACAAATTTTATTGTTTAATAGCTGACCCGCGTGCGACTTCAAATATTTTTTTATTGTCGAAGTTGTACTGCTTTATTATATGTATAGATCGTGGAGTAATGGGACCACCGCCTTACGTAGCTAATAATAGCAAAGATACGATAGCAACATACTTTTTTGCCTAATGGAAATACTTTGTAAAATCCGTTGAAAGGAAATGAGAGGCGAGGGAAAAGCTTATTTTATCGAATCTGTAGATAGGTTGGGATTTTTACCTGTTGCTATCATTTATTTGGTTTCACAAAAAAAACAGAAATATAATTTGGAAAAAAATTGTGTCGTATGAATTTTCTAGCACCAGCTATATTTATTTTTACTTCTGTTTCATGGAAATGGATGACCTATGTTGTACGAGTTCCTCAGGCATTAGTATTACCAGAGACGAGTAAAAAGTAGTATCTAGTATTACTTACGTCACGAAGCGCACATCTCAGTGTAACGGGGCTAAGTACGAGTAGTATGTACGTGACTGATAAACGCGAGCACTATGCACGCACCCTTTTACGTGCCTCATAAACTCTGCCAGTGTACCCGCGCCTTTACCTCGTAACTAATTAACTTGTTCTTTTGTTTTATTCTCCGAATAGAAAGGACTGTAATTAAGATGGATGTTAATAATTCTTTGTGTTTATAAGTGTTCTTATAGTTAGTAAGTATATTGAACATTAAATTAAACCATAAAATAAAATATAATTGAACAGCTTTCCTTCCAATCTTTTATGTTTTACGCAATTATTTTCATTTACGTCAGTGGTTTTAATATAAATGAACACTCAAGTCAAAGTGTAAAACTGAGTTACTGCACTCACGTTTTACGAACGTGAAACGAATATGCACTAAATTATATGTGCACTCGAGTTTTTCAATTTAATGACGTCACGCCAGCTGAGAGCTCCCCGAATGCGGCCCTGTGCGAATAAATACGACCTCTTTGTAGGTCAAAACGTGACGTGCGAAATTGTATCATATCTCTTATGTATTACGTGTTGTTTTCGACTGTTTCTTATTATATGTTATTGTACAGTCTTTCGGATCGATAAAATCGTATAGTTTGCATGTATGTATGTGGATATGTCTGTATTCGGCTGGCAGCGGAAACGGATGTCATTTATAATGTGCGATTTATCTCATGGGAAAGCTAGCTTTGTCCTGCGGCGCCGCTTGCATGCATTTATGACTTAGTATATTGATGATATTTGATACCGTAGGTAGGTCTATGTAAAAAGCTTTACGAATTAATAATAATCTTTCGTTTCCATTAGCAATTAAATTGATTGGAAAACCTACTTGGATCCATCAGTTCCTTGGCAGATAGGTACAATTAATATTTTTTATTAAATTATTGTAGTGCACGAAAACGTTAAACACGCGTTTAACGTTGAAGGAAAACATCGTGAGGAAACCGGCTTGTCGTAGAACCTAAAAAGTTCGAAAACATGTGTCAAGTGCACGAATGGAGCCTTTTCGAGGCGCACTAGAAATCCTTTCACCACCCTCGGTCGAAAGAACTAGTGACACAATAAGAAGTGCATGAAAGGAGCCTCTTCGATGCGCACTTGAAATCCTTTCACCACCCTGGGTCGAAATAACTGGTACCTAACACGAGAAGAAGATTCAATTATTCGATCTTTACCTGGCCTACTTAATTTTTTTTCTAACCTTACCCAACAATATGCCCCTCGACCACGCAAGATCCGCGAATCCCTGGAGCCCTAACCCCTGGCACCCCCTACCCCCCTGGGCCTGGTGGCTGTTCAAAACTGAGCTGATACTATAATTAATCCCTTTATTGGATGAAACGATTACTATAAACTATCACTAAGTAGGTATAACAGTTTTGTGTGGCTGTAATCTACAAGAGCTTAAATTTCTCATCACGTGGTCGTGCTATGATAAATACCTATAGGTTCTTTATTAATATTTCATTTCATTTATTCTTAAACATTTGTGTCGGAAATATTGGTACTTACAGCTAAACAACGATCACATATTATATTCATATATATATATATATATATTCATATATATATTCATTTATTTATTGTTTCATTTGCATACAGGTTATATAACTTAGGTGTAAGTGGCTTTAATAATAACCTGGTTCGAGCTTCTGTCTCTTAAGCGTGAACTGAGACATCAGCGTGCCGCGCTTCCTCCACCATCCCCGGGAACAAACTTTGTTTGCGACTTATGCGGCCGTGCCTGTCGCTCTCGTATCGGCCTTATTAGTCATTCTCGTAGGTGCCGCACCTCAACAACGAACGCTGCTTGAATCATCTTCCATAGATGAAATAGGCCATTGATGATGATGATGATGTAAGTGGCTTATAGGTACACAATGCACATGAACCCTGTAAGGGCGCAACAACTTTAAGTTAATTTTTTGCTCGGTAGGCATCTAATTCACTTATGTTTATTTCATAGTCAAATTAATTATGTATTACAAAAATATTGATAAATTATTATAAGTATTATGTAACTTCAGATGTTAGGATTAAGTGTGAGGAATAATAAAGTTAGAACATTTCATACAACGCTATCTAGCCCCAAACTAAGAAGCGCTTGTATTATGGGAACCAGATAACTGATACAACTACTTAAATACTTTTTTTTCCGTAAATACCATACATAGCATACACTCACATCGATGTTCATCAAACAAATGTTTGACCTGAAGCGGGAATCGAATCGAAATTAAGAAGTATTAGGTAACTATTGCGACTTTTTGAAGTTACTAAAACACCATCAAAAGCACAACAGTCTGCCATCTGGTGCAAAAAACAGCACAATTTTTTTGACTTACAGCACCAGATGACGTTGCTGAACTTTTGATAGTTTTTTTAGTAATTTTAGTAAGTTAACTATACCTACTGCAAATAGTCTTACAATGAAGGATTTCTCTTTCTGGGGATTATTGAAAGCGGAGCGCAGTCCCAGAGAACTGGGACGGTGGACGTAATGAATAATTACCTCTATCTAACACTTAACCTACATCGCATTCACGACCCTCACGGCTCTCTGGGATATATTAATGAACACGAGAACACTGTGTACTCGTACGCCTAACTGCAGTTCATGGCTTCGGCTGCGCGGTATTAAAATAAAATTAGTCTATAAGTATATTCAACAGACTTCAAAAATCAAGGTTTTACAAAAACATAGACAACTGACTTCAATTGGACTGTTTTAGTCACCGTAAACAACACCGAAAAGTTACAGAAAAGCAAAATACGCAATTTCGTTGTAATTTTTTTGTTGAAATTTGTAAGTGGCCAATATATCCTCTCTAGTAAATAACTGAAAAATATGCAAGCTCTTTAAAACAGACCAATCACGGCGCAAGTTTTTGAATGTTTTTGCTTCCAATTATTTACAAATTCACGCCTTTAAAACTGTAAATTTGTAAATGGTCCTTTGATTTGTCTATTTCATAGCAGACTTTCGTTGTGTTTTCAATATTTTGACAAATTGTAAATTAACATGTTTGAAAACCGTTAAATTGAAGTACGTACTGACTTACAAAATTACGGTGACAGATGCATTAGCTGCTAGTGGTTAAAAGTGGCTATTCGGCACAGAATATACAGACTTAGATGCTCTCAGCTACATCTCGTAAAACACACAAGAGCCTTTTCTTCTTTTGTTTATCTCAAATGTTTATGTAAGTGTTTACTTGGAATGGGGCGCTTTACTTTGCAGCTACATAGCTACTGGAAACTATCTAATTTAATGTTAAAACTAGCTTATATTTCACGACTTGAACTAAACCATTTCGATACCTACCTACCAAATTCATCAGAACTTCAAAGAACTGAGAGATTGAAGCGACTCTATAAACTGGCTCAAATAAATAGTTGGATTCCATGAAGTAACACCTAAGCGAGTAACAGTGTTACTCGTCGAGAACTTTTTACCCATCGAGTAACACCCCAAGTCAGGGTGTTACTTGTAGAAATGATTTCTCAAAATCACCACACAAACTTGAGTCGATCAGTGTTTCCCATGCAATTATTTTGTACAACTTTCTGAATCTCCAAATAACATTTGCGTTTAGTCAAATAATACTTACAAAATAGTTTAAAGAATAGCCTACAGATAGAAGAATTTCGCCAAACTTACCTACCTATATTAGTAAAGATTTAAATACTTAGGTACTTTTAGTTGGTAAAATAATGTGATTGATCAACAAATTATATAAATATATTTAGTAATAAATCCGCTTGATTTCTAAACAAAGGTTTTAATTAACTTAACTTTAGTTTAGAACTTTAGTACATATTACTATATTATAAACCAAAGAGTCAACGAACAGAAAACCAAAGTGTAAAGATACGACACGTGTTTCGCCTCTACACAAGGCATCATCAGGAGGTGTGGACTCGCCGAAGTTCGAAACGAGATACCTCTCTCTTAGAAATCAAGCGAATTTATTACTAAATATATTTATATAATTTTTTGATATTTATGGATTTCCGCAAAGTAACGCCTGAATCAATCAATTATCAATGTGATTGATGTCTTTTAACTAAAGTTCCTATTAAGCAGATAAATACTTATACTTACTAATTAGTAGGTAAGTACCTATAACTTAAGGTTCTAATTGTGTACCTACCTTTAGTAAAATTGTAAAAGTAGGTATAGAGCTAAAACACATTAGTTTCAGGAATATTGGATTGCTGTACTCTTTTGTTTTCAAAAACTGTAATGTGCAATAAATAATTTGAATTTGATTTTGTGTTTATAGGGTAATTTCTGTCTTGAATATTTGTATAGAAAATATATCATAATATGCCTGGCTATAATATATATTATAGAATAGAATAGAATATGTTTAAACAGCTACGTGTGTGACGGGCTTGAAGAAAATTTCCTATGAGTCGTGGCTGCTCCAGCAATGAGCGATTACCTTTCCTCTTTCTAACACTTAACCCAGATTGTAATATTTGTAATCACGAGCAATGTTTCATTACTGTTATTACACTGTACTGTTAGTTACCAGGTAACATTTAGTACTTTACCCAACAGTTTCTGTGTTTCTAGAGAACAGAAAAATACATTTCTGAATAGTAGGCAGATTTTCGTTATTTTGATTTGAAAAATCTTTTTCTATTTGGAAGGACTCCACATTCGTCCCAATGAAGTTGACAGGTAACATTTAGTACTTTACCAACAGTTACTGTGTTTCTAGAGCAGGTACTGATGAATACATTTCTGAAAAGTAAGCTGATTTTCGTTATTTTGATTTGAAATAGGTATCTTTTTCTATTTGAAAGGATTCCACATTGGGCCCATAGAAATTTCACGAAAATCGGTTCAGCAGTAGGTATTTAGGTTTTGAAATCAAAATAACTGAAAAAATTACGTCATCGAAGTAAAAGAAATTGTGTATTTTGCTTCCCTGTGACTATTCAGTGGTGTTTACCGTCACTGAAACAGTCCAATTGAAGTCGGTTGTAGTATGTTTTTTTAAAACTTTGATTATCAATTTTTTTTATTTATTTTATTTTATTTAATTCACACAAACGAGCTTACAGCCTAATAGGTAGGTATATATAGATAGGTTAATGGCAGATATTCACATAGAACTCTTATGGTAACTGTTGAATCTGGGTTAGGTAGGTAGGTACATGTTTTTACTTTTGAAAACATTTCTGCTCTTTGAAAAGTAACGAATACCTACCTACTGAAAACCAATGAGACGCGGCGGAGCTGAAAAATACGGGTACGAAGAGAAATATTACCTACTTCCTAGGATTCCTGCTACATTTTGTTAGAAAACATTTTGTAAAACGTGAAACCGCCATGTTATAGGAATTCTTCAGAGCGCGAGGCGCGTGGGGTCGTCGACCGCAGAGCGCGGCTCCATTGTACCACGACTCCACGAGTCCACGAGATGTGATGTGAAGTCACAGGAACGCAGGTGAACACGGACGGTAGTTACGATGATTGAAGGAACCTAATGTGTACGCAACTTTAAAATAATTTTAAAGTTAAACCTAAACCTGTATGTAATAGGAGAACCAGCTTACATCTAGGACGAACCATTCGTGTCTTTTTATATGTTTTGTTTTATCTTTATGTACTATTTCCTCTACAATTAAATATATATATATAAAGAAGACAAGTTAACAATAGAATAAACAACCTTTTTCGTTGCAGCATTACATAAAATTTATTTTAACTATAGTTATTTCACCAATTTAACCGACCTAGATTTTTTCTAGGCACTGTTTTGAAAAACAAATCAATTGAAATTGTATGTAAGTAGCTATAGTTGGAGAATACGAACTAGGAACCTATGTCAACCTATTTGGATTAAGATATATCTCTCTGAAAACAAGTATTACTACACCTTAATATTAAAGTTCGAATCGAATGTTATTCAAATAATGTTAAAAAATTAAGTGGGCACCTATACGAATTTCGTTTTTGCTAAATTATTTTCTTTTAACAATGCTTGTTTGAATCGTTGTATAAACAGCGAGGTTGAGTTAAAAGTTGAACAATGAGAAAATAAAATAAATAATGCAACTTGGCTTCGCATTGAAGTGTGCTTATAAAGTTTTACCAATATTGCACCTACTTGGAGCCATCGCCACAGAATAAATACGAACTCCCATTTTCTTTGAAAGGAAACAACTTTGGTATCGAGCAATAACATAATGGTAAATTCTTGGGAAAGCGTTCTGAGGTTAAACTTTTGCGGTTACGTTGTGAGTTGCTACTTGCTATAGAAAAGTAAGTATTGAACTGAGAAAAAAGAAACAGGTAGTTACATTATTATGCATTTAAAGTTATGTAAGATATCGCAGCTTTTCTCAACGCCGATGTAGCATAGGAACGTAACATAATAATATCAAGTTAGGGGACAAGGCTATGAACATCGTTTTTGTAAGTGCTCTTTGCGTGGAATCAACATCTATAGAAGCTGAGTACCTACTTATCTACATCAGATAAGTAATTTCACTTCCATTTAAACTTTCAGATTTAAAAAAAAGTGGGTAGGTTCTATTCAAAACGGACGCTACGCTCGTCTCCTCATTTGTTTACATAACATATAATAAAATATTAGTTAATTTTAATACTGTTCCCAATCTTAACGTCATAAAATAAAAGGGTGAAAACAGTGTTTATAACAAAGTACAGTCTATCATATTGTAGGTACACTACCGCCGACCGCTGCACATGTCGACGCGCATTCGTCTGACCACAACCGCGCTGTCCGCTCTCTCGCCACTACTCCACCATACATTACTAGGTATTCCATAGTTGTTAGCTACTGGTCATGTCTGTTAAAAGGTTTTAAACTCACGCCCGTACAAATGCAGGGTGGTGTTTAAATGTAAGTTTAAGTAAAATTGTAGATATTCGACGTTTTAGCGATAACAGAGCGTTAAAAAAATCTTTAAAAAACAATCTTTGAGTAATTTTACTCAATTTGCTAAGAATTTCAGTATTAAATGTAGTTTAGAACATTATTTATAGAAACTACAAAAATCTAGATCTTAAAAAAACGTAAAGCTTAATTCAAGATTTTTTTATCGGTGTTTTCATTAAGTAAGTTTACATTTATATATTTCTGATATTTTTTACTTTATCCTATGATACTTATAATGATAGGATAGCGCTCATCGATCATTTGTGAGCTGTGACTGAGACTGTTCACAGTTGCGATTGCTTTGAAAATGTGCTGTGTTGCACAAGTGGAACAAAGTTTTAAAATTTCAGAATTTTAAAGGGAGTCCCGTCACTTTCCACGCCAAAGCTTTGAGAAACTTTTTGTCACAAAAAGTATAAGCTCGCAAAGTTAAAAAATGGATATATCGACATAGCCTTTGCGAGAGATTGAAAATCTCCTTTTTGACGAACCAAAAAATGAAATTTTGTAACTTGGTTTTTTTTTTTCATAGCCGCACAGAACAGTTTTAAAGCTCTCAATACAACTACGTGGTTGGTACGCAACACTTTTATAATAAATTGATTTTATAGCAGTTTTATTGACACAGAACACATTCGTTTTGAATAAATACGACCGGAAATTGTCGTCAATCGACATTTAGATCCCGCATGATAAAAATATTCCATTGATTTACGATTGCATTTAAATTTGATGTGTTCAATACTTATTTTGATATTTAAAAGACTTCTTTGCTGACTGTACCTAACTAACTACTGTACCAAATTTTTCTATGATGACTATTTTAGCCGATGACGAATTTACCTCAACTTGTGTATATCTTAGTACTCTGTGCCTCAACCCTTTTAATATTAAAACGCTCAACCTAAGTTTAAATATTGTAAAATTTGGTGTAAGTAAATAAATAAAATAATTTCAATGAGATTTTTTTATATGTATATTTATTTACTACTATTAGATTTTACTAGTTTTTTAATGTCTAAAAAGTAAGTTTAAAGTTTATTTTAAAACAAACAAAATGCATTCCTGAATAATTTTAAGCATTAAAATGCAAATAATTAAACTAAACACCAGTAGTAAAAGTGCATTCTACAATTTTTTTTTATGAAAATTACTAATTACGTGTCGTTAAGAGAACATAATTATTGTAATTGCCGTGCCGTGTGTCGAAATGGGAACGGGAAAACTCTACCATTGACTAAAGGACCGTTTGCGTTTGCACGAATGTTATGACTTCGACATTATTGCCGCTAAAATGGTCATATCAATATAAGTATTTAAAAGTCTGACTGACAGACAATGTACAGGCTTAACCACTGAACGTAGAGTCTTGAATCTTGGAGAATGTGTTCGTCAAGAAATGCAGGTGCGTACTTAGAAAGGGATTTTATTAATTTACGAAACAAGCAGGAAAGGTTTCATTTTTTTTTAGTTTCTCTCTGCAAGGTTTTACACATGAAAATTGTTTGAATTGAATTGCAGTACTAAGTACACGTTTTTAATGTTATTTTCTAGATCATTTTAAATTTAAATCTTCAAAAATGTAAATACGCACGAGCGAAAGGCCGAGAGGTTAATCAGGAGTACTATTCGCTTTAATAGGATTTGACGATCGCATAGTGTTGTATTTTGTATTTACCTCGAATCTGGGTTACGGGTCAAAGACCTTGGCCACAGATGACGTAACAGTTGGTTTGACCTCGAAGCGTTCAGCTATTTTTCAGGTGACTTTCATTATCATAATATGCGATTCTTCTTTGAAACTTGGTACTTATGCGTTTTCTATGAAGGATGGTTTATTAGTTCAGTCAGTGACTTATATTAGTATAATTGTATTGTCTTATTAAATAAGTTTTGAAATTTAGCCAAAAACAAAAAAAAACTAAGTTCCATATAATTTCACAACTAACTAATTACTTACCTATTAAAGTTATCTACCATCATTAAATTAACTGCCCAAAGAACATTCTTTAATTTTCTTCATATATAAATAAATTGCTCAATTTGTCTTTTAAGTAAGCAACTGTTATTTTAACCGCAAGTTTTTATTTAGGAATAAAACTTAAATGGGCAAATGTAGAAGGGATACTACGTTTTAGGTATATTTATGTAGGTACTGCCATTTTTATTGATAATTAAAACATTACAAGTCAATTTAAAAAAAATACATTTCTAATATTTTTGATAATATTGGGGAAAAAATTTAACATATACAAATTTAAACCTTGCTGTTTTTTTTTTGAAGTTAGGTAACCCTGTATAAGAAAAAAATTAACTGTGAGTCTAATGTGAAATAAATAAAATAAATAAACAGAAAAGTAACGAAAATATACCAATATATTTTTTATTTTAATCACAGGAATAATTTTCAATTTATAATTTCATTGACTTTGTTGATAGTCTTCTAAAAGCCACTTCTTTGTACTTTCAGTAACGGCAACTGTTAATTACGTATTTTTTCTGGTAATTAAAAACTTGAGGGATATACATAGAAATATGTAATAAAAAATCGAATTTAAAGAACCTATATTTAGCACAATATAGAATCCAAATTTTGTGTCTACTGTCGCACTCCTCGCATTTCCTCAGGGGTCACAGAAAACCAGTGCCTCAGCAGTGGGTCCCACTTCTGAGGCAAATGCTGAGTGACCCTTTTTGTGTTACAATTTTTTTTTCTACTCTGTAATGTGTCAGGCGTAGGATAGAACGCGATCACGCAACCATCGCAAGTTCGCGCGAACGTCTGTCCTGCGAATCCGCGATCAAACGTACTAACGTCAAATAGGCGTCCCAATTGGCTACGCGTCGCGTCGCGCGATCGCGACATTAGACAACGCCTCATTGTCTTTTGAATGTTGTATGTGAAAGCAAATCTAATTATTCTTCACAAGTATGTAGCTGCATTAAGTATAATGTATGACTACTGAGTGGAGCAAGCAGTTAGCAACAACCTTGAACGGTTGCGTTGAACTTACTGCACATTATGTATGTATGTATAAATAATGTATGGATTCGGCCGAGCCTCGGCTGACCGGGTAACTGACTCTGAGATTTTTTTGTAAAATTCGCATTGAATGGCAATTTATTTAGTTTTAGGAACGAATATTTAACGCAAAAGCTAGTAAGGTATTATTTACTAAATTACAAATTTTACTTCTTGTTCCTTATTCATGGTATGAAGTACATTGTTTCAAGTTCTAATTATTATTATGAATAAAAAAAAATTAAGATTTTAGACCTAGTGCGGGGGCAGGGTCCGCCTGTGGTACGATTTTTTAAAATTAATTATGTAATCAAAATTTTAATTTCTTCAATTAATACGGTCCGTAAACCACTTTACACTAATTATTAACATACAAGCTATGAATTTATAATTAATAGCAAAAAAATATTTTAAATATTAGGTTACCTACTGATCTTATGCAGTTTACAATGATGAAGATGTGATTCTTAAAGATTTACCTATTTAATTTATGTAATTTTGTATAACCCAGATTTGATTTTGAGACGATTAACGATTATTATGTAGTTCTGTAGATTTTTCTTATAAAAAAAGATTTTCTTAAAAAGTACAAGAATTAAATCTAAGTTGTACAAACTCCTTGTGGTATGATAACAAAATTAAATTATTTGTTTAGGTATTAAGTACTAATGATAAATCATAGAAAATACGATATAGGTACTGAATCTTCGCTATGTGTAAAATACTAGAAAATAATTGGATTTTATTTGGCGGAACGCAAATAAACACAAAATGTATGTGTCACTTCATTAGCTAAGTTGTTTGAGTTTGATAAACAAATGCGAAACGAGGTTTGTTTACTCTTCCACTCGATGGAACGATTAGCCCAACGGCTAGGTGCTAACCGGAATCGAACCCACTTACGAGTTCTTAGGAATCACTTATTAGAATATAAAGTCCTATTCCACTGCGGCTAAACGAGCCCGAACCTAACCACGCTAACATAAGATAATAGTCAAGGATAGAAAGTTTAGTGATCGTAAACACCACTGAATAGTCACAGGCAAGCAAAATACGCAATTCCGTTTACTTGGATGACGTTATTTTGATTTGAAAACCAAAGTAGGTACTAAACCGATTTACATGAAATTTATATGGGGCTAATCTGGAAATATATCCTTTCAAATAAAAAAAATATTTGTTCAAATCGGTTTATAAACAACAAAGTTCTGAGGTAACAAAAATAAAAAATAAACGTTTAGTTTAGCTACTCTACTTAATATAAGCAAAACGCAAACCGTTACTTTAAAAAAAATATAAAAAACGTATTTTAACAATAAAATCAGTATAATGCAGACAATATATAAAACAAAATGAACAGAAACTCACAAATTGTGTAAGTACACTTACTTTATTTTATCGAAAGATATTATATTTTTTACGTTCAGACCATCAAAGAGATTACTTATAAAAGAAAATAAATGTGCGCGGTCATCAAATGACTGTCGAGAAAAGAGATAAAATAAATACAACCGGCCAATAGCGTGTCGCAAAAAGTGACGAGGAGTTCCAATATTTGAAAAGTTCTACTATGAGACATAGCGATTGTAGGCGTTTGTTTCTTAGTAAAATTCTAGTCAACACCACAGAAGTATTAAAGTATGAAATTGCGCCAAAGAAAAGGGAGCCACATTGGCTAACTTCTAGTACAAAAAGTCCAAGGTCCGAGGTGAAATTTCTAAAAAGAGAAATAAAAGTGTTAATTAAATATTTTATGGTTAAACTACTTGGTTTTTTCACTGTTAATAAAAGAACATCGTAAAAAGTAACAAACATTATTTGAAAGTAGAGATATTTTATTTTTATTGACAGGGTGTCTAAAAATGTTCTGTCCTGTATTCCGCATCTATTTTGGTCTGATACTTTCTATCTTGGTGTTCTATAGGAACGCCGTTATTAAATCTATGGTCAACACCTATTAACATCGCAGTTGAATTTCTTATTTTAAACACAAACTGATTAAAATGTTATACAACAGAACAGCAAAATGCAATTTTTTCCAATGGCTGTCGTAGCCGGGAGTTTGTGGCTGTCTGGTTCATGGGCTTCCATAGCTGCGGCAGCCAGGCTGCCTAGTGCACAAGAGGCCTTATGAAAATAAAAATCATTGCCGTTTTTCATTTCTCGTTAGACAATGGAACCCTAAAAACGAAGCTTAACCCGCGGTGCGTGCGGTTGCCCTGCCAGTAACAGGGTGGAGAATTACTTTTTTATTTGGAAGCTTTACGTTACGTATAGTATTTATGTTATAATACCATACCTATATTATATTTAGATAGTTAGATAGAAAATGCTTTATTGCACAAGGTAAAAAAATAAGTACACAGGCGAACTTAATGCTAGTTAGTATTCTCTTATGGGCCCGACAGTGTATAATAAGCTCCCTCTGAGCGTCACATCCGCTGAAAGTCTTCCTAGCTTCAAAGCCCGATTAAAACACTGGTTGATCGAGCAGACCTTCTACTTAGTGAACGATTATATAACTACTAGTTTAAATACCAAATTGTAGGTACCTACGTACTCTTAATGTTTGTGTTTATTAGTGTTTTATTTTATTATTTCAAATAATTTATGGAATTTATTATAATAAGAACATTGTGAACAACAGACCTGTAATTTTTTTTACCAAATAAATCTATAATAATTATGACTTATGACTTATAGCTAACCTCTATGTATTATGGAGATGTGGTAGTGCTAGAACTATGTAGATGTTGTAGCTAAGTATTTGATATATATATGTTTCGTTGTTGTACTTATATGTTGTTTTAGATATTTGAGATGTACCTAACTAGCTTAGCTACATATTTAAAAAAAATGGCCATACACAATAGGTAAGTAGGTATTGAAAAGTACAAACAAACTCAAACTCTTGAAATTCACTTTACTAAAAATATAAATCATATGCAGCTAAGAACGACCATTCCGTTGTGGGTACAATTTAACAGATATTACAAAGAGTTCAAAAATACCCAATGTTACATATAAATTAATGTCATAATTGATAAATAGAGATGATATAATAATTTAGTTTCTTCTGCACAGGACCTAATCCAACAAGAAATAAGGTCATTAGAAGTGACTAGGCATGGAAATGATTGCTACTTCTATTTCATTGCCACATGGTGATATGATTATTTTACCACAGTGAAATCACCGGTGATTTTGGTGTGATTTTTCATCAGTGGCCTAATGTGATAATGTCACATTGTTAAACTAATTCACGCATGATGCGACGTCACGCAATCACTCCCACTCACAGTCAGCAAACTACTGACTGTCAGTTATTGTTATTTACGATACGAATGAAATTGGGAATGGTGACAAGTATCATGACATCACAGCATACAAATTCGCTTGCCGGGGCCGAGCGGTTATCACCGATGATTTTGTAACAGACTTGGTCTCAGAAAGTAACAAGTATTATGTGTGATACAGTTTTATACTACTTATGATAAATAACATATTACTTGGTTTAAATGTCTAGAAGCATATTTAGTAATAAATCCGCTTGATTTCTAAACAAAGGTTTTAATTAACTTAACTTTAGTTTAGAATTTTAGTACATATTACTATATTATAAACCAAAGAGTCAACGAACAGAAAACCAAAGTTTAAAGATACGACACGTCGCCTCTACACGAGGCATCATCAGGAGGTGTGGACTCTCGTTTCGAACTTTGGTTTATAATATAGTAATATGTACTAAAATTCTAAACTAAAGTTAAGTTAATTAAAACCTTTGTTTAGAAATCAAGCGGATTTATTACTAAATATATTTATATAATTTGTTAATATTTATGGATTTCCGCAAAGTAACGCCTGAATCAATCAATTGTCTAGAAGCAACACTGATAGTTTTTTTCTACAAGAGGATGGTCCGGGAAGCGATTAAAATAAAGAAGAATCGAAATTTCAATCGTGAAGACGTATACACTCTCAACTTCATGGAACCCAGTGATTGCTAAGTGCACGCGGAACGCTTTTAAAACACCGCTTAAGTATCTGGATGTCGTCAGTGTAGTGTGCCGACCGAACATTTTTAACGACCAAAATGAGGATAGTTCCCTCATTTCACCGCGACGGTAGCTCCAATGCGCCAGTCAACCCGTGACTACGGCTGTTGTAATACAGTCGAAATGTCGGGACACAAAAATATATGAGGTGAGCGCGATAAATACCCGTTACAATGAAATAACTATGTGTATGATAGATTGATTACCAGCATCCAGTAGATCAGTATGAGTGAGCCATCTGCATCGCGGACTCACTCGCAGCTAATCTTGATTGATTACTTCATTACCCTCCGTTTCACATCCTACAATCTCTCTTGTCGGTACACTAACTTCCTAGGCTTATTATAAATTAGCACTATCCATTCTAAGTCACCAATTAAGTTCACACGATTAGTCGAGTGGAAAGTTTGATGCTGCCACGCCCCAGTGTCGCGGGTTCGATTCCCGTTTCAGGACAAACATTTGTGTGATGAACATCGGTTTGTCATGAGTCTGGGTGTTTTCTATGTAGGTATGTATTTACAAAAATAATGTATTGCAGTATTCTATCAGTTATTTCGCTCCCATAGTACAAGCTCTGCTAAGTTTGGGGCTAGATGGCAATGTGTAAAATGTCTAAAAAATATTTATTTGTACATAAGTATTTTTGTTATCTATGTTACACTACGACATAAGTGATAGGAAGAAAACATCACAGTAATTTTATGTGTGTTGATAGTGGCCCTACATAAAAATAATATTTTTTTGGTATGGTAAGTATTTCTTACTCTACCATAAAGCTAATTTAAGTTACTTAATTAAAATTCCATTGAACGAATTTGCATCCAAAAATCCTGTGTAAATATCCAGACCGGGAAATCAGAATAATAAAGTCAACAAGACTCCCCTTTGACGCACGTCATATCCACGGAACAATGGGCACGCGCCCTACAAAACACTACAAATTGCTCCCTAATCGCCGGCAATTTGAGTTCAAACACCTCCGTATAACGTTTAAATTTCTTTGACACCTCGATAAATTGAGTTTGAAAAGTGGTGCCAAGATATTTCACGGGCAGTTTAGCGCTTATTTCAAGGGCGTAAAGTTCAATTTTGCTGTAATGAACTATTTGGCGATTATTGCATTCCTATGGTGTTGGATGCGTTGGCGTTCGCTCCCACAATTAAATTGATAAAAACGTAGGGTGCCTTACACACGGGCCCAGTGCGACCTTGTACAATATTACTTGATTTATCGCTCAAACAGGTTACCTTCGAGTTTTTTGCATCTACGACAGGTTGTGTTGTTAATAAACATGAGTTTTCAGGTGGCCACTTAAAATACGTGTTTATTTTTGTTGATAAGAATTAATGTGGGAAATTGGAACGTAGAGAAAAAGGCTGCAGACTTTTTTCGTTGGAGACTCTTCGAAGCACTGTAATAACCTGGTGGTATACCGTGCTTCGCTGGCCTTCTTTGTGCTAGAAGGAATGTTTAAGCTCTAGGTTCATTCATTCATCGTGTCAATGCCTAAAATTTTGTTAAGCAGATGTTTAGCTTGTATGAGGCTCTACCAATATTGTTTTTTTTTGTACATTATTCATCGTAAATGTGTTTTTTTTTTAAATACTAAATCGTTAAAAGTAACAAACATTATATGAAAATAGAGAATTTTATCGACAGGGTGTGGTGAAAATTTCCTGTCCTGTATTCCGCTGAATTCCGGATAATATGTTATGTACTCGGTATACTTTCCATGCCTACTCTTAAGTCCGGTTATTGTCTGGTAGAAAAAACTTTTTAGCGCTAAAATTAATAAAGCAATTGAGCTAAAATGCGAAATTGAGCAAAGAAATACTTATAGATACGTTCCCAACGAACGCCAAGAAGGTTTATTAAAAACGCTAGACAGGCCAGATGGTTATTAAAAGCAATATCTGTCGAGAGAGAAAAACTTATCTACACTACAGAGAATAATTTAAATCATTTTCAAAGAGGTGAAGGTATTTTTTTATCGACTGCAAACTACAGTTTTAACTAGGAATATTATAATTAAATCTGATAAGAAAAGAGAAGTGAAGTCAGATCTAAATTTTCTGTATTCTTCCCACTTTTCAATTTGCTAGCATTCAAATAAAATGGGTGTATTTATTTTGGTGTGTACCTAATTCAAAATTCTCATTTTTAGTCACAGAGGTTTTCACTATTTTGATAATTACTTATTTAAATAATAGTTTCATAGATGGGTTCCCATAGAGTAACACCCGAACGAGTAACAGTGTTACTTGTTGGGTTTTCTTTCCCATCGAGTAGGTAACACACCAAGTCAGGGTGTTACCATATCATCTCAGAAACAATCCATCCGCTAATCTGAAACCACTCTAGAGCCCACGCAAAGTTCGGGGACGGCAGTTTTTTTAAATTTAGATATTTTCCTCCCAACTATACAAATTTTGGGAAATTCGAAGCATCAGTACGCTCATCCGATAACGTCAAAAACGTAAATCCTAAAAAGAAAAGGGTAACATTTTCTTGAATCATAAAGAAATAACAGTCGTCCATATATGGCGTGTTCTAATTCATGTTCGATTGGTGACACGCTCCGATGCGTTTATACAGAAACAATCTCACGTGTACCCGTTTTTTGCGCGTTAAATTACTCGGTAATGGAATAATAAGCTACTTTATTTATTACTAGTATTGCCTACTTTGGAACATAATTCGTTATTATTAGATTCTATTGAAAAGGGAAGTGGAATGTGAAAACGTTGAGGCGAGACACTGCACCTGTGATTAAAAATTTTTCTTCACTTCACTTTTCAAAAGATATTAACTTTGGAATCCTGTCCTAATTTGTAAAACCCGTCTCTGGCACAAACCAAATCCAAATAAAAAATGAGAAAAGGACTCATCAAGTCACAATACTTAAGAGTCAGGGGTTAAAAACGATAAATAAATCTGGGCCGAGTAGTACCTATCTATGTACGGTATGTGCAAAAATATTTTTTTTATTAAATAAATGATAGGATAAAACAGGGTTAGATGTCCCAAAAGGATAGATGCCCCTTTTCCTAAAAACATTACTTTCGAAATTCAAAATAAAATAATAATAGGTGCATGAAGCATAAAAAAATTGTTAAATTTACCTATTACCTACTCCTTCTATGTCTTTGATTTTCGAAAGTAAGGTTTTTAGGTAGAGGGGCACCGCACCTATTCTTTTGAGGAATTTAACCCTGTTTTATCCTAATTTGCACTTGCCTAATATGGGCCATACCTGTGGGAAAATATCAAGGAAAAGAACGAAATCGCCACCTTCAACATTTGATTGGTAACTGACATTTACATTCTTCTTATCGTGTCACTACTTCTTTCGAAACAGTGTGGTGAAAGGATTTCAAGTGCGCCTCGAAGACACTTCTTTCGTGCACTTGACACATGTTTTCGAACTCAAGTTTCTATGACATGCCGGTTTCCTCACGATATTTTCCTTCACCGTTAAGCACCTGTTTTAAACGCACACATATATCTTTATGGACAGAAAAATCCATTGGTGTACGACCGGGTTCGAAATCACGACCTTCAGATCGAAAGTCGACGCACCTCCCACTCGGCCAACACGGCTTTTTTACACACATTCCATAAACCCGTGTAAGTAAGCTAAATATAGCAATATGGTTAATATGGTTATGTAAGCTAAGCTCTATATGACGAGACATAGTGGTTCCAACACGCAATAGCTTCGCGTATAATAGGACCTTTATGGCCTAATACGATTTTATTTATAATACACCCCACTTTTACAGAGTTGGATTAAGGCCGATACCAGGTTGCCAAAGAATCGGACGAAATATCAATAGCATTATTAATTATAATTATTAATTAGCATAGGCGAACAAACACGCTAATATAGCGTTGGTAGAGTCATTGAGATCTATCCCATGGATGCGCGTGTAAAGTATAAGTAATGGCATTTCTAAAGCGACCAAAGTAGAGAGGCGTGTATTTTTGGACTGAAAGACCTTTATCACCGTTGCGAAATTATCCAACACTAAAATCGACGTAGGCAATTTTATAACCCGATGCCATAAAGGCGAAACCGCGGCAAGCATCTAATAAAAGTTGTACACGTACAAGTAAAAAAAAAGTTTATTTTATTTCGATATTCACGGTTTCGATATACTTACATCAAAGTTATAACAAAAAACAACTGTGTACTAAAAATAAATTGTCATGGTGGACAGCATGATAAACTACCTAGTTTAGCCCTCCCACTGCCCCCAACCCAACTCTAAGCTCCTAAATCCAGCTCTGGGTATTGGTAGGTAGTTTAGCCCTCCCACTGCCCCCAACCCAACTCTAAGCTCCTAAATCCAGCTCTGGGTATTGGTAGGTAGTTTAGCCCCTCCCACTACCCCCAAATCTAAGCTCCTAAATCCAGCTCTGGGTATTGGTAGGTAGTTTAGCCCCTCCCACTACCCCCAAATCTAAGCTCCTAAATCCAGCTCTGGATATTGGTAGCTAGTTTAGCCCTTCCCACTACCCCCAAATCATAGCTCCTAAATCCAGCTCTGGGTATTGGTAGGTAGTTTAGCCCCTCCCACAACCCCCAAATCTAAGCTCCTAAATCCAGCTCTGGGTAACGGTAGGTAGTTTAGCCCCTCCCACTACCCCCAACTCTAAGCTCCTAAATCCAGCCCTGGTTAGGGGTAGGTATTGGATAAAATATCGCATGCCCAAGTCTGCGGTCCGTGAACTTACTTCTAACTTATTTATGGTTGAGCAAAGAAAACTCTAAGGAAAACCTTTTACAATGTTCTACGTGCACGTTCCTTTTCAACCGACTTCAAAATAAGGAGGAGATTCTTAATTTTTATAATTTGTTACCTCTTTAACTTTTTTGTTTATAAATCGATTTGTTTTTTTTTATTTGAAACAGTTCTGATTTCATGAAAATCGGTTCAGTATTTTGGTTTTGAAATGAAAATAACTGAAAAAATTACGTCATTCAAGTAAACGAAATTGCGTATTCTGCTTCTCTGTGACTTTTCAGAAGTGTTATTTTTTGGTTCTTAAGGCTTTTAGTGTTCCGTACTAAAATATAAAAACGGCACACTTATTTGTTTTGTTAACACAAAATTGTATTTAGCTTTACATACTAAAAAAATCATTGGGCTTCATCCAACATAAATAATAACAGACCTAAATCAATTATGGAATACAAGTTATAAGATTTTCCGGTCCGCCACGATGCGATGATAACGAATTGGTTACACAATATAAACTGTAATTAGATCCCAGGAATTGTTTATTTTTATACAAAATTGTATTAAGCTTTACCTATAGAAGATTTCATTGGGTTCCGTCCAACATAAACAATAGCAGACCTAAATAAAGTACAGAATATAAAGATCTTTTGTCTTATAAGATTTTCCGGTTCTCCACAATGCGGTGCTAACGAATGTTTCCCTCGACGGTCGAGAAACGCTGAAAAATGTGTCTAGTAGACGGAACCCGCGGGAATTTCAGGTATATAGGTGAAAAGGGTACACTGAAAATATTATAGGAAACCTGCTAGACTAGACAGAAGCGAACAGTTAACTTTTTTTTAATGTTAAAGACACACCTTATTTTTTTGAATATTAGTCTTAAAACACATACATATCGTCACAGTCACAGTTCAAGATTTTTTCATAGTTATAAAAAAACACAAATACGTTGTTGTGGTTGCAAACACCTAATTTTAAAGGTATTCTCTGAACTACGAAATCTTTATACAAAAATGTAAAGTATGTTTACGTATTGCATGGAAGAGTTCAGTTAAGTACTTAAAATGAGAGAAAAACGAAAACCACATCCGGTGTTGTTTTTGCCAACTTAACAGTTAACAAACTAACCGTTATACGTAGTTTACCAACTTTGGGCAATGGAAGGGTCATTGCCGTTTTCAATCGTACTTACTTTTTTTAAGAGTTCCGTACCTAAAAGGTACTAACGGACGGAACCTTATTACTAAGCCTTTGTCTGTCTGTCCGACCTTCAAAGGGCTCTATTTCATTGTTTTATTTATTGGTCACATAATCAACATCACTTCATATGTAACTAAAAGTAATTTATCGTAATGAGTGCACGAAAGAAGCTTCTTCATGACGCACTTGAAATCCTTTCATCGCACGCACTGGTTCGAAAGAACTAGTGACACGATAAGAAGAAGAAGAAGAAGACGTATCAAATCAAAATCATTTTTTTTATTTTGACTAGATACCTACATCACACCGTAGTTCAAAATCAATAATGATTTTGGTAGAAAAGACTTCAACGCGCTTCTCAATTAGTAAAAAGTAATAATTTAGTCAGCTTTCGGCTCATTTGAGTATCTTTTTTATTTTAACTCAACATAAATGAATACCTTGGTCCTGCGAAAAACATATTCGGCGACAATAATTAAAATACTCCTAATGGGGTTTAGACTAGCGTATTTTAGTCGCGCGTATACGCGCTGAAAAAAACAATACACGAGCGGCGAACTGCGCAAGGATTTTAAAATAAATTCATGTCAAGAAATTAGTAAGTAAATTATACGAAAAAAAACGAGGTCTAATCTTTATAAACCTATTTTCCTTAAAAAAGAGCTCTTTAGTACAGATTATTTGCAACACAAAGTAAGAAAGTGTAAAGAAAGCCGCCATTTTCTTGAGTTACTGAGGAAAGTGGCATTTTACATTAGCAAAGTGGCTTGCTATAACCTAGCTACAGTACCTAGTTGACCCTATATGTATAGCTTTTACGAAGGAAAAATATATGTTATTTAAAAGCTATACAAGAAGCTAATTAGGTAGGTGTATGATGTTTTTCTCTAAAGCATTCTATTTAATTTCAAAGGACAAATTGCATTCCATTCCATTCCATTTTCCTTACAACTCTACAATGTATTACAGTTATGGTACAGTCTTACGTGAGCAGTGTAGTGCCCAGAAAACGTGTTACCTAATTTGTAAAATCATATTGACGAGCCTTTTAGGAACCTACTTTATAATTTTCAACCAACTTCAAAAAAGGAGGAGGTTATCAATTCGAATGTTTTTTTTTAATGTTTGTTACCTCAGTACTTTGTTGTTTATGAACCGATTTGAAAAAAAAATGTATGAATAAATATAGGTAGGTACAGACAGCGTCATAGATAAGTATCCCCCTTGCATTATAATACTCAGCTTCAAATCCCTTTAAATGACCGTCGCAGTGAATGTAGAAGTTTTGCCTTTAAAAAATAGATTATATTTGTATAACCGTATGTAAGCCTAAAAATAATTTTGAGTAATACAATTTTTTGTAAGGATTATAGCTGGGCGTCTTGTGCAAGGGGGATACTTATCTCTGACGCTGTCTGTACTTTCACAATGCTCCCATCGAAATTTTATCAAAATCGGTTCAGTAGTTTAGGTTTTATGACTGAAAAAAAAAGTTTTTGAAGTGATCTAAATTGCGTATTTTGCTTCCCTGTAACTTGTCAATGGTGCCTACGGTCACTAGACCCGTCCGATTGAAGACGAATATATGTTTTTGCAAAACCATGATTTTAGTATTATACAGTAAAAATATCTGTAATACCATATTACCTAATTGTGTTCATGAATGGAGTGGAGTTAAGTGACCTTGTGGACTGGTTGCTGGCAGGCTATTGCACTCTCCCCTCCCCCCTCGCCCCGCCCCCGAGGGGAGTAGGGGGGGGGCGCCCCGCACGCAAATTTATCGAGCCCCCCTCTGCACTTCCTTTCCTTCCGCCCGGGAATGTAGTTTCGCTGAGATTGTGTGAGGTTATGATTTTTATGGGATGAGATAAGGTTTTCCGATCAGAAAACGTACATATTTCTTGATATTCTGTCAGGTATCTGGTAAAGGTATTAGGCAGAAGATTTTAGTCTAAAAATAGATACTTTTTTTATTTGGATTTATGTTAAGGTTGCTCATAATACCGTCCCTCAACTACGGCTCCACAACCTACTATGAAGGAATGAAATTTGAAATTTAAAAAGTTTCAGTTTCTGGCATGAAACCTATTACAAAGTCAAACTCTGAATAGATTTTATAAGCAATCACTTTTTACCCTAGGGGTTAAAATGCAGTTTTACTCCGCATAAAGTGCGCATGAATTTGAACTTTACTGCTCTTGAGTCTAAAATCCTGTTTTACTCAACCTGTCTAGGTTCATAAAATTGAACTTTACGAGCATGAGAACTGAAAAATATTTATCCGCAACGTTTTTGTTTTTTTTCTATCCGAATCTAGCCTGTAACTGAAGGCCCATACACACTGGCCAGGTTACCTATTACTGCGTCTATCTAAACACTTACAAGCTAAGGCAAAGGTATATTTTAAGTCTGAAAGAACTCTTCAGGATTGATAACACAGACGAATATGGAAAGCTAATTAAAAATATTCACAAATAGCTCAAGACAAACAGACGAAAACTAAAAAGTATATAAACAGAGTGATATTAGCATTGATGTATTCTAGGGATTCGAGAGAATACATTATATCTGTAGGCATGGACTCTACTGAATAAGTCATTAATTTGAATAGTTTTACTTTAAAAACAGGGTTTTTTTAAGCATAGGTCCATCTGAGAGAGAAAATAGAATACCTATCAAATATTTGTACCTATATAAAAATGCAATTTTACCTGTCGAAGAACGCGTTATATGTCTATGGAAATGAAATTTAGATATAATAGAATATTAATCTATCATCATAGGATTAAATAGGTGGAATTTAATATGTATGTATTATGCCGACTTGCACCAAACTGACAAAGTTCCTAAGCACTTACTTTACTAGTTTGAATCTGGACCCTTAGGAACTGCCAAGCGAGTAAAGTAATTTCTTAGTAAGTTTGAAAGTTTGGTGCAAGTCAGCATTAATCTCTTTGCGAAATGCACTAGTATGGTAATATTAGTTTATACATATATTTAGCCTGAAAGGATTAGGACAATAATTTGTGGGTTTTTGTTAGTAAATAAAACTATTCTTCATTTTTACATCATTTATCGATTGACAGTTCTTAACGGTCAGAATCTGGACTGTTAAGAACTACCAAACGAGTAAAGTAATTGCTTAGGGATTTTGACAGTTTGGTGCAAGTAGGCATTAGTCTTTAAATTTGTAAGAACATACATAGTACACCAATTTTTTTAAGACCATTATTATTGTACTTGTGTTTTGGCAAATAAATTATCTTTATCTTTAAGTGTGAAGTAGAGTTCAAAGCATCGAACAAATAAAAATAACCATCTATCTATCTATACATATAATAAAGCAGAAGACCCCGAATTTCTGTATATATGTTTTTTTTGACGGAAACGTGTTCAGATGAGATTAATTAACATGCCTCAATTTTTTTTTTTGATTGGAAGACTTTGTTTGTTTGTTTGTAGGTTTGTGTGTTCGTCCATCACGTAAAAAAGACCGAACGGATTTAAATGAAACTTTATGATATCATAGCTACTAAGCCTGAAATGGTTATAGGTTATATAATATTACGCTACATTTTTTCAGAGGGTAGATATAAGAGTTTAAAGTTTGTATGGAAACAGTTTTTTTATGAGTGTATACATCTCAAACTATGTAATTATATTTTACAAAACAAATAATTAGATACGGATTTCACCGATTTTCAAAATTAAAGTTTAAATGTGTAAAAGTACGGATTTAAGGTGTTATAAGACCAACAGTTGAATGACCCTTTCTCCTCAGGTAAACACAATATTTCATTGAAAGTTGCATTTTTATAACCTCCGAAGATAATTACCGCTAAGTTTTTCAGTTTTCTACTAAATTCAATGTTTGAGTGGTTAAAAAGAGGTTTTGAAAATGTGCAAGTTTTGGTTGACTTGCTTAGAATTGGACTTTGCTTTTCTGTGATATTATTTCGCGGGTGGAACAAACAACACCGACAATAAACAATTCGTCCACGGGTGACGAAGTCGTACGCGGGTACAGCTAGTTGAAAATATTTCTGTTCAAAGAATTCCAACAGCTCCTACAATATGCGTTTGGTAGTTATGTATCTCTATTTGCATTTACGTACAAGCTAGAACGTTCAATTGACTTATTAAGTCGTAAGTAAAACATGTTCTTTGATGGCTTTCATAGCTTGCAGCAAAACGGAATATAAAGGTTATAAGCTCTTTGTAGAGCCTTCTTAAGTTTCTGCTATTCAAAATATATTGGTGTATTATTTATCTTTTCAAATGCACAAAGACGCCTTAAGTAAGATAAGGAATAACCAAATAAGAATCTTGTAGAAAAAGTTCTGGCAATAAGGTTAGGTATTTGTTTTCAAAAAGGTTATATTTCCTATTACAAACTTACAAAAAAAACTTAACTTTACCTTACCTTACCTTATTACCTTAATTAGAGACTGTAAGAAGTGTGCTATTGGACACTTTCTTGATATCATAATTTATAAAACTAAGTCAAAGTTAAATTACTCATTGGCCTACTTTGGCTAGATTGTAATAGTATTAGAGTACATTAAAGAGTAATTAATGGGCACTAAACAAAAAAAAAAACCTTATTACCTTTGGGCCAGTGTTAAACGAACAAGTAAATTACAAAGAAGTTATATACCTACCTTATACTGTATGGGTCCACAGTGGAAAATAACATCTTTGCTATGGTCTAGTCGCTGTTCGTGCGTCGCGATAACATTTTGGGTAGGTTTGGTACCTAAACAACGAATTTGGTCACGGTTCGTGCGTTCTTCTAAATATGGGTCCCACCCAATCCTACACTCCGTAACGCACGAGATGGCGGGTTCCAAGAATCCACGCGCGAAATACCATTTCTCCCGGCATTTAGCGAGGCCTGATGTGGCCCACATCGGCCCCCGGTATCCCAGGAACGTACTAACTATCATTTAACCTGTGACCCGGCGCACGCAAACCCACGTCACGTACCTACTGCGGCCTGTTTTGAATTTATAAAGTACCACAACAGCTGATCGGGCGACGTTGCCGCTCCGTCCACACTGCGACGTTGCGGCTCCGTGCGCCCGCCGAGTCTCGAGACGATCGACCGACCACCCTCCCTCTCCGGACATTTTCCGACGTACCCTTTAGGTGTCAACTCTGTTTTTGGGAGTAAATTTTCCGGGTATGCCTTATTGAGGTTAGGCGGTCGATAGACGGTCAAATCTATTGAAGCGAGAGGCTGATACGAGGTTGAAGGCGGTTCAGTCGAGCGAGATGCAGACATCGATCTGTAGATGGCGGAAAAGCTACGTATAAAGCTACGTAGGGATACATTTGACGTGGGTGTTGAAAGGACTGCGTCGTTAGGGCTGCTAATGATGCATCTGTTGCCAAAGATGGAATGGTTCTTACATTAGGGCTGCGTCATAGGATTTTCATTTAGATATTTCAGGACTTGAGCACTGGTAAAATACTTCACTTGGTTCCTTTGTTATTTATTACAAAGGAAACATGGGAAAGGTTTTAGTTATTTTAAGGAGAATAAATACAAAGGCGTAAGGACAAAACGCACAATCACGAAAACTGATTATTTCCCCTTTCAAAGAGAACTGGCAATTCGTCATGGAACGCATTACATAGATTGGTATCGACAGTGCAACGCCCTGCGAGCTGCAGGCTGCCGGCTTCTGCCAGTGCAAGACAGGAAGACTGAGGAATACGCTAGTTATCATTAATGTGTGAGGATAAAGCGTCTCTCTAAACATAAGAGGTTTCAGCTTTCAGCCCTCAAAGTTTCAAAGAGAACTGGCAATGCTTCATAGAATGTACATTGATTGGTATCGACAGTGCAACGCCCTGCGAGCTGCGGGCTGCCGGCTTCTGACAGTGCAAGACAGGAAGACTGAGGAATACGCTAGTTATCACTAATGTGTGAGGATAAATCGTCTCTCTAAACATAAGAGGTTTCAGCTTTCAGCCCTCAAAGTTTCAAAGAGAACTGGCAATGCTTCATAGAATGTACATTGATTGGTATCGACAGTGCAACGCCCTGCGAGCTGCGGACTGCCGGCCTCTGACAGTGCAAGACAGGAAGACTGAGGAATACGCCGGTTAACACTAATGTGTGAGGATAAAGCGTATAGCTAAGCAGAGGAGAGGCTTGAAGCTTTCTGCCCACTGTCCCAAATCAGAATTATTCCCATCTGTCCCCCTGAGCTGTCTGCCTAGAGGGACAGATGGGACAAAAATTGAGACCATTTATTACCTTCTCAATCATTTATGTGCCCCCGGGTTGCCTGAAAGAGATCGCTTACAGCCCCTTGTTAATACGCTTCGTTCTTGTTGGTGTAAAATAAAGTGTTCATCTATCTATGTATGTGGTGAACAACATTCTCCATCTGCTGTTCACCGAGTGTGTCGAAATTACTAATATCAAAATACGTTTGTAAAGTATTCTCTCCTGGTAGAGTCCCATCATTATTTTCTTGTGACATGAAAGCATTATCTACAAAAGGTCATCTATAATCTTGCAAGTTGCGAATGAATATCTCCAGCATCTGAACCCTGCCTTCATAAAGGAGGCGTCACCTCTGATCTCTCATCCGCATACCTGAAGCCGGGTCCTTCTCATCCGCTGCAAAAAAGTTTCCAAATTGCATTCGAATCTAATTTAAATAAATTTGCATAAATTATAAAAACAATTTTTATTCTCAACCGCTGCAGTAAGTTAGTGCAAAGTACAGTCAACAGCGGAACGACAACATCATCAAAATGACATAGCGTTCCCGCCTTCTTGGTGGAAATAACACTGACTCGTTTACTCCATGTTTGTATTTAAATTAGGGTTCACTAATATACAGGATGGAAAAATCAATGGGCCCTGAAGGAAAACCATTATAAATCCTTAATTTTATTTATTAACTATACACCGAAAAATTCGACTATATTTTTTTTCTATATCTGTGTTCAGTAACGGCAACTGATTATGTGTATATTTTTTTCGGGTTTTCAGTAATATTTTTTTCGGGTAATTAACCGAAAAATTCGACTAAATTTTTTCAAGTTTTTTCCGTATCTGTGTTCAATAACGGCAACTGATTATGTGTATATTTTTTTAGGGTTTTAATTACCCGAAAAAAATATTACTGAAAAATATATAAAATAGTAAATAAATAAAATTAAGGATTTATAGTGGTTTTCCTTCAGGGCCCATTGATTTTTCCATCCTGTATATTAGAAATTAAGTCGAATATTTGTCAAAATAAATTTAAATAAAATTGGACAACGTGTTCCGTTAATTTTCCTATGAATTAGCGTCAGGAAAATTATTATCAATGGTGGGTACCGACCCACCATTGATAATAATTTAAGTTTTATTCATCGTATGGAAAACCCAGGTACCCAGCTCGAGCCAGCTCGCAAAAGCTCGGCTCGGGCGCCGCACTCGCGCTGCATTCACTCTGTCATTTTGTAGAAATCCACAATTCTGACTGCACAGATACAACGTAGTACCCCGTCTGCATTGCCCAATTTGCCCCTTTAAGTTTCTTTGGTAATTAAAAAATTGTGGTGTAATAAGCTTACCTAATTCAGTAATCAAACCATCAGAAATTTTATTGTTTCATACTTTTTCATTACTTTATAGCGTGATTTCTCATTAGTTATTTTATTACTCTTGAATACTGTGGGGTGTAGTTGGTACCTACGTGGAAACCTGTCCTTTACATTTAACGCCGACTATTTTTGCCCCATAAGTACTTAAAAAGTAATAATTTATCTAGGCACTGAGTTGTTGTTGGACCTAAACAGACAGTAATTTAGGCCAATTTCGAAAATTACTAGAAAAGTACCGGGTAATAACGACGTCCAACCATTTGATTGTAAATATTTAAAGATTTGTAGATGATGACACCAATTTGAGCTGGTATTTGGATTGTTGATCTAAATAAAAAAAACTGGGCCATACATACATCTACTACCATAGAAGCCTCTAGTAAAGTCACAACCACCACTACTTTACAGGGGCATGATTTGACCTAACGACTCTAAACTGTTGACAAAATAATCTATCGGTTATCGAAAAAAAAAACTGAAATAGCCATTCAATTTTAGAACAAAGAAAGATATAACTTCATTGTCCGTAAAATCATTGAGGAACATATAAAAAAAAATAGAATTTTACAACTAGAATAGCGTTTAATTATATACAGTAAGGCTCTACATACCATAATGTAAATAGAGGTAGATTCTACGTACTATTAACAAGGTATAATACATTGCATCAAATTTAAGGCACAAAAATATTGTATTAGCCAAAAAACAAAGGCAATATTTCAATTACTTTCATTCACCGTTTTGTGTAACCTGTCAAAAAAAAATAAAAATAAAATTGTTTAAAACTGTGTACATAAAGATCTTAGGTAATATTTAGTAGGAAACAACAGTTTATCCTGATAGGACATACAATAGGTAAAGTAGGGATTTTAAGGGTACCTTCTATTTCTTACTCCTTTGATCTTCCTCTTTATTTCTCTGTTGAATAGACATATTGGGAAATCAAAGGAAAATAGTTTCTTTGAAACCTCTTCCAAAAGCTTTACAGACATAAAACGCCTACCTACTTCATAACAAAAGATACATCGATCGAGGGCCAAACTTTTCTCTGAACAATAGACCATTTTGAGGATAGAAGGAATCTACATACAAAGCAGAACAAAGATATAACTGTATAAGAATAGCCACGAATCCAACTAAACTTGTTCTACCGCGGTATTATATAAGTATAAGTACCTTTAGTACTTGGTTCTAGTTTGAATTTCCAAAAAAAATCGTAACTAGGTACTAGTTAGAAATAGGTAGATATAGATTTGACCTGTAACAGTAAATTAAAGGTTTACCCAGTACCAAAATTACGTCTTGGACCTAAAATCCATTCCTTATAAGATAAGGTAAGGAGTCAAGAATAAGTTTATCTTAGTGCAAAGAAAATAAAACAGCCTTATTAGTTTTCAGATAATTTGAAATACGTGGCCAAACGGCATGTGTCTAAAAAATACGAGTATACATACCTCTTTGCATAAGCGAATGACCCTTTTGAATGCAAGGATATTATAATTAGACAAAAGATCAAATTGAATTAAGGAATAAACAGAACGGTACGACACAAAACTGTATTCGTAATAATTGAACACTGAACAGTCAGTAGTGTTTCAGTAAGTAATCTACTCGTTCTAATCTAATACTTGTTGTATTAGGGTCAGTCCTCGATAGTTAATAATCTAGAATAGAATCTCTTTGTCCTTCGGCTATCTTTTGATTGTGACTAGCGACCCAGTTCACAGTCTAGTGTCAAGTTTCAAGAACCGAGATCCGATTTCGGAGATATCTCTATGAACCTCGAGATAATTCGGAAATGCGAGGTTAAACGCTTAAACTTCTACAATCAAATCTTACGTGACTTAAAAGACTTTGTGGAAGTTTGAATTGTTTGGCAAAAGGTTTGCAAGGCAAGAAAAATGGTTGTCTTTAAGGTTGGTTTACGGACTATAGTTTAACGTGACTAGCAGTGTAACGGGACAATGAGCGTTAACGGACAATGACGTCAAAGTTTTCGTGCATGCAGACGGCGGCGCGGCGGCGTTCCTGGATTCATTAGACGTAGTCACGTCAAAAACATCTATTCATTGTAATACATACTAACGTATTTTTTTTTTCTAGAGAAAATCTAAGTATTTCAATCGGTTTATATTCTAATTTTAGTAGGAAATTAAAAAAAATAGTTATTCTATATTCCTGAAGGCATTTTAAAAGTACCAGCGCTGAGTGGGCTTAAAATGTTACGATTTAGTTAGGGTATCTGGAATATTAATTTTTTCGTGAATAAAAAAGTTTGAATCTCAATTTAGATCTGCCTACGAACTTCTACTACTTATACTATTACGACTAGAAGCTTTTCTAATTTAATTTATTTAGATTTTTTTATCTTAATGTGATAATTGCGAAAGTCTACGAAAAACTAGAAGCTTCTCTGATTTATGCAACACGTAGTAGAGATACCTAGAAGCCGTCTTTCATAATTTCTGATTATACTCGTATATTGTACCTAATACCTATTTTCTATTAAAGTAACTTAATTAAATATTAACTTAAATTACATATATTATTTTATATTAAACTAAACTATAGGTATTTATAAAGTGTGATGTTTTATTTATACATGATTTATTTTATAGCTTCGTTGTGACAGCCAATGTGCGTGTGTAGCAAATTAATTTCAATGTTGACGAAAATCGTAATTAATAAAATCTGTAAGGCCTTGGCAAATAAGGCACTAACGATTGTGTAGTTTTTGAACACGTGTTGCAAAATTTCAGCGTTGAGCTAGTAGGAGCGCCCTTATCAGTTGCAACCATGGCATTCAGACTATTTTAACACCTAAATATCCAGTAACTTAAATCTTTGTAAAACCTATTTAAAAAAGGCGCTTTGGGACTACCTAAATACTTCTTAATTTTTTTTTCAATTTTTTTAGGTATGTATAAAAAGAACAAGCGTAAAAATATATAGTACATGTGTTACATGTGTTTTTACAATAAAGATTTTTTATTATTATTATTATTACAGTAAAAACATTATTATAATAATTTTATGTATTGACTTTTATGATATTAGTGTGTAAGTAGTACAGTAAGTAGGTATATATGATACTTGTCGTACTCTGAAGAAATTTGTATTTTTCCGTAACTGTTTTCGCTTTATGTAAAAAAGGAATGGTTTTGGGCACCGCACCTATACTCCAGACTGATTCGAAATTTTCTTTTGTGTGAATGTAAATTACATACACCAAACAATGCCTACGTTTGTTTTGAAAGCCCTAAGTTAAGTAAGTAAGACTGGTAACTGGGTATAACTAAAATTATGGTAAAATGCTTAAAGGATTCAAGCTGTGGCTTGAAGAATGATAGCATAAATAAATTGACAGGAGGCAACGATGGGAAAACTTAATTTACATTTGAATCGTGTCAGTTCTCGATTCAGTGAGCAAATAGACACGAAGTTTAATTCACATCATCCTTTACTTAACCTTAGAATAATTTGCTAACAGCTGCACAATGAAAAAATAAAAAAACAGCTGAAAAATATTTGTTTTTTCAACCGACTTCGAATCGAATAATAAAAAGTTATCAATTAGGTTGAATGTTTTTTTTTAATGATTGTTACTTCAGAACTTTGTTGTTTGAACAATTTGAAAATATTTTTATTTGAGAGGATATACTTTCAGATTTATTACATATAAAAAATATCGAAATCTCTTCAGTAGTTTAGGTATTAAATCAATATAACTGAAAAACTAATTGTTGAAGAGATCAAAATTGCGTATTTTGCTTTCCTGTGACTTTTCAATAGTGCCTACGGTCACTAGAATAGTCCGATTGAAGATTGTTGTGTTTTTGTAAAACCATGATTATATATGAAGCTGTTCACATTTATCCGACTCGATTTTTAATCAGCTCCGACAAGAATTAATATAGAATGGAGCACCCGACATTTTGTCAGTTCCGACACCCGACATAGAAACAGGGGGTAAAGGTGAACTTGTATACATATCTACTTATGCACCCTGCTCTAACTGCGCAATAGCCATCGGCTTCCAGACTGCGTAGATACCTACCTTCTACTACTATAAATTAATTAATAAAATCCTTCTGAGGTATTAATTTACCTTTACCTTAACCGTAGCGTAGACGGTAGGTATTTGCTAAAGGCAATCAACTGAGCTCGAAGTATTGTTTGTTATGGGAATTAAATTTCAGCTTAATTGGAAAATAGAACGAGGAACTTGTGTTATTGTTCTCGGAAATAAACATTGCTATGGAAAGGCTTCCAGAGCTCTCAAACAACGAAATTAAAAAGACAGGTAATCAACGCGTACCTACTATAATAGGTAGTACCTATAATTTTCAGAGGATCTTTCTTCTTCTTATCGTGTCACTAGTTCTATCGAACCAGTGTGGTGAAAGAATTTCAAGTGCGCCTCGAAGAGGCTCCTTTTGTGCACTAGAGGATCCTTGAAATAATTTACTGCTTATACGATTTTTCAGTATTTTTTAATATTTACTAATGTAATATTGGATAGAAGCTCCTGAATAACGAGGATGATAGCCCGGTTCCTATAATTAACATTAATATACTTTGACTTGAAAACTGGAATGAATGAAAAAACATGAAACTTTGTGAAAGAGGCGAATCGAGACGAATAGACGCGTTTTTGGCATATATCCGCTGCTGCCCATTCCAAGATCCATTATAAATGAAAGAGAGATGTAGAGTGCAGCAAGTACTATAGATACTACAATTGTAGCTATATGTCCAATAATTAACTTACCCTGGAAAATCCCGACATGACCAGCAGAAAACTAGGGAGAAACCAACTAAACGCATTAACCCGGATTTATCCGAAAGTCGTCGAAGAAGTCGATATGTATACGCAAAGCAACTTTATCGGACTTTAACGGTATTTACTTCTTCTTCTTTTCGTATCACTAGTTATTTCGAACCAGTGTGGTGAAAGGATTTCAAGTGCGCCTCGAAGAGGCTCCTTTCGTGCACTTGACATATGTTTTCCGAACTTTTTAGGTTCTATGACATGCCGGTTTCCTCACGATGTTTTACTTCACCGTATTCACGGTATTTACTGACAGAGAACTTGGGACTTTAAGAAATAATACTTGAAGATGAAAACAGATATGATGGTCAAAGGGATGGAGTAAAATTCAACAAAGCAGACACAATTAAGCATTATATTTACTTGAAAGTAAGCTAAACATGTAAATTGTAAAGATTTAAAAGTCAGTCCGTAGATTGTTACCTATTTTTACCTTATCCTAAGCTATTCTTCTCCTGTTTTCAAACGAACGAATTAAGGTCACGACTATAATTTTTCAATTCAACCTCTTTCCGAGCCATCTTCGTAATGTAATTATAGAAAAATATTGCAGCTAGCAAATTCTCTAGAAGCAAAAAGAAACTTATTGGAAATTTTGTACCAGCCAATGGTAAACAGACAGTCAGCAACAGGTGCTTCAAAACTTTTGAAAAAAAATTGGTTGTCTGTAGTTGGTTAACGGACGATAGTTTAACGTGACTACCAGCGTAACAAACAATGACAGCGTTACTGGACATGCGGTCTGATAGCTTTATTCCAAGGATACTGCGCTCCATGGCTCGCTGGCATACCCCAAGAGCGGACTTCTGATGATTAGTCAAAGACCATGTCTGGGAACCGTACGTGAGGATGGGAAGAATGCGCACGTCCATGAGTTTCTTCTTTAAGGATAGAGGTAGTGGTCCCTTCATAAGTTCTTTCATTGACCAAAAGCTCCTCCAGGCGTTCTCAGTGCGTCTAGTTATCTCTTTGTCTTGACGTGCCTGGAGAGAGACTATTTGGCCAAGATAGGGATACTCCTGGACGTACGCGATCTCCACATGGTGCATTAATCAAATAAAAAAAAACAAAATTCCGAGGCGCTGGTTTCTGTGACCCCTGAGGAAGTGCGAGGATTGCGGCAGGAGACTTATGCCGACTTGCACCAAACTATCAAAGTTCCTAAGCAATTACTTAACTTGCTTGACAGTATTAACGGTCTGAATTTGGACCGGCAAGCAAGAAAAGTAATTGCTTAGGAGCTTTGACAGTTTGGTGCAAGTAGGCATTAGAGATTTAAGAAGGTTAAGGTAGATATACCGTGCTACGTGGTTTTTGTCGACGACTGTACAAAGATACGATCAATTTGTTGGTTCTATTGAATCTGTTTTAACCTTCGCAATATTTCTCTACCGAGAAACTTTTCAATTCATACCGTCTAGTCTCAGAGAAATTCCGGATATTGGCGGAAGAATGGATCTCTATGAATTTTTTTTCTTTATCCAGCAAGAAAGCACGATAACAAAACTACACATATTGTTGATAAAAGGTCAAATAAAACCAGTATATAGTAGGTACCCATATTTCTTACCTATAGGAATCAGATAGGTACCTACACGGAGAAAAAAATGTCGTTATGGTTACTAAAATTCTTGTTGAATTTGTGACAGCGAGGATAATTTAGTAACGATTACAATAATAAAATAAATCCTGCTGATGAAATTAAGTAACGATTACAATATAAGTTCTAGCAAACAAAAGTTAGGAAAGGGTACAAGAAATTATATTATCGGTTACTATATTGCCTCACTATCCCATTTTTTTTTCTCCGTGTAGGTATGTATTTGCTTCTCATAAACAGCATATTTTTTACCGTTTCTCCGGAAAATTGGTTAAGGTTTTTCTGCTTCTTTGTCACCAACATAACTTACCACCTTACTGTACTCAGTAAAAAATATATAACACCCACTTAAAGCTAGCTATCAAGCATGCTAGTACTTGGTATTATACTACCCTTTATACCTTCGTTGTATAATTTGGGACCAGTTGAAGCGTACCCAGCATACCCTTTGTTCATTCTATGAATATACATCACATTTATGGAACCAGGGCAAGCTCTATTCCAAACACAATTAACTATTCAAATGGGGTAAAAAATACCAAAGCACCTATGTAATTACAAAAGAGAATAATACCGTGTATTTTCATATTATTTTTCTTAAAAAAAAAGTAAAGAACTCTGCTCTTTAATCAATTAGATTAAATACCAACCACTTTTTCCAAGTCAGTAGATTGGTATGGTAAACAACGTGTAAGTTCAGTATTGTAAATATCTGAAAATCCTGAAATATGTGTTTGTTTATGAAATATGTCAATGAGTCTAATGCCAATTTTCAAGTTTCGAAAATCAGTAGTTTCAGAGTTATTTATGTGAAAACTTTGACTCCTTGTTGTGACTCGTTTGGACTCTTTGGGGTGAGAACATTTAAAATTCCTTTCTTAGTACTCACTTTAGCTCTCGACGATAACATCCTCCAAGTTTCAAGTCTCAACGTCCTGTACGTTGTCTGGCAGTCAGTCAGGTCCAATTAAGATATCGACTAAGCAATAGGTATAAAGTCTTTTGGTAAAGACTTATTCATCATCCTGCCTTTATCCCACACTTAGGTGGGGTCGGCACAACGTGTCTTCCTCTTCCATTCGTCTTTATCAGCCGTCATATCTATACTAACACCCGTTTTGTTCATATCATCTTTCAAACATACATCTTTACTTTGGCCTTTCTCTACTCATACATCCATCCAATTTCATATCCCTTTTGTAGACTTAGATATAAAAAATACTGTGGCGAAGTTAAGTTTAAAAAGCTTTCAACGGCAATTCCAATAAGGAAGACTATCTTAGGTTACAGAAAAGCAAAAAAATGTAACCCTTTTGAGGCAGTCAAGTTATGGTGAGGTATTTAAAGATAATGCGGCGTTCAGCGGGATGGCCTTTGTTCAGCGTAAAGCTATGAATATGCATTGTCGCAATTCAAAGGTCGCAGGGGGCGATGAACCGCCGCTTATTACTTCATTTTATGAAAATTAAACCGTATTTATAAATCCAGAGATGGGTATCTGCATTTATTGCGCAGAGGAAACCCGGCATTGTTATTTTGACGACTATCTACTGATTACTCTGGACCGTCTAGGGAAGATAAATCGATAACGTCGGTAATTGAAGATTACATAGTTGTTATGACTACTTATTACTTAATTTGAGGTAGCTCACAGAATAGTAATCTTTTTTTTCAAATTTTTCTTCAACAACAGCCTATTTTAATAGTTTTTGTTTGAGGACGCTATTAACTGAAAATCTCCCTGGATAATGTTTTTTGCGCGGTAGGCAAAACATAGACGCATATGTACAAGGTACCACACCTGTGACCAAACATCTGTGTTTATCTCACTAATTCTCGCCCCCGCTCCGTGGATCGATCCCGGAGCACAAAAGCTTTGTCACACGAACTTGTTCGTAATCCTTCCAAAAATCCTATTTCTACAGAACACTGAACATTTATCAGTGGAAACAAACTCAAGTTTACATCGACAACGTAACAATAGCCAGTTAAAATTAGAGTTGAAACTGAGATCGACCGAGATCCCTAGTAAAGTTTTGTTACAGACTAGCTAACGCCCGCAACTTCGTTTGCGTTACGGATTTCCGAAATTCTTTTCTTAGTACGCGTCTACACATTTTGACAAACATATCCTTGAAATTCCAAGTCTCTACGTCCAGTGGTTTGGTCTGTGCATTTTCAGTCAGTCGGTTAGTCAGTCAGGCAGGACTAAGCCGAATATACACCGAAAATGTTTAATCCCAACAAAAAAAAATGCTCGTAATCAGTTGCAGTTACTGAACACAGATATGGCAGATATAAAAACTTAAGTTGATTTTTTTTTCAAAATAAATATGATAATTATTGGACTGTTACCGTTAGTCGTTTTCCTATACTCGGGTGCCGTACTCGCCCCACTGTCAATCTGTCATTTTGTAGAAACAATAAATTCTGACTGTAACATAGGTACAACGTAGTCTTATTCTTCTGCATTGTCCATTAAAGTTTTTTTTTTTTTAATTGTGGCATTATGTTGAAGATCCAAAATAATCCAGATGTACAAGGTCTCCGCCCTGAGTCAATGATCTGGTACCGAATTCGGTAAGTAGCCCAAATAAATGATGTAAGAGTTGAACGCTCTTGGCTCTTGGATTCATTGTGGGACTTGAACCCGTGACCTCGGCTTCACAGGCCGCTGGACAATGAGACTGATTTGTTGGAGATTGAGGTAGACTAGGGTAGGGCTGTCAAGGAAACATTATTATCACTAGTACTCTTGTCGTTTCCACCCTCCGTTTCTACTGGTCGTGAGTCGGGCCCAACAACTATTGGTCGGACGCTCTAGTGGCATTTTATATGAAGCTGTTTACATTTATCCGACACGATTTTTTGTCGGCTTCGAAAAGGATTCATATAAAAAAGAGCACTCGACATGTAGGGACGGGGTATGTAACGAAGTATTTATATTTTGCTCTGCAGCAGTGAGAGATCCGCTATGGTTGTTGGAACTGCTACTTAGACCAATTAGGCCAAAATCTGGTGTTGGTATAGATAATGTGCTGGATTAGGATAAAGCCGCGGGCAGCTTGTCATGATTTTTAAATCTTGAAAGTAAAAAAAATCCTGCAAGTTATTGTCAAAAATGAGCATAAATAATGAACATCACTACAGCAATTTAGAAAATACTGATTCCTTTGGTTAACGTGTGATTTTATTTTGTTGAATATTTTTAGTTAATTTTACAACAGATCCAACTTTTTTCTGTTCTCTTCGAAGATAATTTATCTACGTTCTTTTCATAATAACTTGTAGAGTACGTTATCCGGTTTTCAAGTTTAGCAACCCTACACTTGACAGACGTTTACAGCAAAGTTTCTGATCGAAATCTGTTTTGAATTATACCTGAGTAGTTTCAAAACTAGATGTGACACTTTTAGTACGAAAGTTACTAATTAATTAAGCCATACTTTTTTAAGTTAATATATTTGTCAACCTTTAATAAACTATTTTAGAAGTTTTTTAGTTTGAGACTTATAAAATAAAACATGTAAACATGTGTCATGTAAAAGACACATGTGAGTAAAACTGAATATTTTTCATTTCATTTCAAATATTAAATTTCAATAATGCGGAAATTAATCTAGTTGTAGTATATAATGGGGATTATGAAAAATCTTGTAGTGGAGTAGGTATATAAAGATGTATCTTTTTATTAGACTTTCTATAAACTCCCGACCATTAGATACCATAATACAATCAAATTATTAAATTTTACTTCATTGGTGTTCCTTTGTCTGAATTAAGCAATAGGCACGTGCCGTTACACAACCGTCACTGTAGAAAAGTTCTATAAGTTAGTAAAAAAATTATGTTTTTTTCTAAGGTAGTTAAATTCATTTATGTTATTTTCTTTGAGTAAACGATATTTATAAGACTTCTTAGACACGTGCCAGAAATTAAAGACATTAAATTTATATTTGCACGCGTACGTAACGCGTACATCAGGGTTACCCATTTTATTTATCAGAGTGTTAAAAATACATATAAAAAAAAATCATCTTTAGTATGAAAGTTTATCTTTTCAAAACTAAGCCGTTACGTAAGATTTGACGTGACATACGTCTAATAAATCGATGAACGCCGGCTGCATGCACGAAAACGTTGACGTCATTGGTAACGCTGTCATTGTCCGGTAACGCTGATAGTCATGATTAAACTATCGTCCGTAAACTAACTTTACCATCAACCAATTTTTATAGTAAAAATAACTGTAAATAAAAAAAAAGATTTATTTTACCTTAAAACATATCGATTTACTGAATCTGAAAGGAACACTTCAGAACACTTCCAAATCTTTAGTATGACATCATTTCCTAAAATAATACCCTTTACTTTCTTCGTAAATAAATCAAAAACTTCAAGAATGGCCTCGTGGCATTATTAATCACATATATACGTTCTGCCTATAACTGTCCAATCCATATATTTTCATCCACTGCTATATAATTTGGCTCTATTAGTTGACGGGGTCAGGGTAGTTTAATGCCTTGTTATTTACTTGATTTATGAGAAACTACCGGTTTTGATAATCCGAATTTCACTTAAAAATGAAAATAATATTAGTGACTAAAATAATACGAGTTGCTGACGATTCGGGCACAAAATATTCGGACACTGTGTCCGAATTGACACTTTTTAAAATCAATATTTTTTCCACTGACGCTGACGATTCGGACACCATCAAAATATCAAAGCTATTTAGTACAGTCAGATCAAAAAGTGATAAATTATAATACCATATCGGACTATAATACAATACTGGTGACTGGTAAAATTTGAACTACAAGATGGCGACTCTACCAAAGAATAAATAATATTATTTGACTCTACCCTAAACATCTTTATGCCTTTTGAGCATTAACTCTGCTTGAGTCGTGCAAATCATGAACATCAGATTAATATTATTCCTTATTTAATTTCTTACAGATGTCGATTAAAATTAAGTGAAATACCAGGTACATACTGCGATAAGCGGTTAGTGATTTTAAACTGTATCTTTGGTAAAAGGTTGAAACCTAATTGTCCATGTTCGTAAATTATGCTTACTTAATTAAAATATTATGATAATAATGTCAATTATAATTATAATATAAATAAGAAACCTTGCCGGCTTGACCTTTTCAAAGATCTTTTTAATAAGCTTTAATAAGCAAGTACTTAGGTAGCTATTGAAGCGTTATACCTACTTATTTAAATATTATATAATAAATTATCAAATTACGATTTAAGCGTACCAATTACTGTTTGTGCGTAGGTGCTTTGTTATTTTCCAATATTTTCCGAATCATTTATAATGAAAAACAATTTCGAGAAAACCGTTTCATACTATAATCGGCTTATAACGAGTCCCCTGCAATGATATTTGATGAATTCAGAATTACAGACACTACTTAATATTTTTCCCTAATAGCAAAATCTGCCCAAAAATTGTTATTTGGTTCCGAGTTATTCTTGGCCTCAATATTTTCAAAATAGTTTTTTTCCAAATTTGTCATTTTCGGAAATATTCGTACCTAGTAGGTATACCTAGTATCTACACCTAGGGTGACCCTGTTTTGTACACATAAAGGTATATCCTTGATACGTAAATTTACATAAATAAAATAACTGTAAAACTGTAACAGTATGTTAGTAGTACATAGATGCTAAAATAAATATTAATCACGTAGACTCGATATCCTGTAAAACGTAATGCCTTTTTAGTGCTATTTACATAAACAACAAACTGCCAAATAAATTCAAAGACCTACTTTTATATCTATTTCAACGCTAAGTAAATGACTGGCTGATAGAAAAATGTTTTGATGACGTCAAGGAATATATAAATTTTGAAGATGACGCAGTTAACTCTAAGTAATATTGTAAGAAATGATTATTGACATTTTTAATCTGCTTTTTCATTATTTTAATCAATTTAATCATAATCATTCTTTATTTTAAATGTAATTTCGCACGCCTCGAATGGAGGCACGATGTAAGTATAGGACCGCTTGATTGACATGTAACAACCTATTATGTACCTACATTCTAGCAAATAAATGATTATCTTATCTTACCTGTGTAAGTAATAGTGTTTTTAAGCCAGTGTCAGGACTTGACAGAGGCTAAAAAACACTGTGTGGAGTCAATTATTGTCAGGAACATATCCAAGTGTTCATTAAAAAGCTGGACTCTACTCGGAAATGAAATGAAATATTGTTTATTTGCTAGAACATATGTGTTTACAAATAACTACTACGAATACGGACTACGAACTTCAAGTCCTTCATGGTGGAGGTACCAGCTAAGCACAAGGAGACGTTCCTCGCACCTAACTTCTGGCCTGCCGGGGTCGTGTTCCGTCGCTACAGGATGGCGTCGACGAAGAAAAAATCCTAACTATGTTGTATTGTATTGTGTGTTTATTGTATGTATGATAGTTAGTCTGTAAAGTATATATTTCTAAGAGCCTATTGCTTTTCTGTAATATAAAGTTGCCTGAAATATATCTTTATTTTATGGTATACTATACTTACATACATCTCTATATATGTATATCATACATATATCTATGGGCCTATTACTATTATGTTGTTGCCTGCAAATAAAACTATTAATATTGGACCAACTGTGATTTATGGAATTTTAGTACCCTGAACTAGGTTAGTCTTAAAATCCTCTTTAAAAAAAAGGTTTTGTTCTGACTGACTGTTAGAAGCCCCACATGCCAAACTACTGAACGTAGAGGCTGGAAATTCCGAGGCGTCCTGAATTATTGAGTATTGACCAAAAATTCATTCGCACGCAAAACCTAAAAAACCCAAAACCCTACCTTATTTCGCCGCAAGCAAAGTAACGGCGGAAGCTGGTATGATGAATCTGACATCATCCGTTACAATTTAATTAGAAGTGACGTGCACGGTGCAGTAAAATTTGTTTCGCTTCAATAAAATCGGTACTCCATCTCCCTCGGTTCTCTGGGATGCTGTATTTTCCTCTCTCTCACACTCAGCTCCCTAGATACAGCCTTCAGGCCAGGGTTTCAGAGCTACATTGATTTTAACGTTCCCGGGGATTGACGCGTTTTGGGACATATATACAGTTGTCTATATGTTTTGGATATACATATACCTATATGTATATTAGCATGCATACTGCGTAGCTTCGATTCCATCAGGCATGTATGTAGGTAGAGTTTAGCTAGATCTATTGGGGTACGATTCTCAGAAGAAATACAAGTCTATTTCGAGATTTAGAAGTAATCTTTATCGGCTTTTATGTAATAAAGTAGAGGACGTCAGATCACGTATAAAATCAAATTAGGATCGTCTGCCATTTAACATCAAGTATCAATTAGGATAGCTAGGCGAAAATTAATTTTCGATTTGGTTTATTTTAGTATAAATTTTAAAGCATAATACTTAAAATAAAATCTTAACTCTAAATCGAATGTAAAAAAATAAAAAAACATTGCATAATCCATCCTGATAGACATTCGCATTTTATAAATTAGCGTCAAAAGATGCTAATTTATAAAATAAGATGTGTAAGTATAGGTATTGCGAGTATTTTATGTTATCGTTCGCATTAGGTTTTCTATTAGAAGTGCAATCTAATTGCACAAATCGCATAGGTTTATGTCGTAATTTCGAGAATCTCACCCTTTGGACGGAGATTTTAGGGGACCTATAGATAGGTAGGATACCTATGTATAATTGTATAGGTATACTCGTACTGTACTGGACATTTGATGGTCGAGTCGAATGGGGGAGGATCAGCCTGGTATAATGAAACACCGACTAATTTGCAGTTTGAACAGATAGACAGGTACAGACAGACAGGACACTGTGCGACAGGGTTTTAATTAATTTAGGAGCATTGCCGCATCGATCCTTCAATAGCTAGACGTACCTCTTTCGTAATAGCACAGAGTACTTTAGTACTCTATATGTAGATATACACATATATGTAGATATACACAAGTAATAGTCAGTAAAATGTAAAATGCCTCCAATTTTTATAAATCGAAACGAAAAAATTCAAAAACTACATTGAGTCTTTCAAATACCTTAATAAACTATTAATTTGCTTACCAATTTTAACTACTCTTGTGACTATTAAATGTATTCTTAGTTTTGGTCTTGGAATCTGTTTATAAAAGAGATGCGACGCGCATAATACTTATAAGACAATTTGCAGAGCCCTTGCAGGGTAATTTTTTTTTTAAAACTGGTAACTAAATATTTTAGAAAGGCCGGTGCAACACTACTTTATCGCTCGTCCACTAAGAGATATTTTGATGGTTATTCTCGAAAGCCCTAGCTACAGTGCTATTCAAACAGGAACACAGCAATCTGCTGCTGCAGAATATCTGGCATTGTGGTATTCAGACATCTCAGGCTTAATAAGTTGTCTAGAAATAAGAACAGCTAGACAATACTTATAACCCGTTTGGGGTTTCGCAATCAATAGAGGCGGGCCGATAATAATAGATTTTAAGAAAAAAAAAACAATAATATTTACCTAGCTAATAAGATCTATAAGCCAAATTGTATCATATAATGTTCGCAAAATAAATGAAATAATACCTACTACGTATCAACGTACCTGTAATCAAATATTGTACCGGAATGGGACCTTGACCCGACCTCCAACCCATCCTGGAACCGCAAGGTCTTCCCAAGGAGGCTTCCAGAATACGATACCGAAGTAACTACCTAATGAAATTACAGAGCCAACCCGAGATCAAAACACTTTGCTATCATTACTCATTTTATTTTCGGTAAATTATATTGATACTAATAATAAATAATCAAGGATTTACAAAAACATACAACAACCGACTTCAATCAGACTGTTCTAGTGACCGTAGGCACCACTGAAAAGTCACAGGGAAGCAAAATATGCTATTTTGTTCACTTCAACGACTTTTCTTTTTCAGTTGAACCGATTTTCATAAAATTTCAATTACCTCTCAAACAAAAGAATATTTCAAATCGGTTTATAAACAACCAAGTTCTGAGGTAATATCATAAAAAAAACAACCGAATCAAGAACCTACTCTTTTTTTTAAGTCGGTTGATTAGGTAAATATTCAGAGAAAAAAAAATGGTCTGAACTCTACAACTATTATAAAGGCGGATCTAGCGAAGTAGAGTTTTCTTTCATTCAATAATCCGTAACAAAGGCATTCTGTGAATAATTAAATAAGTAAGTATGTAGGTATTTAAAAACATTAGGTAAGGTTAGTCTTTCTAGTAGTAAAATGAATTTATTCAAACAAAACTAAACGTTCAATTTTTGTGAAACTTTGTTGAAACGTGATCAGTTCCACTGAATTCATTTCAGATTGTTCTAGAAAAGAAAAAAAAATAGCATTGGATGAAAAATACATGGAATATAAAATTGGGATAACTTTCGATTCAATTTCTAGAGTTATCCCAATTTTTAAATAAGAGAGAGACTGGATAGACATATTCTTTACTGAGATCAATAAAGATTTTTCTACCTACTTATCTGTTTGTTTATCTAAGTGAAATGATTTTTTTGCCTGAAGTATGGTTGCATCGAAGGTCTTAAAACTAGTGTTGCTCTCACACACTTCACCGTAAATACTAATACAGAAATAATAATAATAAAAATAATAGGCTGCTCCGCTATTGGATTAAAGCTCGATTGGAGGTGCTCATGATGATAGGTTTAAATTTTTTGTAATTTTGTCTTGTTAATGATTTTATATGGATTTACATTAATTGTCAGAAATAAATATTTTGATTTGATTTGAAAAATAATAAAATATTAGCTTTAGAATCTTCAATGAAAACTTCTATGGAAATAGCAACCTTTCACATCCCACAGAGGTCCCACAGATTTTTATGTAAACAAAACCTAAATGTGTACATTGTAAAGGAATAAAATTGTAGGTTCTGTTACAGAAGTTGCTAACACAATCATTGAATTAAGTGGCAACAGATAAAATACTTTCAGTTTTTCCATGCTCTTTGAAGACTTTCTCTATACGAGTAAAAATTCCGATGTTACTTCAAAATAATGTTTAATTCTCTTTGATAATAACGGGGGTGAAGTTTGTTTTCCAGAAAATTAGATTTTTCCTACATTAGAATCAACATTCAGTCACAGATCCCATTACGCTGTCCATTTGAAATATCAAACAATGTCCTCATAATTCATTCCCTTTGCAAACAGATCGAATCCAAACAAAGTGTGTCCTCGAAACCCCCACTATTTAGAGGATTTGAAGGAAATTCCAACCAGCGCTTTTTAGTTTAAGTTAGGGTTTAGTTTAGTTTAATTTTAGGGCAATTTAGAATTGTTTAAGTCAACCTCGATTACTGACTGCCTAGTTTAGTCGATCTGTGTATCGAAATACATAGAAACCATAGATGAATAACGGTGTTCGTATAGAATACCAAGATGGAAAGTATCAAACCAAAATGGATGCGGAAAATACAAGACAGAAAATTTTCAGACACCTTGATAATAAAAATGTTAATAATAAATCTCTATTTTCTAGCTGGCTATCTATCGTCAATGTATGGAGTAATTGTGGTCCGAATTGTGGCCAAAGTAAGGTTTAGCAAGCAATTGACAAAAATGTTCGTTAGAACTATAAACGAAGACTGATTTTATCATTGAGTATTTATAATAAGACACAAGAAACGACATTTACGTCTAGAAAAAAAAGAAAACGCTATTATTAATGCATAGAAGAATAGACTGTCGTCTAAGTCTGACGTGGAACTACAATATTGGCTCGGAAAGGTCTAGTCTAGGTACTGTCACAGAAATAGTTGAAAGCTCTTTTTCCACGAAAAAGGTAGAATATTTTAGACCTTGTACAGATTAGGATATTGTTGCGATTGGCGACAATAATTAATTGTATTTATATTTTCCGGTACATTTATTCAAGTATATTTTCAGGTAAAACGTGAAACTTTTTTGGTAAGCATCATAATGCAAACTTTTATGAATTATTTATTTCTGACGTCAGCAGATTTATTCGAATCTATGAACTCTATGCAAATCATTTTAATTACAAATGGATCGCTAAATATCGTATACCTACAAGAGATTTGCGTCATATTGTTCAGTCAACATAACAAGCAAATCGCACTTTGACGTCAGCAGATTCAGTGATTTTTTATATAGTTTTGTACCTTCTTATCCCTAATCTACCAAAATATTTTAAACGCGGTCATAAGTATTCACTTTATCCAGAGACAGATCTTCATGAATATTTCCGAAGAATTTAGTATTTTATTAGCAGGCCTAAACTGCTAATAAGTATTTGGAACCACGAATGGTTTTTTTTTATTACAAAGGGGCCCTGTATTGTCGCACACACCACAGTTACTCCCACAAGCAGGAATATGCATTAGAAGTTCGTAAAAATATTTTTTAGTTATGTAACATAAAATTACGGTTAATAAATGATATATTTGGCGCAACGCAAATAAAAAATAAGCTCCACTAACCAATTCGAAACTTTAATTAAAAATTAGACGTCTTTTCCGTGACTGTACTAGGAAAACTAGCTAGATACGTATTCAATCGATTGAGAAACTATTTATAAGAGTCATTAACGTTATGTGGAGCACCACTGGTCCGTTCACACACGAATAAGTTATAGGTCTTAATCTAGGTTGTGCCTAGGCGACGTGGTCACAACCTATTGGTCTGTAAGGGACTATTAAAAGTGTTTAATACAATGTTTTTCTTTCTTTCCGTTATATTTTCAACCGACTTGAAACAAGAGGAGGAGGTTCTCATTTTGATTGTTTTTTTTTACTTCAGGACATGGTCATTTATCAACTGATTTAGATTATTTTTTTGTTTGAAAGGATAAAACTTTGGGTTGGTCGCATATAAATTATATCAAAATCGGTTCAGTAGTTTAATTTTTAAATGAATATAACTGAATAAAACATGTCGTCAAAGTACACGAAATTGCGTACTTATATTGCTTTACTGTGATTCTTCAGTGGTGTCTACGGTCACTAAACTATGATTATTTTAAATCAAGACATGGCGCTCGCGCGAGATGGCTGGTAAAAAATACTATTGTGGGAATAGATGGCTGCCTACATGGATGTTTCTTCCTGAATCACGCTAAGATTACTAAACCGATTGAGCTGAAATTTGGTATATTTGTAGTTTATAAGCTGGAAACAAATAGTCTTCTCTTTATGCCGAATCCCGATACCACGCGTTTAAAGCGCAGGCAACAGTGGTGTATGTATTTATAAAATGTCGCTATCAGTACATAGATATAGAGCAAGCGCTCTAGTTTTTATATTAACATTAACATATAGGTACATAACAGTATCATAGTATGTAATAATGAATTTTACTTGCCAAATGTAACAGTTTATAAATATAGGCCTTTGCAGAATTGCTGTCTTCTCATCGTGTTACTAGTTCTTTCGAACCAGTAGTGTTGTGATAAAAATTCAAGTGCGCCTCTAAGAGGCTCCTTTAGTGCACTTTCGTTAATGGATTGTAAAAAAATGTATTTAATAACGTACCTATACGGTTTAAAATGATTGGAATTACTAGGTTGTAAATTATTAATCGCAATAAATTAAGAATAAGTGATCGAAGCAGCATGATAAATTAATACTAATTAAATGGAAACCTATATTTGAAGAACTTCACATATTGCCATTGCCCTGTATGTATATCAAGCAACTTTGTATATTTGTTAAACAAAATCCAGATCAGTTCAAAAAACATTGTGATGTAGTATCCAGAAGGGCAATGACTAGATATCCATATGAACTGTATTTACCTTTCTCAAAACTTGACATCTATAAAAGAAATGCTTTTATAAATGCCATAAAAGTATATAATAAACTGCCCAACTCGTTTAAGGATACACCCCTACCAATGTTTAAACGAAGGCTGGTAAAATGGCTAGCTGAAAACTGTTTCTATAACTTAAAGGAATTTATGAATCATACTGAAAAATAAAATATACTATTTACAAAAGTTAGCAAAAAAGTAGGCAGAGTTATATGCTAGTGTATTGTGCTGTTTAATATTGTTATAGTTAAGTAGTAGGTATTGTTAAAAATTTAAATTAACTTTGACATTTAAATACCATTTGATAGTATTGTATTATATTCATTCACTGTAACTCGCACACCATAAATGGTAGAACATAAGGGACTAATAATATTCTTTAACAACATACTATGTATACTATGTTCTGGCGAATAAAAATCTTGAATCTTGAATCTTGAATCTTGAATGGAACGCAATACGACCACAGATGTGCCGGTCTGTTTGTGTTGTATTGACGTAGGATGGTGGATCTCGAAGTTTAGCCAAGTGCAGCAAATGGTTACATGATTTTTTTAAAGTAAGCACGTAGCTACGATGTTTTTAAAGTAAGTAGGTAGCAGGTACTATTACTAAACGTAAAAAATATATATTCAACAATTTTATTTTAAAATTAATAATTAGCTAGTACGATGTTTTTAAAGTAAGTAGGTACTAAAAATTAAAAATAAATATTCAATAAGTATATTTAAAAAAAAAATCAGGAAGTACGATGTTTTTAAAGTAAGCAGGTAGGTACAGGTACTAAGCTTTAAAAATAAATAAATAGCTAGTACGATGTTTTTAAAGGTAGGTTCTAAACTTTAAAAATAAATATTCAACTAGTTTATTTTATACTAAATAAGCAGCAAGTACGATGTTTTACAAGTACATAAGTATGTACTTAACATTAAAAATAAATATTCAACATGTCTATTTTAATATAAATAGGTAATCAACAAGTGCGTTTTTTTTAAGTAGGTAAACATTAAGAATAAATATTCATAATTTATATTTTTAAATAAATAAATCAGCATTTACGATGTTTTTTGTAAGGGGCTATTAAAAGTGTTTAATACAATGTTTTTTTTTCTTAAAAAATTAACAAAAAATAGTAAAATTAAAAAAGTACGATGTTTTTAAAGTAAGTATGTACCTACTATACGTTAAAAATAAACATTGAATATTAATTCAGTAATTATCAAGTCCGAATACAATTGTGTTTGATGTTTTTACCTAACACTTTGCACAACAAGTTTTTTTAAGTTCTTTTTCGAGAAATAAATGTATAAAAACCGAAATTATGTTAAAAGAACCTAACCTTTAAATCCAATTGAATATTCAACAACACTCATACTCAAAAACAAATATGTATAATGAATATCGTTATCTCATTTCCTAAACTCTACTTCGGTAATTTAGTGAGTAGCTAAGCTAATTTGGTTTCCTTATATTTCCGCAACCGCAAGGACCGAATTCTTGGTCACGTCAAAATAATGAAGAAACATTTTGAAAACAAACTTCTAGGTATAAGCAGGTCGGTATGCTTCTAATAACTAGGTATAATCAAGGTTTTACAAAGACATACAAAAACAGACTTCAATCGGACTGTTCTAGTGATTGTAGGCACCACTGAAAAGTCACAGGGAAACAAAATACGCAATGTTGTCCAATTCAACGACGTTTTATCAGTTATTTTGATTTGAAACCTAAACTACTAATCTGATTTTGATAAAATTTGCATGGGACCAATCTGAAAGTATAACCTCTCATATTTTTTCAATAAACAACAAAGTAGGTACTGATGTAACAAAAAATATATAAACAAAATTTTCAACCGAATGAATAACCTCTTCCTTTTTTGAAGTCGGTTCAAAACGAACGCTAATGTTTATCGGATAACTTTTATTACGTAATCTAAGGATTGTTTTTTTTTCGTTATCAGATTCGGTTAAAATCTACAGCACAATTAGAGCGAAGCACCGAAGTAAGGGTTTCCAGCTCCAGTTAAGGAACGAGACTAAATATAGCAGTGACTCTAAAAATGGAGATAGCTCTCATTCTCCCCCGCTTCCCAGTCATTTCATTATTAGCTCTTCTAGTGCCGGGAATCGATCGTGGTCTGTCTGACCCACTAGCAAGACAGCAGCTAATGCTCACACGAGAAGGAAATTCATTTGGGAATTTTAACGTCATCGCCAGGTCAGTGTTCTTGTGGCGAGGACATCAGTTACAGCCTTGACAAAGACTTTCCCTTATTTAATTTATTAGCCCATGTGGAATCGATAGGAATAATATCTGCATACAATGCCTGTGACTGACCAGGACGGAAGGACAGAAAGATGACGAAATAAACTACCTGCAAAGGTAAACATACCTATCAAGAAATAACTGAGCTGCAAGAAAATGTATGGTATTAGAAAGTGTACTAACTTGCTGTAGATTGGATTCCAAATGGGGAAGGCCGCGGGGTCGTGCGGGTGCGGCGGCATGTGCGGCGGCAACGTCGGCAGCTCCGGCGCGGCGCCCGTTGTGGAGCCCACTTCCGGCTCGTCGCGCCGCCGCGCCGCGCCCGCGCTCCCGCCCGGCGGCCCGGCGGCGCGCCGCGCGTTCGCCTGCGCCATCTGCTGCAGCTCCTGCAGCGACTTCACAGAGATGCGCGGCCGCGGCGAGCCTTGCCCGCTGCTGCCACCGCTCGCGCAGCGCTGGTACGCGTCTGGCTGCTTGCTCGCGTGCAGGTAGTTGTTGTTGGGGAAGTACGGCGACGTCGGGCTCTTCTGCTGCTGCGCGGTACGCGGCGAGCGCTGGCTGCCGCCCGGATTGTAGTACGGGATCTGCAGGTTGGGCAAGGGCACGTTGGGCCGCAGGTTGGGGGCCACGCTCCCGTACATGCTCTGCATCAAATGGTTGTGCGCCAGCATCCTCTGGTTGTTGGTGTAGTTGTTGGCTATGGGGCTGGTCCGCGCAGACGAGTGGGTCTTGTGGGTCTTGGCGTAATGTGCGTATGGGCTCTGGAACTCGGCGGCAGCGGTGGCGGCGGCTGTGACGGTGGCGGGCGGCGTGGCCTCCTTGCGGGAAGAGTCGCCGCGCTCGGCGTGCTTGTGGCGCTGGGCAGCGGCCGCGCTGGCACTCATGGCCTCCTGCCACATGGCCAGCTGCACGCGGTCGTAGTCCACCGGCGGCGACAAGCCGAAGCCTGCGGGGTTCATGAAGCGCGCCGGGTGGAACATCTGTGACAGGTTGGCGTATCCGGCGCCGGCGCCGGCGCCCGCGCCCGCTCCGTACCCAGCTTGGAGCGCCTTCATGAACTCCGCGTTCTGCGAACAAGTCGCGAAGGCCTCCAGCTGGCTCATATGGTTCAAGTAGGCCGGCAGCCAGAGCATATGGTAGGAGGCGGAGTTGGCGGCGTCGATCTCTTCGGCGAGGTGAGTGGCGGCGGGCGCGCGGCTCTGCGCCGACTGGTCGGGCTGCGGCTGGGGCGTACTAGTCCGCACCGTCGGCGTGCTAGTCCGCACCGTCGGCGTGCTCGTCCGCGCCGTCGTCGTCCGCTCCGAACTCGACGGTTTGGTCTTGTCCGTACTTTTGGACATCGTTTTGGTGGTAGCCGATTCTTTAGCGCTCTCCTTTGTATTCTTTTCTTTGGAATAATCCGCGTAGTGAGGCTGAGCAGGTTTGGGATCGACGATCTCCGACAGCTGGTTCAGGGAAATGATGACTACGTCGGGGTCGTTAACGGAATGGTGATTGCGAATGATCTCGGGCAGGTTGAGATCGGGCCGCGCCATCAACAACGCCGGGATCTCTCTGCCGGGTGAGCGCACGACGTCAAGCAATCTCTCCCTAGGAATCATTAGAGGATCCGGCAAGTTAAAGTTCTTATTGGATTTCAGTAGTTCCAGCTGTTGTTTCGGCGTCAGGTGCTCTATGTCAGTGAGATTGTTGGCGATGTTTTTCTGTCTGGCTTCCGCTTGTTTGTTTTCACTGCATTTCTTTAACAGATTGCAAATCGTAGCCAAGTCGTTGGACTCTCTCCTTCGCTTCTCCTGAGGCTCGCCTGGATCTCTCCTCACGTTTCTGATATCATCGGAGCAACTGGACACGGTGGGACTCGCCGATTTTCTGTTCTTATTACCTAAATTGAGCGGTTCATATTGATGTTTCGTGATAGTAACTTCCGAAGTGTACATTTTGGGAGATGTGGATGCGTAAAGGGTATCCAAAAACGAGGGTTGTTTACCCTTCAGCGTGGGTGTCGTCAGTACTTCCGGGGAGGAGTTGGCGGGTATTCCGCTGGGCTGCGGCGACTGCATGGCGTCTGAGTCGCGCGATGGTGCTCGCGGGATATCTATTCTTCTGGGTGACGCGTACGGGGTGGATAGTCGTCTGGGCATAGTCAAATCTCTGGGTTTCTCAGTATTTATCGATGTCCCGTGTTGGCCTCGGTTTCGAGTGTTATCCGGTGTCGGTAGCTGCGTGGTGGTGGGCACATTCGAGCAGTCGATCTCAAGGGCCGGAGTGGGTGCCGGCGTGGGGGCCAGCGTGGGGGACACCTCTGGCGGCACCAATTTCTCCTCAGACTCGTCGGGACCGGGGTCAGGGTCTGATAACTTGAAATCCATATCCGTCATATTATTTTCTAAAAGCTCTCTGAGATCATCATCTTCCGTTTTCATCTCTACGACGGGCGTCTCTTCCGGGGCTGGTGATGTTTCGGTCAGGGTCTCAGCCGGTTCCGGCGGGCCGGCGATCTCGGCGTACTCGGTGTAGTCAAAGGTCTCCTGCAGGTCGGGCACGCGGTCCGGGTAGAGGGGTGCGCAGGGCGGGTCGGGCGCGGGCGCGGGCGGGTCGGGCGCAAACACGTCGTCCGGCACGAAGGCGTCCACCTGGCTGGGGCGGCGCGCCAGATGTAGCAAACCCTGCGCAGCGCTGCGGCTGGGCGACTCGAGCGACTCGAGCCGCTCTATGATGTCGGCGACGGGCGCTGCGAGCAGCGCCTCCGCGCCGAACTCGGCCGTGTGCTGCAGCTGCGCCGCTAGCCGGTCGATGCGCCCTAGGATCTGGTTGTCCTCGCAGCCCTTCTCCACCAGCGACTCGAGGAGCGCCTCGTCATGCCCGCCCAGCTCGGGCAGGTAGTGCGCCTCGCTGATCGACTCGAATAGGTCGTCGTGCGACAGCGGCCCGCCCTCTTCGAACGGCATGCCCTCTTCAGCCGGAAGGAAGGCGAAGCGCGCCGCGCCGCCCTCGCCACGCAGATCCAGCTCGAGCGCCTCCGACCCGCGCTGCTGGTTGAACTCGAGCTCGGCCACCGCCAGCAGGTTGTCCAGCGGCGTTGGCTCCGGCGGCTGCGGCGGGATCGCGGGCGCCGGCGGCGGCGACGCGGGCGCCGCGGCGGGAGGTGACGCCGTCTTCGGCTCCGGAGGAGGCGTCCTCGCGGGAGGAGGGGACGGTGGCGGCAGCGGAGACGGCGAGCCGGTGGGCGACGGTGTCGACGGCGGCGAGTCGGGTGCGCACGGCGAGTCAGGCCTCTCGAGCGGCGGCACTCGCGGGATCGCGATTGTATGCGACGGGAGCTGCGACTCGATGTCGGGCACGGGCCACGCGGGGCTCGGCGCGCGCGGCGCGCGGCGCGGGCGGCGGGCGAGGCGCCGGCGCCGGGCGCGCGGGTCGCGGTTTCGCGGCACGGGCGGTGGCGGCGGCGACGGCGAGGCGGGCAGCGGCGACGGCGGCGTCGCGCCGCGCCGGATCGCGTCGAAGGTGTCGGTCTTGGGGAAGGCGCGCCAGCCGGCGGGTGTGCGCGTCAGGCAGATGCGGTTGCGCGGGTCGTAGTCCTCGCAGCGGACGCGCTGCACGGTACCGTCGCGCTGGCTGGCCCACAGGAAGAGGGGTCGCAGCCGAGGGGCGGGCGGGGCGACGTGGCTGCGCGCGCGGCGCCCACGCTTGGCGGCACGGGGCGCGGGGTGCGGTGCGCTACGACTGCGGGCGGCAGCGGCGTCGGCGCGGGGGCGGGCGGCGCGAGGCTCGCCGCCGCCGCCGGGCGCCCGCGGAGACACTCCGGCGCGCCGCAACACGGGAACGGGCGACGACCGCGCGAACGCGGCCCCGAGGCGGACTGGCGGCCGCGCGCGAGCCCCGCCCCCCGCGCCGCGCGCCCCGCCCGACATCGATCCCCGCCCGCTGCACCGCGCGCCCGCGCCCCAAGCCCGCCTGCACCCACCCGCACGCAGCCCACTGTAAACACACCACTCCCCGGCACCGACACCCGGCACCCGGCCCGGCTCGGCTCCCGGCTCCCACCCGTCCGATTAGCCACGTCCACGTAGCAACTCCAACTTTAATTCGGATTCAGCTCGACCGGGTGCGAAGCCGCCCGCCCCTGCCGCCGTCGGGACAAGCTCCCTGGATAGTACCAACTGTTTTGGTCGACCTCTTGGAGTCACGGCCTCCTTGTACGCATTAATTTCCAGTTAAAACCTCCATGAAATTTGCGTACCTATTTTTTATTGTTTTGCATTGCTGGGTAGGTTATATTATACTTATAAAAAGTAATTTTAGTTCAATCATTAACAAAATATCAGTTGAACAATATTGTAGAGCATAGCTAAAATATAAGGAAGTACGACAGGACTTGGTCGATTGAAATGTAGTAGGTAGGTATAAACAAAACATTCATCTCCTCATTCCCCCTTCCAAGTAAAGGTCAGAGTCAGAACTACAGATCAATAGATGTAACGTCAGCGCCCTCACCCCGAGTTGCCGCGAGTCGAGGGTGGTGGGTTGTCCCGTAGAGGCCAGCACCAAAGACTATACATTTCGGGTTCCGGTTCCACTGTTGCTTTCTCAAGAATGACACAGATGGCGTTTCAACAAATGGAATGTGAGTTTATTGGAACTCTAGCACAAATAAATAAAATTTCTCTAATAGCATCGTCGATAGAGAACGCGGCAAATAAAGTTGATCTAACTTTTATTGGGTACATTTTGGTCCGATACTTTAACTAGACTGGATAGAACCTACTAGTGAGATTTGCTAGCTTAAAATGAGTAGGTACCATCTTAACATACCTACCTACGACACGAACGTAACGAGTTACCGACATTTAATAAAATATTCGAAAAATACCTACTTATAAATAGTACCTACTTAGCCTACTTATATATATTTTTTTTTTGATGACGAGATGCTGAAAATACCTTCCTCACCTACAAAATTATACAATGAAGTTGATTTTTAAATAGGTAAACTAAAAATAAAATTTTATTGGCATTTTCCTGCATGTTATGACTGCTACGGTCGCTGTTAGAGTATTATTCCAAAATACTTACATAACGAATTTCAGTTAGACATTATAGGTATACTACTTCAGACATTATTAGAGGCCTATCAAAAACTGGCGGCTTTTTGCAACGTTTTAATTGTACATTTTAAGTAGGTAAGTACTTTTCATGCCAGCCAAGTGGCAGAGATTCAATTCGTGCCAGTACAGTACACGTATTATCTACGCCAGTGCAGTGCATTGACCCCCCCGTCACCCCTCCCTCTCCACTCGTGATGCCAGCGCAGCAGAGACTCGTTGAAAGCAGTGCCGGTTTTAGCACTACCAACGCCCTGGGCATTTCTACGGCGGCGCCCTGGGCATTTCTACATTCATAGTATTTCAAATCTATACGAAAAAAAGGCAAAGGATATAATGAATGATTATTTCTTTTAATTCATGAATTTTATTTTTAATAAGTAATTTAAATCATTATAAGAAACAACCATTTATAATAAAAATCTAAAAGAAAATACTATTTAAGGCGAACTCTTTTATTATGTTACCAAAGTCGATGTTTGTTTTCAGCCATTTCATTTTCGATTGACAAGTGTTATACCATATTACAGGTATAGTAAATTCATCGCATTACCATCCAATTTATTACGACAAAGATACCGTTCTTGTAAGCATATAAAGGTGCCTGCCGCGCCCCTTTATATCCGGGCTATCCGGCGCCCTAGGCGATCGCCCTCCCGCGCCCTGCCCTAACGCCGCTACTGGTTGACAGCGCTGGATTGGAATGCACGCAGTCATCGATCCAGTACTGGCCAAAGCGTTACTGACTAACCACGTGTTATTGAGTTTTTTTACGAACAAAAATGGCGAGAAAATTAACAGCTGAACAAACATTGTATTTAGTCTCATTGTATCGAAGTCAGGAGTGTTTATGGAACGTTTATTTGGAAGATCACAAAAACACAGTATTGCGAAAGCAAGCTCTGCAGCGAATCTGCGATGAAATGGACATTGAGGGATTCTCCGTTGAAGACGTGAAGTATAAAATCAAAACATTACGCTCCACGTATTATTTAGAATTGGACAAGATAAGAAAGTCTCAAGGCAGTGACAATATCTACAAGCCCAAAGCGTTGTGGTTCGATGAGATAGACTCGTTTCTCAAAAACGTTTTGATAAAGAGAAGAGTGCAGGTAAGTGTCTTAGCTTAGACCGGCTCTCCGCCATTGTCCTTGACTTAGTACGCCAATAACGGGCGCCAAAAACATGTGTTGTGTGCATTGAGGTTGTGTGGGTCAGTTTCCGTTCACTGGTGTGGGTTCGATTCCTGAGGAGCGGGACAAAAAACAATATGGTAACCCGACTGCGAAGATTTATGTTTTTGCATATACCTACTTATCGATATTTTGAATCAGTTGACTTTGTTTTGCGTCTATACGTCTATACATTCCCTAATAACGTCAGAGGTCGTTTGTGTAGTCATCAACTTACGCATAATATTAGGTATCCAAGGTTTGATTTGTCTAAGTTTTTTTATGTTCGCTTATTGTTTTACTTTTATTTTGTTTATTCTGTCCTTTTAAATCTTTTACATTACATTATTAACAGTATGGATAAACTTTCAAATTGGTCCCTTATAAATTTTATTAAAATCGGTTCGGTAGTTTACTTTTTAAATCAAAATAACTGAAAAAAATGTCGTCAACGTAAACGAAATTGCGTATTTTGCTTTACTGTGATTTTTCAATGGTGTTAACGATCACTAAACAGTCCAATCGGTTGTTCAAGTCGGTTGTAGTACCAATACTTTTGTAAAACTTTGATTTATATTAAGAAATATTTTAAGTAAGTGTGTATTTATTTCAATAACTAGGTTATTTAACAGCCTTGCATTCCTTTGCTTTTAGGACACAGATGACGAACACGTAGAAGCAAACAGCACACACGAATGTAACCAACCGAAACAGGAAGAAAATGACGATTCCCTTCCCGACCCACCGTCAGACTATCCTGAGAGCCACCAACCGAAGAAGAGGAAAATACCAAAAAGAGAAGGGAAAATAAGAGATGTGTCAGGTTTAAGAGATCGTCAAGATGTGCCTACAGATGTAATAAGGCATGAGGACGAATATGATGTTTTTGGGAGGCATGTGGCTTGTCAGTTGAGGCAGTTGTCGACATTGCAGTATCTACTGGCGCAAGAAGAGATACAGAGGACCATTTCTAAAAGCCGTATAAATGATTTAGAATAGGCACTTAATTATCAGAACATTTCGAGTTGAAGTTTGAGATTTTATTTTGAAGTAAAAACTTCTTTATGCGCCATTTAATTTGTGGGTTTTGAATGAGACTGAGCGGTCATGCTCGGCTATTTAACGCTCGTTCGGGTAAAGTAAAGGTATTTCGTAAGAAAGATGAGCCGAAAAGTAGATAGAGAGAACATAAGAGGTGATATTAATAAGAATATTTTAAGGTATAAATACGTATGTAATAAATAAGCAATTAGGTATTAATTTATTGTTTTATTCTTACTTATAAATTGAAAATGGTAGGTACATTTAGTTTTCATAGAATAGGACGTCGTACATTACTGCTTTGCGACAGAATTATCTGGCACTTAGGTACTTAACTTACTTAAACACCTACAAAATACTTTAATTTGTTCTAACTTTTTAGGTTTAAAGACTAGAACTGGAATGTTCCACTGTTCCTTCTTAAACTCAAAACCAGCCTCTTAACAGAAGTTTAATCACTATAAAATAAGTATTAGGGTCGTACATACTAGTGACTAGTATAAAAAAATCGTCAAACAACTTGTCCTCTGGCGAACCACGTGACAAAGATGCGCAGAACCAATTTGACATACGAATTGCGTTCTGCGCATCTTTGTCACATGGTTTGCTAGAGGACAAGTTGTTTGACGCTTCCTATACGTACAACCCTAATGACTATTAACATTTTTAGACTAGAAATTAGTCCATCTCGATTCAATTTTTGAAGATTTTGTTCAAAGCGCCATCTAGTTTCAACTCTACGAACTATCATAACGTCTTCCGTGCGAGGGTGGTGGTACTAATGTTGTACTCGTGTAGAGTTTTTAGCAGGTAGAGGGAGCCAGCGATGAGGACGGCAGCCGTAATGCTGGCTACGAGGTGGTAGTCTGATGTGCTGCCAACGGGCACCGATAGTACCAGGGTGTCGGTTAGCTGGAAATTACAATAGTAGATTATGCACTAAGGGGATAAAACAGTGTCTTATGTCGCGGGTGGCATATTGAACCCTGAGCTAACAGTTATGTAGAGTCCTAAGTGACGCGAGGGGTTCAAGCTACCCAAGACGAAGACAGGCTTTATCCCAGAGGAGCATACACTACTACTTTTTTTTTTTAATGAGTTCCGCTTATAGTTTTCCACGAGTTTCCACACGAATTTGACGTAATTTAACTTGGGAGGTAATGCTTTGCTTTACCCTGAGATAGCATGATAAGTTATTGGACATTATCAAACAGCTGGTGTGAAAAGACAATTAATGCCTGGTTCACCGGTCAGTTTCGCAACGGGGCACTATAGAAAATAAGATTTTATTTTATTATCATAAGACAGTGCACGCCCGCTTCCTCCTACTAGAATAACCATGACCTACCGTAACCCAGCTTCTATCTAGTCGATTTTGGCCTCTAGCTTGGCAGTCGTTGACCTCAGAATTTATAATCATAAGCTACCTTTCTGTGATGGATTCGATACGAATGCGTTTGACTAGCGACGCATGCCAAAAACTTTCATTATAAATAAACGAGAAAGTTTGTAAGTATGGATGGATGGATGGATGTTTGTTACTCTTTCACGTAAAAACTACTGAATGGATTTTAATGAAACTTCACAATAATATAGCTTACACATCAGAATAACACATAGTCTACAATTTATAAAGATACCTGCGCAGACGAAGTCGCGGGCACCAGTTAGTATGAAAATATTTTCTCGTTGCATACTTTTTAGAGCGTGATTTTTCAGTAGTTGGTTTCAGTAGATTTTGAACTTAATTTTTATTTATTTACTTCACTGAAATTAATTGATGCTTAAAAAGTTCTTACCACAGTAGTAGGTATCTCCATCCAACTGCACTTTGCCTTGGAACTTCCATTGCACAGAAACATCATGGAGGATGCAACCTTGTCACACTTATCCAGTCTATGGTCCGGGCAACGCAGGTACAATGTTGGCGGCTCCATCTCGTTGCGGGCAAACCTACAAGCACACTTCTTCTTATCGTGTCACCAGTTCAAACCAGTGTAGTGAAAGGATTTCAAGTGCGCCCAAGAGGCTCCTTTCGTGCACATGACACATTTTTCTTCTAATTTATAAGTTTTGTGACATGCTGGTTTCCTCACGATGTTTTCCTTCATCGTTAAGCACGTGATGATTTAATGCACACATTGATTTTTTGAATCATCAGTTTAGATTTCCCTATTGACAGTAACTACTACTATTGCACATACTATTACGGACTATGAATGATACATTTATTTGCATGAATATAGGTGTCTACATTTGTTGGTCGTATAACTTTGAATCACTATATTCGACCTTTCGGCCGTGCAAATGTTTTAAGTACTTAGTACTAGGTCTAAATTAACTAACTACAATGAGTAAGCTGCTACCGACAACTAAATTACTAGATAACTAACTACATAGTGTTTAAAGTAGAATATCAATGCTTGAGTTCAGTATCCGTCTAGTAGAGGTGCCTATAAGAGTCAATCAATGAAGCAAATCTTATCAGAGTTAGGGGGTTAGTAAAAGTCACAATAAATAGTATGCAGCAGGTCAAAATTTAAAATTCATAAAATCATCAATACAGTAGAAACCGTTTTCGCAGAGGATGTTATATAGTTTCCTATTAAATTGTATATCTGGTATCTCTGAGATTTTGAGGAAGCTTATTATACAGTTTAACTGTCATGGCATAGCAGTTTTTGTTACCTAGTTTCAGCCTATGTCTAACTACTAGGTACTACTAGACTTGTGAGGTCTACAGCCCACAGAGCTACTAGATATAATGAAAATGTATTATTCTACTAACCCTCCATCCGAAGTGGCATGATGGTACCTAGCATGCACAGGCAGCCATGTGCTAGCCCGCCCACTGTCCATCTGAGTTATGATGAACACTCCAGTCGGTTGAGACTGTTCCGCTGGCAGTTCTACATTGACTCGATTCTTTGGTATGGCGCTCAGCTGAAAAACAGAATGAAAAAGAGGGTTATGTTTTTCGAGTGTACGTGACAAAAGTGTCCAAGTTAAGCAAATTTACTAGTTATTAGCTGCCACATACTTTATTTTTGAACACAGAAATGCTTACAAAGCTAAGCAGCAGAATAACAATGTGTTAGTATTGACCTATTCCCGTCCGATACCAAAAACTAATACCAGTGGTATTTGTTTATTACCCTAATTAATATTCTATTCCCAACTAATACCAAAACATAGCTTTTGGTACAGTCACAGAAACAATTTACTTTCTAACTATTTAATATTATGATCATAATACAATATTATTAGTTATAATAAGAAAAATATTATTAGTTATAATAATACCTATACAAAATACTTATGATTGGTACCTATGCCAAACTTTTGATAATTTTGACTAGGTAAAAGAGTTGATTATTATTTTTTAATATTAAAGTTGGTATTTCTGATATTTTATAATAACAAGTCAATAGTTACGAATATGATTGTAATGCCAAAAACTTGATGATTTTTACTAAGTAAGAAAGTTGATTCTTATTGTATACTCTAAGTTGATTATCTGATATTCTAAAAATGTTTTTCTATTTTTTCATACGTTTTCCAAAATTGTTACCTACTGTTGTAGAGTTACGATATTTTTTTTTATGTAATATAAGTTTTAGTAAATAAGTACCTACTTAATAATAATAATACTAAACGTTGACCGTTTGTGATATTCTTTAATTGTTGTATTTTAGAGACTATAAAAAAAATATCATTTTGATTTCTTGTAAGGACAAACTTTATTTTTACGTGTGTAAGAATTTAGGTAACTTAATTACGTATATGTATGTCTGATTGTCTGTGTTATTATAATAATGAACCAAACGTTTTCCTACTACACTTTAATTTGTTTGAAAAGACTAATTTTGAAAAAATAAACACTTCTTAAAATTACATTGAAAAGCATTTTTGTTACTGACTGTATTTCATACCGTTTAACTTGTTTTGGGATTCGTTTATGAGTGGTATTCGTCGGGAATAGAATATTAATTAGGGTGATAAACAACCATTGGTATTAGTTTTTGGTATTAGAGAGGAATAGGTCTTAGTATTCTACCTTTCTATTTAGGTGGAAGCCCGTGGAATACTAGGCTAGGAGTCTTAAAAACAATAGCATATGCTTTAAAACAATTTTAATAATGTGAGTACTTAGGTACTTAGTTACCTCATGTCAGTTAGTAATAGGTTTTTAGTGCACAAAAGGAGCCTCTTCGAGGCGCACTTGAAATCTTTTCAACACCATGGTTTGAAAGAACTAGTGACACGATAAGAAGATGCACCGCACTGAAGCCCTCACTCCTTGTTTAGCTATGAAAAATGTATTGAGATAATTTATATACCTTGTTAACCCTTCGTAAGTCACCCAGCTCATCAGGGTTGGCAAAAACACCAGCCGGCAGCACTTGATCCAGCCCCACAATGCAGCTCTCATACAAATCACTTGCCACATCTCCATTGAAAGATATCTGGTAGGTAATGTTCCTAAAACATGGTAAAGAAAAGATACTACCTAAGTAACTACAAGTAATTTATTGTTCATGTTAATGCAAATATATAAGCTTTGCATTTGTCTGATCATGTACGTGACGGCACTGTGGCTTAGTTGATAGTGATCCTGCATACGAAACTTGGTGTTCCAAGTTCAATCACAAGCCGGGGTTAATATTTGTGTGACCGTCACAAATTATTGTTTTCGGGTGTTGGATGTCTTGTATGTGTCCATGCCACCTGCGACACAGAGAATCCTAGTGCGGGGTTGTGAGTGTGTGAATGTTTACGTTTATGTAAGAGATCTTAGGATCATGCTTGCTTGATCATCTATTGGGAATGTGGGCATGTTACCAAAGAGAAAATCTTGGTGTCATTGTCTCAGTCAATTGTTATCTAACTTCTGAATGTAGGCATCACAAAAATATGACTTAATATCGTCTTGAGGAACCTATAGGTCAGGAGGTGGCCTCCTGACCTATAGGTTTCTCACAACATACTCTCATTTCAACACACAGGACTCCATAGCTCCATTGAAGGAAACGTAGTTAGCAAAAAAAAATCTTTTCCTCATAACAGTAAGCTAGCTCGACAATATGATGAGGTGTCCCCAAAATAGGATTCCTCAAACATAATATGAACAAGTGATCCATCTACCTGTGGAAGCCTTCGTTAATGAGGTATTGTTCCAGTTTTACTTCAAATTTACAATTATTTGCCAAAGAACTGGTGAAAATTGAGTACAAAATCAGGAGGCACAACCGTAACATTATTTTCAAGAAATCTCCCTGTGATTCCCTAGATTTATAGTGCAAGTAAAGTCTGTTGGTGTTTATTTCGATCGGTAAATGATTCATAAAATTAGAATTTTTGTAAATCTAAGAAAAATCTTTGAAAAATTTGCAAAACAAAACAATAGCAAAACTAACAATTTAGATTGACTTTGACATATAGATTTTGACATTGACTTCGGTGACAAATACATTGAATGTCAACAAAAGTGCTGCTGACTTTAGCATCGCTTAGCACAACCAGAAGATATATTTTATCTACAGTTCATTTTATTAAAACCACAACCTAATATTAGTACGTTCATTAGCAGTCCTACGTAACATACCAACAACTCGATTGACCGAGCCTCTAAGAACGTAAAAGATGGATGGGCAATCACGAAAAATTACTTTCATCAGTAGTAGTAGTGGTTATAGTACCTACCTACCTACCTAGTATTAGGTAAGTGTGTGTGCAGGCGCAGATTGGCAGGGTACCTTCCTACTGAGCGGTCTTACCGCTATTCCTAGCTAGGTATCTAGTGTTTGCAAAATAGTGATTGTATCAATAATCACTTAATCACATTCTCATTGATCCACGAGCTGTGATCAAAATATTTTTATTCAAGTCCGCCCGGTAGAAGTGGTAGTGTAGGTACCTTTTTTTTTATTACCTACGTGGGGAAATCCTCATGGATACCCACCGACCTTGGGGGAGGTCGGACGGGATACGTCAGACTCATCCCCGACTAAAACCCCATGGTGGCTGACCTCTGCGCATTAGCCCTCTAACCCTTAACAAAAAAGTTGCTAAGAACCTATTATAAACCAATCCCCCAAAAATCTCAGGCTAGTGGCTGGCTGAAACTACGGTCTTACGAATAATTAAAAAAATATTAGTTTCAAGGAGTGACTCTTTTATTATTAGGTTAGGTAAGTAGTTACCTGTTTTATTATACTATAAGATGTTTATAGGTAGTACCTATGATGTACCTAGCAGTTCTGATTGAGCTGAAGTGTTGCATACACGTCATTATTGGATGACAATGCATCATGGTTAGCTAATTGACATCATTCTAAATCTTATATGGCAGACAGCTAAAGATGGCGGACTAGTTATTTTTTGTGCACGCCCATGAAATGGGTATCGAATGAAATGGTTTGCTGAGAAGAATACGAAAAATAAAGTAATTCACTCTAAATCCAAAAAGGTCGACTAGTTATTTTGTACGCACTTTTGTTATATGGTTAGGTATCAAATTATAGGATTTACTGAGATACTAAAAACGTTTTTGAGAAAAGTTTAACTTTAATATAAATTTTCTTTAGTCGAGCATCGAACATTTTTAGTGACATCATTTTATTCGTCTCACGCATACTTAGTGCGGTGTCCATATATTTTGGAATGCAGTGGACATTCTTTGGCAGCCTAAGTTCTGGCGGTAGGTACAAAACGGGCGGCGGCAGTGCCCCTGCCTCCGACTTGATGAAAACACGCGTGGGTAGGTGTTTCCGAAGTCAACTGCAAGAAGTGCACAGAAGATAATCTGAAAATCGAAAATCGCTACAGCTACTTCATATAACTTTTGTGGTTCGATTCTCTATTTTTAGTGCTCGATTGGACTAGCTGCTAACTTTATTCAGAGTGGGGTATGTGACACTTTCTCTGTTTGAATCCAGGTTAGGTAGGTATTCTCTGATTTATTATTTAGCTATCCGGCTGAAAAATTCAGGGTAGCTCACATCACAACTCAATAACAACAATGCATTCTTAAGCCGATTTAGGTCGTAAAGGAAGCGAGATAGATCTCGGTCTTCATTTCTTGTTTTTAATAAAATCTTTTCATTTCATGGTTAAACAAAATAGACAACCAACAACTTCAATTAGAGGCTCAAATTATATTTCATAACATTTATGGCACTGCATCAATTACTTCCACATCTACGCTTCGGAAAAATGTCTCTAAAAACCAGTTACTAATAGCTACCCTACCTTCGTTCGGCACAATCAAGCTAGCGATTCTAGCGAAGCCGGTTACCTCAGTTTACGTATACGATTACTACAGGGTACTTGTGTTTTGTGCAATAATATTTATAAACTATCGAGATATAGCTTTTCACGTGCTTCGACGACAAATAAACGGCCAGTGACAGCCAAGCAAGGACATTTTTGAGGTAAGTAAGTTTTTTTTTGTGTGTACCTAATAATTGGCATGCGTTGGATAACGGTCTACTTGAGTGTGGGACGCGGTTTTCGCATTTGTTGTTTTCTTAGTTTGTAGTTTTTTGTAGGTGTAAGTATTATAAGCTTGTAATAAGAAATATGTAGACTGGGTATTAGTACGTCCCACATTTGATACCTGAAATGTGGGACGTACTAAGTATATATCCATGTAAGGTCAACATAAAAAAACCACTTAAGAATTGTACTGCTAAAATTGTGGTTTGCTTTAAACTTAACAGGTGGCGAAATGAGAAAGCATTGTTCTACTGATGTACACTGTCTTATACACCCATGGCCAAAACACGCGTTCACGCGTCGGCTTAACTATTTTTTTTTAACTTTTTTTAAATTAATGTTAATCTTATTTTTTAGGCTATTGATCAACTGTCTGCACTCATTATTATTATAAACCTATTGCTGTAATGTAATGACCAAAAATTGCACGGCATTGCTTATGATAAACAATTGTGTTGTGTGGTGCCATTAATGGCCATAATAAGTAAATTATCCAATTTAACTAATTAACTAGTTAGTTAGATGATTTTCTACTAATTGTTTCAAATCACCCTTACATTAATCAGACTATTTTGTCAAACTTATTCATTATTAATTTATAATTGTCATCAACGTTAATTATTAAAGTAAAGAACCCTGCAGGTCACTCATAACTATCGGTCTATCTAAATTAAAAAAAGTAAAAATAGTTAAATAATTATAATAGTATAACATTAATTAAAATGTTAATTAGATAATTTATTAAATTAGTCGCAGGTAGGTAGATAGTGTAGGTACATTAAAAGCGTTATTCCTGTTTACCCCCACAAGTCCGTCCCTAGTGGGGGTCAACAGGAATTGCCCAAAAAAACCGGGTACCTACTAGCAAAGTACTAGTTTACTTTTAACACCTTTTATAAATTCATAAATAAATATAGGTAGGTATTAATACTACATACGTCATACTCGTAGTTACCTCCTTGACTGAAACTTACCAGACCGAAAATAATTAATTGTCTTGTAGGTGTATATTGTACTACTGATACCGGCCTTGCTTATTAAATCTACATTTCATTTTACCAACCTGCTTACATTTTTCAAAGTAATATTAACAGATACCTATCAAGTTTCTATTTAGATGTGTAGGTATTTTTATGTTTCTATTTGAATGTAGACTCGATTTGGTTTAACATTAGAATATTTCAAAGCATATTTATGATGAGAAAATGTAACTATGAGTGTAATGTTTAATTTACTAAGTAGGTTACAAAGTAATATTAGATTTATATTAAACATGAAATTATTATTTGTTTGTACTTAACTCATCTTTAAAAATTCTCATTAAAACATTTGCTATTTTACATGGCAATAATTTTCGGGATGCTCTGAGCGAAAATTAATGCCATCAATTCAATTCAAATGCTATCTTTTCAGATTTAAAGTTTCCCCAAAAGTGAACTAAAGCATGGTCACCCTACAAAATATGAAAAACTGTTTTTTTTTAATAATAGGTATCCTATAGATGTAATTAGGGGTGAGTACTAAGTAATTAAGATACCTACACAAGTGTATACTCGTGTTACCTTACTTTTTATTTGAAAGTGTATTCAAATCGTAGTGATTTTTTTAATGCAAACAAGTGTCGAGACGAGCTTGGCGTTCTCCTAATGGTAAGAGATCACGCCTGCCCATGACCATAACAGTGCTAAACCTTTGATTTACATAGGCAGGTACAAAACTGCTATTAGCGCTCGTCCACTCTGAGACATTTTGATTAACATTTTTTGACATTTAGAGTAAGTAGATCTACCTATGCGTATTCTCTAAAATAATTGCAGGGAATTTTACTTCCTAGTATATAGTGTTACCTAGTGCGCGATAGGAGCCTCTTCGAGGCGCACTTAAAATCCTTTCACCACAATGGTTTTAAAGGACTAGTGACACGATAAGAAGAAGACCTACCTGCCTATAGGTATGCATTGTACAACTACAACCAACACAGTTAAACTCGTACTTGACCGAAAATAACTGGAAGCGACATATTGTAAAACAATAATTAGATACACTTAATCAATTTAATATAACAAAGAATGCAGACTATTTGTACAACTGTAAGGAATTTAATTTTAAAAGAAAAACAGACGAAACGACTCATGTTTCTTTCGCATACATCCAAACAATACTTCGATTGGAGGTACCGAAAAATACTCATTTCAAGTGACCATTATTAATTGCCACAGCATATCAAATGTTCCAAATAATCCTATGTATTATTTAGTAAAGTTATATATGCCATAGTTTGAATTTGATTTAGGATGCTTCACTCTTTTTGTATCTTATTTATTTTTATGTCTAAGCAGCCTCACCTACTCATTCAAAACCAACAGTTGCTAGGGGGTAGTTAATAAACCGGTGTCCAGAACACCCCACTTATGAATGAATGAACGAACTAATAGGTAAATGAGATGAGAACTCTTTTATTTATCAAGTACCTTACAGATACACGTTCAAGTTATGGAGCATGCTAAGGCTACCTGAGCCAGCAAAGCCTATAGCAGGCAACTTTTGCTTTTTCAGGCATCTTTGGGATGGAGAGTGAGATTGAAATATGGCTAAAGATGCCCGAGACTCTAGGGCATCATTAGATAACGTTTCATATCTAGGGCCTAGAGACAGTCTAGTCGAGAAAAAAATACCATAACTGCAACAGAAAATGAAGTTTAACCAAACCTAACATTTACAGAATCTCCGACAATAAAAATGGATTAAATAGTTCCCCTGATCGCTTACATTTTTGAAGATTTCAAAATTACTACTCGTAATTACGAAAAAAAAAGCCAGGCACTAGAAAATACCATAACATTCGTGCCGTAAAAAATAAAATTCAATAACAACTCCAACAAGTTTTGATGTGTGTGGTCTGGTTTGTTTCAAAGTCATTATCTGTTGCAGTTACGGCATTTTTTTTCCTCGACTAAACTCTCTAGGGCACCCTTAGCTAACGTTTCATATTTTAGGAAGGGAAATACATAAGGAAAAGCAAAGTAAATTCCCCGAAAATATACGAAACCTAGATACCTACAGTGATTAAATTAATTTGATTCATTGCCCTAAGTAGTTTAATTGAATAAGTAATGTAAAGACATCGTGTGCCCAATTGTAGGTCAGGGCACACTGCCTCGCCTGTAGTTGCCTCACTGTCGCCATTAGAAGTGGATCTAGCCTGGCAGGACACCGATTACAAAATATATTTTATGTAGACTTATAAGAAAATAGTAAGTTAGTAGAGTTTTGGCGGGAACGTGAAAATGTCGCTTTCGCGGCATTAAATTATTTTACAAAACTTGTATTACTACGGTGGTTTTTTATCCAATATGGTGCTCGTGAACATGTAAGTGTTGTTGAATAGTGACAGTGACTTTTTGTGTTGCCTCCAAAACTCCATAGAAGTCTCTAGTAAAGTCGCAACTACCACTGCTTTACTTACAGGGACTTGACTTAACGACTCTGACTGATGAGTGATATTATGGCAAAATAATCTCTCCATTACTTGACACTGGCTTTGATGTGAAGCCAAAAGCAAAGAACCAACCGAAGTTCTTAGAAAAAAAAAAAGTATAACTGTGATAAAGCTTAAGGCGTCGATGACGCACGGATTTTTTACACGCCAGCGAGTTCGGTTGTAGCGTGTAAACTCGCCCAGTGTCATCGGCTTTTTTACAATCTGCTTGTTGACAATCCTTCCCAAAAGCTAACTCGCTCACACGCTAGCTTTTAAACTCACCAACAATCAGCTTGTAAAAAAGCCGTGTGTCATCGACGCTTAACTTAAAGTTAACTTACATATAAAACTGAAAACTCGACTGAGAAAACATTGTCGCTAAATTAGATTCATGACCCTTTTTTTTCATAATATGAACAATTAATATAAATAGTTAAGGGGAATCCTCAAATCCGAATCAAATAGATTTTATACGTGTTTTAAAATTAACCCTACTAACTTACAAACACGTATAAAATCTTAATTAAAGTATGAAACCTTCCACTTTTTTTGTTGACTAAATCAAAAAACATGGAAGAAACGAATAGTGTGAAGAAATTAATATAATACGGCGTACTTTTTGAGTATTTGTCCGAAACATTTTGTATGGAATACGGATTTGAGGATTACCTTTAATATAAAATTATTAATAATTAATTCCAACAATTGAGCATCGAAGCGAGGTATAAATATTTGTATTATTTGTTATTGGATATTAATTTATTTCAATGAGAACAATGTCGATAAAAGTTTGACAGTGAAAAATGCTCTGCGCTGCGCTCCACCGTATGGGCGTCGGCCCTTAGCCGTAACTTTAGTCTTAATTGGTTGGCTGTACCTACCATGGTAAGGTGTAGTGGCATTTCACCTTCAATAATTTATAACTACTTTGTACAATCGTTGACAGAATTGGCTTTATACACTTTTGAGGTCACGCTTTATACATACACGCAATTTTTTTTTTTCAAAACCTTATCAAGGTTTTACAAAAACATTCAACAACCGACTTCAATCGGACTTTTCTAGTGACCTAGCACCACTGAAAAATACGCAATTTTGTTCACTACAAAAACTTTTTTTCAGTTATTTTGATTTATAACCTAAAAACTACTGGACCGATTTTAATAAAATTTCTTTGGGACCAATCTGAAAGTATATCCTCTCAAACAAAAATTATAATATTTTTTCAAATTGATTGATAAACAATAAAGTTCTGACTTCATTAAAAAAACACATTCAACCGAAATGATAACCTCCTCCTTTTTTGAATTCGGTTGAAAATGCAACATAACGAAATTACTAATAATGGTTAGAAAAATACAAGGGCTACTTGTAATTTTTTTTTGCTAATGATATACAGGCTGTTTTCGCTGACGTGTCTCACACAAAAGTGTTAGGTTAAAAAAATGATACTTGCCAAAAATCAATTTTTCAAATTTGGTACGTCGGTATTCTAAAGAGGAAAATAAAACCGAGTGAGGTCTCAAATCCCTAAATTGTAAAAAAAAATATGTCCCAAACGTTCTGCGGTTGTAGTTCACCTTGGCTAAAACTGGTATCATTCGCTTGTCTGCGCTGACAAAGCTTCGGGATTTTCGGTAGTAAAGTAACGTACGATTTTATACAGGAAAAAACTCAGGAGGTAGGTATATACCTATACCTACTGTCTATCTGTGTATTGAGTTCCCAAACAGGACTCATTATATTGCGTTTTTTTTTATTTAAATGTCAATTTAATCAATTATGTTCAATGATAAACCACAAAATCGTCATTTATCAATTTTACCATTATCACTAATTGATATTATTTTTACAATTTGTAGAACCAGTATCCATTGCACAGAATCCATTGGTTCAATAATACAGGGTGATTTTTTTTGAAAACTCATTTCGGTTGATTTCCTTCAAAAGTAAAAGATTAAAAAAACTATATATGTAGTTATTGTTTTTTTATAAATCGAGGGCATGACTTTTCTCTAACTCTCGTGGTTTTAGACTTGGCCATCAGTGCCCTTCTCAAAACACCAACCTGTAGATTGTAGCAGTTAGCTATGCTGTAGTAAAGACTGACTCTTAGACAAAAAGTTGGCAAACCCACAGAGGTAAAGCTAAGAGGTACATTACTGTGATAAAATACCTGATAAATATTCATAAAAGAAACTCAGTTACCTAACCTTAACCACTTACCCACAATAATTGCAACTTGACTAATTAGTTTCCATGCAGCGTAAAAACGCCTCGACCTATTGTAATTAGATAGATAGGTACAGTCGAACACAAGAGTTACTGATCGTTAGTGAGACTGGAACTTATGAGTTAGATATCAAAATTATCAAAATGCCGCCATTTTCTTTTGAGTTGAGAAAATTGATTATAAGAAAAAGAGAGAAGAGTTGATTTTTTAGGCTTTCTGTCGCAGACGAGCCACCTATCACAGCGACCAGTGGCCGGCGATAAGTTTGCGACAGGCCTTGAAATCGTGATCTTGGATCGTCAAATCTTTGGTTATTATATAGAAATGTAGAGTCAAATTTAATGCTAGCAATTTACTTTTTGTTGGACTAAGGTCTATTTATCGTATATTGACATTGATAAAATTAGGTACGTATAAAATATAACAGGTTATCGGTTAAAAATAATGTCGTAAGTAAAACTTTATTAGGTATACTTTTATAGCCGACTGTAGTTTTGTATAATCAATAAATTAGTGTCACGATACCTTTAGTAATACTTATAAAAGTTGTATTGTTTAACAAGACATTGTTCTTCTGGGCGCATTCTATGCTTTTAATATCTAGAAATAAGTAGAGCAAAGAAAATCAAATAATCAACCATTTTACAGTGGTCTTGCATGTAACTTAATACATATAATCTAGGTTTTTCAAAAACATACAACAGCCGACTTCAATTGGACTGTTCTAGTCACCGTAGGCACCACTACAACTGTGGGAGGGACCAGGACTCTGCCCAGCACACGCTCGAGTAGTGCTCGGCGTGGAGCTCTGAACGGCGGGTCCTGATGGACCAAATCGGGCAAGACCTCGCCCTGCCTAGCGTTGTTGCGGCAATGCTGGCAGAGGCGACAGCATGGAGGGCAGTAGCCTCTTTCTGAGACCGTCATGGTTCAGAAAGAGGCTGCTGAGCGGGATCGCTAGAGGTCCGATCCCACTCGGAGACGGCGGGGCCGGGGTGTCCAGGTGGGACATCCCGGGCCGTCCGCCCCATGAGGGGCGGCGGTGTCTCCTGCCAAAAGGGAGATCTTGCTGGGTTCGAGAGCGGTCGGAGTGGGGGCTCTGGCTGCATTATACTCGAATCCGGGACGGCTGCAGTGCACGGGTAGGCATGCACTGCAAGCGGAGCTCGGGGTCGGTGCAAGCCTTCCCTGGGATGGGCGTCACAGCAACGTGCGTGAGGGACACCGGTACGTGTTCTTCGGATATCCCGGGGTCCCTCTAATGCGCAGAGGTCGGCCACCATGGGGTTTTAGTCGGTATGAGTCCGACATACCCCTCCGCCCTCCCCCAAGGGCGGTGGGCATCCACGAGGATTTCCCCATATAAAAAAAAAAAGGCACCACTACAAAGTCACAGGGAAGCAAAAGTTATCTGGTTCCCATAGTACAGTCAGCTGCACTGACATGTATTTGTATACATACAGTCTACCTCTTACCTCTCCTACCTCTTACCGATAAAATAGTGCCCCAAAGGAGCTCACATGCGTCTCAATAAAAAAAAATCAATAATATTTTATTCTTGTACATACATGTAGTTTTTTTACATGGTTTGGAGGCTCTTCTGGTAAGTTTCATAAACCTGTGTTAGAAGAGCCCCGTCGTATTCTCTCTAAGTTATATCCCAATCATTCACATTTCTTAATTCTCTAAATTTTGCAAAGAAAAGTGCACGCAAGCAAATTAAATTACAAATTAATGTAGTCATCTTACTTGTCAGAAGAAGAATGTCTTTGTAAAATTAGGAGTAGGTACCTATAATATAAAAGTGAAAGCTTGGGAGTGTATATGTCACAGCTAAAACTCATTGCCGGTCAAAACCAATATTGATCGCGTAAAGCAGTCAAAATCAATCAATTACAATATGTCTATGCAGCTGACTGTACATGTACAAGCTCTGCTTAGTTTGGGGCTAGAGTATGGCGTTTTGGAAAATGTGAAAACATTATTTATTTATTAATTAATATTATTACAACAAGTTATTGAAAGGCAATGCTATAAAACCTACTACCTACTAAATCGCAGGGGCCCTACCTGCGTGTGTCTAACCTTCATTTGTCATGGTGACCTCTACCATAAAATATGTACCTGTTTTTGATGCTTTTGTTATGTATGATACTGCAGTCATTTCTCGTTATAATTCATACACACAGAAGTATTTATTACTAGCAGCTGGTGCCCGCGACTTCGTCTGCGCAGGTATCTTTATAAATTGTAGCCTATGTGTTATTCTGATGTATAAGCTATATTATTGTAAAGTTCATTAAAATCCATTCAGTAGTTTTTACGTGAAAGAGTAACAAACATCCATCCATCCTTACAAACTTACGCGTTTATAATATTAGTAGGACATGTATTCAAGTTTATAAATACATAATGTAAATATTTTTCTTCTTCGAATAATTTAGCCATTATTATTTAAATTACAGTACACGCCCCCACATTTACCATAGCCTCTCTCTAACCTCAAAGGTTTGCTGGAAGAAAACTCTTGTTAGGGTTAACCTCCCTTTTGTACATGTCTTTTCTTTTATTTTTATACCATAGGTATCGTGTTTTTGTGTACAATAAAGAATTACAGAAGTATTAATGTAAAGAATCAAAATGTAGCAGGTACTTTGAAAATTTTCCAAAAAAAGGGAGCCACATTGGCTAACTTCTATTACATTTTGGTCCGATGCTAAATTTCGAAAGAGAGAAGTACCTAATATGGAAGTAAGAGGGCTAGATAAATATTATATGTTAAAACTACTAGGCTTTTTCATTGGTAATAAAACTGCACCGTAAAAAGTAACAATTTTTTTCTGAAAATAGAGATATTTCATTTTTATAGACAGGGTCATATTATTTATTCTTTGACAGGGTGTCTGAAAATTTTCTGTTTTGTATTCCGCATTCATTTTGGTTTGATACTGTCTATCTTGGTGTTTGGTAGGTACACCGTTATTCATCTATATTTATACATAACCGATTTGAAAAATTCGATAATTTATGGCCCTACCTTGGTGGCCAAAGGTAGTGAATGAATTTAATAGTTTGTACTTAAATATTATTTTTATAGCATTTGGACGATTTGGTTTAATATATTACTTATTAAATACTCACCAAACTTTTTAATTACAAACAAGATAATTGTACCCAATCTGCGCGTTTTTATTTATCAAATAATATACGCGCAGACAGACTTGCATTTGGTGAATGTATTTCCTATTCAGCTAGCGTGCTAAGATATTATTTAGGTATCCGAACATAAAAATTGTTTTCGTTTTTTAACCGAAGTAGAAACCAAAATATTCATTTACCTACCTATATTATTAAAGGAGTCTACAATTTATATAATAGTAAGTTCTAGAATAATAAAAAAAAAATGTTATTGTTTAAAGCAATTCTCTAATACAAGGTAAATGAACCAAATTGAACAAATCTTAATCAAATTTAAATAAATCTTTATACGGTTTGGGCCCGCTTGCCTGACTAACAGACACGCCTATATCGGCTAAACTGGTGGAAGTAGAGACTTGAAACTTACAGTAATTATTTATTATTGATAGAGCTTCTTCTTCTTCTTATCGTGTCAATAGTTCCTTCGAACCAGTATGGTGAAAGGATTTCAAGTGCGCCTCGAAGAGGCTCCTTTCGTGCACTCGACACATGTTTTCGAACTTTTAGGTATTGATATAAAAGTTAGCTTACCTAATGTTCCTAGCAAAAATCTCGGCCTGCCTGCCTACCTTACATTTATATACTGATATAATAGTGCCCCAAAGGAGCTCACTTGCGATACTCAAAAAAAAAAAAAATACCTATATAAATATCATGTATTCTTCCATGTAGTTTTTTTTACATGGTTTGGAGGTTTTTCTTGTAAGTTTGATAAACCTGTGTTAGAAGAGCCCCGTCTTATTCTCTCTAAGTTATATTTTATGTAAGAAAAGTTTATGAAAATACAATTCTTACTCTTTATTGTGTATTTGTTACCACTATTACGATGTGAAGACACTAAATATATTTTGTATTGAGTATTGAAGGAAAGGAATTTCGGAAATTTGCTTTGCAAACGAATTTGTGGGCGTCAGCCAGTAGGCCTTAAACAAGTTTTCACCTCGTACCAAACTTGCTGGGTCCGAGACTACACTAGTAAGGTTGGTTCGTAGGATGTGGAAGGTCGGTCAGACCATGTCAGACCAGATTTAAGACAGCTGGTAAGCATGCGATAAGCGGGCAAGAGAATCTTGATTGGCCAATTGACTTCTTACCATGCGAATTATCTGATTGTGATCTATAATTGATTTATCGATGAATGTTTTATGTTTCGGAAATATTTTACTTTATCAATGTCACCACCAAACAAGTACTTAGTTAAACAATTTTTACTTAAGTACCACAAGTAATCATCATCAGTCCACTTTAGTCCACTGCTGGACTTAGGCCTTTCCCATTTTTTCCACTGAGCCCGGTATTTTGCTCTCCGCATCCACTTTTTACCGACTACCTTACGTATAAGTAACAGTAATAAATAGCAAACAAAAATTATAGGTACTCGTATTAACCTTAAGTAAAACCAGAATGATAGGTAAATCTATCTAATGATATGTTAATTGATGCTGCATATTAAAAATATCTCTCGCTAAGGCAAATCTATTTATTTCTATATTCGCTTTTTGTCGATTTTATTTCGAATGAGAGAAACGAAGTTAAATGAGTGATTTTCAAATGAATTACTTTTATTATCGGATTCGATCGACATAGGCACTGCAACTTAGTCGTAAAACTCCGCTATTTGCTCGATTACAAGTAGACTTTGATTTGCAAATTACAAGCTACTCAACTCTAACTTTAGAGTATAAAATTGATTGGTGAATAATACAATGACTGTAAGTTGTGCGTTTTGAATTTTAATGTTTATCGAGTTCTGTCGTTATGTCATGCGCAGGATCAGTTTTATTTCAGAATCAATTATCCTCTTCAGTCTAGCACAGACCAAGATAATTAAATTCTTAAGGCACGTAGTGCTTACCAAAAAGCCTGAGTCACGTGTTACATAGGTTCCAATTGGCCTACGAATATGAAGGATGTAGGTACTGTAAATTTCTATACGGTCTGATGAGTCAAAGGTTTGCATTTTTGTTAGTGCATGTTGTGACACAAAGGTGCTTTCAGTTTAATTGCGAAAAATAATTAAAAAAACGTATGAGTAAGTTTTACACACAACAGATTTTTCTGTTATACATATTTGTCGTAAAATACCTAAATACACTGGTCGAATTGAGAACTTCCTTGTATATTTTCGTCAGTCTAAAAGTAGTTTCAACTTGGCGGAAGCACTACCGTGAACCTAGAAAAGCTATTTTATTGAAGTCCATTCAAGAACTTTAAATTAAGTGACCATTCTATTTCTTTCGTTTTGCAAGTTTAATGGGCTTATCCCCATGTCCCATAAAAACTAGGTTCATACTTTGATTACCAACGGTTCCATGGCATTTTAAAATAAATAATATTTCCATCTCCATCGGGTCCATGGGTTTGCTTGGTACAGTTAGCAATAAAGGCTTCGATATGATAGGACGAATACTTGTTTCTTTATGAAATAAAAGACAAATCAAATCAATTTATTTATCAAATGATTAGGTAATACAAATTATACATTAATTAATAGTACATTTAGCGCTATTGGTATAAATAAATAGATAAATCAGGACTATATCTTAGATCACATAATGATTTAAGAATACCTAATATCAATCTTAAATATTCATAAACATTAATTATATCACCACCAATCTGAAAGTATATCCTTTCAAAAAAAAATATATTTTAAAATCGGTATGATGCAGTTGGCAACAAATGACCGTTACTGCGTGACCGGACTCTACATTTCCATCGTTTATATTTTAATTCTTATTTCGTTACTTAGGTTTGTTTGTACCTATTGTTAAACCTAAATTGGTTTGCGTCAAGTCCACTGCCCCTACGAATAAGTAAAAGGTGGCGGAAGTAGATCTCGCTTGAGGTCAGTATCAGAATTTTAACTGGTCAGCCTCGAACGTGGACAGGAAGTGGCTCGGATTGGAGTCTTTCTTCTGACCGTGAGTAGTACAGAACAATTGCTGCCTTGACTTATTGGAAACATAAACTTTTGGTCGGGGAAAAATGTATGAGCGCGGTCGATATAACGTCGTCGTGTACCTATATGTGTGAATTAAAACTTGTGTGTCCTTTTAGCAAGTTACGAGTAATGGTTGTACCTAGCAGGTACCATAGATGAATAACGGTGTTTTCTTAAGAACAAGATGAACAGTACCAAAACCAAAATGGATGCGGTATATAGTACCGAAAATTTTCAGACACCCTGCCAATAAAAATTAAATATCTCTATTTTCAAATAATGTTTTTACTTTTTACGATGTAGTTTTATTGACAATGAAAAAGCATAGTAGTTTTAACAATACATATACTTAATAGTTATTTAGCCCTATTGCTTCTCTTTTTCGAAAATTAGCATCGGACTAAAATGTAATAGAAGTTAGCCAATGTGGCTCCCTTTTCTTGGTCGCATTTTCAATGTATTACATTGTGTTTCTATACTTTAATACTTCTATGGTACCTACCTAAATAATTTATCTGAGTAGGTACCTAATGCTAACCAATCTATCATTATACAAATTCAGGTTTATTTTGTTTAGTTTTTCGTTTGTTTGTGCTTTCTACTTTTGTTTGTGGTCATGAGAAGGCGTAATCTCTTATCATCATGAGACCTTATAAGCTTCGTCACTTCCTTACTTAGATAAAAAAACCAGAAGTATTTGGGTAATGGGTACCACGTGAAAACTGCGTGCAAAGAAACGTTAGTAGGCATGTTCTGTTTCAGCGTCGTCTTATGTAAAATAAAATTGAAACATTTCCGTAAATTTTCCACCTGCAACAAAACAAAGACAAGGAATTCACAATATAAGGAATAAACGGCGTTGAATGAATAATAATAATTATTAAGTTTTTCCTTGTAACACTCAATTCTGCTTACTTGCCTTGGTACTTACTTACCTTTACAGTAGGCACTAGGTACTGACTGAATCTAGCATATAGGTACTGACAGTTACATGTCACAGTTAAAATATAATAAGTACCTACCTACTCTACCCAGAGTTACATAGAGTTCCTAGCCTAGATAGTTAGGGATCGAGTGTGCTATTTTCATAGATTGAAACGGTGTTCCTTAAAAACCTTGTCAACATTTGAACTTGACAGCATTTTGAACAATTTCTGTAACTATTTACGACGAATTTTAAAATGGTAAACGCCTAGTCGAATTAATTTTAGAATGAATTAATTCCCGTAATTTTCATTATACATAATAAAATGTACAAGTCTTCTCCTTATCGTATCACTAGTTCTTTCGAACCAGTGTGGTGTGGTGAAAGGATTTCAAGTGCGCCTCAACGAGGCTCCTTTCCTGCACTAATTTCTCACTATTTCGTGTATAATAATAATGCAATAGGGCTGTTACTTCTCTCTCTGTTTCGTTTAGCATCTTACCACAATCTGCCGAAAACTAGAAGTTAGTTACTAAATTCTCCAGCTATTTTGGGCGCGTTTTGAATGTACCGTACCTACTATACTTATATGACTATTATCAACATTAAATTATTTTTATAAACAATTCATTTAAGTATCCGGCTTTGATTAGCAGTTATCCACATCCGGTAAACTGTCATTATTATTTTTAGTTTTTCCTGGAAGTTGGGTTAAATTCTATTCTCTAACACAAACTAATTTGGAATCCTAACGTGGTATCAAACCTTGTTTATTGACAAATTTTTTAACCCTTTTATCCTTTTCTTTTAACCAATTTTTAGTTAATTTATAAATTAGTTGCTTGAGTTTTAATTCAGATCAACTAATTCGAATACTAAAAAATAAAATAAAGAAGAAAGAATACTTAAATACTTTTTTAGACTCAGGACAAACACCGATGTTCATTACACAAATGTTTGTCCTGAAGCGGGAATCGAACCCGCGACACTGGCATGGCAGCAACACATTTGCCACTCGACCAATCGTGTGTCAAAACAATGGTTATTTTGCACACCTCGCTATTTATAACAGGTTATCAAGGGTCCAGTTTATGAATGAAAGAGTTATGAGTTGACCCTAGATAAACAATTATCTTTGGTGTTTAAACATCTGTACAGAAACAGACTCTGGATACTGTTGGTGATAAAGTTAGTATTGTAATACCTATTTCAAAGTATTATTTGTAATTTTAACCTGAGTCATGACCGTGATAAACGAGGCTTGTTTTCAAGCCAGTATAGCAAGATAGTGACAGTAAGCTAGCAAGCCATCAGCTCTCGCTTAATGAAAAAAGAACTAGCATACATGCCTAGAAATAAAGCTAGTGCTGTTTTTGAAGCCACGATAGCCAGATAGATAGTAAACATAAACATAAACATTCACACACTCACACCCCTGCACTAGGATTCCCTGTGTCGCAGGTGGCATGGACACATACAAGACATCACAACATCCAAGACCCGAGAACAAACATTTGTGTTCGTCACAAATATTTGCCCCGGCCGGGGATCAAACCCGGAACACCAAGCTTCGTAGGCAGGGTCACTACCAACTAAGCCACGGTGTCGTCTAATAGTAATCTAGCAGCTCTGGCTTCGTGTAAACAGAACTTTTTCACTAGCTTACTAGCCTAGAAATGAAGCTAGTTCTGTTAACACGAAGCCAGAACTGCTAGCTTACTATCACCATCTTGATTTCCTGACTTGAAAAACTAGTCTCTTATATCTCGGGCAATAAGACTTGCAGGGCAAACGGCAGAGCATTTTAAATTATTATTATTATACGGAGCCATCACTTTCCCACTGCTGGACAAAGGCCTCCTCCCATTTCTTTCATTCTTCCCTGTCCTGTGCCAAACTGGTCCAGTCTGGGCAGGATTTTAATTTGATACTTACCCATGCGTCACCTGGCCATTTTTATACCCAATTGCGTACAAGGAAAATGATCTAAGTATAAATATTTATGTCTGTGTGAAAAAAAATCATACACGAGCGTCATTTCATCTTTAGGCGCTAATCACAGGTGATCAATAGCTGCGTCATATTCATAACATTGTTTGGGTAGTCCCAGACACTCTGAAGGTTCGCCATGATGAGTCACGACTAATAACCTGCCTGCAGGAACGAATAATAATATACTGCAGGCTGATTTAGCATGATAACTATTAATGTTTAGACATCTTACGGAGCGCCATATGTAAGACTAGCTGGTTCCCGCGACTTCGACTGCGCAGGTATCTTTATAAATTGTAGCCTATGTGTTATTCTGATGTATAAGCTATATTATTGTAAAGTTTCATTAACCATTTATCACACATTCATCCATTCAGTAGTTTTTACGTGAAAGAGTAATAAACATCCATCCATCCATCCGTACTTACAAACTTTCGCGTTTATAAAATTAGTAGGATAGGATAGGATAAGCATAAATAAATATTCCCACAGCTCTGCCGCTGGGAGGGACACAGACATATCTACTTGTCTTACTGTTTAAATTTTATTTTTCTGTAAGGTAAAAGGTTTCTGCTGGGGACAACATGAGAAACAGTTGTACCCAATGGGAATATCAGGAATCACAGGAAAAAGCCCACTTTTAAATAAGATTTTGAAAATTTTAATTTAATAGCTCCAATAGAATTCCGTGTCCAATATTAATTATAAGTATTACACATTAATATTACATATTAATTAATTAATGGCTTAGTTCTAATTGGCTGAAAGGTCAAACCACAGGACGTAGAGACTTGAAATTTCGCGGGTATATTTATCAAGAGCTGAAGGCGCGTACTAAGCAGAGAATTTTATTAATTCGTAACGCAAAGCTGCTAGTTTTTACCCGCAAAGCTGCTATTTTTTTACAAAATAAAATTTTAGAATTTCCAGTTATTTATCTAGTTTAAAAGAAACCTTTTTTATTTCCAGGTCCAAAAATGGGGGGTATAAAGACTCTCATTCTGCTGCAGCTGGTGTATCTCACCACGTGCATGGATCAGCTCCACATACTGTACGAGTGGAAGCAGCTGGACTTCCAATTCGAGAGTCCTCAGGCGCGGCAGGAAGCCCTGCTCTCCCAGCGCTTCATACCTGAGAACAACCTGCCTATGGGGGTCGAGGTGTACAAAGATCGTCTGTTTGTGACAGTGCCTCGCTGGAGACCTGGAGTAGCTGCGTCGCTGAACTATATCAATTTGAAAGGTACACTTGTCACGCGTCGGATCCGTATGGCTCCACCGTTGTAAATCCGAAAAATCGTTCATTGATAGATGTGAACATCAGGTTCTTAATAAAAATGTCCAGCTACTGTGTCGAACCCTACACCCGTCGATTCATCATCATCATCATCATCATCAACCTATAGCAGTCCACTGCTGGACGTAGGTCTCTCCCAAGGCGCGCCACTGAGCCCGATCGTCGGCTCTCCTCATCCACCTTCTGCCGGTTATAGCGCGCAGATCATCGCTCCATCTGGCCAAAGATCGTTTTACATTGCGCTTGCCTAGACGTGGTCTCCACTCTACATGTTTACCCCAACGTTTGTCGGTTTTTCGGCAGATATGGCCGGCCCACTGCCACTTCAGCTTGCTGATCCTCTGAACTATGTCGACCACCTTAGTTCTCTGTCGGATGACTTCATTTCGGATTCTATCTTTAAGAGAAACCCCGAGCATAGCTCGCTCCATAGCTTGCTGATTGGGCAGATTTCCGTCTAGACGGGTACCAAATATGAGGTAATGCGGTTATCCGTCAGAGGACCAAGTTTACCGACATAGCTCAGAGAATTACCAAGCTGAAGTGGCAGTGGGCCAGCCATATCTGCCGAAGAATCGATAACCGCTGGGGTAAACGAGTTCTTGAGTGGAGACCGCGAATCAACAAATGTAGTATGGGGTGACAATCTGTGAAAAGTTGCAGGCAGAAGATGGTGTATTTAATCTCGTCGTACGACCAAATCGCATCGTTTGCTCGTACGACGAGATTAAATACATTCATCTCTTCAGAGTGTCCTAATTGGCATTGTATGATCGTACGATCATTCATATGGCTAATTTTCATCGCGCGAGCAAATCGCATCATTTGATCGTACGATCAATGCCAATTAGGACGCCGCCTTAGGGTTTTCCTTGAACAATCATCCTTCACCTTCCATGGGGTCAATGATGTTAATCAAAGGAATTATGAAATTGAATCATGTGCTTCTCGTTTGCTCACGATAATTTTGACATTTGGAGAAACCTATTGGCAAATAGAGCTGGCCGGAATATCTCGGCACCAAGTGAAAGTCTCCACGTAATGCATATTTACTTATTATCTTAGATACTTTGAAATGTCATTAAATAGACGATCAACACAGTCATGAGCAATAACGCTGTTTAACTGATATAAATTGCCTTAGATTTGTCTTCTAAAATTTAACCAAAAATTTACGGTTGTAAAGAGTGTTAACATTGCGTAATAAAATCTATAGCATTTCATATTGTTTATGTATTTCATAGTTTGACTGTGTCATTATAAAATGTCTAGTAAGCTAGCAGGCTAGGCTTCGTGTAAACAGAACTGTATAGCTTCCTTTCTCACTCGCTTACTAGACTGGAAATCAAGTAAGTTATGTTTACACGAAACCAGAATTGCGAGCTAAGCTAGCCTAGCTTGCTGGCTTACTATCACTATTTTGCTATCCTTGCTTAAAAAACGAGCCTAGTATAAATTCTATCTCGCTTCCCATGCAGGGGCTGCGAACCCGTACCTTGCTTTTTTATAATCCTGGTATCTAAAAACCATTCTTTTGTTAAATAATGCTTCAGTTCCGTATCGCCGCTTCTCGAATTTAGTTGCTGGATTTTTTTTATCAATTTATTTTTTATTTTTCAGATAACTCTACAACATCCCCGCTGCTGATGCCCTACCCGAACTGGGCAGCTCATACCTTCGGAGCCGGGGACTCACCCCCCGAGATCGTGGCTCCGTTCAGGGTGCGCGCCGACCGCTGCGGCCGGCTCTGGGTCCTTGACAGTGGGAAGCTCAACAGCGAAGAGGGTAGAAATGATACCATGTAAGTAACTCGTCTCGTGTCTCATGTAAGTGGCTCGTCGGACAATCTATTGTTAGCCACTCCTCAACACAGCACATCCATGACAAACTCTTTAACAGTAGAGGCAGTCCGACTCTGGAATAAACTTCCGATAGACATTCGTAAGGCGGACTCCAAGGAAAAATTCAAAAAACTCACTCGCCAGCACTTCCTTAACATCCTTTATCAATAGGTATCCTGTATGAATTTATTAATAGGTGACATTTATATGTATTCATAGGTATAGTATAATATATATTTGTAGGTATATATATTTTAGTTTCCTAATTTAATTTCTAAATATAATATCTATATTAGCACGCTAACTATACTGTACCACCCTACAAGGGTTGGCTGGGAGATGGCATTAAGCCCGCCCATTGTGCAATGTAATTTTTATTTTTGTGCAATAAAGAATTTTAATAATAATAATAATAACTGGCAGCCCTGGTTCAATGATGATCTCGGAGTCATAAGTGACTGGCAGGAAGGCAACAAAGAAACCAATAGCTGGTGACTTGTTCAGTTCCGGCATAAGGCTAATAAAGGCCTCCTTCAAATCTCCGCAGATTTGAAGGAGGCCTTTATTAGCCTGAGAAGATGAACGTCTTTTCCACCCCATCATCGAAAAAACATGTTCTTGAATGGAGACCCCGGTTAGGCAAGCTGTTTAGACTGAAATGCACATGGTAGGTGTTAGAAATTGGCTTGGCAAGAGAAGAATATCGCCTCAGTGGGCGCGTCATAGAAGATCTCCAACCTAAGTCCTACTACACCGAGAAAAGAAGCCAAATTAACACTCTTGTCTTATTTATTTTCAGAAAATACCCACCCTCCCTCATCATTTACGATCTCAGTACTGACATTTTAATAAGGAGGTTCAATATACCCCGAGACCAGGTGAAGGAAGATTCGGCGTTCGCCAACATCGCCGTTGAAGACACAGACTGCGACAAGACCTTCGCTTACCTAGCAGACCTGGGCAAGGCTGGTCTTGTGGTGTATTCCTGGGAAAAGAATGAGTCTTGGCGGATCTCCCACCACTTCTTCTACCAAGACCCCTTAGCCTGCGAATTCAACGTCAAGGGCCTCAATTTCACGTGGACTGATGCTTTATTCGGGATTGGATTATCAGCTCCTGGTGCTGACAACTTCCCCACTTTATATTTCCATCCGATGGCGAGTACCAAAGAGTTCTCAATATCAACTGAGTATCTTAGAAACCAGACGGTAGCCGACAACAACTTTGATGCTTTCAAAGTCCTCGGAGACAGAGGACCAAACGCGCAATCTGGTGTGACCTTCATACATCCGAAAACTGGAGTACTTTTCTACTCCCTTCTAAACTTGAACGCTGTCGCTTGCTGGAAAACCTCGAACAAGGAGTACACGATGAAGAACCAAGGCAGGATATACATGAACGAAACCACAATGATCTACCCGACGGACATAAAGGTGGATTACGATGATAACTTATGGATTCTGTCAAACAGGATGCCTTTGTGGATGTACGGGAAATTAGACTCTAGTGAAGTCAACTTTAGGGTGTTTTCGGCACCCGTGGTGGATGCGATCAGTCATACTGCGTGCGACATTACCCCTAGGACAGATATTTTGGATAAATTCTTGAAATTGAACGGTAGTTTAGTGCCCGGTGAGGCAACACCGAGAGCTCTAGGTACTTCTACTGCTAATGTTGCCAACGTTGCACCTTTAACCTTCGCGGCCATATTATTAGTCAGCTGGTTTATTTCTTTTAGTATCTTAATCTGAAAAAAAGTCTAGTTAATAGTACCTATGTAGTTAAGTGCTAGTTTGGGCTTAAGTTTCTCAAAAGCCATAAAGTGTATTTAAAACCTGAGCTTAAACGTAACATCACAATGTTACCGCTTTATTTATTGTGATTAATGTTAGAGCTTTTATTGATGATTGTACTTAATGTATGTGCCTTAAGTGATATTGTGTGTAGTTAAGCTAACAATAACTTACTTTAAAATATGTAAATACTTATATTATTAAAATGCTAAGAGCACACAATTATCTTTTAATCAAGTATAAAAAGTATACCTACTTTTTGAGCCACAATATACATACATTCATATATCAATGCATCTTTACAAACTTTCGTATAAGAAATCTTAGTGGAAAAAAGTTTCGAATGTTTCGCTGTACTATAATAAACTATACCAAAATTTAGCGGAATCGGTACAGCAGTTTCGTAGTGGGTGAGCCACAAGATACATACATACATACATCCATATATCAATGCATCTTTACGAACTTTCATATTTGAAATCTAAGTAGAAAAAAGTTTCGAATGTTTCGATGTATAATAACGGCACTGTCGCCATCTAGCGTGATCTATCCGAAGCTTGTCAATTACAAACAAACCTAATAGATGTCATGCCACTACACTTTGTTAGTTTAAGTATATCAAATTCCGAGCAACTTTAGATGAATCTCGAGCACGCTATTGAACGATATCAATACAATAACTTACTTTACTATGTAAAAGAGTAAAGAAACGAGCTAGGCGCTCTTTTGATAGTAAGATTGAGATCATGCCTGCCCATGCTAAGTATAGTACCTAGGTACTGCAAAAAGAAGAACTTTAAAAAAAAGCCTCCCACTACTGCCACCACCTTTACTTACATCAGCCTCGTTTTTATTCTTGTATTTCTAAATCGTATAATATATACTTTATCGTATGTGCTCATCGTACAACAGAATTTGTCAGGAAACAGACATTTTCTCCGCTTCAGTCTCTTCTATTTAGAGACTACCTCACCTATAAACTTATAATTTATCTATTTAAATATTTTTTCTAAATTAAACCTCTCTTTTGTATTGTATCTAATTATATAAGTACTTATATCATTTTATGCAAGTTGTGTTCACTTCAAGTAGGTTATACACGTGTGTAACATACAGTTGTGACCGAATAAAAAAAACTGACACACGCTAGGCTCAACTAGCCGACATATGAAACCATGATGATGATGAACTATGATATAAGATGTACAGAACTTACTGCAAATCACACACGCTGGTGATATAACTCTTAAAGCTCGTCAACTTTGAGATACGTCGTAAGTCGTATGTCTCGAAATCTAATCGAAACTTTAACTTAAAACTCTCCTTAAATTACTGCTCTAGCTCTAGATAGATAGAAAATGCTTTATTGCACAAAGTAAAAAACAAGTACATAGGCGAACTTAATGCTAGTTAGCATTCTCTTCCAGCTAACCTCTGCGTATTATGGAGATGTGGTAGTGCTAGAAAATAGTATAATTATTTATTAACATAATACTTACGATATTATACAAAATACACTAATAAATAATAAATAAAATGCTCAAGTATTCTGGAGTGCCAAGTAGTGACAAGATAGTCTGGATGTGAAGACCCCAATGGAGGTGGAATTGCGGATAGCTACAGGAAGAGAGTTCCACAGTCGGATCGCGCTGACTGTAAATGAGTTGGTATAAAAAGAGGTTTTGTGGTGTGGAACCATAAGAAGGAGATGTTGAGAACTACGCGAAGGGCGATCCGAGGTTGATAAAAGAGGGAAACGTTCTTTAAGATAAGTTGGAGAGTGAGGATTATGAAGAATATTAAAGAGAAGACACAGGGTATGAGTATCCCGTCGGTACCTACTCTACTTATATTTAAGATAAAAAATGCAAAATTTGTGCAAAATGCTTTATTTTCAGTTGCTCTGTATGTTGCCTTCATGTTTTCAGCAGGAGCTATCCATTGAAAGTGTGTTCACGGTCGTTTGGATAGATTTATTGGTGTCATTACGCATCTGATGTTACCGCCACTTGAGATAACTGCTGGCAATATACATATTACCGAAATGATTAGGATTTTAGGAACTGCAATATTTGAATTGAACACTACTCACTGCAAAACTGTAAATAATAAGTACATCAAAATTTAAATGGAGCTTTAACACACTGTAGATCTTATAATTCATTTTACACATGTTTAAATGCTTTTGATAAATGGATGTACGTACAGGACCTTCATACTACAGACCTACTTAATGCCGCTACGTCAATCATGCTGAAACGAATGAACTGCAATTTTAAATGAATAATTACATGTACTTATAGGTACTATTTCATAAGGCTTTATTCAATATCATACACTAAATAACGTGATTTCCAAAGAAATAAATATAAATCTAATAGACAAAAAATAAATAAATAATAAATGTTTGGACATTTCACACAACGCCATCTAGCCCGAAATTAAGCAAGCTTGTACAATGGGAACCAGATAACTGATTGAAGATATGTACTTACATATTTAATTTTGTAAATATATAGGTACATAGGATACGTAGAAAACACCCAGACACAAGAAATAAAATAGCAGACAGGGACAATATTATTTTTCATTCCGGTCCTACATGAGCGAAGCTGCTAGACTAGGCTAGTTGGCAAGTACTTACGTTCGAAGGCAGTAATGAAATATAGGTACTCAATCACTTCGACACGGAAGGTCACCCTAATACAGCTTATACAGGATGAAAGCCACCATAAAGGAGCATAAATTCACCAACAGATACCAGGAATCAATTTATGGCAGAGACGTTATATCATCAGATACAGTGGCCATGGCTAGTATTGTGTGGATGGTGAAACAGAAGGCTGGTCAACTACAAAATGGGTATAAAAAATTGTGGCACAAAGTAGTGGCTATCATGATAGGGTCGATTGAAAAAGTGGTGAGTTTTCTCAGATATTCAAAAAAATTATAAATTGCTAATTGTCGCCGGCGGATTCGCTTCCATGGTATCGAGACGAAAATAAGCCTAGGTTGAAAATAAACCTCTGTCGTCGTTATATTGACGACACGATTGGTCGAGTGGCAAGTGCACTGGACTGCTACGCCGAGTGTCGCGGGTTCGATTCGCGCTTCAGGACAAACATTTGTGTAATGAACATCGGTGTTTGTTCTGAGTGGGAGTTTTCTATGTATTCTAATGTATGAATTTACAAAAAAAAGTATAATTAAATATTGTATCAGTTATCTGGTTCCCATAATACAAGCTTGCTTAGTTTGGGGTAGATGGCGTTGTGTGAAATGTCCAAACATTATTAATACTTGTAATTTTATCCTAATAATTTCAGTACTTTCGGCGTAATTGAGTAGAAAACATACATCCATCCAAAAATATTTATAACTGTCTCAATATTGCTCATAATATTATGACATCAGGACGAGGAACCGGAGAAGATTAAGAGAAAATTCCTTAGCTGCTTCAAAGGAGTGAGGTTGCTGCAGACTCTAATCATCATGATTTGCTTTGGGGTGGTCGTGCAGCAGGTATTTACGTTCGTCTTCTTGTTCTTCATTACTTATGGCTACATCACACGTACCGAGTACTCGGCCGAGACAGTAAAATGTTACTCGGCCGAGACAGTGAAAGCTTCGTCTCTCGCTCAGCCGAGCACTCGGTGCTATGTTTATATGTGCCGAGACAGTGCTCTCGGCCGAGTACTCGATACGTGTAATCTAGGCATTACGGTCGTGCTCGTCTTGAATGGCTTGAGTGACTCGATTGACTAGCTGCTTCCATACTTGTAAATCTTATGCATGTCTCAGGCAGAGACAGGAAGTCCTGTAAGAGGTTTTAGGTTCTATTTAGTTTCTAATTTCGCCTAAAGATTGATTAGTTCATATTTTACTTATTTGACGACACGGATGGTCGAATGGCAAGTATATTAGACTGCCACGCTTGGTGTCGCGGGTTCGATTCCCGCTTCAGGACAAACATTTGTGTGATGAACATCGGTGTTTGTCGTGAGACTGTTTTCTATGTATTCTATGTATGTATTTACAAACATAAAGAAAAAAAATTATTTAAGTATTGTATCAGCCATCTGGTTTCCATAATACAAGCTCTGATTAGTTTGGGGCTAGGTGGCGTTGTGTGAAATGTCCAAAATTTTTTTTATTTATTTATTTATATGTTGACAGTACCTTTTCGAGTAATCCCAAAAATCGAAAACATTAGTTGGCTACCAGGCCAAGTAAGCTCACGTTTCTGGGTTTGTTCACCAGATATCGTCCTGTGTGACAAAACTGATCGACATCCCAGTGACGACGTACACCCACTTTGACTTCAACAAGACCCTCGTCTACCCTAGCGTCACCTTCTGCAAGGAACCTGCTTACAAGTTCAACAAAATGCTGGTAAGTGACATATAATTTTCGCTCAATACTTGTGATCTTTGGTCAGCTCATGCTTCTTCTTATCGTGTCACTAGTTCCTTCGAACCAGTGTGGTGAAAGGATTTTAAGTGCACCTCGAAGAGGCTCCTTTCGTGCACTCGACACATGTTTTAGAACTTTTGGTTCTACGACATGCCGGTTTCGTCACGATGTTTTCCTTCACCGTTGCGAGAACGTGGGATGCATACATAGATTTTTTCGACCGAAAAATCCCATTTACGCATGAATGCCATCGGAATTCGAACCCGCGACCATCAGATCGCAAGGTAAGGGCCTCATCCACTCGGCCACCACGTCCACGTGCTCATGCTGCGGTGCTATTGCTTTCGATGTGAGTGCAGGTGTACAGAAGGTTCTTAGAATCTACTGCTGCAAAGAGAATACCAAGGATCGGCTTATTTGGAGATATTCGTTTGGCCAGCCTTAGACCCACAAGCGGTAAGTAAAAAAGAACCAAATAAGATATAGAATACCAATATGAATCTTATAAACCTAGCCCTGTTACCATAGACCTCGTTTTAGAACTTTAGATTTCAACATGTTTCCGTGTTCCAGAAGTATAACCTCTACGCCCACCCTCGGTATACGTCAGTATGGATCAACTACAACTACTCCAACAGCCTGGATGACTTATGGGAGGACATCACTTATGATGAACACGAAATGTTCGTTCAGTATGGGCTGGATGGATCTTCGGATAGTAAGTAGTCGCATGCAAAAAATGTAGCCAAATCAGAACAAGTAAGAGTAAGTGTGTGTGTAAATCAGGACAAAATAAATAAAATAGAAGGAGAAACGAATGTAGAGCTTTAGAAAAAATTAAGTTTTTGACCTGAAAAGGTCCTGGAAGACAAACGGTGGGGTGTCTTCTTACAATTTTTCATATATTATAAGTTAATACTAATATACCTATTAAGTACTACTAACCTACTTTAAGTATAGAAATATATTATAGAAATAAATATATAATATAAATATAAATATATTATAGAAACATTAGGCCCTTGGGGACCAGGGGCACACAAAATCTACAAAGATCTGGCTGATAGGCTAAAAGAGTCTACACGTGACCAGGATGCTGGTTTCTACTTTGCACAGCGTATAAGCATTGCCATTCAACGTGGCAATGCCGCCAGCGTTCTGGGCACGTTGCCGTCTGGTGGTGACAACGACCGACTAGGTTATTTATAGTTTATTATTTTTTATATTTCTGTGTTATTTATTATTAATACCGTTATCAATATAAGTACTTTATTATACAGTAATAAATTTTAGCAAATGAAAAAAAAAAAAATACTAAGTATATACATATAATTGTTAAAAAAACATAGAATAAAATTAAGTACTTGTACGGGAAGGGCTGTGAATTACAGAATTAAGTTTAAAACGGAAAACAGCGTCTGTACCATAACTTTGTACCTACCTATGTATGTTTTTGAAATAATCAATTTTGTATTTTTGTTTTTTTTTGTATAATATTTGCCAATAGTGATTGGTAACTGGTGTTCAACGTGACGTTTTTCGTGGCTGTACGTTTCGTGATAAAGTAGCCGACTCTTTTTCTTTGTCGAGCAGATGTAGAGCTGATACCCACAGTGGGTTTCTACCACGGGCGCTGCTACACCATGCGGCCAAAGACGTTGTGCTCCCATGCCAGTAAAGCCTCCGGCTACTCCATCATGCTGAAGCACAGTGCTGAAGATGTGGCGACGTCCAGTGGAGTCACTGCTCCGGGGTACCATGTTTATATCCATTACACTCTGGAGCCCTTTACAGGTTTGATATGGAATTAATTATCTTCTTCTTCTTCGTGTTCTTCCTTACTGAAGGTCGTGCCCGTCTTGAAAGACTTGAGTGGCTCGATTGACAAGCAGCTTCCGTGCTTGTCTGTCTTCTGCATGTTTCAGGGCGGCAGAGACAGGGAGTCCCGTGAGTGTCTTGACCTGGTCGGACCAAATTAATTATACTTTATTAATTAATTAACAGAATTAATTATACTCACTCGAAATTATCGGTCCACATCCTGTCTCGGCTTTATGGAGTAACAGACAATCATGGTATGGGCATGTGATGCGGAGGGATGAATGCCATGTCACTAGAAAAGTGTAAATTATAAAAGTAGATTGATACGAGTAGAGGAAGGCCAAAGAAAAGATGGATGGACTGTGTGAAAGAGGATATGAACATATCAAGTGTTTGTATAGAGATGACGGCTCATAGAGACGAATGGATGAAGAAGAGTCATGTAGTGCTGAACCAAGCTAAGTGTGACATAAGGGCAGGGAGATGGTGATAATGATGACCCTGTGTTAGTTTTGTTAGTCAGGTCAAAAACACAGGACTTTTTTTGTAAGCCTCGTGCAACTTATTCTTTTAATATCTGTCCTTAATCCAAGTTTCCTCAGAAATGGAAGTGCACAACGGGGGACTGGTGCAATACCTCTACGTGAGTGTGGGCGAGACCATGGATGTGAAGCTGACAGTGGACGAGTACCTGAAGATCGGTGGCGAAGACGATCCTTGCACGTTCGAGAAGGACTATAGCGCGAATCTTGTAAGCTCTTTATTTTGGAGATACCTCAAGTCTGATGTGCCTCTAGTCTATTATGAGCATATTGAGCATATCATATAAAACTTCCTTCTAAATCAGCATCATCAGCTGAATTATGTAAATACTTCAGGATATTGAAAGTCTAGCTTCCTATCCCAGTTTTCACCTCAGGTTCTGATTCTCTTATGGCGCGTTCAGTCGTACTGATGCATTTTCGTTGAAGAAGTTTGGTTTGGTCTCGTCTTTTTGAGCCAGAGGCTGGCTCTGGTTTCAAGGTTTATTTAATGTAACATTTCAATGCACGGAAGTATCTTTTAAGGAACATTTAGAAAAGTCTTCAGCTGTTCTAATCTAAGAGCAACTTATGTTCCAGTGCACAGCACAGTGTGTCTGGGACCTGGTTGGGGCACAAGCGGGCTGCTCCGGACCCTGGATGAGCAGCCACCTGCCGAGGTGCCTCGACTATTCGAGTATGAGAGCAGCCATCTCTGCTTACATGAAGTGAGTCAATTCATCAAACACCATTGTTACTTTTGGCCTCGTTTTAGCCTGGGTAAAATTAATTATTTTGTCATTTATCAATAAAAAATAAAATTGGTTTATTCTTTTACAATATAAGTATGAACTAACTAAATAAAATAAAAATAATGAAATACATAGTAGTTTAAGTTAAGTCTGCCTTTTGCAATAAAAGCCTTCTCCAATTCTTTTCATTCTTCTCTATTTGTTGCTTTTCTTGGCCAGAGCTTTCCGGCCACTTCTTTAATAATCTAATAATTTAATCGTCACTCCATCTAAATTATGGTCATCCTCGTTTTCGTTTCTTGTCTCGTAACTACTGAACATAGAGACTTAAAATTTGCAGAATGTGTTCGTCAAGAGCTAAAAGTGAAAGGAACTAAGAAAAAAATTTTGAAAATTCGCAACACAAACCAAATTGCGGGCATCAGCTAGTTCTTACATATAAATATTGTTCCAGCACGTTCCAGTCCCACGAATGCGCCACCTGCCCCCGCTTCTGTAGATCCTACATGTACAACTCCTTCGTGATGGACCGGAAGACCCTGCACGTTTGGGACTTCAACCAGAATCGCTGGAGCTTCTCCTCGGCCGAAGCGGCTCTGCAGACCCAGGTAGATACACCACAAGTTTTTAATTACCAAATAATATAAACGATTCGCCAACCAGATCGTCCATGAGCTGAAAAATTTAATTGTCTTTTCCTTGCTCAAAAAGGGCTCTTATGTGATTCTACATCTTAATTGTGTTTGTTAGCAATTTACCATATAATGATAGTAAATATATTGAGTATTTTGGTCATGGGCAGGTGCGATTTCTTACCATCAGGAGAGCGCCAACCTAAGCCCGTCACCACATCACTTGTTTACTTATAAGTGGTTCTTATAATGCACGAAAGGAGCCCCTTCGAGGCGCACTTGAAATCCTTTCACCACATTGATTCGAAAAAATAGTGTCACGATAAGACGAAGAAGTGGCTCTTATTGAATTGAATTGAATGTTAGAGTTACCTCTCTGTAATCCAGCAGGTACTTACCTAAAATATGTCAATGTACTTTGATTAAGATTCTGAAATAAATCATTAATTCATTCTTTACTGACAAAAACATGCATTTTTCATGCATTAGCAAGCTGATTAGCTGACTATAATATTATCTTATTTAGTCTCTAACTTACTTTTTTATATTTCCAGCTGTACGTATACTTTAACAGCATGATGGTATCCGTCTACGAGGAGAGGTTCAACTACGACTGGAATCTCTTCATTTCGGATCTTGGCGGCAGTGTCGTGAGTAACAATCATTGAAATACTGAAATTTAATACTGAATTGAGTGATACTGGCAATGAAAGCTCAGTAGTTTTCAAGGCTTACTATGAAACGTCTCAAACTAGACGAGCGTTAAAGATAAAGATAAAGATAATTTATTTGCCAAAACACAAGTACAATTTAAATAAATTGGTGTCCTGAGTATGTTCTACCTTTAGTTTAAGGTGTGCAAATTTTATAATATTATTATGCAATTATTTAATAGAAAAGAGAGTTTAAATACATGTATGTCCATATGAGTTTATATAAATTAAGTTTATGTCCCTATATGTTTGTGACCCTGGCATTAAAAAAAACGTTTACTGAATAGAAACATTTTTCAACCAGCTAGTTTTTCAATTTTACAGAAAATATATTATGCTTCCTGAATGATGGCTGAAAAGAGCCGATGATCGAGCTCAGTGGCGCCTGGCCTTGTTAAAGATTTACGTTTAGCAATGGACTGCTGTAGTTTGATGATGATGATAAAATGCTTACTTGTTTCTTCTTTTTTTAGGGATTCCTCCTCGGCCTCTCGGTCATAGGCATGCTAAAGATCTTCGGCAAGACCTGGGAGCAGTTCATCCGACCCTTCTTCAGGATATGTTCTCGGAAGACCAGCAGCGTCTCGGGGTCCACCGTCACCGCTGATGTTGCTACCGTCAAGTATCCCGACGTGGAGAGTCACTGGAAGGCAGACCATTGAGATTTCTTCCACTTCTTCGTTTCTTTGGTTTCCTAGTATTTAAACGATTATTGTGAATGAATTTTGGATGTAATAACTAATTAAGATGAATACTAATTATAGTTATTTGGCTGATGCATGCCTTATTATTAGGCCTTATTTGTATGATATGTATTCAATATTCCTTTATTATCCTTCTTCTTATCGTCTCACTAGTTCCTTCGAACCAATGTGGTGGAAGGTTTTAAAGTACGCCTCGAAAAGGCTCCTTTCGTGCACTTGGCACATGTTTTCGAACTTTTTAGGTTCGAAAAAACATGCCGGTTTTCTCACGATGTTTTCATTCACCGCTCCGCACGTGTTTTAATAAATTTTATTTCAGACACAAGAAAAGTACAATGTAGCTTAACTAGGGCCCATATGATATATACCTTAGAGACTAACATAAATATTTATAAAAACTTATCAATTAGCGTGTCACTGGCACTACTGTGTACTGTGTGTTTTAATGCACACAAAGATTTTTTTAACAGAAAAATCCATTGGGGTAAGACCGGGTTCGAACCCACGACTTTCGGATCGAAAGTCGAGGCCCCTCCCACTTGGCCAATACGGCCTATTGAGCTGCAATTCGGTGTGGCTATTAGTTTTTGAGGATCTAGGCTAGGTACTTTCTATAACAAGATCTCGCAGACTAAGCCGTAGGGATCAGCTAGTATTCAACATAGTAATAAAGCCATGATCGCTTTATTTCAAAATTCTTGGGTTTCGACGAGTATTCTGGGTCATAAATAATAATAATAATAGGTAGGTACCAACCAACAACCAAATATTTACTATCTAGAATCTAAAGTGTATTGCTAAAATCTCCAGTCAAAGCTGAGGTATTAATGAGTATAATCGTGTAAACAAAATCTACGACTAAATTTACGAGCACTACGCAAACGTTTTGGATCCAAATACCAGAAGTTCCAGGTATTCATTTGATGAATGATCGCTGCCTACAATGTTCCACTTCTATTTATATCTTGGTAGAGATTTTCTATATACATACTCATCCGTACTACACTTCCGTTCAAAACTCGTTTGTATGCTAGAGACGATAAAGTTAAATTTCCGTTTTTATCTGACAAACGGTTTAGTTTTCTACGTTTGTCTACGTTTCAGTGCAAAAATAACGATCAAGAATAAATAAATCCGTCTACTGGTGGATAAAAAGATTGTCGCTTGGAAGAAAAACGGTCTTAGCATTTTTTCCCTCCAATAGTTTTTTTGTAAAAACGTTTTCCAGGGTTTCACTTTAACCAAGAACCAAGTACACTATCAAAACTAAAACTCATAACAGTATAAATACACCACAATTTTTTAATAATCAAAAAACCTTAATGGCCAATGCAGAAGGATACGTTGTATCTGTGCAGTAACAATTTTGAGATACTACAAAATGTAAGAGTGACAGCGGGGCGAGTGCGGTGCCCGAGCCGAGCTGCAGCGAGCTGGCTCGAGCTAGGTACCTGGGTTTGCCAAACGATGAATGAAACTTAAATAATTATATCAATGACGTAATAATGAGTACCTATTGACGCAAGGCCATAGGAAAACGACTAACGGTAACCAATATCCAATTCCAAATTTGCGGCGTTATGTAAACGGACGACGCCGTTTGTAAAATGCCGAGTCATAAAAAATGCCTGCGACATATAGGTTTATCCTATCCTGTAGCCATCTCCAGAAGTGCGACAACGCGCCTGTCTTCGGCTAACTTCATACCTCTAACAGATCGTCACCCTACTTCTCTGAAGTGCTAAGCAGGACTTCAAATTACAAAATCCTAGGTAAGTCCCAATGCACAAGACCGGGCAGAACGGCATGAGAGTGGCCTATACCCAGCAATGGGTTAAGTCAGGCTGCGGATGATGATGATGATAAAGTTCCATTGATACCTACTCGTAAAATATATCGTGAGTTCTCAAATCGCCCACTCGTGCCCTAAGTGGACAGCTCTAAACATTATATAGGTATTAGTCATTTGGCATCGCACTGCCCAGACGGCTAAATAAGTGACAGCCTATTTAAATTATCTATCAACATATAAAATATCACACGATAATATCATTCTACCTAGATTAATAATTGCGTAAGTTTACAAACGTGAGGATGCATATTTCCTCCTCAATCATGCCAAAACTGTTAAACCAATTTGGTATGGTCATTATGGTCATAAATACCTACTCACATAACTGCACCCGCAATACGCACCTGAACTTTGCAGTTACTATTCAAACTTGCTAAAAATGAAATTGAAAGAAGAAACAAAAGCACCTGAAACAAATATTGGACTATGAAAGAAATATTTAAGAGTGAACTACCAACAAAACTAAAAAGTTAAAGCAATGAAGATCTGTCTTATCCCTTGTCAATCACATACGCATGTCAGACGTGGACTCTCCCTGAAAAAAAAAGCTGAAGAAAATAAGAGTGTGTCAAAGAGGAGGCCATAAGCTGAATGACAGAATAAAAAATCAGTACTATCAAGAAAAAAGACTAAAGCAAAAGACGTAGTAAAAATAGTTCTCCACCTAAAATGGAAATGGGCAGGACATATACAAAGAGTTCGAGACGATAGATGTTCCAAAATAGTGACGAGTTGGTACCTTAATTATTAAATTTTCACTATTGCACTCTCATGTAGATTAATACATCATTTCAGTAATAAGTATTTCTCATCTGAAATCCCAAAATATGACATTGTACTCAATATAAACTCCGTAAAATTAAAGAGGTGTTTGGCTCGCGTTTGCGTGATTCATGAGGCAGGATCGTAAAGTGAATATATTTTTCGGGCGCTCGGCCCCACGGGAACAAGTAGGTGGAAACACTGGTCTTCCTGTTTCTGAATCGGCTCTAAAAGTCCACTGCTTTCTGCCCGCGGTTTCGCTCATTTGTAACACAGAAAAAAAAATGGGATAGCGAGACAAAATAGTAACCGATAGTATATTTTCTTGTGCCATTTACAACTTTTGTTAGCTAGAACTATTATATTGTAATCATTACTAAATATCGTTAGCAGGAATTATTATTATTGTAATCGTTACTAAATTATTCTCGCTGTCACAAATTCAACTAGAATTTTAGTAACTATTACGAGAATTTTTTCTCCGTGTATCAGAATAAACATATTCCTAAGTGTTATACATGAACTAACTCATACCAAATACGGCCAAAGGGCTGGCGCTTACCTCGGTCAAAGGGTTAGGATCGCTATTCAAAGAGGTAACGTCGCCGGCCATAGTTTAAAATTCTTTTCTACTAGGTTAATTTGGGTCAACTAGTGTTATAATAAATAAATATTGGTTCAGACGAATAGTATTGTATTTATTTATTCACCATAACACCTTAGGATACCATAGGACCTGGCTTTGCTGACGTTATTTTGATTTTTTTTGCGCGAAGGTCTTAGTTTTATTAACAGTCTAGCCAGCAATAATAATATACTTAGTTATGTAATTGGGCTCTGAATAGCAAAATCATTATTTTCGTTTAACACCAATTATTTTCGTTTTGAAGTTGTAAAGATGTCGGTTTTATTTTCAATAACTTGTTATTTACCTATAATATCGGTTTGAATGTAAAACTTTATTAGCTCATAAACATTTAATATATCGATTTATGAGAACTCTATTGTATTTCTCAATGGTTTGAATTCAAAATACGTTGAATTGTTATGAAACGCTAAAGATTAAATTTTAGCACCTATGCCCTAATTCATACTCTCAGGATGACGGTGCTCTGCAATGACCTCGAAAGTTGGTTTTAAGTTTAGAACTGTAGCTTTAGAAAAAAATAATATTGGTTAGCCTAAATAATCACAAAATATCTAAAAAGGCATTGTCCTGACTGACTGACAGACAGCCTAAAACAGTGAACGTAGAGACATGAATCTTGGAGAATGTGTTCATCATGACTTTAAAGACAACGAAAGGAATTTTGGAAATTCGCAACGTAAACAAAGTTGTGGGTGTCAGCTAGTTATCTATAGGCTTTTTCCTAACTGACAGACAACGCACAGGCCAAATCACTGAACCTAGAGACTTGAAATTTGAGGGGCATGTTTGTCAAGAATGTAAATGCGTACTTAGAAAGATTTTTTATATCCACAACGCAATTTATGTTTTGTGTGGTTTGGGTAGAGCAAATGGTAAAATATAGATAGATAGATAGATGAACACTTTATTGTCCACCAACAAGAACAAATCAGAATAAAACAATAGAACAAGTATGAAGTATAAAGGCCAGGTAGGTAGGTAGTACAAGGGGCGGCCTTATCGCTGTGAGCGATCTCTTCCAGGCAACCCAGACTAAAGAGCTATTTGCAACAAGTAGGTAGGAAGTCACTTTTAAAAACGAGAGTTAGTTTACACTAGCTAGCAGGAAATATCGAAATAGGTTAACACCTCATACATCAACTGAGAGTATCCTAGTTTCTATCTCGTACAGAAATATCATACTAACACAACCACGTATCGTTTTTCACACAAAAACATTTACCTACTGATTCAGTTCATTCTTAAATAGGTTACTGGAACAATACCTAAAGTCGGTCATTCTGGCAAGTGCCTGGATTCCCGATTATGAGACGGTTTGGCACACGAGTGACGTCGGGGTAGCTAATTATAGCGAGGCGTGACTCATGAAGCCCTTGTTGAATGATGGGATTTGTGAGTTGAGTCAATGGGACAGGTAACAAAAATCTGGAAAAAATTATGTTTTTTTTTCTTCAAAATAAATATGATAAAGATTGGACAACTGTTACCGTTAGTCGTTTTCATGTGGTCTTGCGTCAATAGGTACCTACATTTAATTGATAATAATTTAAGTTTTATTCATCATTTGGCAAACCCGGGTACCTATCTCGAGCCAGCTCTCAAAAGCTCGGCTCGGGCGCCACACTCGCCCCGCTGTCACTCTGTCATTTTGTAGAAATCCAAAATTCTGACTGCACAGATACAACGTAGTACCCCTGCTGTATTTCCCATTTGGTAATAAAAAAATTGGGTTGTATATCTATTGAAAATAATCACATGTGAATACTCAACTATGACAAAGCCGGTATCGGCGGCAAAAACAAGTGATTTCCATTCTATAATTATAGAAGGTCGCAACGGCTAGCAGCTGTGAGTACGAATCATACAGGGTGTGCACGTTGCAAAAGGAACCAAATTTGTGTGGCTTGGATCGTGAGAAAAATGATTTAGGTATTGCATAAGAAATAACACTTGTTAGAAATTTAATATTATCTAGACTCTACTAAAAATAACAATTTGCACCAGTAATTGGATAAAAAATTAAGATACTTTAATATGATGAGTTCTGTATAACAACCACTCATCTCACTAATATTTTATTACAGCATTAGCTAATTAATACAAATTTACAAAAGGAAACAATCGAGCCACCCGTAGACGTTGCAAACGATTTATAGGTAGCTCAACTACTCGATACCATAATATACTAAATAAAATAATAACAAAAAATCAGAACAAAGATCCATCAACATGTTCTGGAAAAAGAGAAAAGGAGTCCTTTTTATCCCGATAAGATTTTCAACCAAGTAATTTTCAGAAGTGTAGGCAAAGTATAGGTCGTATTGTCAGACTTATTGACACCCGGTATACGCCGCCGCTGTATATAGCAGCGAGACGAGAAGTACTGGAAGCAGTCCAGATGTGGATTGCGAGGAGGGAACAGTCAGACATTCTTGAGGTTTACTCACATTGACTCGCGTTATCCTAGCTACCTTGATACTGAATGGTATTGAAGTCTTGGGCACCAGGGCTGAACTCAGATGCAATAAATTGAAAATCGGATATCGATATACGGAACAGAGTAGATTCGTTACGTCTACCAAATCTACCAATACCCTGGTTTTTTACCCGACTGCGAAAAACAAGGGTTTAATATTTTTTTTGAGTAAATGTGTATGCGCACCTTATAAAGCTATGGATTTATGGATTTTAAATTTAAATTCCGTTTTTAAAAGTTGCAAATTGATAAAACCTTGATAATATTTGAAAAATTGTGTATCAAACAACATCTTGGTTGTAGAAGCGTCATAATAAAATAAGATAAAAGCTTATAGCAATAAATTGAAAGCAGTCGGGTACCTATTCTTTTTATAAAAAAATATGTAGGTTCTTTAAATAACTTACTTTAATAAATTTTATATATTGTTAGAATAACGGGACGAACGACGGAATTCCTGATGAAGAATAGTGATTACCATTCTCAACACGTCGAAAATCATTCAACTATACGCTATGTTAATTTTTCGGTATGTTTGAACATTACGCTGTTTAAATTTGCTACGAAACGATAGTTTTTTTTCATCAGGTTCCTCTTATCCTACTAGCACTGACCTACTAGATAATTAAGAGACATAAAATACACAGGTAAGGTAGATCGTACTTGAGGAATAATCCAGTAAGATCGATTACATTCGATCATACGACTTTAACGATACATGACTCTATTTGAAAATCTCCCTATCATCTCATGCCAAACAATAACCGACCACAAACCTTCAATTTACAGTTTAATTTTGTTCAGTACAAAACCATTCAATTACTTTAATTGAAATTGATATTTATGGCTGAGATAATAAGATTACAAATGGTTTGTAGGTGTACCTGGTTGAGAATAGACTTGGCAGGGAGCTTCGCGTAGATATTGGATCTCTGACGTGACCAGCACTGGTGACTCACGTTTGACAGGTCAACTAACTAGACCTGTCTTTCAGGAATCTAGACCAAATCTGGTTTTAGGGATAAGTGGTATTTGGGTCTGGTGGGAACAAACCCTGTTCGACATTAGTTATAGACATAGAAGTATTAAAGTACAGAAACACATAGACATAGTACAAGTATTAAAGTATAGAAACACAATTTTAAAACAAATTGAAAATATGCCCAGTAAACGGGAGCCACTTTGGCTAACTTCTAGTACATTTTGGTCCAATGCAAATTTTCGAAAAAGAAAAGTAATAGGGCCTAGATAAATTATATGTTAAAACTACTAGGCCTCTTTCATTGTCAATAAATCTACATCGTAAAAAGTAACAAACATTATTTGAAAATAGAGATATTTCATTTTTATTGACAGGGTGTCTGCAAATTTTCGGTTTTATATACCGCATCCATTTTGGGTTGGTTGGTATTCATCTATGGTAATAGATAAAGAAAAACTTAAAGTTTATAAAAACTGAAAACACGAAATGTTGAAACACAAATGCGAAAATGTTGTGCTTGATTGCCAATTCATTATGCCTCATTAAATTTAAACACATGACGATGATGATGATGGTATATTTTTGTAATCTCTTTTTAATTTTCTCCATTTTGATACCTTCTCGATAGGTTTAGTAAAAAAAAAAATTATAAACGACTTAGGTACTATTTAGCGCCAAAAATTTTCATTTATCGTATTCATCTTAGAACAATCGGGTTATATTACTAATATTTTGATTTCAGTAAATAATTCTATAAATTCTATTAAAGTTGCCAACCTACCCGTTGATTTTTTTGAAGATCGGATTATTACTTCCAGACTTATCATCGGATAAAAATTCTACAATACATATTTTCAAAATTCTACTATATTCTTTTTAACCTCTTTCGGACGCATACTTCATTTCGTAAGAAGGTAACTTTGCCAAATTCATAGAACCCGAAATAAAAATGAACATGCATGAAAATCATTGGAAGAAAGTCCCATTGATTTGGTATGGCTACGAAAATTCTACAAATTCGTAGCAAGTGCGTAGACTTCGTAGCGTAGAGGAGCTACGAAATTTTCGTCGTTAGAAATCGCAGACTTTTCGTAGGCCCAATCCGAGATCTAGAGACCTCGAGGCTTTTTAAAATCTCTATTTACCCGATTACTAAAAAGGAAGGTGATATGTGTTTCGTGTGTATGTCTTGCATATTTTATGTATGTATGTAGTTGCGTATTGCTTTGGGGCGGCCATGGATTTTGAAAAACGGGGTAGATACTGCCACAGAGTACTAAGACGTACACAAATACTGCTAAGTTCAAGTTTCTACCTCCAGTCAAATCAAATCAAATCAAATCAAAATATATTTATTTCAATAGACACACATCTTAGGTCTAAAATTTTTACAATTTTGGTAGCTGATATCTGTATATTATTTAACCCAGCGGGGTCGGTTTTGTTATACACTCCGAACTAGTTTGGACAACTGTATCTCGGAGCGTATAACTAGCCGCCTCGCAAGGTGTGCTGTTTTTACATGTGCACTTCAGTGTGTGTACTGTAGCAGGTATTAGTACTGTGCCTAAGTTATGAGTATGTGTGTTTGTTGTGCAATGTTTATATTATTTTACAGAGTAGGTATAGGTATAGGTATGACCTTAAGTACATATATAAAAGAATATGTTCTTCTTCAGCCCTACGACATTCGTCTTGGTCGACAGTCATTTCGCCTGTGCGTTGTCTGTCAGTCAGTCAGAACTAAGCCATATTTCTGGAGTCACGGCAGTGACTCCTAGCCAAGTGGATCAGCAGGCCGTACCACTTTTCTCGATATGTATATTGATTGATTAATCGATTTGGGATTGTCATAGAATTATATACTTACAGAGTATCAAAAATCCAATAAGTTAGCAGTAGCAATAAGATAAGAAATTATCTTTGTTTCCGACCGCAACAGCTGATACGATGAGATTTTGTGTAGCTTCGTACTTTCAAACTCCTACTAATATAATTTCAAATCAAAGCAAATGTTTGTGAGTATGGATAAACAGGAGGAAAGATGTACTTATGTTTGTGTCTCAATAACACCAAAACTTCCAAACTGATTTAGCTGAAATTTGGTATGAGTTAGAAAAGGACAAAAAATAACTATATATAAGTACTGCGCGAGGAAAGTTATAGGAAGTAGCAAGTACAAATATTTTTATAAAAAAAAGTTTTCATCCCAATCGCTTATAGAGAAAACAAATCTTCTTATCGTGTCACTAGTTCTTTCGAACCAGTGTGGTGAAAGGATTTCAAGTACGCCTCGAAGAGGCTTCTTCCATGCACAAGGAAACAAATATTTGGAGCATACTTATACAGTGCAAACTGCAAAATGCAAGTTAGAATCGCATCTATCACCCACCGAATAGCAGAAGCGCCACATAGCGACAATCGAACAACGAAACCAGATCTAAATCCGTCGTGTGCCCTGCCGGCTATTTCAGCTGACCTATAAATAGCCACAAAGATCGCAACTGGATGTGGGTCGAAGTTTCTTTTGCTTTTCTGCCCGAGTGTACCGCACGTGTGCCCCTTGCATAATACCACACAATACCTAGCCTATGGGAATATTATAATAACATATGTATGATTTGTAACTAACATTTTGCTCAAAGTTTTACATAATTTGTAAATTTAATTTTATTTCACTAAGTTACTCGCTCAAGTCAGAGCTCAGTCAGGCTCAGTTACCTCTTGCATGTCGTCTTCACCTATAATTGCAGTGGCACTTGGCCTGAGCTATGTATCATGTAACCAAAAAAATGTATTAGTGTATACTGTGTTGGTGATCAATAAATAAAATAAAATAAAATAAAAAAATATGTTTTTATTGATCTAATAACACTTAGTTAGATGGTGAAATGTATGGACCTAACCTATGTCTTATGTATGGACGTGGTGGCCGAGTGGATGAGGCCCTTGCCTTGCGATCTTATGGTCGCGGGTTCGAATCCCGGTGGCAGTCATGCATAAATGGGTTTTTTCGGTCGAAAAAATCTATGTATGCGTCCCACGTTCTCGCAACGGTGAAGGAAAACATCGGGAGGAAACCGGCATGTCGTAGAACCTAAAGTTCGAAAACATGTGTCGAGTGCACGAAAGGAGCCTCTTCGAGGCGCACTTGAAATCCTTTCACGACACTGGTTCGAATGAACTAGTGACACGATAAGAAGGTGAAATGTAACAATATTTTATCATTATTTTCAACCGACTCCAAAAAATTTTTTTTTTTTTTTTTTTTTATGTTTGTTACCTCAGAACTTTGTTTGTTATGAACCGATTTGAAAAAATCTTTTTTTATTTGAAAGGTTTTACGTAAGTAGAATTTTCATCGAATCTTGAATCGGTTCAGTATTTTGGCTTGAAATCTCAATAGCTGAAAAAATTACATCATCCAATTGAACGAAATTGCGTATTTTGCTTCTATATGACTTTTCAACGGGACTTATGTGGTGTTAACGGTCACTAAAACAATCCGATTGATGTCGATTGTACTGTTTTCAATACTCAATACTCAATATTTATTTGCCTAGTATGTTGTTGGTACATTATGATCTTACATAATATTATGTTTCAAACATACGCCCTGTTAGGGCACAATTATTATAAAAAAAATCTTAAAAACTAAGTTAAAGTTCCTTGATTATGAGAACTAGGACTAGATATTTAGTTATTTTTGTATCTCACCTCCATTGGGGTCTTCAAATCCAAACTATCTTGTCACTACTTGGCACTCCAGAATACTTGAGCATTTTATTTATTACATATTAGTGTATTTTGTATAATATCGTAAGTATTATATTACTTATAATAAGCTTTATACTATTTTCTAGCACTACCACATCTCCATAATACGCAGAGGTTAGCTGCTAACTAGCATTAAGTTCGCCTATGTACTTGTTTTTTACTTTGTGCAATAAAGCATTTTCTATCTATCTATCTATCTATCTATCTATATCACAAGATTTTTGTACAGTCAAATATACATCAATTATGATATTGTGATGGTGAGATAATTTTGTAGAGTATGTGAGATGCGGATGTGAGAGTGTGCCAATGACCCGTTTATACTGAAACGAAAGAAATAAAATTAACCCCTTTCTTAAGTAAAATCTTTGAGTCGATGCCAAACCAACTTCATTTAATTGTTGATGTTATTTGTTTGGCATCGACTAAAGAGCGGAAAACGAATAATTTCACTTGAAACGGGTTAATTTTATGTTTTTACATTCAGGTTAAATTTAAGTAAGTAAAAATAATTAACGTTTTACAAAATCTACAAACGACTTTAATGTGACTGTTCTAGTGACCGTAAAGACCACTAAAAAGTCTCAGTAAAGCTAAAACGTATATTTGTTTACTTCGACGACATAATATATTTTATCTTGATTTAAAAACTAAGCAAATAGACTGATTTTGATAAAATTTGTATGGGAACAAACTGAAAAAATTTTCTTTCAAACAAAAATAATTTTCCAAATCGGTTGATGTATGACGAAGTTCAGAGGTAACAAACATAAAAAAAAACATTCAACCGAATTGATAACTTCCTTCTTTTTTGAAGTCGGTTTAAAAACTCATCAGTCATAAGCCTATGATTTATAAGCCCCCTTTCATATATTTTTATAATCAACCGACTTCAAAAAGGTGGAGGTTATCAATACGGTTATATATTTTTTTTTTTTTAATGTTTATAACCTCAAAACTTTGTTGTTTATAAACCGATTTAAAAAAAAAAAATTTTGTTTGAAATATACTTTCAGATTGGTCACATACAAATTTCATCAAAATCGATTCAGTAGTTTAGTTTAGATATCTAAATAACTGAAAAAAATATGTCGTCGAAGTAAACGAAATTACGTATTTTGCTTCCCTGTGTCTTTTCAGTGGTGTTTACACGTTAGTTAGTTATAGACACGTTGCGAATTGACAAAATCCTTTTTAGTATGTGCCTACACTTCTTGACTAACATACCCTCGAAGTTTCAAGTCTCTAGATTCAGTGGTTTCACCTGTGCGTTGTCTGCCAGTCAGCCAGCCAGAACTAAGCTTTTTGACGTGTCTACGTCTAATAAATCGATGAACGCCAACGGCTGCATACACGAAAACGTTGACGTCATTGTCCGGTAACGCTGTCATTGTACGGTAACGTTCGTTGTCTGGTAACGCTCATTATCCCGTTACGCTGGTAGTCACGTTAAACTATCGTCTGTAATGCAAATCTGGACCCATTTTGATTCTTGTTTCAAATATTTTACCTACAGCAAAGCTTTATTTTGAGAGAGAGCTAAAGTTATCACCATTCTGAGTCAGTTTCCGGCGCATCTGTTTTAAAAACACATAAGAATGATTCACTGATCTTGATAAGACTTATATTTTCGCCCAAATTATTTGAATTGGCAAGGCCATTCAAGATAAAAAGTATAGTAAGTATATGAAAAGTAGAGAGTTATTTAACAGTTATGATTGTGACAGACAGACGGACGGGCAGGCAGACAGAGATTGATTAGGGGTAATTACGGAAATAGGTTAACACTATTTATTACTACACTATTATAATATAACTATGGGGTTGTCGTTTATTAAGATAATTATATTAATAAATAAATTTTATATATTTATCAATAATTTAATATGTACTTATAAATACCTAATTTATAAATATATTATGTCTTTTCCATGAAACAAAATAATGAAACCTCTTCATGTACTTTTAAGTTAACTCAATATAATATAATTTAATTAGTTATAAACGTGTAAGCATTACTGTGTTCCAGTTCGAAGGGCATTGTAGCTAGTGAAATTACTGAGCTTTTGAGACTGACCATCAATATGTCTCATTGTTGCTGTTCTGTAAAAATTGTACTTATTTAATTTAATGTAAATTTTTTTTTAAGCTTATGGATCTTGTGTCTGCAATATAGATATATTATTATTATTAAGCTCGTATCAGCCCATGTTTATAATAAAAAAAATCCTTAAAAGTCCACACCTGGACGTATGCTTTTTAGCCTCTCTTTTTTGCCAGCTATAATAATATAGATCATCGTTTCATGTAGCTAGAGGTACTTTAAATAGCTTAAAAGAACCAGTTACATCCATACCAAATTTCATGGTCCAAAAATCTTAATCCACTATTGGAATACAGCACCCAACAAAAGTACCGCCCACGTAGCGTACAGCAAGCGTACAAATTTTGCGCCAAATATGCGACCGGGACGGTACCTCACGCCTCGCTGCCAAGAATGTTCGATTGTTCGCTTGTTACCGTCATGATGTTTATTTTAGTTAACGGAAAATAAAATGTTGTTTGTTCACAGCTGTGCCACAGAATGATAATACTGGCGAACAGCTGATACAGTCATAGCAATTAGACACAAAATAGTTTATGACTGAAATTTATTTGGCTTAGTCTACCACCGTCGTATTCGTCACATTTTATCTGTATATTGACATGGTGAAACTTCTTATAAACTCTAATGGTGGCTTCACGAGGCCTGTGCCGCGTCGCGCCGCGCCAAGGTCATCTGTACGGGCGGCGAACGAGTCCGGATACCCCTTTCACGCTTTAACGGTGCTTTTCCACCAGAGATGTGCTATGCTACGGTGCTATGGATGCGTTTGATATCCACCAATCATATTCATTGGTGTACATAGCTTAGCACTGGTGGAAACGGATTCAACTAAGCTATGTTTTTTACATGGAAGGATGCGTGCTATGGATGCGTGCTATGGATGCCTGCTATGGGCCGTATATATCCACTCACCGCGCCGGTCTCGCCGCTTCCCTATTATCGCATAGCTCGAGCTGCGCATCTTTCTCACACAGCTACTTTACGGCGGCGCATCTTCATAGCGCATCTTCCTCGCACCGCTACATAGCTTAGTATTGGTGGAAACGGTCACATATTTTCGTAGCGTAGTATTCACATCTTCGCAGCATAGCTGCATAGCACATCTCTGGTGGAAAGGCACCCTTACACGGGCCTGTCATAATACGCGCCCGCCCGTGCAGGCTCTGGCTGGTCGCTTCACACGGCCTGTGGCGCGGCCAGCCCGGTGGTTATTATAAAAAGGATGATATCTGATACAATTACACTAAGTTCAAAAAATCCCGAAAATTATGTTTTGTTTGAAGTTATACTATGTGAGTTGACTACATCGTCAATGGATGGCCTCAGCAACATCTGGACGACGGATGGCGGATCGACGCCAAAATTGCTGTGTTTCAAATTTCAGCCATACCCGTGGCCATACCGAGAACTAAACGATGACATAGAAAATAAATATACGAGACGATGTACAGGACTGTAAACGTAACGATTTTTTGCCTAACTACAGCATAATCAAATAACAGTGGGTAATTATTGCAATGTATTTGAAAGACCATAACATGAAAAAAAAATTATTTTATATCATAAAATTTCGAATCTCGCTAAAACTACAAATCTATTGAGCTGAAATTTAGAATGACAATGAAATTATGACCAGAAAAAGCACAGGTTAATTACCACGCTTTTATCATGTTTGTCTGGCTCGTTTTTTCCATCTGAGGCATTGTTTTCGAAAAAAATATTTACATACATTGATTCTCATCGGCTGCAAAAATTTTAGTTCTACTACAATGCATTCTAAATCCATTTATTAGCATGCAATGCCGACCTGACAAAAAAACCATAAAAACCTCTTTAACTCATTAAGAAAGCGAGATAGAGCAAAATTATAAAAATATGGATTTTTGATTGTAATCTACATTTTCATTCTGATACTACGCAGGCAAAAGCGCGTAAGCTAGTGTTACAATAAATAAGACATTCATAGCTTTAACTCTTTTAAACCAATCGTCAATCGATTTATCTGTTTGTTGTAACAAAAACAATCCCAAGGAGAATCGTATTCATTGTTTATTGTTCGGTAGTTAAAGTCCAATCGAGATTTATGCAGTAACATAGAAGTATTAAAGTATAGAATCATAACGTAGTACATTGAAAACGTGCCAAAAAAGTTCTCCAACTCCTAGTACATTTTGGTCAGAGGCTACATTTCGAAAAAGAGAAAACTGTACCTAGATAATGTAAATACAAATAGATTATAAAATACAGTAAGTTAAAACTACTAGACTATATCATTTTAATAAAACTCCATCGTAAAACTCCAAACTCCATCACAAATATTATTTGAAAATTAAGATATTTCATTTTTATTGCCGAGGTGTCTGATTTTCCTTCCCTTGTTTTACAACTCCATCTTGATTTGATACTGTCTATCTTGGTGTTCAATAGGTACACTGTAATTCATCTATGTGCGGCAATTATTTCAAGAGCAGTACCTAGTTTTCATGTAAGAGTTATCAAACCGTCTAAAGGCCTCCAATATGCATTGTCCACAGGCTAAACCTCTGGACGTAGAAATATGAAATTTCGAGGGTATGTTCTTCAAGAAATGTAGGCGCGTACTAAGAAAATAATTTTGATAATTCACAATACAAATGAAGTTGCGGGCGTCAGATAGTTTAAATCTAAATCTGGTTCTTCTCTTTGTGAGGTATAGGAAAAACCTCAGCTTTATCCACATAACTCAGGATTCGGATTGATTTAACATACAAGGCTGCTATTCAAACCAACTTATTGAAAGAGGTATAAGAAATCATTGATTTTACGAGCATCACTGCTCAACTGAACCGCAATCCACACTGAGTTATAGCAGGAAACTTAAGAAGGTAAATACTTGATCGAGTGACGCATGCATCAGATGCAGCTGCAGCCTAAATGGAGGTAAGACCACCTGGCGGCTGGCCAGAGACAATACAGGCTAAGATGGACCCAAGTACCCAAGTAGTCCCAATAAACAACTACCTACTGTATTAAATTTATTTATTTAAGGCCCAAAATCCCGCACGCCGCTATTTTGCTCGCGCATTTGTACATTATTGAAGATAAATAAATATTTTGGCCATTTCACGCAACGCTATCTACTCTATCAAGCCTCAAACTAAGCAGAGCTATGGAAACCGCATAACTGATAGAATACTTATATACTTTGTTTCGGTAAATACATACATAGAATACCTACATAAAAACCCCCAGACTCAGGACAAACACCGATGTTCATTTCACATAAAAAAATATAACAATAATAGCACAGAGTACTAAGATATACACAAATAAATAGATATAAATTGACTTAGTATAAATTTCAAAATAGTGGAGCTGTGAATTTGTTACAACAACCTCACAAAATGTTTTTTTTTTATATGTACATACAGTAAGCGAAGTAGATAGAGATAAGGAGGAAAAACAGTGTTGCCAAAGAGATAGCGTCGTGCGGGATTCTAGGCCTTAACAAAAGACTTTATAAACGGTTTCACAGGACAAAAGATTTTCTACAAGAAAAACAGACTTGTGCTGAGAGAATAAAGCCCTTGATCTGATTGTCGAGAGTTCGAAATTTCGAATGCATGCAGGCATGCGCAAGTAGGTTTTATATTAAGCAAAATCCCGTAGTAATCTAAAAAGGCAAACAATTCTGAAAAGACATGGGATTTTATAGAGTTTTACTCCTTCTCGTACAGCCAATAATAGATTAAATTTATTACTAATCAAATACAAATATTTTGAATTCCAACTTGGCTATACAAGCCGCTCTAACCACATAAGCCAAGCTAAGCATACAAAATATAAGGAAAACGCGAAATTAATTTTTTTTCAAAAATCATACATAACTTTAATGATTTCATGGAGGGCTGAGTATGCCGTCTTATTACGAGGCTATCCGGTGAATCACGTCTATTTTACTCCAGCACCGTCTAAAAATAGACCAACATTATTTCGAGAGCAATCACATCACATCTGTTTACGGCTAATTCCTGATCAAAGGTCGTTCACATTCTTTTTAGCTCTCGTTGGGATGCCTATTTCTATTTTGGCCAGACTCTTCTAACAAGAAAAAGAGTTTTCATAAGCCATTTTAGGTTTCGGAGTCTATCCGTATCCGGAATTCGGGGTAAATCAATGAATGCAAGACAAAAATTTTCCAGGTTGTCGTTTTTCTCAGTACATTCTACATAAAATGATTCAGCATATTTGTCTACCTACGACAAAGTCATTAATTACGTATCTATGTGATAAATTGGTCTCTCATTCCTTATCTACTTTTTGAAAATCTAAAACTCCGATTTAAAAAACTTATAAACTTTGTAAAATTATGGATAACTCTTTCAAATTTATTTGACGTGTTATGAAATTTGCCAACACTCTATTAAAATATGAGATGATTATAACAGTTGGTATGATGACTAGAATTGCACAAATTTAAACTTAATGTTTTAGCTAAAATTTACATCGTTTTGACATTTGAATAATCAAAACAGCAGAAGTAAAATTAAAAAGTTTAGAAAAATTAAGAACTAAAACTTTTACTAACCTTAAACAACTATAATTGTTTTGTAAATTGTGCAATATAGATTGTAGTAGTTAGCTTATAATGTAAAATAACCTAAAACATATTTTTTTTATTTATCTATAATCATGGTGCTTATTCCGAATAAATTACTCGCACAAAAATGTTAATACACATTCATTATTTTCATTAGTGTTGAAAAGCTGATGTGATTTTTGGAATATATCTAAGATCAAGCTAAGGGAAATAATACAACGTAACTTATTCTTGATAAGCTTCTTCCAAACAGAACCGTAGAAAGACAGCCGTAGCTCTAAGTTGTAGCAAAGTAACGTCGTATCAATCTTCGTTCATACCTTTAACGAAGTTTATCTTAGTTACAAATAACTGTAGCACCTGCTTAAACGTAGCAAAATTGTAGCAATCTTACAAATATTGTAGCAAAATTAAAAGCCCGTAGCTACCGCGCGATTCTGCCGTAGCTAAGATGCAGCAAAGTTACAAAACTTCGTAGCAATACCGTCGTTTTTGTAAACAGGTGTAGCAAAGTTGCGGGTCCTACATTTTTCAACTATATTTCTTTTTCATTTTATTAAAAAATAAATTCAACATGATTTATATACGATTTGTCGACAGGTACTTTTAAATAATGAGGACGGATTTACAAACAACTTATTTTTGAAACAGATAAACAAATTGTTTTCAGATAACGGATGACAGATGCAGTATAATTGCAAAATACGGAAAAAAACTCTAGACGAGAGGCGCCTAGTGGTTGGAAAATTTTTATGATTAATTTAAAGGAAACGAGCTGTAATAAAATTAAGTAACGCCTTTAATCGTCGATCAGTCAATCGATCTTGACGCTAACATAAACTCACAGCCATTTCAACTACTCCAATAACCGTATACAGCGCTCGTTCCAGCTTTTATTTTGTAAACATTTACTCCGGAGCGTAGAACTGAAAATCACTGAAACGCATGAAAATTCAATTTTTAATTTTGATTTTTGATTTAGGCGGGCGGCGCGCGCGCCTGCTAGTGAAAGCTAAGCTCGGCTGAAAGTGTAGCTGCGGCCGGCTGGCATCCGCCTAAAATGGGGTGATCGGGCACGATGGTATCGTATTGCGAGTATAAAAAGAAACTTAGCGCCCCGCCGCCGGTCAGAACGGCTTCAAACGTGAGTAGATACGCACGCTCGTCGCGTGCGCTGTGGTGCAACCCCGCGAGTGCAACCCTCACCTAGTGACGTAGGACGCGATACGTGATTGGATTGATTGTGAAGTGTCAGCTCGAAGCCGAGCTTCCTGGTGGTGGTTCGGTTGTGGACAGTTGTTAGCGGAGCGCAGTGGTGGTTGCATCTGTCGGTAATGCCAGAGCAGGGGTTCAATATTAAATGCAATTGAAGCGGTGACTTTTGTGAAGCTTTGTATTACAAATATTTTAATAATTTGAAGTTTTTAAAAACAAATTAAATTAAAGTTAACTTGTTTGAAGCTTGATGAACTCAAAGTGAGCAAAGACCTGATGATACATCGGTGAATTTGAAGTGATTGTGAACTTTTGCATAGTGATTTACTTAAAGTAAAACGTTTGCAATGAAATTAAATTTAAAATTATTTGAATCAATCGAAATTAAATATATAATAGTAATTACCAAAGTACTGTAATTAGTTATTAAATTTAGACTATATACAAATGAATAATAAATCCATACTAAGGAATTCAAACACTGAATCAATTTAAAAGTAAATAACAGATTCAAAGAAAAGTAAAAGCTTATAAATAAAGCAAGTGAATAGTAAATCCCACTGACCCAACAACCAGCACCATAAAAGACAATAAACAATCCAGTCTCGTAGTCGGTTGGCGCGCGTCCAGCGTCCAGCGTGACGTAACATCCGCGAAGGGCCGTCCGCTCGGAAGGCTAATAAAAACGCGAGCATAGAGGATTACGCAAACGGGCGCCCGCGCTGGCAGCGTTCCCGGGCCGCGACTCGGGTTACACCACAAATAGCACACGCGGCGCACGCGCAGCCCGCTCTAGCACCCGCCCGCGCGGCCTCTAACCACCGTTGTTCTTACAGGAAGGCTCAAGGGCAACGTTCTCGTGTCTCGACTAGCCCGAAAGTCTCAGCTCTCCGAAAATGCCGAAGCCAGCCGTACAAGAGGGTGATGACCCCGATCCGACCCCATACCTGTTCGTGTCCCTCGAACAGAAGCGTATCGACCAGAGCAAACCCTACGATGGCAAAAAGGCATGCTGGGTTCCTGATGACAAGGAGGGCTTTCTCCAGGGAGAAATCAAGGCCACCAAGGGCGAGCTGGTGACCGTCAACCTCCCCGGAGGCGAGGTAAGTTGTGCATAAGTTAGTTCCGATAACTTACATAGTTCGCAAAACTTAACTCTAGGCCCAAGCCCTTGCAGTGGGAGGCTTGATTTATTGAAAGGCTTGCCAGCTAAGAGGCATTGAAGGACCGATGTTTTGATGATGACTTCGAGCTGATAACATACTAGTTAGAAGTGTACAACTACCTAGTTGTACACTTCGACAAAAGCTATCGAAAGATCTATGTGACGACGATGACAGAAAATGGCAATAATCGTTATCATATTAGAGGAGATAAAGATTAATTGAGTAAATGATCGATTAATTATTATGAGTAACATAGATTACAATGATGATAGAGATAATTGCTTTGGCAATATGCATTTTTAATTATCGACATTGACACGTTAAATAGCTCATCAGTACTGAAGATAATCAATGACGTGATTGATGGATATGATGATAGACAGGCAATGAACTCTGATGTTCAATCTTAAAGGTCAGTCACGTCATCGGTTCATGATTCCTATATTGATAAGGATGATAATGTTAATTCAGTTTCAGCTGCTATCTATACTTTGCAGAACTTTATTTAACTTTAATCTGAAATGAGCAGGAAAAGACTTTTAAGAAAGAGCTCGTCGCACCAGTGAACCCTCCGAAATTTGAGAAAGTCGAGGATATGGCTGACTTGACTTACCTAAACGAAGCCGGTGTACTCCACAACCTCCGACAACGATACTATTCAAAACTTATCTACGTAAGTCGGCGCCAAAGCGCCTTTACCATTTCTTACACCTAATGACACAATCTTTCCGCAGACTAAAGACTTCAAGAAGGACCTTGTAGCACAAGTCAACCCACCTAAGTACGAGAAAGCCGAGGATATGTCCAACTTGACATACCTCAACGACGCTTCAGTTTTGTATAACTTGAAGCAGAGATATTACCATAAGCTTATTTACGTAAGTCGGCGCCGGAGCAGCGTTCCAGCCTTGCAGTGTGCCGCATGCCCTACCCCGTCTTTCATCACATTCACAGTAGACGCATTTCTCGATACTATTGGAGGCACACCAAGAACTAAAGTGGAATAGAAGTCCGTGAACGGCGCAATTGATGTTGGATTAATATCTCATGTATAAATAGCCTGTTCGCCTGCCAGCTGGGCTATTACAGTGCATTACATTTATCATGTGGGTATTTCTGTACCGATTTATCAAGAAGTTTCTCAGGTAGACTAATTGGCCAACAAAATCGTGGGCAAAGTTTCAATTAACGACTATTTTTGCTAAGACTGACGAGTAGAAATTGATAAAAAGTGAGACCAATATAATTGGAGCAAATGCGTCTACAGATCCGTTTCCTATTTCCACCATGTGACTAAACCAGAATCCCATCCTTGGAACCGACCTTGAACCCTTCTACAGAGGACAAGTCGGTGCAGGGGATTCGGCGGCGTTTGGACGATTTTCATCGACCTACTTTTTTCGATTGTTTTTTCTTCTTAGAACTGTCTTCTCTGAAGTTTCTATCTTGATGACATGTTTGTAGAGCAAAAAGGTATCATTACTGTACCCTGCTCTTTCTTTCAACAATTTGTTTTTCTTCAGGATTCTATTTTTAAATAACGACATGGAACTTTTTTTACGGATTTGCCAAAACTTTTTCAATTTATAGAATGATGGTAGTAGGTAGTTTTTTCTTGTTCTTTTTATTCAAAATTAAAAAATAAACAAGTACTAAATTAAAAGTAAAGTGCAAAGAGTTTTGGCAAATAATTATTTTTTAACAGAGATCAACGGTATCGATACAATACCCGCTCTGATTTGTGTGTTTTGCTTAGTTTTCCATTACAAACCTTTTATTCATCGTGTTCATTTAAAATCCCAACTTTCAAAATTGTTGTCATATCAAAAAACAAATTAGCACAATTTTGTTCTTTTTTTGTACATTAAAACAAAATAATGCTAAGATAGACATGAGAAAGTAAGATCTAAGAAAACCTAGAGTTTTATGGTACTTCCAACAAAATCATCTAAACTTTCATCCCAATATCATCACAGCTCTTGCGTTGGGTTTCGCAATCGCAAATAAACGGCATATCAGACTTCTTAAGGCCCAGAACTCCGCGCGCCATTATTTCGCTTGCATATTTGTACATTTTTGAAGCTTTAAATTTCAAAAAAGTGGAGTTGTGACTTTGTTACTACAAATTCACGAAATGTCTTAGTATATTTACGTGACTACATCTAATAAATCGATGAACGCCGGCTGCATACACGAAAACGTTTACGTCATTGTCCGGTAACGCTCATTGTCCCGTTACGCTGGTTATGACATTTTATTTACATTTACAGCCAACCAGTTTTTTTGTGTAGATATGTTTAACAATAGCGATGGAGATCGGGCAAAATTGCCCTACCTCCTTCGCTCATGTTATATCCTCCAAAATGTACAAATGTGCGAGTGAGATAACGAAGCCCGGGATTCTGGCCCTTAAAAATATCCAATGAGCCAATATCCACCGCGAGAATGTTTCCATTCCTTCATTCCACGTATCGTTCCATCGTCAGCGCGCAGTACTATAATATATATTTGAACCCAACAGACGTACTCAGGCCTCTTCTGTGTGGCTATCAACCCCTACAAGAGGTTCCCCGTGTACACGTACCGATGCGCCAAGTTGTACAGAGGCAAGAGGCGTTCGGAGGTGCCTCCCCACATCTTCGCCATCTCCGACGGTGCCTATGTCAACATGTTGACCAACCACGAAAATCAATCTATGTTGATTACGTAAGTTAAATAATATTAATGTTTGGACATTTCAAACTACACCATCCAGCCCAAAACTAAGCAAAATGGTACTGTGGGAACTAGATAACCAGATAGACCTTTGATATAATCGAACTCAGAAATACCATGTTGCATTCGCCCTGACAGGGTCCATGTACTATACCAAGAGTCTGTAGTAACTACCACTTAAGACCTAAAATACTTACCTGTTTGTACATGGAGGCAATAAATAAATACAATACAATACAATAGATAAATTATATACGACACGGATGGTCGAGTGGCAAGTGTGTTGGACTGCCCATAGTACATACTTTTTTTTTGTAAATAGATAGAATACATAGAAAAAACCCAGACAGTCATTGATCTTTTCAAAATTACTTAAACATTACATTTGTCTGATGAGAGCGCAGACTCAATTACATTTCAAAACAAATTATCCAGCCACGCATATTTCGCGCATAAAAATAATTAGAGACAATTTAGGGGAGTATTTCTGTCATAATAGAAATTGGAAAAAAAAACATCATTATTGCACATTTTATAACCAAAAAATCTTTTGAAATGTTCTGGGACTGCAGAGTTAGCATACAAAACATTATTTAATAGTAAAACCAGTTTTACCAGCCTCTATGTCTCTCTAGGTAGCCAATTTAAATCTGTGCCGGATGCTGTGCTTCGTAACGAAATTAAAAAAAACCCTTTTCATCTCCAGCGGTGAGTCTGGTGCCGGAAAGACTGAGAACACGAAGAAGGTAATTGCGTACTTCGCCACCGTGGGTGCCTCCCAGAAGAAGGACACCAGCAGCGAGAAGAAGGGCTCCCTTGAAGACCAGGTCGTGCAGACTAACCCTGTGCTTGAAGCCTTTGGTAACGCCAAGACCGTGCGTAACGACAACTCCTCCCGTTTCGTAAGTACCATTTTTCTTATTTTATCCTCAACAGGTTTCTTTATTCAAGCCAAGATTTTTTTATAGAAAGAACATAATCTTGCTTCTATTATATTGATTTCTAATAGTTCAATTAAAACTCTACTTTTACCTTGCTTGTACTTTCATAAACATATTCACTTGTCGATTCCAAAACAAAAAAATTCTCTATGCAAAAAGAATCGATTGTTCTTTCTGTTTTAGATAAATTTGTGTTCAGGTATTCAAATGTTGTACTTAAAATCTTATTTTATTCCATCCTCAGGGTAAATTCATCCGTATCCACTTTGGACCCTCCGGAAAGCTGGCTGGAGCTGATATTGAGACCTGTAAGTACTTTGAATATTATTTAACTTCAAGCAGACACAATTTCAAGTCAACTTTTTTTGATCTATGAGGTTTTTAAACTTTTGATGGACCAAAATCTAGCCTGATCGATAACATCAAGGTATCCCTTTTACCCTCTCAGCCTAGATATAAATTAAACTAATAATCATTTTCGTTGTTGAGACAGTCTCTCGGTGGCTGGTGACTGAGAGTTGAATTTGAGCGATTGTTATGTTTTTCCTCTAGATCTGCTCGAGAAGGCTCGTGTCATCTCCCAACAGTCTCTTGAGCGTTCTTACCACATCTTCTACCAGATGATGTCTGGAGCCGTATCTGGACTTAAGGGTGCGTATGACTACTTGAAAAATATTTGGTCAGATAATGGCTGAATATAATATAATTTTTCAGAAGTGAATATGGTTCTGTTATTTCTTGGACTTGATTTATTTTTTATCATTAAATTCTTATTCGGAGAATCCTTATGATATAATTTGAGAATTATAAGATGGTAAAGCATTAAAAAGAAGTACAATCCATTTATTAAATTACTTAATATAATTTTTTACACTTTCACAAAGTTACAACTCACTCCAAGATATCCACCACACGAACACAAAAGCCTTGAAGGTACAACATGGCGATGATACTAACATGCATTTACTATTTAGAGATATGTATGCTGTCAAACGACATAAATGACTATAACATCGTTGCGCAAGGAAAGACTACAATCCCCGGCGTAGACGACGCTGAGGAATGTACTCTTACTGACGTAAGTCCAGCCCACGGAACGGAGGCTGCAGAGTTCATCGTTTGTGCCGTGTCTGCCTTTTGAGCTACTGGCGGTAGACACATCTCGTCCAATACCGACGGAGACCCTAGTGTTACCTAGTCTAGACATAGTCTGAGATCAGACCCCGCGTGCGCATGTTTTAGCGATAGCACACCAGTTATCGACTGTGACTATGATTGGTGTCTATTTGTAGCTCACTGCCTTTTGTCGAACGACATCAACGACTACCACATCGTTGCGCAAGGCAAGACGATCATTCCCGGCGTAGACGACGGCGAGGAAATGAAACTTACCGACGTGAGTCCAGAAACTGACTCCTGGTTCTCATTCTTCCACTCTCTATAAGTTTCTTTTCATCCGCTAACCGCTTGCTGCTTATGGCCGCACTCGGCCGTGCATGTGTGCGTCAGAAGATTTTGGTATTTGCAGAGTTAACGATGCTAAGCAATCGCATCACGGACTATCCCCTCATAAGTCAAGGGAAGACACGGATACCTGGAGTGAACGACGCTCTGGAGCTCGGAGTGACGGTCGTAAGTCGCGGATGGCATGGAGCGTGCGAATTGCTTCAGATATCCGTGTCCAGACCAAATATCTGACTGACACATCACCTGCCCGCTCCTGCAAGAGTTCTGAAGGGCTTTTTGCACAGGTTTTTTCACGAAACCCCAATGAGCACCAGCACCACAAACTAACTTCGTACTCTACACAGACAGGTTCGACAAACTAGGGAAACCGTGTATCGGGATTGTAGGTATTCAATGTTTTGGTTATTTTCATCAACAGAAAAATGTTTGTTGTCCAACGACATCTACGACTACTATAACGTCTCCCAGGGTAAGGTTACCATCCCCAACATGGATGACGGCGAGGAATGTACCTTGACCGACGTAAGTTCAACGCGTCGGAAGAGCGTTCAGACCCTGGAGTTATAGAGATACAGATCCCATGTTTTGCAAAACGATCGGATCATAAAAACCATTAACATGGACATTAATGGACCGAAAGTTTCGTTTCTAGTTTTCCCGTTTTCTATAAAGATCCTAAGAACTGAATTAGAAAACGGTTTTAGAAGTTATAAAAAATACCTATCCTTGTTTAAATTACGATTTCACAGTAATTACTTTAATGACAGTAACCACTGTGTTAGATCAAATGAGTCCTAGATATCGCATTAGACCTTTATGATGCGAATATATATGAACCTCACCTATTACTGATAGTCAAATCGTCAAAGTTCCCTCTTTGACTTCTCAAAAAAGCAAATCTGTGCACAAAACCTGGCGATAACAGCTGCGCTTGCTATCAGTACCTAATGCTTCCACTTTGGATTACTAACACGAGTTTTAGCTGTAAGGTAAGGTCAACTGTTACCTACTCGCTATTATTCTCCGACCAAATTTACTATCTTTATTACCCTTTTTTAACCCTGATTCTAGCTTATTCAAATCTAAATTTATAGTAAACTGTTCTTTGTAGCACAATTTTTTTAATTATCTTCAATCTAAACTCTTTTACAATTATATTTTCTTGCTCTTTCTTCAAATTAATCTAAATTCGATATCAACTATTTCTTTGTTTAAACTTGTTATTGACTACATTCTCGTAAAACATTAAATCTATTAAAAGTTGGTCGGAGCTCCACTGTTTACATAATTTAACACTTGTGTTGGTATTGTAGCAAGCTTTCGACATCCTTGGGTTCACCCAAGAGGAGAAGGACAACGTTTACAAGATCACCGCCGCCGTCATGCACATGGGAGGCATGAAGTTCAAGCAGAGGGGTCGCGAGGAACAGGCTGAGGCCGACGGTACTGAGGTAAGTTTCAGTTTATTGAATGCCATGACACATGGTTTCGCGCCACTTTTGTTATTCAGAAGTTTCATTTCAACGACTTAATATCTTCTCCATTTTTTTTATTATTAGCAATCTGTTTTCTGCTTTATGTCAGAAATCACCAAGATATATATATTTGACCCAGATGACGACTTCATAAATTAAACAAAGTCAAATTGTGAATACAGAATGTTCCTTTGCTCTTTACAGGAAGGTGAGAGGGTCGCTAAGCTCCTCGGCATCGACACCCAGGACCTGTACAAGAACTTGCTGAAGCCCCGCATCAAGGTCGGAAACGAGTTCGTGACTCAGGGTCGTAACAAGGACCAGGTCGCCAACTCCGTGGGAGCTCTCTGCAAGGGCATGTTCGATCGTCTCTTCAAGTGGCTCGTCAAGAAGTGTAACGAGACCCTAGACACCAAGCAGAAGAGGCAGCACTTCATCGGTGTGCTGGATATTGCTGGTTTCGAGATCTTCGACGTGAGTATCAGAGCTATTGGGACTTGAATCTGACTTAATAAGAACAACGAATTGTTCACAATAAATAACAGTTGATTTAGATTCAATAGAAAACAAAAATATATGAAAATCACTGTTATCTAATTCACATTATTTACTTATACCGTTTAATAGTAAAGAAAAAGTATTGAATTGACATAGTAATATAATATTGTTTTTACTTTGGTGATCTTACCTCAAAAACTACCATCAGATTGTTATCAAAATATTAATTTTGTTTTTTTTTCCATCTTATTGACAAAACCTACAGCGAAACATGACATATCGCCATACTTTAACTATTGTTAAAACTGACTTCAATATTGTGTTGTGTTTTAATCATAATTTTCTTTCAGATACCTATATAGTTATAAGTTTCTCAAAATTTATAGCTTTTACACTTTCGAGCAGTGTAAACCCGTATTCTATAATAATGCCTCTTTATTTTCTTAGTTCAATGGGTTTGAACAACTTTGCATTAACTTCACCAATGAGAAACTCCAACAATTCTTCAACCATCACATGTTTGTGTTGGAGCAAGAAGAGTACACGAGAGAGGGCATCAAATGGGATTTCATTGATTTCGGAATGGACTTGCTGGCCTGCATTGATCTTATCGAGAAGGTACACTGGAAGTCTGACACTCTCGGTTGGACTTGGGCCATTCTGTAGATATTGCGCCTTAAATGTCGGTTTTCTACTTCGCTACCTACTAATAGTAAAAGTGACTAACTCTATCTCTATGTCTACCTAACTCGGTTTCTTTTACGTTGAAAAGTACAACGGTTTCGAGCAAATCTGCATCAACTTCACCAACGAGAAGCTGCAGCAGTTCTTCAACCACCACATGTTCGTGCTGGAGCAGGAAGAGTATAAGAAGGAGGGCATCAACTGGGCCTTCATCGATTTCGGAATGGACTTGCTCGCTTGTATCGATCTCATCGAGAAGGTAACTGTCGGAGGAGTCGGAGCTGCACCGCGATGCCTGATGCTGTCCTGAAGAGTGTTGCTCATCGGTCATCGTCGCCTGAAGCGTCTCGATGGTTTTAGTCATGTCCTATCGTCGCCTGAAGCGTCCTGATGGGTTTTAGTCGTGTCCTATCGTCGCCTGAAGCGTCTTGATGGATTCGTTAGCTACCTATCGTCGCCTGAAGCGTACTGATGGGTTTAGTCATGTTCTATCGTCGCCTGAAGCGTCTTGATGGATTCGTTAGCTGCCTATCGTCGCCTGGAGCGAGCTGATGGGTGTAGTTTTAGTCGTACTCTGAGCCAGAAGAGACAGGCTCGTCGTACTTTAGATCGGTCGGGTCAGTAGACACGGACCCTTCAGTTTGGTTTGATTTCCGTTAGGGACCAACTGCGGAACAAAATCCGTAGCCGCTATGTCTGTTGTCCTCACCTAACCATTACCCGATTATCCCCTGCAGTTCAACGGTTTTGAGCAACTCTGCATTAACTTCACAAACGAGAAACTGCAGCAGTTCTTTAACCATCACATGTTCGTGCTGGAGCAAGAAGAGTACCAACGCGAAGGCATCGAATGGACTTTCATTGACTTTGGCATGGATCTCCAAAATTGCATTGACCTTATTGAAAAGGTAGATGGCGAATAAGCAACGATGAACGCTTGCCTCCCGCCATCGGGCCCTCGAACATAGTCTCATGCCATGCTACACATGCTCATGGCTATAACTATATTCGAGTGACCTGAACAATGCTCTAATGCTCTTTGTGTTTCTGTGTGATCTTTTTCGTGTGTATTTTCTGTTTAAGTTTTAAGAAGGTACCGTAATGTAACCGACACATCTCTCTTCAAAGCTTAACGAGGCCAACTCGATTACTTTTCCATGTTCGCGGCGCAGATGAACGGCTTTAATCAGCTCTGTATTAACTTTACGAACGAGAGGTTACAACAATACTTTAACCACTTCATGTTCGTACTGGAACAAGAGGAATATGAAAGAGAAGGGATCCAATGGATCTTTATCGATTTTGGTATGGATCTCCAACCAACGATAGAATTAATAGAAAAGGTACTAGTAGCTTGATATAGGGCCGCAGCTAGCAGGGCTTTGAGCTATCATCGCCTGCAAATGCAAAAGCAAATTGGCTGCACCCCGGTAACGCGTAAGCAACGATATCGCTTGTCCCGACTCCACACAAGGAAGCAAGCAGTCCATTGCATCACACTTGTCTTGGCTCCATAGAGCATAGTAGCCGCGATTCAAAAAAATTAAGTACACCATTCCCAGCTAGGATACACAATAATTTTGACACATAATAGTTGTTATAAAACTTTGAATATTACTTATTTAACGTTGTGCGTATGCGCTGTGATGAGAAATAATGCTTTTGAAGTATTAGTGTATTATTCTAAACTTGGCAGGTCGAATTAAAGCTTGATTTCAAGCTACGAGTATGTTAAATTTCAATATTGCTAGGCTTCCTAATTCACAAGTGAGTTATGTCGAATTGCTACACGTATCTACACTTACTTCTTGCATGTGTGTGGCTTAAAACATAACGCATAACCAACAGATCATCAACACATGGTATATAATCATAAACACAATAAATATCTTAATATTTTCCTCATTAATTCTTTCTTACTCATTTTTGGTTACACACCACACATTTTTTTTTGGAACAACAATCCTAAAATGTTTGCAAAGATATATTTTCGATATATTTCAGTAAAGTACGCAGTTTCACGTAAACTATTGTTTTTTACCTTTTGCACACTGCACAAATCAGTTATGTTAATCATTTCAAACCAGTTATCAGTTGCAGTTATAAAATCAATTTCATCATCGTCAACATTCAGGAGTATGGTAAGTTCGTCATCTAATCTGCTCGGTCCGTTTCCAGCCCATGGGTATCCTCTCCATCCTTGAGGAGGAGTCTATGTTCCCCAAAGCCACCGACATGACCTTCGTTGAGAAGCTGAACAACAACCACTTGGGCAAGTCTGCGCCTTTCCTGAAGCCGAAGCCCCCCAAGCCTGGTTGCCAGGCTGCTCACTTCGCTATCGGCCATTACGCCGGTAACGTAAGTATCTATTCTTTTACTATTAACCCCCTTATTACGAAGATGCTGATATTTCTATTGAATTGTTTCAACTCAATAAACATGATTTTACATAATGACTCTACCTTTACTTTTGCATAAATCATATACGTAATAAATATTTATATCAATCAAGCCAAATTTTACATTGCCTAACTTTGGTAAGTCATAATCTTCTTAACGGTATCTTCTTCGTCACTAACCAGGTCGGCTACAACATCACTGGATGGCTGGAAAAGAACAAGGACCCCTTGAACGACACCGTCGTCGACCAGTTCAAGAAGGGACAGAACAAGCTGGTGATTGAGATCTTTGCTGACCATCCTGGTCAGTCTGGCGGTGCTGATGCCGGTGGCGGCAAGGGTACGTATCCACTTTGAACTTTATTTTCCTCTACTCGATTCCGTAATGTTATAATTTATATTCACAATACCTACTATCTTATCTTAACGTATAGGTACGTATCCACTTTGAACTTTATTTTCCTCTACTCGATTCCTTTTTGTCATGTTATAATTTATATTCACAATACCTACTATCTTATCTTAACGTAAACTTTCGAAAAAATAAAATGTTGGTATTCATCGGAAACTATCATGAGCTGTACTTACTTCAACATTTGAACAAAGACAACAATGACATCGATCAACTATCATCATCAACCATGACCAAAACTGAACTCTCGAATACTTCAAGGTTCAGAGCTACTACTCCATCAATTATAGCTCTTTCATGGAGATCTTTTGCTTGATTTGACTATAAACAAAAGTTCTCTTAAATTTTAACATTTATTTACACTTGTTTCAAACAAATAGGTGGCAAACGCGCTAAGGGTTCTGCCTTCCAGACCGTATCCTCACTATACAGGGTAAACTGGCAATACAAGTCCAAGATTTGCTTCTGTGCCTTCTACGTGGCTTTATCTTCATCTATCTACATGCTTAGGCTGGCATCTATGGGATGGGTTGCATTGACCTGTATATTATCGCAGACTATTACTTTAGAGCCAGCCTCCACACGCTTTCATACTGTCATGTTGTTCAATGTTCAATGCACAGCTCATGTCGGCGACTTGTTGTAACTATTGCAAGCGTATTCTCGCCCCGTTCGAGTCTGTTCTCTGCGTCTCCAAGTGCCGTCTGTGATGTCCATGTCCGTCCACTAATCGATGCATGTTAATGTAATCCATAGGAGGTCGCGGTAAGAAGGGAGGTGGTTTCGCCACCGTGTCTTCCGCTTACAAGGTATATATTAGGAAAACTAATGTCGTGTTTTAGATTTTGTTTTGATCATTGCCGATGAAACAACCACTTGTTTGTGGCTCTACATCGATAATAACGTTTTATTAGCGAGAGATTCAATTCTACCTTCTCGTGTTCATACATTTTAATGAGTCACAAGTAAATCATTGTCACTCATGTTTTTAAACGCACAAAACTGACTGTGCGATAATTTATATAATCAGCAACGATGTAGAACACACCCTGCTACATTTAATGCTGAGCAAAATTTAACAATAGTGTTTGTGTGTCTATGTTTTTATGCCTAACCTATTTTGTGTTTTATGTGTTTTTCTTCATCCATCAATGAAATACTTCCATCCATATTTTACCATTTATTTGTGTTTAGCAACTTCAATAAATATTTGCTCAGTTAATTCAAATTTATGTTAAAAAACAGTCAACAATTACTTTCTACAATGCTTGTGTACTAATCAAAATCAAGATCATGGCAAAATACTTACCTGTGTTTAACCTACAGGAACAACTTAACAACCTGATGACCACTCTGAAGTCTACCCAGCCTCACTTCGTCCGTTGTATCATCCCCAACGAGTTGAAGCAGCCTGGTGAGTACATATCTTTCTCGATCTGCTAAGGGTACAAAAAAAAAACATTAAAATCTAGTGCTTCAATACTATTTGTCTTGTAAACCTATGTTAGAATGATTTTGACTGCAGCAATCTAGCAAAAAAATCACTGTACCTGTATCTTTTTGTCGTATACAGGACTCCTTCAAATAGTTATTTCCTCCATACAGGTCTCATCGACTCTCACCTTGTCATGCACCAGCTCACCTGTAACGGTGTGTTGGAAGGCATCCGTATTTGCCGTAAAGGTTTCCCCAACAGGATGGTCTACCCCGACTTCAAGCTCCGGTAAGTTCCAATCTATTGCGAAAACTAGCCCACTCAAATCTATTTATGGCTTGAAGTGTTCATCCACAAATATTTGAATAAAAACGAGTCATCAAACAGCCACTTGGATTTTATATCGAAAGGATTAAATATATTTTGATACGATCATATTTTCAGCCGCGAGTCTAAACAAAATTCTTACGCCTCCGGAACTTTCAGGGCCGAACTTATTTATTGCATCGTTGACGTCACGCCAACTCATGCAGATCTGAGTAACAGTCTATAATTATTTTGATGACTCGTCAATGACACTTCCACGTACAGGTGTTTGACTTAGTATTTTTTTTCAAATATGAAGGTGATTAATATAAAACGGCCGTTGATGTATTTATTTGATGAACAGTTACATGATTCTTGCGCCAGCCATCATGGCAGCTGAAAAAGAGCCTAAAATAGCTGCCGCTAAGTGCTTGGAAAGCGTGCAGCTCGATCCTGAGAGCTATCGTATTGGTCACACCAAGGCAAGAGCGACCCTATCCCACTTGTGGTGGTAGCATGCCATCGGCACCGGATAGATGATACCTCTCTAAAGAATAGAAATCATTTTCGACCTGTTTCGTTTGAACCCCCACCATCGTATTATTAAGTCATCTTGTGTCCCGAGATTGAATTTCCAACCCTTTTCCATGCAAAAATGTGCTAAAACACATACGAAAATGCCCTATTCCACTGTATTTATTGTATCTAAGCTGTGTTAGTAGTTGGTCTTGTACCAAAATGTTTGCAGTTATATCGACCCTTCCATCCATTTAATATCAACCATTTCATCAATGTGTAGGCACGTACCTTCAATACCTTCATATGCATTGAGTAGAACACTCCCTTATTGTGTGTCCATATTTGATAAATAGTTACAAGATCCTGGCCCCTCAAGCTGTCGAGAAGGAATCCGACCCTAAGAAGGTCGCCCAAGTTATCCTGGATGCTACTGGTTTGGATCCCGAATCGTACCGTCTCGGTCACACCAAGGCATGTCATGATTCCTTTCAGTAGTTAGCGGTTTGGCGGCGAGCGATCCCCACACACAGCCGGGTCGCTAGGCTTACACGCTTGTCGAATTATATCAGCACCTTTTGAGACTGGTGACATATAGTTGGCCTCTAAGTATTTAGTTTAACGCTTACCCTAGGGAGTCCAAAATACAAGACTCCCTGTTTGTCTCCTCTTCCTTTACCTGTTTGTACACAACACATACACAAACTATTTGAATGCTCCTTCAACGCAGATACAAAATTCTGTGCCCGCAACTGATCAAAGAGCCCATTACACCCGAGAAAGCTACTGAGAAAATTCTCGAAAGTACCGGCTTGGATGCGGAATCTTTCCGTCTTGGAAAGACCAAGGTAGACACACGCATGCCACACATGTACATATACGTCACCTAAACTCTTCTTTATTCTCTCTGCATGTCTGTGAAAGTCAATGTAACCCGCTTTCTTTATCTTCCGATCTATGAGTGTTAATTAATGTTTTCTTTGAGATTCGCATCTCAAACGCTTCACTAATCCCATATTTTTATCTCCCTAATTTATGTTGTTTTATTTGTCTCAAAATAAATTTGGAATTAAATCTAATAACGTTGACAAGAACGTTTCCTGACACTTTATTTATGAGCAGGTGTTCTTCCGTGCCGGAGTCCTGGGTCAGATGGAGGAGCTTCGTGACGACAGGCTGTCCAAGATCGTATCTTGGCTCCAATCCTTCATCCGTGGTTACTTGTCCCGTAAGGAGTTCAAGAAGCTGCAGGACCAGAGGTACTACAACATCCAACAAGATAAAATATTTTTCAGATCCCAGAAAGGAAGTAGCTTTATTAAAAATTGTTTGACAGGTTGGCTCTCCAAGTTGTCCAGCGCAACTTGCGCAAGTACCTGCAGCTCCGCACTTGGCCCTGGTGGAAGATGTGGCAGAAGGTCAAGCCCCTCCTCAACGTCACCCGCGTCGAGGATGAGCTCGCGGTGAGTGTCCATCGTCGACTATCGCAGCTATCAATTTGATTGAGCACTCTGACCCACTACCGCGAGGTAGGCGCGTGATTCAGGCACCGCAAATAGAATTGACCGCGCCCACCTGTCGGTTACGCGACACCGAAACACCTGCTGCGCCATTTCTGGAATGGTGGGGGCCCGCGCCCCGCGCGTTTTCTCCAGGCGCGGGGGCGGCGCGATCCGCCCGCCGCTGGAGAACTCCAGTGGTCAGTAGCGGAGCGGTCGGCGGCGCGCGCACCACCCCTCCGACTCGAACGAACCGACTCTTGCATTCCTTTTTAGTTTATTTATGTTTTAATTAAACAAATCGAAAATGGCGGAAGTTCACGTATCCGAGTGGAACGGTACGGTTACGAGTGACGAAATGTTGCAGAAACTCGAGGAGAAGGCACAGAAGGCCCAGGAAGCTTTCGAGAAGGAAGAGAAGCTGCGCAAGGAGGTGGAAGCCATCGCCGCCAAGCTGCAGGAGGAGAAGACCTCCCTGCTGTCCAGGCTCGAGGGTGAGCAGGGCTCGCTCTCCGAGACTCAGGAGCGCGCCTCCAAGCTGCAGGCGCAGAAGGGAGACCTCGAGAACCAGCTCAGGGTAAGTACTGTTTATTCCCTTGGTTAACTGAGTTAATAAATAAGGAAGCAGGGTGGTAGATTACTGAGTAGCCATAAGTTATTTCATTAGAAATTGTTGAGTGCTTATTAGTAATTTCATATTAGTGACGGCAATAAACGATGAAAGCTCTTTCCGGCATGTACGCCAAGAACTGAAGTACTTGTAGGTGGTTGGTAATATTTAGGTCGTGAAATTCAAGCTCGGGAATTTGGGGCTAATGAGCTCGCTTAATTAAACGAGATGAAATCTTGTTTTGAATATAAACACCTTTTGCAACATAGTGAAGTCATACAATGTTGGAGTGATTCATGCGCAGCAGGCTCCTTGACGTGATTCTTTAAATAAACATCGAATTTGTTTATGTGGGAAGTAGTTGGAAATGTTAAAAATATACCACTAGTCTGCAACTTGCATGATTTTATTGCAAATCGTTAATTGATGTTAGGTGTCGATAGACATGAACCAGATCCAAACAATTAAACTCACAAGCGCTCACGCAAACCATAGGTACAACGGCACGATCAGGTTGTTGCTAATCTGCATTATTTTATTTTTGTAGGATACCCAAGACCGCCTCACCCAGGAGGAAGATGCCCGCAACCAGCTGTTCCAGGCTAAGAAGAAGCTCGAACAGGAGGTTTCTGGCCTCAAGAAGGACATCGAGGACTTGGAACTTAACGCCCAGAAGTCCGAGCAAGACAAGGCCACCAAGGACCACCAGATCCGCAACTTGAACGACGAGATCGCCCACCAGGACGAGCTCATCAACAAGCTGAACAAGGAGAAGAAGCTCCAGGGAGAGAGCACCCAGAAGACCTCCGAGGAGCTGCAAGCCGCCGAGGACAAGGTCAACCACCTCAACAAGGTGAAGCAGAAGCTCGAGCAGACCCTCGACGAGCTCGAGGACTCGTTGGAGCGCGAGAAGAAGCTGCGCGCCGACGTCGAGAAGCAGAGGAGGAAGGTTGAGGGAGACCTCAAGCTTACCCAGGAGGCCGTCTCCGACCTCGAGCGCAACAAGAAGGAGCTCGAACAGACCATCCAGCGCAAGGACAAGGAGATCTCCTCCCTCACCGCCAAGCTCGAGGATGAGCAGTCTCTTGTCAGCAAGAACCAGAAGCAGATCAAGGAACTGCAGGCCCGCATCGAAGAGCTCGAGGAGGAGGTTGAGTCTGAGCGCCAGGCGCGCGCCAAGGCTGAGAAGCAGCGCGCTGATCTCGCCCGCGAGCTCGAAGAGCTCGGCGAGAGGCTCGAGGAGGCTGGAGGTGCCACCTCCGCCCAGATCGAGCTCAACAAGAAGCGTGAGGCCGAGCTCAGCAAGCTGCGCCGCGACCTTGAGGAGGCCAACATCCAGCATGAGTCCACCCTCGCCAACCTGCGCAAGAAGCACAACGACGCCGTCGCCGAGATGGGCGAGCAGCTCGACCAGCTCAACAAGCTCAAGGCCAAGTGAGTATTATTTATATCGGTCCTCAATTTTACTACCGGTGTTAAATCACATTAAACTATCGGTTTATTACCGCAGATGTGCTGTTTTATAGACGAGTCTCATTCCAAAAATAAGTTCAAATATTTTTTATTGATTAAAATGCAACATCCAGGGCAGAGCACGACCGTGCATCCTGCTACAGCGAGCTTAACAACACCCGCGCGGCTGTCGATCAAGTAGCAAGGGAAAAGGTAACACATCGTCCGTAGAGGCATGTGTACCGCACGGGGTGAACCCTGCATGGAACCTAGTATCCAGACATATCACACACGAGACAAAAAAACAAACTCAGCAAGGCCCCGATACGATTACCCTGAATACATACTAAAATATTGTGTCATCTATCCATCCAGGGCTGAGAAAGAGCGCTCTCAATACTTTAGCGAAGTCAATGACCTCCGTGCCGGACTCGACCACGTATCCAACGAGAAGGTACACAGATTATAATGATGTTTGAAGCCTTGCAGGGCCAACAGCGCTTCGCAGCTTGTGCCAATAACGACGGAGCTTAGACAACGACACACATCGAAACACTTTCCATTCAACCTTAACAACATACAATCAACAATTCCCATGAATGTTCAACCAAACCATTTAAACGATAAAATAGATAGCCTTATTTCATCCAGCCATACAACATGAAAGCTAAAACTGCTTTGAAACTGTGTGGACTAATTTAATTGAGCTTAATGTGTTATTTTTTAACAAAAAGAAATATAGCATGCATGGAAATAATAACAAAACGTAATACTGTGAAATTGTTTTAATACTAATGAGTGATTTTAATAATCGTTCCAATAAATATGTATCTCGATTTTATTGTACTAAACTAAATTATCGAAGTATCATAGTTTTGAATCATCAGAACCAACTAATCTAATACTCAAGCAATGTTTTGAGCCCTTCCGATCAAATTGATGTTTAATTTACGACAGCCAATTAAAATCTGTGCCAACGACACACTGGTACACCGCCGGAACTAGGATCTTTTTGTCTAAAGACATGTGCATCACCCACAGCAGGGTAAACAATCAAACCATAATTTTCGCCAAAAACCTTCACATGCACAGCAGTACGAAAGTCTCTCCCAACCGGTATTAAGACTTATTGCAACGTTTAAACACAGGCTGCCCAGGAGAAGATCGCCAAGCAGCTGCAGCACCAGCTCAACGAGGTTCAAGGCAAGGCTGACGAGGCCAACCGCACCCTCAACGACCTGGATGCCGCCAAGAAGAAGCTGTCCATCGAGAACTCCGACCTGCTCCGCCAGCTGGAGGAGGCCGAGTCCCAGGTGTCTCAGCTCTCCAAGATCAAGGTGTCGCTCACCACTCAGCTCGAGGACACCAAGAGGCTCGCCGACGAGGAAGCCAGGGTATGTAAATCTTCATGAATATAATTTTCGGGTTTCTTAGCGGATGGATTTACAATATTTTATTAATTTGTCAACAGGAACGCGCTACCCTTCTTGGCAAGTTCCGCAACTTGGAACACGACCTCGACAACATCCGCGAACAAGTGGAGGAGGAAGCCGAAGGCAAGGCTGACCTGCAACGCCAGCTTTCCAAGGCCAACGCTGAATCTCAGCTGTGGCGCTCCAAGTACGAGTCCGAGGGCGTCGCCCGCTCCGAGGAACTCGAGGAGGCCAAGCGGAAGCTCCAAGCCCGCCTTGCCGAGGCCGAGGAAACCATCGAGTCCCTCAACCAGAAGGTTGTCGCTCTCGAGAAGACCAAGCAGCGCCTCGCCACCGAGGTCGAGGACCTGCAGCTCGAGGTCGACCGCGCCACCGCCATCGCCAACGCCGCCGAGAAGAAGCAGAAGGCCTTCGACAAGATTATCGGAGAATGGAAGCTCAAGGTCGACGACCTCGCCGCCGAGCTCGACGCCAGCCAGAAGGAATGCCGCAACTACTCCACCGAACTGTTCCGCCTCAAGGGAGCCTACGAAGAAGGCCAGGAACAACTCGAGGCCGTACGCCGCGAGAACAAGAACCTCGCCGACGAGGTCAAGGACCTGCTCGACCAGATCGGAGAAGGTGGCCGCAACATCCACGAGATCGAGAAGGCCAGGAAACGTCTAGAGGCCGAGAAGGACGAGCTCCAGGCTGCCCTCGAGGAGGCCGAGGCCGCTCTCGAACAAGAGGAGAACAAGGTCCTGCGCGCTCAACTCGAGCTGTCGCAGGTCAGGCAGGAGATCGACAGGCGCATCCAGGAGAAGGAGGAAGAGTTCGAAAACACTCGCAAGAACCACCAACGCGCCCTCGACTCCATGCAGGCTTCCCTCGAAGCCGAGGCTAAGGGCAAGGCTGAGGCCCTGCGCATGAAGAAGAAGCTCGAGGCTGACATCAACGAGCTCGAGATTGCCCTCGACCACGCCAACAAGGCCAATGCTGAGGCCCAGAAGAACATCAAGCGTTACCAGGCCCAGATCAAGGACCTCCAGACCGCCCTCGAGGAGGAACAGCGCGCCCGCGACGATGCCCGCGAACAGCTCGGCATCTCCGAACGTCGCGCCAACGCTCTCCAGAACGAGCTGGAAGAGTCCCGCACACTCCTGGAACAGGCCGACCGTGCCCGTCGCCAGGCCGAGCAAGAGCTGGGAGACGCTCACGAACAGCTCAACGAGCTGTCCGCCCAGGCCACCTCCCTCTCTGCCGCCAAGAGGAAACTCGAGTCCGAGCTGCAGACCCTGCACTCCGACCTCGACGAGCTCCTCAACGAGGCTAAGAACTCTGAGGAGAAGGCCAAGAAGGCGATGGTTGACGCCGCTCGCCTTGCCGATGAACTCCGCGCCGAACAGGAACACGCACAGACCCAGGAGAAGCTCCGCAAGGCGCTCGAACAGCAAATCAAGGAGCTGCAAATCAGGTTGGACGAAGCCGAGGCTAACGCGCTCAAGGGAGGCAAGAAGGCCATCCAGAAACTCGAACAGAGAGTCAGAGAGCTCGAGAACGAGCTTGACGGCGAACAGAGGAGGCACGCTGATGCCCAGAAGAACCTGCGCAAGTCCGAGAGGCGCATCAAGGAGCTCAGCTTCCAGGCCGAGGAGGACCGCAAGAACCACGAGCGCATGCAAGACCTCGTCGACAAACTGCAGCAGAAGATCAAGACCTACAAGAGGCAGATCGAAGAGGCGGAAGAAATCGCCGCCCTCAATCTGGCTAAGTTCCGCAAGGCACAGCAAGAGCTGGAGGAGGCGGAGGAGCGGGCCGACCTCGCCGAGCAGGCCATCAGCAAGTTCCGCGGCAAGGGACGCGCGGGATCTACAGCGAGAGGAGTCAGTCCGGCGGTAAGTCACCACAACCACACGGTCGGCGGTTCATGGCCGTTCATGGATAAAAAACACAACTTAACGGCCAAAAACCGCTAACTGTAACGATCTTACTTCTATTTTCTTTCGTTTGGATTCATTGTAGACACTACAGCTTCTTTATTTTCATTCAGGCGTCCGTTAAAGGACGTCCATAAATCAGCACTGGAGTCTAAGTAAGTTTGCAACGGTTTGTTGCACGCCCCCCACAGCACCTGGAACAGTGCGACTCCCGTAGACAAATAGTACCCGGAAGTCCTGGTTTGATCGTTATTTATGCACGTACTCGGCATGCCCAGATCGCCACGCATGCACCCTGTTTGCGCAGGTGCCGGTGCCGTAATGCTCACGTTCTGTTTCCGTTACAGCCCCAGCGCCCACGCGCCCTGGCCGACGGTTTCGGCACCTTCCCACCTAGGTTCGACCTGGCGCCTGAAGATTTCTAAACGTTCCACAAAAAACAAACGGACTGTACAGATTTTTCGTTAATGTAACTTTTTATACATAACAGTCGTTAACGTGTTACGAAACGTAAAACGAGAAACTGTAAAAATTTTTGTAAGCCAATAAAAAAATATACACTGTTAGGATCTTTTACGAAAGGATATTTTGTAACTTGTTGATATTTATTATTTATATAATTTATTACCGTGGAGTACCTATGTATCGGGAGTGAGGGTGGGGCGATGCGCACGCGGCGCGCGGCGCGCTCCACAGAGACACGCCCGCCACCCCCGCACCGCCGCGCCCCGCGCGCGCCTCGCCCCTCGCCCACACTTATTGACATCTAATAAAGCGATATCGTTGTCATAAAATACTTTAAACCTGCAGTTTTATTTATTACGTCATCCTTATTTTATTTATTTATTGGAGAACCAACAGCTTTATACTTCTAGGCAGATAATAGTTTAGCTTTAGAGAGCCAATTACAGGTTCAGGAAAATGAAGATTGAGAAACCTATAGGAAAAAATAAGCAATTGAACTGTTAGGTTATTTTTAGATTTAGGAGAGCAGAAACCGAACGCGTAGGCTACTCCTACTGGTACCTACACCTTTTAGTTAGTGCAAAGGGATCATAAATAAAATTGTTCTTTACAGAATACACAAATTTATAATAAATAGAAAAAAAAATTGTATGTACAAATACTCATAATTTTAAACCTATATCGAACTAAATGCTTTTACTTATAACAATACAATACAACACTTAAGTACTATCACAGATTTGAGTTCATATCCAATATCACCTCCACAAGTGCCCAAGTTGAGCAATCAGGAGCATTAAAGCACTTCCTGTCACAAAGGCAGCACTGCTCTCTACATCCAGCTCTGGTCCCCTGTAGTCCAGGCTGCAGAAGTCCAGGGTTGCTGACGTGAAACCCTGGAACCGTTCTTGGAACTGTTGCCAAGTACAGCCCTCGTGCGGGCAGATCTCTGTCGGTTCCTCGTTGATGAAGAACTGGACACGATGGACTTGATTACCAGATTCTTGACAACTGGAATTAATAATTATTAATTTATTTAATCAATATAATTTGTTAATAGTTAGTTGTGTAAATAAAAATAATTGCTTAATGAACTTGAAATAAATACATCAATATATAAATAAATAAATATTTTGGACATTTCACACAACGCCATCTAGCCCCAAACTAAGCAGAGCTTGTACTATGGAGACCACATGGAGACCAGATAACTGATACAATACTTATTATGTATTTACTTTTTTTTGTTAATACATACATAAAATACATAGAAAACACCCAGACCAGAGATATATATAGCTTGGCTGCCCTGACTGACTGACAGATAACTCACAAGTCAAACAACTGGATGTAGAGACACGAAATTCAGATGGTTTTTTGTAAAGAAGTGTAGGCGCGTACCTACAAAGGAACGCAAACGAGTGCCAACTAGTATTTAATAATTTTAAGCCGTTAAGTCAGTAAACTCAGTAGTCATCATCAGCATATAGGCAGTCCACTGCTGGACGTAGGTGTCTCTTAAGTAGCGCCAAACAAGCCCGATCTTCAGCTCTTCTCATCCACCTTTAGAGTTTAGCAAATCTTTTGTCGATTGTCTAAAGCAGTTGTTTCGACCTGCATACATGTCGTCATAGAGAACGGTGTCTCTCAGGGCACCAATATAGTGTCGGTACTATATCTAAGAGTTAGGTAGAGCATTACGGTGAGTCTTAGTTTAGTGAAGCTGTTCGTAGAGTAGATAGACTTACCTATTATTGTCTGATAAGGACCAAGATTATTTATATTTATGGTAATATTACGTCATAAACATTTCCTCTTTATCACGCCAATCTGACGAATTTGACAGCTGAATCATTCGTTTAACATCAAAACGGTGTATGATTAGATTATAGCAATCGACTCAATACAAAACCAAGCCTATTTATTATAGCTAAGAACTATATAAGGCATTAAAGTTGATAAGCTCTGCCATAAACTTATTTGAATATTATACGGATTACTACTGGAATTGTGTCTACCTTAACGGCTGCGAGAAGAAAATGAGAAAATTATGTTGCAGCATACCAATACTTTGAAACTTTTCTTAATAAAACTCGAATAAGAGTTATCGATAATTAATAAAGCCAAGTAGGAGGCTTTCGAGCGGCTTGAAAACTACGATATACAAGCCAGTCACTGGCTTACGCGAGAAGAAAGAAAGTAATAACACAGTTAGGAAGAAGAATAATAGTCATCGATTACCATTATGACAATGTAAATTTAAAAAAAAATCGAAAGATTCAAAGCGCCTAAACAATTTCCAATCAAATCTAATCTAATAAATCGATGAACGCTGCCGAGCCGGCGCGCCGGCTGCATGCACGAAAACGTTGACCTCATTGTCCGGTAACGCTCATTGTCCCGTTACGCTAGTAGTCACGTTAAACTATCGTTCGTAAACCAACTTTACAGACAACCAATTTTTTTACTATTAACAATTTTTGAGGGAAGCTCACCTGTTCAAGACAGCGACCATATTCACAGAAAATCCTCCGATGCTACTAGTTCTCCACACTCGGCTGGGATTCCTGAACGAGGCCTGCAGAGCATTGGCATCCTTGAAGATACCCATCGCGCACCACACCATCTCCATCATGGTGTCGTGGGTGAAGTATGAGGTCACCTTCCGGCCCTGACCCTGGACTGCAGCCTCGAAGTTTTCATACAGGTCTTTTAGGGGAAATGCTCCTAAGTTTGCATTCACCTGCGGAACATAATAACTACTTAGTTTTAGGAGTCGACAAGCTATGAAACATCAAAAAGCTAATCCCTCATGTTGGATTTTCTATTTTGTCATCTTATGACCAAGACAAATCCATTGATACCTCAATACCTCATTGTCAAAATACATCAAGATAAGACCATTTTTGTTACATTGAAAATACAAAATGGTCGTTTCTACCACTCCATTCTTTCTTTTTTTTTGTAAACAAAACGAGCTTGGCGTTGGATGGTAAGAGACAACGCCTGCCCATGACCAAAATAGCAAGGGCTTTTGGTTCACATAGGCCGGTGCAACACTGCTAAAGCGCTCGTCCACTTTGAGATATTTTGATCATCAGTCTCAAAAGTCCAGAAGAATAAACGAAATTATTAGGGTGTTACCAGCTCTACTGGTGGTTTAAAAAAATACGAAATGGCTCACCCAAGATCCATATCCATTTCTGTAATAATGTCTGACATCGTCTCTATACTCCAAAACCACTAGATCCTGGTTAGACAAGGCGGCACACCACGGAGATTGATGGATCGGACTCCAGGAGCGATCGAAGCGGCAGATCTCGTAGAGAGCATAAATGTTGGCTGGAGTCAGCTGCGTGGTGATGCCTAAACGCTGCTGAACTGCATGTTGGACCTTGGAAACGAAAAATTATCAGCAAATTACTACGTGAACGGTTTGTAAGCTCTTATGCTAAGCTTTTTTAATAGGATATTAAAAGTCGGATTCCACTGGTGTATTTGTAGAGTCGATTTGAGATATTTAGCAATCTTACCTATCAATCCACAACAAGGTTTAGTAGTTCTTATAAGTATGTATATATTTTTTTCAAACCACCTGTTTGATAACTTTACCTCCCAAGGGAGGTAAAGTTGTATGAAACTCCCAAGGGAGAAAAGTGATTTGAATTTGTAACGTCAAATTCATGAAGAAACTCTTGGAAAACTCTAAGTAAAGGAATGCGCATGTGGCATTTTAAAGAGGTTTCTACGAAAATCGAACTGGCCTGGCCACCATAAGCAGAACTCAAAAAAAAGGAAGAAGGCGCGATGAGGCGAAATGAGTCCCTCGTTGGCTCAGGTTTCAACATGCCGCCCATTACACTGCTTTATCCCCTTGGTACATAATCTACTATTAGAAACTTACAGCAATAAACTCAGGGTTATTGAAGTAATCAGCCATCTGATCATCGAGGAGTTGACTCGTCTTCACCGTTTGTTGGTACCGCTCACAGTTTTCATAGGGCTGTAAATGTCAAAACGTTATTTCTACAACTCGTTTCTCTTTTAAAATTCTGCGCAATGACAAAGAAAATAAAGCTTACCCTGACAACATCATCCCGTGTCCTCGCATCATCAACAGGCACCGCCAGGTTTGTGCCTTCAGTCAGGCCATGCACAAACGCTATACCGCTGGTGATAGTCCTCTGTTCATTGGTGGGCCTGAAGTAGTAATCCGTCTCATTACCCTGGACCAGTTGCGGGTACTTCTCTTGGAGCCTTTTGCCAATATCGTAGAGTTCCTCGTAACCTACGCCGGTGAGGAAGGACTGGGATACGTCAAGGGTTTCGTTCCATGACCACCTTCTAAAGTTCTCAACGTCCTGTAAAGTAATGTTGTCTTATTAGGCATAGTGGAAGCATATTATTATCAAATACTGATAACTGAAAGATACTGTCTAGATGTGTACTAATACGGATAGTCGAGTGGCAAGTGTGTTGGCCTGCCACGCCGATGTCTCTGGTTCGATTCCTGTTTCAGGACAAATATTTGTGTGGTGAACATCGGTGTTTGTCTTAAGTCTAGGTGTCTTTATGTAGGTATGTTTTTACAAAAAAGTATATAAGTATTCTGGTTCCCATAGTGCAAAGCTTAGTTCTGGGCTAGATGGCGTTGTGTAAAATTTAAAAAAATATTTATTATTTATTTTTATTTATAATCCCCGCCTTAACAATCCATTCTGTCAAGGCCCTACTCCACCTGCCGTCACCACGCTTGCCAGGTGTCCTGCCCAGTGCCACTTGAGAAAACCAGCCCGATGAATCGATGACATCCGCAATATTGCAGGCAACACCTGATTTAAATCCGCAGAGCACAGACCAGATTGGCATGGCCCAGCAGAGGACTCATTACTCATTCTGGCTGAGAATGATGATGATGATGACAATTTATTTATTAATCTAACATTTTACATGTGTTGGTGTTGTCCTCACCTGAGCACAGAGCTGCCCTCTTCCCGCCTCGTAGCTGGCCACGATCTCATCCTTTAACGATGCAATGTACCTAACATCCTCGGTCACGCTGTTGCCAGGGTTTCTGTTGCCGTGTCGGTGCAGCGACCAGAGACTAACTGCTTCGCAATCTGCAGGGAAAGAGAGGAAAAATGAAATCTATCTATAACAAACAAAAAGGCTTGGACCTGACTGATTGACTGACAGACAACGTACAGGCCAAACCGAACGTAGGGACTTGAAACTTGGAGGATCACGAAAGGAGTGCATGAGAGAAGCCTCTACGAGGCGCACTTTAAATCCTTTCACCACATTGGTACGAAAGAACTAGTGACACGATAAGAAGAAGACTTAGATGATATGTTCGTCAAGAGCTGAAAGTGCGTAGGTACTAAGAAAGGAATTTGTATAGTAAGTAATTCGCAATGTAAACGAAGTTGCGGATATCAGCTAGTATATTAAAAGGCTTCGACGTAACTGACTGACAGGCTCATCCAGTAGACGTGAGTAGAGAAGAGACTTGAAATTTCGAAGGTATGTTAGTCAAGAAGTGTAGGCGCGTACTAAAAAAGGATTTTTATGCAAACGAAGATCGCTGGCTTCGTTAAGTTCATCCCTCGAGCAGGATTTGGGACACAGGGGACCGTCCAGCAGATGTAACATAGTAGGTATGTACTAAAATATTCGTACTCGTACCATTTATGTACATGTTATCCAAAGTAGGTTGAACGTCCAAGGTTACTACTTCCATGACTTTTATGCGATAAACAATTTCATTTCATTTCATTTGGATGATGTAACACATATAACCGTGTGAACGGACGTCCACTCGTAGGTCATTGCGGCTATTGTCTACGGATCGCGCGTAATATGCAAGTTGAATGTCATTCACATCATCACCAAAACATCCTAGTAATAAGCATAATAATACTGAAGCATCGTGTTTTGGTGTTGTCTGGAGTACCTAAGCACCAACATACTTACACGAACATGACAATAAAAATTGCCTAAGAACTTTCTAAGCCACTTTTACTTTAAAAAAAACAATGTTATAACTTGCCACAACACTACAAAGTATACAACACAACACTATAAAGTAAAAAAGATTCGCAAAAAAAAAATAGTTAGGTATCCGTTTAGGTTCATAATCCTATAACTATCCTACAAGGCGAGTTAAGGGCTTATACTGATGGTAAAAAACCACGTCTGTCTATAAGCAGAAGAGGGCTACACACACATGAATAAATTAGTACATCTCAATGCCTAAGCCGGTGTCATACGGCACTTGCTACCCATTTGATGGCCAGGCTTGAAAGCGTAAAGGGCTATCCATACATTTTAGCCCTGACGTGTTCCGTCAGGGACGGGGAAAAAATCAGTAACGTACAACTTATATGAACTCGTTCAAATAGCTCCGTGTCAGGGGCATCCGGGTCGTCAGTGTCCGGGAACACTGACACGGACGACTCTAACAACGGATAGCCCTAACCCGGATATGTGTGGATAGCCTTTTAAGATTTTATTCGGTGATCTTGTCTAAATATTTTTTTTGTTCAATTTTCTACCACAGTCATTCTCCCGTATATGAATACGTGGGTTACTACTAATAACAATAACAAGATCTTACTCTGAGGGGGTTCTTGATCCCTGATGTCTCCTCTGAAGGTGTCATAGGGAGTCTTGGTCGAGTGCAGCAGGAAAGGGCATTCGGCGTTCCAATAGCATGCGTGTGCGCACGCCAACGCGCTCAGAATCAACACCAGTTGCGACGTCATCGCGGAACCGACACAGTGATGGTGTTTGCGTTTTCTGCGCTAGATGCGGATACGACCTCTATTTATCCCCACCTTTTGCTGGTGATTAGGCTGTGTTCACGCTTTGGCAAGATTTAAGATTTATTATTTATAGGTTTGCGAATTTATAAGTACTTTACTGACCAATATTAGGTATAGTTAAGCGTACTCACATGGATGTGTCCAGAGAAGGTGTCAAAATGTACACTCTCTAATAATAAGTAGAACAGCTAAGCAATGTACAAAATCCCCGGCTTGACTCAAAATTCATAACCGATGCCGAATAATTATTATTATTATTAGTAGGTAAGTATAACCACAGAAAAAATAAGATACTACGGTCATATGATGTGATTTTAAAACCAATCTCCACTCCGAAGACTGTGGAGCCACATTTTTCTGGTGATCATATCCAGCAACTTTCGGAGTTCTGGATCTCTACGACATTGTATTTAAATTAAAAAAACTGGTTTTCTGTAAAGTTAGTTTACGGACAATAGTTTAACGTGACTACCAGCGTAACGGGACAATGAGCGTTACCGGACAATTACAACGTTACCGGACAACGACGTCAACGTTTTCGTGCATGCAGCCGGCGTTCGTCGATTTATTAGACGTAGTCACTTGAAAAAATGGCATCGTTTGAAAAGCACGTCGTTTATTTTGACCGCAGAGTAACGTAACGACCAAGTTTGACAGTATAACAAGACCTTGCGTTTAGAAATTATTGGAGATCTAATCTCTTGATTCGCCTAATACGCGATCGTATTGATAGCTCATAGATAAATACTATACCGTATAAGTATAGATAGATAAGCAGCGTGTGTGTCTGTGACATGATATCCACGCCTGCGACTCGTGCGCTGCTATTGGTTGATGTCATTTGGAATTTAAATCGCCAAGTGTAAGTCTTGCACTTTTCAAAATGTGATCAAGAAGCTTATTTTTTAAGGATTTTTTATGTTATACCTCTAACTTTTACATTTAGCTCTGAGAGGAAATCGATGTCTGATAGGCTGTAGAGACGGACGGATGGACAACGAAGTGAGTTAATCTCTAAAGGTGGACATTCACAATGGATTGACGCCATAGGGTATCCCATTCACGGTCACTCCATTTTCGTTCGACTTAGTGTTTGACCGGGAAGAAAGAAGAAATGATTATATAGCCCTGATTGCGAAAATGTTAGCGCTATGCAACGTTGGGAATCACATTCTCAATAAATCCAAAAACTGGACGGATAGTTTGAAATTTTGAATACAACACTACCTTACCTTATTATTTCTTTCAGTTAACACGTAGTACATTAGAGTCATCTACGTAAAGTCACATAGTAACACGTAATTGTCTACAGCACAATGAAAAGCAACTACATATACTACGTTTTTTACTTGAAGCGGTCATAAATAAAAATATTCAATAGTTTTAACATAAATCTTAAGAACGTCAGACATGCTTCATCAAAAAATAAATATACTTTGACTTTGACCACAATATACATAAGTCCTAAAATAGTTATTGTGAATTTGCGAATGATTATTTAGGTAAGCAAAATTTATTTTAATACAACCACTATTTTTACCACTTTTTTTTAACCTATCATAGACATATTTGACGATACAGATGGTGGAGTGGCAAGTGCGTTGGACTGCTACGCTGAGTGACGCGGATTCGATTCTCGCTACAGGACTAAAAAAATTGTGCGATGAAAATCGATGCTTGTCCTGAGTTTTCTATGTATCCTATGTATATTTTTACAAAAAAAAAATATATTAGTGGTATTCTATCAGGTTCCCATAGTACAAGCTTGCTTAGTTTGGAGCTGGATGGCATTGTGTAAAATATTCATAACCAACATATTATTGATTACCTATTATTTATTTAATTATAGAGTTAGCTACAATAACTTATCTAGCTATAGCGATACCCATCGCATATTACATAGGAAACCTACTATCTATACCTACATAGACCACATGTGACTTAAATCTTTGATCGTTACATACTCACACATATATCACGCCTAGATATATGATAGGATCCTATTAACAAACAAATGACACACCGTACCTAATGGCCAGCGCAGACTTGCGAACGGTATGGCAGAGAATTTAAATGAAAAAAACTTTGTTAATTATTAAGAGGATATGTGAATATTTGGAGTCGCTGCGTTACATTCTTACTCACTAACGGTGCAGGTTACAAACTTGATGTTAACTTGAGGATATAATCTAAATAATTGTAAAACAGAAACACGATTTGGTGAAACTTTTCTCGATATGTTTAATTTTTGAAATCAGCCCTCATAAAATCTGTTTTGAATGAAGCAGACTTTAACCGAAGTTGAGTTATATCCAAGCGTTGGAAGCCCAGTAGCTCAGTCCAATTCACTCCCCTGAATGTTATTCCCATCGAGTAACAGTGTTACTCGTTGGGAATAACATTCATAATGACTAACACCCTGATTTGGGGTGTTAGTCGATGGGGAAAAAATCCAAAAAGTAAGGCGGCGTCCTAATTGTCATTGATCGTACGATCAAACGATGCGTTTTGGTCGCGAAAATCAGCCATATGAATGATCGTACGATCGTACAATGCCAATTAGGACACTCTGAAGAGATAAGTGTATTTAATCTCGTCGTACGACGAAATCGCATCGTTTGCTCGTACCCATCGAAATATCTTGCTTAGTGAGTCAAAAGAAGTTTCATTTCAAAAATTTCATCCTGTATCTAACACGCCTTCGAGTGGTGGGCTCGTCAAAATAATATGCTTAATAATGTAATCATAATCAACACTTTATTGCTACCATTTATTTCACCAATAAAAGTGCGTTTGATATCGCACTGATAAATATATTAAGTACAGTTTATTTCTGTCGTTGAATATCTGGACCACATGGTTTCTTGTTATCTTTGCTTCTGAGATCATAATAATGTACAGCACAAAATATTAGAATATTGACGACACCGTGGCTTAGTTGGTAGTGACCCTGCCTACGAAGCTTGGTGTTCCGGGTTCGATCCCCGGCCGGGGCAAATATTTGTGACGCACTCAAATGTTTGTTATCGGGTCTTGGATGTTGTGATGTGTTGTATGTGTCCATGCCACCTGCGACACAGGGAATCCTAGTGCAGGGGTGTGAGTGTGTGAATGTTTATGTTTATTAGAATAAGGTTTGTCCTGATTCAGCGTTAGTGAAAATCATATAGGATATTACCTGATAGAGGAAAAAAACAAGTTCTCGGAGAGTTTAAACTTTAATTTATAAATTGGCAACTAAACTATTGGCAAAAAAACTATTACGCATTAGTTTAATAACACTTTTTCTGATTTTAGCCGATTCCTAAAGAGTTAAAAATGTTTTTTTAGACAAGTTTGATTTATCGGTCCTCCACTTGTTGCAGTACCGTAAAAAATGTGTATGAAGCTTTGATTATCTGAAAGAAATAGTGCAAATTAAACATTTATGAAAAAAATACGAATAACAGTAATATTTTATTTTGGATCAATTATTCCATAACGTTGAAATTCAAAATGAAAATTAAAATGAAATCTAATTGAGTTGAGTTATTTAGAAGAATTACTGTAATATAATCTTCCTCCATTACCAACGAGAATCTTTACTAACCGCATCTGCAAACGGGTCGCCGACTACAGCTTCCAGTAACCGGGGTCATTCCCGGTCGGTAACATCCCGTGGTCCACACTGTTGACGATCGGGAAAAAAAGCCTCACTCGTTCACAGTGTTGACGAACGCAACTTTTTATTCCCGATCGTATGCACCTAGTACGAAATGTAAAATAGTCAGAATGTAAAAAGCTAATTTCAATGAAAGATGAACGACCCAATTGGGTGATCCTGCTTTGCTTGCTTATGTTTGATAATAGCTACTGGCAAAAATGTTGCCAGCTAAGTTTGATTTTATTGTTTAAGAGTTTTTATTTTTTATTTCAATATTATTATTTTTTTTGTAAGCTACGGCAACCAATCTTCGCATAAATAGCATCGATGTAATTACATCGATGATAAATAGATAATGTCCGTATCGTCACTGTCTTTCTGGGACTATCAGAAAACCAGCGTTGCATATTGCTGAGATAGGACCCCATCTTGGAGATATATATAAGATAAATAAATGACCCAATTGGGTGATCTTGCGTATATAGGTAATGTTGCCAGTAAGACAAAACTTGTATAGTATAATTAAGTCTCTTAAAAAATGTTTTTTGTCTTATATTAGTAGTTTTAGTTTTAGTTTTTTTGGATAGATTTATACGTTCCGTGTCATCGCCACTGGGGTCTAGCAGAACACCAGCGCTGCAGCGTGCTGCCAGTACGCTGCAGCATTAAAGCTGAGCTAGGCCCCCATTGTATGGAGGACTCTTTTTTTCTGTAATTTAACCTTTTTTGTTCATTTATTTTTCTATGACAATAAAATTATTTCTTTTCTTTTCTTTTCTTTCTTGTTTAGATAATAAAATGTATGTAGGTAATAAATATAAGTAGTTTAGTTTTAGTTCATTTGATTATCATCTCGTGTATCTCTCTGATAATAAATATATTTCTTTCTTTCTTTCTTTCTATACAGATTTACAACAGTCAAATAAAACTGAGCTATAACATATCACACTTTCAGTGAAATCCGCTTTTTATATTTTTAAACAACACTGTTAACTTATGTGTCAACACTGTGAACAAGTGGGAATTGTCGTTCGTCATCAGATTGGACGACGGGGTGTTACCGACCGAGAATGACCCGACGTCAGTTTGCATACATTTCGTTGTTGTTGCGCTCGACAGCTAAAAAATGTATGATAACTGACGAACCCTGGCCACCGGTCAGTTAGTTAGTTACGAGTATAGTATGTATCAAACAATTTTGACATGACAGTGAATAATGTGTCATTTCCTGTGGTCATTTCCAAAGAAATAATTACGAACCGTATTTATTCGTTCTGCATATTATATTGGAAATGACCTCGAGTTATCATAAAGGGTTGATAACAGGGCAGTGACGACTTGTAAGAATAAGCCTGTCACTCGTAGTTTATATGACGATAAAAATTATTAGTAGGTACTAAGAGGCAATAACTAACTTTAGTCCAATCAGTTTAGTAATTTCAGTGTGATTGAGTGACATACATCAACCTATCAAACCGATCAAAGTGCACGTTAACAAGTTTGAGAAACTTTAACAAAATGCTCTTTGATTAGGTTTCAGAGCAGGAATTCAAATTATTTTTAAGTATCAAAAGTATTTATTTGAAACCCATAAATTATTAGGTATATGCAATGCTGTTACATGCCTTTGAGTAGGTATGTTCCTAACCTAAGCACGATTGGACACGCACTACTAATCAATTAAACTTTTACTAGGCACCTGCATTTGTCAGGAACTCTCCAAACCACCTTAGATGCCTGCACATATCAAATGCTGATGGTACACTGAAAATTATGCTATAAATATCCTTTAAACAAGCCTAAAAATAGTAAAAAATATTAAAGGCCTGACTCTTACAGAGGTGAAGGTAGCGAGTGAGAGCGTGGCGAGTCCCCCCGCCGTGAGGGTGGTGGGTCTCCGGGAGCGCGCCATCGCCACAAGCAGCGCGCGGCGGAACCGCACCGAGCTGGAGTACCACTCACACTCGAACGCTGCGCTCGCTATCTCTAAACTCTAAGACACATATAAGCATTGTTTATGTATATACCTTTAGGAAAAAAATATTCTGCCACCCGAGCTGTAATTTGGCTGATTTTGGTATTCAACCTAACAATCGTATACTTAGTGTAATAAGAACCCTAATAAGAATCAATGAGGTACCTCTAAATACAGCTGATTTTCCAGATTAGAATCGGTGAGGTATCTCTAAGACAGCTGATTTCCTTGATAAGAATCGGTAAGGTTCAAATTCAAATTCAAAAGATTTATTTGGAACATTAAAAGGAGTAAGTACATAATAAAGTGGGAGCGTTGACCACTGCAGAAGTTAAAATAAAACTGTAGGGCAGCAGTCAGCACCTTTCTCAGGAAAAACAATAGTACAAGGTTCCAACATGAATAAAAACACTATTAATACTTTAACAACATTAAAAACAAACATACTAAAAGATGTGGTAGAGCCATTGAGTTGCAATGTGGTAGAGCCATTGAGCTGCAATGTGGTAGAGCCATTGAGTTGCAATGTGGTAGAGCCATTGAGTTGCAGTGTAAGCAAAGATGTAACTCGATGGGTACGGCAAATAAAAAAATATTGTATTCAAAATATAATTCTGTGAAAAAGTTAAAGGTACCTCCAAAGAGAGCTGGTCCGAATAAAAATTAATGAGATACCTCTAATGACAACTGATTTTCCTAAAAAAAGTATCAGTGACGTACCTCTAAAGAGAGCTGATTTCCCTGATAGCAGTACAAAAAGACTTGCAGCACCATACACAGCAGGTAGGCGGTCATGGCGACGATTCGCACCACGTTCTTGGAGGTCTCGTGAGCTTCCTATAACCAAGGAACTATAAAAGAAAATGCCACAACCTTATACTAGGAAATTATAAGATGGTTTAATATTATTCTAAATCAAATAAAATAATATTTTTCACAGGGGATCCGTCGGTCGTCGGTCAGGAAACAGCGAGGCTTTAATGGGATTGGGCGGGGCACGTTAGCCGCGTTAGAGAGGTAGGCAAGACTAGCCACTCTCTGGATACCTGAAGACTGACGGCGGCGTAGGAGTCGGTCGAGAAAGCGCTGGATGATCTGGATGTGTTTGAGAGGGAACCGCGACAAATGGAAGGATTTGGGGGAGACCTTTGCCCAACAATGGGAAAACACAGGTTAAATAAAAAAAAAAGAAATAAGGCTTTCAGACTTATTGATAAATATCATCCCCCTTCCCATCTCACTGACTAAAATGGGAGTGATACGGAAACACTGAACAATCACAGAACTATTTGCTTGCAACGTCTACTGTTTAATAACAGTGATGGCCAATGCTGATGGTAATAAAATCTCCAATTCGTTATCAACTCACCACAGCCAATTGGTACGCGGTGACACAGATGATGATTGTGGAGACAGCGAACTGCCCGAGGATCGGCTCAGAGAAGCAAGTTTGGATCTCGCCAGTCGCCCGCAGCGTCTCCTGGTGGCGAATCACGGCAGAGCGAAGACGGGAGCTCATTAGTTTCTCTTGATTTGGGGTCATTCGGTTCTAAAATAAAATAACTAGTAAAAATACTCTTTGGTCCATTTTCATAACTGTTTTTCATAACTAGTTACGAAAAAGGTAATTTCCTTCACTGTTTTATAACTAGTTATTAAAATGGACCCTTAAATAATAGTGGTACAGGTCGCTTATCGATAGCTGGCATTGTCAAATTATTCACACTAATGGAACTTCACTACACTGACAAAAGGATGATAATTTTGACAGGTCATAATAGGGATAGGCCGCGCTTTTATTCACAGACACTACACAAGCCCACGTGCGAATGTGTTGTTCATGCCAGCTTTTGTTAATATACCTGTATACTTTTTCACCTGTATACAGTCTCTGCCGCCCTGAGAAATGCAGAAGACAGACAAGCATGGAAGCAGCTTGTCAATCGAGCCTTTCAAGACGGGCACGACCTTTAGTAATGAAGAATACGAAGAAGAAGAAGATACTTTTGCGGTAGCACCAAAACGCCATCGTTGGTATAATGTGGGCTCTCGATCTCAACTCTGCTTATTATGTTGAAACAAATCACAGAATAGAAATAAAGACATATGAATACCTCTGGGACAATACAATATGAGGTAAGTACGTAGGAGGCATCTCGTACCTTATCCATCCGAATGCCAGAGCAGAGGGTTCTCAGCGCCAGAGCCGCAAGCCGCAGTCGGCAGCTGCACAGCGCCATCAGGGTGCTCATTGTGGTGTCCAAACTCACGTTCAGAGCGGCCGCGATCAACAGTGCCAATGTCTACCAAAATTAACAAAGTCAATTGAAGTTCTCTTTTTTCGCTTTATAGTAGGTGTGTCGCTTTATACCTGATGTGTGTAAGTGATTTCATAAGCTGGAGACCTATACGCATCATACGGATACCTGAAAGCAAAGTAAAGCACTTCGTGGATGTCACATAATAATATCAAGTTATCTATTTGACTTACTAAGACCTGAAATGTAACCTACCATAGTTATTAGATTACGTAAATGGTATTTATTTTGTAACCTACCTACCCAATTTTACAAATGTCTACTGAATACTGAAAAGTCATGGCTGTATGCATAGACATCTCACCAGCACCACCAAATAAATGAACTAGGTGAGATTGACCCTAGCCGGTCTCACTTAATATGCAATCTTTATAACGTTCCACCGAGCAAATTCCTTCTTTCCAACTTTCCAGACTTTTTTTAAATTATTTATAGTATAAGAATTAGTACATAAAGGTGAAAAAAAACATCTAAAAAGCCACGGAAGAAATTTACCCACCTTTTATAGATACTTATAGGTTCATTAATAGTTAGACGATTGCTGATCACAATCGATATCGATATATATCAGGTAAATGAAATTATTTGATTTGATCGGACCTTGAACTATGGACCCCTATAAATAGCACTCTGGAAAAAAACGTGGAAAGAAGTTCTACTTCTTTCCACATTTTTTTGACAGGAGTCCATAGTCTCATAATAGTTTTGCGTGAGAGCAATTCAGAAACATAGTCCATATTATAGTCTTACTGACCACGCTCTCAGAGGCAGTCTGTTTTTCTCAGCACTGGCAGCCCAGCCGAGCACTGTGATCCCCGAAAGAGCCGCAAACACGAGGAAAAGTACTGAGGTTTCCCGATGACACCTAAACCAAATAAGCACAGCACAGTCAGGAAATCTGCTGCACATCTTCGTAGCTACACATACAACGTGTAAGACTCCATCTTCTATTGAAGTCAAGTAGGTATCTGTAGTAACAGCGGTATTGATCTTTGCTTACTTTTTAGATAAAGATAGATAGATAGATAGATAGTAACTCTTTATTGTACACCCCGAGGAAATATACATTATAAAAGGAAACAAATAAAACAACCAAAAATAATAGAGGCTACAATGGGCGGCCATATAAGCCAATAAAGGTTAGCGGGATAAAGTAAGAAATACGTTATGTATTTATTTATGTACTTATTAGTATATAATTACAAAACGTATGCATTATACCAAATAAACACAATATTATACTAATGGTGACCTTAATGCTAAAGCATTTTCTACAGGCCATCCTTACTGGTAGTCAAACAACGGCGGCGTCTGTATTTCCGGACCACTATGTTACTAACTTAGCATAGATGTGTACATACATATACGTATACATATATATATATATATATATATAATACCTATTTAACGACTATATAACTAATTAATAACATATCCTGTATAACCCTAACATTTAATTAACCGATCATAAATCTAGCCTTCTTAATTATAAAACTATGTTACTAACCTAGCATAAGTGTATATATATATATATATATATATATACTATATGTATAATATATCTATATATATACATATATATATATATATATCAAAAAATCAAAATCAAAATATTTATTCAGAACAATTACACAAAGGAACTATGTTACAGTAGGAACGGTGAAACTACAAAAGTTATAAAACTGTGTAGCAGCCTCAACGCCCTCCTCCCGGACACATTTACGTTCTGCGTTAAAGAACAAACATAGCTAAGACAAGCTAAGAAAAAAAACATAATATATAAGACTAAACGTTAAATTAAACCTAAAAATGCAATGAATAGATCTTTTATATATAGACAAGCAAGTATATTATGTTTATGTTTAGATCATGACTTTAAACAGTAGAGAAAATAAATACAAGACATTTGAGATCGTGAAGCTATGTGAGCATATTGTGTGTATTATGTTGAGTATAGGTGTGGTGTCCCTTCAGCCCTACGACAGAGTCTTGGGTTCAATTTTGGGTAAATTGCTGAAGGTGTGTGTGTGTGTGCGTGTGTGTATATATAAATATATATGTGTGTGTGTGTGTGTGTGTGTTTGTATGGATATAAAAAGGTATGTATAAATGAATGTGTTTGCAAGTGATTATGGGTTTTATAATCATCTGGGAGTTATTAGGATACTTTCAGTTTCCTCATAGGAAAGTGAAATGAGCCATTTAAAACACTTCAATTTAACTTGATAATATGTGAGGTGATAAATATTTAGAATTTTGTTGACTTTATTGTAGAGCAAGGAGCTAGAATAAAGGAAATGACGTCCAGCCCAAGCTGACCTTTTTGCGTCTATTTTACATACTTTTCCAGTGCGACGTTTAGTAGTATAACTAACTACATCGAACTTTAGTTCAGAGTGCTTACGCAACACATTTGCTATGATAAACAGCTGTCTTACCGTTAGGACTTCAGATAGAGAGTAAAGGACGCTAGTGGCAAAGCGACGTGGCTTGGATAACATGACTTTAAGGACTGCCCTCTGTGCTCGCTCCACTCTAAGCATTTGAGTTTTAATGGCGCCACCCCAAGCAGTGATGCAATATGTCAAGATCGATTGTGCAAGTGCAAAGTATACTGTTTTGAGACATTGAAAATCAGCGATATTTCTTAAGTTTTTGAATACAAATATAAGTTTGCGAACTCTAGATATTGTAAACTGTATATGAGGTAGCCAAGTGAGATTACTATCAAGATAGATGCCAAGGTATTTGTAAGTCTGTGTGCGCTCTAGGATTTCACAGTTGCAAGTGTTAAGAGTGGAAGGAGAGTGATAATGGGCACGAATAGAGAAGGTACGAGGAGGTTGTAAAAATATATATATATGTATATATATAGATATATTTCTCACATACACTAACATAGTATTAATTTAATTATTAAGATTTCCTAGAACTAGTACTTAACTAGTACTTGGTACTATATTTGTATTTATTTATTTAAAAAGATAGAAGCTTACAGTTCTTAACCAAAACACTTACTACCTTAAACTAAAACTTAAAAAAACTAATAAATTCTGTATAATATTTCTAATTTTATCATTAAATATATCGACATGCTGGTGCTCGTGGATAAATTCATTAATGAGCGCGAGTGCTCTGACCGTAGGTGCATATATTATTACCTATATATATAGGTATATGTATTAGTACCTACATTAGACTCAATAGTTACACATGTACTCACTTATGAACTCATTTTATTGTTATACTTTTGTACCCATGGATTATTAGACGCTAGTGTATAACCACTCGGACTAATCTACGATGTATAAAACTAAATTTAACGTAGCGTTCATAATATGTACTAATAATAATTATGTACCATTTGCGGGGTTGAAGCTTGCCTTGCCGTAACACAGTTTTTAACTAGCACGGAAGGCAAAGTTTTGTAACTGTTTGTGTGTGCCTATAATTTAAAAACCTACTACCTACCTACCTACTTAAGAAAATAAATTATATCTCGTGATCTTATTTAACTATCTCTAGATCTAAAATACTAAATTGTATTTATGGCATAAGTCTCTTGTTGAAAATAAATTTATCTTTATCTTTATCTTATCTTGTAGTGTGCATAGCCTTTGCACTAAAGGTGTCATAGATTACCATGTAACACTGTTATAGCGTAAGTAGTTATTATCTATCCGAGCATTGAACAATACACTTGTGTCAATACCTGAAGATGTTTCATTATACAAGACCCCCTGAAAACCCTAAGAACCACCACACTTCAATCTTTACTATTAATCTTGGAGCTTTCAAGACTAGAGTGAATAAGTTCATACTAGCCAAGCGTGCTCCATCTTCGACCACATAATCATATACCATCGAACGAGGTAGTGTTTAAACGCTTGTCTTGTATTTATAATAAATTTAAAAAAACCTATTCATAAAATAAAGCTAGACTTCAAAAACAAAGGAAACACAAGTAGAGAGAGTAAGTTCACAGCTCAATGGCGAAACTACTAAGCTTTACTTCTTTATGATCGCTTTTCCCTCCACAGTATCCTCGGATTTCAACTCGTCATCCGCCTCGTCAATGATCCGTTGAACCGCCCGCCCTCGTCCTACGAACACAAAGATCTTGGCTGCCAGGGCACAGTTCGTGAACAACAGGAAAGATGTGTTCACCATTAAAGGGAGGTCGCCCCAGATCTGCACCAGGTCACCGATCTGCACGATGATATAGCCTCCTGAAACAATAGCATATTCAGCCTGTAATGTTCCCTCGAGGACTCAGGTTTGCGGTCAGCTAGGAGTGCGAAGAGGGTGTCACATACCGTTGAAAAAAAACATGCAAAGAAATTGTAACAATAGTTATTTGTACACCAAGGGCCTGAAGCAAGCCATTTTATACGAGAGTTTTATCAGCCCGAGCCGTAAGCAAGGGCGGTTATTCAACATATTTTATATCATTATACAAGTCGAGTATTAAGTGGGTGAGGTATAGGATTAACATAAGATTTTTTTCAAGAATTCACCTTATTTGCGACAAAATTAAACAAATGAGCTGATGAAAACTGAAATGAGCGCCCATTTTTTAAATTCAAACATAGAGACAGCCACTCAATGTTACCACGATTTTCGAAATTCGGAAATACGTTGTGGTCCTACATATAAGTATACCTACAGGTATTATGAAGGACCGAATTTCGAAATAAAACCTTTAACAAACTGAACCTCTTTGAATAGATTTTATAAGACATTACTTTTTTATTTTTATTTTTTTTCTTTCGAAGAACCTAAGTTCTTCGGTTTTGGCTTCACATCAAATATAGCCAGTGTCAAGTAATTGGAGAGATTATTTTGTCATAAGTCAGAGTCGATAAGTCAAGTCATGCCCCTGTAAAGTAGTGGTGGTTGCGACGTTACTAGAGGCTTCTATGGAGTTTTGGAGGCAACACGAAAAGTCACGTTTTACAGCATTACACTATTCACCAACACTCATACACGTTCACGAGCACTTAATGGATAAAAACCACCGTTTTTGCACTTAAACACTCTAAGTTTTACAAGTTTTGTCAATTAATTTAATGCCGCCAATGTGCCATTTTTCATGTTCCCGCCAAAACTCCGACATTACTTTTATACCCTTTCAGATCAAAGCCTTTCAGTTTTACAGTTCATGTCTAGGTACTTAAATAAAATTGAACAATACGAGCATGGGCAGTGAAAATCATTATTTTTATAGTATTGGTCGTAGATTATGAAGGCTCTTAGCAAATTTGCTATCCCAAAAAAACCCTATTTTCTTTTGCAGTGTTTAGTAAAAATAAGATATAAAAGTTTCCAACAACCAAATTGACGCTCACCAACTAGAAAAAAAAACCAGAACACCCAGTAAATTGTCAAGAACTTCTTCATAATGTCTGAATGATGCCCTGGGACCAGAAACCCGAAAATCTTCATCATATTCAGACACACGTGGAGCGGCCAGTTGTCATTGTGCAGCAGGATCGCCATGTCTTGGTCTTTGGTTTGAATAAGCTGTTAGATTTGTGTTGATATTTAGCTTGTTCTTGGTTTTAAAACAACAATTTTCAGGGGTGAGCAACATGCCGCTTTTATTTTTGTGTTTTCTATGGAAAGTGTTATAAATCCACTAATAAAGACAGACTTCTCTCTAGATCTTTGAGTGTGAACATAGAGATATAAAGTAATTATGTAGGTACGAATGAGAATTTTTGTTATGTAAATGCGCGCAGCTCGCACAGGCATAAATACATAAATATAGAGCTAGCTTTGTGATTTATAGGTGGAAGAGAATGCTAACTAGCCTAAAGTTCCCTATGTACAGACAGCGTCAGAGATAAGTATCCCCCTTGCACAAGACACCCAGCTATAAACCTTTCAAAAAATGTTAATACTTAAAATGATTTGTATTTTTACATACGGTTATACATTATATAATCTATTTTTTAAATGCAAAACTTCTCCATTCGCCGCGACGGTGATTTTAAAGGGATTTGAAGCTGGGTATAATAATGCAAGGGGGATACTTATCTGTGACGCTGTCTGTACTTTATTGTAGTCTATTTGTTTGTTTTTTTACCTTGTACACTAGAGCATTTTCTATGATGTCTATCTATTGATCGTAGGAGCACCTACGGCCTTTTACACAGTATAATTTAAACATACTAAAACTGTTGCACTCCCCTGAACTGATTGATATATTTCATCCAATAGAAGACACCTGTCCATTAAATTAATTGACACTTGAGAACATGTTGTTATATCATAATAGCATTTCAAAGCAATTAAAGATATACATGCCACTCTAAGGAAAACATACGAGGTAATAATTACGTAGGTACCATATTTTTGTAATACAAACTTAATGAATCAATTTGTCTGACACCATATTTACATAAGTAGTATAGGTAGCATTGCCATGCAAGGGCGCCGATGTCAAAAGATATCTAACAGACAATGATAAAATGCTTTCAGGGTTTTTAGGAAACTGCTACCATAGTTCAAAATTATCTATTGAGATTAAGATATTCTGAACATCGTGAAAACGAAGAACCCGATAGAAAAGGAAAATTTTAATTTGTTATATTAATAGCTCCATCTGTGGGGGAGTAATAAAACTAAGTGATTACGCTACGAACCGAACTTGCAAGGGAAAGGTTTATTGAGTAAACGCAACGCAGAAACCACTACATTTTGTGAACACGAAGAACCTCTCAAAGCGTAGAACCGAATGGAAATAGAAAATATTTATTACATTAAAAGCGCCATCTGTGGGCGAGTAGAAAAACTAAGTTATTACGCTACGAAACACTGTAAACGCGCCTGCTACGAAGCGGTGCTACGGTTTTCATAGCTCTACAGAAAATACTTCTATCACCAAAAAGAGTCTAATACAAATAGATGTCAGCACGGTTTTGCAATTTTCAATTTATGTTTTCAGCCCGTATAACAATTTTAATTTGAAGAGCTTATTAATATAGACATAGGTAGGCAGGTAGAGATTGTGGGTTTACCTACTAGGATTAAAAATAACACATTTTCATATACGACCAAAGCAGCGGACGAAAATAAGTATATGGTAAAGATAATAAATAGGTACCTATGTGAGTACAGTTTTTTTTCAATTTATAGTCCTTCGTGAGGCTCGTGTAAGCCCACTGGCTTTTTAATTAATTATGTATCTTTCTACGAGTAGGTCTTGTTATAAGTAAGATATGATTAGCTTTTCTCACCATTCCCTTTGATTAAATAAACATAAACATAAACATAAACATTCACACACTCATACCCCTGCACTAGGATTCCCTGTGTCGCAGGTGGCATGGACACATACAACACATCACAACATCCAAGACCCGAGAACAAACATTTGTGTTCGTCACAAATATTTGCCCCAGCCGGGGATCGAACCCGGAACACCAAGCTTCGTAGGCAGGGTCACTACCAACTAAGCCACGGTGTCGTCAATAGTAAGGAATTTACACGAATTCTCATTAGACGAAAACATAGTTATAATTTCAACTATTCATCCATTAAACTCCAAAGCTTCTCGTATCACAACCCAGTAATCAGTCTAATCGCCGTAAACATAAAAACCATTGATTTAGAAATAAAGCTATGCACACACGTAATTATTAGGTACAGTAAAATCTTAATTATATTTGCCGTAACGTTCCTCAAAAACATGTTATTATCGAATTTTCGGAAGAAGTTGCCAACATTTTTAGAAGTATAAAAATTTGCGTGATTTTGCTTCAGACATGTTTTAAAAGACGGACAATGAACGGATCGTATTATTGTTCGTCTAGTTTCGAATATTACTTGATAATCCTCAACAGGAAGTTTCAGTTTTATTTTTCTCATTTTTTTATTATATATTTTTTCTATATAAATACCTTTGTTTTTTAATGTAAACATAAGACTAGACGAGCTAAGCGCTCTCCATGGTAAAAAATCACAACTGCTCATGAACAGAACATACAGGACCTGTGTCCTGTGACTTTGACACAAATAGGCCGGTGCAACATTAAAAAAAATAAACACTGGCTATAGTTCCCTTCAAACCGGAACACAGTTATGCTTACACATTACTGCCTTGCAGCAGGATATCTGACCTTCTTAAAATAGGGGTACGAAATGTATTATTTGCTACCCAAACATAATGTTATTGTATATGTCTAGTCTACGTATTTTTAGTAAGCATTAAAAGGGGGTCATTGGGTAGGTAATTATTCGAAACCCATAGAAAGAGCATCTAAAATCATTTTGAGAATTTTATAGTAATTTTCAAAAAAAGTCACAAAATGTGGTACACCTCTGAAATCTGTAATTACAATTCGGCGCTCGGCCATGTTTGCTCACTCCCTTCCTTTGAACAGTAAGAAGTAGTTAAAACACATTGTCGGAATAAAAGAGTCGCTTGTTGCCGTCAGTGACTTTGTACCGACGCGACGTCTTTGTACAGCATGGGGGTTTTTATAAAAAATGCAAATAGGTCTGTTGGTCTTTCTTTGACCGCTTTGAAGCTTGTCGGCTTCTGGTCTCCACAGCTCATGAGCAGAGAGGAGAAATTCATGTATAATTGCTATTCTGTACTCTCCTTTATGTTTCTGTTGGGTGTGTATTTGAATTTTGAAGCAATTCGCTACAAGATTACAAAATTTAATAGTTAATTTATTTTGACACGTATGTATGTGAGTTCCTAGTAAGATCAATGTCGGAGTGATGAATATTTCCTCATCCATATTTTGACTGCTTATTTTCAAAATATTTGTTACCTTGATGTGCCTATTCAAGTAGGTACTGCTTTGTTTCGGATGTGGCTCTGCGAACTACAATAGAAGCGGGCGCTTTTGATGTTAACATCTTTCCTCTGGTGGCAGTGATTTCGTGAAATGCAACGGAAGTGTGTAACAGAAAGTTAGCCGTCAGATGGTACCAAACTCAGAAACATCTTTCCAAATATAAATGAGATGTCAAATGTTACACATCATATGCGACTACTGTAAGGTTCGCTCGTTTTTTTTATGTGTAACATATTTCCTCTCGCTTTTTATCAATTCATGGCAGTGATTTCGTGAAATGCAACGGAAGTTCGTAACAGGAAGCCGTCAGATGGTACCAACCTCAGAAAAATGAACTAAGTAGAATCCTTCATGTCTGATGTTACATTCGGGCGAATCAACGTGCCACCTGGCTGACAAGTGGCTCGGAACTTGATACTTCCCCCGCTGCCCTCCGTGTTTCTTTTTTCCTCTAATTGCGAAGCCTTATCATTACTAATCATTACCAAGTATTACAGGACCTCTTCTCTATCAAGATTATCCAATTCCACGCTGTGCTTTGCACAAACGTCATTCGAGCCAGGTGTCATGTTTTTCGCCCGAGTAGTAATCATATATGACTACTGTACTGTTCGCTCTCTTCGATCCATCTAAATTCATTATGAAGATATTTTCAGGAACCTACTTGATCATCCAAACCGTTGACCTATTCCTGATCTGGGGCAACCTTCCCCTGATGACCGGCACCGCGTTCCTGCTCTTCACGAACCTGGCGCAAGCTGCCAAGATATTCAACATCCTCGAGGGGAGGCAACTCATCCAGAGCCTCATTAATGATGCGGACCAGGTGTTGAGTGGAGTCCAGAGTGAGGAGGCAAAGAAGATTGTGAAAAGGTCGAAAACTGTTGACGATTCTGAACCCCGCGCGCCGCTATCCCGCACATTTGTACATTTTTGAAGATGTAAATTGACTGAGAATATATTTCAAAAAAGTGGAGCGGTGAATTTGTTACTATATCCTCACAAAATGTTTTTGTACATATTTTGTTTTGATATGTTAAACATAAGCGAAGGATTGGGCAAAACAGTTTTTCCTAATCTCCTTCGCATAAATAACTTAATTAACGATTAACATGACTGCAGTAAATTAAAAACAAGAGTATTTTTTTTATATGAATAGCTTCGTATAGGTTGTGTATGTATATTTTAGTACTCTGCAGTATACATAGATATAACATGAATGGTAAAAGTAGATCACAGTTGTACAAATTTACATATTTACCGTAAAAAACTGACTTTATCTTAAGAGTCCTGGTCGGATCCTACTCCACTATTTTGAGGAGTTGGGCTGGCTGGGGTAAAGTTAGTTTAATAAGGGGTCAATGCACAATACACCCCAAAGCGAAACGTCGTTCACAGATGCGATCGTGAAACCACCCGGCAGCAGTGTATGTACCTCGCCCTCACGGTGATCACTACAATTGGCTGGGCATCAAGTGCAGAGAGCAACCAGCTTCCACTACGCGCTTGGTAGGTATCTCCTTGGTTATCATCAGCATACATACCACTTAGAAGACGTGGTGGCCGAGTGGATAAGGCCCTTACCTTGCGATCTGATGGTCGCGGATTCGAATCCCGGTGGCAGTCATGCGTAAATGGGTTTTTTCGGTTGAAAAAATATATGTATGCATCCCATGTTCTCGCAACGGTGAAGGAAAACAACCGGCATGTCGTAGAACCTAAAACATCGTGTCATGTTCTAAAACATGTGTCGAGTGCACAAAAGGAGCCTCTACGAAGCGCAATTGAAATCCTTTCACCACACTGGTTCGAAGGAACTAGTGACACGATAAGAAGAAGACCGTACCACTAACACAAATAAAGAAAACAAAATAAATAAAAAACAGATGCGTACTTAAGGCCCAGAATTCCAAGAGCCTTTATCTCAGGAAGGTCAGATATCGACAATGATTGCAGGTACCCCTACGATACGTCAAAGTCGCCAGCCTTCGAGGTAACCTACATCCACCAGGTGACAGCCCTGTTCATAGCGGCGTACTTGAACGTGGGCAAGGACACCCTGGTGACATCGCTCATAGCGCAGTACCGGTGCCGGCTTCAGCTTCTCAACCTCTCACTGAGGACTCTATGTAGAGGGGTCAAGGTTTCTGATAAGGTGCCTTTTCTCTATTTATTTTATTGGTCCTCTTCGATCGGTTCTTACTAGCTTATAGTGTAGTTGGTAGCAAAAGAACATTACCCATTACTGAATCTGCTTTACCTTCATTTATCCAGAACTATTTCAATTTACATATCAGTTATTTGGTTTCCATAGTACAAGCTTGCTTAGTTTAGGGTGGTGTGAAATGTCCATACGCTATTTATTTATTTTCAGAAAATGTTTAGTCCAGAACAAGAGCTGCTAGTGTGGGCCCGTCTCCGAGAATGCGTATGCGAACACCAGGTAATTTCAGTAACTTGACATGTTTTAGTGAAGTAGGTATACTATTTTGTTTCTACTCGATTATGAGTTTCTTAAAATTAAGCATGGTATGGAGCCACACTTAAAGCGTGAAGACTAGAAAAAACGTTCTACTGAAGATAAGAGATCACGCCTCTACCATAGCTGTGTCAAGAATACCTTTCTTTGACTCACAAAGTTCTTTGACTTGAAAGCCCAGGCTACAGTGCTCGTTAACCTTATCCACTGCTAACACATATACACATAAACGGACACACAAAAGCCGATAATGTGCAATATGGATTTGTAGAAGACGTTGGATTCCGTGGCGCGGCTGCAGTCCTGCTTCTCGGCGCCGACCTTCGCGCAGTTCACAGTTTCTCTGATCATCATCTGTGTCACTGCTTTCCAACTGGTTTCGGTAAGAAAAAAACTTTGCAAGAAGTTACAACAGCATACAGCACACATAAGAAACACTAAAACCAGCACTCCTACATAATGAACAGTCTGTTTAAAATATGAATATTTTCAGCAAAGTGAAAACTTGGTGCGACTGCTGTCGATGGGGACGTACCTGCTGAACATGTGCTTCCAGGTCTTCATATATTGCTACCAGGGTACCCTGCTTTCTGAAGAGGTAATCGTTTTAACTCTGGTTAGGATTTAAGCTCGCCTTTCTACTTGATCTTTCCATGTGTATTTTATGTTGATTTACTTGCGTCTCCTACAGGATGCCGTCTAGATGGTAACCAATACTTTTACAAGCAGCGGGCGCTTTTGGCGGTGATGTTGCGCTGTCGGAGGCGGGCTTGGGTCACTGCGGGGGGGTTTACTGTACTCACACTCACTACTTCCATGTAGAGTGAGGAGCTAGCGGGGGCGGCATACCAGAGCCAGTGGGTGGCGTGCTCGGCGCGGCTGCGGCGGGCGCTACTGGCGGTGATGGTGCGCTGCCGGAGGCGGGCCCGGCTCACTGCGGGAGGGTTCACGGCACTCACACTCACTACTTTCATGTAGAGTGAGGAGCTAGCGGGGGCGGCGTACCAGAGCCAGTGGGTGGCGTGCTCGGCGCGGCTGCGGCGGGCGCTACTGGCGGTGATGGTGCGCTGTCGGAGGCGGGCCCGACTCACTGCGGGAGAGTTCACGGCACTCACACTCACTACTTTTATGGCTGTAAGTTACCACAATGATAAGACCACAGAGGAATATGAAGATATAAATTTAGACAAATATTATTACTTGCTGATGGCTGCAACTTCGCCCGCGTGTTTGAGATAAAAAGTAGCCTCTGCTGTTCTCTAGCTCATGAACTATACGCGTACTGAATTTTATCCAAATAAGTGTTGTAGTTTTGTGTGATTGTGGACCAAATATTCATTAGTTGGATAGACTTATTTACCGTTTACGTACCTTATAATAAATTATAATACTTACCCTTACAAACTTTTGTTACATAATATAATTATTATGCTTTCTCGTAAAAAATATTTGGGCTTAATTTTACTTTACTCTTAATAATACTTCATACAAATTAAATTGCTTTTATGTATTTTTCAGATCATTAAAGCATCTTACTCGCTGTTCACGCTCTTACAGCAGGTAGAAGAAAAAAAATGAAAATGAATTAAAAAAAAATAGAAAAAGAGTAGAAAAGACCAAAAATAAATAAAAAATAAATAGCACATTGCACATGATTGCACATTAGAATGTTTTGCAAACATAAATTTAGGTATACTTATCTATATTTTATCTATAAGTACATATACGTTAATCATAAAATAAAAATATTTAAAAACTAGAAATAATATGCACCAAAATTGCATGTTTGGTCATAATATTAAACAGTTATGGAAATAAAACGTTGTCTTTTTTATTTACTTTTCTTTTGATTGTTTAATTGTACCACAATGTTTGTCTGTAATTGAAGAGTGGTTGTGAAAATGTCAATCAAATACCAGGTTGTAGAGCTACGTAACAATTTCTTAAATGTATCTATTTATTTCCAAGGAATAGTCAGCATTTTTTACAAACAATTTACCTACTAGACCCCTTACCTCAGTTTTTGGCAAAATATGAAACTACCAATCGGTAGGTTACGCAGTGCTTACTACAAAAGTATACTCCTTAGTGCACTGCATACCACTTAATGTATACCATAAGCCTAAATCTCTAAATGCATACAGATTACCAACAGATCGTTAAAGCTTCGTATACGTTCTTGACGGTGCTGCAGGAAATTGAAGATATTTAAAGCACTACAAAGCGTTCATCACTGATACAATAATAATTAATTTAATGATTTGCTTTAATTGAATAGCTAAATAATAGCACTCTTTGATCACTTAAAACTGACTAAACATTTCTTAGATTTAAAAGAGATTTCTGTATTGCAATCTGATACTTAGTTCTCGTTTCGCTAGTATTATTTTTCCAAGTAGTGGGAAAACATAAACCACTTTTTATCACTATTTATCTTTCTATTATATCTGTCCTGTGACAAAATATCCACATGCATGACTAGTGATACATCCGCGATAGGACCCGCATGGCTCCTATCTGATACGCCAGTGACAAACGACAGTCGACTGGATAGGAAAGACTTATTATTATTAATTCATTTATTTCAGACAAAACATCCATAGTACACGTAAAATATGTTAAAAGATAACTTAAAAACTACAAATAAATGTCAAAATTGAATAAATTATGAATAAAATCATGAATAACAGTTTAAAAAAAAAATCTAATCTAAATAAAAATGAATTTTAAAAATATTAATTTAATTTATTCAATATTGGACTGCACCCAGCAATACTTGCATCCGTCTGTTTTGGATGGGGCAGTTTGGACTCGACACAATCATCTATTATTTATTAGCATAATAACCAGCCATGACCATTCTCAAAGACATAGGCATAGCTCTACGTTGATAGGATAGGAGTATTCTTCGGGCAAGCCAAGGTAGTATTAGAGCGGTTTCAGCTAGCATATTATAAAAAGCTTTTCCGATCAAAGATAGCCTGGCTCGTCTTATTTTGTGTCCGAAAATTGCAGTCAGTTTACAAATAATCGGGCAAAATGACAAGACCAGAGAGAGATATCTAGGACTAGGTCCAATCAGACTGCGACTTCCAGGAACCGGCAAAACATATTTGGTCCGTCTTGTGTGGGGCAAAACTGTGCCACGCCGTTAATAGTTTGTGGCCAAAATATTTATCCCCAGCGGTAATCGGTTTGTCAATCTACCTATAGGTAAGACTAAAGGAAGGCCTTTCAACTTGCTTATTCGCGAGTTTCCACAACTTGCAATAAAATACTCCAGCGTTGAAAGTAACACGGTTCGCCCATTACTCGAGTTAGCCGGAGATCAGATCAGCCATGGGGTGATTGGTCAAATCAGCGCGGATCAGGCACGAGGCGGGGCGCATTATTTATTTATTTTTTTGGAATATTAGGGGGTGTCCAGATAGTTTTTAAAGATTAGTTTTTTTCGACTGATGAAATTATTTTTTTAAGTTGTATTTTCGAAGTCGAACTTTGCACTTGACTTGAACACACGCACGCAATCTAAGAAGAAAACGTGGCAAGTGTGTTAGACCGCCACACCAGTTTCGCGGATTCAATTCCCGCTTCAGGTCAAACATTTGTGTGATGAATATCGGTCTATTTGTCTTGAGACTGTGTGTTTTCTATGTATATACTGTGTTAGTTTTTGTTTATGCAAAACCTGAAATTAGTTTGCTCAAAATCGATAACCAAGTTAAAAAAAAAACCCTGTTTAATTTTGAAAAATATCTCAAAAACAAAAAGATTTTTTTTTTGTGAGTAGAAAAGGAAATAAAATAAACGGGGCTCAGCTTTTCATAAACAAAAACTAATCGTAGGTATACATACGGTTAGTTTTAGTTCAGTAATTTAGCGCAGGAGTAGGTTCTCCATGAAAAAGGTAGGGCAACACATTATGGATTATCTCGGTGAGTTCTAGAATATATTTTTTTTAATATTTTCGAGATTATAAAAAAAATATAATAAACGGGTATCGGCTTTCGCATAAACAAAAACTAACCCAGTATTTACAAAAAAAGTAAATAAGTATTTCAGTTATCTTATTCTCATAGCACAAACTCATTATAACAACACAACACATTATATTACCTACCTACCTACCCAACTACCCATACTCTCGACGCCTTGTAATAACAGTAAGATTTTTTTTCATAGTTTTCATGCGTCCTAACCTTAGTAAAAAATATTCCATCGTCAATATGGCACTTGTTGCTGGGGGCGTGTCGCCCCGCCCCAGCACCAGCCTCCAGGCTGCAGCATCAGGTCCGGCACTCGCACCGCGGCAGCAGAGCAGCTCGTCACGCCGTCACGTCGTCACATCGTCACATCGTCACGCCACCGCTCCACGCAACATGACCTCCTTACTCAAGTTCGACATGCGGCTCCTCTCGCCGGAACGCTGACGATTACTTCATAAGGTCAGTAATTCTGAAGCAATGATGTTCCATTCATCTATCATAGTGATCATTTTCACCAACTGCCTAATTTGTGAGCTACGCGTCCAGGGTTCTGTAACTTTTAAAGGCTTTTTTACATTGCTCTAAGAAAGTGCCTAATAGTTTTATCAGAAAAAAGAAGGAAAAATACAGGCGATCTTGTTATATTTTTCTTAGAAAAATCCATGAAAACCAAATTAATTTAGAAACTTTCATCCACGATCTACTTCAATAGCTGCTATCGGCAGACAGATCTTAATCAAACACGAAAAACAGAACGTAATTTTGCAGGTCATTAAAAATCGGTTTAGCAGTTTCAGCATGCGTAATTGAGAAACAATCAATATAAAAATGTATTCATCCTCACAAACATTTGAATTTATAATAATTAGTGGGATACGATTTAAAAAATGCCCTAATCGTAAATTAAGGTTTCATTTTCACCTTCTCTTTGTATGAATATGTATACGTATAGGGTTTCTTCTTTTCCAATTTTTTTTAACCAACGTTTGGATCCACCGGTTCAACGCATATCTACCTACCGCATTTCAGCGCTACAAAGCGTTACAAACTTAAATGCAAAACTAAATTTATTAATGCTTTAAAATAAAATACAAACTCTCGAATTTATCATGTTAGTGAGCTTTTTTCTGAGACGCGATCATAAAGGCATGCATGCTCAGGCTCAGGCATGTTTACGGACGCTCAAACAGATGACTTCCACGCCATCCTACGCAAGAGAGCCGCCTCACTGCTGAGCCGTGTCCGCGGCAGCACCAACGCCATCCTTCGCGTCGTGGCAGAACGGGTTGATTGTCCCATACTTGATCATTTAGTCAGGCTTCATGTTGCATAATGTGTGTTTTATTTTTATTTTTATATATATATATTTTAATTTTTATATATATATTTTTTTATGTGTATGTGTGTTCCCTGATTGTTTTTGTACCTAATTTTCTAAGTTTTTATGGACATTTTGACAATTTGAATTTGAATTTGAATATAAAATAAGAACTGAAAGATCTCTACCTGCTACCCTTTTAACATTTATCTTATCTGCCCCAGTATTTCGTCGGAACTGTTACAAAGGATACCTTGAGTCTTCCTTCCCCGTCTTTCATAGATGTTTCCTGATATTATCGTCAGAAGTCGAAATCCTAAATCTCCCAAAAACTCAACGTCTTTAAGCTTTTTAAAGCATTTTGGAGTATAAAGCCGAAAAAAATATATCCGGCCATAAAAACATTTTTGAAATTTGAACACAAGGTATCTTCAAATACCGAAAGATATTTTGCTGGTCGAGATTATAGATCAATCTTAAATAAGCCTTCAACTTACATTAGAGCTGGTCACGGTGACCGCAGGTATGGCAAACTGCTATCAAAGTTTGATACACTCCGAAACAATATTAGGAGTGTCTTTGGGTGATTGACAAAGTTCGCACTTTGCTTAGATTAGGGAGTTTGCTTCCTGACCCACTATCGATGTTCCCATGTGTTCGAAAACCTAACATAGGATTAGCAAGCAATTTACATACTAAATGGCACTTAGGTATCTATTTGTGCGTCTATTTAGGTACTAATTGGCGACCAACGCAGCAAAACAAATTAATTAAACTACCTGGCTACCAAAGTAGGTTTGAAATAGCCATTATCTACCTAGGTATACAACATAATATTTAATAAATAATCGCATGATAAATCACTGATATAATATTTGATTTAGCTAAATATGATATTTAGGCGTTAATTCACAATAAATATTCGCACCCAGTGTCTCCAAAAAAATTAAATATTACTGTTTTTAAGATTTTCAGAGATTTTTTAAGATTTCTAAGTTTATTTCACATTTAAGTATAACATTACAGTAACTTTTGCACAAAAAAAATCGTTATAAATATGAAAAACTAAAAAAAATCATTATAAATATGAAAAACGGATTTATCTAGAAGAACATAGCAAAAACACAAATACACAAAAAATAGGACAAATAAAATACGAATAAGTAGTAAGTAAAAAAACAAAAAGAAAAAATAAAATAAACTACTAGAGAATATAAAAGTATTAATCTAACTTCTTTGCCTTCTTCTCACCGCTCAATATTCATTAACCAATTTGTTTAGCGTCGCTGCGAGTCTGATTTGAGTTACCAATAGCGAGACTAAATAATTACATCAACTCCGTCTTTCAAGTCAAGAAGCAGGAAAACCAATCAAATCAACGATACGACCAATGTTTCTGAGTTGGAAACACGACTGATCCGCTAAGTGAATACTTTACATTTTTTGTGATCTTTTTTCTTTTTACAACTTTATACCTCACTTTATATCTTTATACCTCAATCAATATAATTTGGGTGTCTTCAACGCAAGACTGAATGGGATTATTCTAGGTAAGCGTGCTACATCGTCGACCACATCGTCACTTACCATCAGGTGTGATGGTGGTCAAACGCAAGCCTATAAATAGTAAAAAAAAAAATATGTTTAACCTAAAAAAATTAAAAGGTATAGTGACTTCCCACCATCAGTTGGATAACATCCCACTATATGTGCGTGCAGGCCTGTTATTTCCAAATAATAAGAATCATTTTAAATAAATATATGTATGAAGTTCACCAGCTTTATTTCTAGTCACAATGTAGTACATTGAAAATGCGCCAAAAAAAGGGATCTAAATTAGCTAACTTCTAGTAGGTACATTTTGGTCAGTTTTGCAAATTTTTGAAACAGAGAAGGAACAACGCTAGAATAATATTATAGTAAGAATTACTAGGCTTTTTCATAGTAAATCCATCGTAAAAAGTAACAAAAAATATTTTAAAATAGTGAAATTTCATTTTTATTGACGAGGTGTCTGAATTTTTTTTGTCCTATCTTACGACTCCATCTTTATTTGATACTGTCTATCTTGGTGTTCTATAGGAACACCGTTATTCATCTATGTCACTAGTAGATATAAACCTATTTTGATTTAAGCTTAAAAACACTTTTAAGAATCGGTTCATTCGGTTTAGAGCTACGATGCCAGAAAGGCATAAAAGCTTTATACATAATCTTCTTTCCTTCTTAGTTTTTACGGATTCCGACGGCCAATGAAGGTTCTAATTATTCAGCCACAAAGGGACGCAATCCTAGTGTGGTATGCATGGTGCATAACTCCGTAGAAACCTTCCCGTGCCGCACATTGTCGACATCAAAATACAGTCCTTGATATGATTAAACTGACTCGTTCTAGTAAAATCAAGCTACGGGTGGTAAAAATAAAAGATGTAAAATTGAATTTCTATTTCCTTTCGATATTCTGTCCAGTTTGAAAAGTACGGCTAGTGAGATTATTGAGCTTTCGAGATCGACCATTAAAATATCTAAAAGTAGGGTCCTTTAAAAAAATATATACGAATCTCTCGAGAGCGCTATTGATTTCAATTTGTATTGTCATCAAAATAAACGTGATTGAAAAATATCTGATGGTGTTTTCCAAACTCGACACAAATACAGCACAAACCGAAACCAGGACGAGAAGGAGCCACGGCAAACATTTGTCGAACTCAAAGCAATTATCTCGTAAATTCCTTCAGAGTGATTCGGAAAACGTAGGTAAGTAGTTTTTTGGTGATGAACACTTTATTTGTGACGGCAAATTAACAAACCTTTCGAAGGTTTTGCAAAAAAAAAAGGTTTATTTGTAAAATACGTTGCACTAAACTTTAGTAAAGTCTTTAATGACTAAAAACTAACATAATCTCATATACTCGTAGCTTTTAATCATAAAGTTCTGTTGTACAATAAAGTATTAATCTATCTAACTAAACCAACTAAGGTAATTATTAAACACTTACCTACATGTACATGTACATGTACATATACGTATTTGTCATACATTGATAATATTTATCTCAAAGGGTAATATTATTTTATAAAAAATTATATTTATTCATTTTGATGAAAGAAAAAGACTGGAGAAAACTGATTGACTTTTTAATAACATTTTTTTTCAATTTGTATTGTATTTTAATGCGACTTCTGTTTGTTTTTCTTTGATTGAAAAAGTTTTAAAAAGATTTAACCGTTTATTTACAAAGGATCCGATCAAACCATTCTGTTTTTTTACAGTCGAGTATTGTATAATTGACGCTAAAAGTATTACTTTGCTGTAGAAAAATGCCTATAAAATGGTTTAAAGCGCAGATTTTCGCAAGATCTGAACCGATGCCCAAATAAATTCTTTAGATCGCAATGTAAATGATGTGTCTTTGCAGCAGTTGGAATGAATGATAGCGAAAACTCTCATTTTATGGACTATAACATCTGAATGCCTCATAAAAAGCACACGCAACCTTACAGAATCCTTACGAATGGAGATCACATTATTTTGTGTTACAAAGGGTTGTGAAATTGTAAGAGTTGCGGCAAAATTAGTTTTTTGACTCTATTATCCTGAAACAGAATATTGAGTCTTATAGAAAAATATCGAACAAAAGGGACAGACGAGAATTTCCCAATTTTCAAATTATGTCTTTCAAATTTCTGTCCAACATTTTAGCACTTTTCGACATTATGTAGCTGTACTATGTAATATTATTATTTATTCTTTGGCTGTACTGCGTACTCGTACTTCTCCGTAGTACTTAACTTTTCAATTGGAAAATGATTTTAACAAATCTTCTTCAATATGGTTGTGTTCATTCAGCGGTTATTTATACAAACCGCAACTGCTCTATCTACGTCTGTTCAACTGTTCTCTTTTTTTCTTCAATTAAGTGTGTCTATTTTCATTACCTCTGCTCCCACATTGCATTAGCTCTAAATAATATAGTCTGATGCGAAATGTTAGAGAGGTACTCATAGCTATTATCGCTAATTGGCAAATAAAACGGTAATCCACTGGATTACATTGTTTTTAGAGTCTTGGGAATTGAAACAGTTTGTTGTCAGGTTGTCAGGTTGTCAAAAAGCTTCCAAATGGATTTTCATTTAAATTGACATTCATATAGAAACTATGTAGTCTTCTTTTCAATTTTGAGAACTTATGTTATGACCTTTATGCCTACTTGCACCAAACTGTCAAAGCTCCTAAGCAATTACTTTTCTTGCTTGCCAATTCTTAACGGTCCAAATGCAGACCGTTAAGAACTGTCAAGCGAGTTAAGTAATTGCTTAGAAACTTTGATAGTTTGGTGCAAGTCGGTATTAGGTACATAGGTAGGTATACTTCATTCAATGCTACAATAAATTAATAAATGCACTACAACAGATGAATTGTATATTATTAAATTAATTTATTGTAACAACTGATTAAAATGTTGATGAACAAAGTTTAATTAATATTATAATTAAAAAACTAGCCTACCTAAATAATAACTATCCTGGTTTTATAACCCTTAATTATTATAGAAAAACTCAAAACAGAAAATTTTGTTCATGTGGCATCGCTAATACCTACAATAAAATAGCTGCTACATAGATTCCTATTAAATTTGTATCGTTATGGTTTTTCTATTTTTTCGAAATTTTAGCTTCATTATTTTGACTTCTCAAATAATGAGTCCTCCAACCAAGTTCGCAAGGGTCACTTTTCATTACTTTTATTTGCAAAGCAATCTGTTCGCTAGGCGATGTTTGCGGGCCGCGGCCAACTGTTGACATCCCCTGAAACCCTTGACAAACATCGTAAATTGTGCGTGCTCTTCGTAGTTCATTTAAAAATTCTTTTAAAATCTAACTGTACTTTATTTACCACGTTTTTATAACAATTTTCACTAGATTTGTTATTTATGATCACTGGAGACATACCAATTTTAAAAATTATTTAACAAACATAACCAGCATTGAAGAACCGGACGCGGCTACGAGAGCGGTTTCTGGTTCTTCAATATTAGTATATTTAATAAGGTGAGGACGTGGTGGCCGAGTGGATGAGGCCCTTACCTTGCGATCTGATAGTCGCGGGTTTGAATCCCGGTGGCAGTCATGCGTAAATGGGTTTTTGCGATCGAAAAAAAATCTATGTATGCATACCACGTTCTCGCAACGGCGAAGGAAAACATCGTGAGGAAACCGGCATATCGTAGAACCTAAAGTTCGAAAACATGTGTCGAGTGCACGAAAGGAGCCTCTTCGAGGCGCACTTGAAATCCTTTCACCACACTGGTTCGAAGGAACTAGTGACACGATAACAAGAAGAATAATGTAGCTAATGTTTAAAATTCTTTGACACTGAAAGGGCTTTGCCGATCGCTAGTCTGAATTGAGCCTTAATCCCAACAGTGGGCGATTTAGAGCTGTTCTGATGAAGATAGGCAGCTACAGAGGGGCAGATACATATTGTAGAAAACCAACTACTTATTCCAAGTATAAGCAGAGTAATATTGTAGGGGGAGAGTCCAGGGCCGGAGCGGCGCTGCGGGGAGAGCGAAACCGAGATGCCCCCGCCGGACGCGCCCTCCGCGCCCCCGCCCGACCCGCCTGCCGCCGCACCTGTGAGTACAACTCCTAGCCTGCAGCACCCAGCTTGTCCTATCCTTTTCCCTTCGTATAAGCCAGGAGCCAGCAATCGTATTCAACACGGTCAGAAATTTAAGCCTCCCAATGATCCAATTGGGTAGTTTGCGTCGCAAAAAATCACTCTTCATAGCCAGAGCTTATCCTAACCTAATGATATTTCTACCATACAGATGACTCACATATTTGTAAGATATATAATTCTCCGACTTTAGTTAATAGATTGTAACGGGTATTACTACTTGTACTTGTTTTTTTATATACCCACTGGAGTTCGTGACTACCCGGGTTGATTCTTCCGACAGGCAATTCCCATTTGTATCATCTGCACAATAATCCACCGCATTATAGAATGGGATGGTGCTTTTTGTAAGATGGCCAAACCAGCTAGCTCTGCCGCATGATTGTCAATTCAATTTAATCGTTTATTGGCCAAAATTTTACATTGCATGTACTCTGGTAAGTCATTAATTGATTACAATGGGAAATAGTGATCATCCAAATAAGTTTAAAAAAATATTTTCTATATCTACCAATGTAGAAAATATTTGTTCTTTATATATTTGTCTGACTTGTTTTCCCTCCACGTGTTTGTCAATGCCCATACTTGTTCTTGTGACTCCTGTGCGATCAGCCGCCGAAGTCCCGCGCGATGGTGGTGTCGCTGACGCCGCCTCGTGAGCGCGAAACCTGGGCTAAGAAGGCGGAGTTCCTACTGGCCGTGGTGGGCTTCGCGGTCGACCTCGGCAACGTGTGGCGGTTCCCCTACATCTGCTACCAGAACGGCGGGGGTACGTACTACTTGATATATTTTCTTAGTTTATTACCCGACTGCCACGGAAGGGTTATATTTTTCGCGCGTATCTTGTATGTATGTATGTATGTAAATTTCTGGGTTACGTCGTATCTTCCAAACAGCTGGGTGGATTTCGGATTCGTCTCAATCACCGAGTGTTCTTAGATAATAGAATATAATAGTAAGTCGTTAAGTAATATTTTTTTTTACCAAATCCATCGAGTAGGTTATCAGAATGAATGTATTTCAAAAGAGATTACAAAAATAAATGTAAGATATATGTTTACTTTTAATTTGGAATAATAAATTGATAATGAATGTATAATTGTTTCGCAGTCGGGTTTTCAGTTTCTTTAAACTTTAAGCTTGTTTAGATGTTACTGTCTAGGATAGTAAAAGAGATAAAAGATTTTTATTTTGCACGAAACACGGTAGGTTAGATAGTAGGTAACAGAGTATGTACATACATGTCTCACCAAGAACTGGCATACAAAATATTCGCGTACAAACGCAAAACAAAATTACAATGTGAGTATCAGATTAGTACTCGTAGATAGGTAGGTATACTTTATTATTTTATTTAAGAAATACTATTGTATCAGACAAATAAACACTTCTATTTTAATGTGAATCGACACCGCAAACAGTCTTATTTTCGAAGCTCGATCAGGGGCATTATTCTGATATATCCTAAATCTCTCATTGATTCAAATCCCAAATATGAAGTTGGATTTTCAAGCCATCAGAAGGCAAGCAACAACACATGGACTCATTTTTTGACGGCAGAAGAGAAAACATCAACCTACACTATGGAATTTGACCTCTGTCTGTAGTAAGAATGTCAAGCCTGCCTGCAAAACTTTCCGCTCAATGAAGCCTGTCTGCGCAGGTGCATTCCTGATCCCCTACTGCGTGATGCTCCTGTTCGGAGGGCTACCCTTGTTCTTCATGGAGCTGGCGCTGGGGCAGTACCACCGCTGCGGCTGTCTCACGCTATGGAAACGGATCTGCCCTGCTCTGAAAGGTGAGGACTCGAGGCATCTTATTATTTTTCTGTGTTTCCCTACAGTTAATGATAATAATAATAAAGTAAACCAGTACCTAAAGAGGCTCTCGCTTGGTGGCTGGGTCAAGGGCCAGATACAAAAGGCGGTACTTTTGGAGTCGGCTCGCATTGTGAGAAGGTTCCTCACTCCGCAGCCCTAGCCACCAGCCGCTTGGGCTCTACTCCGCGGCTGGTGGTCCACCGTTTTTATATATTTTTTACAATATTATTTATAAGCTGTTTATTGAAATAGTTTATTTTTTTATAATATTATTGTAAAAAATATATTTTTATGAGAAAAAAAGATAAACAAATGATATAATAATAATAAGGTTTGGACATTTCACAAAACGCCATTTGGCCCCAAACTATGCAAGCTGGTACTATGGAAACCAGATAACTGGTAACATACATAGAAAACATCAGGAGTCAAGATAAACACCGATGTTCATCACACAAGTGCTTGTCCTGAAGCGGGAATCGAGCCCGTGACACAAGCGTGGCAACACACCTACCAATTATGCCGTCAAAATTAAATCATCCTTGCGTCGTATTCCTCAATGATAAGGGTCATGACTCCTTCCAAGGATCACTTTTTCTCTGAAAATTTAATTTAGTTTAATTTTATGTAATTTATTAATGATATGTGATATGAAATATGGATCTCTAGTAGTCTGAAATAAAATATTTTTATTTTATTAAACACAACGCCATCTAGCCCCAAACTAAGCAGAACCTGTACTATGGAAACCAGATAACTGATCCAATACTTATAAACTTTTTCTATTGTAAATACATACATAGAATACATAGAGAACACCCAGACTCAGGACGAACACCGATATTCATCGCACTAATGTTTGCTCTGAAGCGGGAATCGAACCCGCGACACTCTGCGTAGCAGTCCAACGCACTTGCCACTCGACCATCTGTGTCATCATTTACAATTAAATACCTTCCTACTAATATTATAAACGCGAAAGTTTGTAAGTTTTGATGGATATATGTTTGTTACTCTTTCACGTAAAAACTACTGAATGGATTTTAATGAAACTTTACAATAATATAGCTTATACACCAGAATAACACATAGGCTACAATTTATAAAGATACATATTGTGTGAATTGTCCGCTAATCGAAATACTAATCCTGCACAGACGAAGTCGCGGGCACCAGCTAGTTACTAAATAAATACCGGAATAGCCAACAGTTTAGATCCACAATACTTCGTAAGCTAAGTGATTGTCGCAACACTGTCTCGCGGGAGAAGCTTTATATTGGTTGAAGATGGGCTCTCAACGTAATGCTCGTTGGTATCGCTAAACCGTTACAATGGTCGTTACCAATCCTATGGGAGCTTGGATAATTTCGCTTTTCTATTCATAACATTGATATCGAAGGATTCGTTTTATTGTCAAACAGTTCTTTAAAAGCTTTTATTTTTATTTTTTATTTATTTTATTTATTGGTTCACCAACAGTTTTTACATGAGTAAATATTTATTTAACAATAATATTGTTTATTTTTTTTTAGTTAGGTGCATGGAAAACCAGTTATAGGTGGACATAGCTTGTTATTATGTTTTTAGTTGTGATAAAAAGAAGGAAACCTATTACTAATTATAATTATATTAAGTTAAGGCAAATTAGTAAATTAGTATAAGACTATATAGATATTACACGATTTAGTTACTTTTAAAGATAATTATCATGATTAATGATCACCATTTTATAATTTGTAATATTTAGTGAGTTGTTTTCTATTAGAACAAATTTTATTTACAAGGAAGTCCGATTTTAGTATTCCATAACAAAACCGTAAAAACGGAACACTTATAAATCAATCTCTTCACATTATTCGTAGACCACCTACGCCTCGTAGACCACCTACGCCGTAGAGGCCACTCCGTAGAAGCTACGTCGTAGAGCTATGCCGTAGAGGTAACGACGTAGATGCTACACCATAGAGGCTACGTCGTAGAGGCTACACCGTTGATTCTAAGCCGTAGAGGCAACGCCCGCCCGCCTAGAGACTATCCGTAGTTTCTACCCCATCGTAGAGTTTAGGCATAACAAAAATATATCAGTGTGATAACAGTGAATAATAAACTCTATTTAAATAGCCAAACTGAACCTAGTTTTCCAAAGTTGGTTACTTACCTACCTTTATCTTCGTAATAATCTTCACCTTATTAGCCTAGTGGATGCACATTCAAATTGCAAAGTAGATACCAACCCTACATTTGTACCTATACTGACTACTACTGTACCGTCCGTATAACTAAGTAGGTAGGTATAAAGACTGGATCGTTTGTATCTTATAAATATACAGAAGGCAATGCTTTTAACGCCGAGACAAATAGTGCGAGAGTGGATGAAACCCTGGTTAAAATGTATGAAACTTGTCCCGGGTCAAGTGAAGAACCGATCGTTCCACGGACAGTGGGAGGGCTTGGTCAAGGATTTCTAAAAGATTCGCGGTAAAATGTATAAATCTGTTTTGAATCTTGTGTTTTTTTGACTGGGATGATGAATTAGACAATCCAGACATAGTGTTTTATAGATTTTAGTAGGACTACAGCCCACGGCTTCGTTCGTATGGAATTGGATTAGTCTATAATAAGTATAAGTCCCTTTAAAAAAAATGTGTGTTCGTTCAGTGCAAAATCTATTTTAAATGTGTGAGTACCGTTCGCGTCTATCTATTCTGTAAAGATAGATAGAAAATGCTTTGTTGCACAAAGTAAAAAGCAAGTACATGGGCGAACTTAATGCTAGTTATCAGCTCTTCCAGCTAACATCTGCGTATTATGAGATATGGTAGTTCTAGATGTGTGATTGATGAAAGAAAATAATATAATGTTTTTTTTTTTTTTTTAAATTTTATTCTTGGGACAGCAAACAGCTGCAATATACATTTTACTTATCAGTTATAACATCTTAAGCATATTAAATTATCTTTTTAGTAACATTTACGATATTATACAAAATACACTAATAAATAATAAAATGCTCAAGTATTCTTATGTATGCTTATGAATATGTATTTATCCATCCATCCTAAACATCCTTGTACTTACGAGTATTTAACTTTACCATCTTGTTTTCACGATCGTACCTGTATTAAATATTTATTTACACACTACTAACTAAATGCTTATGCCTACATGCACCAAACTGTCATAGACCCTAAGCAATGACTTAACTCTCTTGACAATTCTTAACGGTCAGAATCTGTACTGTTAAGAACTACCAAGCGAGTAAAGTAATTTCTTAGGGACTTTGACAGTTTGGTGCAAGTAGCCATTAATCTTCTTTTCTGATTTCTAAACTTCGAAGAATCTTACACATTCATGATATTAGTGGTATAGAACCTTAGATCTGTGAGTAAAGAGAAAGCCCGCGGCATTTAGCACGGAAGCGGCCGTCAATGAAGTGAACTGCTAATATTTGCACCGCGGATCAGGGTGCCGCCTTTCCATTCCACATTTTATGTACGAATAGCTTACCTTCATACTAATTCGAAAGTTGAAAATAGTATTTGCTACGGCAATTCTCATTAGATTTTTAAATAATTTGAATCATTTGCGCCTCGAGTCGTTCGCCGCGTAATGGTACGTAGCATTTAGGTGTTTGATTTATAAGACCTTCATGGAACAGGTGTTATGTGTCACCAAGAGGGCGCAGACTGATTTTCGCACCCCGTCGTCCTATATGGTTAAGACAACCCTGACAGAGGCTAGTCTTGTAGTCATTTTATAACAAACTAGTTGTCTATAATAAATATATTACCGCCTACTCGCCTTTTTTTAATTCTAAGGCATTTTTAAATATAAAAATATCTTTATCTTTGGGTCTATGGCGCCTGTAGCAAATTCAGGTACTACGTGCTCATAAAATCCGAATCTTTCGATATAACAAAAAATCAGAAATCATAAGAAATGCTGATGCAGCCAATAGATCACGGAGTTTCGGAGCGGCGGCGACCCGATCCGACCCAAGTTTTGATTTGACCAATCACAGTTTAAAAGATCCTCACAACTACAAAACGTAAATTCGACATCGAAAAGTTCAGAAGTTAGTAAGACAGGTAACGGTTGAAAAGATTTAACACTTATAAAAATATCACAAATTGTTTCTCTCTTGGCTTAGACTAAAATTGGGTTTTACTTAAAACTTTTACTTACTATAAAGGTTTTACTTAAGTAACTTAGGTATATTTAAGCCGCCACAAGAAAACAGAAATCTTTATTAAACACCCTTATCAGTTATCACTCACTCACTCACTCGTTCCCAGCCTCGTATACATCATCATAATCACTGAACGACGCCATTCCATATTTATGGCGGGAATCGAACCCGCTTCCCTCCCTTTATCAAGCGATCTTTGCTACTAGGAATGTGTTGAGCAATGATCAAGAATCAAGAATCAAGAAACATTTATTGTATAAAACTGTGCACAAAGATCTTAACATATTTTAGTAGGAAACAACAGTTTATCCTGATAGGACATACAATGAGATAGGTACTTACAACTAAAATGAAGCTTTTATTGTTTATAGTATTTGATGATTAAATAAGTACAAATCTCTCGGCTTTGCTTGCGTGGAACCGAGATGAAATACGAGTACGTATGTAGTATTGGAATGGAAATACGATGCAATGATTTGGTTCCAAACTTTACATCAAAGTAGTTTAAACTAAAATTGATTTATTATTATTTTTTATTTTACTTTAACAAAAACGGCTTACACCAAATTATACTAATTAAAGAAGAGTTTACATTTTTGTCAAAAGATTAGGTACATAATTAAAACCTAAAAAGTCATAAAAATAATCAATAAATATAAAAAATAAAATTAAAAATTAGTTAACATTAGTTTTTATATTTTCTTATACAGAACTGATAGGGTGATAAACCAGTGTTTATCATGTGACTATAGGTATCAATTTCACCAGAGAAGCATAGGTACCTTATATTGTATCATCATGGTAGGTCCAATCAAAGCGGCTACTATGTAGAACTGTCGTAGATATCCTCAATCTACGACTCACAATTTGTTGATGAGTTGTCGTTGAACGCAATCTAAACTTATTACGGACGCGATACGATGTCATTTGATTACCACTCGACAGATGGCGTTGATTCGATTTTCAACATGGCGTCTTGGATACGTACAAGTTGACGCGAAGTTTAGTGATAATTAATTTGATTTGACTGTGCGAAGGTTTATTAAGAGCTAATAAATGGTGAAATGTTGTTTTATTCCTTTGAACAGCTGTGATGCGGATATTCTAGAGCAAATGAAGATATATTTATTGATAACACTTTTGTTACTACCCTACTTTCGTTATTTTTTTTTGGCATTTGACTTTTTGGACGAAACAAAGCTACATCTAATTGATAACCCATAAGAAACTTAATTTTATACCTAGTTCAATAAAAATTAAATTTTATTGGTAAAAGAAAAAAACTGGGAATAGACTTGTGGAGTTAGAACGTTTGCTTAACTTTTTAAGAACTTCATTATCACGCTTTATTTCCAAAATTACAAGAATCCCAACACCTAAATCATACCTTATGCTCAGACTTCATATAACAGGTGTAGGCTACGCAATTTGCATGATCGACATCTACATGGGGATGTATTACAACACCATCATCGGCTGGGCGGTGTACTACCTCATCGCCTCTCTGGCCTCCATCAACTCTGAGCTACCCTGGACGAGCTGTAACAACGAGTGGAACACGCCCCTTTGCTCGCCCGTCACCGCCCCGCAGATCAACCCTAACGCTTCTACGCCGGCGAAAGAGTTCTTCGAGTAAGTTTGAACTCTTTTCATGACCTGGTGATCTCTGATAATTTATTAAAGTTTTAAGAGTTCCATCACTAGAGGCGTATCCAACACCTACTGCTTGAAAAGCCCTCAAACACTAAATAACTAGTAATCAACCCATTTTATCACTTACTTTAAATGTTGTGTATCGTAAGTCTTTTTAGCCAAGCATGTTACGAAAGAGGCACCTCTTAATTTCTGTTTTTTGTGCTAGACGGAATGTTCTGGAACAGCAGAGATCCAACGGACTGGATGACATGGGTCCGATCAAGCCTTCCCTCGCTCTTTGCGTCTTCGGAGTCTTCGTTTTGGTCTACTTCTCACTTTGGAAGGGCGTCAGGAGTGCTGGGAAGGTAGGCTCCAGAAACTATCACACCAAACTGAAAATATTTAGTAAACTTTTCCAAATTCATATTTCCCAAGAATACTGTGTCTAAATTTTCCAATCCGGTTCTGAAAATAAAACAAAAAGCAACAGATTTTGATGCCACTTTTGAGTACCTTTCGAAAATGTCGATGGAGAATAAAATAAACATCAGCAAGAAAGTAACTGGAACAGAAAGGGTTTTTGTATTGATTCATGGTCAAAATATTGTTAGGAAGGACAGGAAATTACTTCCTGTACATTTCAACATTGCCGAACCTTGTGCTTCATCCAGGTGGTGTGGGTTACGGCGTTGGCTCCATATGTGGTGCTGTTGATTCTGCTAGCGAGGGGCGTGACTCTGCCGGGGGCTACCGAAGGAATCCGCTACTATCTGACCCCCGAATGGCACAAACTGAAGAATTCTAAGGTATTTATTGATACTACACTTGTTTATGACAGTTTGTTAGAAGTTAGACAAAAAATCCAGCTCGAAGGACCATTTCTCGTGGACAAATAGTAGTGAGCTACTGAAGAAAATGGAGAACCTTCCTTGAAATAGTGCAAATAAGTATATGGATAAGATTTTGAAGCTGGTTTCTTTTTCTTTTGTGGTTGGGTATCAGGAACAGCTGTCCACTTGTCACTTTTCACGCAGATCATCAAATTCATTAAATTTATATCAGGTGTGGATCGACGCAGCCTCCCAGATCTTCTTTTCACTGGGCCCTGGCTTCGGCACCCTGCTAGCTTTATCCAGCTACAACAAGTTCAACAACAATTGCTACCGAGACGCCATCATCACATCTTCTATCAACTGCCTTACCAGCTTCCTTGCGGGATTCGTCATCTTTTCTGTTTTGGGGTAAGAAAGAACCTTGGATCCTAGATTCCTAGCCCTGATGTTTAATTCTTCGAAACATTAATTACAATAATAATATGACGACACCGTAGCTTAGTTGGTAGTGACCCTGCCTACGAAGCTTGGTGTTCCGGGTTCGATCCCCGGCCGGGGCGAATATTTGTGTGGAAAACACTAATGTTTGTTCTCGGGTCTTGTATGTGTCCATGCCACCTGTGACACAGAAAATCCTAGTGCAGGGATATGAGCGTGTGAATGTTTATTATTATTTATAATTATTAATTCAAGTGAGGAAACATTTACAGGAAAACTTAAATAGAGCTCAGCTTTGGTACCATTACTACTATATTTTTGTTCATTATTCAATCAGATACATGGCGCACGTTCAAAACAAGAGCATCGAAGAAGTGGGTCTCGAAGGTCCCGGGCTTGTGTTCATCGTGTACCCGGAAGCCATCGCCACCATGACCGGTTCCGTCTTCTGGGCCATTATATTCTTCCTCATGCTCATTACCCTGGGATTAGACAGTACTTTTGGAGGTAACGTTTTTTAATCAGATAGTCTAGACTCTAGCCCAATCTTCAGTAAAAGTCAATTCTTCTTCATTTAAAATTTCAACCAATGATTTTGCCCGGTCTTGGTTTGTTATATATATACATATTATACATATACAAGGTTTTATTCAACTTGCAATTTCGGGTAAAATCTTGAAACTTATTTTTAAAGCAGTTATCCTTACCGATTGAAATGAAGTTTTGCATATACGTTTAGTTTGGATGGCAAAGTGGCCCAAGATGGCGGACTAGTTATTTTTTGTGCACGCCCATTATATGGGTACCTACTAAATAAAAGGGTTTCTGAGATGAATACGAAAAATAAAATGCTTCGCTCTAAGCCCAAGATGACAGATTAGTTATTTTTAAGCTCACAATATATCAAATGAAAAGGTTTACTTAAAAGCTTCATGATGATGCTTCATTGGCCTTTTTCCATCTATTTTAAAGATGATTCAGGTGGCGTCGATTTGTTGAACTGTAAGGCACAAAGCTTATCATGTAATTATATTTTTATTTCGAGAAAATTCATTTTATGTTCATTGACCGACGAAAAATAGGCACTACGAGCAGTTGATGATAAATCAATCATGTAAAAATAATTACATATTTTCCATTTCTACTGGTCCGTAAGTAAAAAAAATAGTTTAGTTACAAATAATGGTGATATTCCTCTTGAAGGTCTGGAGGCAGTGACCACGGCACTCTGCGACGAGTACCCCCGAGCGCTGGGCAGGCATCGGGAGATCTTCGTGGCATTTTTGTTGCTCTTCATCTACATCTGCGCTCTGCCGACCATGACTTACGTAAGCACATGTCTACTCTAAACTATTTTAGATGATCCGTTGTAATTTTTTCGTGCATTCTTTACCTATGAAACTCGTTTTTTTCGTATTTTTTTGTCATAAGTCTCTTAGTAGGTGTTTCTACCTACAGTTGAGATCGATATCGTTCTCTAATTTTAAAGCAACGATAATATTTCCTTATTACAAGACTAAATACACCTCATACTTGGCGATCATGTTAAAAAATAAACCGAACCGTAAAACCGTGACTGATTGACAGACAACGTACAGACCAAACCACTGAAAGAAGAGACTTGAAACTTGAAGTACGTGTTCGTCAAAAGCTGAAAGTGAGTACTAAATAAGAAAAAAAAATCTTAATTTGCGGGCGTCAGCTAGTATTTTAGTAAGGACTTCTCTGCAAGGTTACCTTCATAAGAGTGAATATAAACGCTAGTCTAGTCCGATAAGCAAGGATTAGTGAGGCGTTTAATACAGCGGGTGTGGCGACTCAGCACAAAACGTTATGGCTTTATGATAGCCGACCACAGCCGACGAGCTACCCTTATCATTATATTTTTTCCTAGGAATGTACTACGCGAAATCGCTAGAACTTTACGTGACAAGTTTTACGAATTGTTATTTTTTGTAAATATATTTTATTTTCTTATGTACGCAGTATACTTATTTAGAAGTATGTAAGACTATAATCCCCTTGTACAAGAAATCTCTACAAACAGGGTACTAAAGCAACGTAGGTAGACACAGGGTGCGCATACAGTCAGGTCATCCCCTAAGTGGACATGAATAATGCAGCGGAATACATTCGCACCTCGCGATACGCCGTCATTTATCCCGTGATGCGCTGTTTCTCTTCTTGGGTTATTTATTTGCGGGATTTTATCGCATGCTTTTGGAATTACTCAGAAACAGCTAGGGCAGCCGTTAAATAATGTTTTTGGAACGGCTGTGATTTTAGGTGGGTTAGGATTATAAAGCGGTTGGTAAAGTAAAGTATTGGAGTATTTTCTCTCCTAAAAGCCGCTATCTGAACTTATTCCTTTTTGGAACTGAATTTTTTACAATTTAGATTTAAACTACCTACCTACCTGACACTCGCATCTTCTTAAACAACCTCACAAATAACTCCTTGCTTAGTGTTCACTTTCTCCACTCCGAATTTCAAGTCTCTACGCTCAGGGGTTGGCCTGTACGTTGGTCAAAGGAAATTCCTAGAAATACTTGATGTTTTTTTAGGTTTTTAAAATGGACCCTTATTCTGTTTTTTAAAAATCCAAATATTCTGAAACACGTGTTTGTTCATTTTAGTCAATAAGTCTTTACGCAATTTTCAAGCTTCTAGAATGAGTGATTTCAAAGATATATGTACGGCATTTATGTGAAAACTTTGACCTCTCGTTTAGACCATTTTGGGGTGGGAATATTTAAAACTCCTTACTTAGTACTCATAACAAACATGTCCTCAAAGTTTCAAGTTTCTACGTTCAGTGGTTTGGCCTGTACGTTGTCTGCCAGTCAGTCAGGTCCAAGCCTTTGCGCAGAAGGAGGGTAATGTATTTCCCTACCCTCAGGGTGGAGTGTACCTGGTAGACCTCCTGAATGTGTACGGCCCCGGGCTGGCGATCCTGTTCGTGGTGTTCGCGGAGGCAGCCGGCGTGTGCTGGGTGTACGGCGTGGACCGCTTCTCCGAGGACGTTAGGACTATGCTGGGTCACACTCCAGGGTGGTTTTGGCGAGCTTGCTGGTCTTATATCAGGTAAATTTGCTACGTGCTTCAACAGTCCAGAACAGTTGGGTTATTAATAAAAAAAATTGTATGAATAAGTATACTTCCATATTGATCCCATATAAATTTTATGAAGGTCAGTTTAGTAAACAAATTGCGTATTTTTTTTATTTTTTTTTTTATTCAATAAGGCAATGCCAACAGCACACATAATACAAAATACACAGAACACTTACATAATAGGATACACTAAAATGTGAACCAATTATAGGCTTGCACAACACTCATAGTATTTTGCTTCCCTGTGACTATTCAGTGGTGTTTACGGTTACTAAAACAGTCCAATTGAAGTCGGTTTTACTAAGTTTTTGTGAAACCTTGATTATGTTTTTTATTTATTCTTCGTTTTCATCATTATACATTGGATCCGTGGTCTAGATCTTCGCTAGAGGCCTGGTTCAGCCGCGAAAATTCTGCAACTTTTCTGTTCCTTCAGCCCTGTATTCCTGCTGGTGCTGTTCGTGTTCTCTCTGCTGGCGCACGAGGAGATGCTGGGCGGGGAATACGAGTACCCAGCGTGGTCTATCACCGTGGGCTGGGTTATGACCGGTACCACCGTCTCTTGCATCCCACTCTACATCATCTACAAGCTGATCATCACTCCGGGTAGTTTTATGACGGTGAGTATCAGATGCTGAGTGAGGAGTGCAAGTACCCAGTCTGCCTGTGAAGTTTGTTAATTCTTCTTATCGTGTCACTAGTTCTTTCTAGTTATTTAGATTAGTTATAAGTTTCTATTGTATTGTATAGGCAAATAAATTCTATTCTATTCTATTCTATATTCTATTTCGGTCCAGTGCACAGTGTGGTGAAAGGATTTCAAGTGCGCCTCGAAGAGTTTTCGTGCACTGGAGGCTCCTTTCGTGCACACAGTTTGTTACTTAAAGATGACTAGCATAATCAGTCTTTAATGTTCCCACTACTGGGACTCAACTCAACTCTCCACTAAGAGATTAAATAGGTGTTCCACCACGCGGATCCAATACGGATTGGTGAATGTCACATGCCACAGAACTATTTTTTATAGCATAAGCTTACAAGTACAATATTATGTACAAAAGGAATCAATTGGGCCAAAATATAGACCGTTGCAACCGATCTATATATAGCTCAACCGCTCCAACTCTATACTTTTTTAACCGACTTCAAAAAAGGAGGAGGAGGAAAATTGCGTATTTTGCTTCCCTGTGACTATTCAGCGGTGTTGACGGTCACTAGAACAGTCCAATTGAAGTCGGTTGCACTATGTTCTTGTAAAACCTTGATTATTGTTGGTGCAGCGTGTGAGGACGATTCAGCGGCCCGTGGAGACATCGGTGCCGCCGGCGGATGCGAGCTGCAGCCTGTGACCGGACCCAGTGGCGCAATCCAAGCCCCAGCCTGTAGAGTGGCTCGTGTAACGTAAAACCACATGAAGCCTTTGAACAACTTTACTGGTAAAAAAATTTAGAAAAACTAACCATTTTCTGTATTTATAAGAGGTACTTTATCCTATCTTACGATGTTACGCTGTGGTTAAAAAAAAAACAAAAAAATATAACAATAATCAAATACCATTGGTATTAGTTTTTGGTATCGGACGGGAATAGGTCGATTTAACTACACCACATTTTTTCACCACAAGCTTTCAAAATCCCTAAGCAATTACTTTACTCGCTTGGTAGTTCTTAACAGTCCAGATTCTGACCGTTAAGAACTGCCAAGCGAGTAAAGTAATTGCTTAGGAACTTTGAAAGCTTGATGCAAGTCGGCACTAGTCATATACTTATTAAAAATGACTTTGTAAGTATAGTATGCACGTATAAAAACTACATGGAAAACAAAAATAATATAATGAGGTAGAGCATTTAATATTGAAAAATCGTTGAAAATTTAATACCTAAGCATAAATAAACTGTAGTTGATTATCAAAAAATAAATAAGTATTCGTTAATTATAATGTAAGATAAAATAGAACATAAATGCTTTTCAGTCAGTTCTCATAGAGAAATTAAGAAGTTTCGCTTTAATCTAGATCTCTCTCTAATTAGGTAATTTTGCTATCTTCTAGTCATATCTATTGTCTTCGAGTTTTCAGAACCCATGTCGTTGCGTGGGTGCGATAAAACATAATATTTATGTAAATATAACTATGAAAATATTGCTGTCAGACTATAAAATATGAACGAAATATAATATTATTAAAGTAGCTTAGTTTTATGTAAGTATTGAACTTAGTCATAAATATGAAAGTTTTTGAAACTTATTAATCTAAGCGAACCTCGATGTAAATAATTGACTTTTTAGCAGTTTTTAATATTATTGTATTATTAATATTTCTGCATTTACGGGCAATTGATGCAAAAATATTAAATAATATTCAATGTATAAAAAATATAATCCTCTTTAGAGTACTTATAAGTAAAAAAAGTGTACAATGGTTTAATGTTGTTTCATGGGATCACAGACATAGCATAAAAGGCTAATAATGCTTTGATAGAAATAAAAAAATATCTAGGTATTCACTAAAATTATATCCTAATGACCGAAGGTTTGCCTGTTCTTTGATGCCAGTTATTGAACGAGCTGTGAACGCTTTGATTCAAATTGATATGTTAGGTATCCAAACTTATCGATAAAAAAGCTTATAAAAATAAATATAGTCCATTAGGTACTTAACTTAGTACTTATGCGTAAATGTGGCATTTTAGTATAACTTAGCTTAGTGTTTATGTAGGTCATGGTATAAATCCATGATGTAGGTACTAGGTATGATAAATAGAGAAAAAGCAAATATTTAAACTATAATTAACTTTTCATGTTCTCATAAATATTCATTATAATAATAATGTTTTAACTTCTTGGTCTTTTTCTGAAATAAATGTAGAGTTGTGATTTAGATTTAGATCCTATAATATTCAAAATATACCTGAGTATGTACCTACTTAATGTAGCATGTTCAATACTTCATGTTTGTTATTAAATGTTTTTATAAAAAAGTTTTAAAATTGTTCGTATACCCACAGAGTTTTATATTTTTTACTTATTTTCAAAGTTTTTGAATGATTTTTTTGTATTACTTAATTTTTAATTACGATTAGGTATTTAATCGAATATTCGATAAGACCTTACTTAGGTACGTAGTTGAATGTTGTGTACGTACTAGAAACTTTAATCGAATTATGAAACGTATTCTATACATTATAATACTCGTCTAATAAAATGACAAATGAGTAGTTTAGCCCTGTGCCAGCCATTACAGGTCTTGCTAACCATTTGTCCTAGCTTAATCTGTATTTTATTACCTACCTATACTAAATGCTGTACTCTTTGATTATCTACCTCATTCGCTATAGGTACTATCCTCTTTACGATGGAAGTTTTATATTATTTATACTGCTCCACCTACATATTACATAACTATAACATATACACGAGTTAGGGTTTCTGTCCACTACCCCATGCAAGTGCATGGCACGCGATAAAATATAAAATTGGCATTTTAAATTGGCAAACATGGCACCGGCAAAATATAAAATTGTATTGAACGCGATGGTCGGTGACGGAATGGTGTAGTGGGCTAGTGTCATACTTTTAAATAAGTACAATCAATATTTTTGCCTGACACGGTACTAGCATGATACGGGATAGTGGGCAGAAAGCTTAATGAACGCTAATCTTCATACAAAGAATCACATTACTTTCATAACTTTGTACCATGTACCTACATATAAAGATCGGGCTCAGTAGAGCGCCTTGGGAGAGACCTACGTTCAGTGATGATGATGTACCTATGTGTTAAAGCATTAATTTTATAACATAGGCGTGATTATTTCAAACAATAGACAACAGCTTCAAATACGAACTACGAATTGTGGAACTAATGAAAGAAAAAGAACGACAATGCCTCCCTGAATTTTGCACATTTTGACAATTTAAATCTAAAGTGACATTTAAAAATATGTAAGATTACAAAAATTGTTTTGAAAATCCACAAAAAATATAAATATCGAGTGTAACATAACAATATCCATGCAATAGGGGGTTGAAGATGATCAGGATAGGAAGACGTGGTATGACACTCCCATCGCGTGTATGGCGGGCAAAACTGTGAGCTTCAATACTAATTGCGTAAGTTTCTTTTACCATTTTAATTTTTCGTTATAATTAAGTACTAGCTGACGCCCGCAACTTTTTTTCTCAAAATTCCTTTCATAGTTCGCACTTTCAGTCCTTGAAAAACACACCCACTAAATTGAAAGTGTCTAGGTTCAGCGGTTTGGCCTGTGCGTTGTCTGTCAGTCAGTCAGTCAATCAGGTCCAAGCCTTTTATTATATAAATAGAAAACCATGTATTGGAAAGGGTTACGGCCCCCAGCACACATCTGACCGAAGACAGCGAACGCACGAGGTGAGACAGCTAGTGAAGACAGGTGGAGACAGCTAGGAGACTAATCATCCCAGGGTTTGATGAGGAAGTCATTTTCCAGCAGAAGATGTCTACCCAAATGATGATGAGATATCATGCTCATCATCGTAGACTGTGGTAGGCTGATGAAAATGTTGAACCTTCTCATACCTCTGCAAAGATAGCGACGCCGTAAATAAATAAATATTTTGGAAATTTCACACAATGCCATCTAGCCCCAAACTGAGCAAGCTTATACAATAGTTATTATACTTTTTTTGTTAATACATATGTGTTAGGTACCTACATAGAATACATAGAAAACACCCAGACTAAGAACAAACACCAATACTCATCACACAAATGTTTGTCCTGAAGCGGGAATCGAACCCGCGACACTCGACGTAGTAATCCAATGCACTTGCCACTCGACCAATCGTGTCATAACATAAACATAACATTCACACACTCACACCCCTGCACTAGGATTCCCTGTGTCGCAGGTGGCATGGACACATACAAGACATCACAACATCCAAGACCCGAGAACAAACATTAGTGTTCGTCACAAATATTTGCCCCAGCCGGGGATCGAACCCGGAACACCAAGCTTCGTAGGCAGGGTCACTACCAAATCAATATATCTACTTACTTACTTATTGACTTAGGTTAATTATATAGAAAACCAATGAAAAGCATTAACATGTTTTTGAAATCTATGAACAAAAAGCTTTAACCCTGTCCTCCATGATCTCCAGAATATATGCGACAGCCACGTGGAACAGATCGCAAAATGGCTAAGCTGCAACGGCGAAGCGTGGGGCGTGGGGCCGACGGCGGTATTCGCCAGCGCCGCTGCGCTCTTCCTCTACAACGAGCTGGAGGCCACGCTGTTCTCCGTGGGAGATCATGCCACCGCCTCCATGCTCGAGAAGACCTTGGTTGTAAGCGCCACGTCATTCATACATACAATACCACTGACTGACTGACTCATTGACATCATTGTTCTCCAAGGAGGTGAAAAATGTAAAATGTAAATACGGGAATGTATAGAGGGGGTGGGATCGAGTTCAGGAAAACTTCTTCTTCCATACAACATGTTTCAACCTGAGTGAAGCGAAGGTTGAAAAAAAGCGAGCCGATCTGGTCAAAAGATAGTTAGATAGATAGTAACACTTTATTGTACACCCCGAGGAAACATACCTATAATTTAAAGGAAGCTTAAAAATAGAACTCTTTTTCTCGTCTTTTAGTTTATACTCGAGTTTACTAGAAGAGCGAGTAGGTATAAACTAAAAGACGAGAAATAGCGTCTAGATCGGTCAATGGCCGATCTAGACGAGCGAGTATTAATTTGGAACATTTTTTTCAGTCTACTATGGTTCTGGGGATGCTGGCGCTGATGATTCACCTCTGGGTCTGCTCCATGCGTTTCTTCCAGTACTATCTGGATACACTCATAAGAGATGTGAGTATTATTTGATCACGCCTTATAATACCAATTAAAAAATACAGTAACTTTAGTTGGTTAACTCAAAGTATTGAGTAATGTTCAATAAGCGACCCAACCCAGACAATTAAGTAGTGACAGGCGGTCAAAGTCATTTCTGTAGACCGTTTTTTAAGCAGTTTCATGATGCAGGCAGAATATGGATGCGTCAAGCCGAAGACAGGGCGCGATGGCGCGCATTAGTATAGACCTATGTCCAGCAGTGGACTGCGATAGGCGATAGGACTATAAATTATTATCATTGATAATGATGATGATGATAAGATTTTAGGTACACTCTTAATATCTCATTAGTATTATTATTATTAAAATTCTTTATTGCACAAAATATAAATAACATTGCACAAAGGGCGGGCTTAATTAATACCTAAGGCATTCTCTGCCAGCCAACTCTTGTCTAGTATGTCGTCTACGGTTGTCTAGAGTTTTAGTTTTAGGTAGGTTATATTATAGGTTGTCTAGCGTTGATTTGATTTACGAAAATAATCTGTCTATCCCTTATCTAGAGTCCAAGCATGCTGCTAGAGATGACGACAGCGGGCTTGCTCGGCGGCTCCTCAGAGATGGTGGCGCTGGGCCCTCTCACGCGGTTCCTCCGCACGCAGCAGCCTCAGATCCACATCACCGTCTGCTGGTTCCTCTCGCTGTGCTACGCGGACTACGTCAGGAAGAACTACTGCCAGAGGTTCAACATGCCCTATTTGGAACAGTGGTTGGTAAAGATGAATCAGCTAATCGATTATATACAAAGGTATGAGAACTAACCGTTTTTGTTGTATTTACGAAGGGTTTTATTACCTACTTAATCTGAATCTTCTGGGCTGCTTCTTCATTTTATCGTGTCACAAGTTCTTTCGAACCAGTGTGGTGAAAGGATTTCAAGTGCGCCTTAAAGAGGCTTCAGTCGTGCACTTGACATATATTTACGACCTTTTTAGGTTCTATGACAAGCCGGTTTCCTCACGATGTTTCCCTTCACCGCTAAGCAAGTGTTTTAATGCGCACATAGAACTTTTTTAACAGAAAAATCCATATGTGTACGAACAGGTTTTAACCCACAACCTTCGAATCGGGGCGCCTCCCACTCGGTCAACACGGCTGTCAATTCTGGGCTGTTAATAATACGACATTAATTTGGATTATTTTTTTTATACGGAACAAGCGCAAAATCTTTTACACGGGTCAATAGTGACGTTTTAAAAGAGGTTTATTAACTCCTATCAGTGGGTTCAATAAGGCTAAATCATGGCCGCCTAGTTTAGGAGCCACCGCAGGATGTGTTGCCCTCTTCTTCCAAACATGTTTATCGGGAGGGAAAATCGACTACAGCTCTGGCGCGGGAAGTACTACGTAGGTACTTGATGCCCGAGAGAGAAAACATCAGGTTGCTATAATCTGCTGCGACCTCTCAAAGGCATTCGATGTAGCCGATCACGCGGTGCTTACTGCCAAGCTAGAGCATTATGGCGTACGGGGTGCTACCCTCGAAGTGGTCACTAACATGATGCGATCCAGATCACAGGTAGTAGCGGGAGAGGTTGGGAAGTCGAGATTGAGCCCGCTCACGACTATCATGGGAGTAGCACAAGGATTCCTTGGTCATAGGTCCAAGGTGTCCTTTAAATTTAGATTAGAGCGCTGTCTCACTGATAAAACCTTCTACAGCTATGAAGACTTTATAGTTGGTATAATACTGTAATATTTTTTTTCTATTTAATTGTAATAATTTATATTTAAGTTGATCATGACAAACAACTGTATATTTATTGTACTGAATGTAGGTACTCTACATTTAATTTTCATATATTTATTCATTTCAATATTGTATTTACTAAATAAATGATTATTGATTATTTATGTTGATATTGTGTATACTGGTGGCGACAGGCAGGAGGAGCTGCAGACGCGAGTGCGGGCGGGCGCGCGCTCCACCATGCGGCGCGTGCGCAACTTCGTCGGCTCCGTGCATCACCGCCTCACTGGCTACGCGCCGGAGAATGACCCCCAAACGTAATCAATACATAACTCGAACACACTATGTGCAGCACCAACTTAAACCACACCAACCTGCTATGTATGTAAAGTTTTAAGATGTGTCTGTTGAAAAAATATATATATATATATTTGACGATTGACTGACGACACCGTGGCTTAGTTAGTAGTGACCCTGCCTACGAAGCATGGTGTTCCGGGTTCGATCCCCGGCCGGGGCAAATATTTGCGTCACGATCACAAATGTTTGTTCTCGGGTCTTGGATGTTGTGATGTCTTGTATGTGTCCATGCCACCTGTGGCACAGGGGTTCCTAGTGCAGGGGTGTGAGTGTGTGAATGTATTTTTTTTTAAACTTATAGTAGGTATATACCTACTTCTGTATACCCCGGTCTCTACCATTTTGCAAATCAAAAGTGGTGGGTCGTGACCACGAATTTGTACACGTTGATAAGGATCAGTAGGTGTGTTCAGCCTCGTGAAGTGATGATCTGCAGCAAAATATTGCTGAGGGTACGATATGTCCAGCAGGAGTTTACAATATCATGAGCAATCAAGCTTGGCTCTTCCTTCTATATAAGAATCATTAGTGTTAGTGTCGAGGAAAATGAGAGGACCAGTGATTTACGTTCAAGCCTTTTGTGACGCATCAAATGTCTTTAGAAATGTCCCCAAGCACCTACCTACTCCAGTACAATGAGAATTGCAATCCTAATCATTACTTTAGGAATAACGTTGTTCCCTAGAGTGGGAGCGCGACGCCGAAGGGAGAGGAGTCTGTTGAAGTCAGCGGTGCGGCCTCCGGCGTATCCCTGGAGGGGCGCGGGGGAAGCCAGGGCTTTTGTAAGGGAGAGGGCAAAGAGCTGTGCGTTCGCCTCGTCGGGCAGTCCAGCGAAACGACCGTGGACGCTATTGAGAAACTCAGAAATTATATCCAAGTGAGACTACCTACTACGCGGGCGAATAAACATGACACCTGGCTCGAATGACGTTTGTGCAAAAAACAGCGTGGAATTGGATAATCTTGATAGAGAAGCTTCAGAGAAGAGGTCCTGTTATACTTGGTAATGATAAGGCTTCGCAATAAGAGGAAGAAGAAACACGGAGGGCGCCGCGTGGGACAGCGGGGGAAGCATCAAGTTCCGAGCCACGTGGCAGCCAGGTGTCATGTTTACTCGCCCGAGTAGTACTTCCAATCTTATACATAGAGTTTAACACTGTGCACTGTGAATCATGGTGATCTTGTTCACGGAACCCATGGTATATTCCTGGATACAGTCTTAATTCTTTCGCCTTTATCAGCTTCAGTTACGAGCCTCCATTTGGCTCTGTTCGAGGCATTTATTGTAGCAGTTCGTCATGATAGAATTAATGTTGTAAATGGATTGACCATCTTCTTAAAAAAAAGCAACTTCATATTCTCACGCCAGCTCTGTAGAGCTCAGTATATGCATAACTAACATTGCATGTGTGTTGTGTCTTACAGACAACACGGTGCGCGTGTAGCCGTCCATCGAACCGAGGGCTCGCTTGTTCTGCCCCCGCAACCCCAAAGGAGGCAGAGTCTCGAGGAGTTTCCCTGGAGGAGCATGGCGAAACTCCCATTTGAAGCTGGCTTATATACCTATTGAAACTGTTTATGAAATATATTTATAAATTTGTCAGGTGTTATTTTTCTTCTAGCTAGGATAAAATTTAAGGAATTTAGTCAAGTGGCGAAAATGAAAAGACTGTTAATAATATGATAAGCAGATTTGCCAAGCAGTTGTCACTGCCAGCACAGTAGGTATATATGTAAACAACTACCAGGAAACGAATTTATTAGGAGTTTAAGTATGAAACGAAGACGGTACATGGACTCCGTTTGCAAATTCGCCACGATGAAATTCGCAAGGATCTAAAGTTCTTTGAAAATTCGTCATGATGATGACGTCTATGGAGAAATTACATTTGAGTTCTTATTCTAAAGTTTAGAGATCTGTGGGCCAACCAACTGACAATACCTGACAACCACTGACAGCAAATTACACCTTTGAACATGGTGACATAAATATAAAGATTTTTTGTGAACAAAAATCAGGCTGTCGAAACTACGGGCTAAAAAAACTTTGTATGGACGGAGGCAAAATTTTAATGGTGGCTATATATACGTTTCACTCACGTCTCCAACCTCTCGCTCTTCTGTCTCACGTCATTCATTCGCGACATTCCGATCATTGCTTTATTTATTTCTAAATTTTCTTATGTGATTTATATCATATATTATTGGTTTTGTTACAAAATACTTTCAGTTTTATAACTGTAGAATGTTACTATGACGTACCGAAAGTGTGAAATTTGTGGTTTGATATCGAAAAGAAAAGATGGTAAAAGAAGGTATTTCATGGCAAGATTCCCTCGAAATGATGAATCTCGGTAAGTACAACACAAGTAAAATGATACAATGGTAAACAGTGTTTAAACCACATCATATTATTTACATTTTATTTGTAAAATAGTGGATTTGGAAAATAGTGCGTCAAATTAAAATATCGATATCGATAAAATTATATTTGTTCTAATGTGTACAGGTGCAAGCTGTGGGTTAAGATGACATGGAAAGAAGATTTGGCGTATATACCCATTGAAAAGTTATACGCAAATAAATTTATATGTGGCAAACATATTAAATACCATGTTCAATAAAATGGCACCAAGCTCATCCAGGTCAATAAACATAATTGTTTACAGGGTTCTAAGTCTGACAAGAAACTTGTAGTTAACACAATTTGATTTAATTATTACTAGAATTTTGAGGCTAACAGTCCAATTGATATATTGTATATTGCAGGATACAGCACCGCGCGCGTTGAAATATGCAAAGGGACGTTTGGACGTTGCTCTAGACTGGCTGTGGAAGCAGCAGGAGACCTTATAATAATAATGCGTTCATTTGAGATGTAATGTATATATATATATATTATATATATAAACTGTAAATTACAAATATATATATATTTTTATTTTCATTTAAAGCCACACAATGATTATTTGAACAAAAAATATTATGTTCAATAAAATGTTAGAAACCTCGCATTTTAATGAACATGGTATTTTATATTCAAATAAACATGTGTGACTTTAAATCTCTACTGATTCAATTAAATTAGACAAGCATCGATATGTAAGCTATCGATAATTTTGCCAGGACGTCACTAGTTTTTTCTTCATGTTGGTAAGGCTCCTAACGATTATTTTGTTAGAATGTTGGTAATGGCGATTTTTCCTCGTTTTGACGTAGAATGATCAATGTTTTTTTTGTTGTTTTTTTGTTTGAAGTCCCGTCTCTTCAACGTAGTGGTTATATTCTCTTTGACAAAAATAACAAATTCTTACCAAATGCTGCCAATATTTGGTTTTGATTCGAAATTCTGCCATGTTGCAGAAGCTGGGCAATTTCTTTTACCACGAAGGGTATGAAGTAAGTACCACCAGAAGCACCAGTATTGTATCATTAGCGTAGAAAGTAAAAGTTTTGGATCTTTGAGCTCGTTAAATGCTTTCCGTTGCCGTTGTTTTACAAAATATATGAGTACCTACTTGCTAACGCCCGCCATTTCGTTAGCGTTGCGATTTACCTAAATTCCTACACTTGACTAATATACCTTCCAAATTCCAAGTGTCTACATTCATTGGTTTGGCCTGTACGTTGTATACGAGATATGTGGTCAGAACCAAGCCATCTAAACATATCGATTGATGATCTCTGTCCCAAATAACACCGAGTCAGCACATATAGAGGAGCGAGAGACGTTTCGATAAGACATACTCCTGCTCTTAAAAACATATTTTTTCGGTGCAGTGCAGCTCTTAAGATGACCTCTGATCGTTTGTTTGTAGTTAATCGAATGGGCGAAATGCGGAGAGAGCCCTGTCACTGTGACTCCAACGGTACTATGGACTGTGGGTGCAGCGGCGTTAGCTCAGCGGCTGCTTACCGCTTTGTTCAGGTGAATTACATCCAACCCTTTGTCCTTAACCTCGCTGTACCTTTTAAAATACTGTAAAGCCTCGATGACACGGGGCTAGTTTAAGAGTTACAAGCCAGTGAATCAGCTAGCGGCTTGTAAACCCAGCCCCGTGTCATCGACGCTTAAAGGATCAGGCAGTAATAGGCTCCTGATGATAGGAACAGCATTCAGCAGTACATACAGTGCATGAGTTTACAAAGCACTTGGTCAGACCTCGCCACCGTCCTTATGGCTCGCTCGCCTGGTTACATTGACATCAGAGATGACTATTGGGTATGTGTGATGTAGTTCTTTGCTAGTGTTCAGAACTATGTGCAGCAGTGGACGTCAAACAGCTGATGTTATATCGATGATCTGATGCTCTTTCTCAATAAAAACTCTCGCTAACATTGCCAGGAGGTTCCTGTTTAGAAGAGTGCCGATGTGGGAACTTGTACTGCAGGTGAGTGCTTGCTTTAAGAGTTTCAAGTTTCTCCAAGCCAAACATAGGAACCAATTTTGCTTTATTTTTGCAGCATTTACTGTTCATATGGATGGTGATCTACAGCCTGCATTTTTGGGTCGTTCTCGTAAAAATCCTCAAAGTTTTCATCGAATACTGCTACGAAGATGTAAGTAGTATAAAGCCATAAATCAGCCGCACTGACCTAGTCAAGTCAGTGCTGTCGCCACCAGTATACACCTTATTACTGTTGGTTAATCTGCCTGAATCTACCAGGCAGTTTAACCAACAGTAAGAAGCTGTTTGGTTCTGGTTTAGGCTGAACCAATGTACGCGAGCCTTATATTTGACGAAGCTATAGGAGCGTATCCTTCTCCAGGCTTTCCCCGAACTCCGTGAGCACATCGTCCCGCTTTCCCCCGAAGAATTGAACAACCAGAAGGTTATGCAGCAATGGGTGATATGGCTGTGCGGAGCAGTGCCTCTAGCAGTGGTCATCCACACGCGGCCGCGACCCGACCCGCCGCCGCTTATGATATGGTCTGTCCCCACGCCTCTCATACCCAACATATTTGATGTTGATAATGAAGCTGATGATGAACCAGAGCCATATGTTTGATGAATAAATGCAGTTTGGTGAATTAATCTTCGTATGTCTTGTATTAAACTGTTGGGCAAACTGACTTGTGAGTTGTGACAACAAAAACATCAGTTTGACTTGTCAAGTCCAGAACAACTTCGAAACCCTCGGAAATACTAATACCAGAGCTGAGTACCGACAGGTTCATGTGGCTAAACCGATTTACGATAATCATCACAAATGCATGCATTCAACTGCGAACGACAAGCAACTTTTTATTACTTTACTTTTTTTGCTCTTATAGATTCGTCGGCAACGTTAGACTCGACTTTGCCCCCGTATTCGAATACTTTACCCATTAGCCAATCATCAGGCAACAATTTCTCTTTTCTTCAAATTCTGATCATCTCATCTCCATCCATTGTACTCAGGATTACCACAAACCCGTGGCAGCGTCGCGAGATGGGTCCATACGGGTACTACCTAAACCGACCCCTGTCCGAGCTAACACCGCCCGTGGCAGGACCTCGGCAGACCCAGCCCTTGCGCCGGGCCTTCAGCGACTCAAACATACTCATCAAAGAACCGCCCCAGAGGAAAAGACACTCCAAATCCATCTGATGATGGACCGATGGTGTGGTGTAATGTTGTGACGTTTAGTGATGTTTTTGAAATATATTTTAATCATGTTAAGTTTCGTTTTGTTTATTACTAAGGCCTGCCTTCCTCCTAAGCTGATGCTGGTCGCGGACATCGGTCGAGCGTACGAATATAGGAACACGGTGCCACATAGGAGAAAGGAGAGCCTAGAGGGCTCTACTCTCCGTAGACCAGATCCAATTAGAACTCCAAAGAACAGCATTGTCTTGTTAAAACATTTTCAAGACAAATGTAAATTGGGGTATATGAAGGAACAGATGACAATCACCAGATGCTGGCTTGATGCTGGCGATATTCAAACCTACTGCTGACAGACTAGTGCGTAAATCGGCAGTGCCCAGTAGCCTACACACACCAGTTAACCTTACCTCATTTTTTGACCAAAAGAAACTCCTTGGTAATTTGACACGTACACGTTCGACAGTCAAAACAGCTTAGCCTTTTAAATACTAGATGTCGGTGTTATCACCTGCAAATCCTAGATCGCGCTGACGAAAACAATGCCCCGAGGTTTATAAGCGCTGGAGCTATGAGGCAGGGCATACTAACCTTGCGTAGTGTGTACTGCGATCAGGAAGGCAGTCGCTCCGGGTCGGCGCCGGCCATTGCACTGCGGCCGGAAATGGCCGGCTTGTGACTCTCCCGAAAGGGATTGTCGTGCGTACAATTTTTGCTAGTTGGACCTGCGTGCTGCGCAGTCCATAAAACCTTTGAAAATCTCATCAAATCTCTTGGAGACCTCATGTGTCGTCCAGCGTACTGTAATATCATTATTTCTGGAAGCCGCAGTCAGTGCTATTGATATCTTATCAATTCTCCTGAATCCTCTATTGAAAAGCTCATCATTTCCCTTTAGAAAATGTTCGAAATAAATAACATCACATAAGGAGACAGACTCACACATGCGCATATAATCGCCATCACTGTCCAAACCGTTTTCCATGGCTGTCTTCACTCATCGTGTACTTACTTACCACTTTTCGAGGTGCACTTGAAATCCTTTCACCACACTGGTTCGAAAAAACCAGTGAGACTAGTTGTTTCGAACCATTGTTAATTATCAACGCAAACAAAGTTGCGGGTGGGTGTCAACAAGTCTTTTATTGAGACGAAATTCCTTAAAATAAAGATAAAAGATAAAAAAAATACTACATTTATTTGCCAGTACTAACCAAGAACAGACCGACACACGACCTCGTTGATGCTTCCGATTCTGTTTGAGAAAAACAAAACAAAGAACTTTGAGTCGTGCGCCACAGCCATATGTCGCCGGCCGGAGGCGCGTCTGCGGCCGGCGTAAAGTGCACCAACTCATTACCACCATTTCCAATATTCGCGGATAGTTCGTTGATGGTGACGTATACAATTTTTGTCAGATTATTAAAGTATAAACACTAGCTTATTCAACGTGGTAAAGTATCTACCTAGAGTAATTTCCGCGCAAATATGATCGTTATTGATAAATGCTGTGATAAAATATAGAACATGCAATAATTCGTTCAGAATATAATTTTATTGAATAGAATACTAACTACGTGTGTCGCTATGTGTCTCCGGTTGGAACCGCCTTCTTCTTGACGGCGAAACTCTTCAATGGGTCGTTCTGTCTCGCCTGGAGAAAAGAAAAAAAAATATTCAGTCAAACATATCAACAAATTATATAAATATATTTAGTAATAAATCCGCTTGATTTCTAAACAAAGGTTTCAATTAACTTAACTTTAGTTTAGAACTTTAGTACATATTACTAGTATATATTATTATATATTAGTATATATTATTATTCTTTGGTTTATAATCTAGTAATATGTACTAAAGTTCTAAACTAAAGTTAAGTTAATTGAAACCTTTGTTTAGAAATCAAACGGATTTATTACTAAATATATTTATATAATTTGTTGATATTTATGGATTTGCAAAGTAACGCCTGAATCAATCAATAATTCATTCAAACCTCATTTGCTCATTGTGTATTGGGTCATCATCATTTTAGCCCTTAATCTGTCTCATCACTACCATTAATAGGGTCATTTGGAATGTTCACAAAACAGCTGATTCTAGGGTTATTACATTACGACGTTATTAAACAGGTGATTTTGATAAAACATTGGTGTACATATCAACAAATTATATAAATATATTTAGTAATAAATCCGCTTGATTTCTAAACAAAGGTTTTAATTAACCTAACTTTAGTTTAGAACTTTAGTACATATTACTATATTATAAACCAAAGAGTCAACGAACAGAAAACCAAAGTTTAAAGATACGACACGTGTTTCGTTTTTCATCATTCATCATCATTTATATAATTTGTTGATATTTATGCATTTCCGCAAAGTAACGCCTGAATCAATCAATTATTTGGTGTACATATCTTCAATAAAAATCATGGAAATTCTAAAAGTCGTAGAACATTCGTTGTTCCCGCGGGGGGAGGGGGGGGTAATACCCTGCTTCGGTCTTATAGGGACATAACACTATACGTATACATACTATATGGAGTGCTGTGATTCTATGATACATAAATAAATAAAAAATCACGACACGTTGTTCAAGTAGGTTGACTTACCTGATACTTATGCCTCTTCTTGCTGCCAAACGTCTGCTTCTTCTTCTTGGCCGGCACGGGCGCGGCGGCCTCCTCATCATCCACTGCCTCCTCACTCCTCAGCGCGGCTGGGAGGAGGTACTCGGGCACGTTAGCCAGGTGCTGCTGAACCCTCACCGTGTGCAGAGCGCGGTCGCGGCGCAACGCGGCCAGGTCTGAGGGATTCTCCTCGAAGTAGCCCTGAAATGGGGGAAGAGTTAGATGGGAGGTAGATAAGGGGGTTTGATGGTGGAGGGAGGGGAGGTTCAGTGAGAAGATTAGTCGTTCATCAGACGCATTCATTAATGCTATGTCAATGTTGTTCATCATTTAATTTAATTTTATGTTAAAAACTTAAATTTTCAGGGTCTTAAGCGTCGATGACACCGGGCTAGTTAAGCTACAAGCCGGCGAGTTTAAAAGCTAGCGAGTAAGCGAGTTAGCTTTCGGGAAAGATTGTCAACTAGCAGCTGATTGTAAATAAGCCAGGCGCCAAAGCGAGTTTACAAGCTACAAGCGAACTCGTTGTTATAGCTAAAATGCAGCTTGTAAACTAACCCTGTGTCATTAACGCTTCAGACCAATCTGTCTGTATAAACAATATTTTTTTTTTATAAATTAATATTTATTTGAGTGTGCTGTACTCAAATCTATCAAACTAATTTTGGTACTACTGTAAAGGTAGCGAAGTTTGAGTACTAAGAACCTATGTTTTTATACACTTATTTTGTTATTTTACTTTAGACTACTGTATTTGTCTGTCAGTCAGTATTTGTATCTGTAGTGGTGGTGACTGGTGATGATACCTGCAACTTCTTGCAGTTGATAAGCTCCTGCTTGATCTCCTTGAGGCGCGCCTCGCGCACGGCGATGCGCGTCACGGCGCGCCACGCGTCGCGCGACCGGTACCGGAACCCCTCCACCTCCTCCAGTGCGAACTCGTACTTTCTGACAAAATAACACTCATCAACCACAAACACCCTCATCAACCAGCCACCAATACCCTCATTAACCATAAACACCCTCATCAATGAGCAACCAACACCCTCGTCAACCGCAAACACCCTCATCAACCACAAACACCCTCATCAATCAGCCTCCAACACCCTCATCAACCAGCCACCAATACCCTCATTAACCATAAACACCCTCATCAATGAGCCACCTACACCCTCGTCAACCGCAAACACCCTCATCAACCACAAACACCCTCATCAACCACAAACACCCTCATCAATCAGCCTCCAACACCCTCATCAACCAGCCACCAATACCCTCATTAACCACAAACACCCTCATCAATGAGCCACCAACACCCTCGTCAACCGCAAACACCCTCATCAACCACAAACACCCTCATCAACCAGCCACCAATACACTCATTAACCACAAACACCCTCATCAATGGCCACCAATACCCTCGTCAACCGCAAACACCCTCATCAATCAGCCTCCAACACTCTCATCAACCACAAACACCCTCATCAACCAGCCACCAATATCCTTATCAACCACAAACATCCTCATCAATGAGCCACCAACACCGTCATCAACCACAAACACCCTCATCAATGAACCACCAATAACCTTATCAACCAAAAAACACCCTCATCAACCAGCCAACAATACCCTTATCAACCACAACCACCCTCATCAATGAGCCACCGATACCCTCATCAATCAACCACAAACACCCTCATACAAACACCCTCATCAACCATAAACACCCTTATTAATTACATCAGTTCCTGAGCAGCTGAGCATACATAATGCGGTTAATTATTTGGCCACAGCGGGACTTAAACCGCAACACCAACTTTCCGTGTCATGCTCTTATCAATTAAGCTATATGGACAGTATTGGACAGTACCAATGTTGAGTTTGTGCAAGTTAAATAGGTTTTTAAAAGACACATATAAACAGTAACAACAGCTACTACTATCTAAAAACTTACTGTAGTACTTTTTGACCTCCAAATCCTTTTGATAAATGTGTTTCAATGGCGTCCATGAGTGGCTTTTCTCGTATTGACACGAACGTTAGTACTGATCCCTGTAAAATATTAAAATTAGACAACAGACAGAAGACTTGGAATTTAAATGAATGCCGTTTTAGTATCATAATTTTTGTATACAAGTTCATCAGGAGAGCGTCATCGGGCTTCTAGTCACTGGATTACTTAAAAAATTACAATTTACACTGTTGGTCACTTACCATCAAGTGATTTTGTGGTCAAATGCTTGTCAAATTCTAAATAAAAAAATTATAAAATAATCAAGGTTTTACAAAAATATCCAACAACCGACTTCAATCGGACTGTTCTAGTGACCGAAAGCACCACTCAAGAGTCACAGAGAAGCAAAGTACGCAATTTCGTTCACTTCAATGACTTTTATTTCAGATATTTGGTTTTAATAATCAAAGTGCTGAACCGATTTAAATTAAATATCTATGAGATTAATCTAGAACTACATACAAAAACGAAAAATGAAATTTTCAAATCGGTTTATAAACAATAAAGTTCTCAGGTAACAAACATAAAACATTCAACCGAATTGGCTTTTTTGAAGTCGGTTGAAAAGTAAAGTTACCTGGTTGTTTCCTCGAGCGGTCCGTCCCGCGCGGTGCACGTACGAACTCACGTCCAGCGGTGCGTCGAAGTTGATGACATTAGCGACGTGTTGGAAGTCGATGCCGCGCGACACGCCCGACTCTTTGTCTCTCTTCCGCTTCGACGATTGCTGCAATGGATGGCTTTGTTTAGCACAGAAGCTGGATGTGGTTATCCAACAGAGAAACAATAGGCTAATCTGAAAGGCCAGCCAGATTTTTCCTTGGGAATCCTCGGGGTAAACACGTTTTTACAAAAATATCAAAATATCCGGCCTTTTATGGTCATATAAGACTTGTATGTCCAGTCCATAAAAGGCCGGACATTTTGTACTTTTACTTAGTACTGACTATATTTACCAATATACTACCTCCTTACGTCCAAAAGCCTCTATCAAACCATCCATAGTGGATTTATAATCCGTTTTCAGATCACCTTTTTGAGTATTTTCATTTTCAGTTGAATTTTTCTAACTGAGCTTGGATGGCGCGATTCTGAAGTAGTACGTTATTTTCGATTTCAAATACAGCCTGTATTAATATGTTCAATACGTTTTTAAGTAGTTGATATACCGCCGTCCACGTTTTGTTCAACATTATTGCTTATATAGCTTTTTTAGCGATAAGACCGCCCATTGCCCACTATATTTACCATTGTTTTCTACTTTCTGTATATTTTTGTTTTTGCGATGGTCTGCAATAAAGAATAATCTATCTATCTTTATATCTTCTTCTTCTTATCATGTCACTAGTTATTTCGAACCAGTGTGGTGAAAGGATTTCAAGTGCGCCTCGAGAAGGCTCCTTTCGTGCACTACGAAATTACGGTGGCGCGGTAAAATGTGTTATTCTGCTCGTGTGACATAAAGTGTGATTTAGATAAATAGATGATGTACCGCACCTTTTTCTTCTTACTCCTCTCCTCAATGGGCAGGATGCCTCCGTCGGGCTTCTCGAGCGCCTTCTCATCGGAGGCCACGATGATCTGGTAGCGGCCTCGGTTGAACTGGTCCACGGAGAGGCAGCGAACGGCTGCTGGCAGCTCAGAGTTCAGCACGCACGACCCGATCTTGAACTGCTCCAGATATAGCTTCAACCTACAACCATTGATTGAAAAATTAAAATGAAAAATATTTTCAACCAACTTCAAAAAAGGAGAAGGTCGATTCGAGTAAATGTTTTTTTTATTATTTTTTTTCGATTTTAATTGTAATTTTTTTTTTTTGAGAGGATTCTTTCATACTGGTTCCATAGAATAATCAAAATCGGTTCAGTAGTTATGTTTTTATATCAAAATAACTTAAAAAATATATCGTCGAAGTAAACGAAATTGTGTATTTTGATTGACTTTTCAGTGGTGTTGTCACTAAAACAGTCCAATTGAAGTCGGTTTTACTATGTTTTTGTAAAACCTTGATTTAAGAGGTTCTATGCTAACTTAGTGTTTCCTTAGTCCACAGCTACAAAAGAAACCAGAATGAAGAATGGGATGAGAAAAATCCTAGATTCGGGTCCGGAGGACCCTACTAGGAAACTGTAACACGCCATCCATCAACCTAGGGTCCTGCTCCGCTATTTTGGGGAGCTGGGCAGGCTGGGGTAAGTCGGCTGAAAAGGGGTAAATGCACGATACACCCCATAGTGGGACATCAGTGCAGACCATTATGTAATAATTAGATATAATGTGTAAGAATTAGAATTAGATTTCCTTAGTTTGCTCTCAGTTTGCAACACTCTGACTGAGGAAAGCTAAGAAGTTTGCTTTTATACAAGTACTTGTTTTCTGATAACAAATGATTGGATTTGTGGGCTACTTTGATTGCAATCCAAGTAGTATCAATTCACACTTACTTGTAACACCTATCCACAGTCCTCACAAAAATAATAGTTTTTCCTCGGATAAGGTTGAGTTTCAGCAAAGCATATAGTATAGCAGCTTTGTCATCCTCCTCTGCGAAGAGATGGTAATGCTGCAGCTGTGTGGACGGCGCCAGTTCTGGTTCCTCAAGTTTTAGGGTCACTGGGTTGCGAAGAGCTATCTTCTTGAGACTCAACACGTCTTCTGAGAGTGTGGCCGATGCTAGTACTGCTTGGTAGATTTTTGGCATGTGACTGTTAATGAAGAGTGGTTGTTACTGGTTGTGTCTACGTGGAACATAATCTTTACCTAATTGTAGGTTTTAGTTTTTAAGCAACACAATTTGCCATGGCTGGACTAGAAAAGGCAGACTGGTAGGCCAGCTTAATACTTCTAGATAAAGCAATTTTACATCAGAGGAAATTAGCCAGCTAGACACTTCTAGATAAAGCAATTTTAAATCCAGTGTTTGTTTATGTTTTTTGTGCAATTTAAAGTAAATACTATTGTAAAGAAACAATCATAATCAATCAAGATGTTTTCCTGAAATTTAGAAGCTTTCCCATGACCAAAACTCACTCGCTAGCTTTTTAACTCACCGGAGTGTAGCGTGTAAACTAGCCATGCCATCGACTCTTAAGAAGATGACTTAACTTAAATACACTCTGAAGTGCAGTGACCAGTAAATTACTCACATACCCCAATAGTTCCTTGATTTCATCTTCATAACCGAAAGAAAAGATAAGATCAGCTTCATCAACCACCATCACAGCAAGGTCTTCCTTCAATCGCATACCGCCCTCCTTCAGGTGAGCCAGTGCTCGGGATGGAGTGGCCACCACAATGTCTGGTTTGTCGGATAATAGGGACTTCTGAATCTGCATGTCTCCACTGGATGAAATGTCGATGCAACGAACTTCTCTGGCACATTTGATAGTCAAGTCTCCTATGACTGATGTTATCTGCAATTATATATATTTTTTTATAGACTTCCAATAACTAATTCAACCCACTAAATATAAGACTAGGAATCCTACTCCTACTAATATTATAAACGTGAAAGTCTTTAAGTATGGATGGATGTTTGTTACTCTTTCACGTAAAAACTACTGAATGGATTTTAATGAAACTTTACAGTAATATAGCGTATACATCAGAATAACACATAGTCTACAATTTATAAAGATACCTGCGCAGACAAAGTCGCAGGCACCAGCTAGTGTTAAAGATTTCAGGAAATAAACACAATTCATTTATCATCATCCATTATCAACTTACAGCAGTCTACTGCTGGATATAGGTATTTCTCAAGGCTCACCACTGACCTTGATCTTCAGCTCTTCTCAAGATCATTGCTCCATCTAGCCAGAGGTCAACCTATGCTTGCATATAAGACCAATTTATCATAGTTTTGATTAAAAAATAAAGTTTACCTGTCCACAAAGCTCTTTACTTGGAGACAGAATCAAAGCCCTGATGCTCTGATGAGAGGTTGTGTTCTTGAGGTTCAATATCTTCTGAATGACTGGTATTGTGAAGGCAGCAGTCTTGCCAGACCCCGTGCGAGCCCTCATGAGCACATCCTTGCCTTCAAGCAGTAGCGGTATGGCAGTTTGCTGGATCAGTGTAGGTTCGGGCCATGCTAGTTGTGATATAGCCTACAATTCAGATGAAAGATAGGCATTAAAGCAGGCAGGTAAAACACATCATGTTTATTTGCTGCTGCATTTTTCGCATTTCTATATGCATAGTTTGAAGTATAGGAACACCTAGAGCATGGTATTGTTGTTACACTACTTAATGTATCATATTCATTTCATTTCTTGATTGTGGCCTTCGGGACAGAAATATTATCATTTTTCATAAGAACGTAGGTTAAAAGGATAAACCATGTTTACCTTCAAAATACGATCGTCCAATTCCATTTCGTGAAACATAACCTTCTTTTCTTCCCCCATAGTTGTATCTAGTTGGAATATTATTACCGAAGTTGATGACACTAAAATTAAACTTTCGTTTATGTAGAAAGCATGCAGTTATTCAATTTAATTATATTATTTGTTAAAACTTTATTCCAACGTGTTCAAAACCACAACAACACATTTTTAAAAGAATGAGTTAATTGAATGTATTGAATGATACTAGATGATTGATTGCTAAAAATCGAGGTTGATTGATTAGACAAGCAAGCAAGCAAATGAATGAGTGAAATAAAAGAACGAGTGAGTCCAGTAAGTGCTGCCAGCTTGAAGTTTTTATTGTTAGATTTAACTCTATATCTGCTGAATTAGCAAAAATTGTTTCCAAAATGGTGACGTAGTTATGGGTCGTGCACTGGCATAATTTAGGATTTTTGTGAAAAATTTAAGGTCCGAAACACAGACGCAAAATCATTATTGCAAGCGCAGTCAATATGTAGATAATTCCATGGCTTTTTGTGTGTTTTCTAGGAAAACACACCAATATTAGAAGTCATGTTAGAGGTAGTTCCTTCAAGCGAAATGAGACTTTTATGAGACATTAACGTGACCGTAGCAATGCCCTAACAACCACTCCTTCCAGGCAGATTTCGGTAGTCAGCTCAGCTATCGACTGCAATACAAAGAAAGAAATGGGGGAGACCTTTGTTTCTGTTATAATAACCGTATTATACCTATCCAGATTATCCGGTTATAGTTGCCTTCACTATTCGGCTATAATATAGCTTGTTAAGGTCCCACTTTTAGGCTACAGGGCGTAATAACACTCTTCTTCTTTGCAGTCGAGATATAGCAGCCAGGTAAACGACAAACAAGTTGTCCTCTGGCAAACCACATGACAATGATACGCAGAACCTAAATTCCTAGGTCAATTTGGTTCTCCGCATCTTTGTCACGTGGTTCGTCAGAGGAGAATTTGTTTGTCGCTTTACCTATTTTTATGGGCTACTTTTGATGGATTTTGACTTTATTTCAAATTCGAGTTGGTAACACTGCAAGCGAGCTAGCGAGTTGCGCGAGTTCTGTTTCTATAAATTGCATTTTGCTTTTATTTTCAGCCTAAAGTTTATAAAATTGCTTTTTCGTCCTTATTTGGCGCGATTCCACTAAAAGAATCCGTGTTTGTGAATATTTAACTGTGAATTTCCGATGCCCTAACAACATGGATAACCGCAATGATGTGACAGATCGCAGTTCATTGGCTTATGTAAAACTTGAAATGGTGTTTCTTCCGTGAGTGGCCGAATTATTCAGTGACTTATGCTTGTGTTGTGACCGCGGATGTGTAGTGCAGTGTTTAGTGCATCAAGATGTCTAATTCTACGGCGCAAGTGTTGATGCGCAAGGGGAGGAGAGGCGCAGCTGCGTACATACACGCGGACTGCGCCAGCGGTTCCCCGCAGCACCTGGGGCCCGTCCTAGACGTGCTGCTGAACCCAAACAAGGCTATCGACGAGTGGGACACGATAGACTGGTGCCGATGGCTCCTGGCCGGCGGCCGGACTCCTGACGAATTTGCAGCTGTTGGTGAGTTACCAGGGCTCTATAACTGTACACGACTGTAGCCATCGCTTTGTTCGCATACTTATGATCTAAAGGCTAGCATTGGGAGTATAAAGGTCAGTGAAATACTGCCGACATGACCAAACAATTCTAACATAACTGTATCTCTTTGTAGGTTATAGAAACTGTTTATCTAGGCTCTAGGGGCAGTGTGAGGTTATTGGCACGATATTTGCAAGTAATTAAGTCGCAATACCTTCCGTTGTTTGTGTCAAGGTTGTGTACAATTTACTGCAAAGTCTTCTAGTTTCAACTGCATTACCTTTTTGCTTTAAATTGAATGTTTTTGTAAATATTACAATCAGGAAGTAAACAAAGGTTGGTTTTCCTCTTTCCTCATCTAAAATTGGTTCCCAAACAATTAATTAAGTAATTTATCTGCGACTGGTATTAGGAAACATGCACTAAAATTAATGTTTTTTTTTATCTTTTCTGTTTCTTGCAAACTGACATCTAAAGGCACTTAGCCAGAGTTGTGAAGCTTTTGGTCCGAAGAAATGTATAGTGTATGCCCACTGGAGTACCCATTTTTATTGCTGTGTGTTGTGGTCTGTTCGCCTAAATGAACTGTTTGGGGTAGAAGACTAAGTCACAGGCCCAAAACATCATGTGCAGACATAATTAAAATAGGCATGGCAGCATGCATGTATTGAATTGGAAGAAGTATACTAAAAAGGCTAATCCATATCGGATAAGTAGCTGGGAAGCAAAGAGATATCCGTGACTTCTTGGTCTATCAAGATTTATTATAACTTTTAATTTTTTGCTCTATTGCATAATCTAATAATTGGTGTTGATTATGAATAAGGCACAGGGCACTCGTTAAATTGAATTGGCCAATGGAGTGTCCTTTTAAGCAAAACAATACAATAACAAAGTGATATTTTAGACTGAACATCTGGTTATTATCTGCAGTGGTCGGCCCTCACTGCCATATTGGTCGGCTGGATGTGGCACAACCTTGCCATGTGAGTCACTTGTGTGTTATTGTTTACTTTTTTCATACATTCAATGACAGAGTTGAGCAGCGGTTTGATGTTCATTTGAACTGTAGAGGTGGTCTTTAAGAGATGACACAGCATCAATAGGTTATAAGGGTTCTGATTTTAACATCAAACCTTGAATTGGTTTGAGTGTCGCAAATGAGGCACTGGCAAATAAGATTTAGAATTTTTAATTGTGATAAGGCTGAGCGGATGCAAGAGAAAATCACCATAGCCTACTGTCACCCAGCTTTTATCTGGTAGATTTTGACCTCTAGCTACTACTCAGGCGAGTAAACATGCCACCAGGCTGCAACTCTCGCGTCCCCCACGCGGCGCCCTTCGTGTTTCTTCTTCCTCTAATTGTGAAGCCGTATCATTACCAAGTATTACAGGACCTCTTCTCTAAAGCTTCTCTATCTAGGTTATCCAATTCCACGCTGTTTTTTGCACAAATGTCATGGCCAGGTGTCATGTTTATTCGCCCGAGTAGTAGTTATCATTCAGTTCATACATATGTGAAAATTTTATATTTATTTCATTTAAAGTAATAACTAATCTAACTAGTATATAAGAAAGGATCTTAGTTATCTAAAAATAAATAAATGATTTGATTTACAACACTTTTATGGTAGTTAGTAGGTAGGTCCTACTAGCTTCCTAATTCCTGTTCCTGTACAACACAAAATTGGCAAATAGGTATTCTACTTAGTTTATATTCTCATTTTTCAATGTATTAGGTGCTTGTCTCTGAGTCTGCAGCTCACCACTTAACCATGAAGGTCAGGTCATAGGTTTTTTAATGTTTTTCTTATATCATCTGTCTGTCACCATTCACTATCAGTCTTCATAGACCAACTAGACGAGTGTCCACCTGGACATGTCATGTTGTGATCAGTGTCGAAGTCATTGAATTCCTCATTCAAGTAGGCTGCAGACTGCAGTGCAATCAATGTAAATGGCGGTACAGAGATCCTATTATCCCACGGATTGCAGGGCACATATCTAAACCATGCTGTACTTGCTATCCTTGATCTCAATGAGGCTATTGTTGATCTGACCACCCATGTCAATGTAAATGGACTCTCTTGTCAGTCATTTATGCATCTGACTTGTCCTCTAGCTAGACTTACTCTGGCCAGAAGCACAAATGTTACTTGGGTTCTTTACAGGTTTTGCAGACCAACCTCAGGTTGTTGGCGATTTCTTGTTGTTGCAATTGTTTTGCCACTCCCTCGCACTACAGAAATTAATGGGCAGGCCGTGTTACCTGACTATTTAATTTACGTAACAAATAAGAACTAATGATTTTCTTAAAAGACATTAAAACAAGACTAAGTTACAGACTAACCCTGGTGCAAAGTCCATTGTGAACTATTCACTAATGTTTTGGTTAATAAAATATTGTATTATATTTATAAGAAATAGAGTTCAGTAAGGCGATGACATTAAACTGAAAATTGACCACCTGCCTCGTGTCGAGCGCACTTGCCTTGCATGAGCAAATGAGCAATGTCTGACCTAAATGCCGCCTGGAGACTATGCATGAGCATGCAGACAAATAGGTACAATACGGCCGACGTATCTTGGCGAGTCTGAACATAGGCTATGCGAACTTTAGCGTATGAAAACTTACAATAGAAAACTGTTATTATAATTGGTTTATAAAAGATAAATTGGCATCAACAGTTTTCTATTGTAAGTTTTCATGCGCTAAAGTTCGCATAGCCTATGTTCAGACTCGCCAAGATACGTCGGCCGTATTGTACCTATTTGTCTGCATAGCATAAGCCCGCGCTTTCGCCCGCGTTGATTATTAAAACAATTTAATACGTGTGTAGGTACATGCGCTAAAGTTCACATAGCCTATGTTCAGACTCGCCAAGATCCGTCGGCCGTATTGTATCAAGAAGTGACACTATCTGCTTTCAATTGATCATCTTTGACTTGTTGAAATTCAGTTTTAGGTATATCTACTCGGTATACTACGAGTTTTGCTTATATTAAGTAAATTTTGGCGTTGGTAAAGGTAAAAATAAACCTACACTTAGACTGAAAGCTCCGTCAGTTTGCTTTCTGTATAAAATCTCATTGCATTTACAGCATAATTTCATTTGTAGAAATATTTTGCATCACCTTTTACATATTTATTGATTAACAATATCTTTAATACCTATACACATACCATAACCATACATCAAACAATATCTACACCTACCATAATACAGGTATCTAGCGAGCGTAAACTCACAATCAATGATTCAGGTGCTTTATGATGACAACGCGGTTTGACCATACGAGTACATTAGTTACAAAGTAAGTAGTCTCGTAAAGTTTTATTTTTAGCTACAAACAGGTAATAAAGTTCTTCATAATATGTTAGTTAGCTTATTGTTTGTGGCATTTATTATTATGAAATAAAAATATTTTTTCTTGTTCTTTTTATAACGCCGCTTCAAACATGCATTTTTAAAGCAACAAACATGTTGTCTTTAAATTGTCCGTTATAAAAATTACCTAAGCGGTCATAAATTCTGCGTACCACTGTCTGAACTGCAAACCCTGTTTCCCGAACTTTGCATGTGCAAAGGCACGTCCTGTGTCATCATAAGACATAAGATAAAAGGATCGTGCACCGCATATTATATGAGGCATAGAATGAGTCACCTCTTGTAGATCAGACAGCCTTTTTGGTGTTCAGTGCCCTGGCCGGGGTAACCCGCCCATTTCAAGACGATGTCACAGCTCCCCGCCGCGCTGCGTCGGGTGCAATGACTCTGGTGCGTTTCGTACCCGACGATGTTACTCACCGGCCGAGCGTCGACCTCTTCTCCAGCTGATCGCAAGACACGTGCCGAGCGAGTCTTGGACCGACCCTCGTGTTACTGGAATAACGCGGAAAAACTGCGAGCTTGCGATAACTCGGCTCAATTAGATGATCGACAGCGCTGCAACATTGTTCACTGACAAATGTAGAGCTTATACTTATTAGTTAATCTTGTTTGGCGTCTTCAGACTATGTCTTGTTTTGTAACTTGCTCTATGTTCTATGCAAGAAAGTCAAAGTTAAACAACTTTGACTTTGAATTGGAACCTAAAAAATCCAAAAATTGTGACGTAAACATCACACTGACCAGAAACATCTGGAGTCTGTTTTATTTCCTTAAAGTAAATGATATTTGGTGACAAAACCAGTTTCTCAGCTCCTCATCCTCGTTTGTGTCTTACTAAACTGGCTTTTAAACAAGCACGTTAAGAATATACCTATGCAAATACGTATAAATGCAATAAAAACTGGCATCTTATCATTTCCTTTTCTTAAGCCCACTTTGAAGCCCACAGTTCTAGTGTAAGTTAAGGGTTTTCCTTCCATAACCGCAGAAAATCTGTCGCTAAGGAGATAATGAGTAAGAATTCTTATTGAAGCTGCAGTAATGGAAATAGTACAGGCTGTAAGAGTAATATATTTATGTATACTCTAAACTAAGAATGATGAGAATCAAAATTTAAAATAGACGCGGAACCGAAGGACCTTTTAAATACTTGCAGAAACAATATGAGCTGGCGATGGACAGCTTAGCTGGACCGGCATCGGCCAGTTCAATAACCAGGGGTATCTATCCTCCGTCATAGATTGTGGCCGTCTGGTGCGCACGCGACCCGTAATTATTGATGCGTCGCTCCACACGGCCAATGTTACGTAATGTGTTTACTGACTGTTAACAACTGATGTAGGATTACCTGGTACATGGAGCTAATCGTCTTTCAACACGTCTATTTGTGTTCAATAAAGCTCATATTTACTTTACTGTGATCTCAACCGAATCGCGTTACATCTCATGGAACGGCTGGCTATGCAATGATAATTGAGTGGTTTAATAATTTCTAAATAGCACCAACGCTACCTTTAAATAAATCGTTCGAGTGGCTTCTCTTTGATACGATGCCAGCATGAGTACCTATTCGTGTCTAGTTTAATAAGCGCTGTTTTATAATCATTAGTGTGATTTGTGTTTTTGTTTAAACGTGAAAAACACAAAACAAGACCACACGTGAAATAACAGACTCGTCTGGCGTCATAATTACAGCAAATGCTAATGTATCAGGTACTAGTAGATCATCAGATTGTAGTCGAAGTACCTGAAAATCGGCTTTAGAAAAATTGCTCGCATATATTTTCAATACGGGAGGTCTTTCCTCGCGGAGACTGAAGAGTTAATCTGATAAGAGTGTCTCACCTGCTAGATGAAGCACTAAACGGCTTGAAGCATGACCACTTTCTTGCTCTCATGTAACTAGCTTGCAAATTATCTCCCATGGTGACAATAATGCAATACAATAACCACGTAACCAACACTATTTAGCTGGGTAACAAAGCCATCGCAGAAGCCAACGAACTTTGTTTGTTGTAATTATCATCTCTTAGCTCGTCAATTGATGTTCTGCGAGGTAATTGTTAATGCGGTGTTCTCCAAGATAGGCAATTATTGTTCAGTGGATAGCGTGATGCTCAACAAAGGTCTTGCAGGCGTAGGCTATTTGATGGCTGCAGACATTCACCATAAAAACAGTAATTCAATTACGCTTATGACCTGCCAATAAAATGCTTACATTAAATTTACATTTAAATTTGTATATCTCTCTGTTTCCTAAACTGCCGTACAAAATGATCATGATTTTCGATTAAATACGAACGTAGTCGTGTCGGTAAGTTTTTCAACACTAGATCCGGCTAGTATTAGAAAATCTTATCTTCTCTTCTCTATGTACAGTCAGCTGCACCAACATGTGGGTATACACACCCAAGCTTTCACATTAATATTACTCGTAATTTTGCAAAGACATGTGCACGCAAGCAAATGAATCTAATCTTGTTACTTGTCAGAATGCTTTTCAGAAGATGAATGTATTTTCAAAATTAAGAGTATAATATAAATATGCAAGCAAGCAAGTATAATATAAATATATAAGAATGTACACATATTTTTGCAGCTGACTGTTCTCGATAATATTCAAGTTTGAGAGCAACCAACTAGGTGTTAATTAATGTCTTTGTCGGCTCTTGTTGAATAAAAAACATTCATTTTTAGACACAATAACGAACAGTATCATTAAAGGCATCGTTTAATTTAATACCTATGACTAAGCAACTATTGGACTTTGCTTGAGTTGCTCATTTTTAAATCATGGTCAAATCCAATATTTGATGAATCATTGCAAATATTTGACCCTCGATTATTCTTTAGCGATTTATCTCGGTTATTTTCAAAGCGGTTTTCCTGCTCTTTTGGTGTGAGCTTATATCTTGTCATTGTATAGGTATTGGATCTGTCGGCATGATCTCTCTGGTGTTAGATTCATGAGTTTGACCGAACTGGCTGCCTGCCAGTACTACTATCCGTTTTGGATCGCTCAGAAAGGTATTTTGCCTATTTATGGATGAAGTAATTTACCTACCATGAATAGGCGGTAAGAGAAAATAAAATTCAATTTATTCAGGACAATAGTGAGATACGCAGATAAAGAAAGTAATTTATCGTAAGCCTATTCTGTGGTTTTGCTGACTATCCTTTATTTCTTTAAGTTTTCTCCATTGCATCCCTTCTTTGACGTTAATGATAATATAGTGTGGAATCTGTAGCGAAAACGCCATCATACGGCCAAATAATGGGCAAACCATATTTAAAACATAGTCACGAAGGAAAGGATCTGTTTAACTACAATGTTGCACAGCAATACACTCGATGTTTACGTAGTTTCCAACCTTTAAACTAGTTTCGTCAGGTAGACTCTAATCACCATGTCAAATGGAGCAGCTTACATCTACGCTCCCGGGTTTAGAGTACGCGCATTTGTTTATTTTCGTCATTAGAGTGGTGTACTGCCGCCTATCCGTCCAATGCATGACTATATTTGGACGAATTTATTAAGATGGTGTACGTTTCTGTGTTATTTTATTTATTTTGCTGCGTTAGAAATGCATTGAATGCCGAGATTATGGCAGTATCAAAGCGCCAAGGAGAGCTTTTGCATGAGTTAAAGGGGCGCTCAGTCCATTCCGCGCAGCTCGTAAAATATCATTGACTGTTTTATGGGCTGAGGCAGCGGCGCTGGACACTGCAGAAAATAGATGTGTTCAGATTTATTGAATCGCTGATTCACTTATGTTATTGACAATTTTATTATTACTATTATAGGATTGTGTTTTGTTAAGATGTTGCGTGTTTTAATAATTACCTCTTCTGACTTCTGACTATTTTTCACGAAATAAATACGAAAAAATTACATGCATACGGCATAATTATAAAAATATCTGCATTCCAATAAATAAGAGATGGCAAGATGTGTTACTCTTTAATTTAGTTTTTATGTTTGTAGTGTAATAGAAAAAAAACATAGTTATTTTTGATGCCACGCTTAAACCTCTCCCTCACTAAGAAACTGAACAAATACTAATTAACTAAACCATAAAAATATCACGTTAGATTTTTTAGTATACCATGTCGGTTCCATTCTATTGTTTCTCTTCGCTGTTCTATGCACGTGGACATGCACTATTTCCACACTATTGGCACATGACCGCTGCGGAATTCGAACCCACAACCTTTGTTCAATCCCTGTCAACCATGGCGACCACTGATTAATCTAATCATCGTTTGTTTCAGTCCGAAGCTACGACAAACACGACAAATGCGGCCTGGTGTGGATCCCGCGTGTTGTCGCATACCGCTGTCGCACGTGCGGCATCTCGCCGTGTATGTCGATATGTCGCGAGTGCTTCCATCGTGGCGATCACTCTACCCACGACTTCAATATGTTCCTGTCGCAAGCTGGCGGCGCCTGCGACTGTGGCGACAAATCTGTCATGAAGGAAGATGGGTATGTATTCAATGACCTTTCAGTATTTAGTTATTTATTGCCGTATTTGTCTATAAGTTAGAACAGCTACACAGTATTAACCGAGGTGTTGCAAGTTGCAATCAATAGAGGCGGGACGTTATTGGTAGATTTTAAGAAAAAAAAATTACTTTTATTAAGTACGTAAATTAATATCGCTAAAAGTTCATTGAATTAGTCTTTCAACCTTCCCTGAAACCTTCCCTCCTTCTTTTTAACCCTCGTCGTTTTCCCTGAACTAGTGAGTTTCAGGGTTTCCTTCTCGCGTTTCTAGTATTATGCCAGTCAATACGATCTGTCTCTTGAATTATTTCTTCACCGTCATTGGTCCAAGATATAAAAACATCAAAAACTTTTATTTATTTAAATGTTCCGCGTATGTAATGTAAACTCACCTTAACCGACCACAAAGTCTTGAATTGGCTGTTCCAATTCCACGAACCGATAAATATACCAGGAAACACATAATCTAAAATATAGCATACATCAATATCTCTTGTTTTAGTTGTAAATAAGATTGTTATGCAGATATATAGAGTATTAGACCGTAAGAAGCCTTATTCTTATTATAATGTAAAAAAATGACACGTCTGTTGGTCGTCGGTAAACTTTGCCCTCTCTACTGCATTGCAGGTAGCATAAGGTTTTATGTAGACGCAATGCAGATGCAGTGCTCTGCAATAAAGATAAAATAAAGAATCTTGGATTGCCTTAACTAAGAGGCAAGTGGGAATTTAACAAAAACCCAGCAATGCAGCTTAGAAAGATGTATTCATCACTGAACGCATACATTACATATTTGCAATAGAATTACGTTTGCTCTAGCTAGAATATTTCACGGCGAATTAAATAACTTGATTAGTCGTTGTATAAGAGATCAAATCAAGCAGAAAGCAAATAACTATATTGCTAGCTAAGGCCCGAATTATACAGAAGTGACGTAAGGCGAAGGCACGGGCGCAGTCTAAACCTTTAAATACAATATCTCTAAGCAAAGCATCATGAAGTTATATCCTAGTGCTCCGCCTGCGCCGTGCCTTCGTCTTATGCCGTTTATGTATAAATCATGCCTAAGGCCTAAATTAGACTGAAACGGCATAAGACGAAGATACGGCGCAGGAGGTACAAATAAATTCTCATGATGCGACGCTTACAGATTTTGTAAGAAAAAGACCGTACCATCGCCTTACGTCGCTTCTGTATAAATCAGGCCTAATAAAGGCGGTCAAATATTCGTGTAGTGTGTGCAATAAAGTCATATATAAAGAGGAGGCTTACTTGGCTTGCTTTGGCGCGGGGGTGGTAGTGACGTCACGCGAAGCTAACAAGACAGACTGACTAACTCGGTCCTAAAATGGAACGGATCACAAACAAAATAAACACAGAATTGAAATTCAAAAGGCACAGAATCTTCAAGGAATTTGAATGTGCGTTGTGTCCACCCACTATACCTTCGCGATTTACCATTTTTATCCAAGTATAATTCAAATAAGATCGTTTCAAGATTTGTAAAGATACATTACGTTCCTTTCCTGATTTATATTTGTGAGCGTATATAAGATTATCGCGAACTTTATGTTTCAAAAGTCTTCAAAGATTCACCATATTTTTCTCAGGGTGAGATGCTGTTCAAGTATTGCAATAAACTTGACACACCTTGACATAGTTTGGTCACTTCATCGAAGTGCCGTACAGATGTTTAAAAGTGCTTTAGTTAGTTTAACAATACCTATACTAGCACCCTTCCAGTACCACCCTACTAATTTTCTGATTTAAATTGTCGGAATCAACACCTTTCAATTAGAGAGTTCTAAGCCAAGGTTCTTTGTGATAAGTCACGTTTTGATAAGGACTGCTTTAAAAAACACATGAGTTGTAATAGCTGCATTGCCAGCTTATCAGAAGCTGTGATAAACAGCTGATGAACACAACACAATACACATTGATCTTGACCTAGACGGGGACGGCGGGCGTCTGTCAAGGTGACCTCGTGCGGCCGTTTCGTTTCTGTTGTGATTTCTATGCTGTTTGTTTATGTTGATGTCTTCTTTTTGTGGCGTTAGATTAATGTTAATTGCATAATAGTTAGCTATTATTTGAGGCAGCTCGAAGATTCCCAAGATTTCGCCTTTCGTCACCATATTAAACAAAAATTCTATTCTTCAATTCAATCCTTTATTTAAAAAAAAAACTTATACTAACATTGCAGCTTACTCCAATACGTTAAATAAGCAATTTACAACAAATTTAAAGATACATAATAAATGAAATACAATACAGGGTATAAATACAGTTTCAAAGGGTAAAAATACATACTATACACAGTCGATAATAAACAAAACTCATAAAATAACCAAATTGTACAAGTGGGTATCTAAAAAAGGTTTGTTTGTTTCTCGTTGGTGCACGGCACGCGTGTCTTCCTAATGCAGATATGCCTACGTGATAGGCACTGTGTTTGCCCTAGGCTAGAATAACCGTAGATCTAGAATAACCCCAAATTACACATCTAGTTTGATTATGTATAGCATTTTCCTGCATCACTCTAGTCTTTAATCTATCCACTTAATATCTAAACTCTCAGATTTTACATCACCGTATCAGCTTTGGAAAAAATGGTTCTAATGTTATTAATATATTTTTAACCTATTTCGAAGAAGAAGACGAACCAATTTCGATATGACACCACACCACAATAGGTGCCTAAACTATTACACTCTTTGGCATTTGCAGTCGGGTAAAAACACGAACCCTGCATCCTAAATGAAATGGTTGGGACGTAACAGCTTCGCTGACCTTGCACGTCCCTCGTCCTGCTCAGGACCTGGCGACCTTGGCTGCTGGTGACGTCACAAACAGGTTACGTCACCTCTTCGCGAACATCTTGATTGCCGGTGTTTTCGTTTTACTGCGGCAGCAGACACCTTTGTTTATATGCCAAAAATATGAATAAAAATAATATGAAACCTCTATTTTGCTTTAGTAAGTAGAATATAGGGATATTTTTAGACTGAGCCATTTAGTTGTATTAGCTTCGAGAACCTATATATTTTAGAGGTTTTGTTTAACTAGTGATACGATAAGAAGTCTGGCTACCTCTGATATTACATTTCCTAACGCCCGCCTTTCCAAAACTGAATGAAATTGCTGGAAAATTTTGTTTTACTACATTACCCTAATATAGGAGATAGTTTATCTTGTTAGCTTTGACTGCCCCTAAACTCACGAACGTAATATTAATGAATATATTTAGTAATTAATCCGCTTAACTTCCAAATAAAGGTCTTAATTAACTTAACTCAAGTTTAGAATTTCAGTATCTAGACCAAAGCGCCGAAAACATAGAACCCAATATAGAACTCAACACGTGTTTCGCCTCTACACGAGGCATCCTCAGGAGATGTTGACTCGCCGAAGTCTGAAACGAGAGTTCCGCAAAGTAACGCCTGAATCAATCAATTATCACGAACGTAATCCAATGGCTAAAGGGCCGCGACGGTAGCAGTGACCACCATTAAGAAAAAAAAATGTGGTCACATGGACTAAAATTCTTACTTTCCCTCTTACAGATTCTGCAGTAACCATGGCAACAAGTGTCCCCGGCCGGGCAACGCGCCAGCCGAGCTGAAGTGCGTCGCGGAAGCCATGATGCCGAGGCTCATCCTGCGGCTGCTGCAACACTTTAGGGAGAACAGGTATTGCAGCAATCATCCACTAACGTTAGTGCGGTTTAAAAACGTGGCCGAGTGTGAGGTGCCTCGACTTTCGATCCGAAGGTTGTGAGTTCGAACCAGGTCTTACACCAATAAATTTTCTGTGCAAAAAATCTATGTGTGCATTAAACACGTGCTTATCGGCGAAGGAAAACATCGTGAGGGAACTGGCATGTCATGGAACCTAATAAGTTCGAACTTGAAATCCTTTCACCACACTGGTTCGAAAAAACTAGTGACTCGATAAGAAATGCGGTTTCAGGCTAGCGTATTTTTGTCGCGTATACGGGCGGATTGGTACTTGTAAGAAGAATCATTTTAATCATCTTCTACAACAGTTTATTCTGACTATCTACCTATATATACGTGTTATGCACAGCACACCATTGCTCTTCCATAAGAATACAATGTATCGTACGTTCTAAGGCGATTGAGGAAGCCTCGCAATTGCTGCCTTCATTGTTACTTTATAATAGTCCACTTAGCTGTACGAGGGAATCCGATATTTTTATTGGATTAACAATACATTCAACTGTGGTCTGTGACGTATGCTAAACTGGCGAAAACGGCTTTCCACTTCGGGTACAAGTTTATGGGTTTATAATCCTTAACAATTTGAAATAAAACAAAGTTTAAATTAACCAAATTGGAATGCAGTAATGCGTAGAAGAATGATTAACGCCATATAAAATTAAACTCACCGAAGCTTGTAATGAACGAAAACCAAACAATATTATAATTGAAGATCATATCCTGCATTTGTTCATTGTGCAGATATGATTACTAATTATTACCCAAGGTCAAGATAATCAACTTCGACACAATAAATCAATGTAGGTATGAACAGGGCTGAGGATTTTAAACACATATTGTCCTTTTTATCCAACTTTATTTAAAGATAATATCAAGGTTTTACAAAAACATACAACAACTAACTTAAATCGGTCTGTTCTAGTCATAAAGTTAGAATTTACCGGCAGCCGAAAGTATCCGAGATCTGTGGTTCTAGTGACCGTCAAGGCACCTCTGAAAAGTCACAGGGAATAAAAATACGCAATTTTGTTCACTTCAACGACTTTTTTTTCAGTTATTTTGATTTAAAACCTGAATTACGAACCGATTTTGTTAAAATTTCTATGGTACCAATCTAAAAGTATATCCTCTCAAACAAAAAAATAAATTCAAATTGGTTTATAATATCCAACAAAGTTCAGAGGTAACAAACATACAAAAAAACATTCCACCGAATTTACAATAATATTTGAAGTCGGTTGAAAAAGGAATCAATATTAGTCTAAATTCTCAAGTCAAGATTCATCCTCCAAACTTTTATATTATGCTTATGAATCTGCTTTGTTTGCCACAGAGGTGAATCTAATGGCCTACTCAGACTGCAGGCTTTGTATCGGCTGACTGTTAAATCGAGCTAATATTTAGGGTGCCTTTCCACTGATGCCCAGCTGGGCTTAGTAGAGAGGAGCGGACCGTAAATTGGCCAATCACAGTGCTCGAAATTCTACTTCCACTCTAAAGAGCCTAACCTAGGCCCGGCAGAGTTATTTGCTCACAATCTAACTAATTGGTTATCTTGTTCCTTACAGCTGTAACGAGGCCCAAAGCAAGTCCGACAGCTACCGGAAAGCGGTGCAGGAATGCGAGGGATACGTACAAATGCTGATGGAGTTCAACAACATGGGAGACCTGATGCGCGGAGCCATGACCAAGGCGCTCATCAACCCTCAGGTATTACTCACAGAGGCTGTCTACTAGATCAAGAAACAGTGGAGCACGTATTAATCTACTGTCAAGCGACAGAGGAGAGTAGGGTCAGGACAGGCTTACGAAAGTCCATCATGGTTCAGAAAGAGGCTGAGCGGGATCGCGAGAGATCCGATCCCGCTCGGAGACGGCCGGGCCGGGGTGACCAGGTGGGACATCCTAAGCGAGAGGGGCGGCGGAATCTTCTACCAATGAGGGAGATCTTGCTGGGTTCGAGAGCGGTCGGGACTGCCGCAGTGCACAGGGAGGCATGCACTGCAAGCGGAGCTCGGGGTCGGCGCAAGCCTTCCCTGGGATGGGCCTCACAACATGCGTGAGGGACACCGGTACGGTTCGGATATCCCGGGGTCCCTCTAAAGCGCAGAGGTCTGCCACCATGGGGTTTTAGTCGGTTAAAGTCCGACATACCCCTCCCCCAAGGGCGGTGGGCATCTATGAGGATTTCTCCATGTAAAAAAAGGCTTACGAAAATTATTAGACTCCTCTCCACCTAACGTGTCAAAACATCTACTAGAACATGCTAGGGTGTTTCGCAAAATTGCGGATGTCAGCTAGTATGGAAAAGTAATGAAATACTGGTGTGTTCTACACAGATGTACCGGAATCTGGTGGAGCCTCCGTTCCCAGAGACTGCGTACGGGTACTACATGCGCGAGTCTCACAAGATGTACGAGAAGGCGATAGAGAACTTCCCCGCGCCGGAGCCGCCTGACGAGTGAGTAACTCACCACTCCAACATTCCTTTCAGATGTGATGTCGAGATTTTTATCAAATTCGACAAATTTAAACTACTGCAGCGGCCGGCATTCCAGGCTTATATTGATGAACTTAATGTGGTCTAAGGCGCAGCTGAGGCTCGCATACGTCCATATTATGCCTGGTTGCGGCTTGTATCTCAATAAATGCGCGAAAATTCAAAAATTTCAAACTAAGTAGGAGTGCATATTGTTCGTAGCCTTTTAATTTTGGATGCAACACGTTTTTACACAGTTCTTACCGCTTCTTGAATTTGAGGTGGAGTCAAAGTATCGACGTCTAGCTCCTCTCATCACTTGTTTGGATAAAAAAGAAGATATAATCAAGGTTTTACAAAAACATGGTACAACCGACTTTTGATTGTATTAATAAATTATATAAATATATTTAGTAATAAATCCGCTTAATTTCTAAACAAAGGTTTTAATTAACTTAACTTTAGTTCAACTAAACCAAAGAGTCAAAGAACAGAAAACCAAAGTTTAAAGATACGACACGTGTTTCGCCTCTACACGAGGCATCATCAGGAGGTGTGGACTCGCCGAAGTTTGAAACGAGAGAAACGAGAGTATCTCTTTGGTTTAGTTGAACTAAAGTTAAGTTAATTAAAACCTTTGTTTAGAAATTAAGCGGATTTATTACTAAATATATTTATATAATTTATTGATATATATGGATTTCCGCAAAGAAACGCCTGAATCAATCAATTATTTTGATTGTATTGTTTACTTCGAGGACTTGCGATTTCGTTTACTTCGAGGACATATTTCTTTCAGTTATTTTGATATAAGAACTAAACTACTAAATCGATTTTGATGTTTTTTTCTAATCGGTTGATAAACAACAAAGGTTGTCAGTATTTAGATGTGCAGATGAAGTTGTATGGTCCTCAACTCTCAGATACCGGCACCTGCCCGCGCTGGCGCCGCGGCTGACGCACAACACGCTGCTGGACGAGTTCATATTCTGGACCTTCAAGTACGAGTTCCCGCAGAATGTGGTCTGCTTCCTGCTCAACATGCTGCCCGATCAGGACTATAAGGTAAGGCCACATTACCTTCTTCTTATCGTGTCACTAGTTCTTTCGAACCAGTGTGGTGAAAGAATTTCCTTTTGCCTCGTTTTGCATGTAGGTAACGAGCTTTTGTTCAGCTGAAATTACCTGCAAAGGCAATAGTAAAGTGGCAATCTGATTCAGACACGCAAACTTTCATTGTAGCAACTTTATATGCCATCCTATTCTTGACGCATTCAGAAGTTGCTCGTGATAATAACCCTTTGCATTAAACATAGTTATTTGATTGTAACCCGACACCAAAACATGAGGTGAGCGCGATAATTACCCGTTACAATCAAATAAGTATGTGTGATTATCGCGAAAGTCTACGAAAAACATCGCATTAAAGCTTACCCAACAGTTACCAATAGTTTCTCTTCTCCCCACAGGAACACCTGACCCGCACATTCGTGATGCACTACGCTCGCATACCTCTCGTGCTGGAGGAAGCCGCCGACCCCGACACCTTGTCCAACCGAGTGGTCCACATGTCCGTGCAGCTGTTCTCCAACGAAGCCCTCGCGTTGCGCTGCGTCCAACAGCTCCACCTACTCCACGTCATGGTGCTCTCCCTCCGCCTGATGATGGGGAAGATACTGGTGCAGAACACCTTGCACGACCCCGACCAGAACTTCCACTACGTAATCGACTGCACGCGGAGAGTGATGAAGGAACACTGCTACTGGCCACTAGTGTCCGATTTCAACAATGTCCTCTCTCATAAGAGCGTTGCTCTGCTGTTTTTGCAAGATGACGCGCTGGTCGATATGTGGTTCGAGTTCCTGTCGATGCTGCAAGGTAAGTTATGAAGTTAAAGTTGCTTTGAAGATCAGAAATACTAAAGCTAATTAATAAAAACAACGATAATTTTATCAGTTTCTCACTCACTAATTAATAAATAGATCCGCGTAAACCAGTGCTGGTTAAATTGGTAAACTCAGACCTAAAATCTAGAGACGCCAACCAAATATTAGAAGACCTGTGCTAAGGCACAATTTTGAGAGGAAATTCGCTAAAAAAGCCCAGTGTAATACAGTGTGACTGTAGATGTCTGACTTCATACTCAGCTAATTGTATATTCGTTGGTGGCAGGTATGAACGTGAACATTCGCGAGACGGGCGGGCACATCGAGTTCGAGCCGTCGTCGTATTACGCCGCGTTCTCGTGCGAGCTGGAGGCGGCCGCGTACCCCATGTGGTCGGTGCTGAGCCACCTCACGGAGCCCGCGCACGCGCCGCTCGCGCGCCGCATGCTGGCCGCCGCGCTCACCTACCTGCAGGACTGGCTCGATGCCGTGCACTTCACCGCGCCCACCGTGCCCCGGGTGAGTGCACGCTCTATCATAGCCTCGTCTCGTGCGAGCTGGAGGCGGCCGCGTACCCCATGTGGTCGGTGCTGAGCCACCTCACGGAGCCCGCGCACGTTAATGTGAACCAGTGGCTAGATTTTGTAACTTAAACGAACATAAAGACTCTCTCGGTGATACTCCACTACACTACTGTAGACCTGGATCTAGTGTCAGAGCTTTGAAATCACCCATAGGCATCAAGCATTAATAGCACAGCTATATTTTTATGGCTAGGACCAGGAGCTGGTCATTTCATATGACTACTGCGGGATTTGTTTAACTCCTTATCGTGTCACTGGTTCTTTTGATCCAGTGTGGTGAAAGGATGTCAATTGCGCTTCGAAGAGGCTCCATTCGTGCACTTGACACATGTTTTCGAATATTTTTTTTAGGCTATATGACATGCCAGTTTCTTCACGATGTTTTCCTTCACCGTTAAGCACGTGTTTTAATGCACTCCCACTCGGTCAACACGGCTTTTTTGTTGGTTTAACTAACACTACAACTGATCCTCCCTCTGCCCCGCAGACGGAGGCGATGCACGCGTCGTTCCACTTCCCGCTGCACCGGTACCTGGCGGCGTTCCTGTGCTGCGGCACGCGCTGCATGGGGCTGCGCGCCGCCGACGTGCTGCCGGCACGCGACCTGCTGGCGCTGCTCGCGCTGCACCCGCTGCGAGTGCAGGTCAGTCACCCCTTATCATCATCCGCAGGGTATATCTAGCAGTGGATTAAGCCAGGCTTATAGGCCTCTTTTTGCTCTCACCATACCATAACCGATCTGGTTAAGAAAGTTTATTTCTCATAAAGAATAGGTACAAGTATTCACTTACATGAGAAAACTTAATAAACATAAAGTAACTAGTAACTTAAGTTATTTAACATAATATTTGATGGGCTGTATAATGATACGTTGAACTTACGCGACGATGTAGGTTAGGTAATTTATATTAACTTATTTTTAATAACTTTTCTGTGTAATCTTGCGCTAAACGGGTCGAGTTCCAGGCGGACCTATCATGCGGATTGTTGGATCTCACATACCATTAGAACTTTTGTTTCCATGTAGCACGCCGGTTTCTTCATATTTATGTATTTTCAGCAACTAAATCTATCCTTTAAATTACTATAAGAGTTAATCGTTTATAGTAAAAAGCACGATACGACAATAAAAACCCAATCATAATTACAAAATCACTCATTTATTAATTATCGTTACATTACGCTAAAATTATCGATATTGAGTATAGGAAAATAGGCCTTATATTTAGTTGACTACGGGCATGAAGTCCGAGCCGGCGTCGGGCTCGGTGAACTCGGCTGGGGGCGGCTCGGCTTTGATGTGCCTGGAGAAGTCGTAGGTTAGCAGTTTGATGGCCAGGAAGCCGCCAGACGTGCGCGTGCCGCGGTGGATAATACCCGCTCCGCTTGCCAACGCACCACCTGCAATACATAACCATTTGTACTAGGAATTGATAAATATGTTGGATGGCAATAACTGACTTTTATACTTTTTATAATTTGGAATAGACGTGGTGGTTGAAATTATGCGTAAAACTATCAGAAAAGTGTCAAAAATCTATACATATTTCTATTAACCATCACTTAACACCAGCTGAGGCACTAGTTATGGTGTAGACTACTCATAATTAAAAAAAAACAGAAATATGACAAAAAATATTAAATTTATGCATATTTATACCATCACTTACCACCAGGTGAGGAAGTGGTTAAACGCTTGTCTATCCATTGATATCAATATTATAAAAAAATTGGACGGATTTGCGATTAGATAGAGGCCAAACATAAGATGGATGAACTCTGCTGTTCAAGCAGTTATGATTGAAACGGTGTAAGTTGATACTCACTAATAGAGATGAATGAAAGAAAGAGTAGATGTTATACCCGTATAGTGGTATAAGGACAGGGAGATGTTGATATCTTCCTCCAAGCATTACCTTTAGCGGGCAGCACGGGCTGAATGTCTATGAAAGGCACGGTGCTCTGCGCGGCGTCAGCGTCGAAGTCCGTGTGAGTGAACTCAATGTACTGGTCGTGTGTAGAGTCCACGGGCAGCGGCGTGCGACTACGGGTCGGCATGTCGGGCAAATACAACTCTAGCTTCTTCCTGGAACGCAGAACAACCTTGTTATAGTATCCAGTTTACGTGTTGTAATCATCAATTTAGGTGTCACCGTTATTGGCATGATTTTCCTTGTAGTAATTAGGATCAGTTCGAAAACACTTATTTTTATGTGAGCCTGTGTACGGATCTGTTGTCAGAGTGTATATTATTTATAAGATTGTGGTCCTGTATAATGGCTGTAGTTTCTAATTCATTTTTTATTTCACCAGTAGTTGTTTACAGTTACGGCTCCTCACCTCGTTCAAAAAACTATATTTGTTACGGCATTGAAAAACTCAGCTATTCTCTCGAGTACAGTAAGTAATCTGTGTCAAATTAGAAATAGATGAAGATGTTTTACCTGGGGCTCACATTTCCCTCCGTGTTGTCGTTGCTGATCCACTCGCTCTTCTCGGGTTGCAGCCTGCCTGTCGTGTAGTCGAACGGCGTCGATCTTATTTCGAAGTGCAGGTGCGCTCCAATCATACGGAACCTGGAAACGAAATGTATATGATTAGAAAATAATCCTCATTCGCATCAGAGTTAAATTCATCCATTGAAGGAAGACTTTTTGACTTATTGATCTGAAGTAACTTTGAGAATTAGACCTGCCACAGTTTAAAAGTATCATCGGGTATGCGAGGTCGGGAAACCTGTGAAGAGCCCAGGAATCTGCGCTTCTAGGCGGAGTAAGGCTGTCAGCAGGGAGCTGCAGCTTCACGCAAGAAGGGCCGACTAATACATACAGTTTTAAAGTATTACCTGACACCAGTCAAGATATGACCCACAGGCGATTCCAGTACATCCAAGTCCATAGCTCGTCTCTCGTAGGTCAGCGTGTGGTAGTCCACTCCGTCGACGACGCCCACATCGCTAGGGTCAAACTTCTGCACTGGCACCCAGTCTCCCGGCGCTATGACCCCCCGCTCGCCCAGGGTGCCCTCGTGGATCTGGAGGTGGAACACCTTCCCGTACTTAACCAGGCGAACTCCAGTCACGACCCTGGAAGTTATGAAGTTTGAAGTGCCTGAAGATGACAGTGTTGACTCTTATGGACCCACGCACACCCATGTTGGTAGACGTATTTGATGGAATACTGAATAACGATCCTACCTTGGATTCGACCCTATTATATTTTGGTTTATTAATGAACATGGAAGGTTTTTTCTACTATGCGATGACCAGAAACAGAGAATCTACAAAGCGTTATCTAACAGAAACCCAAGCAGTTAAAGCTACCGATGCTCCGCATTTTTTTGTTAGACACTTGCGAACTATTTCTATGTTGTCAGTATACCCGTCTACACTACACGTTACTGACTTGCCCTTCTCGAAATCTGCTAAAGCCTCTTTCAAGCTGAAGAAGCGTTCGCTCCTCAGGGCATCCTCCTCGCAGAGGCAGAGGCAGTAGGTACAGTGGGAGAGGTTCCATCTCCACCAAGAGTCGACCTTTGGAGAAAAATAACATTATTCATGGGCCTGCCACTCCCAATATCCAAACCTCCAAGATTCTTCAAGCAAATGAATTCCCTAGTCCCATCATCAACTCTAATCAACATAGGTGTGCGACAGTCCCTTAGAAAAGGGACTAACTTGTTATTCTTGACGTCAGATGTCGTGTCCCACAGACTGAAGTAGCGGTCAGAGTTGGTACTGTCGTCGCACAGACACATGCAGTACGAACAGTGCCAGAAAAGCCACCTCCACCACGAGTCCACCTGCATCACGTTAACAAACTCATAAATAATACCTCCGGGTTGGGCTACCTGGATGAAAATAGGCTGACGGTTCTCTGCACCTGATAAATAAATCATAATAAAGAGGTTATTGATATCTCTGTGTCTCTAGGATTCACTGTGTGGTTAAGAATGTAGGGCTATGCGCTTCGTCTTCTATAAATTGGTATCAATACTCCTCGTTCTATCAGTTACAGTTTTAAGTTGGAAAAAAGTTATCGCTAATACAACAAGTTAGCGATACATTTTTTCTAACCTAAAAAGTTAATATCGAATTGGAAAGCCCGTTGTCTTGTTAAATACTATGTTTTTTTTCATTTGGACAATAAACACAAACTTTACGTCGAAAAATCCGTAATGATTTCAAAGTCTTGTTTGTTCAGATTTGTTTAGTTAATCTGCTGACCCCATTTGTGATTCCCGGTCGGCGGAGATAAGCCACGTACAAAGATTTGCTTGTGTTGTAAATAACCACTGTTTGTCAATGCTATCTTACTATAGTCATTGATCGGTGAATTGGCCTCACCTTTGTCGTTCCTCGGCTGCAGCTTCCCGGGTGCCCCATGGTTCTTCCGTTCTCATACTCGATCCATTCGTATCGCCTTTTACTGTTCATACTCTGAAAAGGAACATCTTGTTTTTAGAAATTTCATAAAGGTTCTTGCACATTAGCACTGTTGTTAAAGCTGGAATGGAAGGTTTTCAAGTCAAGCAAGTGCATGTTAATTCAACCATCGCTATCTCATACAAGATTAATTAATTGTGTCGTTTAATTGCGAACACAGAACGGGAAACGACGGCGACGCTTCTAATTAGCAACACTTATTAATGCTGCAATTGATACTACAATTTGATGCGCAAAAACAATTGTTTAGGTCAAATTTGTTAATAGTTCTAAAGTCAGCGGCGTTACAAACCTACATATAAATATAATGGGAATGATACAAGTTCTGAAATTACATTATTGAGCTCTCAGTCACGTGTACGCATAGTCTGTTGTTTTATTGAAACATCTTTCATATACATATATCAATGGTTCTATCATTTTAGAAAAGTCCTGCCCGTCAAGTCTAGGCAGTTGTCCATTTTAAACGTTTTAGTAGGTGGTCTATAAGCACAGTGACGCTAGCACATTCATAAGTGTTACTCACCGCTGGGCAGACCCACATGTCGCTGTCCACGTAGTTGCAGCTTATGATCCTCCCTTTGCAGGTAGTCTGCTGCATACAGCTGTCCTTAAAGCAACCGTGGTTCTTCGTCAGCGTGTAGAACGCGCAGTTCTCGCGGCAAGTGCCCTCGGGGTTCATGTCCACCTCGTTTTCAATGTAGCCTTGCAGTAGCCGGGTCACTTGCTCATATGTTAAACCTGGAATTAGAGAAATCGTATCTTACTTAACTGGAATGAATGATTATTCTTGATAATGTGGCGCTCCTACACAATTTACAAGTTTTAAAGGTCCTAATGTAGGCAATTGTTTGTCTCACATATACGTTCCCATGTTTGTTCAAGGTTCTGTGAAGTTTTCTTGCCGTGCAGAAGCTTTCTACATGTCTCAAAGCAAGTTCAAAATAGGGTCACAATTTTTTTCTAGATTGTAACTATAACAGGGCAGGACTAGACCATTTTCTATCGTATAGGAGCAAGATTCGTTGATTTAATTTGTTTACCTTCTTGGTGTACGGACGGGTCACACCTGTAGAGATCTCTGGAGGCCATCATGAGCGCAGCGCGGGCCGCTGCAGCCGCTTGCCCCGTGCGCTCGCTGTACCGCTGTCTCGTCAAGCTCGCTTCCTGTGTGTAGTTTCCTAAAAATAAATATTTAATTTTGGAGTATTTTCCTTTAACTTTTGTCATCGTACCTATAGTTTATAAGGTACGTTTGTATTATGTTGAAGTTTTGATGTTGGACCTAGTCTCAGCCTAGTCAAATGATATTTATTTTGATCAATCAATATATTTTCCAAAATCACACATTACACAATAGTTCACAATGGACCCCGCACTAGGGCAAGCCTGTATCGCGGGAGTCAAATAACAGAGAGATTATTTATTTCAAGGTTAATAAATCAAATTAGGATTGATGAATTATAAATATTCATGATTCAAGTACGTATTTGTGTCGTCCAAGTATGTTTGTAGTAGCATTCCTGCGACAACAAGCACATTAATTTCTGCATCAGATTTCTTTGTTTATACAACATGCGTATTATTATGAATCAATTATCTGTAGATAATTATGTAGGTACATTTGTGCAATTTATATGATTCACTACGTTGCCGAGCGCAACTCATTTTCAATTGGGCTCAATGCTAACCTATCGCATCCTACAAAGACCTCGTAATGCAAGTTATTGCGGTTCAGTTGAAAGGGATCGTAGGGTGACCGACTGACTACCTCTGGTATAGCGTTGCGTTTTTCATAATTTTTATAAAAATACCGTTAACGGAATCTTCGTTATCCTCACCATCGGCCCACTTCCCTCTTTTACTAGGCATAGATCTCGAAACCAGTTTAGGTTTCTATATTTAATGCTGGCTGCTTATCATATTTGTCATTATTTTTCTTCTTCTTATCGAGTCACTAGTTCTTTCGAATCAGTGTGGTGAAATAATTTCATCGCCTCGAAGGTGCTCCTTTCGTTTACTAGACACTTTATTTTCATTGTTACGATAAAAACAAACATTATGCCTTGAAGATCGTCGCTTTTTTTGTCTACGCATTATGCCTATTTATATGAACTGTATACTTGTTTAATTTTCTTCTAAATATTGAAGATTTAATGTTCAATCATCACACGATAGTACAACTGAATCGTGAAGAATTGTACACAATAGGATTGGATATGCATGTTTATCTAGTTATAAATATAAAAACTTAATACGATTATGATAAAGTAAAGATTCAGTGACTTGTACGGTACGTCACTTTGCGAGTACAAGTGGTTTAAAACAGCTGGTGTTGGCTAATTGTGGCACCACGCAGTGTTAAAGGATGTTAGATTTGGAGTTTTGGACTCGTAAAGGTTTTCAAACAACTCTCAATTCAGCATTTGAAATTTTTCGGTGCTTTTTGTAACTTGAAAAAGCTTATAAAGCTGCAAGTTTAATGTTTATCGTTGAATCAAGATTTTTATAACGTTTTGTCAATCATACATAACACGTACGCATGACTAATACTTTTTGTGGTTCACGAGAAGTTTTTAAATTAATCTCAACATTTATTAACTGTTGTACATTATAGCAAAAGTTGACAAAGAAACTTGCAACTGACGCACGATCGAACGAGATAACTATACGAGTAATTTACTTGATGCGTAGTAAATAAATTGATAACTCATTAGCCTGTAGGCTGTAAACGATTCCAATTGTGTAATCACATCAGGTATTATATCTAGCTGCACAGCTTTTCGTTTTGTTCTTAGTTATGTTTTAGTTTACTCTTGTAATATTTACATATTGGTTATTGGTATGTGTATTTGGCTTGCATAGCTCACCACATTCCAACTAGGCTTTTCCTTAATTGGATTATCCATAAACCAAATGAAACCTCATATGAAATTTTCCTACTATTGTCCCACAGTTTATATGTAACTTCTAAGTATTGATCAAAATAAAGTACTGTTTGTAAAAAAAATTGAAATTAATTGTTAATCTTAATCCTAAAGTATGGCATATATAGAAAAACTCTCAAATATAGGCTAATTTCGATTCAAACTGAAAAAATAGCATTTCGTCATCCAAGCCCAGTCGAAAAATTCACTTTGTATATTATAGTTATTATACGTACTTTTAGTCAATGCAGGAAATTACCTTCTAAAGAAAGGTCGATTAGTTCATTACCTGGCTCGGCATTACCTACGTCTGTGATTTCATCTCTCATCAGCATACCGAAATATTTTCCACTTTTTTATCATCTGCTGACTTCTCTGTTTCAATGCACTTGCCTCTCCCACTTGCCAAGAGTTTATTTGTTTTATTTAATTCGGTACAATGACAGAGAAGAAACCACGAAAGATTCATTACATTCTTAGTTTCTACAGTATATGTTTAAATTTGATATCCACTTATTATAATTGTACACAATAAAATGTAACGAGTTGAAAACTGTGACTTAGTAAACCCATAGTACCTTTTCCATAAATCCTGAGCAGCATCCATGAGAACTGCATCATGGCGTAACCCTTGATCTCCGTGAGGGCTATCGTGTTGTACATGTCGTAGACCAGCTGGTGGGGGGACATCTCCAGCTCGCACACATCAGTACCTTGCTCCTGGAAAAAATATAATATCCATAAATCTTTATTTTTAAATGAATGAAGTAGCGAGACTAGGGAGGCGCTATTCACTAGCTACAGTGCTCTTCAAACCGGAACACAGTATGCTTACGCATTACTGCTTTGCGAAATAATATCTGGCGCTGTGTTGGTACCCATCTAGACTGTATCCTACAGGAGACGCCTCCCAACGGTAAAATCGTCATCAGAAACTAGTAGAAGGAGGTACCTTCAGTCTATAACCCCTGGCTAAACTCTACTTGACATGGGCTCTCTAAAGAATAATGATCATTATGTAAATTTCTGGTAAAACATGGATAAGCCTGTATGTCCAACAGTGGGTGAATGTCTCCTGAAAATGATGATGTCATTCTCATGAATAAAAACGTTTGAGTTTTTGTTCCCTTCTCCTCAGAATTCTATCTAAAAGATTGTAGATGCCAACTTAGATGAATTAAACAAGTTTCAATGTTTATATTCTGCCGATACGTAGATTAGTAGGAATAACACATTACCCTCCTTGTCCGCCGTCGGGTAAAATAAGGTCAAGACTACACGGTTGGTTGATCGTTGTATGTTTACGTTAGATAATTCAAATTGGAAGTACAAATCTATATTTTATTTGACATTAATGTCCGAGTTATAGTAATTTAATAATATAATATTTTTATATAAATGAAAAACAAATTAGATCCAGAACATTATTATCTTTATATAGTATGCCTAAGTTAATTTTAGATTTATATTTTGAAATTCAGCGGCAATGAACCAGATACCTGTGTTGGTATTGTCTTCCCCTCTTTTCTTTGTGTTAAGTAAACTTACTGTTGGAATGGTAACTACCGTAACAGTAACAGATTTATATTGCATCTACGTCCTCGTACCGTTTCTATTGTTAGTTTTCTTACAAGGACATTGAAAGGTAAACTGGAAAATGTATAATACAACATTATAGTGGGATAAAGTAGAAAAATATAAAAATGCTACGCCAGAAGTTCTTGGAATGTTTAGTGAAGACAATACAATAACAAGCTCATCGCTATTTAATAATGTCACGTTAGTTAGCGAATGTTTATAAAACAACGCACGATTAACGCGAAATCGGAGATCGATATTGAACGTAACTTATGTCATGTTTACGGCATTTCACGCATTGTCTTTTCAAAACTGAAATCATTAAATTAGGACACGATTCCAAGAAACAAAATATACGATGAAATGAAAGTAAGAGTTTTGTCACGTCAGCTCCAATACAATGAATTCTCTCATTTTACTGTACGTTGCTGCATATGTTTATTTAAAAGGTTGTCGACGCAAATTCTAATAAATAACGCGCGGTCACTGACCGACGAATTGAAAAACGGGACACTTTCCTTTGTTTGAGAGTGAGGCTTGTTTGACGTAACCCTGACTCAGATCAGGCGGCTCATCTTAGCCGCAAATACGCCACAATAGTCTGTACCTGCAGCGCGGTCCTAAACAAGTCGCCGTGCTTCATCACGTCGTGGAGCTTCCTTACTGCCTGAGCCACCGAGGACTTATGGTCCATGAGAATGGCTTCGGCCAGGTCGAGCCACTCTCGCACCGGCGCCGGCACCGCCCCCGGCGTCGCTTGCTTACTGATGAACTCCACAAAGTTCTTGTACAGGCCATCGATTGTCTGCAGCTTCTGCGACACCCTGTCCCACAGCCAAAAGGTCAACACCGGCCTGGTAGGCGAAGGGATAGACTCGATCTGCTCGTGGACGGTAACGAATGCCTTTGTCAGCTCCACGTCCCCTCCAAAGCCGCTGTCCCTCCATGTAGGGTCGGTCACGTTCTTCCACAGGTCGTTTTCTAAGATGTAGAAATTGTCACGCAAATTGTCCACTGGGGATAAGTCCTTCGCGAGCCCGAGGGCCAGCAGCGCAAATAACGCTGCTAATCTCATCGTGCACAAGTAAACTGATCGCGCCGGCAGACGGAGGCGCACTGACTGCCACTTGATGGCGGCCGGGGCGAGGGGCGGCCGAGTGGGGTCGCCCTAGTGATGCCGGGCTATCGATGCGACGACCTGTCGATACTTACATTCCTATTTTGCGAACTGAAGGCCGACCGGTGACTCGTTTTGATTAACTATGCACAACTTGTTGTGCTTCGTTGCTCGCTTAGATTTATTCGCTTGTCAATGACCTTAGTGGATTCAGAACCGCATGGTTTGAGAATTACAAAAATCATGATAATCCATAATTTCAGACGGCGTAAATTTAACAATAAACATGTATTTCTAATTGGTTGAAGTACCTATGTTATCAAAGTCGCATCTTGATGTAAATTTATCTGCCAAGTATCGATATCATCCAATCCATTCATTCCCATTATGGGCATCTCTAAGTGCACATGTGAGTAGACCGAGTAGAGTACTGTTAACTTGCGAACACATGCGTTGCAAGTGTCCCAGCACCTATGTCGACGGAACAGAACGTTCATTGGCGTGGTTTATGCGTACACATTACGTGTGGGTTTATTATTATCCATTCATTTGTACTGCGGTGTCAGCTGGCGACTCCCGCGCAATGTGGTGTCATTATGTTTTCATGCCTTTGTGATTTTTGTCGAGCTTTTATGTTTTCTATTAGACCCGAAACAAGATTTAATTCTTTGGCATCATAATAAGTAGATATTGAGTATATTCAAGTAAATCATTTTAACATAATCAATATTGCTTTTTCTATTTATGTTCATTCATCGCAGCCAACTGAAATAAACATGTTTATTTACGTCCTCGGTTTATCGATATTTAATTTATCGCAGCTCTTCCTTATTCGCCTTATTACGTGTAAAAGCATTCGACGTGACGTTGAGCCTGAATCAGCCTTATATTAAAAAACTATTTTAATTAGAACCTTATTACTGTCTCTTTAAGATTGATGTTGACAAAATAGGTGCCAGAATTAGGTGCGGAAGCATGAATTACCGGTTGCAAAGTGGATATGATGCGTTTCGTATGCTGCTAACTGGATTGTTACGTCATTCAGAGGGTCCAAGCCTAGTTGTAACCTAGTATTTGCTTAGTAACCACCCGATGTGTTGTATTTATTACATAGTGGCCTTTGTCTGCGACTTGGCTTGCGAGAAGTATACGCGTACGCGCCCAGACTGTATTACACATTATGACTTTCATCATCTTCTTGCTCTCACTCATCCCACACTTAGGTGAGGTCGACACATGTCTTCTTCCATTCGTCTCTATCAGCCGTCATCTCTGTATTCACGCCTGCTTTGTTCATATACTCTTTCACAAAATCCATCCATCTTTTCTTTGGCCTTCCTCTACTCGTATATCCATCTACTTTCATATCTAGCTCTCCTCTAGTGAGATGGCATTTATCCCTCCGCATCACTTTCCATTCATATTACATTACATTACACATACGACTTTATGTTATTTTATTTACGCTCACAGTTTGGTGGCAAAGTGGTGTTGCGGGTTCGGTACCCGCTTCAAGACAGACATGTGTGTGATTAACGTTGGTAATTTCATGAGTCTGGATTTTCCTATTTTGTTTCTACAGAAAAATATATTAAGTTTATCAGTTATCTGGTTCACATTATACAAGCTGTGAATTTTGGTGATAGATGGTATGGCGTTGTGTACAAGTAATGTAACCTCTCTATCTCCGCAGTCGGGTAAAACCTTGTGACTAATCTCTTTCCGCTTTTCGCGCGAAACCGGTCTCACCTGAGGTTTTGGCTTACAGACACAGGTAAAGGTAACAGTTCTCTGTGCCCGTGCGTTGCGTTGCGTAGAGTTTATTGGCAACACAAATATCGACCAGGTGAGTCATCAAATACAGGGTTTCTAGTTTGCGAACGGCAATCCCATAACGAAGCTTTTTGAGAAGCGTATTCGTAATGAAGCCTTAACAAAGTGTTATCAATGGGTATGAATTTTCAACTGACTTCAAAAAGGGAAGGGGTTATCAATTCGGTTGAATGTTTTTTTTTGTTACCTCAGAACTTTTGTTTATAAACCGATTTGAGAATATTTTTTTTTGTTTGATGATGTACTCTCAGATTGGGTCCATAGAAATATCATCAAAACGGTTCAGTAGTTTAGTTTTTAAATAAAAATTAACTGAAAACGTAAGTTACATAAAAAATACATATTTTGCTTCTGCGACTTGTCAGTGGTGCCTACGGTCACTAGAAACGTCCGATTGAAGTCATTTTTGTGCATATTTTGTAAAACCTTGCTTCAATACTTTTTGTTCGTACAAACTGTTGACTATTCTGACGGATTCTATGTTTATCATAAAGTTTGGTGATAGGGCTATTACAGGTTAACGTGCACAAATGCACACCCATCCCGTGCTGTTATTTGTCGTCTGGCGAGAGGGGGATATGTTATTGATCTGTCCTCCCTCGTTCAACAACCCTCAGAGACATGAGGTGCATTGATTGCTACTAGTCTGCTAGTTTTATTCGATAATATATATTTTTTTTCTAAACTAGTGACGAGATGGTAAGAGATCACGCCTGCTCATGACCAGAACAGTGCTACACAGGCCGGTGCAACACTGCACTCGTCCACTTTGAGACTTCTGATGATCAGTCTCGAGAGCCCAGTAATTTCACTAGCTACAGTGCCTTTCAAACCGGAACACTGTACAGCTTATTATTATAGCACAGATTATTATGGCTGATGAAACGCCAAGTTCGTCTCGACCCGTTTACATAAAAAAAATGGGATTTCTGCAAAATTTAATGGCAAATGGTATTCGACATTATCTTGAACGTGCAACCTTTCAGGCGTAAGATAAAGTCATTAAGGGACATCCTCAAATCCAAATCCCATACAAAAATGTTTCGGACAAATACTCAAAAAGTACGCCGTATTATAGTAATTTCTACACACTATTCGTTTCCTCTATGTTTTTTGATATCGTGAACAAAAAAAGTGAAAGGTTTCATACTTTAATTTAGATTTTATACGTGTTTTAATTTAAAATTAACCCTACTAACTTAAAAACACGTATTACATCTAAATTAAAGTATGAAACCTTTCACTTTTTTCGTTAACGAAATCAAAAAACATAGAGGAAACGAATAGGGTGTAGAAATTACTATAATACGGCGTACTTTTTGAGTATTTGTCCAAAACATTTTTGTATGGAACTCGGATTTGAGGATTACCCTTAATAGGTATAGCACCAGTTCATAGTAAAAACATAGTAGGTACGAGTACTTAATCAAAATCGAAAGCTCCTCCGGAAGCTCATATCAATAAAACTAAGGGTAAACAATATTTCGTCTATCTCGTGGCAGCAATGCCCAGTATTTTATCTAATGGTATCTTTTTCGGAGTAACTAAAAAAGTTGTAAAGTGCGGGCACATGAGAACTGTGCTATTGTTTCAGCAATCGTAACATAATACTCCGGCTCTGATGTCGGTTCACAGAAGCACTGTCATTATTTCGATAAGTATGCAGGAATTCTTTGTATGTATGTAGTACACCTTCTTATGGAATCAATGATCGGGTATATGAGTCTAAGTCTTGATTAACAGAAAAAGAAAACGCATAATTAGTTGCTGTTATTGAACAAAGATATGCACAAACAACTTAAAAAAATTGCCATTTTTTTATATTTTCAAAATAAATATGATAAAAATTGGACATATGTACTTTTAAATTACCGTTAGTCGTTTTTCTATGGCATTGCGTCAATCGGTACGCATCGTTGCTAATTTCATTTGAGTTTCATTCATCGTTTGACAAAAATCGGGAACCTAGCTCGAGCCAGCTCGCAAAAGCTCGGCTCGGGCGCCGCACTTGGTAACTTTGTAATTTTGTAGGATTTCTTACCTACACTTAAAGTTCTTTGGTACAATAACGAGAACTCCTTCATTCATTCATTCATTACCACTGCTGGAAGAAGATCATAAACTATTCCTATACCGATTTGCAGCTCAATTGGTGCAGTAGGTGTAGAGTGATCGAGGAACAAACATGCACCTATCCATTCGCCCTCACAAACTTTAGCCACTGCCAGTGGGTAGCTGTAGTGTGATGAGAATAGCTGAAATCAGGCTCAGTGATTTAGATCTGGTATCTAGGTTCTGATCTTATACAGAAAAATGTCCAATAAAGCCACTTCCTACAGACCATTGCAATGTTTTGTAAATTTGCCATGGTTGTACTGACCTCGACCCGACATTAGATCTGTACCTTACTGTAAAGTTTAGTTCAAACTTTTGTCATTGTCTGTTAATTTGATCGGTAAACAGTAGCCCTATCATCAAACTTTTGACCAGCTTATTCGTATCGAATCCGTCACAGAGAAATCAATCGTTTGTGTCACGCCTTCAAACATTTCTCTACAAACTTTTAATAAGAAGGCTTCGATACGAATATGATTGTCAAAAAGTTTGGTGATAGGGCTACGGAAGAGAAAGGTAAAGTTTGTTTCACGTGGCCACCTATAAATTATTATCTACTTACACATAGTGCACATTTATGGACCACTTAACAGTAGAGCGACTTAAGACAGTGGTACTATCACCATCAGTTTACCACAAATATACGTACTCGATCTAACTGGATGGGGTGTGAGAGGTCTCCCTTCGCCGGTCCCATGTGCTAATCAGCTCTGCCGGGAATTGCTTATCAAGGACGCACCAGCGTCAGCAGAGCTGTCTGTAGCCCAATCAAAGTTGCTTGACCCTTCAATGTGACTCATGCTTAACAGTTACTGTCATGTCCTGGCCTCACTACATCATATCGTATTTTATTGCTGTCGATATAGATTTTGGAAAAGTTTATGTTAAAAGGCCATGTAGTACTCGTAGGTGATTGGTGGGTATTTTAACGACTGTGTATATTTAAGTGTTTCGTTGATATATCGCTGTAGCTGTACAAAATTGAACTTAGTATCTCATAGGAGATCGACAACCTTGTTACTACACTTCATCGTACATGCTATTTATTAACGTACGTAATGAATACATCGACGCTCAATTTTACCGTACACATTTTACATTATTTTATGTATCTATTTCATAAAATTTCATCAATAATAGAGGAACCAAAAAAGTGCCTAATTATTGATGAAAGTTATGTCTTCTATAGAAAAAAACCCAAAGTATTATACAAACTAAATAATATATAAGGATATAAGGATAAGGAAACTAAATTAAACTTGCGGATCATTGTCTCATTGTAGCAGTTCACATTCGTCATCGAGAACATGTTCTGGGTAGGTCTCATTGTACTGTTTGATTCTTTTGTCTACGCGCCGCACTATTTTATAACTGTTCAAGTTGAATGTCAATGAATGTCATATAACAAACCTGTAAGTCTTCGACCAGCATAAGCAGCAGGCCCCGTCCTAAGAGAAGCTTGTGTGGAGGCGCTATGAGAGCGTGTATCCTCTCCATAAGGCCCGGTAGAGCGGTGGGCTCGTGTGACACGCACCACTCTGCAAAGTCCTGCAGCGTACTCCGCTCCAACTCCTGCTGCAGCCCCACGTACTCGCGCATCGAGCGGTCAGCTGCCGAGACCCTCCCCAGTAGATCTGCTAGCTCGTGCAGCCGCAGCTCAACCCTCGTTCCCCTCCCACCGTTCTTCGCCAAAAACATAGCCACGGTGCCCGCCTTTTCAACAGCCAGTTCGACCTTTTTAATAGCGCGGGTAACCCCTGCAAGTCGCTCCAGAACTTCCCTCTCCCGCCGCCGGATGATCGGCAGCGCGACTCCACTCGACGCATTGAACGGTTTGCCTATCAGGTCCCAGGAGCTGAGCACCTCCTCGCCTATTTCTTTAGTTAGTTTAATCACGTCTATGACATCGTCTACGAGCGCGTGCGCGGTCGCCGCGAGCGCACAGAACAGAAGCAATTGCACGCGTCGGACCTTCATAGCGGATCTGCGCTCACTGACGCAAATGGCCGAGGTCGCGGGGTGCCCACTCTCCGAAAAAACTTACCACAAAGTCCATTGTTCATATTTTGCCACTTTGATTTGTTTGAGAAAGCGGTGTCGGAAGCGGTAACTGTATAAGCTGTGTTGATGCCCTATAACTGTAGGAGTGAACACGCTATTGATTTAGATGGGGGTACCGTTGTCTACTTGTCTGTATGGAACCATGAATCATGGATTTACTTTACTAAGTTTTTGTGAATTTCGTTTCGGAAATTTTAAAAACTACTTGCCTTCGTTCAAGGGTTCAACTTAGTGTTTTTTTATTAATTTCCGTCATTACCGGATGCATTAGTAGTTTATTAAGAAGTTACATACATAAACTTTAAAAAATAATCTTAAAATACTACTCATGCATGCATCCGAAAACGACGACTATCTTGATTTAAAATACCCAGAATTGAGTAAAACATTTTTAGCTGGCAACACAAAACAGCAACTTGGTCCCCACTTGTTTAGCCAACATAACGCTTTTTGTCTACTTTCCATTTCTTTGGGCCGTTTTTATTGGCCAATCAGGGTTGGATATTGTTAGGGTTGCTTTGATGAATACCTGCACGTATATTTAACAAATACATGTTAATTTATGCATAAGGTCTAAGGAATTCTTCATATAGGACGCATTTTTTTCGATTTGAGCTCTAAAATATCATTATCAGTCATGGTTTTTCTCTGTAATTTGCGTTTTGTTATTTTTTGTTTCCATCAAAAATCTTCGATCGGAATACGTTGGTTAGTTGCCCAATGCCATTTTTATGTAGGTAAACAAGTGACGGGACAAACTAGGCACTCCTAATGGTAAGAGATTATACCTGCCCAACCCATGACCAAAATAGTGCATATTTTCCCGATGTACGTTTAATGCAGTTTGCCGCAGATGACCGTTACTGCGACACCGCACTACAAAGCAGTACAAAACCATGAATCAGTAGGCTATTGTATCACCGCTGTAGCGCTGATGTTTCGCCCAAGGACCCGTGTAAAAATAAATAAATTGAATGCATTGCGTGTTATTTATAACATTAAAAATTACAACAATTTGATTTTGATAACTGTTGCTTTTTACTTTGTTTGTTGATGGTAGCAGAGATCCCGGGAAATAACATGTTATGGTATGTCATGTTTGCCCGCAGTTGTAGCTGTTCGGAGAAGAATATTTTTAAAACACACTAACCATTTTTTTTTTCATCGCGTGTGTTCAAATTCTAGTTTTGCCGATGCGTAATCCGGTCTTATGTACTTCGGCAGGTTATTAGAAAAACTATCGTATGTGTTTGTTCTATCTCTGCGATATAATTAAACGATTATGAGTTCTCGTATGAGTAGGTATAATGGGTATGGTTGCAATATAAATGACATCATTCTTAGAAAAATATGTAGGTATAAATTTACCGTTATGTGAATGGGCTTTGAGGTGTCTTTTTAAGTTGTTGAAGAATGAAACGTTGATTGATAAGTACCTACCTACTGATTAGTTATTCTTGAACTATGCTATTTCTATCTTGAATATGAAAAAGCGGTGTAGTCGCTGTTTGTGCGTCGACATTTTAGGTAAACAATGAATTTTGTTACGTTTCGTGCGTTCTTCAAAACAATAAAAAAAAATACCTTCCTAGTTTGTAGCGATTCGTGGTCGTTTGAAGTACATTACGAGTAATGCCATAGACCGACAAATATTTGTTGCTGGCCCTATTAAATAGGGTTAGGTTATAGGTAGCAGTCTTCAACGTTAAAGTTAATTAGTTCTTTATGAAAAAAAACACCAATTCTCTGTGGATGTAAAATTCAAAATTGACCGGTAAAAGAAAACTAGCCTAGCTTCTGTTCTATGAATACTTTAGTTATTCCTGAAAGTAACGAGTGACATATTCTATGGTTCTTGCAATTTAGCTGGACATCACAATCGAATACATCTCAATAGATTTATTTATTACAAAGTTTCGGCCCACTGTTGGGCAAAGGTCTCCCCCAACTCACTCCACGTCTTTCGTACAGTGAATTTAACGTTCAAAACTACGACTTCTGCAGGGTTTGATTGAATTTGCGTCTTGGCTGTCCGGACCAAAATGCTCTAATAAAATGAGTTACTGTAACTTACTCGCTTGGAAGATCTTCGTAGCGATTAAAGTGATTGCTTAGAATCTTTGACAGTTTGGTGCAAGAAGTAGGCATAACATATTATTATTATTATTTGTTTATTGGTTTACCAACAGCATTACACAATACTTATAATTAGCGTAATTTTGCGTCTTATGCTGTGTGCATCATAGCTCATTATAGGTAAACACAGATTTAAATAATAAGCTGGAAATGAATAGACTTATAACAACTTGAGTGCTTTACATAGTTATTTAAGTTTTAAATGGTACATTACTAAACTAAGGTAATTTCTTAACCACAAAGAAAGAGAAACACTAAATATATTTTTTTTAAATAAACAACGTGGTATCCTAAAATGTTTTAGTAGGTCATGTATCTCAACTGTCCCTTCGTCTACAGAGCCTGTTCTACGAGATCCTGGCGGGGGTGTGGGTGCGCAACGGGCTTCAAATCAAAGGTCAGGCGATGACGTACATCCAGGCCAACTTCTGCAACTCCATGGTGGACATGGACATCTACTGGCTGCAAGTGTGCGCCGCGCACCTGCCCGCCGACCAGTACCTAGACATGTGCATCGATATGTGAGTCCTCAGATCTCACCAGTAATTAATTACCATCAGTGACGTGTAAATATTTTATTTACTAAATAAATGATTATTGATTATTATTGATTATTGGTAACTGTAGAAATAGCCGTGTTGGCCGAGTGGGAAGTGTCTCTACTTTCGATCCAAAGGTCGTGAGTACGAACTCAGTCGTACAACAATGGAGTTTTCTGTTTAAAGAATTTTAAGTGTGCATTAAAACACGTACTTAACGGTGGAGGAAAACATATTGAGGAAACCGGCATGACATAGAACCTAAAAAGTTCGAAAACATGTGTCGAGATCACGAAAGGAGCCTGCCTCCTCGAGACGCACTTGAAATCATTGCACCACCCTGGTTCGAAAGAACTTGTGACATGATAAGAAGAACCAGTAACTGTTAGCTAGCTTTCCTTCAAATTAGCCGTTACCTTTCGCCCCGTATCTTACCATGGCCCGGTGGTTACTGGTAACTCTATGCCCTAGCTCTGATGAGGTAATGTCCTCAGGTTCGGCGTGCGCGAGTGGCTGAGTATGCTGCCAATGCGGCCCACTCAGGCAGCTGAACAGGACGCCATGGTGGAAGGGTTGTTGACCTTCCTCGCCATCCTCGTCTCCTCCAGGACCAATCTAGGTGAGCGGTACACACTGTACCACCACCACATTGTAGCTCGTGTGTCTGTGCTAATTGTGATCGGCCTTGTGTTGTGCCTTTTTGATAATCAATCAAAGTCTCTTGTATAAATTGGGAATCGCACTATAAGGTCTTTTTGTATTTTTCTTGAAGGCTACACCACCAAAATCACAACGTAAATACAAACAAAATAAATATTACTTATGCTACCTGATAGAAGTTTGTTTTTTATGCCTTTTTTAATTAGGGATTTTCACAAGACATAACTCTGTCGAATTCTGCCACTGGCTTACGAGATGAAAGAAATACATACCTACATCTATACTCAAAATTTACAGTTCGGGTCCAAATGCAATGGCGTTAAAAAATTACAATAAACTTCCAGCCAAAATAAAGATCCAGGAAAATGATCACATTATTGAAAATAATCTCATATAAAATGTTATTACGAGATACAAGATTTTATAAATGACGTAACAATATACATAGTTATTAAAAATATCGGACCATCTCTATCAGTTGCAACACCCTAAACGGGTAATATTGTGTAACTGTACTTTTATTTATTTGATTTAACAAGACCTGAAATATAACCTACCCAATATTTGCAATAAAATACTGAATACTGAAAGCATCAGCTTAGTAATGTTATAACCACGGTAGGTAACGACGAGCTGACGCAGTCCCGGCTGGAGGTGAGCACGCTGCTGGCCGCCGGTGATAAGACGCACTCGCAGTTGCTGGAGCTGATGCCGGAGCGCTCCGGGAACGCGCACACCAGGAACTTCGAACAAGTGCTCAAGGAGGTAGCTATGACGGACTGCTATCATCATCATCATGAACCTATTGCAGTCCATTGCTGGATTTAGGCCTCGACCAATGCGCGCTAGCGCTTCCTGTCTTCAGCCTACTATATCTTCTAGCACTCCACCTGGCCGGAGGGCGCCCTACACTACGCTTGTAGTGGTCTGCGAGCAAGATTTATTTATCCTAGTGATTATCGGTTTTTCGACAGATGTAGGCAGCCCAGTCCACTTCAGCTTGCTATATCGAAATATTCCCATCTGACACCCTGCTCTGTCCGCCTAGGGTGACGGATGGGACAATAAGTTATATCCGTCCCACCGTTGTTGAAAGGGGGGCAGATGGTACTTTTATTAATTTTTAAAGTTCTATCTGTCCCCCCCCCCTCCCATAACGTTGGGCCTCTGTCGGACTTCATATTTAAGAGAGACGCCGAGCATAGCTTGTTCCATAGCTCGTTGCTGACGATAATAGCTTGTAATAAATAGTAGCATAATCTGGCGGAACTTGCTGAAGCTTGCTTTTTTATATTTTGACTTGTTCCTCCCCCAGTTGTCGACGTACCGGCCTCCGCCCAAGGGCTCCGAGAACCTCGAGCAGGGTCTGTTCGTGCCGCGGCCCGTGGTGTGGGAGCAGTACTACGACCCGCTGCACGTGCTGCGCCGCGCCGTGCACCGGAGGGATTTCCACGCCTCCATGGAGAGATACACCGCCTTGTGAGTGTTCCACCTGTACCAAGGGCTCCGAGAACCTAGAGCGAGGCCTGTTCGTGCCGCGGCTCGTGATGTGACAGCACTACAACGACCCTTTGCTCTTGCTCGAGCTTGAAGCGTTCTAGACTTTAAAGAAGACTGTTCGGATTAGCACCGAACAGCAGCGTCAGCGATTGATGACTCAGCCTAGTTGCCAATCAGTCTGCAACTAGTCGCCTAACGGTCGGCTGCCGCTCACGCCAGAATCACGCGAACACCAGCCATAGAGCGAACCATCGCGTGCTCAAACCATTTACCATCAACCATTAAATGGTGTCACGTGTTATGTGAAAACCAATATAGTCATTAAGTGAAGTCTCTGATGTTTCTCTTCAACCACCAGCACCATCACCACCTAGATATAAGTTGCAACAAGGCCAGCGCTTCTTCTTTTGCTCAAATACTAGACAATTATCCTCCTCTATCTCGTGATAGCCCGTGGTTGGCAGCTTGGGGCTTTCATCATTCTTTCAGCATTTCATTTGGGCCGGCCCAAATCTTTCACAAGATTCAAGATAAAGGTAAATGTATATGTTATTTTGTACCATAAACAAGCTTAAAAATATTATGATAATCCAAATAACATACAATTTGATGCCTTTTGATGTTTATTTTTTTGGTTTGCAGTGCCTACACTAAGTGTTCTACTTGTGTTGTAGACACTGCTTGACCTTCGGGAATCTTACCATTGTGCCATGTTCACTGGGGCATCATCACTATTGTGGAGCCAAACTCCTTAAGTGACAATGAATACTAGCTTTGACCTGTATTGTTTTATTGCAGCATGCGTGAGAAGCAGAAGGCCGCTGGCGTGGCGCTGGGCGGCGAGGGGGCCGCGCTGTGGCCTCCGCTGCGTCTGTCGGGAGCACCCGAGGGCGGCGCCGGCGACCCGCGCGCCATCTGCTCCTCGGGCGTGCTTCACGGTGCCATTGCGGCCGTGCTACACCGCGGCGTGCACAGGTCACTACCTTATATACGACACGATAAGTCTATTACTTTGTTCTCACCAACTCCTTGGAAAGACATGCATCCTTAACGTTAAGTAGGTCATTTATAGATCTGTGAAAGTTTCTGAGTTACACCCTATATTTGCCTAGTTTTCAAAGATAATTAGAAATTAAATTGAAGTTTGGACACGGAAAATACGTATTCTCTGTAAATGAATCTGCAGATCTGCTTTCATGTTTCAGCTTGGCAACATGTTATTTTCAAAGAGTCAATTCACACCGAAGTGACAGCAGTCGGTAGCTCAGCCGTTAGCAGTTTCACTGTCGAACCATTTTAAGGTTTATCGCCATTACGATTGTATAGTATCGATTGAAAGTCTAATTGGACGCGCAAAACCGCGAGTCGACATGTAGCGCGTCTCCGGCTTGCTGAGCTAGACGCTGCCAGTCGCTGCCGAGCGCTACCACTTCCGTGTGGATTGACTGGAAGTGCATACAGAACTTCCGTGTTCCGTGCGTATTGACCCTAAGTGTTGGTTACAGACGAGGCGACACGCACGCGCCACATGCGCCGCCCGACCACGTGCTGGCGCTGGCCGTGTACCTGTTGCGGGTGGCCTGCGACACGCACGCCGAGGAGGCCGAGCCGGAAAAGGTCAGTAGCCTTCGAGAATCCAGCAAAAGGGATGTTAACGCAAGGCGAACCCCTCTGTTGGCCATATAACCTTCTTGGCCATTCATTTTAAATAAAACTACACGCTGTATTTAGTAACTGTGTGCATATTTTGTGATGGTGTGCGTTTACATTAATAAGATTTTGTTAGGCGCATGTGCAATGCGTGTTTACCTCGTCCCCCGTCAAAAATGGTAGAAAACTATGTTAGCAGATTCTGACGTATAACCCCCTGCTGGATTCTCGAAGGTAATACAATTGTTTGTCCGAATCAGGCTTGCCCTAGTGCGGGGTCCATTGTGAACTTTTGTGTAATATCTGTGTTTGGATATAAATATTGCTTGATTGATTGATACCAAGCAGGTGAAACCGTGGACAGCTGCAGCTAGTTAAAATATTCAAGGTTTCACAAAAACCTAGTACAAGCGACTTCAATCGGACTGTTCTAGTGACCGTAGGCATCACTGAAAAGTTACAGGGAAGCAAAATACGCAATTTCGTTTACTTTGACTACAATTATTTTCAGTTATTTCAATTTGAAAACTAAACTACTGTACCGATCTTGGTGAAATTTCTATTTTTATATTTCTATACAAAATATTTAGATAAATAGTAGAATAGAAGTTAACTATTTCCTTCTATTTAATTCATATGGCGAACAGATGGTATGCCGGCGATGTGCACACATGAGCGTGTAGTAACATAGTCGTTGTGTACAGAGCAGCATGGCGGTGTGCTGCGGCGGCGACGCGTGGGGCGGGCACACGGCGCGCGTGTCGGGCGTGCCGCTGCTGCGTGCGCTGCGCGGCGACGTGTGCCGCAACGCGCGCACGCTGCTGGCGCACGTGCCGCGCCCGCGCCCCGCACGCGCCGCGCCGCCGCCCGCCGCGCACCCCGCGCACCGCGACCCGCACGCTTCCGACAGTCAGTATACCTATACACCACCCATACAAGTATTTTAGTATACTATCATAATATTGTATATTGAAAACGCGACAAAAAGGGAACAAATTAGCTTACTTCTAGTACATTTTAGTCAAATTCTAAATTTTGAAAATCAGTAACAGGGCCAGAAAAACATTATAAGTAAAAAATACTAGACTTTTTCATTGTTATTAAGACTCGTCTTAAAAAGTAACAAAAAATATTTGAAAAGGATTTATTGACGAGGTGTCTGAATTTTTTTGCCCTGTTTTACGACTCCTTGCTTTGATACTGTCAATCTTGGTGTTCTATAGGAACGCCGTTATTCATCTATGCTTGGCATCAGTTACCAACCCCTATTGACGTCGGTAGCTAAATCTATGATGCACACAGCCGGGGTTACATCGCGCAAGCAAAGTCTTCACGCGAACTGACTTACAATACATAAAAACCTTGGGTTCCTTTGCCCAATTCATCGAAACTTGGTGGAAAGAGAAGGTTATGCACACTCCAAACGATGAAGTTTGAACGTAAAATAAATTAGTAGGTTAGTAGAAGGTTAGGTAGGGTACATTCTTGAGAATGTCACATAGTAGGTTAGTAGAAGGTTAGGTAGGGTACATTCTTGAGAATGTCACATGGATAACGGTTCCCAGCGGTGTTCGACTGTCTTATAACACTGACATTGGGGCAACCACACATAACTCCCAGCCATTTCAATTCATAACTGTTAAATTTTGTCTTTAAATTTATCACTAGTACAATTCCCCAGGTGACACGGAATGGGAGCCTTCAGAATCGGAATCGGCTCGCCTGCCATCACTCACGAAGTCTGTGTCTCTGCTCGGCTCCACCACCAGCACAGCGCTGGCCGTCCCGCCTTCTCTGCAAGTACGTTATTGAAAATAACGCCAACTATGAGTAAACAGTTGAACTATTTAGACAATATGTGAATGGGTTTAAACCTTTTAGCAGAGCAACCTTGGTGCATTTTAAATGAATTATCATTATTTTTTTGTCTTCAGCTTGCAAGAACAGATTCTACTCCGGATGACCAATCAGAAAGCGGTGGGGATACGCCGCAAATACGAGCGTTGGAGGTATAATGCACTTTGACAAATTCTGAATGAATTTTGACAGGTCATATTCAAATCAAAACAAAATATATTTATTTCAATAGACACACATCTTAGGTCTAAAAATTTTTTTACAATTTTGGTAGCTGATATCTATATATATTTAACCAAGCGGGGTCGGTTTTGTTATACACTCCGAACTAGTTTGGACAACTGTATCTCGTAATGTATATTAGGGTTACGCTGCGCTCTTATTCACAGACACTACACAAGCGCACATGTGAATGTGTTGTTCGTGCCAGCTATTGTTAATATACGTTACCTATACGTTGTTTATTGTTTATTGGTAATCAACAGTATACATAAGATGGCAATTATCTTAAATATAGAATAATTAACGATGCAAATTGTAGTTTACCCAATATGTATGAAGAGCATAATCTATGAAGAGTCATAATATCAATGTGAGTTTAGTACATGTTGAACTGACAGTTTACCTACCTACATGACATTCTACTTAATAAAGTTATAATCCGCAGGTTGTAGGTTGTATTGTGTACTTAAACAAGTGAAGTAGAAGAAAGTTGTACAGGTATCCTCACGGTTTGATAGCGCCGACCTTGAATGCGCAGAAGTAGATTTATAGATGTGTTTGGCGGGAGGGGTGCGACGCGACGGGAAGGCGCGCGGCGCCGGCGTCTATTGGTCGCTTAGCCACCTTCCCGCCGTCTCGCCTCACCTCACTTGCGCAGAGCTCCCCTCCACTTTCGCCGAGCGCTATCAAACCGTTACGACACCTATACGTTTGTGTGCAGGCCGCCATCAGCGACAGCCAGGCGCTAGCTCTGCGGCTGGACACTGTGCAGAGCTTCGACGCGGAGATGAGCCTCGCGCTCGCCTCCGACCTGGACACGCCGCCCGTGCCCATCGACTACCGTAACTATACCAACTGGTTCAACTTCCCCTAAAAAAGGGCAAATTAGTGATTGCTAATAAAATCTGTTCAAAGAGTTTGTAATAGGTTTCATGCCGGAATTGAGAACTTTTTCCAAATATCTAACTTCGATCTTTCATGATACCCATATAGATCAGGGTTTTATGAGGGACCTTAACATAATTGTTTTCAAAAATTAAACTCAAATTTTGAAGCCTATTTTATCCTCGTCTTATATAATATCAGCCCTCTTGCCTTCAGCCGCTTGCTTCAGACCCTTGATTTGCAAATAATGATTTGTTTAATTCCCTTTTAGATAAATTAATTGTGTATTGAATAAAAAGAACGGCACATGCCAATTATCATAAGCGTCAAACTAGTTGTCCTCTGGCGAAAAACGTAGCAAAGATGCGCAGAACTTAATTCTTAGGGCAAATAGGTTCTGCGCATCTTTGTCACGTGTTTCGCCAGAGGACAAGTTGTTTGACGCTTAGTATACACAATATGGTAATAATGTAGTTATTTGATTGTAACGGGTATTTATCGCGCTCACCTCATGTACCTATGTTTTTTCGTCCCGAAGTTTCGACTGTATTGCAACAGCCGTGGTCACGGGTCGTCTGGCGTATTGGAGCTACCGTCGCGGTGAAATGAGAGAACTACCCTCATTTTGGCCGTTAAAAATGTTCGGTCTGCACACCACACTGATGACATCCGGATACTTAAGCGGTGTTTTAAAAGCGTTCAAATGAGGTGAGCGCGGTAAATACCCGATACAATCAAATAACTATGTGTGATAATCGCGAAAGTCTACGAAAAAATATATGGTAATGTGCAGCGGACACGGAAGGCGCGGAGTGGAGCGTGTCGGTGCGCAGCGCGTCGCCCGGCAGCGCGGAGCCCGAGGCCACGCACGCCATCGCGGCGCCCTCCACCAGCCACACGGTCAGTACCACCACTGATCACCAATCATCGACACATCATTATCGACACCTTCGGCCGGACTTCCACGCGCAGGACGGATCTACAACTCGGCCGAATAAACATGACACCTGCCGAATGACGTTTGTGCAAAGTACAGCGTGCAATTGGATAATCTTGATAGATAAGAGGTCCTCTAATACTTGGTTATGATAAGTAATGATAAGGCTTCGCAATTAGAGGAAGAAGCAACACGGAGGGTGCCGCGCGGGGCAGCGAGGGAAGCATCAAGTTGCGAGCGAGAGTGGCAGCCAGGTGGCATGTTCATTCGCCCGAGTAGTACTATCACGATCAGCATTCATCAACACATCATCATCGATACCTTCGGCCGGACTCCACGCGCAGGAGAGTACGGAACTACCAAGGAGTACAAATAGACGGCCGGGCAACCACGACCTTATATTTTATGTGCCCTTCTTCTGAACTTATTTTTCTATTCCAAATTTTGACCTTTTACAATTTTCATACTGTAGGCTTTTAATAAAATAAAACGATGTATTTTATATATACTAGGGTTTAAAATGCATTGCATGCCTTGTGATCTGCTGGTCGCGGGTTCGAATCCCGTGGCAGTCATGCATAAATGGGATTTTTCGGTCGAAATAATCTATGTATGCATCCCACGTTCTCGCAACGGTGAAGGAAAACATCGTGAGGAAACCGGCATGTCGTAGAACCTAAAGTTCGAAAATATGTGTCTAGTGCACGTAAGGAGCCTCTTTGAGGCGCACTTCAATTCCTTTCACCACACTGGTTCAAAAGAACTAGTGACACAATAAGACGAAGATCGAGTTTTGAGCTACCCTGAAAGTTTCAGTCGGATAGCTAATGGGAAAGTGCTCTAAATTCGAGTTAATCCCACCCGGAACGACAGACAGATAGACAGACAGGCCAACATAAAAGTGACCTAATCGTAAAGACGTTCTAATAAAATAAAATACTTAACGACTTTATTAAGTTGATCTACGTATGTATCTTTTATTAATTCGTTACAATTTGGTTGTAATATTTAAAAAAAATCTTTTGGACCGACTTCCATTCATACATTGTTGGTGTTTTTACCCGACTGCCAAGGAAAGATATATGATAATATGATAAAATAGTGGATAATGTTAGGTATTGTTGCAGGATTACTTCAGCGGCTGGGAGGGCGGCAGCGACGCGCCCGGGGCGGCGCCCGGGCCGCTCGTGCCCGTGGCCGCTACACCCTCCACTAGCAACCAGGTAAACACAACAACTTCAATCTATTTCTAATTAGGAAAACAACTGTCGTGATCTATTGAAATAATTTGATGAACTATCTAGTATTATTTCTATAAGATGGCAACGATATCTTGAGTATTTTTAGTTGTGAACACTAGTTTGTGAATAACGGGTTCCGAGCGAGGAAGGCCGAGCGGCCATGGCCTTGAAAACGGTTATGTCGATGCCTACCGAGCTAACTTCGGAGAGAATCGTTTGAACACGGGCAGTTGAATTCAGTCGGTACAAGTGACAAGTCGTATTGAGCACGGTAGTTTTCGTTGTTCAATATTACTAGGCGTATAATATCCTGATGTAAATTATAATACTCGTAAGTATATAAAAGTGGTTAAATAGAGTGTTGGTGGTATCTATTCATTTCACAACTTGGTGGGGAAGGCTGGGGCTTTGAACCTTCGCCCATAAGTTGAATATAAAAAAAAATACTTAGATATACACCACCAATTTTTAATTACCAAAAAAAATTAAAAAGGGCAATTTAATATTTTTGGTAAAAAAGACGGCTTATTACGTTGCATCTGTGCAGTCAGCATTTGTGGACTACGAGAAGGCCTTCGACTCCGTCGAGACTTGGGCTGTTCTGGAATCCCTGCAGAGATGCCAAGTGGACTACCGTTATATCGAAGTGTTGAGATGCCTCTACAACTCTGCCACGATGAATGTCCAAGTACAGGACCAGCAGTCTAATCCTATACCATTGCGTAGGGGAGTGAGACAGGGGGATGTAATATCCCCAAAACTGTTTACTAACGCATTGGAGGATTTGTTTAAGACGCTGGACTGGAAAAAGATGGGCATAAACATCAATGGCGAGTACATCTCACACTTACGATTCGCTGATGACATAGTCCTAATGGCGGAATCGCTGCAGGAGCTACAGGAAATGTTGGATGGCCTAGCTGATTCTTCTCAACAAATTGGACTCCGGATGAACATGGATAAAACCAAAGTTATGCTCAATGGTCATATCAACCCGGGTCCGATTGCCGTCAACGGCTTCCCACTCGAAGTTGTTCAAGAATACGTCTACCTTGGGCAGACCCTGCAGTTAGGTAGAAACAACTTCGAGAAAGAAGCCAGGAGAAGAATCCAATTGGGCTGGGCCGCTTTTGGCAAGCTACGTCGAGTCTTTACGTCGTCCATTCCACAGTGCCTGAAAACTAAAGTTTTCAATCAGTGCGTCCTACCTGTTATGACATACGGAGCCGAAACGTGGACACTCACGGTAGGGCTAGTCCACCAGTTTAAGGTTGCTCAGCGAGCTATGGAACGAGCTATGTTGGGAGTCTCTTTGAAGGATAAAATCCGCAACGAGGTTATCCGACAAAGAACCAAAGTCATCGACATAGCTCATAGGATTAGCAAGCTGAAGTGGCAGTGGGCTGGCCATGTATGTCGAAGAACCGACAACCGCTGGAGCAGGCGGGTTCTTGAGTGGAGACCGCGTATCGGCAAACGTAGTGTAGGGCGCCCTCCGGCCAGGTGGAGCGACGACCTACGAAAGGCAGCCGGTAAAAAGTGGATGCGGAGAGCCGAAGACCGGGCTCAGTGGCGCGTTATGGGAGAGGCCTACGTCCAGCAGTGGACTAAAGTGGGCTGATGATGATGATGATGATGATGTGCAGTCAGAATTTTGGATTTCTACAAAATAGCAGAGTGACAGCGGAGCGAGTGTGGCGCCCGAGCCGAGGTTTTGCGAGCTGGCTCGAGCTAGGTACCCGGGTTTGCCAAACGATGAATAAAACTAAAATTATTAAAACAATTTGTGCATTGTGTCGGAATATACTACTTGGGCGAATAAACATGACACTTGGCTCGAATGACGTTTGTGGAAAGCACAGCGTGGAATTGGATAATCTTGATTGAGAACAGTTCCTTTAATACGTGGTAATGATAAGGCTTCGCAATTAGAGGAAGAAGAAACACGCAGGGCGCCGCGCGGGGCAGCGGGGACGCAGCAAGTTCCAAGCCACGTGTTAGCCAGGTGTCATGTTTATTCGCCCGAGTAGTACTTACGTCAAAACAAGGCAACATTTAGGACATAAGAACGTAGGATGTTACACAAACATCATCATGCGTAGACACTTTGGCACCTTCTCATTTGCCAGGGCCGCAAGTTAGGGCTGGTGCGGCGGCAAACTCTGCTGAAGATCTCAAGCGGCGTAAATATGTAGGTCTTGATAGGTCGTACATGTTTGAGCCCTTTGGGGTCGAGACCCTAGTCCATGGGGAATGGGAGCCTTCCGCGTTTTTAAAATTTTGTCAGAGCGTCTGGTCGAAGCGACGCGTGATCAGAGGGCTGGCAGCTATCTGGGCCAAAGAATAAGCCTTGCTATACAAAGGGCAATGCAGCCAGTATCCTCGGCACGCTGCCATCGGGTATCGAATTAGAGCAGTTGAGCTACCTATAGATCGTTTGCAACGGTCTATGGGTGGCCCAATTGTTTCCTTTTGTAAATTTTGTAATATACCTATATATAGATTGTAGTAGTTAGCTTATGCTGTAATAAAAAAAAAACATCATCAATACTTATTTGTTTTCATCTTTCGTCGTTTTCAAAAATCGTTTGTCCATCTAGGTGCAAGTGAGCAGTCCTTCCGAGGACTCGTTCCCGGTGAACGAGTCCATAATATCACTGCTCCTCAAACTGCACTCCCAACTATCTGGCCGACTGGACGCCTTCTCGCTGGACGAGCCCGCGCCGCCGCCGGATCAGGGAGGTGAGTCTATCAATAGCTTCCTATTTTGAAAACGTAGTAGTGACATCTACGTGATCAAATACACGGGAGGCATACTGTTTCCTCAACAATCAATCAAATCATTTATTTGCGTAGTAAGGGTTTCCATGCAGGGTTCTTAAAATTCTACTACATAATAGTGGTGCCAACTTACATCTACCGCTTGGGCATCCTTTTTTTTTATCCTATACATAAATTAATATGTTAACTTCAATACAATAAATGTCCAAAAAGAATACAAAAAAAAAAATATAAACGCAAATCACAAAAATAAAGGAAAAATAAGGTTGAATACGCTGGCAGTGTTTTTCAAGTTCGCCATGGCACATCAGCCAAAATTTACGACACGTTCGGCGTAGCGCCGAACCTGTCGTCGAGCGAAAACGCATTCAATGTATTTTGCATAGCTAGCGACACATCACGCGACCGAAACTGGTGCCGACACAGACTGACGACGACGCTACATAATATTTTTTTATTTTTTTTTATAAACATTTACACACTCATACCCCTGCACTAGGATTCCCTGTGTCGCAGGTGGCATGGACACATACAACACATCACAACATCCAAGACCCGAGAACAAACATTTGTGTTCGTCACAAATATTTGCCCCGGCCGGGGATCGAACCCGGAACACCAAGCTTCGTAGGCAGGGTCACTACCAACTAAGCCACGGTGTCGTCTGCGCTATTCCATCGTGTAGCGCACTGAACAAGACGCCGCGTTCTGAGCGTAGCGGTTTGTCATATCAACGGAATATTACGACCGAAACTTCAGCCGCTGAACTTTCGGCGCCGAACCTTCGGCTGATGATGTCGCTACACTAATGTCACCAATTTATCCGTAAAAGATGATGTTTTGATTGTATTGTCCGATCGTAGGTGACGGTCCATATTACATCGGCGACGTGCTGCGTAAGTTAGCAGCACTGGACGAGCGCTGCGCAGAAGCGATCGCGCACGTCAGGACCACGCTGTGGCCGCATCAGAGGGAGCGGCAGGCGGAGCAGAGGGCCAGGTATGTATGTTTGTTCGTGTGTCCTTATAGCTCATCGACACTTTGCTGTTTTTTTGAAAACTCGACAGATTTTAAAAGGCGTGCTGCGAATTAATTATTCCCATTTGTCACCATTGACAGGAGGACAGATGAGCCAAAAAAGGATATCTGTCCCCCTTTCAGCAACAAGGTGACAGACAGAACTATTTTTTTCCTGTCTGTCCCCCAAAAAAAAAAAGAAGATACACTATGATGTGATACACACATATAGGTGAATACATTTAGTCTAACTAGATGCGAGTAGTGTACGCGTGGTTTTTTTTATTGTTCTCGCGAGTATATTATAATCAAGGTTTTACAAAAATTTAGTATACGACTTCAATTGGACTGTTTAAGTGACCGTAAACACCACCGAAAAGTCACAGGGAAGCAAAATAAGCAATTTTGTTTGCTTCGACGCCATATTTTTTTCAGTTTTTTTATTTAAAAACTAAATTACTGAACCGATTTTGATGAAGTTACTATGGGACAAATCTGAAAGTACATCTTCTCAAATAAGAAGAACTCGAACAAGAACTTTTCAAATATAAACATCAAAGTTAAGTTAAGTAACAAACATAAAATAACCCTTCCTTGACAGTCGGGTAAAAAGGACATTGAACCGAATTGATAACCTCCTACTATTTTGAAGTCTGTTCAAAATGTATGGAAATCGTTGCATTGCATGTTGTGTTGCCGGTTTTAGTTTTTGGCTGGGCTCTCATTATTGTGTCAATGTTATCCACACAGTCTCGTAGTCGCCACGTGACAGTCGTGTGTGTCTTTGTGTCAGGGAGCGCCGCGAGAAGGAAGAGCGGTCGCGGCGCGCGCGCGAGCGGCAGCAGCAGGTGATGCGAGAGTTCGCGCGCAAGCAGCAGCAGTTCATGTCCGCCATGGAGAACATGGACCCCGCGGCCCCCATGGAGTGGGACGACGAGGAGGCCGAGCGCTGCTACACGTGCGCCATCTGCAACACGTGCGGGCCCTCCTCGCCCGACGACCCGCAGGGGCTCGTCGTCCTGCTGCAGTCCACCTCCGTGCTGGCGCACCGCCCGCAAGCTCCTGCACCGGGTGAGTGTGTGCATGCATGCGGGGACGATGGGACTAGACCAGGAAACAGTGGAGCACGTGGTGATCCGCTGTCAAGCGACAGAGGAGAGTAGGACCAAGACCGGCTTGCGAAAATTACTGGACTCCTCTCCACCTAACGTGTCAACAAGCACCTGTGACATCAACCCAGGGTCCTGCTCCGTTATTTTAAAGAGCTAGGATGGCTGGGACAGGGTTAAGTAAATATTGGGGGGCAATGCACAATGCACCCTTCAACGGGAAGCCAGTGCAGACCGCTGTACCCCCTTTTTAGAATTAGAATTAGAGTGCGGGGACGGCGCGAGGCGGGTCGGTGCTGACGGCGCGTGTGTTTTTTTTATTTTTTATTTTTATTAATAGGTTCATAAAACTGGTTAAACACAGTAATAAAAATAGGCTTAAATAAAACACGGACAAGTGTTACAACCTTCTTGATATGAAAACTGCATGCAAATTAATATTATACCTAGCTCTGGAAATGAATACTATTTGATATTATAAGCTTATCTAAATATTATAACTAAGGAAAAGTCTCTTTAAAAAGTTACTTGTTATAATATGTGATCTTGCGTTGTTTAGTGTATGTACCTATATTTCCCACACAATGTAAAAATTGTTTGAGAATAAATGAAATGAAATGAAAAATGATGGAAGAGACAGATGACGAGAATATGTCAATTTCATGACAAACATCTATAAAAGACGAACACATTCTGTAAATTGGAGAGTGCTGACTGTATTTTCTATGACAGATAGGAAGGTTGAACGTTTTTATATTCGGAAGGCGGCTAGAGATACGAGGAATTTGAAATTGTTTTTTTTTGCAATATGTTAGGATTAGGACTATCGATTCTACCACGCATAATCTTAAGCAGGTAAACAATATCAGCGACCTTTCGCCTTTGCTCAAGAGTTGACAATTTAAAATGCAGAAGTCTAGATTTCTAAGAGTAAGGGTAATCCTCAAGGCAAATTTCCATACAAAATGTTTCGGACAAATACTCAAAAAGTACGCCGCATTATAGTAATTTCTTCACACTATTCGTTTCGTCTATGTTTTCCGATTGTGTCAACAAAAATTAGTAAGGTTTCATACTTTAATTTAGATTTTATACGTGTTTTAAAATCAACACAACTAATTTAAAAACACGTATATAATCTAAATTTAACGTACACGAAACGAATAGTGTGAAGAAATTAATATAATACGGCGTACCTTTTGAGTATTTGTCCGAAACATTTTGTATGGAAATTTGCCTTGAGGATTCCCCTTAAGGCTGTGACAAAGATAGTTGCATATGAGAGATGGTAAAGAAACTGTGTTGCAGAAGAGGGCGGCGCGGGCGGACGGCTGGCGCTGTGTGAGGCGTCGCGCGCGCGGCTGGCGGCGCGGCGAGAGCGGGCCGCCGGCGCGCACCACTACCGCCTGCACGAGCAGCTCAACGCACACTTCGGATTCGAAGCCGCGCCCAAGGCCATGCACTTCGGACTCGAGGGTACGTCCACCGACAAACACTTCCTCCATACTAGAATAGTGCGTTGATACCCAACGGCGTTATCGGCGCGGATATATCTTGTATTAAATTTATGTTTAGCAGTGAAAAATCGGATTGATTGGATTAAAAATTATGTTTAGCAGTGGTAAACCGATAGTTTATTTTTTTTCACTATCTACACTATTGTTTGCAGTCTTCGAGAATTTAGCAAAAGGAGATTTCGAATGCCAGAATCTGCTAACATAATTTTCTGCCATTTTTAATGGGGGACGAGGTAAACACGCATTGCACACGCGCCTAACAAAGTTTATTCATGTAAATGCACACTACAATAATCTCGCACACCATTTTAAAATACGTACAGTTATCAAATACGGCGTATAGTTTTATTTAACGTGTATGGTCAAGAAGGCTATATGGTCGGCAGAGGGGTTCGCCTTGCGTTAGCTTCTCCTGTGGCGGCTAAATTCTCGAAGTTTACAGTAGAAAACCGGCAGTTGTTTTTATTCTATAATTGTTATTATTTGCGCTGATCACGCCGATGGTACCGCTCCTACAAAATCGCATCGGCGCACACCTCTACTCCATACCCCTCCGATTTCCATGATGTGATACCCCGTTCGTGTGCACAGGCGGCGTGCACGTCAACTCGTGCGGGCACCACCTGCACCTGCGCTGCCTGCACGCGTACCTGCGCACGCTGCACGGCGGCGCAGCGGCACGTGCCGTGCCCGGCGTGGAGCGTGGCGAGTACCTGTGCCCCGTGTGCCGCCAGCTCGCCAACGCCGCGTTGCCGCTGGCGCCGCGCCCGCCCCGCGCGCCCCGCCCCTCGCCGCTGCCCGCCACCAGCGCCGCCGCCATCAGGGATATGCTGGCTACGGAACACCCCGTGCCCGTGAGTAACAACAACTTTTTAATCGTTGCGTCAACTGAGGTACATCTGCCCGACACCGTTTATCTACTCTAAACGTGTTTAAAAATAAATTGAGAAAACTTTTGTTAGAGGGGTGCTTCTATACAATTGACGAGAAGATAGGTTTGGTGACATAGGATAGTACTACTACCTACTTACTACAAAGTAGGTTTGTTAGTAGTTTAGGAATTTAGAAAATTTATTATAGTTCTTCTATAATTTTAAATAATTTTATGTTTGTTTGTGTATGTACTTATTAAATTAATTTGATTATATTTTTCTCTAACTATAAGACATTCAAATACGATTTGTGAAAAAATTTTGATTGAATAAATGAAATGAAATGAATCTGTGTAACAGGAGCCGAGTAAACTGGCCGAAGCGATGGGCAAAGCGATGGAAGACATGACGGCGTGCGCGAGCAACAAGCTGAAACAGCGCTACGGCTTCTCGCCGGGCGCCATCTTTGCGTTCGTGGCGTCGCTGGTGCGCACCAACCTGGAGTGCGAGCTGGTGCAGCGCGGCGGCAACCTGCTCGCCTCCACGCCGCATCGGTACAAGCCCAGGGACGAGTGCATCGGTAAGTGTGTCCAGCGTGAAGCAACGCGCCTATCTTACATGCTTAATTGAAAAAAAAAAACTGCGCAACGAGTTGCAAATCCATTTAGTAACGTGCCCTGTATATTCCAGTGCCGTTAATGGTGGTAGCGGGCGCGCACACCCGCGTGCTGTGCAGCGCAAGCGACAACCTGGCCACAATTGGCGCGCTGGACACGTGGGATCAGCTGCATCCGCCGGCGGCACTGGCGGCTACGGGCGGGGAGTTGCCGCCCGCGTCGCCGCCCGCGCTGGCGGATCCCCCGCCCGTGGACGTTCCGCTCATGCTGAAGGACCCCGCAACGCTGCTCGTGCAGCTGCTGCTGCTGGCGCCGCCACATCCACCCTATCTCGACTTGCGTCAGTATATTCACTTATTAACCTGTACCAGAGACTAGTAAAAAGAATAGACTGCTATGCCCATACTAAAAATTGAGAACCGATGACTAGTTGTTTGCGTGGCCACGAGATGACGCTACGTGTAGCAAATCGATAGAAAAACTATATTATTCACTGTAAACAGCGCCATCTATCACAAATTGTTGGTATTAATGCTAGATGACGCTGTTTCAGACTGTAGTAGTCTTTCTTCTAATAACTGGTAGGTGAATGAAAATTTTATTCGGTGACGCGACGTTGTCAGCTCTCCTTATTTTGGCCGTCTATTTGAGACGTTGCCGTTCTGAACTAAGATCCGTTGATTTGATGAATGTTTTGAGTTTGGTCATATTATAACAGTATTGCCAACGAACGAAAATTTCCTCATAAAAGTGAATCTTCAAAGAGGTTCATTAAAATTAGGATCACACATTTTTATTATATTTCACTCGTGCTAAAGGCGTATCATTATGTCCAAAGCTCTTATGATTGTATCTCCACTTCCACATAACTGTCGATCCATCGTTAAAGTAATCCAGAGCTATCAAAGAAGATAAATAATAATGTATTAGGTACACTGAGTATCCAACTCAGTGATTAGGTAGGTAGGTACATATATATTTTAATAATTAATGAATACCAACCTACAAATTATTACCTGTTTATATTTTGTTGTGATTGATTAAAATATTTACCTAAGTAGGTTAGGTACCCATATTATTTATTAGGTAAGTACTTATTGAAACATGGATAAATACATAATTTATATTATTCAGCTTCTTACTTCTCTAGGTAGGTACTTTTAATGTGAGCCAGGGCAACAGGGCAACACTGCAAACAGCTGATGGATTACGCGACGTCGAGTTTTTAAAAATTAGGTACCTAATGAAGTTAAATAAATTTTTTAATTCAAGTGATGAGGCGATCAAAGTTCTCATGATGGAAAGATATAAGTACTTATCCCTTACCCATGACCAAAACAGAGCTTCTCAGAACATTTAAATAGGTAAGTACCTACTAAGGCTAGTGCATCACTGGTAATAGCGCTCGTCCACTAAATGACATTTTGATGATCAATTTCATGATCAGTTAGGTAGGTACTTATTTCAAAAACGTCCAGTCTAGCCAGGTCCTTCCCACACAATAGATAAAAAAACATTGTTCATAAAGGACACCAAGATAAACAGCTTGTAATCAAGATGCCGTCGTGAAACAGGTCAAAAAAAAATTTCAACGACATATGTCGATAAATGAAATGGTTTTATAGTTTAGTTTATTGTTCTCATTTGCATACAGATGGAATACAACTTAGATGTAAGTAGTAGTAGGTAGGTACCTACTTATTTCCATTTTAAATTATTTTTGTTACTTACTTTAAACAATGGTGTTTTACTTAGGTAGGTTAGGTACAATGAAAAGTTTTAGTAATTTAGAACTTTAATATTTTCCCGACGTTATTTCTTCTCTTTTTGCGAAATTTTGCGTCGGAATCAACGTACTTACTAAAAGTTGGATAAATTGACCAACTTATTTTGGCTTTTTCAATATAATAAGGTGTGATTCTAAACTTAAACACCTCCATGTCTCACATCTTGTTATGTAGGTAAGGTAGTACAACACTAGTCAGATGTAACATACGATAGTAATCGTTCGTACCTAGTTACCTACCTACCTACCTACTACGTCGCTATACTTGACGTGACGCGACGCGACGCCCACCGCGTTCAACCAATAAATACTCCTCCATCGATGTGAATGTAAATATCTGAGTAGGTAGGTACCATGGGGTACCTGTTTTAATAGAATCATCCTGCTGTGTCGAACTACACTTTTTTTTTTTCGAAGAACCTAAGTTCTTCGGTTTTGGTTTATAGCCAGTGTCAAGTAATTGGAGGGATTATTTTGTCATAAGTCAGAGTCGATAAGTCAAGTCATGCCCCTGTAAATAGTAGTGGTGGTTGCGACTTTACTAGAGGCTTCTATGGAGTTTTGGAGACAACACGAAAAGTCACGTTTTACAGCATTACTCTATTTTCACGAGCACTTAATGGATAAAAAACCACCGTTTTTACACTGAAACACTCAAAGTTATACTAGTTTTGTCAATTAATTTAATGCCGCCAATGCGCCATTTTTCACGTTCCCGCCAAAACTCCGAGCTACACTTTTCTATGTGGGACAAGGATAAGGAATATAAGTTATAACATGGACGACAAGACAAATAAAGAGTTAATAAAACCACCTAAATCTCCAGGAATCCAGTAAATAGTTTTATTGGGGTCTCTGCAATGAACTCAAAAGAAAAAATAGAGTGTTACCTTGTTATTTTTTTCTTTTCTTTTTCATTTTGTAAAATATTTGATAAGATAAATTAACTTTATCAACAGTAGGTACGTAATAAGTAGGCGCTGTCGCGTCGTCAATGATATCTGTAAAACCATGAGCTTTGGCGATGTGTAGCCTTATAGGCTCAAAGTCGCTAGTTTTCCCGACCCACGAGCGCCCCTTTAAAATTACTTTCGGGATTCCGGGACACTTAGGTGGTGCTATCAACTCTATATTGTATCTTTTCGCCAACTTTAGGTAAATTAGCACTTCCTATTCCGATCAATGATCATTATGCACTACATGACTCAATAGATGCACTAAAGTCTTCCAGATAACAAATACTGATGTTGGTCTGACCTGGGTTTGACTATATTTTAAAATAAGTTACAAGCGATAAAAAATAAAAGTATTAGTTTGCGCGCCATCTAGTTATGAAACGATGCGTAACATTGTATTTTAACACCACCCCATCTATCGGCAACACAGCTTTTAGAGAATCTTGAAGGGCCATTTTATACATGAAAGTATATTGCTAAATATCAATTATTGAGCCTCAATAACACATTGGAAAAAAACTATAAAATATTTCTTGACTTTTACAAACGAGTTAAAATAAATTACGTGGTTGTATCGTCTGGTAGAACGATTTTCGGGCAATGTGTCAACGCCATCTATCATTAATATGGTTTTTTAAGCTTTTTGCGAGGAACGCGTATTTGTACGAAACTTGTCAGTCTATACTTTTTACTAGTCTCTGCCTGTACCAATGTAATTAGGGTCGTCTGGTTTTCAGCAATTAAAGTGAAAGCCTTTGCAGTCACAGTTGATAATAATCTGGTGGAGGGTGGTCTAATATGGTGTAAAGTCAGCTGCACAAATATGTATACACTCCCAAGCTTTCTTATTTATTTTGTTTGCAATTTTGTTATATTTCTTATATAGGATATTCTTTTTCTGTCTGCTAGTTTTAAGCCTAACATACTTCTTTCAGAAGATCTTTGAATGACTTGAACTTAAATATTTATGATTAATAATTACTCTATGACAGCATAACACTGTTTTATTTGAAGGTAAATATAAGTATTATGTAATAGCTATTGGTAAACCAATAAACAAATAATAATAATGACTTACATTTAAATTAAGAGTAATATAAATGTAAAAGATTGGAAGTGTATACATGTCTGTGCAGCTGACTGTACATGACAACTTTGTCACAATCAATCAGATAATCTAAGGAATTGACATGTAAGTCTGTACGAGTACGCAAATTTTCCTTCGTAACCTACAGTGTGCAATTAAAAACGCGCGATACACACGGGTGAACTTCCCATCAAATAATTACATACTACTTAATTTTAACTAAACGTGAACTTTCAATAAACTCTAAAAATAATATTACAAATATTGTCTATTACTCATCAAGTGCTACGGTTCTAACTGGGACCGTACAAAGATTACTGTTCATAGAAATAAGATGAGAAATCAAATTGACCGGTACTATTACGATTTGCAGAGGAGTTCACGTGCATAGTGCAGTCCCTGTACGCGCTCACGTACTACCAGATCGTGTGCCAGTTCTGCGCCAGCGCGACGGCGGAGGGCCGCGCGGCGCTGGCCTCCGCCGCCAGCACCTCCCGCGCGGAGCCGGCGGGGCTGCGCCAGGCCGCGCGCGTGCTGCTGACGGCGCTGGCCGGCTCCGACCTGTTCACGGAGGACGGCCCGCCCTCCGACAATACTGAGAACCCCAACTTGATGGAGATGGAGCAACAGGTGAGCGTTTGTTTCGTGAGGATTCCAGATTTATGCTTCTAACAAAGGTTAAGGTACAGTAGAGGATCTTAAATGTTTTGGCGCGACGAAAACTGGAAGAACTCCTAATGAAAAAAACCTAGAGCTTTAGAAACTTGAGACGATGGACTCAATGTGATCATCGAATAGAAGCTTTGAGTACCCAGTTTTTAACCACACTGCATTTTTGTAGAGCCTGAAATTACAGTTACAGTACGTAAAAAGATGATGTAAGTAGTTTATTACGAGTAACAACCTGTTGTTCGTACACAGTAGCAATATGGGCAGCTATTCTTCGAGCTATATGACGGAGCGCGACGAACCGATAATCGTTGGAGAGTAAAGCCTTGATGACACGGCTAGTTTACAAGCCAAAAGCCAGTGAGTTCGCTAGTAGTTTGTAAACTCACCCGTGTGATTTTTTTACAATCTGCTAGTTAACTGTCCTTCCAATCTGCTAACTCGCTCACTCGCTAAGTATTAATTGTCATATCATAACCGAGGTTAGCTGGAAGTGAACGCTAATTAGCATTAAGTTCGCCTGTGTACTGTACATACACCCTTGGCAGAGGCGAAATACCGCAATACGGTTGGGGTTACGGGAAGTGGGCTAATGGAGGCGACTCGTGACCACACTTCCTGGCGTCTTCAAGGGAAGGTCCATACTCACGTGGACGTTCAAAGTCTGTCCTGAATCCTGATAAAGTTAGCTATGTGTCGTTCCAGTTACAAACGCTGCTGCTGCCGTTCCTGCGCATCTCCGCACAACTGCGGCACCACCTGTACGGCGTGGAGCTGCCCGACATACAGACGCCGCGCCAGGAGTTCGTGCGCCTCGCCTACTACCTGGAGCTCGTCACCGAGGTGAGCCCTCCACTCACACTCGCTCATGCTTGTGTAGCCTAACTAGTTCAAAGTGATGGCATATAATATAATAATAATAATGTTTGGACATTACACACAGCGCCATCTAGCCCCAAACTAAGCAAGCTTGTACTATGGGATCCAGATAACTGATACAATACTTACATACTTTTTTTTTTGTAAATACATACATTGAATACATAGAAAATACCCAGACTCAGGAGAAACCAATGTTCATCACAGAAATATTTGTCCTGAGCGGGAATCGAACCCGCGACGCCGGGCGTGGCAGTCTAACACAATGGCCATTCGACCATCCGTGTCGTTAATAAAATTTACAATTAAAATGGTGCTAAACACTGTTCACCTGTTCAGCTCACTTATAGTTAAAGTTCGAGTCCATTCAGTGACCTACACTACAAAACCAAAATCAAAATGTATTTGACAAAACGTAGTCAGTTTGACTTGGTTCTCTTCTTCTTATCGTGTCACATGTTTTCGAACTTTTAGGTTCTACGACATGCCGGTTTCCTCACGATATTTTCCTTCGCCGTTGCGAGAACGTGGTATGCATACATAGACTTGGTTCTGAAAATATCAGACACAGAACGGAGACCTGGTGACTCGATAGGCTGTGGCACCTCAGTCTCTACACAAAATTTAGTCTAAATGGCATATCTTTGTATATGGATCTACATAGTTGTCCGAAATAAATATTTTGATTTGATTTGATATCATAATGTGTGTACTTGTATGAATTGCAGGGCATGGAGTGGAGCGAGTGGAGTGCGGGGCGCGCGCTGGCGCCGTGGGCAGCTTCCGCGGCGCGCGGCTGGGCGCGACAGCTCGGCGCCGCCGCCGCCCGCTCACAGCTTGCGGTGAGCCTCCTCACCCCTCACACATCTCCGCACCCCCACCCCCGCACCCGCACCCTCTGACGCGCGCCTGCAGAGTTTGTCAGACAACAACCAGAGCTATCAAAACAAACCAACACTTCCGCACTACACAACTAAGGGATGCTTTACAATCCGCTTAACAAACATGTGTATCACTATTTATAATAAATTGCCTAAAGATATAAAAAAAACCTAAGAGGGAATCTATTTTTTTATAAAACTAAAAAAATGGCTCTTGGACAATTTTTTCTATACGATTATAGGCGACGCGTGACTACAATTAGATTATTTTTATATTTTTGCTTAGATAGGTACCTACTGGTTTTATTTGTGTCTTTTTTCCTTTAAAAGCTGATATATTATGTACCTACTTACTGTCCTGTATTTGGTTTAAAATAAATAAAATGTTGCAAATGCGCAAGAGGCGCGAACAAGTAATGAGGTCAGAGGGAAGCGGGGGGTGTGCCTGCCGACCTGCGGCCGACCAAATTTGTCTAATGCAGTGATCCTTATGAATGACCGCGCTCGGACGTATGTCGCGACTTTCGTCATTTTGCAACCCTTTCTCAAGAAATCTTCGTTTCTCTTTCCATCGCCTGCAACGATAAGTAAATACCTAAACTCATAGTAGATTAGATTTTTTTGTATAGTATATACCTACTTACTTAGTTAATAAGACTTAATATTTGCATGCCTATTACAGCAGGACATTAAATGGATTCAATCTATTTAAGACACATATGTTCTAGCAAATAAACAATATTTAATTTAATTTAATTTGCCCGCAGGTCCGGCGGCTACTGGTGTCGCTGCACGTGGAGTGGGCGCAACCCTCGCTGCTGGCGTTACCTCGCGACTACGACCGCCTGTTCACGTACTACCACGAGCGCGTGTGCCTGCAGTGCGGAGCCGTGCCCAAGGAGGCCTCCGTGTGTCTGCTCTGCGGCACGCTGGTCTGCCTCAAGCAGCCGTGCTGTCGCGCGCAGCACGTCGCCGAGGCCGTGCAGGTCGGTGTGCACGCGTACAGTCAGCATCAAAAGTCAATGACCATATTCAGATTTTCACCATATTATATTTTTAACAATGTGGTGCACAGTTAATTTTGAACGTAGATGATAAATATTCAATGCTAGAGCTTGTCATGTTGAGCGATTTAGGAATAATAAATGGTGTGGACCGATTTGAAATTCTGAATGTCGTCAATGACATTTGGTGCTGACCCATTGATTAATAACGATGAAATGAAATGATATTTATTTGCCTGAAGTATGGTCATTACAAGGTCTTATATTAATAGTTTAGTATCACATACTTCGTCGGTAGTCCTTGTATGTAGAATACCAAGACAGACTGTTGAATGTTTGGTACTTTTTACGATGTAGTTTTATTAACAATGAAAAAGCCTAGAAGTTTTAACATATAATATTTATCTAGCCCTGTTTTTCCTTTTTTTCGAAAATTTGCATAGGACCAAAATGTACTTAAATTTAGCCAATGTGGCTCCCTTTTTTTGACACATTTTCAATGTACTCAAATCATATCGTTTATAGCTAGCTTTATTGAATGTTAAAAATGTTTAAGTATGTGGAATATGGATCATTAGTAGTCTGACATAAAATATTTTTATTTTATTTATTTCGGTACTATTACACCATATTTTGTTAGTACAGACAGCGTCATAGATAAGTATCCCCCTTGCATTATAATACCCAGCTTCAAATCCCTTTAAATCACCGTCGTCGCGGCGAATGGAGAAGTTTTGCCTTTAAAAAAAAGATTATATTTGTATAACCGTATGTAAGTCTAAAAATAATTTTAAGTATTACAATTTTTTGAAAGGATTTATAGCTGGGTGTCTTGTGCAAGGGGGATACTTATCTCTGACGCTGTCTGTACATAAGGCATATTCTAAGGTACTACATTGTGATTGTATACTTTGATACTTCTGTGGCTCGTACGTCCTGCGTGTGGTGACGGTGCCGTGTGTGGTGTTGCAGCACGCGATGGAGTGCGGCGGCGGCACGGGCATATTCCTGGTGGTGACGTCCACGTACATCATCGTGATCCGCGGCCGGCGCGCCTGCCTGTGGGGCTCGCTCTACCTGGACGACTACGATGAAGAGGACCGGGATCTCAAGTGAGTGCTCGCCACCCTCACCTTAACCACACCACCTCACCACCACCTCCACCAGTCCACCTCCAGTCGTGTCTTCGCAGCTTTACTTATGTTTCTATTCCTCCATATTCCCGTTAGCTGACCGTAATTGTGTGACTAATGTGTTGTGGTTGCAGGCGCGGCAAGCCGCTGTACCTGTCTCAGGACCGGCTGGAGCTGCTGCAGGACCAGTGGCTGGCGCACCGGTTCGACCACACCAAGCGCACCTGGGTGTGGCACCGCGACTCGCTCTGACCGCACCGCACCGCACCGCACACGCTCTCCCCCCTGCCGCACAGTGCCCCCCCTCGCGCGGTGCTACCAAACTTACCCTCACTTCAGCATTCAATACGTATGCTGTTTATTTAAGGGTCGTAGCACACATATCGACTCGGAAAGGGATTGTAACCGTATCGCTTTTCGCGTCGCCGTCAAACAGTTGTCAACCTAACGTAAGCACGAAACCAAAGCGGATCAGAAGCTCCGATACGTCGACTCGGCTACGGCTCGCCAACCGCTCGCTGGTTGGTTCGGCAACGCTGACCGCGGGAGGGGCGTGGACGAAGACACGTAAGCTAGAGTACGGAGAGCCGTAAGCTAGGGTACGGAGAGCCGTAAGCTAGGGTACGGAGAGCCGTAAGCTAGGGTACGGAGAGCCGTAAGCGCGGGGACGGCAAGTCGACCACGCACCGCACCGCGGTTCGTGAGCTTGTCCCGAGGCGAGGCGATTAAGTTACGATTCCGATTAGTGTGCGGTGCAGTAGGGAGTTTCATATAACTAATACTGAACGACGCGAGTTGATACAGTGACGATCCCTTTACGAATTGATACGTGTGCTACCTTAAGACCTTAAGTCTGACATCGTGGAAGTGATGAATACAGCCTTAATAGTTCGCAGCGTGCCGTACTAATGAATTTCATTATTAGGTATGTCTCGAAAATTGAGTCCGAATCGAAAATGTTATTGATAGAGCAATAGATGAGAATCTGACTTTCGGCTCGAGACTTGTTTCTAATAGGAGTTTAAAGTAAAGAAAGGACTGGTTTATCATACCAAAACATGAAATAGCGCTTTCAAATTATTAACCCTAAAAGTATAGCTTACGAAATAAAATATAAATTAATGTTGCCTTTGAAATAGTTCAGGATTTTTGCCTCGATCGATTAGCTCTTGAAATCTTGCTATTGTTGTTATTAAAAATAAAAAAAATATGTTTGTATGTATCAGATTTTGCGTTCGGAAATCCTATCAAATCGAGTGATACAATTTATTTCATCTACTCCATTTGCCATCAATTAAAACAAAAAAATATATAAAAACACATACATGTTGAAAATGGATTGACTCGCATTTACAATAATTTTTGGGACAAATAGCCTGCAATCTGGCTTGTTATTTTCCACTTATTGATACAGCCCGAATCAAACTATTGACGGTTCGGTATATTCTTTACGTTGTAAATAGCCGTAATGAAGAATATCCTATGGGTGTTTCTAGGGCTGTGAATATGTAAATTACTTCTCTGTTGTGTTGAAATATTTTACGAACGACTGGGCCATTTTGCACTAGACTTATGCCTTGATAACACGTACCGATCAAACGGCAGAGGCAGTGCTCTCGGCTGAGTACTCGGTACGTATAAACATAGCGCCGAGTGCTCGGCTGAATGAGTGATGTAAGCTACTTGCTTACGTCACTATCTCGGTCTAACATTTTACTGTCTCGCCCATTTTCTCGGTACATGTGATCTAGGCATTATGACAACCCAAAATTACAGTCAACTAAATATGTTTTAGGATTAAATTATGAAGTCCTACATCGTACAGCCAAGTCTAGTTGTCGAAATGGCTGGTAGTTAAAAATATTTAAATTATTTTTAAATAGTTTTTATGATAGGTTTAGTTTCATCCTACGATATTTTGATACACGATAACTCGCGTATCGTAGACGATCCTTTTGACGAGACAACGCGTTATCTCGATAGATTTTACTAGATAGTGGAATGACTTTAGGTTTTTTTAACCCATTTTATGTTATAACACGATATACTTTTAGTTCTATTTTTAGTAACTTTTTTTGTTGTTTAACCGAACTATGTTTCACTGCTTTTCAATATTATAATCTAACATAACAACTATAATCTAAATAAGTGGTTCTGATCTGATGTAAGTGTTTAGAAAAGTCGTAAAAAGATGGTCTGATAGTAGAATAATATCAGGACAAAGTATGACCTAGATTCTCGAAGCCTAAAACAGATCAGGTTTATAAAGCAGGGTGCATACGTACGGTAGTGATCATTATTTTATTATCGTGTGCAATTGCCTTTTTGTATAATTTTTAGCTGTTAATTTTAAGTTGAAAAGTACATCTTCATTCGCTGTTTCATAATGTTAGTATGCGTGTAGTTTTAAAATTACGTAGTTATTGTCGTCAATAAATATTGACAAAACAACGAAAATTTTGTTAACATCTAAAAAATGAAAACTTATGTGATAAGAAACATGCTAAACGAAATTATAGTGTGAGAAATTGATTTTTATTTATAGTAGCGATAAATAAATATGTAATATGTTAGTTTACCTTGGTCCAGAAAACTCCAAAAGTTGCTTCTAAATATCATATTTTTCAACCATGAGTCTTTCTGGCATTCTTATGAACTTGTGTCAATTTCACTGCACCACTTGCGATTATATCTGAATGTACTTGTTAAACATTGTATGTATTATTATATTGTATATATTCTATCATTAAAGTTGTTGATATTTCAATCTATGTTTTACTTATAAACTACTAGCCGCCCGCAGTTTTACCTGCGATGTATTGTAAAAAGAGGTCAGTGATTGTAATGAAATGAAGTGTCGTTCAATTTCCTAAATTCATACTGATTTTATTTTATTGACCAAAAAACATCCATCTACATTATCTATCCTATTATAATATGTGATGATTTTACACTTAGGTTCGCAGTGCGTAGGATAGGAACTAGACGTCTAAAGCGTCGATGACACACGTCTGTTGACAATCCTTCCCGAAAGCTAACTCGCACACGTTAGCTTTTAAACTCGCCAACAATCAGCTAAAAAGCCGTGGGATAGTTCCCAGTAGTTCCATTGAAAACAGTTCCATGGAACTAGTGGGACTTTTTTCCCACTAGTTCCAAAATTGGATAAGTATGGAGTGGACTACGTAAAACCAAAGGAAAAGTCATAAGCGCAATAGGTTTAGGACAGTGCTTCGCTTACGTCCGAGCAAGATCATGAAGCCCTACGGGGTGTTATCTCACGGTTTCCACCTAACCTTACGCGGTTGATAGGGTGTCTCTGCACAAGGTACCAGGCGGACATAAAGCCCTAGAAGATCATTGGTAAGACCAAGTGCTTGTACCTACCTAACCTATCAATTTTATATTTACAAAAAATAGGAATGCATAAAAACCAAGCCGGTGGGCGGGCACTGGGCACTTTGGTTTCGTGCGGTGAGTGGTTCGATACAGCTTTTGCCTATGTAGGTACCAGGAAAGCATACATGCCAAGGAGTGTTTTTTTAATAAATTGTATGTGTCAGTGATCGTCTGTGTTTCTCAAAAAATTTAACCTAGTGACGACACGAGATAGGCGCTATCCTGATTTAAGAGATCACGCCTGCCCATGACCAGACCAGTTCCTTGTTGCGACTTGATTCACATAGTCAAGCGGTCGTCTGCATGTTGATGGACAGTCTCGAAAGCCCAGTAATTCAGTTGGTAAACTGCTAAGCAATAAATGAAGCTGAATCATGTGGAAAATTACACAATGAGTTGGTTTGTCCACAACTTTACCTACTCGAATTCAGAGACCAATATATTTTTTTGTAAAAATGTTTATTCTGCAGACTAACCAGTATGAATAAAATGTGATATAGAGCTGGGCTTTTCTGAAATAATAAAACACTCGTGATTTTGTTAAAAGTTTTATTGTACATCAACTATGATTTGTTTAGAGGTAGAACATCCTACGCTTAAATTAAACGGCTAACGTGTTCACTATAATAAAATAGTAATTTTTAATCGCCGCGATAATATCATTCTTAGGCGGAGTGAGTAACCAAAAGTAAGTAAATAATAATATTTCCAAATTATTATGAACCAAACATGAAGAAATAGCTGCGTCAAAGGTTTCCAAAACTGCTATAGTGGTATTCATATTCATACTTGTATAAAATTAATATATGTATCTGTCTTCATAATATACAAAATAAATCTCTCGAAAGAACCTGCTTACGTACTTCACGGAAACATTTGAGGCTTCTAAACCGACCTGTTTCAATCTTCGAAAAAAATAGACTTTATCACAGTAAATAATAAATACTATCAAAAAATAAGATGGCAACCTAAATTATGCACCGCGGTATACAACTTAACAGATATTATGCAAGTATTACTGGTTAATTAAGTTAAACTAAACTAAACGAATGTTACAATGCTAGATTAGTTAAATTGGAGAGTATATTTTAATTGCATTGTACTCAATTTCAAAATTATGATAACGCCAAGACTTCCAAGCTTCGATAATCATGGCGTGAAATTCGATTTAAAAAAATATAATCTTAATCTAACTGGTAAATAATTGATATAAATAAATCTATGTCCAATATAAGCAAAATACACAAAACATATTAAAATAAAGTTATAGTTTCACTAATCAATAAATAAGGAATGTAATTTTTGAACCAATAAGTAAAACATGTGGTTAGTTCTAAATTCTTACATGACAGGACTTGACGCCGAGCCCCAATTCTTATTGTTTACAAAAAAGATTACAGATCTAAGAAAAAATATACAAAAAGCTAAGATGCTGCAATTATAGGTCCATATTCTGAATCGGAACTTGAATCTGATTAAACCTCAAGCACGCATTGGAAATCTCTGTTGAGACTAGATTCAGACTCAGGTTTTGTTTCTGAATACGCCCCTTGAAAGTAATTTTGTCTAATCGACTGCCGCACTTGTATTGCCTAGTCTATAACAAAAAAGAGTAAATGTTCACACGCATGTTTCACACAAAATGGTGTCGAATGTCGATAAACGTCGATGAATGTCGCTTATTTACAAATTACCAAAAAGACGTAACATTTCCAAAAATACGCATTAAAATCAGAATTACTTATGCCACTCTGGCAAACATCGAAATAGCCAGATGTGTGAACACTTTGGAAACACCTACATTAAAATGTCTGTAGCTAAAAATACACTAGACAGACATTTCAAAAAGTGATAAAAATGTTACAATATAACATTTTACAGAAACCTGCTCGTACTAAAATATTACCTTATTTATATACACGCTATAATTATGTATGTAGGTACAACTTCTAAAAAACTTTGAACACATTTTCAATAAGATATGGGACAGTTATTACGATCTAAGTGTTCAGCGTCATCGCTCGCATACGGCACGACGATACCAGTGGCCCGATCACAAACTTTCGCGTCATCGTTATCGTAGCATATCCGTCACCAAAAAATCAACTATTTTTATGACGTTTTGAAAAATAATGATGCAAACTGTTGACTTCGCGGTGACATATACGCCACGATAACGTTAGTTAAAAAGTTCACACGTGAACGGGCCTCCGAGCAGCAGCCAGCTACTCAGACATAAATACTGCAGGGTCAGGCAAGCGGAGCCGTAACGCATTATCGATAGGCCAAAGTTACACGTTCCCAAAAAGCTTTTTTACGTATATAAGTGCGATTTTGATACATTCATTAATCTTCGTTAAATTATAAATTCGTAACGACTAACTCATATATAATTTATCAACTAAACTAATTGTATATTATGCACAGTTAAAATAATTATAATATTAGCACACTATTAAATATAACTTTCGTAATATAATATACTCTATACTGGTCGTGCTGAGATCTTTTCGTCACCAATCGTCTCTCCAATACTGAACTGATCCTACACTTCTGATCTGTTTACATCTAATTAAATACGCTACTTCGTACTTAAGTAACATCGAACTCTAAATAAATCATATTTATACACAAATTTAACAGTTGAATATTCGAAGGCAAATATATATATGCCTTACGAATCTCAACAATAGCTTATTAATATGTTAGTTAAGTTAGCATAAGTAGCATATTTCATTGAAACACACACTTACAATTTCTCGGCCGATACATAAAAAAGCCCTGGCACGATATAAAGACTCGCTAGAACCAACTCGCCACGCAATTAAAGCGTTGTAATTTTGTTATTAATGTGAACTTTGTAAGTGATAGTGATAGACATTAATATTTTAATAATCTCAGTTATACAGTTAGCACACGAACTAGTTAAAACAACTAGGACAAGAACTGGTAAAACAGGCAACTCTCAACTAAAAAGACGCTTTTAAATTGAAAGTTGCGGCAACTATAAACAGCATCTATTTGTTGCTGCACTTGGCGGAACGTGTGTAATCTCAATAAGAATGTTCATGCAGCCTTATATAATATTTTTATCTGTAAGACTACACAACTCACATTTGAGTCTTTATACTGTGCCATGCGTTTCCGCTGCCCGAAGCGGACACAAGTGACCCCTAGCGCTTCGAGCCCACCTTCCATGCTCAATTCCCATCATAAATTGCACATCACAAGCAAGTTAGTATCTGTGGCTCGATCACAAATTTTGCGTTAACGTTATCGTAGCGTATCCGTCTCCAAAAAGTCAACAGTTTGTATAATCATTATGATTATTTTTCAAAACGTCATACACACTGTTAACTTCTCGGTGACGGATACGCCACGATTACGTTAACGCTAAAGTTTGCGACCGGGCCTCAGGACCGCGCGGTTTCAACTACCAAGTTACGGAAAACCTAAACAATTATACAAATAAGTTGTAATTAGCTGTTTTGACGCGCGCGGTGTTTCATCTGCTGCAAAAGCAAGTGACCTATTGAAAATATTCCTTTTCTTATGTAGCGATAAATCGTATTCATAAACGACTTTATAGGCCCATGTTCTATAGCTCTCTAAGACTAAACTTTTTGACAAGCATTCGTATCAAATCCGACACAAAAAAGTCAACAGTCTGATCGAAGTTTTGGAAAAAAGTGAAAACTATACAAACTGTTATCACTTTTTTGACGGCATTGATAAGAATACGTCAAAAAGTTTGGTGATGAACTACTCATCTTTATCTTGAGTTCGAATCGTACCCCACGCAAATATTTTAGACAGCTCTCAATCATAAGTGTAAAGATATCGGCTTGAGACTTCTTCATTGATTCATCTTCAAGTATTATTTTAGAAAACTGATCAAAATTTTGTAATTTTATAGCCAAGCTAAACTTAAAATTCCACAAAGCCCCAAGCATATATTTTGTCAGATTTGCATTCATAACTATCAAATAATCCACAAAATCGGCTTCATTGTAGTTTCTATGCAGTTCCCTTACATGCTATGAGTAATTTACTTTTAATAATAAAATCTAGACGGGCATAAGAACACACAATTGACTTGGCCTTTGAATGTGGAAGTTGCGACTTTCTGTTTATCAGTTAAGAATATTTTAATTTTATACAGCGTTAGGTTCCCATTTTTGTTAAAGTTAAAGCATCAAATGATTTCTTTGTGAAAGTTCATGGCAACTGTCCACAACATTAATATTTTGGCTGAAATTTTCGCTATGAAACATATGTTGCTTGCTAAACAGGCCAGAGTATTTTAATATCCCGCGTTACATTGTATATGTCAGCTGTTTGCTTCAAATGATAGTGAGCCAGCCGGGCCCAAACGTGCAATATAACGTGCTGTTTATGTATAACGAACACACGTAGCCTACGACGGGCCCAGTATATATAGATATATGTGTCCGTGACACTGAACGTCGTCACAAGATGATTCATAATAAATTCATATCATTTCATTTTCATTCTGATATTCTGTTCATAATCATATTCATAATAAATACAACTTGATCTGTTACTATAGAAAAAAATCTGATAAGTTAACTAATAACAAAAAAAATTGTAAACAAAGACCCTGATTAAATAAATAGAGTTGTATATAAAATATTTTCCTTTCAAGATTATCTATCGAGCTATCGAAAAATATGGAGTAGCAATCTTTACGTGGTCGCGTGAACCTCTAAGGCGTTGTCCTAATAGAACGCGATCACGCGACCATCGCAAGTTCGCGCGAACGTCGGTCGCGCGAATCCGCAATCAAACGTACTAACGTCAAATAGGCGTCCTAATTGGCATCGCGTCGCGCGAATTCCAAACTTGCGATGGTCGCGTGATCGCGTTCTATTAGAACAATCCCTAACGCGTCAGAACCGGTCCGTGCACGCGAGGGTACGGGCCAAGCGGCGCGGGTGGGGAGGGGGGGACGGTCCGGTGTTATAATATCTGGGCGTGCCAGTAGGGCGGCAGCGGCAGGGCGGGGTCGGCGTGCGGCGCGGGCGCAGGCGCGGGCGCGTACGGCTCGGGCGGCGGGCAGTCGCAGTCGTCGATGCGCTGCACCACGAAGTTGCCGTAGTCGTCCGTGAGCGAGCTGTGCCGCAGCGCGCCGCACACGTGCCGCCGGCAGCCTTCCGACCACGCGCGCTCTGCACACACGATAAATAAATAATAAATCAGTTTTTATTTCAGATTTTAAGAATTAAATTACAAATATCACACACAAAAATTCAAACCACAACAAAGAGCAATGATCAAAGATAAAACAACAACCAAATATAAACATTTCCGTTTGTCGCCTTATCCGCCTTGCCCTTAGGGGGAGCAGTGAGGTATAAGGCGGCGTCCTAAATTGGCATTGATCGTACGATCAAACGATGGGATTTGGTCAGGCGATGAAAATTAGCCATATGAATGATCGTACGATCATACAATGTCAATTAGGACACTCTGAAGAGATTAGTGTATTTAATCGTACGACCAAATCGCATCGTTTGCTCGTACGATCATTAGCCCATTCGGACAGCGCCTAATAAGTCCCGTCTGTCCCCCTGTTAGACTTAATGCTGCCGCTTACTGGGCCACTAAATACGACCAAAGGCTAGAGAAGAGATTTGTCACACAAATTGTATGGCTTCGCTGCAAACCGAGCGTTCGAGTAGCAGCGTCCCAGCCATAAGCTGCGGGAGTGGTCAGGTCAGCACTCGCCACATGTAACCACGTTTAGTGGTCGCCCGCCACAAGTGGCCAAGTGGGCGGCAGCTCTTTAGTGGCCGCGACAAGTAGCGCAGTGGACGGGCAGCCTTAGTGTTTATCGACAGATGTAATCCTACAGGGTGTCCCTCCCAACGGTAAAAGAACATACTGTGGAGTGCAATATGCATTGAACAAATGTACATGAGTCTCACCTCTGCTAATGTCGACGTCATTCATGAGTTCCTCGTTCATAAGAGCCGTCAGCGCATCGTCTGTCTGTGAATCTGCAACAAATAATATGTTATAATTTTCAGATAACTTCACAAAAGGTGCTGCCAAAAAAATGTTTACAAACATTTTCTAACACTAAAACATTTACTAACAAATGTTAGGAATTGTTACATTCTGTTAGGAATTGTTAATTTTTTAAGTGCTCCTACACTGATGGAAAATGTTTACAAACAGTTTATAACATTTGAATGGGCCCCGCACTCTCCGCTTACCCTGTTATGGCCTGGATTATACGTTTACAAACAAATGATAACAAATGTTTTATTTTGTTACAATTTGTTAAATAGTTTAGAAATGTATACTAACATTATGTAAAATGAAATGTTTACTAACATTATCTAACATTGTGATTGTATGTTTCTTAACAAAGTTAACTAACATTTGTAAACATTTTTTAACAGCAGTGTGGCAGCACCTAAAGAACCAATGCCAAATAAAATTTATTAAAATATAACACCCAAACTATTATCGACATTGAGTATAAATCAAAAAGATCCCAATGTTAGCTTGGAATGAGGTTTTAAGTTGTAAGTAAGGTCGTCTTACCTGTTTCTTCCTTGACGACATATTCCTCCTTGACGGCCACGCCCCCCACGGTCAGGCAGGGCGAGGTGGGCGTGGTGGGCGTGGCGGGCGGAGTGGGCGCGGCGTCCGGCCCCGCGCCCACCAGTCCCGCCTCGCCGCTGCTGTTCGAGCTGCACTCCGGACTGTACGGCGCCATCTATACCACACGACAATTCACCTCAGTTACAAAATACAAAATTGTTTATTTCAAAAACATACATTTGTACAAAAATGTGTATGGTACAGTCGCTGTTTTACGTTTTAGGTTTTATAAACTGTATTACAGAATTCAGAGCCCTTCCCGTTACATGTACATATTTTATTCTATGCTGTTTTAACAATGGTATGTATACAGGGCGTCCCACAGCTATGCCACATGGAGGGCAAGTACCTTGAATATTGTAGATGGAACATTTTACTGAAAGAAGACATTATTTTATTTTAAAAAACAATTTAAACTACGAACCCGTTACACAAGAAAAATAATCATCCTGTAGCTTTATCATACCGATCGAAAGGCTTCATCACAAGGATTATTTTTTTCTAAATAACATTGTGTCACAAATAAAAGGAAGACCATAAATTTTTACATTTAATGTGAAGCTTTGTTCAGAAAAATGAAAAGCTGACTTTGCCATAAGTCATACAACTGACATTATCATAAGTACCTATTAGGTACTAATAAATGTAGGATGTATGTACCCACTTGAGAAGTACGCATCGTTTCCCTATCATAATTTAAGTGCATGATAAAATGATAAAGAGATACGTAATTAGTAGGTACCTGGTTGTATGCAACAAATCGAGCCGTATCCTGAGCCGAAAGATGCCTAAAATGTATTTTGATAAATTGATTAATTTTTATATTAAAAATGTTAAAATTCATGGTCTTCCTTTTATTTGTGACACTATGTTATTTAGCAAAAAATAATCCTTATGATAAAGCCTTTCGATCGGTACCTATGATAAAGCTACAGGTGATTATTTTTCTCGTGTAACGGGTTCGATTCCCGGTTCAACCATGTAATTATTTAAATATTTATATAAAAATGAATGCAGATTAAATTGTTTTTTTAAATAATGTCTTTTTTCAGTAAAATGTTCCATCTACAATATTCAGGGTACTTTCTCTCCATGTGGCATAGCCGTGGGACGCCCTGTATACTTACTTAATTAGTTGCTACGTAGGTCTATCACAGTACTAAACAACTTGAAACTTACTGGACAATGGTTTAATAAGTACGAACACTGAACGAATCAACTGTTTCGCAAAAAGCGCGATAGAGAAAATCTGAATAAAAAATATGTTCCAAGCAACTACTTCGAATAACTTCGGAAACACTTGTTCAGTCAGTAGACATATTGTTATATGTATGATATTGTAAGTAGCGTATCGTGCGTCATTTCCTATCTAGTACTGCACTTAGGTTAAATCCTGTTCCCCTGTTCTTTCCTTCATCTTCTTTCTGGGAAAGACTTGAATCACCATTATTTATTAATTATTTAGCAGCCATGATCGTCCCACTGCTGGGCAAAGGCCTCCCTTCTCTCTTTCCATACATCTCGGCATAGGCCATCGGTGGTCCATGTTTTGGAGAACAAATGAAGTTCGTCCCGCCATCGTCTCCTGGGTCTTTCACGACGTCGGTTGGATTGGGTGGGCTCCATTCTGTGGTGGTTTTCACCAGACCACAATTTTATTTCTAGACATTGTAAATGTTATTAGGCCAGTTTTTAACCTGCTCATCTACTTGAAATAGCCAGAATACCTTCAAACTCCGGCGTCGCCTTGGCGTGACCTCTGCCATCTTGTAGCTGGTGTCCATTGCCCAGTAGGATCCCTTTCCAGGATCGTCCTTGCTGCGAGGCACCTTCATGAAGCATTTGTTCAGGGACAGATTGTGACGTATTGAGTTCTGGAAATAAAACATATTTTTTTTATTTGAACAAGTGACGAGACAAGCTAATCGCTCTCCTAATGGTAAGAGATCACGCCTTCCTGCCTGGTTATGATGGGTTCAAAAAGCCAGGTGAGTGTAATTTTGTCCCAAAAAACGTGCCCCTTTGTAAACGTGTCCCATATTCTATTTATTTTAGTCTTAAAGGTACCTACCATATTTAAATAGTAGACTATTATCACTTGAGGCTAGTTCACTTTTTAAAAGAAAATGATTTCTACTTCTTCTTATCGTGTCACTAGTTCTTTTGAACCAGAGTGGTGAAAGGATTTCAAGTGCGCCTCGAAGAGGCTTCTTTCGTGAACTTAGATTTCTACTTAATTAGTTATTTTATTCTACTTATTAGCTTGGGGTCAAATGGAACTGTGTAATGTCATTATTTATTTATGATTTGGCCCGAGATTAGTTGTTGGAACAGATAAGGACTTTTAAATTAATCAAATCCCTAATGGGAGTGTGATCATAGGTTGATATGACTTACCATCCACCCCTTCCCCGCTTCTTTGTAATAAGGGAATGCATTACAGATGTATGTGTAGATCTCATTGAGGGTCATTTTTCCTTTTGAAGAGCTACTGATTGCTAGTCGGATCATACTGGCATAGCTGGAACAAATGTGTAGAAAATTAATAGGGTTTATAGCACATCTATTGAACGAGGAAAAAATACATAGAACAAAATGAGGTTGAGGTGTAGCAAACAGGGCACTGAGGCAAACTTCGCCCTATGTAAATAAAAGTAAGTAAAGTACCGTAAGTAGGGACCTTGCTCAGCCTAATGACAATTAAAAATTCTAAATCTTATCTTCCTTGGTGCCCCGTTTGTGACACTCTAACCAATTATTTAGGTCCGGGTAAAGTAATTTCTGTGTGAGCTCAAGCTTTGGGATTTATCAATAAACTGCTGGATTGACTAGCCCCATTCATTTTGAACTACATCAGATCTAGGCCAACAATTTATGAATCTATTCAGTATGGGTTGTACAGCGAATGAGTACCTATGATAAAATTAATTTGACTTCGTATTAGAACAAAGAAACAGAACAAAAGTAAAGTTTTGATATTTACGAAGTTGGTAGTGACGGGACATGTAATGCAGAAATAAAAGGAATAAAAATAATTTGCAACAAAACTATTGTGTTCAAAACCACAACGTTATGTATTAGCATATCAGACACATTACTCGGCGGGTGTAGGGTCACCTCCAGAGCGGGTGACGCACTGCATGTAATTGGAAGTCGCGCGGCATCCGAGATGGTGCTGTTTACCTGTACGCTGGTTTGGCGTGTTTTATTTTATTCGCGTTCTCTTTTTGTTCCTCCTTGTTATTGTTCTCGTGGGTGAGCGCGAGCGGCTGCACATCCTCGTACAGGAAGCGCGGGATGGGGCCCAGCGGGCTGTGGCGCGGCGGCCCCGGGCTGTACGCAGGCAGCCACTCCACTCCTGGCGAGTCACTCATTGTGCCATCAAAAACCAACGATTCCACTGCTGTACGCTACCATTCCAAACATGGGAACTCAGCGATAACCATATCCAAGGCTCTTCCTCTTATCTCTGGGCGTGTTACTCGTCACATCTCACGGAGATGATCCTCATTGTAGCATCGAGGATCCTTGAAATGACGACCTAAGCAAAATCACTTATCATCCCGCACTAGCCTACGTTGTGCACCGAAATGAAAGTATAAGTATACTAAAGTAAGATATAAATAAGAAGTTTATCAAAGAATTAACTCAATAGAACGAAATAAAACTATAAATTTTAGGTAAATTGAAATTATTATGACATTTGATGCACCTACAACAAGGAAAATGGCAGCGTGCCAGTGTTGCTAGAAGATAAAATCGAGGGAAAATTTTAAAAGTCGGGAGATAAATTGAGATTCTGTAGATAGTCCTTTATGTTACAAATGGATTTCAGGAATTATTTATACAGAAAATCTGAAACCTTCGAGCTGAAAATGGATAAATAATCGTTAATAAAATGAACTTATATTCACCAAATATTTATTCGACTATTTATTCAACGAAAATAACTTGAAAATATTTTAATGTAGCATGGCAATATGCTGCAACAACGTTGACGGTGCTGCCCATAATATATTCACGGTGGTGCTGCCAAATACCAGCAGGCATGTACGCCACCAAATCCACGACTTTCTATTTCAGGCCATACAAACCTGACCAGTTTCGTCAACCTTTCAAATTCAGATTTTGAATGGATGGCCCAGATTATGTCACATTGTTATATTACAGTGTGGGCTATTTGCAGCATTTATCAATGAAAAAACGCATCATAAAATAGCAGTGCGTGTGTGCTAGGCTAGACCACATGACAGAAATGAAAACTTTATCTAGGCGACTCAAGCGAACTTTATGTGGTGGCTCAGTGTTAATCAATACCAACAAAAGGAAGTATTGAATGCACCTGAAAACGTTTTCACATCAAACCACGCCAAGCAGCAATCTTTTCAAATTTTGCATGAAATTCTGGCAGCACGCTAACAACCTCTTTCAATTTAACAGACAGTCTCATTCAATACCCATCGCAGTCGACTCGAGCCGACAAAGAGGCGTTAGAGTTTTGGCGGGAACATGAAAAAGGCGCATTGGCGGCATTAAATTAATTGACAAAACTTGTATAACTTTGAGTGTAAAAACGGTGTTTTTTTATCCATTAAGTGCTCGTGAACGTGTATGAGTGTTGGTGAATAGTGTAATGCTGTTAAACGTGACTTTTCGTGTTGCCTCCAAAACTCCATAGAAGCCTCTAGTAAAGTCGCAACCACCAATACTTTACCAGGGGGCATGACTTGATTTATCGACTCTGACTTATGACAAAATAATCTCTCCGATTACTTGACCTTTGATGTGAAGCCAAAACCGAAGAACTTAGGTTCTTTAAAAGAAAAAAAAAGAGGCTTTACATAATCGAGTGATTCGAAGCCCGTCACATTACCACACCCACAAAATATTTTGCTGAGCATACATAAAGGTTTCACTTCAAAAATACGGAGCTCAAGATGGGCCAGCTGCCCCTCACTACAATTCCTTAGCAACGCCCATAGGTACAGAGTTAAAAACATCGGTTTGATAATGTACAGCCCAGGAGTTGGAAATTATGTACCCATGATTTGCTGGAATGTACATTTTACCATGTCGTACATAGCAGGGACTTAAAATTAACTGTCAGTTTACGTAGTGGTTATATTCTCTTTGGTCAGTTTGAATGATATGCTGGTAGAAGGTGCTTGTGCTTTTCGTTAAAATAATTTAACGGTTTGTTGACACTGTTTATTAAAATTAAATTATTCAATGACGCTTGTGTGGACATTGCTTGGCTAATTGTGGATAGATAAAGTTTCAACGATGGCGACCCAACCAGAGGTCGGGGTTTCCGACTTCGTCCTGCTGGACAATTTGACCACCGATAAGTTTATCGAAAATTTGCAACTGAGGTGAGTTTTTTCCTGTTATCTATTGCACACGGCATCTATAAATCTGTACAATTCCTGTAGGAATAGGGTAGTTACGGAGTTGACCGTACTTATAGGTCAGCTGTTTCCTACAAACACTTCGATGAGACCCCCTCAAAGAGTTGTAAGTTCTGTATTCACAAATGCCCACAAACTAGTTTTTCGTCTCCTGTAGACGTTACAATTTTGGTTTGCCAAACGCCAATCATATGTTATTAATTTAATCCAAATAGATTAATATCATGCTACATATAAACAATCTGTAAATGTGGGTATAAATTAAGACCATTATTTAAAGTAGTAGGTACCAATACCAACTATAGAAGCCATGCATTGACCTTGAGGCCCACACCTGACAACATAAAAAAATATATGTTTCAACATACCTACGCATTCTGGCTCAAGCTAAATGTATGTGTCTGTAGGAAATTTATAGGGCAGATTTTTAGTTTTAGACCCATAAACACAATTTTAATTTATATCCTAAATTTTTTTTTTACCACAAAATATCAATATAAATTATTGTTGGTTTGTATCATAGAATTAAACCCCCATGATTTTTTTTTTAAACTAAGTGTATTTTGCCCCAGAATCCATTTTCAAAATCCCGAAAAATCAAGGGGATTTTGGGACTAACCTTAATAACAGCTGAAAGTATCCATTGTGTATGTTTGTCGTTAATCACCATATTCTTCATTATTAAGAGGCTGGATGGTCGAAAAACAACCATTCAGAAACAGCTTTGTTCTGGGATTTTTTTTCATATCGAATAATTGAATAAAAAAAATATTTCTATACATTTTACAAGATATAAGACCAAATAATATAATAACATTTTTTTTTTAATTACTAACCCCCCCTTGACTCCTATTGGTTTTTTAACCTGAAGCATTATAGCCTACCGTCACAGATTACAATGTAGCAAATGCCATTGAAGCCCCTGAACTGAATGAAACCAGGATAAGAAATAATTAAATATAAAAATATTTTATATAAATACTTAAGAGAGCTGTTAATTTCCCTAAAATCAAAAAATAAAGAAATTACCTTCTATTCATATTTATATTATGAAAGCATCCCTTAAAATAGCAAACCAATAAGTATAATTTCGGTAGCTCTAAGTACCTACCTAAATGTCTTCCGCATGTTAGATAAAATCAAAACATGGCTATGACCACTGCCACCACTGGGTGACTCACTGATGAGGTCATTAATTGCTCATGTCATGTTTCTACATAAGAATAAAATGAGCCTAAGAAACAAAACAGTTGTAGAAAAATTACGATCTATTTTAAAAATAAGTTAGTTAGCTAGGTATTTTTTTTTATCATGTTAGACGAAGTAGGTAGACTGCTATTGACTGGTAGTGATGATGTGGAATCTGAGGCAGGTATGGTATATTACTTTATCGTAAAAACAATAAAATAATTGTTTTACACCGGTATGTATTTTCTACTCAGTTTTTAAGTTATACAAATATCTTAGGTGCCTAAACACACACTTTACGCTCATTCATATCGCTCTCGTTGCAAGTGCTTCGCGCTATATTGACGCGCGAACTTATCGATGCCATTCCATACCTAACAAACACAAATCAAGATTCCTCACCAGCGCCAGCGCAACAATCGCACGGTAAAAACGCCCTTCATTGGCTCTAAAGAGATAAAACAGACATGGCAACATTACTTACCTACTCATACCAGTCACAAATTCTGATGTCACCACTCAAGGTGCAAGTGCTGTCCTTTCATTCATTTTCCTCAAGCTATTGTTTTAGCCACTCACTGCTATCGGCTACTGGTTCCGTTCAAAAGGGCTTTTGTTTGAAGAATATTCAATGGAATTATTAAGAAGTGAAGTCATCTTCAGCTTTCTGTTGTTCAGAGGAGCTCTAATAAGTTTCAGATGAATTTTGTATGTGATCAAGTCTAACAAAGACTGCACCATTAACACGAGATTTTTGTAGCTGAAATCAGACAGCGCCAGCGATAAGTTTCCCCCCTTGCACAAGAAACCCATGTAAAAAACTTTAAAAAAAATGTGATACATAAAATTATTTTTAGGCTTACATACGGTTATACAAATATAATCTATTTTTTAAAGGCAAAACTAATCCATACGCCGCCCGCGCCGCGGCGGTGATTACAAGAGATTTGAAGCTGGGTACTATAATACAAAAGGGATATGTCAATGGCGCTGTCTGTACATAGATTTACACGAGCGAGAAATAACTATTTTTTTTATCAGGAACAATTTATTTCCCTACCCTTCCTACTCATGGATCCTGCTGGGGCGGCGGCGCGGGCGGCTCTCTCAAAGCCGTAGTAAAGACATCAAACCCTAATTTAATCAGCAGTACGCACGCAGAAAGTCGTAAACGTAAAACTTCACAGCTCTTTCTCGTCGCCGCAAATTACTGCGGCTCAGACACACAAAGGGATTCCATACCTTGTAAAGTATGTTCTGTAGCCATATCTTCTAAGGTAATGACAAGAGGAACAAATACCTAGCGGAGGTATCATGATAATAAACAACATTCTACGGTAGTGCTTACTACCTATATTTGCTTTATACCACAAGATCGACAAATACTCGAAAGCGATTCTTCGCAAATGTGGTTGTGGTTTTTATCACCGCACTGTTTCTACTTCTCTTAATTTGACTCCTGTCTCATCATATCCTCTGGTGTTGTGTCGATTCTCACCATGTTGTTGGTGAGAATCGACACAACACGTGTCAACGATTCTTGAAGAATACTGTCTAAATAGAATTTTGCCGTTATTTTGTAGTGGCTGTTTGTTCTTCTTCTCGTCGCTCGTTGTCGTGTTGATGGTCTATTTTGCATATAAGTATTACGGTAGTTAATTGACTAAAAGTTGTTTCAAAATCAACAAGGAACTGGTCTGATTGACCTGACCTGAAGCCATTATACAACGCCTTGACCGGGTACTGGTTCTGAGTCCAGTTCCAGCTGCGCTGGGAACACCGATATGATGACAATAATAACCATTTGCCCACGTACTCTAAAATAGATAGGTAGGTAGCAATTTTTTTATGAGCATGTTTTTAAAACTAGTTTTGATCTAAGGTCATGGTAATAGCTGTTAATGGCATCAAGGGCTTTTAACAGGTCAATAAATCTTTAATAGAGTTAATTTCATTAACTTACTTAACCGGCCATGTAAACAAACTAGGTAGTTTTTGAACCATAACATTTCCTAGTGTGGTTGCCATTGGTATGAACAGTGCGAAACGTGTTTTTTTTATATTTCATGATACATTTATGCACCCCACGATTATACACTACACTGCAGCGAGCATCAAATTGTCCATCAAAAGAGGGACAATTTTCATCAAGTAACACCTGATTAGAAATAAATACCATAGCAGGTTATGGTAAGTTGGTTAAGGAATGGCATTCGCAGCAAAATAGGTCGCATGCAGTTTTTATAATCGTCATAGCAGCAGTATGAGTTGACGAGACTGCAAGGTGTTTTGCATAAATTCATGCATTTCATCAATGGTTCTACGTTCTTTGTAAGTTAAATCGCACTTCCAGCTAGACTTTGAATGCAATTAATTTTATTTTTTACATATATTTGTATAAATGCCTTATGGGCGTGAGATACCCTGCACTTTGCCACCAGAATTGTTTTACATTCGTCGGCAGGATCTACTTTCGATATCTTAGCAAACTTATAAACATATAAACCTACTTTGATTCGGAAAAAAATTATGATACCTAACGATTGCCTTAAGTTACGATAATGTCTCGCTTGTGTTAGTAGTATCTCAGACAGCACTATGTTATTTATTTCTTTAGCGCGCGGTAAAGTAGTCCATAAAGCACTTATGTTGCATCTTGTTCCGCGCGGTTACCGCTCGGTAAATCTGAACTTAGCGTTATACCTTATACCTGCTACCTAATGTCTTGATCACACGTACCGAGTATTGTACATATAGTGGTCGGTACGTATAAACAGCGCCGAGTGCTCGGCTGAGCGAGTGATATAAGCTTTCACTGTTTCGGCCGAGTAACATTTTACTGTCTCGCCCGTTTACTCGGTACGTGTGATCTAGGCATTACAATGCGTAGATAACGCTAAACGATTTCCGTTATCGTCCCGCGCGTTTACCCTATCTATATTATCAACTAAGGTAGGTTTAGAGACATAATAAATCCGAACACGTGACTTACTAGCTAGGTTATTGTTAATATTAATCTTTAGGTATGTTATTTACACAAAAATGTGTTACTCTTGTCATAAATATTTAGTTAATAGTAGGTATTAATATTTAGTGACGCCCGCAATTTCGCTAACTTGCGTATTTGAAAATGCCTTTTTTAGTACTCGCTTTCAGCTCTTGACGAACACATCGTCTAAGTTTCAAGTCTCTATGTTTAATGTTTGGCTTGTAGGTATATTTTCAGTCAGTGAGTCATGACAAAGCCTTTTATATATATTTTTCTATGGTGTATATGAAAAGGCCGCTTTTAACGGGAATTCATGCAACCCAACTTTAGTATACTTTAGTGTACCACTTTTCTACCAAGAAAAGACACCACACCTGCCATAAGCTTTTTGGCTCAGCCTGATAAGAAGCCATTAAAAGTTTAACCGCTTGAAGTTTTTCTTCATTATTTAGCTGCTCTACAATTTCAAAGTTTTTCACTGAACAATCTCTTTCTGGTTAAACTTGCCTTGCAACTGCAACTGTCGAATGACGTTTATCTTATCAATAACGTAAGATAGGGCTACAATATGTCTTTTCCTTTTCATGATTTTGATTGCACGAGTACTTATGTACAAAAATTGGATACAATTAAAGAATTAGGAACGCGAAAGGTTTTGTGTAGCGTGAAGCAGCAACGCGACGATGACCCAATTAAAGCATCGTCAGGTTTCTGTATTTTTATGGACTGTTGCTGGTGTGACCCTTTTTCGCGTATTATCGTGCTCTGTTTCCTTCAGAAAGGTCACGTTATGTTTCAATGTAATACCGCCAGCCACGGAACGGTGTATTACTATGAAAATAAAAGTCACCGGAACCAGTTTTATCAAAATACTTTTGTTTGTTATTCAGCTCGACTTCTGAGGAAAGATTTGGTTTGAACTGTGGCTGTGGCTTTTTATTTTGTATGCAATGATTACAATTATCTTGAGGTTTAAATCTTTCAATAGATACCTACTTAAAGTTATGTTTTGTCATTATGTGTCCTCTGTTTTTTCTAATTATTTACTCGTAACCTCATGAAAAAATCATACTCTACAGATTTAATGCAACTATCGAAACCAAGGTAGTACTAATACTACTTATAATAGGCTATCATTCTAATACTGACGGTTAAATACAAATCCTTCAGACAAAATTAATTTCAATGCCTCCACTCCTACCACTTTTTAAACAGCGATCTCTAGATCTTCAACTGTTTGGTTTGTCATAATCTTCAGATAATCTTCAAGAATTTTCTGGATCCCCCGTTAGTTCCGTCACTGGCTAATGAACAGTAAGTGCTGTGTGCATTAGCTGCTATTAGCGGGGTCAGCGACCGAGACAGTCCTCGGGTCACGCTCCTCGCTTGTGCGAAATCGTCAGACGCAACACTTTGTCTACCTGTAGACGTATGTCATGATCATTTTTAATCAGTGACCTTGGAAGTTTCAACTTGTTTGTCTACTTCTTTATTTTTGACTAAACAACACCGGCTGGCCAAATTACTCCAAATCTCAACCGTCTTCTCAGGATTTTAAAGCTCGCCATCACATGCGCTTCTCAGCTTATTGCATCTTCTTTTTGTATTCACCTTTCCATCCCTCTTTCCGGTTCGGAAGGACGTTCTTTAACATCTTTGAACCATATTAATAGTTTCATTGAGCATAACATAACTCATCACCCATCTCGTATGGAACATCTCTTATGATGTCTGAGGAAATGATAGCATTCCAATCCCACTGAACTTTTGCAACTTTGAGTCTTGGGAAACTGCCTGGGAACTGCTTTCTTAGTTATACAACAGTACATTTCATAAGTGTGTGATTGTATTGTACCATAGTTAAAGTATTGCTTACGTCTAAACGCACTTGAAAATGTTATACCTACTTTTATAACTTATATGAATGCTATTGAAAAATGTTATTTGCCGCCGTCCTCTTTTGTTCAAATATTTCAAGAGTCCATCCCAAGGTTGCCTGGAAGAGATCGCTTTTAGCGATAAGGCCGCCCATTGTACCACTTTTTCTTCATGTATTTTTATTTAAGGGTGTGCAATAAAGATTACATCTATCTATCTATCTACTTATTGTATTTTATGCAAGTATAGTACAGATAGTAGTACGTATGAGTGTTGCATTAGCTAGTTAACGAACTTAAACAATATTTAGGTACATGTATTGTATATAGTTCCCTTCAGAAGGCCCTTTTTGATGCTTTTTCGTTATAATTGTTGGATTCACTTGCTTAATTATAAATGCTTAATGACGTAAATTGTTTTTGCATGTTATTTTGGCGCATTGATTCTTTTGCATCATGCCTATTCAAAAGTGAAGTCATCTCTGGCCAAAATTTATTTGTTTTCAAATAAACACCGAAGTGGTGTGATGGGGCTTATTTCGGACAACCTTGTGAATTTCAAGAAATTATGTCGAAATACTTCGAAGCTGCAGAGCTATTCTCGCGCTCATATTGACCCAATTATTCTGACAAAGGCACAAGGTTGAATTTAAAATTACTTATTACTAAGTATTTGTTTTTTCATAACTTCGTCTTATGTCGTATGTATTGCTTAGGTATTCCCGAAGTAAGTCTGCTTTGATCACCGTCATTAAATCCGATAGTTTTTGTATGCTGGAAGACAACTTGACAAAATAAACTGTAAATATCATTAACAATCATATTAAATTCTTGACATTTCGAATCAAAAACAATCAGGGCAAACCACAGTTATTTTTTAACCAACGGAATTAAAAAAAGAGAAGTATTCTCAGTTCGACCCGTATATATCTTTTGTATGTGGCTACTAAAATATTTCTCCGTGTGAGTGAGTGTGAGTTTACAAACAAAAGTAAACTTACATTCATGTACGATACACGTTGCAGTTTGCAGTGGCTGTATGGAGGTCAAATCATGAACGACCGCATAATGACTGGCGCACGCATTGAACTAGAAAAACTTGCTACTAATATTGCCCGTAGATTACCAACTGGGGTTATTCACTTTCGTACCAAAATCTAATCGAACGATCATTCATGATATTGGTCAACATTCTAAGATTGTCTGGGAGAAAGATAGAATCGCTCTTTGCATATTTACATTTTATAGTTAGGCATTCCGCATCAGGCTAGGCATGACTAACATTGCCTTTAGCATTTTAATCCAAGCAAATAAAGCTAAACGCACGTATTACTTGAGCAGCAAGGTTTCAACAAGGTTTTGAAACGCATACTTTTCTCCTAAAAGTACTTTCTTTCTATGAGTGAGAATTTACGTTACGACACGCCACGCTGTTCGAAGCTTTTCAGACCATGGTATGTGGTCATGAAATCTTTATTAGATGTGCTCGATTGTTCATTCAATTGTGCCATAGTCATTTGAACCAATCACAAATTGAGGCCATCTTTTACTTTGGAATTTTGAATAAGGTATTTTCGAAATGAACTATTTGAGTAGCTTTTCGATGTAATGAAGTTCCATCTCTCGCATTTGATCATCAGTGTTTTAATGCGAAAAAAGAATTACTTATGAAATTCAAGCTACCAACCCTTTAAAACATAAGGTACTCTATTGTTAATGATCTTGTAAATCAAATTAACTAGCACGCACCATAATATTAAGCATTCTTGCAATGCCATAAACTCCTACTGATTTCCTCCGTCTTACAAATTATCAGATTGATTCAATAAAAAATGTTCCGAAATCCAAACGTGACCACTCTTAAGTGGGCTGAATGGGTGGCATTTATTAATACCATTCATTACGACATCGCATAGGATTCACACATCCACATTTCACACCACCGACCGTCTTGGTAGTTGAAACTTCTGATTCTGATCCATCGTCATAAACGCTGCAAATAGAACAGAGGTGTTTGACACCATAGCGTTGGGACATACCAAGGTTTTGGGAGCTGAAACAATGTACATATTTCTTGTTTGAGGTGAAATGGTCTTTATATCATTTTCAACAGTTACTCTTTACTTAGTTCCATCCAAAATATATTTGCTTAGTTATTTCGTAAAGTTTTCCGTATGCAAATGACTGCCTATTCATCAAGTATGCCATAGTCAATCAATGCCGCCTCTTCCTGGCAAATCCAAACATCGACTTTCCGGCTGCACTCATTTCCTTGAGGTTCCAGGAAGTGACATCCACGCCTGTGCCCATTAGGTGTATTCGGCAATACCTTCGGGCGTAGGCTTATATCCGGCTCGAGGAAAGTCATCATTTCTAATGTATTATAATGTCTGTTGTATATGTGCTGGTGACCTGCAAGTATAGCGTAATAGGCAGGCGTAATTCAAGCCACGTGCCGCAGCGGTTTTGTTGTGTCAACAAAGACTGGTCGGCTGTGTACTCGACTGATATCCTATCCTATTATATGGAGCCTCTTTTGGGCGGAATTGTATTACTATTGTGTGAAGGTACCTACTTATAAGTATTTCACTGATGCTTTTGGATGTTCCTAATTGTATTATTTTATACAGTTCTAAATCATGTTACCGATGAAACTCTACAATGGAAACCATGTGTAGTTTCACATTATTTTGGTTTAAGTAGGTTTTAGTGCCACATGAATGGCCGTTGATGTGATAAAAATAAATTAGCTAGATCTTTTATGCATGCTATAAAAAATAATTGCCTAATAATAACTAATACAGCTGTAGGCATTTAATTAAAAAAAAACATTCAAAATCTATTCACTAACATCGACAACGTTGCTATTGAATTAATGAAACAAACAAGACATCTTCAAAATTAAAATAAATCTTAATGGTATATTATGCATATGTAAAATCAATAGTGAATAATATCTTAATAGCTCTAATGGTAGTCGATTGACGCGCGATGATCATCATCGACCAGTCATAGATACTTACGTCATTCACTCCACCCTGAGAATATGATTCATTTACAACTCATACATGGCCGTATTTACAGTCTGTTGTCGTTTTCAGCTAATTATACGTATGTTTTATTAATTAGTCTGCAACTTGGCAGCTGTAGGCGCAAAGCTAATTAGAGGTTCTTAACAATTTTACTGAAATGTATGACGAAGATTTCTTGTTTTTCAAGGCATGTCTTTGCCTTGTCAAACACGAAGCCTTTAGAGATATAATTGACTCTACATGTACTCTACAATATTCAACAATCAATGAATGATCGACAGAGGATGAGCATAATGTTGATCTGGGAATTGTAAGGATTGAGCAAGGTCTTTCCTCCAAAGAATTGATGTGTGTAAGTAAAATTACTACATTACAGTTTTAAACGATTCGTCCAATGGGACAGGTGTTTTAACACATTGTGTGGCTTCTCTCAAGGTGACTTGGCGGAAATTTATCGCGGTCCATCACCTTATCTCTACCTTTCTGGATTAAAATAAAAATATCACGTACGGAACGGTCATGTGCAGAAAATATGGCATCTGAAGTTCTTTAGTATCTATTTAGTATTTGTATTTTATTATACAAACCAAATTACATAATTTTTATAATATCGTTTTTCAATATAGTAATAGCATGGGATGGGTATTCGCATGTTTAGTAACCATTATACTCGTTGGACTAAAACCAAATGTAATTTGATAATTTGACTTCAGGGCTTGGCCTGCTATAACCCTTTATTATTAGTCCCCAAATATAAAGTACGCTACGCGGACGTGGTGGCCGAGTGGATGAGGCCCTTGCCTTGCGATCTAATGGTCGCGGGTTCGATTCCCGGTGGCAGTCATACGTAAATGGATTTTTTCGATCGAAAAAATCTTTGTATAGATCCCACGTTCTCGCAACGGTGAAGGAAAACATCGTGAGGAAACCGGCATGTCAAAGGATAGAGAAAAAAATTTTCTATGGCATGCGACATCCACCAATCCGCATTGGGTCCGCGTGGGGGATTAAGACCCATTCGCTCTCCTGCCGAGAGTAGGCCTGAGTCCCAGCAGTGGGAACATTATAAGCTGATTATGATAAAGTACGCTTGAGGACTTGATTTTCCTGCCTGTAATCTGCCTGGCTCTCCGCGAAATGTAAAATACATACAACATTAACGTTTAGTTTAAACACGCACTAAGTATCTATGCATTTTTGGTGGTCTTGTGAATGACATCCTACTTTGAATTGTTTCTAGCTATCAATCCCAAACATCCATTCTTCTTCTTCTTCGTTGCGCTCTTGACAGAGCGGTCGTGGTCTTCAGGTCTTTTTGAGTCGCGAGCTCACGATATCTCGCCACTTTTCCCTGCTCGCAGACGTTCTGGTGCACTCATGCAAAGGGCCGGCCACGGCAGATTTAATTTGGTCGGTCCATCGCATGGGTGATCTTCCGCGCGGCCTGGTCCCTTCCACTCTGCCCTGAACAACTAAGCGCTCTATAGAGTCATTGTCCCACCTCGAGACGTGCCCAAACATCCATTACCGTGATACAAAATCACTTACACTCATGTCACTCATATTTGGTGTACCTACGGGTAGTTTGGGTTTCATTCGACAATATTTCACCTCCCAAGACCTGCGTTGCAACCTTACCTCGTTATGTCGCCCTGCACTGACACGCTTTCTCACATATGGCGAAGCAGCTTATTTGTATGCCATCTGTGTCTTGTAATTCAACTCCGGAGGTCAGCTGTAGTCGAAGACGGGTCGACACCTTGATCAAACCTAAGGTTTTGGTTAGAAATAAGCTGCTCTTCCTGTCAGTCCTGTGAGCAATTTAGGTTAGACGTGATTAAATTTTTAAGGCTTTCTGTGTAGGTTTTACCTTTACAGTTTTTCAGGAATTCTTCTACGACTGAAGCCTTTACGTTCATATTAATATACTAGTATATTTTTCTACTCACGTCTTTAAATATAGGCAGTTTAAGTTTATTAGTTGTCGGCAGAATCTAACTACTAGTACTACCATAGTGGGAGTAGTATAGATTCTGCCGCATAACAGGATATGTTATGTCCATAGTGACTCATTTCGAAGTAAAACCTATCTAATCAATATTGTTTATTAGGGCTAGTCCAGCAATGGTTGGGTTTTGTTATTTTTGTTTGCGTTTTTTATGAATTTGTTATGTTTCATTTGATACAACTCAGCTGTTTTCTAAAGCCAATCAGATTATAAGCTATTTTTTTAAATGTTAGTTAAGTTATTGTACTATTATTAAAATACTAAATAATAGAAAATTGTAATTCAACATTATCGACGGTTTCGCAACTTATCAGTAGATAAAACTATGTAGATAAGGAGCGATACGTCTACTCGTATGTTTGTTGTTATGTACAAGTGTAGCTGTATGAATCATACAGGTGCATGTAATATTTACATAATAAGTTACATGTATCATATCAGTCGGTACATAGAATGAAGTCATTCGTTATTTTGCATGTCTTTCCGGGGCAGTGTTTCAAAATGAATTCATGTTTTTACGAAAAACATTACATCATTTTTAAAAAAACATCTTAGTTTGTATTATCAAATAGGAATTGATGCTGTGTCTTCTTTTTGAACTAAAAACCTTATTTGTTACCTCTTAACCTAACTTGAAGTAATTATGTTTTATAAGTAAAGTACCTAAGCTTTTTATGTGTCATATGTGTTTTATGACCCTTCTATGCCTTCGTTGTTTGTCCCCTCCTGTTTATTTACTACACAAGTTAATATTGTTATGAAATGACACAACTCTATGATGGCCAGTGACTCATCCACCGTCCTGACTCACTAATTGTCTTAAGATCGTTCTATTGTATGCTAAATTATAGGACCATTGCAAGCCACTGAGGTCAACCTCAAGGCTATGGGACCATCTCAAGTCTATAGCAACTACATACAATACATCATTAATTTTCACCTTTACCGATTCTGTCTTAGCTACTTTATTTTATTTGAAGGCTTGTGTGAAATTTGTGAACGTTACTTTTTTTATTATTTATTTTTAAACAGATTGCAATTAAGCTTAATCTAATTTTAAAATCAAAATTGTACCGGCACGTTTTCTTCTGTAAAATAAACATTTTTACATTTTTTTTTTTTACATTTTTTTACAATTAGATATTACTAGCTCTACGGTCATTCTGGTTTTTACCTATGTGGTGTAACAGAGATATGAATATTTCTAGGTGCAATTACATATATTCATCGCCCATAAAATAATCCTGCAGCGAGTCCTGTTTTTAAGATATTTTCATAATTATCAATTCTAGTTCTCAGTTTGTTGTCGGTAACTAAGTATACTTTATGTTACAAGTAGCGGCACGAAACTTTAGCGCTGACCGTTATTGCGCAGAAGTAAAAAGTAAGGTACCTGAGGGGGACTACACATACAATAACCATGCGCAGTAACCGCGTATCGTTCAGCGCTAGACTTACGTGCCGCTACTTATACGGATCCATCCAAAGATATAGATCAAAAGATCCAGCCGTAAATAAGCTTTTTCGAAACACGTTTAATCCTTCACTTCTCGTTGTAAAAACTACCATCCACTTCTTAGTTCCAGAAATACCTTAATTAGTGCAAGTTTGACTAACTGTTTAAATGTGCAAATTGTCCGACAACCTCGGCTACTGATCTTGAACCAGAAACCGGCCAAGACACAGAATAACAAACAGTGATTGGACGGAGGTTCTCGCGCTGACGTCATCTGCGCACGCGCTCCTCAGATACCTTGCATGAGAGTAGGTTCGATTGGTTGATGTGGGATGCGTCATCGAATTGTAGAGCTTTTTGTCGGATGAAGAACTTACAAATACTTAAATATAATGCTGAATAATAAATTACAATGTCAATGTTATCTAATGGACAAGAGCATTGGGTTAATGGAAAAGGACATTTCATATGTATTTGTCAAGGAATTGGAATCTTACTTACGTATTACAATCGAGGTTCTGCCCTCGACTTCGTTTTGAAATACGGTATGTAGATCTCTATTATATAGTATCTAGATTCATATCTCTGTGGTATGTGCAGTATTGGTTTGGGTTTATCTCTTATTTGAGTATAGTAATTGAGCTAGAAAATGTAAGGTATTTGCTACTTTATAATCTGCATGGCAGAACTCTCCTCGAATATTTATGAACAGAAATGATCACTTTCCCTGTCAAGGATTTATTGACAAGTCACGGTGATTATGTTTATCATTTCCTATAGCTGCCTCTATAACTATGATCTCATCATACCCACCGACAACATTATTATTGTTCTTTGATATTAGATCGCGATTTAAGGTCGTTTAGTCACGGGCGATGCCTACGTTGCAACTTTTCAAGCTTCGCAGGTCGCCGACCCTGCAACCCATAACCCGATAAAGTTATGATATATGGTCACGCAATTTTTATTTATGGCCTGAAAGTTTCGTATTTGTGATCCTAAGGGCAATTTTGTATATTGATTGCATGTACGAAGATTGCATGTATCATGGCTAATTCGAACTTTGTTAGCTATAGCACGGAGGAAAAAAGTAGCTATAGATCGAATGCAAATGCAAATAATGCAATCATAAATATGCCACTCTAGCTCGTTGAATATTCATTAAATTCTTTGATCATCTAGAGCAGAGATGGCGATCCAATACTCCATCACAAAGTTCAAGATGAGATGTAAATTACCTACTAAGAAAAAAGTCCTAAGTAGTAGTACTAAGAAAAAAAACGCGATCGGATGTGAGTTCTTGACTTCAGTACCTCGAAAATCTTAAATTAAAATTTATTTGTGGGTAGGTACAGACAGCATCATAGATAAGTATCCCCCTTGCATTATAATACCCAGCTTCAAATCCTTTCAAATCACCGCTGCGGGCGTATGGAGAAATTTGCCTTTAAAAATAGATTTTATTTGTATAAACGTATGTAAGACTTAAAATAATTTAAAATATAACAATTTTTGAAAGGATTTATAGCTGGGTGTTTTGTGCAAGGGGGATACTTATCTCTGACGCTGTCTGTACGTATAATATATTGCCTCATTCAACATTTCTCAAAAATACACGTTGGTACAAAAAAGTTTGCCTCCCCTGATCTAGAGTCGTCACAAAAAAAAAATTTCAAATTGCTCATGAAGATGCTGCCACTGTAATTTCAAAACAGAACAAGAATTTAGCGGCATACATTAAAAACGAGTTTACATAATCTGCATGGTTTATAGCTTAGTTAGTAGTTAATGGTAATTATGAGAACATCAGTCGTGGGAAAAGTCATAACATACACACACACACACACACACACACTATTATCTAACTAAGCTAATAGAAACAATAGCACCGGTGCTATAATAGATTTATTGAGTACAATAGCTAACGAAGTGTGGCGGTGCTAATGGACCGGAATGGACGAAGCTAATTCAATCATCACTGATTTGATGCTTGACTTGACATTGCATTTAGAGAATTTACTTTTTGAAAGATTTGAATGCCTTGTAATTTTACACATCATCTAGCCCTAAACTAAGCAGAGCTTGTACTATGGGAACCAGATATCTGATAAAATACTTTTTTTTTTGCAATTACTTACATTCACAGACACAGAGTACATAAAAATCACCCAGACTCAGGATCAACATCGATGTTCATCACACAAATGTTTGTCCTAATGCGGCAATCGAACCCGCGACACAGAGGAAAAAAGTACCCGCGACAACTGGCGTGGCGGTTCAACACACTTGCCACTTTACCATTCGTGTCGTCAACTCTCCATATCAGATATATTGTACCATAATATTTGTCTTTGACTTGTATGAGTTTGCATACCCACTGCCTGACCATAGCTCTGTCTACTTTCAGCGTCTCTTGTTCCACTTCCACCTCTCAATAACCTATTCTCTTGTCCTCAGATTCCAGCACAACAAAATCTATACATACATCGGCGAGGTGTTGGTGTCTGTGAACCCCTACAAGACCCTCGACATCTATGGCCCGCAGCATATGGCCCAGTACCGGGGAAGGGAGATGTTTGAGGTCTCCCCCCACGTCTACGCCGTGGCTGATGCCTGCCAGAGGGTGCTTAGGCAACAGGTAACATTAAATTTCATCATCATCATCATTTCATCATATCAGCTCGTCTGCACACACTGCTGCTAAGCCTCCTCTTTCTCACGCTACTTGTTACATTCAATTTAATATAACACTTTGCCACGCTTTCGTGAATGACCATGTAGACGAGTGATTTAGCAGTGTTGCACCGGCCTATGTGAATCAGAGTCCCGTATTGCACTATTCTGATTAGCAGGCGTGATCTGTTACCATCAGGAGAGCGCTTAGCTCGACTCGTCCGATGTTTACATAAGAAAAACTTCTTTGTGACTATGATTCAAATATGTTTTGCCGAGTATTTGGCCGAATAGATGACGTTATCGGAGTCAAGTAGAAGTCATTAACGTGCAAGTTGTTGGGCACTTTGAACATGACATAAGGTGTTGCCACAGACAAAGATCTGTATCTGTGGGTGTTGCATTGTCAGGGAGATACACCACACTTATGGCTTGCGTCCACAGGCCGGCATCGGACGTATCGGATGCATCGCACGTAACGGATTTTAGTATGCCTTGTATAAAAACTCATACAACAGCGTCCACTGATCTGCACCATACGGATCGCTCATCGGCAATGCCTATATGCGATGCGTACCGATGACGTCTTACGGAATGCCGATCAGTGGACGCGCCCCACGCGCTCGCTCCGCATCGTCGGCCATTTGCAACAGATTTTATTAACAAATCAGGAAATAGTGTGTGATATTCTCCATGTTCCGATCTCTTCTTGAATATGTACGAGTGTATCCAGAAGTTATGCTTCCTTTTTCTAGGTTTTTTTTTCTTGTTCTTCTTCTTCTGCTAATAAACAAGCAATAACGACTTCTTCATCGCTTTCCTCCATTCTCACAAACACTTTCCGCACGTACGATCACTACAAAAATCCGAATGAAGGTGGCATCGGCAATCCGATTGCTGATACTCGCGTCGGCAATCCGATCGCTGCCGATACAGTGGACGCAGTCTAATTAATCCGTTTGATGCGATGCGTCCGATAAGTCCGATGCCGGCCTGTGGACGCTTAGCCTAAGTTACCGTTTCTGCCTGTTAGTTATTGACTAAAATGCAGGCATGTCTATTAGGTGTCTGCGTTTGTTTATGTAGAGCCCGCCTTTCCTCAAGGCAATTTACTTGCCTATTCAATTTATAACCTATCTGCAGTAATACGCACAAAACATAAACTGTTCGCTCATCAAGTTCATTACAACCATCGTGTTCATGGTTGTATTTAAAAGACAAGTGGCCCATAACAAATCTCATTATCGTAAAAGCTGTGGACTACAAGAGCACGCAATCTATTGGCATGTTCCTTATAATCTGCGTTTAAATCATCATGATTTGCACCCAGTTACAAGACAGGATATTTAATCAGTGGCTACATAGTTTGAGATTATAGAATAGTGTTTTGTCATATAATTTGCTGCTAAGCGTAATTGAACTGATATTTAGTATCGTAGCCGGTATCGCAATAATGCAAATGAAACTATGCATTTTTTAGTAAGCGATATCTAATAATAAATAAAAGTTACTTATTGTAAACCACAAGTGAAAAGTAAAAAAAAAAGACTCAGGGTTTTACTCGATGGAAAAAAATCCTAACGAATAACACTGTTACTCGTTTAGATAACTCTATGAGAATCCATCAAATTTACAACTTCAAAACTCTCAAATGTAAGTACCTTTTGAATTAGTTCACTACATAAACCTAATTTTCTACTCCTTTTATTTTTGCTCCTTTTGGCTCTATGCTGGTAGATAATGAGACGTCTGAAAACCTTGCGCAACTGAAGTGGTTACTCACTTCACCTTTTAAAAGTGTCAGGATCAGCGGCGTACAACATGTCCCTCTTATGCTCCGTACTCACATACGGTTTTGCTCGATCGAGCTATCATGTCGAGTAAAAACTTTCGTCTACACATTCAGCATTATCTATCGAGTGACGCGCACTGTACAGTATTCACCGAACCGTTCGAGCCTTAATTCCATCGAGCCGGCTCGATGCGAACCTTCGAGCTGTGAGTTTTGCGGTCCACACGTTAATATTTACTCGTTTTGGAGTAAAACCGTATGTGAGTAGCAGCTTCCACCTTCCGCTTGACCTCTTTTCTTGCGACACATGTCCCTGCTCAAAAAACATTGTTTACAAGCTACAAGCGAACTCGCTAGCTTGTAGCGTGTAAAAAATCTGTGTGTCATCGACGCTTAATGAAACAAATTCCACCTCCTTAAGTTTTCATAAAAGCCGAAGCTTGGTTGTCGGCCCATACTGAAGCCATGAAAGCATTACGCACGGCGGAACGCATTATCACCCATTGTTGAGTGTTTCAGAGGAAATGTAAAAGCGTTTTACGAACCCTTTGTCACTGCTTTGAGCTCGCCGACTTTGTGATTTTGATGGCTTCACGCACGACGATGTATGGCGTGTAATCTTGGCTGAAAGAGCGCACTCGTCGGCTATTTTACGACAAATGTTAAATAGTGGATAATGAGTAGGTAATGACTTAACTGTAAGTGTAAACTTGAATCATAATTTAATCATCTAGACACCTGACATGGTCTACTGCTATATGCATTAGAAAGGTAACACAGCGCCTACAACTCAATTAGGAACTTACTTAGTGTATGCACCACTATTTCAAGAAAACCACATGTATCACTAAATATATTGATTACTCAATTTTAGGCAGTATTTCAATTTCCAGGTCTGTTGATTGAGTTGATTAAGTTTTGATTATTCCTTCCTTATGACTGGCAATAACTTGCAATTTACAATATATTTAAAACAATAAGCTTGTGAAGCAAATGTAAAACAATCGGTTTAATTCAGGGAAGGGACACGTGCGTGCTCATATCAGGAGAATCCGGCGCGGGGAAGACAGAAGCCTCCAAGTTAATCATGAAATACATCGCAGCCAACACCACACAAGTGCACAGGGAATACATAGACAGGTAACGACGAATATAAGAACTCCTTGTTCTAACCTAGCGAAAGGGTTCTGGCCTTTAAACGACACGCTGGCCAGTGCGTCTTGGCGAGTTGTCGTCAGAGCCTCGTTCGTCTGTCAGCAGCGGGTACCGCGTGCAGGTGAGGTTGATTTGGGAGACTAGTGCCGACTTGCACCATACTATCAAAGTTTTTAAGCAATTACTTAACTCGCTTGACAGTTCTTAACGGTCTGAATTTTAACTGTTAAGAACTACCAATCGAGTAAAGTAATTGCTTAGGAACTAAGACAGATTGGTTCTTTTTTTTCGGATGGATTTTAATGTAGTTAGCCGCAGATGGCTGTTACTGCATCACCGGACTCTAATGACAGTTTGGTGCAATTAGGCATAGGTTTTGTGTCACCCCTTTCTCCCTGACGTCGCGAGGGTCGCGGGTACTACTTGGATCAGAGATGCACAAGATAGTGGAGGCTGGCTACAGCGAAAAAAGGCCTATACCCAGCAGTGGGTCCTATCTGGCTGAGATGATGATCACAATCAATAGTAATTCAGTGTTGCACTATGGTCTACTAGATGACACCCATAACTTTGATTGCGAATTAGCTAAATTTATTTCTTACACTTCTTGACATACCCTGGAAATTTCAAGTCTCTACATTCAGTGTTTTGGTCTGTGCATTGTCTTACAGTCATTTAGTCAGAATTAAACCTTTAATATAATGATGTAAGGCACAGTCCTATGTAGCACTGTCATAGGCAGGGTTGATTTCTTACTATCTTACCATCAAAAGAGCGCTTTGCTAGTCTCGACACTTGTTACTTTAAAAAAAAAAAATATTATAAATGCAAATGTTTGCGAGGATGGATTTGAATGTTTGTTCCTCGAGCGCGACAAAATGCTGAACTGATTTAGCTGTAATTTATGAATAAAGAACGGACTTACTATCTACTGATGTCTCCTGGCCGGTTTCGGCCACGGCGACTGCTTATACGAAAGTCGAAGTTATTCCGTACTTCGGAGAGAACAACGGACAACAATGAATGAGCAGAATAGCAAGAGTAGAGAGGGCTATACCCAGCAGTGGGTCAAGTCAGGCTGCGGATGATGATAGTTTATGAACTGGAAAATATCGTAGGCTAATACATCGATGCGAGCGAAGCCGCGTGTAATAGTTAGTCTCATATACATCTTGACTGATGCTTGATAGTTAAAGGGTTAAAGGATAAAAAGGATCAAAGTGTAGATACTTTAATACTAGAGTGAATAAGTTCATACTTGCCAAGCGTGCTTCATCTTCGACCATACCATCACTAACCACCAGGTGAGGTAGTGGTCAAACGCTTGTCTATTAATAATAAAAATACGCTTTCTTCCAGGGTCAAAAACGTGCTAATCCAATCAAACTCCATCCTCGAAACGTTTGGCAACGCGAAGACAACGCGAAACGACAACTCATCGCGCTTCGGCAAGTATATGGACATCCACTTCGACTACAAAGGAGACCCGGTCGGAGGCCACATCAGCAATTACCTGCTGGAGAAGAGCAGGGTCGTCAGTCTGCAGCCGGGAGAGAGGAACTTCCATGCCTTTTACCAGGTGAGATATAATAAGTGAACAAACAAGTGACATCCTCCTCTTTTGTTCAAATATTTCGAGTCCATCCCAAGGTTGCCTGGAAGAAATCGCTCTTAGTGATAAGGCCGCCCATTGTACCACCTTTTCTTCAGTATTGATTCTTCTTCATGTATTTTTATTTTAAGGTGTGGAATAAAGATTACATCTATCTATCTATCCCTAGCATTCCTGATTCATTCATAACGATAAAACTGCTCATTTTTACAATTTTTGAAAAATTTACTTCAATAAATATTTCATATGAATTTCCATTAATTTCTTTTCATTTCATTCCTGATACAAGGGTGGCAGGTCATAGTGGACACGGTCGAGTAGCACGCTTGACTATTCCACCAGTTTTGCTGGTTTGATTCCCGCATCAGGACAATTTTATAATGAATGTGGTCAGTGTCGCTTTACCATGACCTATTTTAGCTTGCCAAAAGTGTGCCCAACGCTATTTGACGTAAAAATCCAAATTGATAACAATAATATTGATGTAATTTCCTTAAGAAAGCAATTTGACAGTGACTCAATTACATCCACGTGCCGTGTTTACTAACACCTTTCTACCTGACTGTCTGGCTGACGTTAGCTAACTTATGTTATTAATGGCCACATCAACACGGCTGTAATGTTACCATAATAACTCAATGGGTACCTCATTGACACTCGACTTTTATATTCACTTGAAGAATAGTGTCATAACAAATGAAAACGCATATAATCAAGGTTTTCCAAAAACATAGTCGAACCGATTTCAATGGGGACCCGTAATAGTTATATTTTATGAATGCAGTTTTATAGACCTTGAAAAACTAAAACATAGAGTGCAAAAATTTTTGTTCTACGGCCAAAAATGACAAAGATATGGGCAAAATACCGAACGTTCATAAACAACAAAGTTATGAGGTAACATATGTATAAAAAAACATTCAATTGATCTTAGAACCTCCTCTATTTTGAAGTCGGTTGACAATACAGTAGGTAGTGGGGTATTTTGTTGTACATCATAACACACTTTAACATAACTACATGGGAAATTTAAATCAAAATAATAGGATATTGTATGATTCACTGTTTTGGGATTTCACGTACAGAGATGACTTATTAGGTAGGTACCATGAGACCGAGCCACGTAGCTCGGTGCCCTAAATTAAACCAATAAGGAAATCCATTTGACGCAAAAGTCAGCCCATCGCTACTCCCGTGAGTCCCGTGTAGCTATTATAGGTCTAACTAAACATCCACATAGTTTTAACTTGATTAACTTTAGTAATGTAAAGTAAAGTAAAAGATAATTTAATTGTAAAAATAGATAAGTAACTAATAATTTTATGCACTGTGCTATGTAATAATACTATACTAATCTTACAACTAAATAAAAATTATTGCAAAAATACAAAACATTTATTCAACATATTATATAAATATCTTTAGTAATAAATCCGCTTGAGTCCACACGAGTTCTGTTCGTTGACTCTTTGGTTTATAATATAGTAATATGTACTAAAGTTCTAAACTAAAGTTAAGTTAATTAAAACCTTTGTTTAGAAATCAAGCGGATTTATTACTAAATATATTCATATAATTTGTTGATATTTATGGATTTCCGCAAAGTAACGCCTGAATCAATCAATTATCTTAAAACATTTATTGTTATATATTTACTTAACACTTAGTCGAAGTTGGCACAAACTGGCTTCCAATGCTGGGAAGCGTGGCATCCCAGCGCTGGTCTTCCGTTGGAACCAAACCTTACGATTTATCTAGGTTACATCATTGACAGAAACGATTTACGAAACCTCTGAATATTCCGCTTAGTACGTGACTGATCCAAATTTCTAATTCATGAAAAATCGTAACAAGATAGATTCACACCTCATTCTCAACACATGTTCTAGCAAATAAAACGATATTTTATTTAATTTTTTTCTTATACCTCAACTAGTTGACGCCCGCTACTGCGTTTGCATTGCGAATAAACAAAATTCCGTTCTTAATTTTTAAGTCGCTACATGCAATGGTTTAGCCTTTGCGTTGTCTGTTAGTCGGTCGGGAAGAATCCTTTTATATTATACAGATCATTGATATGGTATGTGCACGCATCGCCTTGCCGGGCCCTGAAATACCCGTTACTTTCAGCTCCTCAGTTCCAACAATGCGCAAACGAAGAAGTTCGGCCTTGGGTCGAGCGGTAACTACGCGATCCTTGGTGCAGAACGCAGCACAGCGCAGGACAGCAAGTTGCACGCGCAGACCAACAGCGCCTTCAACGCGCTCGGCTTCCCGCCGCAGGTCGTCGCAGACATATGGAGCATTGTGGCCGGGGTCATACTGCTGGTGAGTGCAAACTACTGCTACAGGGCTGACTACACAGAACGCAGGACAGCAAGTTGCACGCGCAGACCAACAGCGCCATGAAAGTCTTCGTCGGGTTTCTTATTGTTTTCTGGCGATAATTCGATCTCGACCCAAACCTTTACAGTTCCCATTCTCGAATCATTTACAATTTGGCTTTGACTACACAGATGGTAGAGTCGCAAGTGCGTTGGACTACTACGCCGAGTGTCGTGGTTTCGATTCCCGCCTCAGGACCAACATTTTAATGCGATGTTTTTCCTGAAGCTGGGTGTTTTCCATGTATCTTATGTATATATTTACAAAAAAGTATATAAGTATTCTATCAGTTATCTGGTTCTCATAGTACAACAAGCTTCCTTAGTTTGGGGTTAGATGGCGTTGAGCTAAATGTCCAAACATTATTATTCAAGATCGACAAGATTGGAAGAAAAGGGGGGAGACCTTTACCCAGCGGTGGGACACTACAGGCTGAAAGTAAAAATAAATAATAATATTATTCTTCCTATAACGGTTAGAGTCTAACCTATTCCATTTCCAGGGGGAGTTAACGTTCACGGAGACGCAAGACGGCCAGTTAACCATCGGCGGCCCACTGCAGCAGTGCGTGAGCGCGTTCGGTGTGTCGGAGCAAGCGTTGCGCAGCGCCATGGCGGGGCGGGTGCTGGCGGCGGGGGGGGACCTGGTCAGCAAGGAGCACTCCCTTGTGGACGCCAACTACACGCGGCTGGCGCTCGCCAAGGCGGCCTACGATAGGCTGTTCACGTGGATCGTGCAGCAGGTGAATTGGTTATAGCGCCATCTCTTGGTGGCTTGTATCAACTGATTATATTGGTGTCGTTAAAAGGCCGCGGCAGTGATGGCTGAGGCTGGTGAGGAGGAACCCACGGCGATAACGATCATACAATACGCATTCATTTGTAATAGTGTGGTCTATTAACAGGACAACGTCAAAACATACTAACCCGTACCGCTGGCATCCCCTGCAGGATGCCGTCTAAACAGAGACCAACACAGTGACAGATAATCTGCCGCGAAACAGTTATGTGTAGGCATTACTGTGTTCCGGTTCGACGGGCACCGTAGGTCTGTAGCTAGTGAACTTACTGGGCTTTTGAGACAGACAGACTTTTGTGAAAAGATTTCAAGTGCGCCTCGAATACGCTCCTTTCGTACACTTGACACATGTTTTTCGTACTTTTTATTGCATTAGGTTCTATGACATGCCGGTTACCTCACGATGTTTTCCTTCATCGTTAAGCACGTGTTTTAATGCATACATAGATTTTTTTAACATAAAAATCCATTGGTGTACAACGGGATTCGAACCCACGACCTTCGGTTCGAAAGTCGAGGCACCTCCCACTCGGCCAACACGGCTTTCCCCCTAGGAAACATCAAAAGTTCAAATTACTGACATTACCTTACCACGTAATTGACTAAATCATACCCTATATTTTCAAACATAAGGTATATATTCCGTTGCAGATAAACAAAGCAATTGACGTCCCCGAAGGCACGTACAAGAGCACCCTCATCGGAGTGCTGGACATCTACGGGTTCGAGATCTTCGAGACTAACAGCTTCGAGCAGTTCTGCATCAATTATTGTAACGAGAAGCTGCAACAGCTGTTCATTGGTGAGGGAAATTGGACTCTAAATCTATTGGAATAGGGTGCACTTTAAAATGATAGATACAATAATGGCAACGTTTGATTTTACCACGTTTTCAACCGACTTCAGAAAAGGAGAAGATTTTTATGTTTGCTAATTTTTAATTTCTCAGAACTTTGTTGATTATAAACCGATTTTAAATATTTTTTTTGTTCGAGAGAATAAACCTACTTGCAGATTGGTCCCATACAAATTTCATCAAAATCGGTTCAGTATTTTAGTTTTTATATGAAAATAACTGAAAAAAATATGTCATTGAAGTAAACGAAACGTATTTTGCTTCCCTGTGACTATTCAGTGGCGTTAACGGTCACTAGAACAGTCCAATTGAAGTCGGTTGTACCATGTTTTTGTAAATAGTGTCAGCGGCGCGAGTGCGGCGCCCGAGCTGAGCTTTTGCGAGCTGGCTCGAGCTAAGGGCCCGGGTTTGCCAAACGATGAATAAAACTTAAAATTATTATCAATAAAGGGTGCCGCCTGACGCAAATCCATAGGAAAACTACTATCGGTAACAGTTATCCAAATTTAATCGAATCTATTTTGTCAAAAATTCGACTGAATTTTTTCAAGTTTTTTTGCCATATGTGTTCAGTATCGGCAACTGACTGTGTATTTTTTTTATGGTGATTAAAAATTGATCATGTATATTTATTTTATTCAATGAAATCCAGAGCTAGTATTGAAACAAGAGCAAGAGGAGTACGCGCGCGAGGGCATCACGTGGAGCCCGGTGCAGTACTTCAACAACCGCGTCATCTGCGAGCTGGTGGACGCGCCGCACCAGGGCCTCATCGCCATCATGGACGAGGCCTGCCTCAACCCCACCAAGGTACACCCCACCAGAAATTTGTAATGGGCCTACCACACGCACAAGCTTCACCACAGTTTTGCCTGCGCAGGCCGGTTTGTGCACGGAACACTTTAGTAATTTTACCAACTACACGCATGGTGTTCTGAGCACAAACCGACCTGCGCAGGCAAAACTGTGGTGAAGCTTGTACGTGAGGTAGGCCCTTAATAGTGTGGTTCTGTAAATAAGTTCAATACATTACCCCTTACCGTTAGGAGGCCATCTCCTGCAGTCTGAAACTATTACATTATAGCTGTGTGTGTGTGTGTGTGTACATGTATAGTTTACGATTTCCAACCATTACATTAGTTTTTTTTTTACACAATTCACCAACACTCATGCACGTTCACGGGCACTAAATGCGATATAAAAAAACAACCGTTTTTAAACTTTAACACTCAAAGTAATACAAGTTTTGTTTAATATATTACAATGCCACCGAAATATAATTCTCACGTTCGCGCCAAAATTCTCCAAACACTACATTATACTCATACTCATATTATTTATTTACCATAGGAACAGATTGCACACTTGGTAACGTCATAAAGCTATGTTTACAAAGTTATCAACATTACATTGGTTTCTAATAAATATTACGATGTAAGGACATACACTACAACAATAGATTTGTTCCCAGATATCCGACCAGCAGCTGCTGGAGGCGATGGACAAGCGGCTGGGCGGCCACAAGCACTACACCTCGCGCCAGCTCGCGCCCGCCGACAAGAAGATGAAGCACGCCGTCCACTTCCGGATCACGTGAGTGTGACGACTTCTTCTTCTTTCATTAGCCCAGTATGGCGACTTGAACGCCTCTATCGGTGGCCATGTTGAGATCTTCCAGCGTGCAGGTGGTGGGGCACTGGGAGCAAGAAAGTAAGTGCGATATATCCCGAGTGACACAACTAGCATAATCAGCATAATCATAAACATAATCAGCCTGTATTGTTCTCACAGCTGGGATTCAGGCTTCCTCTCTGTCAGGAGAGCGATGGGTCTTAATCCACCACGCGGATCCAGTGCGGATTGGTGGATATCATATGCCACAGAAGATTTTATTTTTATCTCTGTTCTTTGACATGCCGGTTTCCTTACGATGTTTTCTTTTACCGTTGCGAGAACGTGGGATGCGCACATAGATTTTTATCTACTGAAATAATACATTCGCGCATGACGCCACCGGGTTTTGAACTCGCGACCATCAGATCACATGGCAAAAGCCTCATCCACTTGGCCACTACGTTCTCTAAACATGGAATACTAAACATACCCTCTTAGTCCTTATCGATGCCAAAATACATCTTAATTGGCACACAAGTTTCGAACTTATACGGATAACAAACATCCTAACACGTGCATTTACTTGCGATGGGATGTAATAAGTGTCCGATCCAATGAAATCTCAAGTGGTTTATGTTCTCCGCAGACATTACGCGGGTGACGTGACGTATGCCATAACGGGCTTCATGGACAAGAACAAGGACTCGCTGTGGCAGGACCTCAAGCGGCTGCTGCACTCCTCCGCGCTGCGCTCGCTGGCCGACATGTGGCCCGAGGGCGGCACGCACATACAGAAGGTATGCGCTGTATATAGCCTCCTTACTACATAGTCGTACATCGATGGTCAAAGCGGTCCCATCTGTCGTATAGTAAGGAGCCCTCTTCGTTATCTAGTTAGCTCCGTGCGGTACATGAAACCCCCCTATTGTCCAGACCAGAGCGTTTTCGAGGCGCGCTTGGAAATCCTATCTTCACACTAGTTCAAAAGAACTAGTGACTCGAGATGAAAAATTGCCAAAAGGCCTCATACATCATAGAGGAGGAACCCTTCTACATACTAACTGAATACCATTCTCTTCGCGTGTTCTGAACAGACTGGCGTTACGTTCGCGCGCACGCCGGAAATAGATGCGAGTAGGCACACGCTACACGTAGGTATACGCTCCCAACCTTTCACATTTATACTATACTCTTAATTTTGCAAAGTCATTCTTCTTCTGACAATAATTCTGACAAGTTAGATGAATTTGAAAATGCTTACGTGCACTTATCTTTGCAAAATTACATGTCAGTGCAGCTTACTCTAGAAGTTCAGTCCGTGCGCGCTATGCGTCCACATTGATGAAATGCTCCTTTCTTGTAAACAAACATAGCGCGGCATTTGAGCGCGGTGCTCGGTAAGGTGCACTTGCAAGGTGCAAATTTGATTCCTGCGAATACCGCGCGTAGCTGCCGTACTGTGTTTTGACACACCTTTTTTTTATTCAATCATTTATTTTATAGAGGGTTTGCTCAATAACTGAGCATGCCACCCTCGAGCGGTCGTTTTAACTTAAACTATCTACGGCTGATTCCTATTTTAACAAGTTTATAACCTTAGCCGCCACCTTGGAGTTGGGGTTATTGACACACCTTTACGTTGCGTAAGTCTATACCGGGCATAACACCTATTGTGCAGACGTCGAAGCGGCCGCCGTCCGCCGCGACGCTGTTCCGCAACTCGATGGGCGCGCTGGTGGCGGGGCTGCAGACCAAGGAGCCCTTCTACGTGCGCTGTGTCAAGCCCAACCCCATACAGTCGCCGCACAACTGGGACGACCAACTGGTGAGTGTTCATAACTGACATTAAGGCTAATCCTCAAATCCAATTCCATACAAAATGTTTCGGACAAATACTCAAAAAGTACGCCGTTATATAGTAATTTCTTCACACTATCCGTTTCGTCTATGTTTTCCGATTGTGTCAACAAAAATTAGTAAGGATTCATTCATTAATTTAGATTTTATACGTGTTTTAAAATTAACACTTCTAATTTAAAAACACGTATAAAATCTAATCTTTCCTTAGACTAGTCGTGCGAGTAAAGGGGCCTGCATTTTTCGGGCTGCAAAATCTGTAACAACATAATGCCTTGATCACACGTACCGAGTACTCGGCCGAGAGCACTGTCTGTGCTACTCGGGCTAATGAACATTACACGTGGCTCGAATGACGTTTTTGCAAAGTACAGCGTGGAATTGGATAATCTTAATAGAGAAGAGGTCCTGTAATACTTGGTAATGATAAGTAATGATAAGGCTTCGCAATTAGAGGAAGAAGAAACACGGAGGGCGCCGCGCGGGGCAGCGGGGGACGCAGCAAGCACCGAGCGAGAGTGTCAGCCAGGTGACATGATCATTCGCCCGAGTAGTATAAACATAGCGCCGAGTACTCGGCTGAGCGAGTGATGTAAGCTTTCACTGTCTCGGCCGAGTAACATTTTACTGTCTCGCCATTTACATGACTCCTGTGTCGCGTGTAGGTCCCCTCGGTACGTGTGATCTAGGCATGACAATTAAAAGACGAAGAGAAAGAAGTAAATTTTGAACGTGAAACTGGGACATTGTTTTAAAAAATTTTTTTTTATAGTATACAAGAATTTTTTAACGACAAATTTGACATTTAATACTGGAAAAAATATATAATTATGTACGTAAAATTGATTCATTACACTGCAATATTCGTTATTCGGTCCGCTCCTGCTCTAATGTCGCTATGCCCTATTTTAGGGTTCAATATGTTCTATGAGTATGTTCTGTGCTAACTTTGTAAACAATTAAAACTAAGACTTCATCATCATCATCAGCCCACTTTAGTCCACTGCTGGACGTAGGTTCCCCCATTTCGCGCCACTGAGCCCGGTCTTCGGCTCTCCGCATCCACTTTTTACCGGCTGCCTTTCGTAGTTCGTCGTTCCACCTGGCCGGAGGGCGCCCTACACTACGTTTGCCGAAGACTTATTGACTGCAATAAAAATACTAAATACTGACTCCTGTTCCGCGCGCAGGTCCGCCACCAGGTGTCGTACCTGGGGCTGGTGGAGAACGTGCGCGTGCGGCGCGCCGGGTTCGCGAGCCGCCAGCGTTACGACCGCTTCCTCAAGCGGTACAAGATGCTGTCGCAGTACACGTGGCCCAACTTCCGCGGCACGCACGACAAGGAGGCCGTCATGGTGCTGCTCAAAGATCTGAACATCACGGATGTGCAGTTCGGACACACCAAGCTGTTTATCAGGTTCGTTTCAACCTTTGGTTTGATCTTCACACTTCTATTTATTTATTTATTTAACACTCTAATGCCGACTTGCACTAAACTTTCAAAGTTCCTAAGCAAGACTAACGGTCAGAATCTGAACTGTTAAGAATTACCAAGTGAGTTAAGTAATTGCTTAGGACATTTGACAGTTTGGTGCAAGTAGGTATAACACACAAGTATATATAATGTAATATTACACATAAGTAGGTATATTACATATGTGAGGGAGAACTTAATGAGTGAAATGAATAATTGAAAATAATAGAGGGAGAATAACTCTTTCAGCATTGCTATGACTTGTTTAGGTACCTTTTGCCCCCCTTTTTGTCTACTGAGAAAAATCTCTACATCTCACCTTATCTTTTAAAAAATTGTGGCTTTTAAAGCCTGCCAAGTAGACCGTTCAAAATGTCAAATACTAGTTGATGCCTGTAGACAGTTGTTATCAATTTATTTGACGTTTTTCAGCACTTTGCCGACGTTTTAGTATGTCCTAAAATGGCATTACATTACCTTAAGAAGCCGCTATTGTTTCCTTCTGTTAGGCCTGCCTTCCTTCTAAGCTGACGTCGGACCGTGAACTGGCCCATTACAGTGCTCGAAGTAAAGTGGAAGTGTAATTTCGAGCACTGTGATTAAATAAATAAATAATGTTTGGACATTCCACACAACGCCATCTAGTCCCAGTCTAAGTGAGCTTGTATTATGGGGACCAGATTACTACATAGAATACTTATATTCAATTAATTTCAGTTCAATGAATAAATAAATAAATTTACTTCTTTTTTTAAATACATACATAGAATACACAGAAAACACCCAGACTTAGGACAAACACGTCCTGAGCGGGAATCGAACCCGCAATACCGGCGTGGCAGTCTAACACACTTGCCACTCGACCGTGTCGTCTTTATAGTCCGCGTCTGCGCTACGGACGTAAACGACCGCCGTCAGCTTAGGCGCCATCTCCACGAGCGAGAGAATCGCGGCGATATTATCGTCGTGCCACGTATTTCTATATAGTCTCTATGAACGCGTCTCCACACGGCGATGTTATCGTTATCTTAGGAGGAAGGCAGGTCTTGGAGCTCTGTATGTGATTATGTCGCGTCCCTCAGGAGCGCGCGCACGCTGCACGGGCTGGAGGCGGCGCGCGCGGAGCTGATCCCGTCCATCGTGGTGCTGCTGCAGAAGCTGTGGCGCGGCACGCTGGCGCGCATGCGCTACCGCCGGATGCGCGCCGCGCTCACCATCTACAACGCGTGGAAGTCAGTACTCACTGTTATACACTTATATACTGGACAATACCCTAGATCTCTTCCCAGCTTATGAACTAATTGTGTGGTGTTGTCCACAGACGGTACTGCGTGCGGCGCTACATCGCGGCCCTGCAGCTGGAACTGCAGCGGAACCGCAACCTCATTCTGCGCTGGCCCGCGCCGCCGCGCCGCCTGCACGTGCAACTCATACAGGTAACGCTGCTGCGAGAGCAACCCAGCGTAATGTAGGACGACCTGTAGATGGAGCGACTTTGTGCGAAAGCTAACAATATACAAACGCTGAACTCAAATGTTTTGTGTGACACGACAACGGTTATGTGGCGTTTTGACAGAAATTTACGTCCATCTATAGAATTACCCTTTTCATACATTAGATCTTTCTTTTGCAAGGTATACTAGTACCTTAGGTAGCTGAACAACAAAATGACAACGTCGACCTCGTTTAACGTCATGCTTTAGCTATTTAGAAAGGTCTCCCGCCAAGCCGGTACGCTGCCGCGGTCCGTTGCATGCAGCCTCAGAAGAATGAAGTAAATAGAATCAATCCTAAATTTGACAAATTCGCTATCTTCTTTGCGCATACCACTTTTTGCACTAGATAAAACGAGACAAAACATGCATTTGTCGTACGTCATAATATAGGGGGAATCTGTCACTGATTGAGCCACAGAGATGACCCAAGTCATAAAATATCGATATCGATATTAACAGTTCGATGATCCACAATTATTCTCATCGATACCGATATTGATATATCAATCCTAACAACTTAAAGTCCGTGACTATGATAACGTTATCTAGATTCACTCTGGATTAAAGGAACCTTGAACTTTGTAAAAACCACGAATTATGATGACAATTGTTTATTAGATAAAATAATATACAACATACACAGGTCAATGAGTACATTACAAAATTTATACCCTACCTATAGATTAGTTCCTTAACTTTAATTATAATAATTATAAATAAAGTTAATAAAATTATTATTATATTTTCTTGGTATACTTTATCAGTACTTTTTTTTCAAGGCTTTTCGTACGCTGTCTAAAACAGTTTATTTTTGGCAAACTGGAGTAGGCTAGATTTTTATCGACCATCTCACACTGCACATTCTGTACATTATATGCTAGTGTTCTTCGGTGGTACGTCTGAAAACACTGATGAACTTATTTTTGTAATATCCGAAGGTTCTGGTTTAGGTACATTGATGAAAGGGATATCCTGAAACACATAATATTTTTAATTTATAGTTCATGTAATAATAATTATAATATACACACGCAATTTTAAGTTCAGTACTGACCGTTAGCTTGCGACACTTCACGAGCATTGCATTTGGTTCAACTTGAAGAATAGCCGGAAGAACATTTTAGCTCTTGCCGATCGTTATTGTACGCCAAAGGGACACCCTGAAATATTAATAGTGTAAACGTAATATTTGCCGTGATTATTTTGAAGCTCTCTTTTTGTATATTACACTATCATGGTTGAACAGTGAACACATAGATATTGTGTTTAACCATGATACAGTAAGCAGGATGGCAAATATATAATACCAATAAATAAAATATGAATCGAACGAATAACAAAGAGTGTGAGTGTGTGTAAGTGAGATGGGTCAGCTACGGAATCCCTCAATGGCTCACTTTATTCGAAAAATCTTACTAGTACACTCGTCGTGTCTGCATAGCCTTATCGACAAATCTTTTTACGTTTTATGACATCCCTAGTTAGTATATCATAGCCTCGATTTATTCATGATTTTAGCATGAAAAACGCCGATTCTTCATATTTCTATACTTATTGGACGTTATTCAATGTTTCTACGTAATAATTATGTGTTTAGTATGGGTTATTAATGAGTAAATACACAAATAGATACTTACCGCTGAAAATTCAGGTTTTCTTGATTTTTCATGATACTTGCGGAAGACTGGCATAATACGAGGGCACAATTCGACATTTCACATATTTTTTTCACTATTTACAATAGTTCAATACGTATTAAACAGTATAAAACAACCAAAACCCCGTTGAAAAATAAACAAAAACAATGACATTTTATGAGATTAAATTTGAAAGATAGTCAATGTAGATGGAAAGCGACAGAACCATTTAACAATACACTTGGTTAGATAATTATGTCCCACATAACAATTGTGGGACTTTCTTTGAAGTTTCCTATGATTATCTCTATTATAGGTATATCCAAACTCTTTGCATGCAGCAGTCAGTCTACGTCACACGCTCGTCGATCATAACTTGTATTGCCGATAATACCGGCGATTGAGACCCTTAGTTCGTTCGGTCAATAATATGTCTGGTTGTATGTCAGGGTGCGTACCGGCGCTGGCGCGCGTACCTGACGCTGAAGCCGATCCCGCGCGCGCAGTGGCCGCAGCTGAAGATGAAGATCTGCGCCGCCTCCGCGCTGCGCGGCCGCCGCGCCCACTGGGGCGCCGCGCGGCAGTGGGCCGGTGACTACCTCGCCGACAACAAGTACAACGCCAAGGCCGGTGAGTTGCACTGCAGCGCGGAGAACGTCACACAATGTGCAACGAAAATAGCTAGAAGGGAGGACTTGTTTATTATTATTATTATATTAGCCCACATCAACCCACTGTTGGGTATAGGCTTCCTTCCTAGCTCGCCACTCTTTGCGCCAAGTGAATCCAACGAACCCCAGCTGCCTCCACGATGTCGTCCGACAATAGGCTGGTGGTCTGCCCGCCGACCTTGTTTGTTTTATTAAATAAATAATTAATATTTTTTTACCTGTTATTGTATTTATTTACAATATTTTTTATTTATTATTGTATATATTTACTGCGCTCCAAAACTCAAATCACCGACGTAGGGGAAAAAGTCGCTAGACTTAAGTCAGACTTGGCTGGCCATATCTGCCGCATGCCTGACGAGCTGTGGGCCAAAATAACCACTCAGTGGCGCCCTCATACAGCGCGCAGGCGGCGCGGTAGACCGCGCAGACGATGGCACGACAAGCTGGATGCGTTGGACGGGGAATGGAGAACAGTAGCGCAAGATCGAGACCGTTGGCGAAAATGGGGGGAGGCCTATGCCCTACAATGGGACTGCTCAGGCTTATAATAATGATAATAAAACCTGTTATTGTGCCTGACTTTTGGGCAAAAATCTCCTTCCACTTAATGCTTTTGTCGCTAGCCGCCTCCCACTTTATCAACGAAGTGCTGTACCGTGACTTGCCCCCCAGCGGTGTACCAGGCGGCGCTGGCGGCGCTGCAGAAGTCGCAGCAGGTGGGGCGCGCGCTGTTCTCGTGCCGCGTGCACAAGTTCAACCGCTTCAACAAGCTGGCCGAGCGCTGCCTGCTCGTCACGGACTCGCACATCTACAAGCTGGACGCCAACACCTTCAAGCCGTTGAAGAAACCCACTCACATCACCGAGGTGAGATTCATCGCAGGGTTTATGTGAAGAATATTTTTTATGCAAACAAATGACGAGATGAGATTGGATAGATGTACAGACAGCGTCATAGATAAGTATCCCCCTTGCATTATAATCCCTTCAAATCACCGCCGCGCCGCGGCGTATGGAGAAGTTTTGCCTTTAAAAATAGATTATATTTGTATAACTGTATGTAAACCTAAAAATATTTTTAAGTATTACAATTTTTTGAAAGGATTTATAGCTGAGTGTCTTGTGCACGGGGGATACTCTGACGCTGTCTGTACCTATTGTTTGATTGTGTGTGTGTGTGTGTGTGTGTGTGTGTGTGTGTGTGTGTGTGTTTTCACTGAAGATTTAAAAAAATTCAGAGGCAGCACCAGTGGGGGTACATCAATACGTATCGAAAGTGATATTAGACTAAAACTTGAATGCACCTGTCTTCTGAAATTAAGACGTTATCTAAATTAATATCCCAAAAAAAACATTACCATGTATTTCAGTTTTCTATTGAAATGTACGTTTAACGTTGCTATGAATAGGGAAAACGAAACTTATGTACCTCCAACTGGTGCGGCCCTCTAGTGGATTATTTTTGTATCTTCAGAGGAAAATGGTTAATTCGGCCGCTGTTATTTCTGACATTTTAACGAAGTGTATCTTGTTAGGTGGGCGCTATTCGTATAATGAGCAGCGAGGCTCAGCTGGTGGTGATCAGCATGCCGGCCTCCAAGAACGACCTGGTGGTGGGACTGGTGGCGCCCCCCGCGCCCGCCCACTGCAACGACCTGGTGGGCGAGCTGGTGGGCAACCTCGTCAACCGATACTCCATGTGAGTACTTACATACACAGGCTTCAGTCTACGAAATGAGAAGGCGGCGGCTGGGTGATCCACAACATTTACCTTACATTTTACATTTACATTTATTTAGGTATACCTACATAACATTTTTTTTATTACCAATAAAAAAGTAATGGGCTATGCAGAAGGGGTAATACGTTGTTTCTGTGCAGTCAGAATTTTAGGTTTTTTTAAAAATGTCAGAGTGATAGAAGGGAGAGTGCGGCGCCCGAGCCGAGATTTTGTGAGCTGGCTCTAGCTAGGTACCTGGGTTTGCCAAACGATGAATAAAACTTAAATTATTATCAATGATGGGTACCGCCAGACGCAAAGCCGCAAAAACGACTAACGGAAACAGTTATCCAATTTTTATCAAATTTATTCTGACAAAATTTAGACTAAATGTTTTCAAGTTTTTTTGCTTTATCTTATGAAACGCTCTACAACATTTATTGTATCCATCACCAGGTTATCAGGCCAGGAGTTGTCCGTGGAAGTGGAGAGCGGCGCGACCACGCGCTGCACGTTGGGCGGCAAACCGCGCGCGCTGCAGCTGCCTCCCGCCCTGCCGCCCTCGGGGGAACCCGTGCCGCCCTTCACGCACGCGCACAACGTCATCACCTACCATCCCGCCTCGGCTAGAGCGTAACTACCCATTGAGTAACTCATCATCGCCCTGCCCTTATCCCACACTTAGGTGGAGTCGGCACAACATGTCTTCTTCTTCCATTCGTCTCTATCATCCGTCATCTCTGTCATTGAGTAACTGCTATACGTTATTGAGATACTGCTATTTGTTATTGAGTAACAGCTATACGTTATTGAGTAACAGCTATACGTTATTGAGTAGCGGCATGCCTACGTTATTTGCTCCATTATGGCCTATCCGCACACAATGCCGGCACGTTCCGTACCATACTTTTCCGTCATGTGTATGGAATAACACTGACATCACTGAACGTCACTGACACTGACAAGTATGAATGGTGTCATATGAAATGTATGAATTAATATTAATTTTCACTAATAGTGTACGGTACGGAACGTGTCGGCACTGATATGTGCGTATAGGCCTTTAACGGTTATTCGTTATTTGTTATTTGTGTTAACGGTTGTAAATTAAAACGGTTATGCGTTATTTTGTAGGTAATTAGAGAATTCATGAATTTTTACTTACCAGTCAGCTCAAGCGGGATCCACGTGAGGCATTAGAAACAGCCGCAGCGTTATAACGTTGCTTTAAATGATATACATAGGTAATTAGAATACTACAAGACAATTCCTGTACCTACTTCTAATAACTAAGTTTAAAATGTAGTAAGTAAACTTTGGTATATCTGCCTACTTACCTATTTATTTATTTAAACGCACAAATCAAATCTTATATTAACAGTAAATATGATACTTGCTGCATTTTTAAGGTTATAACTATTTATTCAAAGTGTCATTTTATTTTTCCTAAAGAAGTTTTTAGGTAAGGTTTGTTGGTTCTATGGAATTATTAGTCTTGTTCTTCATTGAGTCAATTTAGGTGATAATAATAATTATGTAAATGATTTAAGAACTTTTTAACGTAATAGTTGAAATATTTTTGTTATTTTTTATTAATAAACTTAAAAATTAGTGTAATTAGATTATTTTCTAAATATTTAATAGCTGTAGACGTCACACCTGGTTACCTGGTTCATCAGCATAATTATTTAACAGAATTTAAAGTTTGTTTATAAAAAAAAAGAAGGCTGAAGTCATGAAAATAAAATTGAAAGGCATAGAGTGCCTTAGATATTAAAGATGTATAAATGAACTACATGCAGTGTCATTTCTCATAATGTTTTTAAAGGGTATTTGTATGAAACAATAATATGGATATAGTAGAGTAAGTGGTTTAACCCTGTATTTAACGTGAATGGCCTATGGCCTATGGCCAGCAGAGGGGTTCGCCTTGCGGTAACCCCTCCTTTTGCTGGATTGTCGAAGATTACAATACATCACTCAATTCTCATCTCGCCGCGTGTGAGCCAGGTTGGCTTTGGCTTCAAACCGTACCTTAGAAATAAATTTTCAATTTTACTTTACAAAAGTAACAAACAGTAACATTAAAAATAATGTATCAAAATGTGATTTAATATGTACATAAATTAACGTACAAATTTAGTGATTTGTATAATAATAATTTTAAAGTATTTATTTTTAGGACAGTATTAGTTAATATAACAACGAAATAGCGTTACGTTATGTCGTTTTTAATGTAGTGATTTTTAACTGTTATTTTGTGATTTGGACGTGCCTTACACGGTGCCATTATGGATTATTATTAATAATACATTATTAATTTTACACGAAAACAATGTTTTTTATTTATATCATATTATTATTATAAGGTAGGTATTAGGTATTATTTTTTGATAACAATATACGTTTGTGTTGTTTTTCTTCAAGATCAATAATTTGGGAGGTCAGTATTCAAAGTTCATCCAAGGTTGTGCGACTTCCAGGTAGGTTAATGTATTACCATATTACCACTGAGTACTAAGATGTACAAAAATATTATTAACCGGTTCTAATCAAAATAATAGGGCCTCAGCCATTTTAATCAGTATCAGTGAAGGTTAGCGAATTTATTTCTGGTCTAAAATATAAACTGGCAATTGAGAATGCGGATCCGCGCACATCCGGGCTCATTATTATGTTTTTTGTACAGTAGCATAATTTACATTTATACATATTCAAACGTGCTACAATAACACTGCTTATTTATAACTAATATTTGTAATTGATATTTTTTTCAGTTCGCAACATATAACATTATAATAACATAAACCAAATCACCTAAACTGACACACTAAATATAAAAAAAATATAAATAACCTAGTCGGTCGTTATCTCCACCCAATTTCCCTATCGCAACGTGCCCAGAACGCTGGCGGCATTGCCACGTTGAATGGCAATGCTTATGATACGCTGTGCAAAGTAAATATGATCATAATTTTTTTTTTGGATGAATATTAAGATATTTTTTTTTGGTACAGTAAATAAATAGTTCGTTTTTATCATTGTCATTAAAAACTTGTTGTTTTCTTAGTATCAAGTCTGCACGAGTTGAGCAAACAAGTTAGTCCACGGTAAATCATGACTAATGATGCTGCTAATCACTCAGCTGTATTTGGTCAATAAATTCATAATATGAGGGAACAAATATTTGTCCATGTTTTTGCCCCACATATGGTCGATGTGGTTGAACTTTGGTCGTTCCATCACGTGGTACATGACTACGTTCGGTAACTGCCTCCTCAGCAGCTCCACGTTTTCTATGGGCGTGACCTTGTCGTTTCTTCCGATGAGCAAGGCCGTCTTCATCGTCACATTCTTCAGAGCGTAAGCAGGGGGAGTCGTAGAGTTGTAGAGCCTCAAATTCTTACGTGGGCCGTAGTCGAATGGGGCGAACTCTTTCTGAGTTGCTATTTGTACCAAATGGAACATGTTTTTCCGCGACGTTCCGGTCGGGTAGTGCCCTATCATTGTGCGGTAGAATCGAGGTCCGAACTCCTCAGCGTCCTCCCCGGCGAGTTGGAAGAATATGCCTTCGGCGCACACCTGGTAACCCCAGGTCTGGTCATTGCAAATGTTATTCTTCAAAAACATCAATAAAGACTTCTCCCCCAGCACTTCATCCTGGTTCATAGCGACTAGCAGCCAGTTGACGAGTGGCCCCGTCTCGAGCAACGCGGTGACGGGGAACCGGAAGTTGTCCAGGTTGAGGAAGGCCACGGGGCCGAGCGCGATGTTCACCTTGATCTTGTCGTTGTACTCCGGCCGCGCGGCCCCCAGCACGTAGAAGATCATGTTCCCTTGCGAATGTCCGATTGTACTGAGCTGTTTCACTTTATTTTCGCGAAGAATGAAGTCTATGAGAGCCGGGAGGTCGTGCACTCCTACTTCGTGGAAGCTGAAGTCCCAGAACTCGTTGTCGGTGTCGGGGTCGAGATGCGTGTGGCGGCGGGAGTAGGTGGTGCCCCGATAGTTGCCGACCCAGACGTCGTAGCCGGCCGCGGCCAGCGCGGCGACCAGTGAGCCTCGTCCTCTGAGGATGAAGGAGTCCGCCGAGTCCAGAACCCCGTGCATGAGCAGCACGCTCTTCTCTCTGTCGCCGGGTAAGTGGAACAGTTTCAGGATGTATCCGTCTTCAGTGGTGACGTCATGTTCTCTTACGACCAGCCCGTACTTCGTGGCCAGGCCCGTGAAGTTCAGACTCGCGTCTTCGGGGCTCGTCTGTGCGACACGCTGCTGCAGCGACTCTAGTGGCAAGTTCGTCAGGACGAATATCGCGATCACAAATATTGCCGAACTGGTTTTCATTTTTTTTGCGACTTGTCGCTCCGCAGCCTGCGTAAAATCTTACAGCTTGGCGAATCGCAACAGTATTTATGTGAGTTAGGTAGGTACGTCTGGTCTGTTTGCCCATGAACTTTCGTGGACCTGAGTGTATGGGTTTTACGAGTAGGACCAAATGTTTTTGTCGGAAAATATTCCGTCAGTGTTAGTTGCTTATTAAACATTGTCACTTCTACAGCCAGCGGCCTAACCACGAGCGTCCGTTGAAACTTAATCTTATGGCCACATTAATAAAATAGGTAGGTAGGTACTAGGTACATACTTACTTTATCAGTCGTTCATCTATCCACTTTTGAAGTGTAAACATTCTTTGTAACTGCTTCATATCGATTATCGATAAATCGTTCAGTACCCTTAGTACGAGTTTTGATAGTTTTCGAAAACTTTATGTAGTTTCGTTTCCTTCCATACATTTGCTTACAGCGCCCCTAGCGAAAACTTTAATGAACTAAAATCGGCAGTATGAGTTGGATCGAAACATACCAAAAAAGTTTTCGAGCTGTTTATGGCACTTTGGCAGTACGAGTTCTAACTTTGACAAGTCAGCGGTAGTAAACTAGGACGTTTACGAAAACTTTTGTAGTATTCGCACTCACTAGATAAAATTCGGTGAGAGCTATGCAAACAAGCTAGTATTTGTAAATATTTGTAAATCCTGCCACATTTTATTGCTCTCAACCTGACATGAGTGCCTTCGGTCGGTTTATTTAAGTCACCATTTCTAAAATTATGGAAAGTCATATGACCATACTGCCTTGTCATACGTTTATTATTATTTTTTATGGAGGCATCGTTTTTTTAAAGGAAACATGAGTCCATCACAATTTAAAATTATGGATAGATTTCATAGAGTGGTAATTATTTCTCTCTCTGGAAAAAAGTCTACAAGATTTGTCCCGAAATTTGTATAATAACCCTACCCATATCCATAATTTTAGAAATGGTGATAGAAATAAACCGGCTCAGGCTCATGTCAGGCTGAGAGCAATAAAATGTGGCAGGATTTACAAATATTTACAAATACTAGCTTGTTCGCATAGCTCTCACCGAATTTTATCTAGTGAGTGCGAATACTACAAAAGTTTTCGTAAACGTCCTAGTTTACTACCGCTGACTTGTCAAAGTTAGAACTCGTACTGCCAAAGTGCCATACACAGCTCGAAATCTTTTTTGGTATTCGAATACTATGTTTCGATCCAGCTCATACCTACTGCCGGTTTTAGTTCATGAAAGTTTTCGCTAGGGGCGCTGTAAGCAAATGTATGGAAGGAAACGAAACTACATAAAGTTTTCGAAAACTATCAAAACTCGTACTAAGGGTACAGTAACATGATTCAACTACAATATGAATTCATGATACACCTATTTCATAAGTGCGCTTTGTAAGTGCAGGTCACCATATTAAGTGCACCTTACCTGAATATTCTACCCACCTAACGTACCTACCTCTACTTTACAGAACACTAAAACAGAACGACTCGAAAGATTCAAGATGCATAAGAATTAAAAACATTAGGTAGAGTATTAACTTGTTAGTACCTACTGTACTCAATTTTTTTTTAATTTTTGAAACATCGAAAAATTCTTATCAGAGCTTATATTTTGATTAGGTTCATAAATTTTAGTATAGTTTGTTCCTCTTCAAGCATAGGAAGGGTGGAAGGAGCAGATCTTGAAGTAGCATAACACCGAAGCACCTGCAAAAATACAGTTATTTACGACCAGACTAACAAAATTTATTCAAAATAGAGTTATTGGTATCAATGTAGGTATTTGTCTTGGTCATGGTAGTAACGTAAAATACATTGGTTGTAAAATCTACTGCCTCTGTTTTTAATATATTGTCCTGGATTAAGCCATCACCGTGTTGGAAACATCGAGGCTCCGCAAGAACAAACGTCTTTCACATTTTGATCAGTGGATTTTCTTATTCATCTGTTCATATTTTATCACAGTTGCATTACCTTTTCCCTTTTTGTTCCACTTGAGCTGTGGCGTGGCGCCTGTTTTGGGGGCTCCGGACTTGGCGCTCTCATCCCGCTTTAGCATGATACGCCTCAGGGGCGCGTCTAACGCCTCCGGGGGCATCAACACTGTTTCTGATGGGATCCATTTGGGGCTGCATGCGGTGGGTTGATTATATAAGCTTTGAAATTTTTGTGACTGAAGCCTTTTTCATGACAAAAATACCCGTTATAATCAAATAACTATGTGTGATAATCGCGAAAGTCTACGAAAAGCTAACCATACTGTTCAACCCTACAAGTTGGATGGTGGAGAATGCCTTTATTAGGCATTAACTTCTTCCACGAATAAAGGCTTCCACGATATTGTAGCGCTTCAGGGATGTTCGCAGACGCGCGCACTAACGACTTCCATGCAATAATGCGAAATAGAACTGCATCCCTGGTGAGCCGGATCCGAGGAAGCACCAACAGTCTTCTGAAGGATGTTGCCACCAACCTACAGTCTGCCATCATGAGGCACTGGATGGCTATAATTAAACCAATTACTAACCTGGTAGGACAATAAAAATAAAATGCAATAGTAATTTAAATTAAATAAATTTATTGCCTTAGGATCTAAAGTGAAAAATGAGCTTGTTTTTGGTTTTTTTTTTTGCTCATTGCTCTTTGTTTTGGTTTGAATTTTTGTTTTATATGTTGATTTTTTTGTACGTTTTAATTTTATTTTTTTGTCCAGCCACCATGTTAACTATACCTATACTTACATAGAGAGTAGGCTCGACGAGGTGTCTCTGTTCCTCAGCGCTGTGAGCATCTTAGAGACGCCGCGGGAGGGCCAGGTTTCCGCCAGCTGCCGCGGCGGCGTTGCCCCACCCCCGAGCTCCGATCCCAGCTCCATATATACCTGTACATTACACAAGGCACCATGAATACACCTCTTGCAAGAGTTCAAATGGTTAACCTCCTGTTGACCGTTTGGTCATAGTCAGGCGTAATTTTTTGACATCGAGAGTACCTTAGCACTACTTACCTTAGACCTTGCATACCTGATCCTATATTTCGTTAAGGCAAAATTAAATATAACGATTATAATTCTGATAAAATAATATACAGAAATATCTAAATAATTCCTAAGCCTAAGCTTACTTTGTATTTTTTACGTGTTAAAAATGGAAATAGGTATATTCGAGCTTTGTTTGTCAGCGATTTTTGCGCAACACCACATAAATAGAAAATCTTAGTACCTAAGTAGGTATAATTTGCTTTCTTTACTTTCCAAAAGGGCCCCAAATTCTTGTGTGCCCTTCATAGTTTTAGACGGCCTTGATATTGGCACAGTCATTAATATGCCGGCCAAAAGACTAGATAGACTAGACTACTCATGTAGATATGTAGTAGGTACTTACGGGATACATGAGCTCCATGTCCCAAGGCAGGTCGTCGTACGTCTCCCGATCCAGGACCTCGCCCTTGGTCGTCGTCACCGCCAGCATCATCAGCACTCGCAACGCCGACATGCTGCACAGAAACTCCACTACACCCATTGGTCTTCTTCTTATCGTGTCACTAGTTCTTTCGAACCAGTGTGGTGAGAGGATTATAAGTACGCCTCGAAGAGGCTCCTTTCGTGCACTTGACACATGTTTTCAAACTCTATTATAGGTTCTATGACATGCCGGTTTCCTCACGATGTTATCCTCACCGATAAACACGTGCTTTAATGCACACATAAATTATTGAATCAGAAAAATCCATTGATGTACGACCGGGTTCGAACCCACGAACTCGGATCGAAAGTTAAGGCACCCCACACGGCCAACAAGGCTTTTGGCAACACCCATTATTATTTATTATACCTACCCAATAGGTAAAGAGTAGAGTAGGTACAAATCTAACCTTAGCTGCTTAGACTAGAATAACCTACCTACTTATTTATATTTGTTACGTTTACATACATATGGCTTTGCTTACCACCCTAATTGAAAGAAAAAAAATTACGGGCTTCTAATCTACGTATAGTACCGTAGCGGGATATAAATTTTATCAATAGGTACTAAATGTAACAAAAGACACTAGACTAGAGACTATAATAGGATGTATAAATACGTTTCCCTTGTGATACTCCGTACCTAGGTATAAATTTACCACTAATTTTATTTTAGGTACTGACTGGTACTGGATGGAGTCTGGAGCGGATTTTGTGCTCCTAGTTATTTACGTGGAACGCCTGCATGATTTGTGATAGCAAGAGATAAATAATTGTCTCGCGTCGTGTGGATTCTTTGCGAAGGCCTGTGCTATGAACATAGATGTTTGTTCCTCTTTTACGCCAAAACTACTGATCCAATTGTTATAAAATAATGAGTAGGTATTTTAACAAAGTTATTAGCCTATTTATTCTAATAAATACTACTGTACTCTACTTATCCAACTCTACCTTTTAATTTTTTCTCACTTTGGAAAACGTACAGCTCAGCCTCATTGTGGTAAATAAGGTAGAATAAACTAACAGTTTATCAAATAGCTAATTAGGTACAAACTTTAATAATGTAGACTTTACTTACTTACCTACTATAATAAATTATAGAAAAAGTTTTAACTATAATATTCTATCACACATTTCTAAAAATAAAAAAAATAAAACAAATGACACGTCTTGCCGTTACTCACCTGATTATCTCTTAGCGACCCCTAACGTCCTGAGCTGCGGCCCGCCGAATGCCGCCACTGCCGCCCGCCCAGCCTTTTAACCGCCCGCCCTACGTCACACTGAGGCGGCTGAGGTAAAATTAATTAGGATGGAATCACTCCTGATTTTCCAATAGGTTACAATATCAGTTACGCAATGTTTAAAATGTCACGTGCAAAGCTTTCTATACTATACAAATACAAAATTACAAAATCTGGTTTCGCGGTGTGATAATATTTTAACAAATTATGATTTTTTGCAAAGTTAAAATGTTTTGGTAGAGCAAAGAACTCTACCCGTAATACCTTAAAGTTTCATCACCATCAAAAAGAAAATAATGATTGTTAGTAGCGCTCGTCAACTACTAAAAATCCAGGTGCGGTATCCCTTTTAGGAAAACTACAAGTAAATACAATTATTTTATTAAGTACCTACGTATCTACATCACACGAAGTAATAAGTTACTTTAAGATTTACTTAGACTGATGTAGATCTTTATGTAGGTCTATAGGTAACTTGCACAAGTACTTCAACACGAGGCCGCTTACTGATCAGGCTTCCCTTCATTAATTTTGAGTCTGATTGGGTTTATTGTTCTGAAACACGTGCTTAGTTGGTATATCTACCTACCGACATAGTCTACCCAATAAAATTAAAGAACAGGAACGGTATGGGTACTATGGGTACTAACCACCAATCTTCCCCTGCCTACTAATAAATGTGTTCGGAGTTGCAGATATCGTATCCGCTGAGATGCTTCGGTGATTAAAAATAAAGCTATGCAAGAAATATCTGTAGCAACATCGAGATCTTGTTGTGAGGCCAACCAAGAAAGTGCACTGAGGGTCTTGCGAGAGCGTGAGTCTATGGACCCTCAATACCTGCTTCTCTACTTTCTGATTGTTGCACGACCACAACACTATTTCTGTCAAAAAAAGTGTTTATGTCACTGTCATTGTCATTTAAATCTCAATTCTGCTCGGTCTGGGATCGACGTGTTTTGAAAAAAAAGTTTTAAAAAAATGCATATTCTGGGTCAATTCTAAACCAAATATTAGTCTTATATTTATACAGGCAGGACACAGTTATTTGCATTTACTTGCACCTGTGTTGTACAATTTGTACAGTGGAATGAAAGTGAGTTAGGTTAGCGCAGCGGCGACTTCGATTACAAAATGTCTTTTCCTGGCGATGAACTGCTGGGAAACTATGAAAATGGAAGGAGAAATGAGGCTCAAGACTATGGCTGGCGGCAGGCGTACGAAGACGGTAAGTTTCATTGAGAAACCTGACTAAAATCACATGCAGGTGTGGCAGGACTTAGTTTTCGTCCTGAATGGTATCTCGCTTATAAAATATGCTTTATTTATACCAAGGTAGGGCTGAGAATCATCCGCTGTTAAATTTCTAACCTTCTGCAGCCTAATAGTGCCTATGAAGCAGGATATACTCAACCATTAGGTAGGTACTTAGAAAACAAATTTTCTAAGTCTAATCAGAATAATAGTAAGTAGGTAAATGATAATGAACTTCAATACTCAATCTTTATTTGCGTTATGTGTTGTACAGTAAGCTCTTTAAATGTAGGTAGTATCAAACATACACCCTGTAAGGGTACAATAAATTTTCCATCAAATTGCTCTAGGTATTAACAATTAACCGCATAAACATCTAACATTAACAAAATGAGTGGTTGTTCAAAGCAATGATTGGAAAAATGTTTTATCTACTTCCTCACTCACTAAACATTAGCACTGCCCAGCAATAAATCCTTACAAAAAATTGTATTACTCAAAATTATTTTTAGGCTTACATACGGTTATACAAATATAATCTATTTTTTATAGGCAAAACTTCTACATTCGCCGCGACGGTCATTTAAAGGGATTTGAAGCTGAGTATTATAATGCAAGGGGGATACTTATCTATGACGCTGTCTGTACCTACTTCTTCTTCTTATTGTGTCACTAGTTCTTTCGAACCAGTGTGGTACCTACTTATTCTGAGGCTTTGCTTGTACTACAACATATTAATTAACATTTGGCCAGCCTTGTTTCAAATGATGCAATACTCAATGTTTATTTCATGAATGATGCATGACGTAATACATTTTTGGGCTGGACCTATGAAAGATAAATCTGCGTTCTCAACATATTAAATCTGCAGTTCACAATTTAAAGAAGAAATAGTGAAGTCTAAAATAATGTGACCAAGTAACATCCAATTTTATATCTAATCTAATTACTTAGAGAATTCCGTTAGGGTCAGAGTTGAATGTTGTTTATAATATTAATTATGTATCTTGTAATGACTATGTAATTGATTAAGATACCGTTTTAAAACTTTTATCATAAATGATTGACTAGGTCAACACAAAAAAGTCATTATAATTAGTCAAGATAATTTTGTAACCAGCCCTATGGAAAAAACTGGGGCCGGTTGTGATTGTTAGACTCAATTGGCACCATGTTCGTACAGACACGGGAATATTCTAAACTCGTAACAAATTGGCATGTCGTTAAATGGTTGTAAGTTTAATGTGTCAATATAATTTGAAGTCAATTGATCAATTTCTGAGGTTGTTCCTCCTTGTTCACTTGTGGCCAGCTCGATGCACAGACATGCTGTTCCTGATCCGTGAGTTATTATATTTCTTCTTGATTTAGATAGTATTCACTCAAACATAAGGATAATATAAATTGTGAGGACTCAAATACAAATACAAATTTATTTATTGTGAAACAAAGGTAATGGGATGGTAACATGGTTAGTTGTCGAGTTCTATGTTTTACCTTATTGGCGTACAATATTTTGGTCATCTAATTCTAAAAGCGGTATTCAATCTTGGTGTTCCTTTGAGCATTGGATATTCTGGCTAAAGTCTGGCCAGCCTCACTCCACCTATGCATTTCAGGGTTACATGACAGCCATTTCCTCTTTACTCAAGCAGCCCTTAAACTCATTTACATATTGTATTGTATTGTATTTATTTCTTGAAAATAATGAAGACACAGTAACATCACTTTCCCGTCATTTCTTACGTACCTAGCTGTAGTAATCTATGTAATTAATACAATAGGTAGTTGATAAAATTATATATAACAATGTACAGACAGCGTCATAGATAAGTATCCCCCTTGCATTATAATACCCAGCTTCAAATCCCTTTAAATCACATCCGTCGCGGCGAATGGAGAAGTTTTCCTTTAAAAATTGATTTATTTGTATAACCGTATGTAAGCCTAAAAATAATTTTATGTATTAACATTTTTTGAAAGGATTTATAGCTAAGGTGTCTTGTGCAAGGGGGATACTTATCTCTGACGCTGTCTGTACATGTAATATATATATGTATATTAAATGTATAGTAGGCTCCATTATCACACAAAATATATTTAGATATAAAATAATCCTCTTTACTTCTAACTGTATCTAGGGTAAGTATTTGCTTAGTTTACCATTTAGTGCTTATTTCGTTGAGTCAGCGTAATCTAGCGATCAATATCTTTATTGGTATGTGCCTAAGTAGGTACTGTAAATTCCTAGACAGACTAATGTGGATAAACCCCGAGCCCGATCATAGCTTTTGTACAATCTACCAGCCATAGGTACAGTGTGCAAAATGTCGCTTTATTTACATTCTACCTACATAGCGTTCGTCAGTTATTTTCATATTCGGTATTGCGGTACCTACTCAATACCAATTTTTATTACGACTCGTCCAGACGCCAACTACTATCACTCCTCTCCATCCAAAGGTTGCCTGGAAGAAATCGCTTTTAGCGATAAGGCCGCCCATTGTAGCCTCTATTATTTTTTTGTTTTTTATTTTTAAGCTTCCTTTTATAATGTATATTTTCTCGGGGTGTACAATAAAGTGTTACTATCTATCTATCTATTTACTCGCTTCAACTATTGAATAACATTTTGAATTAAAAATGCTGCACAAAATAAAGCAATGAACTGGTCCATATTATGTGTTAGTCAGTACCAATACCAATGAACGTAATCGCTTGTTGCGGAAAGTACTTATTGCAATTTAGCGACAGTTGCATCACACAAAAACCTTATTCAGGCTTTCAGTGGTGACATGGTTTCCGACCGAGGTGGACTGTGCTTATCGATAGGCTAGTGGTTTTGATATCAATACCTACACTGGTACATTTAGTAATCAAAGGAAATATACAGCGCGTGTAATGTCAGGTCAGTTTTATAAATTATCTGCTGAAAAAACGTAAGTTTGCTCTTATCGTTCTTTTATTTTTGTATGTATACGTAAAGCCGAATTCAGTTGTTACAAACTTACAATGAATGATTGTTTAATATAAGTGTTAACGATAAAGAGTTCCAGTTTTGGCAATATTACAGGATCTCACGTATTTTTGCAGCAATAAAAACTCGTTTTGACTTTGATTTTTACATTAACTAGGTTTTTGCTGGGATTGTAGTTTTACGTAAGTTTAAATTTTGAACTTACGACGATCTTTCTTTCGCGCCTAATTTAGAATACGCGGCATTCTATATTCAAGGAAGTGCTTACGCTAGCAGCTGCTTAATCGATTCAAATTGTACCGAACCTTATTGAAAACGTATTAAATAAAGTGTACTAGTATGTATGTACCTACGTCATTGGCGAATAAAATTGCTGCTTGACCAGCTATTCGTGATGAACAAACACCGCATGAAAAACCTGGTCTTGAAATCTTGCCTACTACTTCTACCGGTACCACATTCATTGGCCCACGTTTCCAATCCAACGAAAATCGATCACGCTACAAGCCAGCGAGCTCGATTGTAGCTTGTTAGCTCGCCATCAGCTTTTTTACTATCTGCTAATTGAGTCCTTAACCCTGTGGCCAACCACAGATCAAGCCCATTCCTATGCCATTAGTTAGTGACTGATAAGTGACGAACAATGGTCTGACTCCCAGGATTTGTGACAGCCCCGTTCCTGAGATATTAGCGAAAATACCTGGCCCACGGTTCTGGATCCAGAACCCTGTGGCCAAGTACTTTTGCAAATAATACACCAACCACTGCATCTTATGGCCCCAGATTTTTAATTTGCGTTAGAAACGCCAGTCACTAAGCCCTAGACAAAAAACTAACTTCCTAGGCCCAAGAATACCGAAGTTAAAAAAGTCCAGTATAACATTTTGAGGTTATTTTTATAACCTCAAAATGTTAGACCAGCTACCCGAAAGAAGAATGCTAGGAGGTTGATTACTATGCCGAACCTTAGTGACTCATTTGTGACTAACAATGAACTGAGTCCCGGAATTCGTGACAGCCTAGTAGCAGAGATATAAGCGAAAATACCCTAGACCTAAAATTAGCTTCCTAGGTTGTTTAATAATAAATCCTAGAAACATGTTTTGAGGTTATAATTTATTAACAGAGTGACCATATATTTTGCTTCATTGAGACTTTCCTTGTTTTGCGTTACGTTACGTCATGCTATACTTACCTATTGTCTATGACATTCACATCCTAGAATATTGTTTTAGGCAGGCAAGTACCTATGTAGAGATCTTTCAGTCTAAATATGCATGCCCCTTCACTATCTTGGAAGTAAAACTAAAATATAATATTTTGCTCTGGATTGCCGCTAGTGCTCACGATGATCTAGCTGTTGCTTCTTTCCGTAGAAGGAATGCTGAAAATATACTAATTATTATACTTCTATGTACCTACTGTAGTCAGCTAGACTTGTAATACTTACATTTAAAGTTTGATTCAGTCCTTATTATATACATAGGGTATATCAGTCTTGTTTTGTTTACAATCTTTCCTCTATTGTGCCGATCGTTCTACGTTGGTGAATAAACTTACTTTCCATTACACTGCCCTTTTGCTTGAAACGTAAATTTTGTAATAAACCTTTATGTGGATATCATGTGAATATAATACTTTGAATTAGCACGCAATAAAAGTTTAAATGTACTAAAAATTCTGAAATATAACGACTCTTTCTCATTTTTCTTAATATGAGTCGGGACGGCTATTGTCATAAATTAGTACTGCCAATTTACCTTAAACTTTGCTTGAACTGAATTATATTTTTGCGGAAAACTGCTGTACAACAGTGACTTGGAGCTTGTGTAGACCATGGGGTGTAGATTTTGTGTTCATTTTATTTTGTAGACCATGAGTGTAGATTTAATACTCCGGATGCGTGCTTTATTTTCAAACTTTATTGTGATTTTGTCTTAAACGCAGCTTCAATGTGGGATTATTATTATTGCAGCTCCACTTTATTATTGACCGCCTTCATGATTGAGTTGCGTAGATTATTGCGTAGATAAAAACACACCACAATAATTTTAATAGTTTGCCTTAAGGATAATCCGTCTCTGCTTACCTGCCTAAAACAGTAGTCTTCTACAATAGTCTAGGCTAGAATGTGAATATAGGCAATAGACAATAGGTAATTATAGCATTTACGTTAAGCAACAATACGTTATGTTACGTAACATAAAACAAGGAAAGTCTCAATGAAGCAAAATATATGGTCACTCTGTTAATAAATTATAACCTCAAAACATGTTTCTAGGATTTATTATTAAACAACCTAGGAAGCTAATTTTAGGTCTAGGGTTTAGTGACTGGCGTTTTTAAAGCATATACAAAAAACGGAGTCATAATATGCAGCGGTTTTTGATAAATTAGCGAAAAGCCCTGGCCACAGGGTTCTGGACCAGAACCCTGTGGCCAAGTATTTTCGCTTATATTTCTGCAACTAGGCTGTCACGAATTCCGGGACTCAGTTCATTGTTAGTCACAAATGAGTCACTAAGGTTCGGCATAGTAATCAGCCTCCTAGCATTCTTCCTTCGGGTAGCTGGTCTAACATTTTGAGGTTATAAAAATAACCTCAAAATGTTAGACTGGACTTTTTTAACTTCGGTATTCTTGGGCCTAGGAAGTTAGTTTTTTGTCTAGGGCTTAGTGACTGGCGTTTCTAACGCAAATTAAAAATCTGGGGCCATAAGATGCAGTGGTTTGTGTATTATTTGCAAAAGTACTTGGCCACAGGGTTCTGGATCCAGAACCGTGGGCCAGGTATTTTCGCTGATATCTCAGGAACGGGGCTGTCACAAATCCTGGGAGTCAGACCATTGTTCGTCACTTATAAGTCACTAACTAATGGCATAGGAATGGGCTTGATCTGTGGTTGGCCACAGGGTTAAGGAGTCAATATCTGCTAGTTGACAATCCATCCCGAAAGCTTACTCGCTCACTCGTTTCATTAGCTTTTAAACTCGCCGGCTTGCAGCGTGTAAACAAGCCGTATGTCATCGACGCTTTACAAACGAAAAGTATACTGTTGTAAGATAATTGATTGATTCAGGCGTTACTTTGCGGAAATACATAAATATTAATAAATAGTATAAATATATTTAGTAATAAATCCGCTTAATTTCTAAACAAAGGTTTAATTAACTTAACTGTAATTTAGAATTTTAGTATCTAAACCAAAGCGCCGAAAACAGAAAACCCAAGTCAGAACCCTCTAACTGGAGACTTGGTCTGACAATCTCGCGATGACAATCTATCTATTTATCTTATCAGCCTGCAACACCCACTGTTGGGTAAAGGCCTCTTCTCTATGTCTTGTCGGTCTTGTGCAATGACAAGTTGAAATATATTCCAGGGGGTGTAAAAGCGGGTGCGACGCGCGCGGCCCACCTCGTGTACGGCGTACTTTCCCGCCGCAAGGTCGCCGAAGACGGTGCAGCGCGGCTGGCTCGCGTGCTGTCGGCACTGGACCTGACGGCGCTGGGCGTGGGCAGCACGCTGGGCGTGGGCGTCTACGTGCTGGCCGGCGACGTCGCCAAGAACTACGCGGGACCCGCCGTCATTCTATCCTTTTTGTTAGCGGCGGTGGCTAGTGTGTTTGCGGGTGAGGATTTTTACTATGATTTAGTCTTGGAATCATTGATATAATAATATTAGGACCCTGATATTTCGAGTTTCATGTCATTCGGTGTTCATGATCACTCGTAAAAAGCCCAATAACCATGTTAAATAACCCTTTAAACCGTTAATAATATGGTAAATTAGAATAGTTCCAAATATTTATAATAGGTGTAAGAAATCTGGTCTTCCTTATTATGCGAGAGTGACATTCTCAAGGCGTAAAGTTGCTCTCAAGCTGTAACTACGTACCTACGGAAAAACGGTCCTTTTTTAGTAACGAAGAATTAAAGCCAAAGTCTGGCGTCTCCATAGCATTGTAGCATTTCAAAGCTGTCGTAGGCTAATTATTATTAAATCATTTATTTTAGATAAAAATCCATTATTCACATCTAACATTTGCAAATTCAAATTCACAAATATAAAAATAATTAAAAAAATACAATAGAAAAATAAAAATTACCTACAATCGAATAAATAATTTCAAAACTGCACTGTACTAAATAATAATTTCATCAATTAATTTTAATAATGGGACAGTGCAGTCTTCAGACAATCATCTGTAGGATGCTGTTGCTGCTAGCTCGCGCCATCATTTCCAAACATCGCTCGAACAGTCTATGTTACTTCGTATAATTAATTAAATAATAATACATATTTCAATCAAAAGGTATGAATGGTTCTCCAATTCTGGATTCTACGGTGTTTCCAGGTCTGTGCTACGCAGAGTTCGGTGCGCGCGTGCCCAAGGCGGGCTCGGCGTACGTGTACAGCTACGTGTGCGTCGGAGAGTTCATCGCCTTCATCATCGGCTGGAACCTCATCCTCGAGTACATCATCGGTGAGCGTCGCACACTCAGAAACCAGACACATAAACCGACACAGATTCATTATTCAGTCTTTCAATTATTTTTATTTTTTTACTATTGATAGACTAGCATTTGACCACCATCTCACCTGATGGTAAGTGATGATGTGGTCGACGATGTAGCACGCTTACCTAGAATAATCCTATTCACTCTTGCCTTGAAGACACCCAAATTATAGTGATCGGGAAACACTGACGCCGGCAGAGCATACCATTCCTTGGCGGTTCGTATAATGAAAGTGGAATCAAAGCGCTTTGTGCGAATACATGGTATGTCCACTATGTCAATAATGTCAATAATCGTAGTTAGTTGGTAAAGTCTGTTTTGATTAAAGTTGAAAAAAATACTAGCTAAAAAAAAGTAGTATGTCCATTATCAGCTCATAAATTATACTGAGTCTAATTCTAATTTGGGGAAGGGGTTACATGTGGTCTGCACTGACGTCCCGCTGTGGGGTGTATTGTGCATTGACCCCTTTTTGTACAAAAAAAAATATACTGAGTGTCAGCTGAATCGGATTAAAAGTTATGGCGTGAGTGACACAAACTTTTGCCTTACTATGTAGGATTCAAAGAGCTTCTATACTATGTATCTAGAGAGCTAACACGCCATTTTGTTTTATTTAAGGATTAAGAATTCTGAACCTTATGACTTGGAAATAAAGTTCTTTTTTAATTAAATCTAAATATAAGGATTTTAATGCTTGATAGAGACCCCCTCGTTAAGGAGTGTGTCTCGTTCACACAGTTGCCAGCATACAATTAAAATTAACATGGCCATATTTTTTGAAATAAGTGGGACAATTTTCGAAATTAGACGATTTGCTCTAAATGTTATTCAGATTCATTTGAAAGGTTTAGTACAGTCGCTGTCATGTAGGTTAGGTACCTAACTGCCGAGAAAAAGAATTACTGTTCGAAAGAAACAGTATTAAAACCATTGAATCAGATATACCTCACTAGAATGCGGCGCACCGCCCTCTTTTTTGTTGATATTTTAATGCACCTATGTATAATATAATTTTAAAACAATAATGCAAAGTAACGTATGTATATAACATTGATAGCTTATTGAGCAGATTGAATTTTCCCTTGGTTGCTTGTTTATGTCTCAATAAAATATTCAAAGTTCAAAAATTATGGTCGCCCTACAGAACGAGACACACTCCTTACTGGTTCTAGCTCTTTCGGCTCGCAGTTTTCGTGTGAGTCGGCATTCTAGATACATAGTATACAAGTTCTTTGGTAGGATTGAACTCTAGAATGTCGTCGGCTCATCTGGCTGCTGTAATAATCAAGGTTTTACAAAAACATAGACAACCGACTTCAATTGGACTGTTTTAGTGACCGTAAACACCACTGTAGTCCACCAAGTCATAGGGTTAATCAAAATACGCAATTTCGTTTATTACGACATTTTTTTTCAGTTATTTAGATATAAAAACTAAACTACGGAATCGATTTGATATAATTTATATTTTATTTATTTAACATTAGACTCACAGTTACATTTTTTTTCTTATATAAGCTATGAAATATATACTATTCTTAAACCAAATTGAGTCTACATTTTGTTTACTGTAAATATACAAGAATTATAGGTAGGTAAGTCTGGGTAGATAATTAGTAACTCTAACAGCAGTAAATTACAAATTATAAACAAAGAACAAATAATGGATAACAATATGGGACCAATCTGAAAGTATATCCTATCAAACAAACCAAAAAAAAAAACATTTAACCGAATTGATAACCTCCTTTTTGAAGTCGGTTGACAATAGAAAACTTGCTAAAAATAGGTCACGTTTCTGTTAACAAGACTAATAAGACGAAATACAATAAAATAAAAAAAATATTGAGTGCAAAAAGTTATGATTCCGGCCAGGATCGAACTGGCGGCCTTCTGCGTGTAAAGCAGATGTGATAACCACTACACCACGGAACCCGATGAGAGTTGCACTGAATATACGCTACGAATTACAAAACGGGACATGCTTATGAACATTCGATAATAAAATTATTATATTATCGTATATAATAAATCGTCCGTATATAAGTATGTGCACGTGTTACCAATAAAAATAAATAAATAATATATTATTAGGAAATACCAGAAATGGATTAAAAGACGATTTACAAACACAAATAGCTCATAATCTTCCAAAGCAATAAAATCAAGAACAGGAAAATATGCATGCGAACACGACATCAATGTCAGTCAGTCTCCTTTTTCTTCTTTTATTTCAAACGTCTGTGCCCGCGTCAATCCACTCCAATCGAAGAGGTTGGTCTTCTCAAGGAGTCTGCCCACACGGCCTCTCCTGGCACCCTGGCGTCCCGACAGGTATCTCAGCTGTGTCTGTAATGAGAGAGCGGTGTTACAAAAGAGAGGTGTAGATCTACACCAAATATTGACCGCTCTGTAATAATCAGCAGACTTGAGAATAGAGCTCACTGTCTCTGTGGCTCTGTCCGGGAATCGAACCCTGGATTCAATGAACTGTTTACTTGTCTTCTTTCTGAACAATATGGAACAGCAATAGAGCGAATATAAATAAACTCTGATCTATGTATAACCGACACAAATGACAAATCAAAGTTTCCTTAGATTCAAATAATGAAAACATAGCCCTGTTTGTGGCCTGGACTCTTGGCAGAAACTGTCGAGTTGCTCTTGACCTCGACGCTAGCGGAAGACCTGGATGATCTAGAAGTACATCAATGCCAATCTGCAATGAAATTCACAGTTACGTAAACATAATCAATTGCCAAAGTGCACGAAACATTAAAATAATCTCATACACCTGACGATACAAACAAGTGCACAAAAATGACACAGAAGTATTCAATAGTTCAACGCTGAACACTTACACCGGTGTAGCCTCAGTAAGTGGCTGACATCCCGATCTCGAGCATGCCCAGCCAACTTACTAACACAGCCAACTACACGTGCTCAACGACTTCTCGGTCTAGGCCATTACCGAGAAGCTTCCAAACATCAAGCGCACCTGATGACCCTCGCTAGCTTAGGCTTTTAAAACATTGAGCGCACCCAATGACCTTTCGCGAAAAGGCTTTTCAAACAACACAGGAACACTCCCAAAAGATGTCTTGATGTCACTGGCCTCGTGCCAACCACGTAGAGTGCACGCAGAGCAAAGAACACACAAACAGTATCCAACAGCAGAAGTGATGTCTTCACAATTCAAAGTCGAGTAAAAGTAGAGCCTCGGTCTTGATCCTGACTTCTACTTCAGAAGCGGCTTACTCTAAGTCACGGCGTCTAAGTCTTCTTCTTCTTGTTATCTTGTCACTCATTCTTTCGAACCAGTGTGGTGAAAGCATTTCAAGTGCGCATTGTTCTGGCTTTAAAGTTGGTACCGCAAATGTTACGCCGGCCAAATTTGGTCTATGAAGGACTTCCTTTTCTTCATCCGTTGTTTCTTCTTCAATGTCAACGAATGGCAGGAGATTGCGGAGTAGAAGCTGCCAGAAGGTTCAGTAATTAGGAAGCGATACATGGAGTGAGGCGATCAAGAAGTGCTCAAACAGCAAAACGTTTCTTCTCTGACAACGTACAACGACATCCAGACAATATTCCAGCAGTCCTCAGACAACGTACAATGGCATCTATAAAATATTCCAGCAGTCCTCAGACAGCGCTCAACAACAGTATACAACGCTCAACAGCACTATTACAACAACTCAATACCACTCATGCATCATCTCAATATTCTTCTTGTAGACATACTCATACTCAGATAGTACTCTCATACATCACCACAATATTCTTCTTGTAGACATACTCATACTCAAATAGTACTCACGTAGATCGTAGTAGTGCTTATTTAGAAACTCTGAATTGCTCAGACAGAACTTAGGTAGCACACACACAGAGCTTAGACAGCCCTGTGTCATAGTAAGGGCTCACCATTTACCATAACTTTGTTACTACCTGTTTCACATTTGTAGGTATCTCTGTCGTTTTTCAATTCAGTCCACGTCGAACGTCATAACAATCTGGTGTGGTGACCTAATAGCCAAAACTTGAATCAACTTCAGCACAAAATTAAAACACCAAAACGCTCATTATAATGCGAGCACTATATGTCAAATATCTCGTTTTATTTTGAATAATGATCACGAAACCGTTTGACGGTACTCTCTGTAGTCGGTACTATATAACTGGAGATCGTGATCACCCATTTTGTATGTGCGGACGGCCTGCCTCCAACGGTTCCGGTATTTGGCTGCCTGCACAACATTGTAGAATGAATCTTTAACCTGGTCAGACCATCTGATCAAAGATCTGCCACGCGATCTTTTCCCCTCTACTTGTACGACGATGACCAGTTTTTCCAGGTTTTCTGCACCTCGTCTCGCAATGTGGCCGAAGTAGGCTTGGATACGGCAGTGGCAAATCGTAGAGAGACAATCCTTAATGTTGAATTGCTTAAGGATTGACACATTTGTGCACTTCGCCGTCCACGGTATTTGCAGCATTTGCCTCCAGCACCACATCTCGAAAACGTCAAAGGAATGTCATTAACTATTTCGCAAATAATATTCACCATTGCTAAGATACATAGTCTCACACATCCCAAAGGTTACCTGGCGAAGATCGCTGCTTAGTGATAAGGCAGCCCATTGTACATACTCCATATCTTGTATGTTTCTTGATGTGATAATAAATTCTCATTCATGCATTCTACCATAGTTTAGCAAGACAAATAGGTATATCTCATGCAAAAAAAGACTTAAAACCAGCAACCTAAACCGGTTACTCACTAATCAAACGGTTGGTTCAAGTAGTTGATGTTGGTTCAACTGTTCATCTTATTAAACCATCGCTGGGCAATATAACTATTAGTACAAACATTGAAGAATAGTTGTTAAGTATTGAAATTAAAACACAAACCAAATGTGGACACGCACAGAGTGACCAACTTGCTCATGATACCGTTCTGTTCCATACATCATATAAGTACTCTTGCTTCTTTGGTATAATGTAATTTTATTTAATTTCGCTATCAATGCACTTGAGCATTTGTTGAATTCACTGCAAAGCGATCAATCATCACATAGATTGCGTGTAACATTCTATGGATTGTTCTCATAGTTATGTACCTGTAAGCTGCAACAGAACACTCCAAGAAATGCACACAAATAAACATCGCCACATTTTTAGAACATTAGTCACTGATGAGGCGTAATAAGTATGTCGATTATGTAGTGCATGTAAGAGTTTATGAGGTAGAGTAAGGGTAGGTATATGAGTAAGAGTATGCGTGTTGTCTTAACCGTTCGGCATATTCTGACTTCTTACAGCCGAGTACCGATACATAATTTACAGCAAAGCCACCAAAGCAGCAGCATGAATTAAATAAAACTTGTGATCAACGTTAAACTGACATCAAAACGAAGAGTTCAAAAGCTGACTTTGCGTCCAAAGTCATCATTCGAAACTCAACCTTCGATTCAAAATTTAACCTTGAGTTCCATTCAGCATATTATCTAGGTAGAAACCGATGACTATCCTTTCTTATCAAACGTAGGTGTCAATGCTCTGATAGGGCAGTGCAACAATGCAGAGGAAACCACCTGCAGCCACGCTGCAAACCATGACTATTTCATGTAAGATAGCGTCCTACAAACCGTAGATACTTACATTTAATTTATCTCTCCAAAATAAAACCATTAAAAGTCCATTATTGTTTCATTTACAATTTTCAGGAATAAAACCAGCGCACTCAGTTCACTGACCGCATATTGACATTTGACAGCCACATTCTGAAATAAAGAAAATCGCTTATGACTGCCATCTAACGGGAACGTTGAGTATTATTATAATAGCTTTCTAGCCCTAAATGTACCTAGACCTAACGGGGTAGGAATAATTATGAACCCTTGGACAAAAAAGTTCAACAAAAAGTAAATAGAGCGCACCAATTCCAAGCGCGTGGTCACAACAATTGTTTTCATGTTGCACTGAGGGGCGCTAGACGATGGGAAAAAGCACAACAAATCGACTTATCAAGACTTAGGGGTTCCGCTGGTCACGTGAACCAAACATAACAAATTCACTCAATTCCATAAACATGTCTTCACACTAGAATCATGTAGATAGGTCAACTTCATCATCACTGCTTCAAAGATAAATCTAGAGGAGTACCTGGTACTTAGTTTTTATTGAACAAAGTAAAGAACAATTTCTCAATAGATGGGTTAGGTACTGTACCTCAAATATCACTTCTATCTTATAGAAAAAGAAATACTTACGCAAGCAACGCACATAATTTTGAGTATCAAATCAGGTCGTAATAAGTGTAGTCCAACTATTCTCGACTTTGCCGAAGCAGCGTCAAACGCCTTTATAGAAAGCAATTCATATAAATGCAACTTGTAAATACACGAACAATGTTCTAAGTAGAAACTTAATAACAACAGACTAGTAAAACAACTACTTACAACCGTCTTAGCTCAGTTTCTCCTCGTCGATCCTAAAACTTGCTCCAAAACCTTCATTAGAAGAAAGGGGTACCTGCTAATGCAACAATCAATCTTTAGTGATTAAAATCGTTCGGAAAGAATATCGATGTGCTTTTAAGTCACATTTACATCTAAGCATAAAGGTACGTGGTACGATTGAACACTACACTTGAAACACTTTTTTTATACAAAGTATGCACTGAAATTGGCTTTAACTTTACTCTTGAAAAATGTTCACGACATTGGACAGGAACATGATACACGTAGGTACATCATTACTTTTGCACACCTTATGATATCGTTCGTACAACAACGGCAAAAGTATCTCGCTCACCGTACGAAGATGCCACAAAACTACATCAACATCTCTAACGCGAATCACACGATAATTAGCGTAGTACGAATAGCTAGGGTAGGAAATGATTTACCCATAGACGCATAGGTAGCAGTCTGAACAAATAACGGCACAGATTTGTCGATAAAACGGAACTGAACTCATAGCAGCCGTTTTACAAAGGCATTTTTCTATCCCAAATGAAATACAACAAGCGTACTTACTGCAAAAACACCAAACCACGCAACGCAAGCTGAGAAGTAGGTAGGTATTGCTCACACATTACTCAATGGAAGATTTGCATCTTGAGCCCAGCAGCCCAACACACGCCACGTCTCGTCAGGAGGAAAGTAGGTACAGATGACCTGTACAGAAAACTCAAACTGTGGGTATGTGATCTTCGAATCCCACTTCTGATATTAGGAAATACCAGAAATGGATTAAAAGACGATTTACAAACACAAATAGCTCATAATCTTCCAAAGCAATAAAATCAAGAACAGGAAAATATGCATGCGAACACGACATCAATGTCAGTCAGTCTCCTTTTTCTTCTTTTATTTCAAACGTCTGTGCCCGCGTCAATCCACTCCAATCGAAGAGGTTGGTCTTCTCAAGGAGTCTGCCCACAATATATTATTTATTTGTTTTCCTCATCATAATCTACTCTACACTAATTTGAGCTTAAGTTTCGTAATATTTATAGTATATGAGTACCTATGCTTGCGTTTGACCACCATCTCACCTGATGGTAAGTGACGATGTGGTCGACGATGTAGCACGCTTATTTAGAATAATCCTATTCACTCTTGTCTTTTAAGTAAAGCAAGATAAAGTAGGTGAATTATGGGAAACTTCCGAGAAAAGTGGAAACATTTGGGGGAGGCCTTTGCCCAACATTGGGACAATTCATAAATAAAAGTCATAAAAAATATCGTTTTTTATGAACTTTTTTGAATAAACTTTATCAAGTTTAAATCATTTGACACTGAATGAAAGTGCCGGCCGCTGCCGCCGTAGTGTGGACCGGGCCTAACGCTGAGGTGTGGTGGCAGGCGCGGCGTCGGTGGTGAAGGCGCTGAGCGAGTACCTGGACGCGCTGCTGGGGCAGGCCATCTCGTCGCGTCTGGCCGCCGCCATGCCGCTGGACTCGCCGCACCTGGCGCGATACCCCGACCTGTTCGCCTTCGCTGTCATCATGATATTCTCCGGTGAGTGAAACTACAGATAATTAATAAATATTTTGGACATTTCACACAACGCCATCTAGCCCCAAACTAAGCAGAGCTTGTACTATGGAAACCAGATGGCTGATACAATACTTAAATACTTGTTTTTTGTAAATACATAGAATAAAATGAAATGAAATATTGTTTATTTGCTAGAACATAATACGTGTCTTAAATAGATTGAATCCATTTTATGTCTTGCCGTAATAGGCATGCAAATATTAAGTCTTATTAACTAAGTAAGTTAATTAATAATTAATAAGATTTATGTGCTAGTGTATTGTGCTGTTTAATATTATTATAGTTAAGTAATAGGTATCGTTAACATTTAAATACCATTTGATAGTATTATATTCATTCACTGTAACTCGCACACCTTAAATGGTAGAACATAAGGCACTAATAATATTCTTTAACAACATACTATGTATACTATGTTCTGGCGAATAAAAATCTTGAATCTTGAATCTTGAAACTAAGTAAGTAGGTACATACATACTAAAACAAAAAAATATAATCTACTATGAGTATATGTATATGAGTATGAATACATTAAAAACATCCAGACTTAGGACAAACACCGATGTTCATCACACAAATGTTGGTCCTGAAGCGGGAATCGAACCCGCGACACCGGGCGTGGCAGTCCAATACACTTGCCATTCGACCATCCGTGTCGTCAAAAATGGTGAGAGATATGTCAACATGTGGAGATGTTTCAGGATAATGCACGCCCATCGACGCGTACACGCGCGTACATATCTTTACACCAGCGTTTACGATCAGCTTGTTGGTAGTAAGTATCAGTAGTGACGCGAACGCGTAGAAAACTGGCGCTGTCAAAGTACTCTCACTTTTCACTACACTTTGACAAACTCAGGATGATAATTTTGACAGGTGACAATAGGGACACGCTGCGCTCTTATTTATAGACACTACTCAAGCGCACGTCAAGCTGGCATGAACAACACATTCACGTGTGTTGTTCATGCCAGCTTGACAACGCTCGGTACTACTCGGGCGAATGAACATGACACCTGGCTGACGCTCTCGCTCGGCACTTGCTGCGTCCCCCGCTGCCCCGCGAGGCGCCCTCCCTGTTTCTTCTTCCTCTAATTGCGAAGCCTTATCATTACCAAGTATTACAGGACCTCTTCTCTATCAAGATTATCCAATTCCACGCTGTACTTTGCACAAACGTCTTTCGAGCCAGGTGTCATGTTCATTCGACCGAGTAGTACGGTTGGTGCAACGGGCGTGCGCGCGCAAAAATAAAAAGAAAAACGCTTGTCTGAAACCGCTTTAAGACAATGAAAAACTTATAAAGACTGTCTCAATGTTGTGACCAGTGGCGCTCGCGGTTGGCGTGAAGGAATCGACGAAGTTTAACAACTTCTGCACCGGAGTCAACCTGTGTGTCGTGCTGTTCGTCATTATCTCCGGATGCTTCAAAGGTAAACAGAACATGTTCATACTGCCACTTAGTTGCTACGTCAGCGCGACCTTGGCACGTCGTGCAGCATAAGCCTTATCATCATCTCAGCCCTTCGAGAATCTAGCCAAAGGAGATGTTAATGCAAGGCGTACCCCCTGTTGGCCATATAACCTTCTTGGCCATTCACGTTAAATAAAACTATACGCTGTGTTTGATTAACTGTGTGCATATATTAAGATGGTGTGCGAGATTATTATAGTATGCGTTTACATGAATAAGATTTTGTCAGTCGCGTGTGCAATGCGTGTTAATCTCGTCCCCTGTAAAAAATGGCAGATAATTTTTTTTGCAGATTCTGACGTTTGACGTCTCCTTGTGCTAGATTCTCGAAGTCTCAGCCCGGTAGGACCTACTGCTGTGTATAAGCCTCCTTTCGCTTTAGTCAGCCTCCACGATCTTGTGCATCTCTGATCCAGTATATGGTATTTAATTAGATAGTTTGATATTCAATTATTGAATATAAGTTTTACAAGGAGAAATGATTCAAATATTTATTCAATTAGTATGATCCGAAAACCACTAATTATAACACTAATTATTATTAATTAACAAAAAGAAAGGCCTTTCCCTGCAACCCCAGGCTGCATATAGGATCTTTGACCAAATTAAACTGATATAATTGCCATTATTTTTAGGCAACCGTCGTGAGTATTTTTAACAAAACTTTTGTTGTGACTGTCGGTTTAGATTTTCTATAAATTTTGCTAATTCTAATTGAAGAGTGGAAATAAAAAGTTCTGCACTAACTCCCGTTGTAGGCTGTATTGTGAATATATTTTCGAGTTTCGGTATCGTTATAAGATTAATTTCTCGGGTGTTCCATATACACTACCAATTTTTAATTACCAAAAAATGGCAATGCAGACGGGGTATAACGTTGTATCTGTGCAGTCAGAATTTTGGATTTCTAAAAATTACAGAGTGACAGCGAGGCGAGTGCGGCGCCCGAGCCGAGCTTTTGCGAGTTGGCTCGAGCTACGATAAATAAAACTTAAAATAGTATCAACGATGGGTACCGTATGACGCAAATCCATAGAAAAACTACTAACGGTAACATTTATCCAATATTGATTAAATTTATTTTGACAAAAAAATCGACTTAATTTTTTTCAATTGTCATATCTGTGTTCAGTAACGGAACTGATTATGTGTATTTTTTTTCTGGTGATTAACAATTTACGGTGTATATGCATTAAAGCCAGTAATCTAGCATAAAATATGGTTTAGCGGACACCAAGAACTGGCGCATACCGGCGTCCGAGGTGCCCAAGTCCGGCAGCAAGGACTTCGGCAGCGGCGGGTTCGCGCCCTACGGCCTCGCCGGCATCATCAAGGGCGCCGCCGTGTGCTTCTACGGCTTCATCGGTGAGCACCTCGACATCAGTCTATTCTTATAATGTTGTTCTTTGTTCTAATATGTGTGGGTGGCAGGGTTCGACTGCGTAGCCACGGCGGGCGAGGAGGCCAAGCGGCCGCAGAAGTCGATCCCGTTCGCGGTGGTGGCCTCCCTATTGGTGGTGTTCCTGGCCTACTGCGGCGTGTCCTCCGTGCTCACGCTCATGGTGCCCTACTACGAGCAGGTCAGTAGTTGGCGGTGGTACACATTCATTCCAGGAACACCACCAGCAGGGAGCTGGTGGTGTTCCTGGAATGAATGAATGTAACTGAATTTTAAACCAGTTATCTTCAACCGATCATAATACAATTCTGCCTACACGTTTAGTTTAGATTGTAGTGCATGGTTAGCTAATTCACGTCATTCTAAATCCAATATGATGGACCACCCAAGGTGGCGGACTAGTTATTTTTTACGCATTCCTATAATATTATTATTATTATCAGCCTGAGCTGTCCCATTGTAGGGCATAGGCCTCCCCCCATTTTCGCCAACGGTCTCGATCTTGCGCTACTGTTCTCCATTCCCCGTCGAACGCATCCAGCTCGTAGTGCCATCGTCTGCGCGGTCTACCGCGCCGCCTGCGCGCTGTATGAGGGCGCCACTGAGTGGTTATTTTGGCCCACAGCTCGTCAGGCATGCGGCAGATATGCCAGCCCAGTCTGACTTAAGTCTAGCGACTTTTTCGCCTACGTCGGTGATTTGAGTTTTGGAGCTCAGTATGGTGTTACGGATGCGGTCTGTGAGTTTTACTCCAAGAATACTGCGCTCCATTGTCCTTTGGCAAACCTTGAGTTCGGATTTCTGGATGTTTGTCAAAGACCAAGTTTGGGAGCCATATGTCAGAACGGGAAGGATGCTCATATCCATAAGTTTGCGCTTCAGTTTCATGGGAAGGTATAATATAAGTATCAAAAATAAAGGATTCGCTTGCGGGTTTTTTTTATAATCTTTGAGCTTGTTACATAATGCGTTTTGGTTTATCAGGATGAGAAGGCGCCGTTCCCGCACGTGTACTCGCAGCTGGGATGGGAGTGGGCCAAGTACGCCGTCAGTGTGGGCGCCATCTGCGCGCTCTGCTCCAGGTGAGCACATCCATAGCATCATAGCTGCTGGCTGCGCTCCACTTCTCCACCACCTCTACTCAACAATTATTTACCCAAGCATATCATCTTAACGAACATAAACAATGTGCCGCTAAAGAACTTTTTAAATTTATTAAAGTTTCATCTGTCCCCCTTTTACCAACGGGGAAACAGATAGAACTTTTTTGTCTCTGTCACTCTCGGGCAGGTCACCAATTAGTTTCGCTCGGGGTCCGTTTTAAGAAATGAAATGACCAACGCGGTCCGCACAACATTTAAAAAATATTCATTCAACAAATGTTATTACGGAAATAACAAAGGTATTTTTTACATATCAATGAGAAAAAAAGTGGTAAATGGTTTTTTTTCGAGTAAAATTCAAGTAAGAAGTTACAAAGCAAATTATTGTAGTTCTGGATATTTATTACCACACACAAATTTTATCCAGAACTCACTGGAAACTTCCGCATGTTTGCGTTTTAAAACTGGAAATCGATTATTTCCATCTGCAGAGTAGCTTTATCACTCCCGAAAACAATTACAGCTTCGTTGCTTCATTCACCATCAGGATGCAAAGAGTAAAAGCTTTCGCAATCCGCCAACCTTTCTCGCTTGTTAGCTCCTTACTTCGCCCGGCCGTTTTTCGAAATGATCTCACCAAAGATAATACGGGGGATACATTTTTATTAAATTACGTACTCAGTAGTGCAAGTTGCTGTGTTCTCGAGGTCCGCACAAAAAGGGTCGGCGGTCTGGATGCGGACCGCGGTCCGCCATTTAGTGACCCCTGCTCTAGGGGACAGAGCAGGGTGACAGATGGGAATAATACAACTCTAAATTTCAAGAATGCGCAAGTTCAAACTCCATGGAGCTCAACTTTTTGAACTAATATTTGTATTTTTGCCCAGCCTCTTAGGTGCCGTGTTCCCGCTGCCGCGAATCATCTACGCGATGGCGCAGGACGGGCTGCTGTTCAAGTTCATGGGCACCGTGAGCGAGCGCTTCCAGACGCCCATGGTGGGCACCATCATCGCTGGACTCTTCACTGGTGAGTGACGTCACACTCACCATGGTCCAAATACTATACAACAGTGTTAGCGATGGGAGCCTTTGTGATCTCTCCTTCTCAGTCGTAAGGCTCAATACTCCGTACTCCTTTCACTCGAAATGAAATGTCTGAACACAAAATTAAACACGTGTTCTGAATGAATTAATTTATGAACCGTTCATTTTTCGTTCATTCGGAGTGAAGATAACGTTCACTCGGATTTGGCAGCTAAACTAATTCCAAGACGCACAATTTCACTAATTCGAAGATGCACGACTTTACTAATTCCAAGATGCAAGACTTACTTACGTTGAAATGAAATGAAATGAAATTGTTTATTGCATGAAGTATGGTATACAGTTCTTAAATTATAATATTTGGTTTCACATACTCCACCGTGTGACGGCGTGCAAAATTTATCATGCATTATATATATATCTAATTTAACAATCTGAAATTATCGACTACTTAATTATATCAAAAAAAAATAACAGATAATAATAAAGAAAGAAAATAACAGTTGAACGTTCTTTTTTATGATCTTCTAGCTCAGCCGTGTCAACATGGAATGAAAGCAAAATGAAGCATTCACTGGATCACTCCATTTACTTCATTCGACTCGAGAAAATATTTTGAGTTTAGCGTCTGATAGCACCTTAGCTGACCTTGGTTCCGTCGCAGGCACGCTGGCGATGATCTTCGAGCTGGAGCAGCTGATCCATATGATGTCCATCGGCACCTTGCTCGCCTACTCCATGGTCGCGTCCTGCGTGCTGCTGCTCAGGTAGGTTTTACTTCACTCGGAATAGATTGAATGAATTAATTAATTATTTATTTGTCTCAAGTTTGAGCTCTCGTGACTCGTCATTATCATCAGCCCACATTAGTCAACTGCTGGACGTAGGCCTTTCCTATTTTGCGCCACTGAGCCCAGTCTTTTTTGATTGTTAATTTTATTAACAAACTTATCAGATTTCCATGTTTTATAAATTAAAACTACAGATACACATTATCTGTACGTGTATAACTCGGTCGAATGAACATGAAACCTGGCTCGAATGACGTTTGTGCAAAGTACAGCGTGGAATTGGATAATCTTGATAGAGAAGAGGTCCTGTAATCCTTGGTAATGATAATTAATGATAAGGTTTCGCAATTAGAGGAAGAAGAAACACAGAGGGCGCCGCGCGGGGCAGCGGGGGAAGCATCAAGTTTCGAGCGAGAGTGTCAGCCAGGTGCCATGTCTTGTCACCTGTCTGTTCTGTAGTTTTGTTTAAGGTTTATTAGTAGAGGGATAAGAGATAATATTAATGAGGTGTCATGCAAGGTTTTAAAGTTATTATTTGTAGGTACGAGAAAACGAAGAGCAAGACAGTAGAGCCGCTGAACCTGTCGCTGGTGGGCGTGGCGCGGCAGCTGCTGAACGCGGACCGCCACCAGACGCCCACGCGGCTCAGCGCCGCCATCGTGTCGCTCCTGGTCACGCTCTATGGTGAGTCACTGAGTAGCTAACTCACTCTGTTACATGAGTCATTGAGTTGCTGAGTCAATCGATTAGGTGAGTTACTGAGTTGTCTCACTCTGTTAGATGAGCCACTGAGTTGTTGAGTCAATCAGTTAGGTGAGTCACTGAGTTGTTGAGTCAATCTATTAGGTCAGTTACTTACTTGTTTCACTCTGTTAGAAGTGCCACTGAGTAGTTGATTCAATCAGTTAGATGAGTTACTGTGTCGTTGAATTACTCAGTTAAACGAGTCACTCAGTTGCTGAGTCACGCTGGTCACTGAGTTGTTGAATTAGTCAGGTGACGAAGTCGCACGCGGGTGAGCTATCCGCCAGCTTAGTAGGAGAGGCTGCTTGGCGGGCAGTAGACCCTACCATACAGATATACATCTCTCGACTAAACGTAATAACAACGTCGGAAGAGATTTCACGTTTCATGCGAGAGCAAGCCAAAGACCGCATCCAGGAACATATCCAAGTGTTCATTAAAAAGCTGGAATCTACTCGGACTACGAACTTTAATGTTGACTTGCACCAAACTTTCAAAGTCCCTAAGCAACAAATTTACTCGCTTGACAGTACTTAACAGTCAGAATCTGTACTGTTAAGAACTACCAAGCGAGTAAAGTAATTGCTTAGGGACTTTGACAGTTTGGTGCAAGTAGGCATAAGTCCTTCATGTTGGAGGTACCAGCTAAGCACAATGAGAAGTTCCTCGCACCTGACTTCTGGCTTTCTTGGGTCATGTTCCGTCGCTACAGGATGTCGTCAACGAAGAAAAAATCCTAACTATGTATTATTGCATGTTTATTGTTAAGTACCTATATATTTCTATGGCCCTATTGCTTTTCCGTAATATTAAGTTTCCTGAAATAAATCGTTATTATTATTATTATTATTATTTTTTATAAATAATGTTATTTTATGTCACTGTGGTGCAGGCGTGTGGTGCTTCCTGGCGATGTACATAGTGAACTCGCACGGCGCGGGCGTGCTGGCGGGGCGCGCGGGCGCGGGCGCGGCGCTGGCGGCCGCCGCCGCGCTCGTGCTGGCCACGCTCTACGCCATCTCGCGGCAGCCCGTCTCCGAGAAGAAGCTGGCTTTCTCTGTGAGTGTACACTACACAGTACACACTATACATACAGACGTATACCTTACTCGTCAAGACTAGATACGTTGGGGCGGTGCGTCTTGTGTCTGCTATAAGAGGAAACACAAAAGAGTGAAGATGCTTCGTTTGCCGCTGCAGCTATTTTTTTTTTCTTATATACAAATGAGCTTACAGCCTAGGCCAAAATCATTAAATTTTCATAATTATACACACATTTCATTGGTACTTAATAAATTAATTCAATAACATAAGAGGTAAAAACAGGATTTGACAGTTTAGTACGTTATGCCTACATATGATAAAAACGCAAGGCGCGCGAACACGCTGCTGTCGTCGGAACAGAGCTATACTTACACATAACTGCTTTGCGGCAGAATATCTAGCGCTGTGTTGGTATCTACCAGATCGGAATACTGCAGGGTCAGGTTCTGCAAAAGTTTAGTTAGAGTATGTGTACGCAGGTGCCGTTGGTGCCGTGGCTGCCCGGCCTCAGCATCCTCATGAACGTGTACCTCATGCTGAACCTCGACATCATGACGTGGCTGCGCTTCGCCGTCTGGATTGCTGCAGGTGAGTCTCCGCCCTCCGCCCGCCGAATGAGCACGTGGTGCTTTAGTGAGGACGTGGTGTCTGAGCGAGAATGCGGTGCCCGAGTGAGGTCATCGAGGTCGAGTCAGGACTTACTGCCCGAGTGAGGACGTAGTGGCCAAGTGAGGACGTAGTGGTCGAGTGAGGATGCGGTGCCCGAGTGAGGACATCGGAGTGGGGACCGGGTTGCCTGAAAGAGATCGCTCACAGCGATAAGGCCGCCCTTTGTACTACCTACCTTAAGGCCTTTGTATTATTGTTCTAATGTTTTACTCTGTTTTATTCTTTTTGGTGTACAATAAAGTGTTCATCTATCATCAAGGTCGAATCAGGACTTACTGCCCGAGTGAGGACGTACTGGCCGATTGAGGCTGGGTTGCATGAGTCAGGGCGAAATGGCCACGCGAGGACGCAGTGGCCGAGTGAGGACGTGATTTATGCGAATACGTATTTAAAGATTTTTAGAAATGTAAGAGATATACTTTTAGTATACGCAGGCCACGCGAACGGTTTTGCGTAAATACGTCTCTAGTATTATCTGAAATGTTATTCGATACGTCAAAGACAAAAACAAGCACTCGTTAGGTCAATTACATATATTTCAATCCATACTGTTATCCAATTGAAATGGAGCTGGTGATAGTAAGTAGTATCTACACCTTGTTGTACTCGTCCAACACCTGTATGACGGGCGCATTGACCTGCGCGTGCACGTCGCGCGCCCACATCAGGTCCAGATGGTTGTATCGTGGGTCTTGTACCTTCGTCCAGCGTCGAAGTCGCGGCAGCAACCCCGCCAGCGTCTCCACGTCCGCCAGCGTCGACACCCAGTCGTTCTTCCCGCTGAACAGATACGTGTCTATCTCCATCTTGCTGAGGTCGTACGACATCGGCGTGGACGAGTTGTACATCTGCATGTTCTTCGTCGGCCCGTAGTTGTACGGCCCGAAAATCCCGCTTATCGCTATCTGCGAGAAGTGAATCAAGTTCTTCTTCGACGTCCCCGCCGGGAAATAGTTTAGCAGGAAGATGAAGAACTCTGAATCGATCGCCTCCATGTCGGGGCCGATGAGCGGGCTCACGGCGCCCCCGTAGCACAGGTCGTAGCCGAACTCCAGCTGCGAGCACACCAGGTTGATGATCGCCTTCGAGATGGAGTAGAAGCCCGCTATCTCGTTGACGAACCACGGTATGAGCATGTTCAGCACCGGGCCTAAGTACGTGATGATCTGTAGCAGCCTGCCCGAGTTCTGCAAGTAGGCGACGGGCGCGAGGCCCACGAACACCTTGATCTTGGCGTTGTACTCAGGACGCAGCGCGCTCGTCACGAACGTGCAGGTGGTGCCCTGCGAGAAGCCGACGATGCTGAGGCTGGACTGACCGGTGATGCGCAGAACCAGGTCGATGACGGCGGGCACGTCGAACTTTCCTATCTCGTGCAGGCTGAAGTCCCAGAAGGCGGACTCGGTGTCGGGGTTGAGCGAACGGTGCGAGCGCGAGTACCGGTTGCCGCGAAAGTTCGTCAGCCACACATCATAGCCGGCGTGCGCCAGCATCAGCCCCAGCGACGCGTTGCCGCGGATCACCCACCCGTCTGAGGTGTCGAACACGCCGTGAATCAACATAACCGGCCGCCGCTCGTCCCCCTTCAGACGCCAGACCGTCAGGATGTACCCGTCTTCTGAGACGGCCTCGTAAGAAATTGCTTTGATTCCGTTCCTGGCAGCAAATTCCTGGATGCCTGGCGCGCCGCCGCCTGCGCCGCGTAGCGTGCCCGCGATGGCAGTGGCGGACAGCGACGCGCGCGCTGGCACCAGTAGCGCCGCCAGCAATCCGCACACGAACAACATTTCATCAGTGGCTCTGCACTTTCGTCTAGAGACTCTAAGAGGTGCGACAGCCTATCGAGTCACCAAGTCTCCGTTCTGTGCCTTATATTTTCAGAACCAAGTCAAAATGGCTACTAACAAATAAATATTGATTTTGGTTTTTGTGGTGTAAGTCACTGAATGGATTCTAACTTTAGCTGTAAGTGAGCTGAACAGTGTTTAGTATCATCTTATTGTAATTTGTATTATGTTGAATAAATAACTTTCGAAAACAAACAGTAGCTCTGCACTTACACTCTTCTGCCCACTGGGCTCGGTTCGACAACTTTATATACTTAAAATGGCTTATCAAAGACCATGGTTTCGATTGTGGAAATGATTGACCTAGATGATTTTAGAATACACCCGCATGGGGACATGTCAAGGTTGTACTGAGGCTACTAATCTCCCTAATAAAACTAATTAGTTAAGTACGACGCGCGCAAAATCCTCGTGTTTAAAAGAAAGATTAAAAAAAACATACCGTTTTAGCAACCGTTTTAGTGACCATAAACACCACTGAAAAGTCACAGAAAAGCAAAATACGCAATTTGTTTACTTCGATGACAATTTTTTTTTCAGTAATTTTTTTTATTCGAATTAAGAACATCCTCCATTTTTGAAGTCTGGTGATAAAGAAAATGTTTCCAAAGTTAACTGCAAGTACGTGGACATTGTGTTATTGTGTGTTGGTGTTTATTTTTATTTATTTATTTAAAGATACCTTAAACATTGATGAATTGATTGCGCAAACTATCCTATTATTTGATAGTGAGAAGTTTATCGAAAACGACTTCACAAGGTATTAAACCCTCCATTTCTATGTTAATTATTGGCGACCATCCTGCCAATAGAGTAGCCTCACGTTTGAAATCACGAGCTCCAAATACTCAACATGGTTGTTTTAATTATAAGGTTTATACATCTATTAACTTTTCTGAGGTTTTGTTCTTAAATTTGCTTGTATTACATGATTGAAAACTATAGATTACTACAACCATGGTGATTAAAGCATAATTGCTTCAATTTGAATTTAACGTCAAGCGAAAAAAAAACTTTTTCATAGGCGTTCTGGTATATGAACCCTGTGTTAAAATGGAACGCCTCTCCCGTTCTCCGTATCGAGAGTTAGTTGTATGTAAATGACAACTAAATCGTGATAATTTTGGATAAAAACAGTATAATATGTATACAGTAACCCAGACACAATAACTGGTCGTATTTTTTATAATAGATTACTATTCAGTAGGTACTTTGTAAGCAATAAAAAACGCCTCTATGGCGAAATAAGGCGTTATAATAATAGTCCATAAACGTGTAATTTGTGAACTTTGTGAATTGATAAACAATAAACAATAAAACAATAAACATTCACACACTCACACCCCTGCACTAGGATTCCCTGTGTCGCAGGTGGCATGGACACATACAACACATCACAACATCCAAGACCCGAGAACAAACATTTGTGTTCGTCACAAATATTTGCCCCGGCCGGGGATCGAACCCAGAACACCAAGATTCGTAGGCAGGGTCACTACGAACTAAGCCACGGTGTCGTCAAAATAAGGTACATCCTTTCTTCTCATCATGCACGCCATACATAAAAACCACACACAATCAGTCGCTAAATTTCTCCAAGACATGTAATACGTGCGGCCACACCAGCCGGTGCGCCGACCGGCCCATCACGAAATCTAAATGCATAAAGGATTCTTGCTTCATTACTTTCATCGCCACCACATTCGGCAGCCGTTTCCTCAGGAGCTCCACGTCCTTGAGCGTCGCGATCCCGTCGTTCTTGGCCATGAACATAGCCACTTTCATGGTCACTCGGTGCAGCGGGAAGGCGGGCGGGGTCGCACTCCCGTACCGCGCCACGTTCCCACTCGCGCCGTAGTCGTAGTCGGCGAAGCGACGGCTGTTTCCGATCTGCGCGAAATGGTGCAGGTTCTTCCTCGAAGTTCCGGCCGGAAAATGCCCCATCAGAATCGGCAAAAACTCTGGCTCGAATTGGTCTCTGTTGAATCCGGTCAGCGGGAAAATCCCCAGTAACGCGCAAATTTGGTAGCCGATTCGCATTGTGCACACGTTGGTCAGGAACTTCCTGATGGGGGAGTGGAATCCGACGAACTCCTCACTGTTGGTGCTCTGCAGGCCCTTGTTGATGTCGGGCGCCAGGTTGATAACCGTGGACAGGGCCAGCTCGGCGTTGTGCAGGTAGCAGATCGGAGCCAGGGCTACAAACAGAGATATCTTATCGTTGTACTCGGGCCTGTTCGCTCCGAGCACCAGGGTGGAGGTGGTCCCTTCGGAGTAGCCGATGACGCATATTTTGGCCAGCGTCCGCTCCCGTATGAAGTCTATGGTGGCGGGCAAGTCGATTGTGCCGAACTCGGTGACGCTAAAGTCCCAGTAGGCGACGTCAGCGTCCGGGTCGAGCGTCTGGTGCCTGCGCGAGTACCGGTTCCCCCTCACGTTGATGGCCCACACGTCGAACCCGCTCCGAGACAAGTTTATGCCCAGCGATATGTTGCCTCGAAGGAGGAAATCGTCGCTAGAGTCGATAGCCCCATGGACCAGTAAAACAGGCCTTTTCCTGTCTCCAATGATGTGGAAAAGCTTCAGAATGTATCCGTCTATTGTGATGATGTCGAACTCCTCGGTCCTCTGGCCGTACTTAGTGGCTAGTTCTGTGAAGTTCAGTCGGCCGTCTTCGGGCAGGCTCACTTCCGCCCACGCGCTACAGAGTAAGACGGCAATCAATTTGACGATCATTTTAACGTTTTGTTGGCGCGTGTCGAATACAATGACTGAAACGAGTATTATCGAGTCATAAGTCTTATATACTTCCAAGTCTATTTAGGGTTCCGAGTTCGACAGGGAACCCTTATAAAATCACTATGTCTTTTCGTCCATCCGTCCTTCCGTATATCACAAGAGTTTGAGATTTATTGCACTGAAATTTATACATGGTTTTATGCGCTAAAATAAGTAGTGAGACCCTTGAATTATTAAAGCTGATTCCTATACCTAAATTGATATAAATAGGTATCTACAATTATGAATATTTAGTTATTATTATCTAATGATTAAAGTTCATCCGTTGCTCAGGATCTTTAAAAAGGTCAAATAAATAGATATGATATTTCTAAAATCGTCTTCATAGTAATAACTAATTTTTTTAAAACATTTAAACCTACTAATACCATTTCGTCGGCCACGATATCACTGCGAATAAAACTGCCACAAAACTCGATCCATCTGAAAAAAAAACTGGTTCCTATTTAGTTGACTAACTTATGAACAGTTGTCATATTTCTATCAAGCTACATAAAAGCGAAATACCGCTGACTCATTGACTCATTAATCACGCTACCGCTGAAACTACAGAAGCTTTGAACTTGAAATTTGGTATGGATGTTTATTAGGTTAGTAGTTATCTAGGTCAGCTAAGAAACGGTTTTGGGAAATTCCACCCCAAAGAGGTGAAAAGGGGTGAAACAGTTTAATGTAACTTTTTTTGTTAATGGTTGTACAAGTCTGAAATAATGTTATTTGCGAGGTTCCTAAGCCAGAAATTAAGGTGGTTATTTCTAGAACCAGAAGATGACGTCTGGCGGGTGAAATTTCATGCAAAAACTTGTTGTGATTTTTACCAGGACTTGACATTGCAGTTCGATAGGAGATTACGGGACTAACCTAACGGGTCCGCACCAAAAATATAGTTTTGCTGGATCTGAATATGGAGACTAATGGAGGTTAACAGGACTTTCTTTCAATGAGTGAAGGTAATAGTGGCCTGAAACTGATGACGCACTCTGACGGGGGTTAGCAGCGGGGCTCTTATGCAAAAAGTAAAGTTAGTTATAGCCAAAACATGAAAGATTGCGGGGCTCGCATGCAAAATGTTATGGTAATTGTTGCTAGGATTTAGCTTTTGGCTTTTGGGCTCGCAACTCAAAATATTTTTTGTTTTCTGCTGGACCTTAAGAGTCTGAAAATATAATGGATATTTTCAGGGCTTGCTTCAGTAAAAGTGGTTGTTGTCAGGATCTAATGATGCAGCCTAACGGGGGCTGAAAGTGCTGTTTTTTTGTGTGTGCAAAACTGCAACGGCAACGGCAAGGGCCGTTCTACGGATGCGTTCGACCCAAATATCGATCTAAAGTTGTTGTTACTCAGTGCGTTGTTGTTTCAGACTAGTGCATTTTTGTCGCGTGTACGATACGGGCGGATTGGTACTCGCAAAACTCAAAAGCCTAAGGCACGTATACGCGCGTATACCTACCGGCGTTTACGGTCGGTTTTTTCTCTAGCGAGTGTCAGTAGCATGAAGCGTATTTCGCGGCTTTTTACGAGCTATATCACGCGTATAGTAAACGTCAAACATGTTGTCCTCTGGCGAACCACGTAACAAAGATCTGAACAAAACCACATATAACATGTGAAAATGGAGGAGCCACGGTCTGGGACCGGATTATGATGGAGAAGTCGTTTTCCCCGAAAAAAGACTGAGATCTACATATATGGCTTGCCAAGGCCTACTATAGACATTCGTAAATTTATTTATAAAAACGTATTACTTTATTTATAACGTAGACCTTGGCTAGCCATATATGTAGATCTTAGTCTTTTTTTGGGGAAAACGACTTTTCCATCATAATCCGGTCCCAGACCGTGGCTCCTCCATTTTCACATGTTATATGTGGTTTTGTTTAGATATCAATTCTTATTGTTAATAAATTTATTACTATTTGCCGGCAATTTGCATTTCCACTAGCTTGCGTTCATTTGGGCTCTTGTAAATAATTTTTATATTATTAATATTAAAATAAGCACATAAAACGATAAAAACAACCTTTCATCATGGAAATGGAAATATCCTGCAAAAATTTGCAAGGCAATTGCTCTCATAATTTGCAAGGCGCTAAATTTACCTCATAAAATCGAATAATTTGAAAAAAAAAATCAAATCTTATATATTTACTGTTTTCTGTTTTTTTCCTTTGTATACACACAATTATCTAGCTGGATGCCAAATTTGAACTTTCTGGGTCATCTGGAAGTGAGTTAGGTTTGTGCTACTCGCCAGTTCGCTGGGCCTGACCGTGGCTTGACACACTGTCGTGTGTCGAGATGCGCAGAACGCAATTCGCATCTTTGTCACGTGGTTCGCCAGAGAACAAGTTGTTTGACGCTTAGTATACGAATACATGCGCTGCAAAAAACAAAACTTGACCAGATCGGATTATCCGCTCATCTGAAACCGCAATAAGATTTTAAAGAATTTTAAAGGGCGACGACCCGTGATCCTAACCGCTTATAGAATAGAATAGAATAATTTTCATTTTCAGATAACACAGTACAAGTACAGATCCATAATTGAGTTAATATATTTTATGATTAAATCTTAAATCTATGTTAGTTTACATTATTATGGTGGAGTTACTTAATAAGTACAGAAATGCAGTGTCTGTATAGCGGACCATCAAACTTGTCCGCTATCATGCATATAATGCTTATGTTATTTCCATGGTAACATTGGTAAACTAATCGCAAAGATAAAAATTTGATATACGCACACCTCTTTTACACATCCTGATTTGACCTTTGATTTGAATGAAAACTCTTAGCCTTAAAAAATCGTAATTATTATCGGCTTATATTAGTCCCAAAAACATGGATGACACTTTAGTAGGAACTCAAGACAGCGGCGTCACAGTTCCTACTTATATTGCATGTCAATCATTCCTATCAGAATTATTTTCAAGTAATTAGTATACAAGGCGAAGGCTTACTCGGTGTGAAAAATATTTATTTAAAAATCCATAAAAATTATGCTAGTTTTCGTATTTTAAATAGTTATTATACCTACTCTACTATCAAAATTATAACTTTTCGTAATATTCTATGAATTTCACAAAGTAAATGAGCAAAATATACAGAATTTGAAATTATAGACCCCTTGTGTAAATCGGATCGCCGACACTTGTCAGCTTGTCACAGCAGTCTAGCCAGGGTTATAGCCGCCAGCTGGAACATCGCAACGAGTTCCGTAAGATGTAAGATCTATATCAGTGCCAAAAAAAAAACAATAGTTGGCTTGATACGTTAATTACTTTTAGTCATTATACTCGAGTTTTGTTAATTATTTATTTAAAATGCGTATTAACTTTATTTAAAATGCAATATCAATAAAGCCTTATGAAGAAGTGAATGGATCCTTTTCTGGATCGAAGCTGGGTTGGCCACGTTTTTCTGCGTCACTTAATACAGAATAAACTACTTGAATTGCTTTTCTGACTCCATCTATCCCATCCCATTCGTCTGTCATGACAAATAAGTCGAAATTAATAAATCTCTTAAATAAAATAAACCATGGTAAACGTTGCTCGAAGGTCTGTCAATAAAGTAACCATCATTTACGGGGACCACTTTTGAATGCCAGGTGGCGCAGTTCAGCATCAAAAGTTGAAGACACACCATATAAAACATTTAAATAAATTAAACAATATGCATGGTGAATTTTTCAACTGGGTAGCCAAATCGTAAAGTATGTGGAATATCAAAAAACGCCCGAAGGACTCTCGGGGCCGATTTCGATAAAAACTGAAACTGCATACTCAGATATTATAATAAAAATCAATTACCCTAGCTGTGAATAAAAAATCACGCCCTGCATTAGGTCTCATTTTTAAGAAAACCTAGTCGAGTTGATAAAATCGAGTGTTACTTTTTCCTTAATTGAAAAAAAAAACGGTATTGTATTTATAAATAAAGGGAGCGTTACATTATAATACTAATGTATTTTTGAATTACCATTATTTCTATGTCAATGTACTCACTGTCAAAAAGTAAAAAATAGTTGTATTTCGTATAACTTACCTCACCTTTGAAGAAGTTTTAATTTCTATCGTGTGGTTTTTTAAAATTCGCAACGCTAAGAAAGTCGCTGGTGTAAACTAGTATTTTATGGAAGCAGTATAAAACTATTTTTCTAATAAGATTAAAAAATACGTACGCGCGCAAGTGTCCGGTTGGTCTTAAAGTTTTTTTTCAATCGGAATGAGAATTTCGTACAGTTTTTATTGCGGCTTAAAGTTCTTGCTTACGTATTTAATTAGTAGTCTTACGCATTCGTAGATAAATAACATGGTTTTAAGGTCAAAGAACCAGGCACTTCTGTTCAGAAGTCCATAACATAAACTGTATGTGATCTGTATCATTTTATTGTTTTTATGAATAACCATTACTTTATTTTTTTACGTCACTAAGGTATCCATTACCAATGCTGGCCTTCCCGAGATTGGCTGGAGGGAATTCCATTATTTGGTTTTTATTAGATTTTATTGTAAGAGTATCACCAAAAACATAGTGTTAGTTAATTGTTTTTATGTGAACAAGCGACGAGGCGAGCTCGGCGCTTTCCTGATCATCATTCTGCCTATGAATGAAATAATGCTGATGAAGATTACTACTTTCATTCATACATTTTTACTTTTATTTTTTTCTTGACTAATTAACATTGGACTAATGTTAGGGTTTTTGCATTAGCAAAAATAATTATATAGACCTTCGTTTGACCAGAACCTCATGTGACCTAAATTGATAATGTGCGAGGACGAAAGTCGTTAGGTTACTAGCGTGTGATTTTCTAATTTACTTCTTTTCTTGGCTTAAAGGTTAAATAGGTAAGTTTTATTTTCAAATACTAACACCTAGTTCTAAGATTAGATAGTAAGTAGGTATTACTAACACTTGTGGACCTTGATGTCTGAATAAACAAATTATTATTAATATGATTTTTATTTTTATTTTATTTATTCAAAAGACCAACAGCAATTTACATAAAAACAGGTTAATCTAATGTAATATAGTAATTCAGCCAATTATAGGTCTTTCTAAGTAGTTTTAAAAGTAATTCCTACAAAATAAAGAAGTAAGATTAAATCTACATATTGTGATCTACAATACCGTGTGCATAACACCGTTCAATGACATTGTTGTAGATACAAAAGTGTTTAGATTAAATAACTAACAATCTTTTTTAATTACCTTTTAAGAAGTACCTATATCTAAATTAATATTGAAATAATCTGCAATTGTGTTTGGTAGTGTTGTGTATTATGTACCTATCTCTATGTTATGTAAATATGTGTGTATTTATGTTTATGGTATGTTGTTATTTTTGTATGCATGAATTTACGTGTATATATTATGTATTTTTTTTCATTTATGAGTATGTATGCATATTTAAGAATAGCGTGCGACAGAAAAATATTCTCTCTTTCAGCCCTACGACATAGTCTTGGGATCAATACTAAGTACGTATGTAGGTAAGGTTGATACCTACTCAATAGATTACTGAAAGAGAGAATATGTTATGTAGGTAATTGTGTATTTGTATGTATGTATGTGTTATTCCTACTAGTTGAAGTTCATTGAGGTTCTACTGTTCATGTTTTGTTTAATAAATCAATGATACGTGTCCTAAATATATGTTTGCTTGTATTAAAGATGTCCACACTCGAGAAAAACTTATTGTAATTTAAGCAAATACGATTCAGTAGTGCGTTATTGGCATAATTAGTGGAATTAGTGGGCACATGAAAAAGTTTGGTATGACGCGTTCTCTTTCCAGGCACATTAAGAGGTATCGTGGAGAGTAGATATGAACAATCAAGATTATTATTCACTATGTTATATAGTATCATATTATCAAGCAGGGTCCGTCTATTCTCTAAAGTCATTAAGTGGTGATGCTTGCATCCATCTTCATAATTGCAAAATATTCGTTCTCAGTAATTAAGATGCTTTATAAATTTATGTTGAATTCTCTCAATTCTTTCTTTATAAATGATATAGTTAGGTGACCAAATGCAGCTTGCGTATTCCAATATACTACGAACGTAAGCAATATAAACGGTTTTAATACAACTAATATCTGAAAAGGGTTTGCACGTACGGATCACAAAGCCAAGGTTTTTGTAAGCCTTATTTGTGACGTGGTCTACATGCTCAGCCATCGTAAGTTTACTATCTAAGATATCCTAGATATCGATCCTAGATCCCGAACATTGTTGACTTTTTCAATTGGAATGTTGTTTAATGTGTAGGTAAATTTATTGGATTTTGCTTACGGCTAAATGTGATTTGCTGACATTTAGGAACGTTTACTGTTATTTTATTTTTATCGTAGTAATCGTAGAGAATTGTTAGTGTATTTTGAAGAGCAATGCAATCCTGTTGATTCGAAATTTTAAGGTAAATCTTTTTATCGTCAGCATTTATTAGGTGATTACTTGTAAAGAAGCATTTACTGATGTCATATATGTACGCATTATAAAATAAAGGACCCAAATGAGATCCTTGTGGGATTCCCGAGGGAATATTAACAAAGTCAGATCTAAATCCTCCAACCACTACAGCCTGAGAGCGGTTAGATAGATACGACTTAACCCAATGTAAGAGATCGCCATGAATACCTAGTTTGTCCAATTTAGTGAGTAGGATGGTGTGGTCTACACGGTCGAAGGCTTTTTCGAAGTCCGTGTAGACCACATCAATTTGCCCCCCATCTTCCATATTTTTAAGAACGTACTGCGTGAACTCAGCCAGATTGGTTACAGTTGATCTCCACTCACAATGGTGGCGTATATTTGATCATAAACATTTTTTTCAAAAAATTTACTAAAAGTATTTAATAAAGAGATTGGTCTGTAGTTTTCAATTTTAGATTTTGATGATTTTTTATGAATTGGTATGACATTTGCCTCCTTCCATTTAGAAGGGAATACCCCTTCTGCTAACGATCTTAGGTAAAGTATTTTTAATGGTTCAACAAGAGCTTCGGCACAATTGTGAATGAAGTTATGCGGAATATTATCGGTTCCAGCGGATTTATTAATGTCCGTTGATTTTAATAAATTAAGTAGGTTCGTATCTGAGATGGTAATATTGCTGATGGCGTAAGCTTCACTACAGGTAAGTTTAACTCTGATAGGTCGTAGCTAGTAGAAGGTTTGACAAATACACTTTCAAAAAATGTATTAAAACCATTACATTATGTCTGGTCCATTATCGTAAGTAGTGGATTTAAGGGTTAATGACTTAGGATAATTTGACTTTCCTCTCATTAATTTTACATAACTCCACATTTTTTTAGGACAAATTTTGATGTCGTTTTGTATGTTAGTTAAAAAAGTATTATAAAGTTCAGCCTCTAATTTTTTAGCCCTGGCTCGAAGCAAAGAAAATTCATGGTAGTCAGCTTGATTATTGAAAACCTTCCATTTGGAAAAAAAACTTTCCAAATGAGCTTTCATTTTATCTCGCATAATGTTGTGAAGCGCTTTATTGTACCAAAGAGGATAGTGATTATCTTTTTTAGATTTACGTTTAGGTATAAATAAATTGATGCATGTGTATAATTCATTATTAAAACATGATCTACCATGAAGCAATAACGTGCAATGCTGGGCTTACCCCAGACTTTGTGTTGTTTCAAGTTTTCAACTCATGACTACCCCTATTAAATGTGATGATGCAGAGCTCATGAGACTTCGGAGCGGAACCGCGCGGAGTACGAGGAGGAGTACGGCATGCAGAAGCTGGACAACATGTAGGCCGAACAGCAGATGGACGCGCTCAAAAAGTTTACAGAGGATTTCAAAGTTGCAGAGAAGGGCCGTATCTGGGCGGACATGAACCCAGCCCAGCGCGAGAGTGAGGCTCATGCCGCGGAGCAGGCGGCGCGCCTCATATGCGTGCTGCTGCACACTGAGCTGGACGTAAAGAACGAGAAGATGCGTGTCCTGGAGAGTATCAGCACGAAGCTGGAGTTGGCCGACGCGGCGCGCGAGGCGCGGGGGCAGGCCATCCTGGACAAGGCCATCAGCGAGAAGAACGCAACAAGAGGCAGCAGGAGGAATCAGTGGAGCATTACAGGAGAGCCGCGCCGACGGGCTGTCTGTTGTGCTCCACTGATTCTCTGATGATCTGACGTGCAGTTGGAGTTAACTCTGCCTGCCATCAGCGTGGTGCCGTTGAGATCTCAACAAATAAAACAACCACTTTAAAAATAACTTTTAATAATTCGTTTACATGTCTGTTATATTATGTATGTTATATAGAGCGTTTTATGACACTGCGCCGGTGCGGTGGCGTAATGTCTATTATAAACTGTGACTAGATGGTCGAATTCTTTGTGAATATCTTCATATTAATCCACGTCATTGCAAGAAAATTAGTACAATATAAGAATTAATTTAATTGATTTGGTAAGATTTATCGATAACTAAATAAATATTTATTTGACAGACTATATTAGGATACTCAAAAAGGTCTAAATATTTAGGATTTTTTTACACAACGCCATCTAGCCCTAAACTAAGCACAGCTTGTACTATGGGAACCAGATGATTGATAGAATAGTAAATTTAAAAAAAAAAAACAGAGCACACTCATCGACACAGGGCAAATGTTTGTCCTAGAGCGGGAATCGAACCCACGACACCGTCGCGGCAGTCCAATACACTTACCACTCGACCATCCGCCAATTCAGTTTATACACGGTAAATTTTTAATCACCAGAAAAAAAATACGCATAGTCAGTTGCCGTTACTGAACACTGATATGGCAAAAAACTTGTCGAAATTTTTGTCAAAATAAATTTGATTTAAATTGGATGTATGTTACCGTTAGTCGTTTTCCTATGGATACGCGTCAAGCGGTACCCTTTATTGATACTAATTTAAGTTTTATTCATCGTTTGCTACCAGCTCGCAAAACCTCGGCTCGGGCGCCTCACTTGCTCCGCTGTCACTCTGCCATTTTGTAGAAATCCAAAGTTCTGACTGCACAAATACAACGTATTACCCCGTCTGCATTTCCCATTTATTTATTTTTTGTAATTAATAATTGGTGGTGTATTGCCGCATACCGTCATTTTATATTGTTTGTTTGTCGTCCAGGCTTACTAATCTACGTGACGTACGGCGCGTGGCACAGCGCGGAGCGGCGCCGCGCGCCCGACCACTGCGACTCGCAGGCGATGCTGCTGCAGCACGCACCTCTCGCTCACACGCTCGGGTGACCCGCGCCGCCCGCGCGCGCGGATAGAGACGGCACCACGCTCGCCAGCCCCACCGGTACCGTCGTCTCTTTCATCTCTAGCATTTGATTAGGCAAAGTATACCGAGTAACATGTTATTTATCATGGTATAAAACTGATCACACATAACACTTGTTACTTTCAGAGACAGATTTTGTACGCTGTGATGTCATGATACTTGTCACCATTCATAATTTCATTCGTACCGTAAATAACAATAACAGTCAGTCAGTAGTGTGCTAACTGTGAGTTGAAGTGATTGCGTGAATTATTATAGCAAAATGTGACATAATCACATTAGGCCACTGATGGAAAATCACCTGTGACAAAATCATAAGTGATATCACTGTTACAAAATGAAATCATATCATCATGTGACAATGAAATTGAAGTAGCAATCATTTCCATGCCTACATTTGATTATCAACTCTTTCTCTCATGAAGGATAAGTTAGATGTAAGATTGAGATTGAGTAGAGTTCTCATGAGAGAAGTTAGTAGATATAGTAGTTACATTTCAATTTGCAATTTTTGGTTTGAGGCCTTTGCACGATCGGATGGTTGGTTTCCAACCACAACTTGATGTGGTACCTAAATGTTTTTAAAATGAGAAGAGGCTAGTAGTGGGGGCGCTCTAGAAACAATTACGTTTGCAATATTTACCCGACTACGGCGAAGCAAAAAGGTGGGTTATGATTTTTACCGGTATGTATGTGGGTATGTGAGTTATACCTACCTACATATGACCACGGGCCACGGCACATAACAATTTCAGATGAGAATATTTTCAGTAGTCTGGTTTCAGTTTCATTTCTAAATGGAGAACCTCTCTTTGCTTTCCAATCTTAGTCTACCTAGAGACGTTGCAAATATGTAATAAATATTTTGAGTTGTCGAATTCATGCTAATGCAATAAACGCACACGTGAGTTTTGCAATATGAAATTAAACTACTATACCTAAGTACTTAATTTTGTACTTAGTATTTGTAAGTAGAATAATGTAGTATAAATATAGCGTAGTTTTAGTAATAAGCTTGTACTTATGAGGCTTAGTCAACAACAGCCTTTACCATTTGAAAATATTATATGTTTGACCCGACAGATCAAGGCATTTCTTATGTCAAAAAAATATGGTATTTATTATGTATCGATTTATTTTTTTATTTTATTAATGTAATTTATTCAAAAGAAGGAGTTATGTGACATTTTTATGATTAGTTCCTAATAATCGTATAATTTGAATAATGACGGAAAAATAACGGATGATTTAATATATGGCATTTTTTTTGTGTCTACTACTCACAGAAATAAATAATTATGTGTCAGCCTTTAAAAATAAATTTTGAATTTTGAATAAAGTTCGATAAAATTTTACAAATAAATCAAGAATCTCTATGAATGGTTCCTACTCTAAGCGTTTTCATCTAGGATTAATGTTTAGGTCAGAAAAATGTAGTAATGTTTTTGATTAATGTTTAGTTAATATTGTTTTACAAAGCGCTAATCAAGCTTAACTGAGTGATCGCATATTTTGATAAAAAGTACATATTTTTTTATCACAATATTTATAAATTATAAAATAGAAATTGAATAATCTATAAATTCCTTGTTTTTTCGAACTAAACCTTAGGGTGCCAATAATAGATTGTTTTACCCTCTATAAAGTATACAACCAATCAATCAATCTTTATTTGTGTCATGTGTGTATGTGGTATTCACAAATAACATTAATAGTCAGAATGCGCTGATTAATTTTGAACACCAAGATAGACAGTCTCAAACCAAAATGGAGTCGTGAGACAGGACCAAAAAATTTCGCACACCTTGTCAATAAATATGAAATATCTCCATTTTCAAATAACTGAAAATAAGAAATATTTCTATTCTCAAATAACGTTTGTTTCTTTTTGCGATATAGTTTTATTAACAATGAAAAAGCCTAGTAGTTTTAACATATAATATTGATCTAGCCCTGTAACTTCTCTTTTTCGAAAATTTGTATCGAATCAAAATGTTAAAGATCTAGAAGTTAGCCAAAGTGGCTTCTTTTTCTTTGTCGCATTTTCAATTTACTACATTGTGATTATACTTTAATACTTCTGTGACTCAAAACTTATTTCATATTTTAAACATTAAATAATAATAATAAAAAAATAGTTAAATGTTTAAAAAATGTATTTGCGAATGAAATATTAGCCAGTATTATTAGGATTTGCTGTGAAACAGCATGATAGCTAATAATTGTATTTTTTTTTAATTTATGATAATTAATCCCTACTTGCACCAAACTCCCTTCAAGTCTCCTCCCGTCAAAGTCCCTTAGCAATTACTTTACACGTTTAAAACGAGTAAAGTAATTGCTTAGGAACTTTGAAAGTTTGGTGCAAGTCGGCATTAACCTTTTAAAACCAATGCTTAAATATAACATGCGCACGCTTAAAAACTGCCAAATAAATAATTGAAACTCAATTGTGTGTTATATTTTATAATTATCTAATAGAACATCCATAAAACTATCTACGACTTTACCGAAAATCACAGTTTGTTAATTCTTAAAACTAAATTGGTAATTATGTACTAAATAAACAAATTTTTAAACTCATCTTCCCATTAAAATATTTAAAATGGATTTAGTTCACTGGTACAAATAGCTATTTGATTGTAACGAGTATTTATCGCGCTCACCTCATATATTTTGTGTCCCGACACGTTTCGAGTGTATTGCAACAGCCGTGGTCACGCGCTGACTGGCGTATTGGAGCTACCGTCGCAGTTAAATGAGGGAACTACCCTCATTTTGGTCGTTAAAAATGTTCCGTCGGCACACCACTGACGACATCCGGACACTTAAGCGGTGTTTTAAAACCGTTCAAATGAGGTGAGCGCGATAAATACCCGTTTCAATCTAATAACTATGTGATAATCGCGAAAGGTTACGAAAATCACTGGTTTACAAGTTTGAGGATTCACTTTAGCAATGTACATTCACTTTCTCCTTATAATTATTTTTAATCTCATACAAAAAACTATCACACAGTAAAAATCACATAGTTACTTATTTGATTAATTTATCTATGCTTATAATATAATAATTAAATGGTCTTTTGATAGTCATCATAACATCTATTTCTATGATATAAACCAAATGTTCTATGATATTAATAAATATAAGTCATATATGTACATGATGAAATTATCTTATTACCGAATATGTAATCAGAAGTTTGATTTTAAATTCAGTTCAGTGGGCGTGACGTCAGAATCTGCGAACTGAAGCCCGATCACAAACTTTCGCGTTAACGTTATTTTCTTTCTTAAAGTTGCTGCCACATAGCTGTTAAAAAATGTTTAAAAACATTTTCTAACACTAAAACATTTACTTACAAATGTTAGGAATTGTTACATTATGTTAGGAATTGTTACATTATTGTAGAACGGAAGGAATTGTTATATTCACAACAAAACAGAATGTAACAATTCCTAATATTTGTAAGTAAATGTTTTAGTGTTAGAAAATGTTTGTAAACATTTTTTTACAGCAGTGTGGAAGTCAACAGTTTGTAAGATTCTTTTACGGATACGCTACGACAACGTTAACGCGAAAGTTCGTGATCGGTCTTCTGGAGACTGGATATTATTAGTATAACTCATTTTTTCGTCTATGTACCTATTTAAAAAATCAGGTTTCATGATTCCACATCCTCATTGATTCAATCTTCTTACAAGCTTACGTTTATTGAAAACGCTTTATTTATAGGTCGATTCTTACATCAACAGTTTTTAAATTTAAAATAAACGAAACTAAAATACATACCTTCTTAAAACAAAAAAAAAACCGTCTACACAACACAACAGAATACAATAAAATAAATGCGATTAAAAATGTATCTTTAGTTGCTCCCACATTGCTGTTAGAAAATGTTATCAAACGTCAGTAAACATTTTCTTATCCAACATTGATTTATTCCATCGGCTAATTATCAATCTACTATACTACTTTTTATTTTTTTATTTTAGTTGACAATCCGTCCCGAAAGCGATCTCACTCGCTAGCTTTAAAACTCGCCGTCTTGTAGCGTGTAAACTAGAACCATGTCATCGACGCTTAAGTGTTAGAAAACCGATTGAAAACAATTTCTGACAGCAGTGTGGAAGTCAAAAGTGGCACATCAATAACTAAGTACACTGAATACCCTGGGAATGTACGAAGCCAGTTCATACACTATTCGAGTTTATCACTTACCTCGATAAAAATCTATTCTCTCAAAGTCTTTTACCTTTCTTTTGTACAGACACAAATTCTAGACACGATGTCACTTACTTACGTCACCTTCGTAAGCTTCGGCACACGGTTTTAGACGAATTAGAAATGTACAGTACAGTCGGTTTAAGAAGTGTCCTGCCGTTCAGAGTAGCCAGATTGTCTGATAGACTCAAATTCTTGTGAATATTCGCAATCAGAAATTGAAAATCGGAACGACAGCGGAGTCGTGTAGCAAAAGTCGCCTAAGGCGTACCTGTTTATTGTCCTAAATTGTTATTTCTATGTAGCTAAGGCTCATTTCCCACTGGGATAGCAGCGGCTTGCAAAGCACTTTTAGTGTCAAATCGATTTGAACATTCTTTACCTTTTTAAAATAAGAACATTATTAAAGGACCGCTGACAATGCAATACTAATCAATATAATCATGTAGATATTTTTCAAATTGTTTAACGCTGAAAGTGCTCACGATAGATAGTTAATTACTGAATTAACAGCTGCTTTGACTACTAAAAAGTTGCCAAAAATTAATCTCGTATTTTGACTGCGAATATCTAAAAGCAAAACTACATTTTATGTTCACATGGCTACACGAATCACACGATATTTCCGGTGTTGACTGTACATCTGTAACGTCTAAACCTCCATTTCATCAAATCTAGATTCCCTGTATACAAAGACAGTATGATAACCCCAAGGCGCCGGGAGTCTTGTGGCTCAGCTAGAACTTGGTGGTAACGACTTGCCTCTTGTCCGGCGAGCTGCCGTTGGAGGCGGGCAGCGGCTTCTCGTTGAGCGAGCTGTGCCGGATGCCGTACAGGAAGTAGATCAGGTAGCCTGGGGACACACGAGCCATGACCTTGGGGCTTCAACAGGAATGTATAAATCAAGTCAAGTGCAGGAGCTGCTTTAAATTAGGAAGCGTCCGTCATAATCCATCTAAATGAGTAAAATGCAGACGTGTGGCTTGAAATTGTCAGATTTCGTCTAGATAAGATTTCGTCAGTTAGGATTTCGTCTAGGTAGATAGGATTTCGTCAGATAGGATATCGTCTAGATATAATTTCGTCAGATAGGATTTCGCTTAGATGACACAGTGCCAGATATTCTACCGCTTGTGTATGTCTTAATACTCTGTGCTACCGCTAAGCAGTAATGTGTACTGTGTGCTATTGGAATTACTGGGCTTTCGACTGACCATCAAATTGCCTCAAAGTGAACGACGCTATAACAGCGTTCGTGACGTCAATTTCGGTGTTGCACTGTTTTGGTCATGGGCAGGCTTGATCTCTAACCATTAGAAGAACGTATAAGTTTCGTCTCGTTCACATAAAAAACTGGGGGCTGTGTGTGCGTGTGCACCTGTCGTCGAGTGGGAGGCTCGACTTTCGATCCGAAGGTCGTGAGTTCGAACCCGGTGGTCATACACATGGTATTTTCTGTTCAAACAAAACTATGTGTGCATATAAAACACGTGCTTAACGGTGAAGGTAAACAGCTTAAAGAAACCGGCATGTCATGTGCTTAAAAGTTTGAAAACATGTGTCAAGTGCACGAAACGAGCCTTTTCGAGGCGCACTTGAAACCCTTTCACCACACTGGTTCGAAATAACTGTTCGGCTCGTTGCCGCGGGCTGCAGCGCGCGTCTCTCACCGATGATGAGCCAGATGATGAAGCGCACCCAGGTCTGGTAGTCCAGCTGTGCCATCAGGTACACGTTCATGCACACGCTCAGGTACGGCACCAACGGCACCAGCGGCACCTGCGAAACCATATAACTCCCATCAGAAAATAACCCTGACTGGATGATTTTATTGCTTCAGATTAAACCCTCGTTCATAACCGTAGTTGGTTTGTGCCTTTTCCTAAATTCAGGATTCTTGGCCCACAGTTTAGTACCTATGCTAAACTTCGATCGGGCGAGGCTTTTCCGTCTACTTTTCCTTCGGCTGAAATTGGAATCAATTAAGAACTTAGTAAAATTTTAAAAGGTTACAAAGATTGACCATCTAACTAAATTACAATAATCAAAGTTTTACAAAAACAAAGACAACCGACTTCAATTGGACTGTTTAAGTGACCGTAAACACCACTGAACAGTCACAGGGAAGTAAAATACGCAATTTCGTTTGCTTCGACGACATTTTTTTTCAGGTAACTTGGTAAGTCGGTTGAAAATAGACGTGCACTGAAACAGTGCACGTCTGCTGCCACCGCCGACTACTGGTGTACCTTGAAGGTGAGGTGCTCGGTGGAGTTCCTGGGCTGGCGGTACAGCACCACCAGCAGCAGCAGCAGCGCGGCGCCCAGCACGCCCGCCGCCACCGCCGACTGCTGCTGCGGCAGCACCAGGCACGTGGCCAGCGCCACCACAACTGGAACACAGCATTATACGCTAAATTAATTGTCGCTCACAGTTGTAAAAAAACAATTATAGTCGCCAAGCCAAGTCGGAGGCCTTCCAACAGCTGGAAATCAAAAGGCTTTATATATTTAGAGATTTTAAAGATAAGCTATAGAGCGGTGTGTGGTTCTGCAGCCCCAGCAGGTTGGTTTCATCATCATCATCAACCCGGAATCACCCACTGCTGGGTATAGGCCTCCCTCCTTTTGTGCCACCTCGCCTGGTCTTGGGTGTCTCTCATCCTGGGCCCTGTACAACCAAACTTACAAATTGTAAATTGTAATTGTAGTTTACAAGTTACAATTCTATAAGTTTCTGTTTAACCAACATTTTTTCTTTACAAGTGACAATTTACAAATTTGTAGGGAAAACTGCTTGGTTGAACGCATAATTGTAATTACAATTTTACAATTTTTGTAAATTGTAGCAAATATTCGACAGGTGGGCTCGCCTTGTGTCAGAAACTTAAATTTTTTTTACCTCAGTTTATTAAGTGAAAAAAAAAAAAAAAACTTTTATATTAAATAATGGTTCTAACAACTAGTAGTGGAAGTAGTGACAGTAGTTATGATAAATATATATAAATATATAGTTTTCAATGTGACAGATTTTACATGCAACAAAATATTTCAGTTCTGCAAAATGATACATTTACTTATAGGTAGGTATAATAAATAAAATATTTTATACAATTTTACGTATAAAATATTTTATTTTACAAAATATGGTCTCACTGAATGAACTGAAATAAACAATTTTGATTTTTATTTGATTTGAAATCAAAGATACAGAAAAACCTCAATTTAAAAATCCCAACAAAAAAACTTACATTTTATGTAAATTGTAACATACAATTACAAATTTGTAGTTACAATATTGTCATCGAAATCTACAGGCGTTTAGTGCACTTGTAAATGTTGGTTAAACAGCATGTGTAATTTACATATTTGTAATGTTTTTACTTGTAAAGTTTTTACATATTTGTAAGGTTGGTTAAACAGCACTTGTCATACAACTTTACAAATTTGTCATTTATTTACAAAATTGTCGAATTGTTATGTTGGTTGAACACGGCCCTGGTGTTTTCTACTGTTTTTACAATGTCATCGAGCTTTCGAACGTCCTGGTTTTCTCCGGTTTGAACTTGGCCACCACTCGGTTAGAGATGTGCTCCATCTGCCGTAACCACATCTGGCCAAGTGTCTATGTAAACATAACATAAACATAACATTCACACACTCACACCCCTGCACTAGGATTCCCTGTGTCGCAGGTGGCATGGACACATACAAGACATCCAAGCCCCGAGAACAAATATTTGTGTTCGTCACACAAATATTAGCCCCGGCCGTGGATCCCGGAACACCAAGCTTCGTAGGCAGGGTTACTACCAACTAAGACACGGTGTCGTCAAATGTGTTGGCACATTGCGCGAGGTGTACTCACAGGATATGAGGATGGTGCACTTGGCGATGGCTGCGGACAGCGTCGTGGGGTGCTTGAGGCCCAGCAGGTTGAAGGTCTGCGTGACGATGTCGCGCGGCGTCTGCGGCACCGGCTTACTGCCCGATAACTGGAGAGGATTCTCTTCCTCGTACCTGCACAGTGGAATGGCTGGCCGGTGAAAGGTGAAAGAGACCTATCACTACATATTTTTGTAGTTCTATCTGTCCCCCTATCAACAACGGTGGGACAGATATAACTTTTTTGTTAATTCATTTTTATTATATACCTATAGGATTTTTTAGTCTGTGCATAATTATGCAAATGGCTCAGCGACCGCCCCCGGTCGGTTGTGACGTTGGCTGGCAACAGAAAACCAGCGTTGGATAGACGGGGGGGGGGACCTATCTAACTAACATAAAGCCCGTCCCACCGTACGTATATTAATATGCCTTGCTATAATATAATATAATTATAATAAGCTACCACACACGGAGACGATGCTATAATATATATTTTGCCTTCATTTCATTGATAGTCAGATTTATATTAATATGCCATAATATAAATTACGATATAAGTTGGTGACGTCATAGAAATATATATTGTAGCTGCGTGTGCGGTGACTTGAATTTTTGTATAGAAAATATATCGTAATATGCCTTGCTATAATTTATATTAATATACACGGTCAATTTTCAATCACCAGAAAAAAAAATACGTATAGTCAGTTGCCGTTACTGAACACAAATACGGCAAAAAAACTAGAAAAAATTAAGTCATTTTTTTGTCGTCAATTTGATTAAAATTAGATAACTGTTACCGTTAGTTGTTTTCCTATAGATTTGCGTCAGGCGGTACCTTTTATTAATAATAATTTATGTTTTATTCATCGTTTGGCAAACCCGGGTACCTAGCTCGAGCCAGCTCGCAAAACCTCGGCTCGGGCGCCGCACTCGCTCCGCTGTCACTCAGCCATTTTGTAGAAATCCAAAATTCCGACTGCACAGATGCAACGTAGTACTCCGTCTGCATTGCCCATTTAATTTTATTTGGTTATTTTTTATATTGTTATTTTTATATTAAAAATTGGTGGTGTATATATTATAGCTACGTGTGTGACGGGTTAATGCTAAGATGAGTTCATTTATTGCCCGAAATTCTGTGACATGCTCTCGGAATAGAGTTAGCACGAACCTGAGCACGAGCACGCTGGTTGCCACGATGGTGTAGGCGAGCAGCGTGCCGATGGACATCATGTCGATCAGCTGGTTCAGGTTGAACAGCGCCGCCATCACCGCTGGAACCACACAATACACTTCACTACGGACACTCACTAACCAATCGGTTATAATAAAAGTTCAAATTAAATTCTTCATTATTATTTGCTTCTAGTAAAGTATTACAAGGTACAACTCGGGCGCATTAACATGACACCTGGCTAAATGACGTTTGTGCAAAGTACAGTGTGGAAATGGATAATCATGGTAGAGAAGAGGACGTGGGATACTTGGTGATGATAAGGCTTTGCAATAAGAGGAAGAAGAAACACGAAGGACGTCACGCGGGTCGCGGGGGAAGCTGCGAGTTCCGAGCCAGGTGTCATGTTAATTCGACCGAGTTATAAGCTCATCATGTTATTTATTATGGTATCACGAAGATACAATGTAGTTATTTCTATCCTGCTAAGCATATTTGTCTACAACTCTCTGGTTTTTTAAGTGGATCCACTTAAGGCAACCAGATACGAGAAGTGTACATGGATACTGACAAGAATAAAAGTGCTCACAATACAAATAGCAGATTATTATTTTAAAAAATTCAGAAGAGGCGGTTCTCAGGTTAGGTTTATTACCTCTGAACTTTGTTTTTTTTTTATTTATTAACCGATTTAAAAATTATTTTGATAGTTTTCACTTTTAATTTTGTCCTATAGAAATATCATCTAAATTGGTTTGTTGAGTTGTACCTACTTTGGCATGATGAGATCGAAACACCTGGAAAAAATATTACATCAAGGAAATGAAACCGCGTATTTTTGCTTTGCCTGTGAAGAGTATGTTTGAGGATATGACATTCCATCGCAAACATCGCAGAGTAGAAAGCTCCAAATAGTTATTTGGCCTTGCAACTCACCCCATGGAAATGCCTGCCTGTCAGTCGTGCAGTAGCTTCCATACCATCTGTCGAAGAAATGCCACTCACCTGCTAAAAGTCCGCTCAAGACGGTAGCCAGCAGCGGCGTCTTGGTCCTCTTGCAAATGGTGGCCAGCGGCCTGAACAGCACGCCGTCGCTGCCCATGGCGTACAGCACGCGTGGCAGCGGAAACATGGCGCCCAGCAAGCTGGTGCACAGCGCAAAGATGGCGCCGATGGTTACGATCCACTTGACGGCGGGCAGACCTGTCACCGCGAACACGTGCGGGAACGGCGCGTCCGCGTCCTGCAATACCAGACACTCGGTTTGGGACTTACATTGCATATATAGCAAGGAGGGAATGTTGCCTTATGGCGAATAGTACCACTGATTCACACTCTCGCTCGCAGAGAAAAAAAAATTGTGCAAGTTTTTGCACATGAAAACTTGTATGGATTGAATTGGATACTTTACTCCACGTTTTTAATGTTATTTTCTAGTGCCTGTAGGTCTTTTTTATTCGTAATTACAAGTAGGTAGGTACATAGTAATTTTTAAATCTTAAAAAATATAGGTACGCGCGAGCAAGAGGGCAAATCAGGGATACTACCTCAAGGCCGGGCTATGAGCGTTAACGAGATATTCAAAAGATATTTAATCAAACGCATAAAGCTCGGGGGGAATGCTGCCTTACTTACTGTCGGAAAAGAGTCAACGAGTTATTATTCAAAAAGATTGTTCAACGGATCCCGGTTGCCCATGCCAGCGGGTTACGTCGCCGGGTCGGTGGCTCAGGTGTGTGGAGGCCTTTACGGTACAGATTATAAAGAGTAATAGCAGCGCTAAGATGCTATGGGAAATTTGAACAAGAATGTTAATCTAAAAACCAATAGACCTTAAAATTACTATTACAAAAACTCTATCTGTTATCAAGGTCTGTCGCAAGGCTGAATGGAATAAGCAATGTCGTTCTAGTTTTCCTTTTAACGAAGGTCGAACGATGCAGGAAATAATGTCACGAAAACATATGTACTTACATACGAGTCTGTATAATTCATTCATTCATTCAGTATGTAGGTTGTAGGTAAGTACGAGTGGCTTGTGAAAGATTTTTTGTTTGTTATAATCGTGCTCCAAAACAAACACGGATGTTTGGCTTGCTTCAAAATGTCACGCGATAAATTCTTTTCGTTATGTTTTACAAACAAATCCAACTGTTCCTTGTACAAATGACATTTACTTAGGAACAAGATAAATTTTAAATAACATAGAAAAGTAAAAGCGACAAAGACCCGCAACAGAAAACAACTAGGTATGTGTGATAATTGCAAAAGTCTACGAAATTTAATGACATATCTAAATACGTAATTATCAAAGTGCAACCAAATGTTTGGTTGTGAAATTTATCGCCTTGCAACTTCACTAGTAATGTCTCTTCTGCCTAGATCACACGTACCAAGTACTTGTCTGAGACAGTTCTCTCGGCCGAGTACTGTGTACGTATAAACATAGCGCCGAGTGCTCGGCTGAGCGATTTATGTAAGCTTTCACTGCCTCGGTCGAGTAACATTTTACTGTCTCGGCCGAGTACTCGGTACGTGTGATCTAGGCATAAGGACCAATAAGGACAATAAATAATTGAAACTCACCTGTAGATAATACGGCAGCATCATAGTCAGCACCGTCGCGATCGTGAAGTACGAGACGAAGATAATCACTAGCGACATCACGATGGAGAGCGGGATATCCCTCTTGGGGTTCTTGGCTTCCTCTCCCGTGGTAGCCACGCAGTCGAACCCCACGAACCCGAAGAAGCACTTGGCGGCGCCAGCCATGACTCCCGCCACCCCCCACGGCATGAATCCCCCCGCGCCCGCCTTGTCTGCGTACTCCGCGGGGATGTCCTTCAGTTCTATGAACCAGTTGGCCGGGTCGCCTGGAACGTCGTAGAAATAAGGATAGATTTGTTTTTATTTAAAATAGGCAAGCTTTTGACCACAACCTCACCTGATGGTAAGTGATGGTATGGTCGAGGATGTAGCACGCTTGTCTAGTAAGAACTTATTCACTCTTGATTTGAAGACTCCGAGATTATAGTGTGTCGAAAAAACAGACGCCGGCAGCGAGTTCTACTCCCTGCATCATAAATGTCGATGCGAACCGCTTGGTTCGAGTTCGTGAGATGTCAATGAGACAGTAGGCGTAAGGGGGTTACCATTTCTAGATGTTACCCCCCGTTCGCCTGCTAGTTCGATAGAAAAAGGGAGAAAGGAAGAGAGCTTCGGATAAGCTAGGTTAACAACTGTGTTCTCTACTAAAATGGGAATCGTTAAATGTTGCTGCGGAGAGCATATTCCATTTCATCGGATGGAGTAATGTAACCCTATCTGAGCGGTGGTAGTCTACAGGGCTGTCACGTCAAGGGCATTTTCTCTCCATACTTCTATCTTTTTAAATAAATAAATACAAATACTATTCGACTGGCAAAGAGGACGTGGTGGCCGAGTGGATGAGGCTCTTGCCTTGCGATCTGATGGTCGCGGGTTCGAATCCCGGTAGCAGTCATGCGTAAATGGGTTTTTTCCGTCGAAAAAATCTATGCAACTATGCATTCCACGTTCTCGCAACGGTGAAGGAAAACATCGTGAGGAAACCGGCATGTCGTAGAACCTAAAAGTTCGAAAACATGTGTCGAGTGCATGAAAGGAGCCTCTTCGAGGCGCACTTCAAATCCTTTCACCACACTGGTTCGAAGGAACTAGTGACACGATAAGAAGAAGACTGGCAAATGCATGAAGGAATGTGTATGTGTCTCTCTCGTTCTTATTGTCTAGCATAACTATACAGCATACACGTGTCACGAATTATCAGGTATGAATATTCGCTCATTACTTTCATGTTAAATTAGTAGAATGGTCTAGATATACTAAGAACAGTCATTCTGCACGTGAGCAGCGTGTGTGAATGCCATGTTATCTGTGACGGCTGAGAAGCGAGCTATGCTTGGATAGCTAATGCCAAGTTTACGTTTAATTAGCACTCATCTCACCATTGTTGTCGATGAATGATCACGTCATTCTTGGTGATAGTTTCAGTGGGTACAATGTCGAAAACCTGTTATCTCCAACCCAATCCAAAGGCGAAAATCTCCAACTTTTTTTTAAAACTACATATTTGTGGTATTTGTTTGCTGGTGCGTCTCGAGTGTTTTGGATATCGTCTTATACGCAGTATCATACATTGTATCAACTTAGCAGAAGACTTTTTTGTTTGCATTCACGAGTATATCAGTTCAGTGAACAACTTACTTTTTTTTATTAGTGACAGCCGTCGTCATGAAAGTAGATGGATATCTTTATCTTTATACGAGTAGAGGAAGACCAAAGAAAATATGCATGGACTGTGTAAATGAGTATATGAACATAGCAGGTGTGAGTACAGAGAGAGAAAGTGACGGATGGAAGGAGAAGACATGTTGTGCCGACCCCACCTTAGTGTGGGATAAGGGCAGGGAGATGGTGATGACTAGTGACACCCATGAAAAAGTCAATCCCATGCCATTTCGCTTGGCAAACATGTGTTAGCCCCGAAATGGAATACATATTATTAGATACAATTGACGCCGATCTTTCTATTGTCGATAAACACCGGCCCTTTCAATAGATGAGGACTTACTCTTGATGGCGCCGGCGACCACGACGATGATGACGGTGATGAGGTTCAGGGCCGTGAACAGGTTGTTCAGCTTTGTGGACTCTTTGACGCCTGCGCTCAGCAGCACTGGAATAATACAACAAATAAACATTCACACGCTCATATCCCTGCACTAGGATTCCCTGTGTCGCAGGTGGCATGGACACATAACATCACAACATCCAACACCCGAGAACAAACATTTGTGGTCGTCACACAAATATTTGCCCCGGCCGGGGATCGAACAGGGCATAAAAAATGACATCAAAAACTGCAAAATTAAGTGCCACAACTATTTTTTATAAGGCATCAAAAAATCGATGGATTCTGGATGTGGGAGTACTGTCCCACAGCTGCACAAAGGTCTCATACTTTTCCAAGTGTTTCGGTCGCTTGCCACTTCCCAGTAGTAGAGTTAGTACCTATACTTGCTTATTTTGAGGCATAAATAAATATTTTGGACTTTCACACAACGCCATCTAGCCCCAAACTAAGCAGTACCTACTTGTACTATGGGGACCAGATTAGGTACTGATATAATACTTTAATACTTTTATTTTGTAAATACATACATGGAATACATAGAAAACACCCAGACTCAGGACAAACACCGATGTTCATCACACAAATGTTTCTCCTAAAGCGGGAATCGCACCCGCGACACCGGCGTGGCAGTCCAATGCACTTGCCTCTCGACCATCCGTGTCGTCAACTCGAAACTGTCTCAAAGAAGGAAGTGCGTGGCGGATTCTTGAGCAGGACAAATCATTGTGAGACGCTTGGCCACGCTTAGCCTAAGCGAAATAAAATTAGCATTGCTTTATAGACATGCTAATCTACATAGCTAAGTGAAATATCTCATTCGCCCACTTGTAAGTCCACTTCTATATCTAATCAAATTCAAATTCAAATTCAAATGTTTTTATTGCACCTTATACTTAAGCCTAGATACAGTTGAAAACTAATTACTAAGTGCTTAAAATATAAAGACCCTGCTAGGGTACAGCAATCTAGTTATTCATTAAATAATTATGAAAGACTCTTAATCTTACTAGGAACTTATTAAACTTATAGGTGCCTATATTTTGTTTAAATAGTACCTATTGTACTAATAATAATATTGAAAACATCAATTTGACTATAGAGCTTAGAGCTAATGAAAAAAAAAAAAACCTACTATAAATATATTTCTATATTATATAATTAAAATCTATTAAATATTCAACTTTTACACAAAAACATACTACAACATACTACAACAAACTTCAATCTTTTAACAATAAATGAAATTAAATTGTTATATATGTGTTTTATTTATTATGGTATAATGCCTACCTACCTGGTGTTTAATTAGAACCTACCTACTTAAGCCTTTCCAGTAAATGCACACACACATGTACACGCAACACTCACACACAATGCATGAGCACATCCCATGGAATATCAGAGTAAAACTGAGGCCAAACGAGTGTATGTTTTTGAATTGTGTGTCGCGTATTTTCGGTCACGTAATTTCATAGAAAAGTCCTGTTTGATTCCCACGGCGACGCAAAATGAGTTAGATTTTCTGCTGGGCAGAATTTACGCGACCGAAAATATGCGACACACAACTGAAAAAATTACGCTCGTTTGGCCTCAGCCTTACAATTGGCAAGGTTCATTAGGCACACTGATATACGTGCGAATACCGTAGCACGTGAATTATTCGGTATGTGTTATGTTCACACCAGTTTTTTCGTTCAATTGTTTTATACATTGTGAGACCTGTACCGGTGACATAATTTAAGATTCTCCACATCATTTCGATTCGCCAATTCATTCAATGTTTAAGACATTGACTTTACTACCATATGACCATGTCAGTCTTTGTAAATCCACTGCTGGACATAGGCCTTCCCCTATAAGGGTGCGTTTCCACTGAAGCGGATCTGGGCAGAGTAGAAAGGCCAATCACAATGCTCGATATCTCCACTTCGAGCACTGTGATTGGCTAATTGACGGTCTGCTCCTCTCCAATCCGCGACGAAACGCACCATAATACTCCATTTCGAGCTGTCTGGAGCCACCTACTGACTTCCCGCGACCGCAACAATGAGGTTGGTCGATCGCGTAGGGGGATATCTATATAAACCGCCCACTGCCACTTCAGCTCGCTGATATCTTCAAAAAACAAGCAAAACTCACCAGTCATAAGCAGGACGAGAGCAAACGCGAAGAAGTCTGGATAATCAGAGAGGAAGGAGATGTTGATTGGCGCCACCTGCTCCATGGCGCGCGCCATGCTGTTGTTGGCCAGGCTGTCCACATAGAGCGCCATGCCCTTGGCCATGCTGGCCGTGCCGATCACGTACTCCAGCACCAGGTTCCAGCCGATGGTGAAGGCCACGAACTCGCCCACGCTCACGTAGCTGTATACGTACGCCGAGCCCGCCTTGGGCACGCGCGCCGCGAACTCTGCGTAGCACAGTCCTGGGGAGAAATTGCGTATGTAGAATAGCCCTAAGATATTACCATCTGTATGTGCTTTATTGGTTTGGAGCCGTCTCGTATAATTAATTGATCATGATAGAGATGTCGTGCAATGCGTCGGTTTTTTTTATTCTGCGGCTAACAAAAAAATTAAACGCTGACGACTCGTACGCGGATCGTAGTATAATATAGGTGTTTATGAGGGTCATTTTTTGCGTTGATCACTAATGAATTAGCTACAGACCTTTGCAGTTTTTAGATTGCTTGTAGACTTACAAAGCATAGTATAGAAATCTTATGCCTACTTGCACCAAACTGTCTAATGCCGACTTACAGCAAACTATCAAAGCTCCTAAACAATTACTTAACTCGCTTGACAGTTACGAACGGGTTTTGAAGTTAAAGAACGGGCAAGCAAGAAAAGTAATTGCTTAGGAGCTTTGACAGTTTGGTGCAAGTAGACATAAGTCCCTAAACAATTACTTTACTCGCTTGGTAGTTCTTAACAGATTCTGACCGTTAATAACTGTCAAGCGAGTAAAGCTGTTGCTTAGGAACTTTGAAAGTTTGGTGCAAGTCGGCATTAGTATTTACCTTACTATAGGAATTACTGTGGAAGGAAAGACATAATAATATGTATGACTTTGAAATGTTTTTCCCCTATCAAAGCCATACAGTCGGAAACTCAGAATGTATTGACTCAATACTTCTCAAATAAATCAGAACATTCAGAAGCACAATTGGATAGGTTTATGGAGCATTGTTGGTTCTTGGATTAAGTGATCAGCGTTAGTGTCGTCAATGGCCGCTAGTTTATTGGCGTCGCGGCGATCGAGTACCTACGCACGTGCTGTCAATTAGACCACAAATAAGTATAGTTTATTGATTCTACTATTTCTATGCGCCACAAGCACGATTTGGGTGTCTTTGAAACTTTAATGATGCGATCTGTAGTAGATACAACACTTAATCCGTAGAAAGAACCTTCAGGGTGCCTTCTGCTCGCTCGGTACTCGATTTGGTGGAGGTATTCCTGTGCCCTCGATTTGATCGTATTTACCAAATAAACTAGTTTTAAAGAAGAGTAAAAAATTCGCTAAATTTGGTCGCTAAAAGTTCATTTTACGACGTGATATTATTATGAGCATACAAGCACCAAAAATGAATGAGTGATGTACAGATGAGTTAGAATGAATGTTGTGCCGATGGGTTTCCATCGAGTAACACCCAAACGAGTAACACTGTTACTCGATGCCGATCCAGTTGTGCCAAATAAGTTCCTACTTATGTGGACAGAGAGATGTGAGGAGTTGTGAGCATACCGGCGAAGGCAGAGGCAATGGCTGCGACTAGGAAGCTGAGTATGACGGCGGGCCCGGCCACGGTTTTGGCGACGGCGCCGGCCAGCACGTACACGCCCAGTCCCAGCGTGCTGCCCACGCCCAGCGCCGTCAGGTCAGTTAGCCCCAGGCAGCGCGCCAGCGGCGTGGCCGTGTCTCCCCCGTCAAGTCGCTTGCAGCGCCGCAGCGCCGAGATCAGCGTACCCACACCCATCTGTGGACCACACTCGCACCTTTAAATGAGCTCATACAGTTCTGTTTGGAGGGCACTGTAGCTGGTGAAATAGCTAGGCTAATATCACTAGCCGAATACTATGGATGCTGTTAAACGGTAGGAAATGCTGCTCTGAAATTGCTAACGCACCGTAACACTAAAATAGACAGTTTTCTTACGATCACTGGTCTTAAGATCACTTTTTGTCTTAGAAACAGAGGTTTTACCGACATAAGAGTTCTTCGGTCGATGGTATTGCCTATGTAAAATCTTATATTAAAAGAACTTAGATTTTTTTACACATGCGTGGTTTACCTATACTTATAGGTACGAGCGTGATTGGTTGTTGTCACCGAAGCACGTAAAATTATGTTGGATTTTGCCACCACAATCCACCACAATATAACGCTTTGTTTATTTCAATACAGAAACCTAACCCTCCGTAAACTGCTTCTGACCGAAGCAATCAATGAGATATGATCGAATCAGACAGTTCAATCGATCAAGTGTTTCAGGGTCTTCACTTCAAGCTTTTGCCAATTAGTGACAATGTATTAAATACAAGTTCTCGTATCTTATCAGTCCTATTTACGAGAATGTAGCGAGGACGAAACTCTGGATCTTAAACGATTTGGATCCTCTAGTTACCTTTTTGTTTTTCAACCACGTATAATTTGTTTGCAATACTTATTTTTCTTCTGGCCAATACGGTCATCTTCAAGTCTTGGCTTGTTACTATAAATGACAGGCCAGGCTGATTGGATCGTTTGAACTCATGACCTCTCGATCACAACCAGCAACACTTTTAACTTTGTTTTTGTCAATTTACCATAAATAACTCGCGTAAGTTCTTATTTTATTTCTGTAAGGTTTGTAAAACGATGGTTCTAATCCAGGGCCTTACATTGTGATAATAATAATAAGCAGAGCTTAGTGTGATTGACTTCATTAAGTACCTGTGATGATGAAGGTATGGGTGCGGTGCATACTGATTGAATAATCACGACGCGACGACCGTGACGGTTGCCAGGGTCGTCGTGACGACATCAATTGACGATTACTTTCCCTCGAATACCATGTTTACTTCTTTATTGGTAGTTTCGAATAAAAAAATATATTTCGCGTACCTACACACTTTGACACTTACGATTTTTGCAGGGTTCGAACCTGCGTCCTATTGTGCAACTTTCTAGCAGAGCAGCCTGAGTCTTCACCAAACCAAATCCTCACCAAATTTCCTAGTTATAGGTAATTTTAGTACCTATCTTAATGATTTATTTTCAATTTTGAATTATGTTCAATTCGTATTTTCTTTCAATTAAAAAAATATTGGTTGCAGTTTAACGTGACTACCAGCGTAACGGGACAATTAGCGTTACCGGACAATGACAGCGTTACCGGACGTCAACGTTTTCGTGCATGCAGCCGGCGCGGCGTTCATCGATTTATTAGACGTAGTCGTCACGTCAAAAACAAATCAGGCCTGACCTTCGTATCGACACGGATTGGAATGAGCCTTCCTTTCGATACGGGTCCTAAAACTATAATTTTGAGATACCTAGTTGTTTCCGTGCTGATCACAGTACCGAGGTATCTGATTTATGTAGTACCTGCTTAGCTGGTTTCTTCCTACTCTGAGCAGTGCACTGACTTGGTGTACGTACACCCTGTAGATGTCATGTCGTTAACTGCTAAATGTTGATTTATGAACATAAAGCGTCGATGACACACGGCTTTGGCGAGTTCAAAAACTATTAAGAGCTAGCGTGTGAGCGAGTTAGCTTTCAGGAAGGATTGTCAACAAGCCGATTGTAAAAAAGCCGATGACCCTGGGCGAATTTACAAGCTACACGCGAACTTGTTGGCTTGTAGCGTGTAAAAAACCGTGTGTCATCGAAGCTTTAGATAGAAAGACGTAGGTCTAATATAGGAGTGCGATACACAGGTACGTATATTCAATTGTATATTATCTACATCTGACCCTGTACCTGATCGGTATTATTAAAAAAACTTGAACTAAAAACTAAAGGCAACAAAACTTATACGTGAAAACGAGGCATTGAAATGTCACTTACCATTTATTAAAATAATAAGATGTCACAGAAAAATATAATCACAAAACAGATTTGTACACGAGATGGAAGTACAGACTCACGACGTGACTGGCTCTAAACAATGATACATGATTTAAACTGCCTATTCACCGCAATCACACTTGAGCCACTTATCTGCGATCCCTCTGCAAACAGTCTGCTTCGAGCATTGGGGTACGAAGGTAGGTACGGCTGGAGAAAAGTCTGATTTATATCACATCATACATCTATCACGCGTATGACTGAACTAGCTGACGCCGGCAACTTCGTTTGCCTTTCGATTTAAGGCTAATCCTCAAATCCAATTCCAAAAAATAATAATATTTTTCAAAAAATAAAAAATAAAAATCTAAATTAAAGAAACCTTTCACTTTTTTTGTTGCCGAAATCAAAAACATGGACGAAACGAATAGTGTGAAGAAATTACTATAATACGGCGTACTTTTTGAGTATTTGTCCGAAAAAAATTGTATGGAAATTTTCCTTCAGGATTCCCCTTAAGAAAATTATTTTCTTAGTACGGCGTCTACACTCCTTGACGAATGCGCTATCCAAATATCACGTCTCTACGTTCAGTAGTTGCCTATGCGTTGTCTGCCAGTCAGTCAGACTAGCCTCTCATATAAATCGATAATGATGATGATGTTTGTTATTCGATGACTGCAAAACCGGTTGCCAATACCTACTTGATTTAAAATAAACAGCAATAAAGGCTAATTTTATTTTAATTTTATTTTGACTTCGAAACTACTACGCCGGTTGGGCTAAAATCTGGTACGGGCACAGTTCATAAGACATAGCTTAAGCACTAACTTTTTGGTAAGAGCTAAGTTGCCAGAAACTAGGGGCTAATTTGTTTTTTTTTTCTAATAGATAGCTCCAAAACAACGCATAACCATTAATCCAAATTAGTTTAAATTATTTTTTTAATTTAAGGCTTAGTTTATTTATCTATGGATCTGAAATAAAATGTTTTTATTTATTTATTTTTAAGCCTCTAATCTTCTTACCGATCTACTCTAACTGCCTACGATTTAATAACCTATTCATAAAATAATATCGTACAGAATCAAAATATTCAGTAATTTCTAACGAGAAGGCCATGACAGTTAAAATTGCACAAAGTATCGTGGTCAATATACATTCAAATTAAATTGGCTGGTTTGACTACAATAGAACAAAATGAGCTGGATTCTATTATGTATATGAGGTGCTTAGGTACATTGATATGCCTCTAAAATGGTGATGGTAACATTACTTACATAGTAGCCGTTGCGCGCGAGTGGCAATAGTTCATTGCTAGATACCTACTGTGTAATCTTCATGCATTTTGCATCTGTTAAAATCCTCTAAACATTGAAACTCTCGAAACATGGATCCTAGTCGCTAATCATTGCTGATGTATCTGCAGTACAAAGTAGAGAAAGCGTGATTTTTCTGCCTCAAACTAGATGTTTTGCAAACATAATACTTTAGTGACTACGTAGTAGGTGCGAAACGTGCAGTAGTTATTAGGTTTTATTATAAAATAATGTATTTTACAAGATTTTCAATTGGGATTTTTAGGTCATCCCCATTTTCAAAGCCTTGGAAAATGCTCTAAAGATACCTACATTTATCTAGCATTCTTGTCTAAGGTTTCTACATAGGTTAGGTAGGTACTCACGTACAAAACATACCTATTACCTACTTACTACTTTTTATTGTAACATTATTATAACTCACTTATTTTTTGATATAGCTCTAATATTCTTCTACATACTTTACAGTTTCGTTAAAAAAGATAACTTAGTTTTATGTTCATTCTTTAATGATACTTACGACATCAATAACAATTGCAAGAATCATGTAAAAACACAGAAACAAGACAAGCCATTGTTTGTGAAGGCTTCGCAGGAATTAGCCAAATTGTTATCGTCATGATAAGGCATCGACCGAGACGCAGGTCGCTCCTACACGGTTACAAGAACGTCTCAATAGCATTGTGGAAGTGGAAATCACACTTTACATTTACATACATAATATATTTATGGCCGACTTTGAAGATTAGGTTTTTTTGAGTATAATATTTTTGTAATTTCTTTGAGTATTGGTCCTCTTCTCGTTTAAAGAAATAGTATAGCTCACCCATAGATGAATAACGGTGTTTCTATAGAACACCAAGATAGACTAGACAGTATGAAAGCAAAATTAATGCGGAATACAAGACCGAAAATTTTCAGACACCATGTCAATAAAAATGAAATATTTCTATTCTCAAATAATGTTTGTTTCTTTTTAAGATGTAGTTTTAGTAACAAAGAAAAAGCTAAGTATGTATTGAACAAATAATATTTATTTAGCCCTTTTATTTCTCTTTTTCGAAAATAAGCATCGGACCAAAATAAACTAGAAGTTAGCCAATGTGGCCTCCTTCCTTTTGACGCATTTTCAATGTACTACATTGTGATTTTATACTTCTGTGACCTCACCATAATTATCATCAATCAATCAATATTATACACTTGATTCTGACTGACTGACTGACCGACTGATAGACAACGTACTTCAAGACAAGCCACTGAACGTAGGGACTTGACACTTGGAGGATATGTTCGTCATGACCTGAGATCTCCCTACTGAGAAAGGAATTTTGAAAATACGAAGTTGCGGGCATTAGCTATTTTATATAAATGTTTAAGTTATTATTGTGATTTTTGGGTCAAAGCCATTATGCATCTTCGGAATGATCCTCAGATTCTGCAGATGGAGCTGTGTAGTAAAACTTGATATCCTTAGCACACTTTTTATTCAATTTATTCATTGGTTGGAGGAGGTATCCTCAACATGTTTAATATTGATTTTATGGTACCGTCTTTTTTACATTAAGTTGGTAAGATAAAGGTTTGTATTATTAAGTTCCATTTGTAGGAGAATCTAAATTAATTACTAACTTACATTGTTGCATTAATATCATTCAATTTTAGGATACCGATTTGAGAAAAAAATATTTGTAGTGAGTATTTAAAGGTATGCTATGCTATGGAGCCAATATTATGTTCAGAATGTTTAATAATAATGAATGTAATGGTACGAGTTTAGAATGTCGCGGTAGCTCGCCGGTATCTTGAATGGACGTGGCAAGTAGGTCTAGGCTAGTTGAGGAGACAGCAATTAACGGTATCTCCAAGCTTATAGAATAATAAAACGTGTTTGAAATATAAGTAGAAAGGATAAAGCAAATTTTAATATTTAATAATGCTCACATATTCATTTATCATAATTTACTGCGGAAATACGATGAAATTGTACAAACAATCATGGCCGGAAAATCAAAATAAGTAAACTTACTTAACTTAGTAAACCATGAACCTACCTATAAACACAATATATAGCATAATGTTCCTATAAGCCAAAAGGTATCTTGAGTATGTACCCCTTCTAAAGGTGGTAACGTGGGTAAACATCGAAATAATAGAGGTATCAAATCGAGCACTGATGAAGGAAAATCCTCGAATAATCCTACCGGCCTCGATGCAGCACCTTGACTTACCGCACCAAGAAAATCTTATTTTAAAACTTAGATTGGAGGTAAATGGTAAATTATATCCGGTTTTCTTATGACTTAGGTATGAAAGGTAGATAGATAGAAATTCTTTATTGTACCTACCTACCTACATCGAAAATAATGTAAAAAAATAATAAAGTAATAAAATGAAGAAAGAAATGTAACTGTGAGTCTAATGTTAAATAAATAAAAAAAAAAAAAAAAAAACTTGACAGAGAAAATAAGAGTACAATGGAAAGGTCAGTAGATAAGAAGCGTTAAAAACTCAATCAGTCATACCGACCGAGTAAGTATTTAACTTACGTAATGATTGTAAAGTAGGAAGGCCTACGTATGTATGTTCCTTATTCATTAAAATAAAAAATACTAATGCCACAAATTAACTTTGATTCAATACTGAGAAGCGAGAGTATTGAGAAAATGTGTTACGATGGGATTTTGAACATCGGTATTTTAATTTTAGATGTTAATCAATGTTGTAATCGTACCCTCTTACAAAATTGTAGAGAATGTTCAAGTTAAAGATAAGGTTGAAGTCGATGATTCTAATCTAACCAATAACAATAACTAAGAAATAAAGAAAAGTATGTAAATAGGTGTGATAATTGCTGCCTGCACAGATAATGAAATAGATCTATGATTTTCGTACTCACATTTACGATACATAAGGCGAGGTACTTAAATACGACTACTACATAGTACATAACGTACAGGACCTACATGCGTTCTAAAGTTCTAACAATTTTCAAACATGATCTGGGGAAAAAAACGTAGATTATATAACTACTCAAAATACTCATATGTAATTTTGATATTACTAATATGTCCTTATGAGCCTGAAGGGATATTCCACACATAATCAACTTTATTTTACAACACAGTGAACGGTGAACTACTAAATAATTCATACAAAATCATATAATGCTAGACAATTATGTAAGAATGTTTGTCTGCTCATTGCTGATGCAATATGGGTTTTTAAAATGAAGCAAGATACGGATGGATGATCAATATTTAAATTTAAAAGCTTTTATAATTAATAAAGTAATTGACCCGAAAAGGGTCAAGCCCTTAAATAAATAGGTATATAACTTAAAAAATGGAGATGAAAACATGGTGAGGAGGAAAAATAAACGGAAACAAACTGGAAGGTTCAGTACAAAGCATTTCTCAAAACGGTTAAACAAACGTGATCAAAACCAACTTTTAAAAACAAATCGGCCAGTTCTATTAGGAAAGGCGTACTCAGTAACATTTTTAAATAATGTCGAAAATCTAGTTACTACTACTCAGAATCAGAGATTCTATACCAAGATAGGAAATGCACGACACCATGTAAATTTGTAAACGACCCAAATAAATTTATTGAATTGAATGAAAAATAAGAGGCATCGATAAATAAAATACACGACCTACGTCTGCGGAAGCATTGTCCAAACAGTGGTGGATGCATTCTGCGCGCGTCAGTGAAAGTTAAGTCACCGCCTCCGACCAGGAATCCGTAATTGGTCGTAACTCGTCACATGTCGTATTATTATTATTGGCCTGATATGTCCCACTGCTGAGCAAAGGCCTCCCTCCCTTTTCTCCAGTCCTCTTTGTCAAGTGCGTGTGTGGACGCAGGTGGAAAGATAAGTAAGGTTTATACACCACCAATTTTTAATTACCAAAAAAAAAATGGGCAATGCATACGGGGTACTACGTTCTATCAGTCAAAATTTTGTATAAGAGTGACTAGTCCACATGTCGTAACTGCAAAATAATCGATCAATGTGTCAATAATCAGATTCGTCCTTGGTTTTAGATACAATCGATCCAATTCGTTATTTTAGATCAAACGGTTCCATAGTTAACCAACCATGAGATAGTTTTCATATTAGTTCACCTTGTTTAGATTGAGTCAGTTGGTTTTCGAATGGAACTCGGCTTTATTTTCATCGTCTAAGTAAATTTAAAGTAGGTAGGTACTTACCTACCTGCTTTAAATATACCTAGGCATAAACACAAAAAAACGTTATATTTGTTGAGTTGATTTAAATTATATTATCACTGTTGAAAATGTTGTCTAGTCTAAATGTTGGTAGGGTGCCAACTTGCCTTTCTTATATTCCCATTCACTCTCCAATCTTTCGTTCAATAATTTATATGAGCTCCTAAATAAGCATATCCTCTGTTTACGTAGAAAGTAGTTATGCTAATTTACACATTTCGCGCGGATCAAAAGATAAAACTAGCAAATTTTCTGTTGATGGACATGGACAGGACACGGTATAGTTTTGCTAACTTAGGCTTTTAAATTTGTTTAACATGACTGCGAAGGAGGGATATGTTTTTCAAAAGTTGATGTAAATATATTTGTTTGACTCTATGCGGTGCCCTAAAAACTAAATGGCTTACCGGATTTTGATAAGTAAGTTGGATTTGTCTATACTTCACGAAAGCGGCTGTAAGCCAGCAGTGTTAAAAAGTATCAAAAAACCACTAAAACTTGATGGATTTGGTTAATGAGGTGTCTTTAAATTCGTTTTAGTCATAGGAATATCATAGAATAAAATTAAAGTTTCAAACTTTATTACATTAAACCTTAATTTATTTGTAATTTGTAAAACCAATTTTCCAAAAAAAATTAAGGTTGCAGTCAGGTTTTCAGATTTTGATTGCCGACAAGCAAGGTAGTTTTTCTTAAAGTGAGAAATTATGTCTGCCCACATGATTGAAAACAGTGTTAGTTGCACTGTACTATCCATAAGCCAACATTTCGATTAGCAGGATATTCATGGCAAGACTCTAGATTAGGTACAATTGAAACTCTACATCTATCTTTAAGAGTAGGTATAGCGAAGAAATAGTAGATACTACAGACAAGATCCTAGTGTAGGTAGTAAGTGTCGCAAAATGATCTGTTCAATTAATGAAGCAATAAAAATTGACGAGTCATTCAACATTATGAGAATGCACGAATGATTTAAAATACGTATTGTATTGTAAGTGTAGAAAAACACTCTTCCGTCATTATGTTGTTTGGCAAAGCGAGCCAGTCGTACTCATAACAATTGAAGATACCTGTAGGGTAGATACGCAGTCTTTAGCACCTTTTTTACGTCTACCACCATCAAGATAACTCGTAGGTACTATATTGATCGAGTTTTGACTGAGTGACTAACAAAGCGGAATAACAAAGAAGTATAATAAAGCAGTAGACTTCATGTACAGTCAGCTGTACAGACATTCTGACAAGTAAAATGACTATATTAATTTGGAAATGCTGCGTACACTTTTCTTTGCAAAATTAAGAGTAATATAAATGTGAAAGCTTGGGAGTGTATACATGTCTGTGCAGCTGACTGTAGGTACATAAGTTTTGACGGAAACATGTTTAGACGAATTTATATAACATGTCCCAAAACTTTTTTTTATTGGACAACTTTATTTGTTTGTGAGTTTGTGGGTAAAATTTATTCAGTGGATTTTACGTGGTAGACGCAAAAACCACTGAATAAATTTTAATGAAACTTTAACAGTATCTGGAATTACTAAGTCGGAATAGGACATAGGCTACGCTACATATCTCACAAAAAAAAAACGTATGAGACCCAAAGTTGAATGAACCTGTCTCTTCAGATATACTTACCTACTTAGACAAAATCTGATGAAGTTACATTTTAATAATCTTCGAAGAAAAGTACCAGTAAGTATATAAGTTTTCTACTAGATTCAATCTTGACTGGGTAGAACGAAAGACATTTCTTCCGTGGACAAACAACGGAGACAATAAAAAAAACCACTCGCAAGTCGCGATCAGCTAGTTTAGTAATAAGGGCGTAACTAAGAAAGAAGTTTTCTAAATTAGCAATGCAAACGAAGTTTTAATGTCAGCTAGCCTAGCCGGAATCTCAATAAAAAGTGAGCGATTTTATTGGTTAGTAAAAAAACTAGTAGTCGGGTAGCACCGAAACTTTTAGAGACAGGACTTGTAGGCTTAACTTGATAAATATTAGGTTTTTGCCGTTGTTTCGAGCTTCACCTCTGTCAACGTAGGGAGGGCTATATAGCAAATGACTTGTCGCGGTCGTTCCGATGTTGAACAAATCTTTTCTTCTCACTCCTATTGTGCCAGAATGGGGTAATTGCGAAAAATATAATTCCATTGAAAGTTCTGTTGCTACAACAACATGTAATATCCGCAGTAAATAAACAAATTAAGTATGTCAATAGCAGAATAATGAGCAAGTGCGTTAGAGTAATTTCGCAACTAGAATCGGTCGGAGTGGTTATTGATTGATTGAACACGTTATTGTGTGGTGCTAGAGCAATGCCAGTAAAGCCCGTCACACACGTAGCTATAATATATATTAATATAAATTATAGCAAGACATATTACGATATATTTTCTATACAAATATTCAAGCTGCCGCACACGCAGCTATAATATATATTTCTATGACTTGAATATTTGTATAGAAAATATATTGTAATATGCCTTGCTATAATTTATATTAATAGGCATATATTATAGCTACGTGTGTGACAGGCTTTACGCAAAAGCACGATCGCCGTCTTTGTACTACCAAATCCATACCTGCTAAGTATTTATCTATCTCGACCGATATTATTATCATAAACAGTCGTAGCCTGGTCGTAGCCTATTCCTTTATTAATTTTGAAAAGTCTCTCCAACGAATTTGTGGGTGTTCATTAATATTATGGCGTCTTACGTGGTGACCAATGATGGCCAGTGGACATCCAAAAATTTACATAACCATGATCATTGTCTGGGCTACAATAGGACATTTATATCGTCTTCCTTTAACAACCTACATAGCTGCAGTAATAAGCAGCCGCCAGTGTTCTAGACTAAAGAACATTGCTGCTGCGGAGTATTCACTTAGTGCGGGTTTTACCTTATTTGCAAAAAAAATGCTGATCAACAATAAGTATTCAGCTTTTAGGGTAAAAAAATAAACCGGATTGGTAACTTTAAAATTTGAGCTAAAATATTACCAGGATGTAGGTAGGTGCTTTTGTATTTTAGCTCTTAAAGGCACCTCAGGGATATCAGAGGTGTCTGTACGTTTAAGTTTTTAAAGGGGCTATTTGAATAAGAATAAGAAAACTTTATTGGTTCAAGAAGTTTAAAGCTAAGGTACATATTATAATAACACAGGAAAATATAAAGTTATGAACCAAAAGGAGGCCACTCCGCATATACTTCAGAAGTAGTAGTATAAATACTACTGAATTCTAGATTTGATACTTTATTTATTTGCTTTCAAATTTGCTTTTTCGCGGGTACTCTCGCAGGTGTCACTGAAAACCAGGTTCAGAAGTAGTAGAATTCAGTAGTAGATTATCAAAAATGTTAATAAGTTGCTACAATTGGGTATGCACCTGTTTATTATTTTATTATTTTTCCTAATGACAGTAGGTACTAAATAACTTTAAGTAGCAATTATGAGGGCCAAATGGTAAAACGAGCTTATCATTAGGAAAGTTTTCTCTAACTACCCAAATAATTATTTTCCAATCAACCTACTTTCACACCAGAGGAGCTAACTTTTTTCATCACTAAGTTAGGTATTCATACCTCCGAACCCGGTCCTCTAATTTAATAATACGATTCCGTTATTAATAATAATATTACTTAAATTTGTATGCATACATTCTCGTGAAAGATACGCGCGAAAAACATAACCCTTGGCAGTCGGGTAAAAACCTTAAAAATAAAATTATTACCTTAATTTTTTTCGTCCCAAAAAGTTCAACACTGCACGAATGACGAACGATCACTAACAGATGCGATAATTACGCGCACACGTCCATGGCGAAGGTTGAGCAAGCGTTCGGCGCGGGCGCAGGGTCGGCGTCGACTACATCAGCTACCGCACCACTGACAGCCATCAATGTCAAAGTGAATGCGCGCTCCAGCCATCGTAGGTCACAGCATACAGGCTGGTCCACAGCGGATATACAACTCGGGCGAATGAACATGACACCTGGCTCGAATAATAATAATAATAATATTATTTCAGACACAAGAAAAGTACAATGTAGCTTAACTAGGGCCCATATGATATATACCTTAGAGACTAACATAAATATTTATAAAAACTTATCAAATAGCGTGTCACTGGCACTGGGGCAATGACATGCGCGCGGTGTCGCGTATCAGTCGTCCATAAAACTTCCTGAATACGACACCCTTCGGCCAAAATCCAGTGTCCATGAAAGTTGAGAGTCGATCCGTCGGCACTCTCACCATAAATGAGGCGAAGCCCACATTTCGGCGAGATTCCAACTTCTCGACTCTCAAAGTGATGCCGGATTTTTGTACTTCACCACATCTTCGGTTGTCACGGCGTAGCAGACGCGTGACACATATAGTTGCATGGTGGGTGAATGACGTTTGTGCAAAGTACAGCGTGGTTATGAATAATCTTGATAGAGAAGAGGTCCTGTAATACTTGGTAGTAATAAGTAATGATAAGGCTTCGCAATTAGAGGAAGACGAAACACGGAGGGCGCCGCGCGGGGCAGCGGGGGAAGCATTAAGTTCCGACTCACGTGTCAGCCAGGTCTCATGTTCATTCGCCCGAGTAGTATGTTTGGAGACCACAGTTTGAATCGTAGTCGAAAATATGCTGTAGACCGGGTCTTCGTGTAAACAAGTGGTGCTGGTGATGAAAAGGTGAACAGTTAGGTTAGGTACATTGGAAATGCGATCAAGAACGACGGGTGCAGGGTCGGCGTCGACTACACCAGCTACCGCACCACTGACAGCCATCAGTAGGTAACAGCAGACGCTGGACCACTGCGGGTGTAGGGTTGTAGACCAGTTTGAATAGTAGTTGAAAATATCTAGTTCTAGTAGGTACCTACATGTTGTAGACTGGGTCTTCGAAAACTTCGTAAACAAGTGGTGCTGGTACTAAAAGGTGAACAGGTAGGTACCAGGTTATCTTGCCTAGAAAAGCAACTTTTCGTTTAGCTGCTACTTGCAGCTTCGCTCGTGTGGTTTTCCATCGAGTAACACCCAGTGTCTTGATAATAGGCATCCATCCGTCCATCTAGATATGATCACAAACTTTCGCATTCATAGTTCCATGTGAGTGACATTGTGATTTTAGATGATTTACTCTGAGTAGGTAATTACCTACGCCACGTGTTAGGTTAGATATAATAACTATTGCTCCTAGGTGCCTCTACTTACCTATCTACTGTAAAGATATGTATGGGCAAACTAATATGCATGATATATGTAAGCAATTTAGAAGAAGCATGAATGAAAATTATTTATTTGTGAATCACCAAACACTGCATGGACATAATGAATACAAAAATATGTAGATTTGTAAAAGATGCAAAAAAAAATTGAAAAATGTATTACCTAATTTAAAATTCATCAGTCTATCAAAGAATAATTGATTTTGATTTTGTAGGTTTTAAGTAATAACTGGTTTAAACCAGTTACTTTAGAGTAATAATTATTACTTAAAACCAGTTAATACTTAAAACCTACAAAATCAAAATCAATTATTCTTTGAATCAAAATCGTTATTACTTTCAACCAGTTTATTTGGTAGGTATGCTAGGGTACTGATGTACCTATCTAAGTAAATTATTATTTTACAACAACTACCTAAATGCAAACCTACTTAGATATCAACAGAAAATTTTGCCTTCTATCACCATTTCTTAAGAATTTAGAACGTACTTACATATGTTTAATTCAAACTAGTTTTTATTTAATTTGATATTTCAACAGTAAGTACAAAATGCCGCCCTACTTCGCGTGTTTCGGTAATCTTTGAGAGGCCATCACATAGCGGCCCAGCGCAGCGGCCCTGCACGGGTCTTGTATGACTTGAAGAGTCCGGTCTCCAGACCTCTTCACCGCCTAAATTGAGAGAGCTCAATTAGTATAGCCCGTGCCCTGAGTCAAAGGGCGGCGCGGCGGGCGGGGCGGCGCGGCGGCGTATCGCGTTAGCGTAATCAGCGGTGCGGGCGGCGTACCCATATAAAACATAATGCGTCGATGACACACGGCTTTTTTAGCTACAAGCCAGCGAGTTCGTTTCTAGATTGTAAACTCGCCCAGTGTCGTCGGCTTTTTTAGCATCTGCTTGTTGACAATATAAATCACAATTCATTTTACATTCCAAACATCAACAATATAATAAAAATAATAAAAGCTAACTCGCTAGCTTTTATACTCGCCGGGGCGGCGGCGTGTTAACTAGCCGTGTGTCATCGATGCTTAATACACAGGAACAGTGCGCGCCCGCTCACAGTAGGCCAGAAGGCTGAAGTGTAAGTAGATTCCGAATACCGGGAGATGAGTGGAAGTCCTAAGTAACGTTCGTTGCGAAATCTTTTGGTCGTATTAATCCAAAATGCTTTTTCACCAACTCCTTACAGTATGTTTGGAGCAATTGGTACAGTATATTGCTCACGAATCACTGCAGGTGTCTGGTTGGAGCTGTGCTCATCCCTCAAGAATTCAGAGCACGTTATGAAGCGATAACGGTATCTGATAAGAATCTTATAAATGGTGTAAAGGTATTGGCACTTGGTGAGACTAATTGTGAAATCCATCAAGATGTTTAATCAATACACAGTCATACTAGATCGTTATCTTATCCGCTGTTAGTCCGCTTCATGTCGGATATAATAGTACATTATGAAATAAGTGCGGTAAGTTGATAATTACAGCCGAGGCGATATTGCTAGCCCGAGCCGTAGGTGAGGGCTACAAGAAAGCAGAGGCTGTAATTATCAAACCGCACGTATGTCATACGACGTTTTATAACACGTTTGCGAGGAAATAAATAAATAAATTCATCATTACTTGACGAAATTTTCAAATAAAAACAATACAGCGAAAAACAGCGCGCGGAATAATTTTTACTGGTTCTCAAATTAGCGATACGCGCGCATCAGAGCTTTTTTTAAGGCAAAGCACAGGCAAAGGCACAAAAACAGCCAGTATTATTAATAAAGTAAATTAATATTTTTGTGTGTTTGTTACATTTAAAGGGTTGTAATTTATGCTCAATATAATTATAATTAAAGAATTAAATGTTTATTTATTATATTTCATCTCCCAAAGTTAATTTTATTCATAAAATGTTGTCCACTTTTCTGACATAAAAACTCTTTGCTAATATTTAAAAAGTACCGTTCGTTTTAAACGGAGAACCTTGATAAACCTTCCTTTTTTAATTACATTACCGCACTAGTGCGTTTTACATTACATTACCGCACTATTGCGTAATGAGGTACAATACGATATTGAAATTGGTGAAATAAAAGACCCTTTACGAGCAAATGTGTTATAAATTACATTACTAATGTGGTTGAGGTCTTTCTGCATTGCCCTCAAGAAAATTAATTTTTCCTTGATATTTTCATAATATTTTTACCTACTATGAGTACCGAACCTATGCCGACATAGACAGGTAAAGTGTTAAACCATGCATGATACACAAACCATCACATTATGTCAAGTACTTCTTACTCCGTGTCTCTTCAACAGCAGGTAGGTACATTGTTGATATGCAAATACTAATCAAACGATTTAGCGATATCTGATAATGATTTTGTCGCCGCATTCCAACAGTAAATACAATTTTATACTACGCGACAAACATCGCGGCGGGCGGTTTATATTATGTTTAAATAATCCTGTGTAGGCACATCTTAAAAAGAAATGGTTCGAAAATGCATCCCTGGGGAACGCCATTGAACTTACCGAAGCATGCGGGTTGCTTGGATTGTGTCAAGCATGAGACTGAATGATGAGACGTCAAAAACTGAATAAGTTATTCGTTAGGAAATCCACGGATTTAAAAGGACAGAAAAACTAAATGTTGGGTGAATTTGTATGAAGTGATTTGACTTGAGAGAATCTTGCATCGGAAAGTGTTTTAGTAGGTTATGCGAACCAGCACGCAGTACAAAGAGATATCATGCTTCATTTTAGTTAGATAAAATTAGATTTCGGTAAGTTGACGTCAGCTGTACAGTAGTGTAGAGATACACTGTAGGTAAGAAGTAGGTAGTTTTAAGTATTTCCATTGTAGCACTAATAGACCAAACGGCCATGTTAAACAATTAATTATATCTATGTAATGTTTAATGAAATTATCATTATTCTAACAAATCCTTTGCCTTTTTTCTTCTTTTTACGACCCAGATTATCCTTATCAAGGATAACCTTTTTATCAAGATAAATGGTCAATGGCCTATAATAACACCCCTAGAAGTATAATATAGGAAATTATAATAAAATCAACAAACTTCGTGAACTTGAGGGATTCCCAAGAAAGAGTCAAAGTTAAAGTATATTTTATCAAAACAATTTTGGGTCAAACTCACATTCATGATATAAGAACCCCTCTTCTATGTTCACTTATTCAGTCAACTCATTACATCTGGAGATATCTGTGCTATCACAACGCACGATTCCGTTTCCACAGGCGCAGTCTATGATATCTCGGTTAAACAAGTGAAAAGATCTTCCGATAATTTTTTTATCTTATCAGGCACCTCAATGTTATCTATGTTTAGTTACTCAGCGGCAACCGCGGCGCTAGGTACCCCTATCAATGTTCGTTTTGTTTTTGTAATATGGTTGCGTGATAAAAGTCGCCTGATGATCTAGAAGTGTTTTATGGTGAGTCTTATGTTTGTCGAGATATATCTCATTCACGCTAGATGAGGTCCCGGTGCGTGGCGTGCTGTAGTGTTGGATATGTGAAACATCATCACATGGCTAGGTATAGGTAGTCTTTTCATACACCTTAGTGAGTTTTTTGAGAGTGTTCATTCAGAGAGTGATAATTGAGATGAGGAGATGAATCCATTGACGCAATTTTATGAAAAAGTCACAAAAATTACTTTAGTAGGTATTATGAGTGTAGATAACTGTTTAAAAACTGTGTAGAGATTATATGACTACGGAAGAACCAACCTATTTCTATAGATAGCGTTCCGCGTAGCGATTCAGCTAATTTCAGCACTGTAAACATTGAGTAATGAAATTAATGACTAGCCTAGCATTGTCTTTATAGGACATCAAATAAGTTTTCCGGCTAATAGTAATGATTTACGATATAATATAACAACGAATTTCTCTAAAGTTATATTTTTTTCACTAAATATTTTCGGTTTATTCATTGTGCAAGTCGGATCGGATCGTGAGGTTAACCGTAGCCAAGATAAGACAGAGATTACTGCTGGAGAAACAGATCTACAGATAACAGGTAGTGGTTAAATAAAGATACCTACAAGGAAAAATCAACAAGATTTCAGTTCCAATGGAGGAAAAATCTGGCGCAAGGCTTTTTAACTGTTGCAATATCTCATAGTCCAGTAGTCGAATTTTATGACGAAGAAGTTATGTTTTTTCACATCATTAACCAGACGAAATTCCTTTCTCAGTACGTGCTTACACTTCTTGAAGAACAGACCATTGAAATTATCAATTAGTCATGAATTAGTTTGAGTTCGAATGACAATGATTTATACAACTTATTTGTGATTGTGGTACACGAGCACGACTATGCGAGTGCTGCGCCCCCGCCTAACGAGGGTGCTACTTATTTTGAGGAGATAAGAGTGAATGACGGTGCATACGAGATGTGGAAGGAGAAGCGCCGTCCAATATGAGAGGGATTGTATCGTCAGTTGGGTCGCAGAAGGCTTTTGTTCCCGTGGCCCAGCAATAATGGCGAGAGAGGAACACCGGAGGGGTTTTAGTGGGTATTCCGTCCTCCCATGAGGGTGGCGAGTCCCACATAACTCCGGTCCCCGGTTTATTCGTAAATGAATTTCCCCTCTGAAGACAAAAAAAAAGGTAATACCTAGATCATATGTTACCTACATACAATCCTATTCGAGTGATCTTTTCAAGCTTTTGTAGATACTCATATTACTCATGTGGGGGATTGGAATCATGCGTGAGATGTGCTCCAGGTATTTGTACACGAGTCCAAATGCGCGCGGTCTGAGGTGACAAATGGGCGGGACATGGCGCGCGCTGCGCCGGACGGCTCTGCACAGGAAGACCTACGACCCGCCCGACGCGGAACAGACCAACTTGAGAAGGTATCCACTGAGCTATCACTGAGTATCACTACTCGAAGAGATAAGTTCATGACGGAGTCTTACACAAGATACACTTCACTCCACGCGGCCATCTGTATGTTTAGTTCCTATGAGTTCAACTTCCTATCCTATTAAATGTAACATACGCCGGTCTTTTCTGTTAATTCTTCGGTGTATCATATTGGTTCTCACGATACAGGCCGAGAGCCTAGTGTGGGGCCACCGACAACTTACTTGAATTGAATTGAATCGGACAAGATGGTTGAACGCGGAACTGCTTAAGATTTCGGATATACCTAACTAAACGTCGAAAACGATAGAAATACACATCGACTTGATAATCAACTTGGTCGTAGAGACAAACACGACCTATAGGTGATACAAAAAATGGTATCGACCAGACACCAGTTCTTGCTGTCCTGATTTCCCTTTCATTTCTGGACTTGACTGGACACGGACTCTAGCGACTATTGCATTTGCTTCATCTGAATATGTATTGTGTGTCAGATGCGTGGGCGGGTGGCAGCTGGGTGCGCTGGGCTTGGGCAGCACGCTGGGCGCGGCGCATGTGCTGGCGGGCCCCGTGGCGCGCGCGGTGGCAGGGCCAGCCGTCCTGCTGTCCGTCCTCATCGCCGCCGTCGCCGCACTTTTCGCCGGTAACTATTGCGTGTCAGACGCGTGGGCGGGTGGCAGCTGGGCTTGGGCAGCACGCTGGGCGCGGCGCATGTGCTGGCGGGCCCCGTGGCGCGTGCGGTGGCGGGGCCGGCCGTCCTGCTGTCCGTCCTCATCGCCGCCGTCGCCGCACTTTTCGCCGGTAACTATTGCGTGTCAGACGCGTGGGCGGGTGGCAGCTGGGCTTGGGCAGCACGCTGGGCGCGGCGCATGTGCTGGCGGGCCCCGTGGCGCGTGCGGTGGCGGGGCCGGCCGTCCTGCTGTCCGTCCTCATCGCCGCCGTCGCCGCACTTTTCGCTGGTAACTATTCTGTGTCAGACGCTTTAGCGGGTCGCAGCTGCTCGTACTTAACTAACATGGACTTCCTGTTACATTGTTTGGGCTTATCGTCACAGGTCTCCAAATAGTTAATGCCTTAAAATGAAGTGGAGTGCCCGTGTGACTCAGGGGGTTTTCAAGACCCTGCTAATGACGGTAAGTACATAATATTGTGAGCCAGGAGTACGATCTCCGAATTGGCTTGACAAATTGGCTATCAAGTTCTTACAACTCTTGAAAGTACGGAAGCTGGTCAGCATTTTGTATGAGTACTGAGGACCTATGACGATTACTCGAGTGGAATGTTTTGTCTAAGTACGAATGAGTGCATTGGAACCGCTTATCTGTCAATCGTTATCAACCAACTGTTGAATCATACAAATTAATAATAATGACAATAAATTAATTTCGTTTTATATGGGCCTTGTTTGACGGTCTGATTTGTGAGTCAACTTTTCTACATAATTATTGATGACCATAAAATGAAACCATAAACCAAACCTCTGCAAGTTTTACACAAAAATGTTGCACACTCCTATCCTTTACTGGGGTTGCTTCGCAGAAGAGGTATAGACGCATACAAAACACCACAATCCAGCACTCGGCCTTGAAGTGTATGATGATGATTTATTGATCCAAACACATCAGCGAAAGCTGGTCGTCTATCCACAAATAAATAAAAAATACCTTTTCACACCACCTGCTCGGCAATGTCCAATACATATCATGCTATCATCAAAGTAAAGCAAAGCATTACCTCTCAAGGGAGGTAATGTTGTATGAAACTCCCAAGGGTTGTTATGTGATTTGAACTTAGAATTTCGTCGAATTCGTGTGGAAACTTGTGGAAAACTAAGTAAATGAACGCCCATATGGCATTGTAAAAAGGTTTGTTCGAAAATCTAACTGGCCAATGAGTCCCTCGTTAGCTCAGGGATCAATATGCCACCCGCGACATAAGACACTGCTTTACCTCTTAGTACATAATCTACTATTAGCTTTAGATGGCTTTTTGACACATAGTTTCCGGACATTCAGGCAAAGAGTAACTCGTAGACTGGGTGCTAGGGTGCAGGAGACAGAAGTTGGTTGTATGCTGTATCAGTGGAGTGTGCGGTTGGTTACAGGGCTGTGCCTAGCGGAGTGCAGCGCGCGAGTGCCGCGGGCGGGCGCGGCCTACAGCTACACGTTTGCGGCGCTCGGAGAAGCGCTCGCCTTCCTCGTGGGCTGGTGCAATATACTCGACTTTGTCTTCGGTGAGTATATTTCTAAATAAACATACGCTGTGGACCACGTTTGTTTAAATAGATTGAAAGAAGACTTAGATGCCAGGGAATTGGGCCGAGTCGGAAAAAAAACCATAAGCGCTCTAAAAAGCTCTCTAAACCAAGAAGATATCTGTTGATAATCAAGGTTTTACAAAAACATAGACAACCGACTTCAATTGGAATTTTTTTTCAGTTATTTGTATATATAAACTAAACTACTGAATCGACTTTGATGAAATTCGTATGGGACCAATCTGAAAGTATATCCTCTCAAAAAAAAAAATTAGATCGGTACATAAACAAAAAAGTTGTAAGGTAACAAACATTAAAATAAAAAAAACATTCACCCAAATTGATAACCCTCGCCTTTTTGAAGTCGGTTGAAAACTACTAAGGATAACAATTTAGGAGGAGATTTAATCCTTTTCACACCACCTGCTCGACAATATCCAATTAGATATCATGCTATCATCAAGGTAAAGCAATGCATTACCTTGCATTGCCGAGGGAGGTAATGTTGTATGAAACTCCCAAGGGTAGTAATGTGATTTGAATTTGGAACGTCAAATTCGTGTGGAAACTCGTGGAAAACTGTAAGTAAAAGAACGTCCATAAGGCATTTTAAAAAGGTTTGTTCAAAAATCGAACTGGCCACTCATAAAAAAAAAGAAAAACGGCGCGACTTAAAAGATTGTGAAACAAAAGACGGTGTTGGCTGCTGAGTTCGGAGCCCTGGCTTTTTATTGCCTCGCAGAAGGTGTGAAAAGTAGAGTATGCTCCTCTGGGATAAAGCCTGTCTTCGTTTTGGGCAGCTTGAACCCCTCGCGTCACTCAGGACTTTAACTGAGTCCCTCGTTAGCTCAGGGTTCAATATGCCACCCGCAACATAAGACACTGCTTTATCCCCTTAGTGCATAATCTACTATTGTTTTATTTGGGTGCAGGGTCAGCGAGCGTGGCTCGCGGGCTGAGCCTGCAGCTGGACGCCATGACCAACGGCAGCATGAGCGAGTGGCTCGCGAGCGTGGCGCCGCTAGCGACCCCGCCCCTCTCGCCGCATTTCGACCTGTGCGCCTGTCTGCTCGTGCTCATTGTGGGAGGTTCGTATGTCCCTGCAAGGATCTCCACAACCCTTCTTCTTATGGTGTCACTAGGTTCTTCCAAACCAGTGTGGTGAAAGGATTCCAATTGCGCCTCGAAGAGGCTCCTTTCGTGCACTTGACTCAAGTTTTCAAACTTTTTAGGTTCTTAACATGACGGTTTCCTCACGATGTTTTCCTTCACCGTTAAGCACGTGTTTAAATGCACACATAGATTGTTTTAATAGAAAAATCCATTGGTGTACGACCGGGTTCGAACCAACGACCTTCGGATCGAAAGTCGAGGCACCTACTATTCGGCCAACACGGCTTGACTTGACCTCCACAACCCTGACTGATGTCGATAAGATTTTAGTAACGATGTTTATCATATATCGTGGGGAAAGCCGCGGGCTGAAGATATTCACTAATAGCATATATCTTCAGCCCGCGGTTGAAGATATAAGTAGTGTGATCTGAATAACCAAACTCGTTTTTTTTTTCTACTAGCTACTTGTACCTATAGTGATCAATGTGTATGTTAGTTTGTGTACAATATTCCAGCGTCGCTGATGTGCGGCGCGCGCGCGGCGGTACTTGCGAGCGGCGCGTGCTGCGCGACACACCTGGCCGTGCTCGTGTTTGTGGTGGCTGCCGGAGCCTTCGCAGGTCAGTGCTACAGGGAACTTCTTATAATGAAAGTGTTTACGAACTCCATTTTTGATTATTAAAAATTTAAGATTGAAGCTCGGTTTATGGGGAGACCGTGGTCCTGATATGCTATGAATATACGTATGCCATCTGTAGTGTCAGTAGCCCGTATTTTGAGACGTGCCCAAAGTTATTTTTGCACAATGTAAAAACACCCTGTGTAAAATTTCAGGCCTACATAATGCAGTGATTTGAAGACTGCCTATAGTAGTATGTACTAATGTGTTGATGTTGTCGTGTGGTTTCCAGCTGACTCGGCAAACTGGAGCCTGCCAGCGCCGGTGGAGGGCGGGGGCGCGGGTGGGGGCGCGGGCGGGTTCCTCCCGTTCGGCGCGTGGGGCGCGGTGCGCGGCGCCGCCTACTGCTTCTACGGGTTCGTGGGCGTCGACAGCGTGTGCGCCGCCGCGGAGGAGGTCAGCTCCTCTATATTGTCTATCTATCTCATGTCACACGTGGATCGTCTCTCTACGAATTGCCACTGCCGAATCCTAACCTACTTCGGCCACATAGCGAGACGCGGCGCCGCTAACCTGGAAAAACTGTCATCTGTCATCGTCGGACAAATAGAGGGAAAAGATCACGCGGCAGATCCCCGATCAGATGGTCTGACCAGGTTAGAAGATAATGCGTCATGTCAATGTGGTGCAGGCAGCCAAAGACTGGAATGGAGACAGGCCGTCCGCACATACAAAATGGGTGATCACGATCTTCAGTAATGAAGTACCGACTACAGAAGAAGATTTCATGTCACAGTTAGAGCTCAGCTTGTCTATTCTATCTATCTTCATTAGTTTACATTACACGGTATGCATGTAATACTTGCTAAATAAATTTTTGACAAGACGTGTGAAGAGAGATAATCGACCCCGGACCAGGCTTATACAGCTCTACGTACTCGTATGTTTGGAAAATGTATCTAATGCCTTGCTAGTCAAGTTAATCTTGCTCGAGAAGCTGAGTACATTTACATTTACTATCTTCTTCTTATCGTGTCACTAGTTCTTTCGAACCAGTGTGGTGAAAGGATTTCAAGTGCGCCTCGAAGGTGCACATTTTTGAAGATTTTAATATTACGGATAGGTCCCAGTAGTTCCATTATGAGTTGTTCCATGGTTTTTTTTCCCCTAGTTCCACTGTTTGATTAGTATGGAATGGACCTCCAAAATAAAGGGACATTCACTATAAACAATGCCCTTTAAATGGTACACAGTAATGGTTGACGGTTGCAGGTGCGGTCCCCGCGGCGCATAGTCCCGCTGACCATCATGTGGGTGGTGGCGGCGACGCTGGTGGGCTTCGGCGCCGTGGCCGCCGTCATCACCTTGATGGTGCCCTACTACCTGCAGGTCAGACCCATTCCCATTGACCTGCTCGCAAGGAGACAGTAGTGCCATCTGAAAGTACGCCGTATCTCGACACACGACAGTGTGTCCAGCCACGGTCAGGCCCATCGAACTGGCGGGTAGCACTGTTCTCGACACACGACAGTGTGTCCAGCCACGGTCAGGCCCATCGAACTGGCGGGTAGCACTGTGTGTAAGTTTACACGAACCATTTGGAGCCACTTTTGACCTTGTCATAGCTAAAAAAACTAATTAATATAAACACACCAAAATTGGTTTTATGTATTGAAAGCCCGGAGTTAAGGAAGAACCTCAAATTTCATAAACACAGCTTAAACGGTTATTTAGATATTGACGTTCAAAAATCGTCATTTTTATCACTGATTGACTGACATATAGACGTAAAACCTAACCCACTTCCAGATGACCTAGAAAGTTCAAATTTGGCATCGGGCTAGGTAATTGTGTGTATACAAAGGAAAAAATCAGAAAACAGTAAATTTATATGATTTGAATTTTTTTCCAAATTATTCGATTTTATGAGGTAAATTTAGCGCCTTGCAAATTATGAGAGCAATTGCCTTGCAAATTTTTGCAGGATATTTCCATTTCCATGATGAAAGGTTGTTTTTATCGTTTTATGTACTTACTTTAATATCAACGCTATATATAATATTACGCTATTTAGGTAGGTTAGGTACTTAACTGATTGTACTTTTACCTACCTACATACATTTAGAGGCGATGATGGTGGTGTGTAAGTAAAGTGACATTGAAATCGGTCCATCTGAACAGATAGAAGCTTCAAATTCCCTCTTCTTTTAATGAGGCTTATAAGGAGATCAGCGCTCTCCAGCTGTAAGTAGGTAAGAGCCTGCTCGAGACGCTGGTGATATGTCGAACAGTCTACTGCTGAAATTAGTGCTTTGAGATTGATGTGTTAATTATGATCACTGATGAGTTTCACGCCATCATGCTCAAAACAGCCGAAACAGCATCCTGAATACCGTAACGGGATGCAAGACATTTTCTTTCTGGTGTCGAAAGAACAAACTACTTCCCTTCTTGATTATTCTCGAAGCTTGCCTATCCAGTGCCATCAAACTTGTTCAATTTAGTTCAAATCTATTTTAAAGGTTATATGAATTTTTACTATCTGATATAAAATATTTTTATTTTAGTTTATTTATTATTTTATTTCTGGAGCAGGCTCCGATGAGCGCAGTGTCCGAGGCGTTCGCGTACGTAGGTTGGGGCTGGGCGCGCTGGATCGTGTCCGTTGGCTCGCTATTCGGACTCTACGCCTGGTAAGTCCACCCACGCATACTCAGATATTCTCACTAAATTATCATCTGCTATAAAGAAGATAGTGGACAAGACTAGCCATTCTCTGGATACCTGAAGATGGATGGCGGCGTAGGCGTCAGCCGAGAAACCGTGGAGGTACGACCTGGATATGTTCGAGACCGAATGGTGGGAGATCGCTAACGACCGCGACAACTGAAATGATTTGGGGGAAACCTTTGCCCAAGAACACTGTCTTAATAAAAAAAATAAAAGACAGAAATTCAAAACGCTAAGCAAGCGTATGTACTACTACGAATTAACATCAAGATTATCCAATTCGACGCTGCACTTTGCACTAACGTCATTCGAGCCAGGTGTCATGTTCATTCGACCGAGTAGTAGTTCTATTTAAATGAGACATTTCTCAGCGATGCTATTGGAATATTTGGTGGTTCAAAACAGGACGCTACACATAAGGTTTCCAATTTGGGTGTAGACTTTCGCCGTATTGAATGAATGGAAACCAGTGTGATAAGCACGTATATTCGTTCCAGCCTGTTCGGAGCCATGTTCCCGCTACCGCGGCTGCTGTACTCCATGTCGAGCGACGGGCTGTTAGCGCGCTGTTTCAGCCACGTGTGTCGACAGTCGCCGCTGGTGGCTACCGTCGTGCCAACGCTCGTGATTGGTAACACATCCGTACGATATAATCATAGATTCGAAGTAGGCAGCCATGCGGTAATAGGGACTCAATAAAAAATACGTGCGCATACCACGTGCTCACAACGAACACATCGTGCGTAGAAATCGACAGTATTGAACAGAGAAACAGAAATGTGGCATGTAACATCCGCATTAAGTTCACATTCACTCTTTTTGCCACTTTTTGCACTCTTTCTGAGTACCAGAAATGGAAGTATTATAGGCTAAGTCTCAGGTCTTTGGCAGTCACTGCTGGACATATAAGGACACAAGACGTCTCGACGAGCATTCTCGAGCTGCCTTTACTCCCCCGACTTCCCACGATTGCAATTCAAATGTCATCGGTCCATGATTATTCTTCTGCTGACACAAAGCACGGGAGGCCAGTATCACCTCCGTTGGCAAGCATGCGTGTTGTTGCAGCGGTGCTGGCGGGTATACTGGAGCTGGAGACGCTGGTGGCGAGCCTGTGCACCGGCACGCTGATCTCCTACACGGCCGTCGCGGCCAGCGTCGTTGTTATGAGGTCGGTTCAGTAGGGGGTGGAGGTAGAACGCCAGCTTGATATAGATCTATTTTTCAGATTAAACATAGCCCTGCTTGGTCTTTACCTACCAGGTGAAGGCGAAATAGAATTGGATATTATTTTTTTTCAATCATTTATTTTATACAGGGTGAGATCAATTACTGAACATGCCACCCCCGACGGGTCGTTTTAACTTAGACTATTTATGGTTAATACCTATTTTAACAAGTTTTATGAGCTTAGCCGCCACCTTGGACTTGGGGTTTGCTAAAACAGCATTACAGCTCCCTGTTTCTTATAAGCTTCATTCCGGACACATTCCACCATTATATGATACACATCTTCAATTACATCACACTCTGTGCACTTTGAGGAGGGTGTCTTTCCCATGAGATAACCGAAACTATTCAGTGGGATGTGTCCGGAGCGAAGTCTTAAAGCTAAGACAATATCCGATCGGTTTGATGCTGTTCCAACAAAATTGGATATTTTAAAAAATGTTAAGTTTCAAAGCGACATCGCCGGGGTAGGCCGAGGAGACGCTGGCGCGATGATCTTGACGCCTTTCAGACCAATTGGTGGGAAGTGGCGAGCGATCGGAAAGCTTGGAAAAGTATGGGAGAGGCCTTTGACCAGCAGTGGGACAGTATAGGTTAGGAAAAAAAAATGATTCAAAGCAACCTGCTTTGTTTTCAGGTACCGTTCAGATTACACCCCGGGCCAGCCCAAGTACTTGAGGCAAGTGTTCGGCATCGGCAGGTCACCGACCCGCGCCTCTGCCAGGATCGTCTACGCAACTCTGCTTCTATTCAGTAAGTGTGATTGCCTACTACTGTGGCGAACCCTGAGCCATACGTATTATGGCTAAGCTAAAGGCTATATGTGCCTTCCATCCGCACGAATGTCGCGACAAAATTGTCTCGTTTCTATCTGGCGAAAAATTAGTCAATTGCATGTGAAGGAGATCGAGATAATTGAAGAAAATTGTCTCATCGTTCATATGTACAATACACAAAGGTTTTCAGAGTTTGATAACTGTGAACCGTTTTGTTGTTCCAGTGTGCCTGAGCGTAGCGTCGGCGCTGGTGACGACGCGCGCGGCTCGGCCTCTGGTGGCGAGCTGCGTGCTGCACGCGGCGGCGCTGTTCGTGCTGCTGGTGATGGCGGTGCAGCCGCAGGGGAGGGAGGAACTGCTGTTCAAGGTAACCGACATGTGGGTTTGATGGACGGTGGTATGCTAGATAGATAGATAGATCTAATCTTTATTGCACACCTTAAAATAAAAATACATGAAGAAGAAACAATACTGAAGAGAAAGTGGTACAATGGGCGGTCTTATCGCTAAAAGCGAACTCTTCCAGGCAACCTTGGGATAGACTCGAAATATTTGAATAAAGGAGGACGGCGGCGTACAAATACCTACTGGGAAACTAAAATATTTTAATGAAAAACAAGCTAGTGGGTGGTTACTAGCACCACCATCCATCAAACCTGTGTGCTAGACTATCTGCAGTCTGTACGTGCTTGTATTGCAGACGCCCCTGGTGCCCCTGCTGCCGTGCCTCAGCATCTACTTCAACATCCACCTGATGGTGGTGATCAGCGCGCACACGTGGCTGCGTACCGCCGTGTGGATGCTGGTAGGGACCTTAGTGTATCTACTACAGGTCTGCTGCCGGCCGCGGGACGCCGCGCCCAAGAGAAGCGCGACCGTCGTGCATAGCGCCGACAACGGGAAGGTTCCGGTACAGATCATAGTGGTGTCGCCCACGCCGCCCGGCACTATACCACGCAGTGCTACACACGGAGACACCACTGATGATATACAACAAGACATACAAGAAAGCATCGTCAGAGATATAGTTCCTATCAAAGAAGAAGTCGTTCTACATCAGGCGTACGTTGAAAACAACGAAGAGAAAGAAGCAAAGATCATTGATTTGCTGGATCAGGTTTTACAAGCAGAGGAGGATACGTATGGTGAAGTGATCAGCCTTAAGGAAAGTAATGAAGATGTAGCGAACTCGCAGGAGACGAGCGTGCACAGGAAGTCGCTGAGCGAGTTGTCGGACGCGGGTTCGGATGCGTCGCTAGGGAATCCAGCGCTGTCTAAGTATGACGTTATAGCGCTCGTGCACAGAGAAGATCTGCCGAGAGTCAACGAAGAAGAGGAGAAAAGCGAGAAGGAAGATATTATTGAAAATGAAGACGAACAAGTGACGGCGTTCAACGACAGCGATTCCCGAACAGACGAGTCGGGATACTCGGACACAATAGACCGAAACATCGGCGAGTCCTTAGAAGAATCTAAGGAAAATATACCGTACATTCCGGTCCCGCCGCCTATGGACGAAACGTATTTCAAAGAACCTTTTAAGAAAGCTCACACGATCGCGTCAAAGCACGTGAAGCCACCGCTACTCACACCGGAAGACGACGACGAAGTGAACGAACCCAGAGAGAGCATCAAATCGAATAGCACGATAGGGGAAGACAACATTACTTTCGGAAGCGATAGACAAGTCCACTTCATGTCTAAACTGAACAACTTGTTCCAAAACAAGATGACGAGCAGCGACGACGACGAGCCCAGAAAGAGATCACATTCGACGGGACACGTAGAAAACGCAGAGTTTTCAGCGAATCGGGAAAGATCTCCTATGTTTTTGGCGTTGCAAAAAGAAATCACTTCTAAAGAAGCGGCACAAAACCTGCGTCCGGTGAACGCAGAAGATAAAGTTGAAGATAACGAGGATGAAAAGGAAGAAAGTATGAGTAGACAAGATTTAAAGTCCAAATTGGAGAATATATTCGCTGCAGGTGGGCCGAAACTGCTCAAACCTAGGCTCATGAAATCCAACCCACCTACGCCCGAAGAATCCTACCAAACGGACACTTCTAGCACAGAGAGCATAGCAAAAATGCCCAAAATGGAAAAGAACGATACTTTGAAAAGGCAGAGAGATAAATTCGGTGCAGTGCTCAACTCGTTTAGACAAAGTATGAAAGACGACGACACGTTCTAGAGAAGTGTTGAATTGAACAGTTTTGGTAGTGCCCGAGCCTAGTCGTATGTCTAAGTGCCTTATTTATATCATGTGCGAGTACTTGTACTATTTGTATATTTTTATTTTAAGTTAGTATGACCGTAATATTTAGATTAGTGAATATGAACAGTATCAACAAAGACTGATGCCAAAATAGTCCATTAGTATCTCTCTGGTAGGATCAACAAATTAGTTATAATAGTACCATGTAAGTAGAAGCAGTCACTTAATTCAGTCGTGCCTATTCCTAATAAACCTTTTCGACTGAACAAACCATAATAAATGATAACTTAAAGTTTTTAACTTACGCATCTTTTTTTTTCATTTTCACCTTAGTGCTTAGTGTGTTGGACTACCACCCCGTTGCGCGTTGGCACGGGTTCGATACCCGCATCAAGAATAAATATTTGTGAGATGATTATCAGTGTTTTTCTCGAGTCTATTTTCTATGTATGCATTAACAAAAACATAGCATATAAAGAATTCTATTAGCTATCTTGTTCCCTTAATACAAGCTCTGTTTAGTTTGTTGGTAGACAGCATAGCGTTTAAAGAGTCTAAACAAATTTATTTAAAACAGCTTGCTACTAAAAATAAAAATTTATTTCGGCATCAAAGAATAAATGATATAAAAGATAGACGTACGTATAAATGCGTGGTATCGTTGCGTTGCTCATCGCGTCTCGGAGGCGTACAGCTGGCGCAGCTGATCCCGCACCTCCATCTCTCTGGCGCAGCCGGCCAGAACCTCGTCGATGATTTTATCGGACACGCTGCAAACAACATAGGTATGCGGATCAAAAACACCAATGTGTGAGTGCTTGAATCACATCAGTTGTTTACTCACACACACACATATGATGTGTTTGTGTGAGTGGTTTAATCACAGGAGAACACCAGCGTAAGCTGCTTGTAAAGACCATTACATAGCCGATGAGTAAACAACTGATGTGATTAAACCACTCGCTCACACGTATATGTGAGTGGTTCAATCACAGGAGAACACCAGCGTAAGCTGGTTGTAAAGACCATTGCAGAGCTGACCCTACAAAAAACATTAGATCTGTTCTGTCATCGGTCTGCTTCTCGATTGAGGTCACGGTGCTGCCCTCACCTGCCGATCATCTCCCACGGTTTGCCGACGGCGCTGTTGGCGTAGAGCGAACTGGCCAGCATGTGCTGCACAAACTTGGTGCGGTAGTGGAACAGGCTGTCGGCCGTAGCGGCGGGGATGTTGAACGTCATGCGGAACTGCTCCGGGTTACGACTCGGCGACTCGTACATCGGCCTGGGGGCTTTCTTCTGGATAGTCTCTTCGAGTATCTGGCGAGTAAGTATTTGTCAATTAACAAGCTGCTGTCCACGGCGTCGCCAGCTACGCGAAGCCTGTGAAGAGCCCAGGAATCTTCTGCGCTTCTGGACGTAGTTAGGCTGGCTACATCCTTACAGTAGGTAATATGCTCACGCAAAAAGGACCTTCTAACAAGTCCAATTGCGGAAAATGGAGTCACAAGAGAACAGCATAAAAGCAGCTAGGATGGGTTCATCAACTCACCCGCAGTAGCTGTGGAGTGCTCGGCTGTCGAGGGCTGCCGCCGCTGACGCAGAGCAGTTGTGCGTTCTTTGCCCCAGAAACACGCTCGTTTCTATTCCTACAAAGAATAAATATGATAAAGTGAATCAAACTCGAATTAAATCAAGCTTTGTTTCTTTCACCCAACCAACATAATAAATATTTCCAATACTAAATTCTTTAGTTTACTCCTATGTGACTCGGTATAAAAACAATACTCTGATGTTGTTGAGCGAAAAACTAGCAAGGGAAGGACGGGTGACATCAGCTGGGGACGAGGGTGGGTCCGACCCTCGGTCGCGACGTCTAGACAACACATAAACTGACATTTTTCATGGGGAGAGAAACATCATGAGCATGTTTTATATAAACGCATGGATGCAGGGAGTCTTTATGTCATTAAAGTGTTGATGTAGCTTTTGTAGACCAATCTGCTAAATTGTACTCGGGGCTGCGGCCATTGTGTTTACGGTCGAATTAAAGCATTAACGTCATACCTACAGATATACACCTGAATTGAACAACTGGCAAATACTCCAATCCTCAACCATACGTTTTAACGCAAGGCGCGTTTAACCAAGGTTTAATCCGCGAGTTTGTTTAGTATACCCACAGCTTATTCGAAAACGTGCTCTCTTAATGCAATGCAATAATACTTTCTCGTTACCTCTCGCACTTCTGACCTGCCGCATTTGCTCGGATCAATTACCAGATTAATCTCTACACATCTAATCTAAACTGGGCCAATAAGCAGCGCCGTAAAGACAGCAAAACCGTCGGAAACCCGATTCAATGACATCAGTTCAGTTGCACGCGAGGTCGACTCAATCAAAATTGCATTGCCGCAAATTGTACTAAACGGTACTTTTTTTATTTAAGGCTGGTAGGTACTTTGAGATCATGGACAGGAACAATATTTTGAATTGGTTTGAAGTGTTTAAAATATGTAACCAGTGTAACCACTGAGCTTGAGCAAAAAACCGCCCAACATCGTCTCAGTAATGAAAAAACACTGACAAAATGTTTAAAGTAAATGGCAAAAAAGTTGCGATTGATAATAAACTAAGATAACATGCATAATGTTTTGAAAACAAAAAACTCACTAGCAAACATTTTGCAAAATAAAAGAAGGCTGCCTGGAAACTTATTTAATTTATTCAGAAAACTTGTTAAAACTTGGCTTTTAGTCTGAAATGGCATGGCTTGAAAGTTATCTGTTAAAACTAGTTTACTTTAAACATATAACAGGAAGTAAAGCCACCTTCTAGACACGGCATCCAGAAATAGCAGTGAGCTAACAGTTGCGAATCGATCCAGCTGTGACCTTGGCTCGGGCAGGGACAGGAGAGCATATTGGCACAGTTCGGAGGGTCTCGGGACCGGGTGGTACCAACAGTGTTACCATACGTTTGCTGAAACGGCCATAAAATCGCAAAGGCGGCTGTTGGATTTGGATGGTTGAATCGCTGGTAAGGTAGTAACCGGTACTGGTGTAACAGAGTTTTGCTATACCCCGCCAGATCACTTTTTTTTATCCGCATATAATCTTCTTTATCCCAAGACATTTAAAGGAAATCGTATACCATGTTATATCTTTATCACCAGAACCAAAGGTGTCTATAGCTTACTGTTCCAAGAGCATTCCAAGTGACGGGGTATTCTGAAAGATTGCGGTTTTATAGCATTCTTATAAAGCAGCTTTACAGCAAGAAGCAACAATTGGAAAATACTTTCAATGAAAAGAACAATATTAGTTTTCTTGAAGAAATATGAGCTTTCATTTTGCTTTATTTGCGACTAGCTGTATCTACTATTAGAAAGATTAACCAATATGTACTTCAATTAAAATTTTAACAGAGTATGGATGGACACAGTAGCGTCGACTCAGCACGCTATGGTAATGTATCATGACATGAAGAACCTCCCGATATTTATGAGCCGATATCATGCACCTTTTTACAAATTACCTACTTACTGCCTGTACATTGCATAAGTACTTTCAATAAAGAAGTACTTTACAAAGACTTGAGTGACAGAGAAAGCTCCACTGATTGTCTGCGTATTCTACATACCTAATGATGCACATCTATTACTTAAAGGTACTTACTTATATTTTATGGAAATAACGTTAGCAGTTAAGATGTTCTTTACTTTTCTTAAGTTATGCTTACTACTTTACTGGCTTGGTAGTTCTTAACAGTCCAGATTCTGACCGTTAAGAACGGTCAAGCGAATAAAGAAATTGCGTAGGGACTTTGAAAGATTGGTGCAAGTCGGGATTAGTCTTTCAGCTTTCAGACCGCCTGAAAATATCGTCGAACGAGCCCTTTTGTTGTAACCGTGACTGACAATTTGGCGGGTCAAAACACCAGTGGTAAATTGTGGATAAAGTTACAATATTATTTAATAATATCCGTATAAATAATGATGTAGGCTGTTGCTGGCGTTTTTGTTTGTCACATTTAGGGAAAACATTGCGAGATATGTCCTTGATCGTGTATGTATGTGGTGAACACATACGCATTAATTAACGACTATCAATGAGTAAGTCGGTATGCACTGGAGTGGCATTATTAATAGGGAAAAGGGCCCGGTCAAACTACGAGCGGGATGCGGGTCAACTGATTATTAGAGACGCATGATCTGATTATAATATCAAAATACAATTATAATTTGTTTTTTATGACCGCGATTTTTATGGCAAAGGGGAAATAAACGTGTGTGGACAAATAAAAGTATGGCATAAGAATAACAAGTAGAAAACGAAATGCTAGTTGTAACTTTATTTCCCGATGACGCACAAAGTACCAAAAGTTCGGAAGGGAGTCCACTTACTTACTTACTATATTTAAATAATTTTAATATTTCTTTAAAAAAGGTTACATACTTAACCAATTATTTAATTTAACCAATGGACCCCGCACTAGGGCTAGCTAGGGTATCGCGTCGATCCGAAAAACGATTTCTAGAATTGCAGATTATAGAAAATGCAAGACAGACATTTATAATGTAAGTAGGTTACTCTAGATTTCTCTAGATCTTATGCCCAGCAGTGTGTGAATACGAACTGAAGATGATGATGATGAATCGTATCACTGGAGCTGATTTTGTATGGACCAGACGTACTACTCGGGCGAATGAACGTGCCACCTGTTTGACACTCTCGCTCGGAACTTGATGCTTCCCCCGCTACCCCGCGCGACGCCCTCCGTGTTTCTTCTGCCTCTAATTGCGAAGCCTTATCATTACCAAGTATTACAGGACCTTCACTATCAAGATTATCCAATTCCAAGCTGTACTTTGCATAAACGTCATTCGAGTCAGGTGTCATGTTAATTCGCCTGAGTAGTAGAATACAATGGCACAAGCAGATCGGGACCGCTCGCAGTGTGTCCGCAGCCCGAGGAGCCACCGCGCCCTTCATGAGCTCAGTGCACGTGACATCTAGGGGCTCGTATACTTTATTGTCTTCAGGTCCTGAGTACTTATTGTAGTACTTTTAAATTAATTGATAGTTATGTTGATTAATAGTGGCTACGATACGAGTTCTTTGTGTTCAGGTAAGGGGGGGGAGGGCTATGCCGCTATACCTACTTGCAACAGGCTGAATATTAATATTTATGTAAAAAGATATAATATACTTATTTTATTTCAATTAATTAATGATGATGCCAAACGACGTCGTGGAAGACCCAAGAGAAGATGGCGGGACGAACTTTATTCGTTCTCCAAAACATGGACCACCGATGCCCTATGCCGAGATGTATGTAAAGGGAGAAGGGGGGCCTATGCCCAGCAGTGGGACAATCATGATGGCTAATAAATAATAATAATAGGTATAATTTCAAAACTAAATAAGATCAAACTACGAACGGAAAAAATCTCTGATCTCATACGGCCTTAGCAATGACTTATGAATGCAAGGAACTGCGCCGAATACAATGGAATAGATGCACATAGCCCTGCTGCAATGGCATAACTACGTGACCATCTTCTGATCTGTATCTGGCCTTGCCCGTATGGAAGTTTATACAGGATGAATTTTGCAACTGGGCTTGCATGGCCAAAAGGCTGATGACAGATGCACACACAGCCTCTGGCTTTTTAATGTGGAGAAGTGACCAGAGCTAGCTTCTCTCCTGATAGTTGAAATGCTCTCGTTAAATACCTTTACACTGAATCCATTTAGAACCAATCTAGGTAAATTCTCACCCTTAAACCGATTACTTCACACATATAATTGTATAAACAATAAAGATATTGACATATTTCAACATTCTCCCCCTGTTTTTAAAAATAAATTTTTGTAAATAAAATAAACACAGTTTAGTATACATTAGTAACCTAAGTTGTTTGTATTTTTGTTCTGGTAAAGTAGGATACCACGTTTTGTTAACTTGAAAAATATTTTGTTTTCTTTATTTTCTTTCATTTTGTTTAAGAAATTAAGTACCTTTGAATGTACCTAGGTACCATTTAAAACTGTAAAGCAGTAAGTTGTTAACAGTATATCTTATTTCATAAAATCAGTGTTTACCTATAATAGGCTATGCACAGTGCACACAGCATAAGACTGTTTTTATTTAAGCTTAAAATACGTTATTGTGTAATAGCCATTGGTAATCCAATAAATAATAATAATAATAATAGTTAGGATTACACCTGCCCGCGACAATAACAAGGCAATACAAGACGTTTTAGTTTTAGAGTTTTAGTAAAATCTTGTAATTCTTAATATTTAAGTCGTTTGTAGCACTGTTTCTATCGTAGGCAGTCGTCGGCGTCGGCGGCAGGAAAGAAGCTCCTCACATCTCTTGTTAACGTTAAAAAAACGTGGGGTTGAGATCTACACTCTACAAAAATAGCTCTACTCTTTATAAACTTAAGGGTTTCCTTCATACCTATATATTATCGAACTAATTATCCTCTTTGCTCTAGAAATTTCTAGCCACTGATGATAAATGCAGCACTGATAGGACCTAATTTAAGAGCCTATGATAAGATAAATTCTTTAACAATGTTGTAACAAACGTATAAACATTTCAAAGAAAACATGAACAATTACTTCTGCGTACAGGTTGCAGCTGATAATTGATTGATAAACAATCTAAGAAGTTATACCACTGATACTCAGGACTTGGATATTTTAATGGAATTCGATTGACCACAATCTAAACTGATATTAAGTGAATATGTGACCAATAATGGATCACGAAGCTGTAGAAGAGACCTACAACTATTCACTCTCGATTTATAGAAGCGAAGGTCGTAGCTTTCAGGGATTACGGAAGCCAGACTTTACCAAAAATTCGGATATATGACTAGAATCCTTCAGAGCGGTTTCGCCGCTCTTTATTGTTTTTTGTAGCACGTGTAAAGTAAGCGACAATCAAATTGTCCTCTGGCAAACCACGTGACAATGCGCAGAACCAATTTGACCTTACATTTTCATTCTGCGCATCATTGTCACATGGTTCGCCAGAGGACAACTTGTTTGTAACTTACTATACGCGACCAGCCACTCGTACGACAGCCTGCTTCACTTTGACGTTTTAAAAAAAACGAGCGTAAACGCGGCGTTTTATACGCTAGTCTGAAACCGCTCTGAGTTTTAAATTGGATTTCTATTGTTAGGTTTGATTTAGATGTTGAATTTGAAGAAAACATAACAAAGAAGTTCCTGCTTCTTTTATATTAGGCTCGTTGATGTCGCGACAGGGCCTTGACTGTGCCGTGTGCAGGTAATGTGTAATAACTGCAAGCAAAGTACTCTACAGACACTTGCACTTGTCCAAACGTGACCTTATGAGATACTTGCCTGCACATGGTGCCTGCACTACACTGCCCTGCCACTAATCAAGTGCAAACCGGCCTTATTTATGATATATACTGAGTAGTACTTAACCTTTGTACCTAAATACATAGCTATCTTACAACGTTAAAAGCAAATAAAATCAAAGATTACTAACAATAACAATCACTTAGTTACCTACTTGACAATAATAAAGGTGAAAAATTTAAGACTAGATAACTTCGCCATAGACAGATGACCAGCAACTCAAAAATCAAGATTCTACCATGGTAGTCAAGTATGTAGTTGTATTGTAGGTAGGTAGAGTCATGTATAACTTGGGTGAATTAAAATGACACCTGGCTCGAACGACGTTTGTGCAAAGTACGGCGTGGAATTGGATAATCTTGATGGGGAAGAGGTCCTGTATTGCTTGGTAATAGATAGATAGATAGATAGTAACTCTTTATTGTACACCCCGAGGAAATATACATTATAAAAGGAAACAAATAAAAAAACCAAAAATAATAGAGGCTACAATGATAAGATAAGATAAAATAAAATAAGATATAGATACAATGATAAGATGATAATAATGTAATGATAAGGTTTGGCAATTAGAGGAAGAAGAAACACGGAGGGCGCCGCGCGGGGCAGCGGGGAAGCATCAAGTTGCGAGCCGCGTATCAGCCAGGTGTCATGTTAATTCGCCCGAGTTACAGATCCAAAACTAAACCATCCGATTCCAAATAATGGAATTTCCAAACATATCATACCTTGTTTGCATCATTGGGATATTTTACCCAATTAAAATTAAATAATAACACAACAGGTAGGCATCTAACTAATTCCATAACAAGGCAACTCAATGTGATTCAGCCACACAATAACGAACACTTGCTGACTAATCAATATCACTAATGACTTCCAAATGATGAGAGCTTCCGAAACAAACACCAAATGAAGCAGTCACCGCCGGCTGAGATCAGATGCCGTCGTAGTAAGTCACACCGCCTTATTCGGCGCGCACGTGGGTAAAGAGTAAAGTACTGTGAAGAACCCTCTCATCGTGGGACTATTATAAAAATGTATTCTTATGTCCCGCGCTAGTTTAGAGTTTAAGCAGCCAGTCTTTGCTGGGCCAATGATTATCCACTAAAGAACTAAAGATCTTGACTGGAGCCGAACATCCTGACTTTGTGACAACTGACGATAGAATAGCTAACTTTGGTTTGAATATACAATTTATAGCAATGTTGGTAGTGAAACTTCTATGCACAGAACCGATGAAGCCACCTTTGTTTCGGCCAAACTTCGGAAGTAGAGCAGAGATATAGTCGACCAACTTATGAAACAGTGACGCTTTAAGCTCCATACCACTTACTACATTGACTTCATAATTTTAGGTGGTCCGTATCAGAAGGACAATCTAGCATAATGCCATTGTGGGATGAACGACCTAAAAGTAAAATGACCGTAGTAGTAGGACCGATTTTAGTTATAATGACTCAATTTTTTTTATAGTGTTTGTCTGTTTTAGGACTTCCCCTTAATACTTTATTTGTAAAAATTATGTTATTTGATTCTAGTGATTCCCAACTGAAATTTTCCTGCTATGCCGCGAGGAGCAAGCGATGGCACCTCGCATCAGGTGCAATTAGTCACACAACCGAATAAGGCCCACGTGGGCGGCACACGCCAGCACCTGCTCCGTCTCTCTCCCACCCCTATTTATAGAGGGAGAGGGAGTATCTTTGCGCCCGGTGCCCGAGATTAACGTGAGCCGTAAAAAGGTATAAGATTTGAAACGTAGATTCATTATTATGATGATTGTACTGATTGGTATTTAAGATGGGACGATGGCCGGTGTCAAGGTATCGTGGTTTTGGAAATACGCTGGCCACATTTTTGAGAATCCTAATAACAAAACTATATTTCTGTCCATTCTAATGAGTATGGTTTACTTTAATAGGTTGAGGCGTGCTTTTCAGATTGATCGTGTCTAGTTCAGTAATAACGTGCCAAACACTATCACAATTACCTAATATGGTTTCATAATAAATTGTGATAGCTAGATAGAAACATGCTCTGCGCTGCACTCCGCCGTATGTGCACCAGCCCTATTCACCACCCGGGTGGTAAGGTTTCAATAACATATTTCCCGTGGAAAAGGCTGAGAGGATAGCACTAGTGAGCCTGGTTCTGCTGAGTTCGAGAGCGGTCGGAGTGGTGGCTCTAGCTGCACTTTACTCAAGCCCGGGACGGCTGCAGTGCACGGGGAGGCGCACTGAAAGCGGAGCTCGGGGTCGGCGCAAGCCTTCCCTGGGATGTCACAGCAACGTGCGTGAGGGACACCGCTACGGTTCGGATATCCCGGGGTCCCTATAATGCGCAGAGGTCGGTCAGCATGTGGTTTTAGTCTGTTAAAGTCTGACATAACCCGCCCTTCCCCCAAGGGCGGTGGGCATCCATGAGGATCCCAATGTAAAAAAAGGCGCGTTGAAACCGCTGAGTTTTAAATTGGCTTTACTATTGTTAGGTTAGATTTAGATGTTGAATTTGAAGAAAACATATACCTATATTGTTGCCAGTTTTCGCTGGTAGAACATAAGAAGTGCCTGCTTCTTTTATATTAGGCTCGTTGATGTCTCGACAGGGCTTTGAATGTGCCATGTGCAGGTAATGTGTAATAACTGCAAGCAAAGTACAAGTACTCTACAAACACTTGCACTTGTCCAAATATGTATAAAAAAGGCAAGCCTGGTTGACTCACCCCGAGCCGTCGCCGCTGCAGAGCTGTTTCAGCAGCCTGGTGACCTCGCAGTGCGCTGGAGCCATGCTGCTCATCTGGAACAACACACAGGAACGTACAGTAATTATCTTTACACCCATCCTAGGCCGGTGTTCTCCTGTGCTAAAACCACTCACACAAATACATCATGTGTGCGTGTGAGTGAACTACTGGTGTGATTAAACCACTTGAGATATCCCCATAATATTAACCACTAGTGGTTTAAATACTTACACAATAAATACTATTCTAAGGTCAAATGGTAGAGTCTATGGTGACAAGTGAATAAAAGTTTTATATAAAAGTAGTTGAGTGCGTTTTTTATCATCCTGCATGTTTATCTTCTACATATTTATCTTTTTATCGATTTATAATATATAAGTCTTGGATTTGACTGACTGAAGACAGACAACGCACAAGCCAAACTATTGAACGTAGAGACTTAAAATTTGGAGGGCATGATCGTTAAGAAGAGATCGTCGCGGTCGTTAGCGATACATAATATAATAACCGACTATGACAATGTTGCTTAAATAATTTAAATAAATAAACATCAATCTATCTATCTGCCTATCCATCCATCCTCAGAATAAAATTAATAGGATATACCTGACACACAAATACTTACTTTTACGACTTTCGTTGGCTTGTCATCATATTATTTGACTCTAGATTAAAATTATTCAGAAGTCATAATTTTTATTAACAATTTGGAAAATTATTAATCACTCCAGATAAGCAATGAAATCGCAATCCTCAAATTCTATTCGAGCTAGAGGACGATTCTAGCGAATGCAGCGATTGCGTCACGCCCGATAACAGCCGCCTTACTAACTGCTCTGCCATCTGTGATTACCCCGTACTAACTCCGCAAAGAACTGTGGTAGTATATTACTAACTGCTACACAAACTGTGGTGATATCATAGTAGTTACAAGTATTCTGCGCTCGAAACAACAGCCTTAGTAACTATTCCCCCATCCATGACATTGTACTACAAACTTCTGGGTAATCTATGGCGGTATCGTACTAACTATGTGTAGAGCTGTGGTGTTATTATAGAAGTTACATGGTTCGGGACCGACTCTACCCAGTTCGCGATCTGCCTCTATCGAGAGAGCACGTCTTTGTTTTGTTTTGTTGAAGTTAAGAAGCAGCGAAATTATGGTGAGTGTTTGTAAACTTACTCGTTGCTACCTACACAACCTGCTGTGGATGAGATTGTATCAAAGATTAATTGCTTGGCGATGCAAATTAATATTTTTTTTATTTCAATATATTGTAGTTAATAATTTTTTGATTTGAATTGAAGCCTTTTGAAACGGATTGTAATCCATTGTTTATCATGATTTATAATAATTAAGCTATTTAAAATTATAATTTGAATTTACGCGCTAAAATAGGAATTGGATTTCGAATACAAATACATCACCGTTCAGTGACAATACGTAAATAAAAAAGAGATGAACAATAAATAAACAGGAATTTTAAATTTATTCATGGTAAAATTTACAAGGAAATTGATACACATAGAGACACTCTACCGAATTGTATAAACGTATGTAGCACCAACGAAGTATTACATTACAGATAGTATGTATTTAATCTAAACCTAAATCGAAAACTAAACAACATTTGATCTACGCAATTTTGTTCACTTCAACGACTTTTTCTTTTCATTCATTTTGATTTAAACCCCAAACTACTGTACCGATTTTGATAAAAATCTATGAAATCGAAAGTATACCCTCTCAAACGAAAATATTCTTTTTTCAAATCACTTTTTAAACAACAAAGTTCGGAGGTAACAAAAATAAAAAAATCATTCAACCGTCATCATCAATTGATACCCTCCTCATTTTTTTAAATCGATTGAAAAAACGCAGCTTTTCTCAATGATAACGAAAGTTGTCGTGCATTTCCAAACATAAACGAGCGTTTTTCTTCATTAGACATCATCACTTTATACCCGATGTGCATATTGTGCATCTAGCTAGATGGATCAAGCATTTTACGAGCAGCATCTGTTTCGTTTTCACGATCACTGGCCGCGATGGAAGAGATGTTACGAGCAGGCGCGGCGGCCGAGGACGAGCGCGTACGATGCAACGCCAATCGGGCTACTACGGACTACTCGGGCTAATGAAATTGACACCTGGCTCGAATGACGTTTGTGCAAAGTACAGCGTGGAATTGGATAATCTTGATAGAGAAGAGGTCCTGTAATACTTGGTAATGATAAGTAATGATAAGGCTTCGCAATTAGAGGAAGAAGAAACACGGAGGGCGTCGCGCCGGGCAGCGGGACAAGCATCAAGTTCCGAGTCACGTGTCAGCCAGGTGTCATGTTGATTCGCCCGAGTAGTAGTGATAGTGATGGTAGAAAATACCAAGCATGTTTCCAAAACCATGCAGATGACTTAGTATAACTTAAAATTCAATATAAACTCAAGTCATTTTTTCATAAGTAAATCTTATTATAGTATAAAATAATTTATAGAAGATTATAATATAGGTACTTACTCAAATAAACTATTCATTCAAATCTAAGTAGTAGGTATTTAATGTGCCATCTTAAAAACTAAATTTATATTTAATTACATTGTGAATTTGTGATACTACCTATTAAATGTAAGGAAATAAACTTAAGTTCCTATTAGTAAAGTTGCTGTGCCCAACAGGGTGAATATAGTACCATAACCCTAAGGTGTAACTGTACATATTAATTACAATAAATAAATAAATTAAATTACAAAATCCAGGTAGGTATAATCGAGCAACCCTAATCACTAAGCAGCTTCTAGATAAATAGGTAGGTAATTAGATTATGTTTAGTGATTATGTCGTAATTTTGTATTGAACGGAAAATTACATGATTAATGTATTGATAGTTTATGGTTAAAAAACTTTTTTTCTGATAACAGAATTGATTATGGCTAATCAATTTCTGTTTTTACACCACTCACATACCAATCATATATTAGGTATCTGATTATGAAAATGATAAAAACAATGACGACATTGCTGACAAACCGAAAAATACAACCGTCATGATTGTCGTTTTCATAAAACCAACATTCAAGATAGTCGTTTTCATTCTTCTTATCGTGTCACTAGGTTCTTTCTTTCGAACCAGTGTTGTGAAAGAATTTCAAGTGCGCCTCGAAGAGGCTCCTTTCGTGCACTTGACACATGTTTTCGAACTTTTTAGGTTCTATAACATGCCGGTTTCCTCAGGATGTTTTCCTTCACATGTCTTTTTCTTAAAACCAACATTCATGATAGTCGTTTTCATTCTTCTTATCGTGTCACTAGGTTCTTTCGAACCAGTGTTGTGAAAGGATTTCAAGTGCGCCTCGAAGAGGCTCCTTTCGTGCACTTGACACATGTTTTCGAACTTTTTAGGTTCTATAACATGCCGGTTTCCTCAGGATGTTTTCCTTCACATGTCTTTTTCTTAAAACCAACATTCATGATAGTCGTTTTCATTCTTCTTATCGTGTCACTAGGTTCTTTCGAACCAGTGTTGTGAAAGGATTTCAAGTGCGCCTCGAAGAGGCTCCTTTTGTGCACTTGACACATGTTTTCGAACTTTTTAGGTTCTATCACATGCCGGTTTCCTCACGATGTTTTCCTTCACATGTCTTTTTCATAAAACCAACACTCATGATTGTCGCGTAGTGTAGGTAGAGAATCGTGATGGGCGAAAAAACTGTTTAGTCAAACGTCAATAGCCATGCGACATTATGCAACATCGAACCAACTTCAGATTCTTCAGGGTATTGTACACTAGCTCCAAACAATATTATGGTTTGGTGGTAAAGGTTGTATCAATCGATGCTACAAATAACATCACAGCTTCAATGGAACTTTGTAATTATGAAATGTTAAGATGTACATATATTACTGGAGAATAGGCTGATATCATACATTGATTACTATGTTTTATGGAACACCAAGATTGACAGTATCAAATCAAAGCAAGATAGATGGATGAATATTTTTTTTTTTTTACATTTTACCATGGAGCTTTATTAACAATGAAAAAGCCTAGTACTTTATAATAATTCACTAGCGTATTCTCTGTTTCGAAATTTAGAATCGGACCAAGATGTACTACACGTTACACGTTTGGGAAATTTTACAACTTTTTTGGCGCGTTTTCAATGTACTACGGTATGGTTCTATACTTGATTACTCCCATGGCTGATATGAATAGACTTACCTATAGTCTCGAAGGTGACCACAATAAACTGGAGTTCTAACAATAATGAGCTTAAAAATAGAGAGCGGTGCGTAAATAACTCAAATGTTTATGAGTGGAGTCGCGGATGCCACATAATCCTCTGATTTAGCGAACGTCTCTACCGCGACGATGAACATCTAGCGATTATTTCAAATGTATTTTTATTAGGTGTTATATAAATAGATCAATTGTTTACATACAATAATGTCGATAGACAGACATAGAGACAAATAAATACTAAACTGAAACCGAAATGAAATGAAATTATTTATTTTGCTTGAAGTATGGTTACATTTAAGGTCTTAAACTAGTTTAAGTCTCGCACACTTCACCGTAAATACAGCATGCAAAAAAATTATAAAATAGGTATGTTTTATAAAAAATTAAATTAATTATTTTTTTTAGTTAGATATTCTGTTACATTATAAAAAGATTTGTCAATAAGCCATTTCTTAAATTTACTTACAAACATTTTTATTGGCAATTTTTTAATGTCATCAGGAACGTTATTAAATATTTGTCCACACATTGCAAAACTACTCTTATAAAGATGCAAGGTAGCGACGACTTTGGTAATTATTGAATCTAGAAGTGAGAAAGTGCAAAAAAATATTAAGGCTATTGTAGACGAGCTTGTTGTCTTTCACACGTAAGGCGTTGTCCTAATAGAACGCGATCACGCGACCATCGCAAGTTCGCGCGATCGCGCGAAGCGACGCGATGCCAATTGGGACGCCTATTTGACGTTAGTACGTTTGATCGCGGATCCGCGCGACCGACGCGACGTTCGCGCGAACTTGCGATGGTCGGTTCTATTAGGACAACGCCTATGTATGAATGTTTTCCAGCAAATAAATAATCATAAATTGTTCTAGATTTTGTGAACTAGTAGATATTTCAAACATGTAATAGTCAAAGGTGAATTTCACGTTCCAGATACTGTAAATAATGTGTTTTTCACGTGGAGCGGGAGACGGATAAAAACTAGGTTGATGATGTAGACGGCTGGTCGAATAATATAGTTATTTTGGACGACAGAATCTAGCCTGGATTGAAGACAACAATTAAAAAAATCTAGGACAAATTACTCTTATGTAAACAAACATGAAAGCAGTAAAAGCATAATTATTTATCGTTTTTGTAGTGGGACATTTATGACTGTATCCTAGCTAGAACAACCTAAATCAAATATATAATTGTTTTTTTTTTAAACCATCAGTTTTTGCCTAAAAATACGTGACTTATTTAAACAACAGACTGTCGCATTTTTACATTAAACTTCATTGAAATTTATAGTTTCCGAAAGAATTTTATGAACAGTTTTAAGAATCTATTTGTTACGTCGAGTTGGAATTATTGAGTAGTCTTTGCGGCTTGTTTATTGAGCTATTCACAACTCTGCCGAACACTTCGCAACCATTACTGGGTAATTCGTTCAATTGAATAGGAGATCCAATCGTAACGCTAAGTACCACGTTGTGTGGTTTATCGGCTATTCAAAAATACTTCACACTTTCAATGTCTTCATAGTAATTTCATTCAACTCAAATATTATTCAACTTTGAGGAAATAATTTATTTATTTAATTTGTTTATGCTTCGGTACTTTGAGCTGTTTTGTATATTTGTAACACTGAATGACCTAATGACCTCTACTTTTGACTGTTATAGAGCAGATGTAACTATTTATTTATAACTCAAATATTATTCAACTTTGAGGAAATAATTTATTTAATTATTTAATTATTTTGTTTGTGCTTTGGTACTTTGAGCTGTTTTGTAGAGTAACACTGAATGACCTAATGACCTTGACTTTTGACTGTTACAGAGCAGATGCCTTCTATTACGTACACTGTATACTAGCGTCTCAAATATTTTTTCACGAAATGAAATCCAATGTGAGATGTGAGAGAGTGAGTCACTGCTACACGTTGTTATTTATTTACAGTTAGTCATCCGAACAAATCTACTGCTATCTGTGTGACCCACAGAAGATGGTTATTTCTACAGATTTTCTAGAAATATAGTGAGTCAATTTAACTCTCCTCCACCTATCCATCATGATCTATTTAATGTCCAATACTCGGAGAAATAAATTGCCGCTTCCAGTGCCAGCTTCACGAATGACTTTGACTTTACATTGTGTATTTTTCGTATCTTTTTGAAGTGAGTCTATAATTGTTTCGGGATCCTCGCCCGTGGTGTCGTGTGTAAACACTATGTTCCGATGAAATCATGCGTATTCGCGCAGTTCACGAGACATTATTCTTTATTTCATTTTCATCGTCCGTCTCGACAATTCGGCATGCTAGCGTTATCTTAGTAAACGATTTCTGAAAAGCTAGCGAATTGATTCATTCTTTGACACAACAATATCAATCGTAGTTGAAAAATAGCCAAATACTTTAGAGTGTTAAAGCTTTCACAAAAAATCATAGAAATGTAGCAATTTAACAAAGAATGATCTCTAGTAAAGCCCGTCACACACGTAGCTATAATATATATTAATATGATTATACCAAGGCATATTACGATATATTTTCTATACAAATATTCAAGCGACCGCACACGCAGCTATAGTATATTATTTCTATGACTTGAATATTGGTATAGAAAATATATCGTAATACGCCTTGCTATAATATATATTATAGCTAAGCTACGTGTGTGATGGGTAATTAAAATATGGTTTGGATAAGTGTAAGAAAAACGATTTAAAAAAATCAACTAGGTTTCATAAAACATGTTTCAGAAAAAGCAATCAAAGTACTCAGGGACATATCATATCATATTATATTGCCATATCAGTTTAGCAAGCACAAGTTTTTCCCAATAACCATTTTATATGAGTTTTTGTTTCTTGCTGTGTGACTCTGGAGAGCGAGGCCGCTGTTACAATGGCGCCCACGCGTGGACTATTTCAAGTTTTGGGGTTATCGCGAGTGGCGCAATCTCCAATATTGCATGACTGCACATATTGTTTTATGAAGGAGAACTGTATCAGTCTCTTGACTCGCTGGAGTAAGAGACATTTACCTGGCACACTATGCAAATTAGAATAGAATAGAATAGAAAAAAGCACACTTTATAGATTAGGCATGCGTGCTCAGTCCTCAAAACCATTGAAAAATTCGGTCCTAAGTTACTTTACAAAAAGCTTCTTAATTTCAATAAAGGTAACTGCACAATCTCTTGTAGTCACTGACCGGTGTAACCAGTGGACGAATGTAAAGTTCAAGACACATTTTTTTCCTTGAGCTTACAATTTGCACTACGTTAATGAAGACAGTCGCCATGCATATTACTTAATTCGTTCGTTACAATAAAATAAATTATTATTTCGTGTTTTTTTATGTCATTTTAATAATTATTGTTCTAGCTAGAGCATGTATAGATGCACTATTATTACTTTTAGCTTGTTATTTTTTCAACCGTCACGTGCACAAGTAACTTCGGAATATAAAAAATAAAAGCTAGTTATGCTACTTCACAAAAGCTTTATCAACATAATAAATTTAATAAATGGCCGATAACGGACATTGTTAATTTTTCATGGATAGTAACTACATTGGTACTGTTATCAATTATTTTGCTGTTCTGAGACTTAGGTTGTAAAGAGATTCCATATCATTCGAAACGAGTTTCCATGCAGCCAGACTTCATCAATAATAAACAACATGTCAAGGCTGGGCTTCAGCGGACAAGAATCAAGATTTCAGAAAAACATTTATATGACAACCCCGTTTTATCACTATCACCGTCAAAGAAAATAGCTTCACGTAGATTTCGTAAGAAAAGCTCTATTACAAAACGTAGGTGTGGAAATTTATTTTGAGACTACATTAAATATTTCAGTATATTGTGTTAGATGATTCGTGAAAATTATATGTTTTTGCTTCACCTGTCCGAGTCGAGCCAAATTGTGTTCTTTCGATCATTTTCATTATAGAAATTCGGGGAGAATTTATAAAATGTGTCCTCTGAGTGTATTTAGATATTTCAAGAAGCTTTGTACCCTTCGCTTGACTTTTCCCAGACATCACCTTGGAATCTCAAAACAATGCATTATCTAACTAATATAACCAACATTATTGTCCTCTTTGACGACATAATCAAAATTGACTGTATTAAATCTACTAACAGTTTGAATCACGAAAACCCACTTCGATTAACAATAACGAACCAAAATATGGCTTCTGGCAATATACCCTGAAATAAACTGCTGTCAACTTTATGGCCAGTACCTTGGCGGCACAGAATATAAATGTCTCGTAGCCAGTTTATTGGAAGTGATTAGCCTAAATATTTATTTATAATCGTCCTTTACATCACCAGGTGTACCTAAACAATAGGACAGATATCCACTCTTCTTCATCTTATCGTGTCACTAGTTCCTTCGAATCAGTGTGGTGAAAGGATTTCAAGTGCGCCTCGAAGAGGCTCCTTTCGTGCACTCGACACATGTTTTCGAACTTTTGGTTCTACGACATGCCGGTTTCCTCACGATGTTTTCCTTCACCGTTGCGAGAACGTGGGATGCATACATAGATTATTTCGACCGAAAAGACCCATTTACGCATGACTGCCACCGGGATTCGAGCCCGCGACCATCAGATCGCAAGGTAAGGGCCTCATCCACTCGGCCACCAGATCCTCAAAGATATCCACTAATATTCAGCATATGGGGGCAAAACTAGTTTTCCTCTCAAATAACTATTTCAGTGCAAAAAATATGAAAACAAGTGTTTTGTTGCTATTACGCCCTTCACAGTCTGTCACGCGTCCAACAAAAGCCAAATATATTTCAACACCGGATAATTCAAACGAGGGAAGCGAATAACCCTCAACGTATTTAGCTAATCTTAAAATACCGCACAATACAATGTTGTATAATTTTAGTCAGTACTAAAATACTACTGATTTCATCTTTCACAAAACATTATTACGACTCATTTACATTTGCTCTAGGTCTCACAGACAGTACTGACTGTAGCAACAACAAGGTAACCTGTGACAACGCCACAGAATATCGTAGCAGTGATCCACCTTAAGTTGAAGTAGCCTTGGCCTTGCAAGCCCGCCCTACATCTGAGGCAGGGCGGCGCAAGTTACAGACGGATGGCGAATAAGCGTCTGTCGGCCCGTGATAATTTCTCTTACTCTTTAATAATTATGTAATTTTCTTCCACCTTGTTGCTGGGCTAAGCTAGTATTTAGGTATACGATTGTTATAATTAATTAGATATTCAATTCGCAATAAGCTAACAAGAATGAGAGCCAAATTTGTTATTTGTGTCGATAAACAAATCTTGCAGTTCATATCAAAGATAAGATTGAATACTTTCATATAATCAACTTATTGTACACGTGGACACGAAATCAGACTCAAAAGTCTGTAGTCAGGGGCATAACGTCTATAATAGGTGGCAATTGCCTCTTGATTGACTTATAGCACGGGTAGTAAGCGAGACAGGGAATAATATACAAAAGCCCTGGATAAGCTCAATAGCTTCGATTTGGCCCCTGACTAGAGTCAAGGAGACAGGAAGACCAGAGGGCATCCTCTGGCGAATGTCCAAAACCTTTGCCGTTGCAGTTTCCAAACAAGGACAAAAGCTCAAACCCCCTGTTGGCACGCACCGCGCACATTGTCTCAACACCTTGTCAACCTCCGAGTACGAACGGTGACGGTCACGTGACCAGACGTTGGCTCAGCCCATGGCACAGGGTCATAAGGTCAAATTATAAGATTGGCAAACTGCTTATTTGTGAAGTGAATTATGGCATTTATAATGTCCCCGGCTAAGTCCTAACAGTGAAAACGTAAATCATTTCAGATTATTGGCCATACCACAATTTATCTAAAATGGGACACCTTATTTATGTACCAATAAGATGTCCCATGATATTGTGACTGCTAAAAGGTTACTCGACCTTTACTTTGCGTTCCGCTACAGTATGGCATTTGGACAAGCCCTGACTCTCCGTGTTACGGCCACCATGCTAATAAGGACATGGCACGTCAGATATTTGTTTTCATTTATGCCATGGCGTGTGCAACACATAGCGTATGGCTCCATATCGCATCGGTATTAGCACAGAGCCAAGCATGGAAACTATGGAACGGAGTCGGGTACGATACAAGCATTTTAAACAGTTTTGTAAATAATTAAACAAGAACAATACTCAAGGGGTACGTTTGATGATTTTAATGTTAAGAATTTTTGTTTCAAGCGTGATCTCTAATTCGCAAAATTCCTGCATAACTACTATTTTACTTTAAATAATGCCTTTTATACTGCTAGGCTAAACAGGCTTCATTTCTTTTGCGTATCTAGTTCTGACTTCATGAATAGAATAGTATACATTGAACTGTCTATAAATGGTGATAAAGTGATTATTCACTGACAAGCTCATGTCTACACGTTCACACCGGTTGTAATGAATCAGGATGACCTACTCATTCATGATGATAAGGTTGCGAGTGCCAAGGTACCCAGTTTTATAGTACTTTTTATGCAAACCTAAAAATATATTCTCTCGAAAACTCTACTCTAGAACATTTATCTATAGTTTTCTCTCAATCAGGTAAAACTAAGTCAAAACAGGGTTTTCAGGAAACCTCTTTTAGTTATGAAAGTTTTGGCGTAAAACAAATATCTGTAATAGAACCCTTCTAGAGACAGTAATATGTATGACTAAGGCCAATAATATGAACAAGGATTCAAGTTCGAAAATAACAAATCAAGTCATGTAAGGAACGCAGAGTGCTGCAGTGATTCAGGACTCATGATTAATGACCGCGAGGACTCGAGGTCTCGAGATGAGAGCAAGCATTTCACTTTACGAGCAAATTAACATTGCTGATACTAAACAGTTGCCAGCACTGTTTATTGCAATCACAAATGAGGCCATTCGAATTGGTTTATTGAGGTCCCGATCTTGGACAATAAGGCACTATTTTAACTGGTCAAGGATTGGCAAGAAATATTTTGAGATATATGCATCATAGATGTAGCTTTGCTTAAATGGAAGAGTTCAGTTTTATCTTGCTAAGAAAGGTCCCAAAATATGTAAGTGCGTTACCGAAGTCCACCGTAATAAGCGCGCAAAAGCAAATCTGAATCAAATCGCAACTATTATTCATTATTACTTACTGGACCCGCTTAGCATACGACCAGGCAGAATAGCAAGAGCAGAGACAGGCCATACCCAGCAGTGAGTCAAGTCAGGCTACGGATGATGATGATTATTCATTAACATAAGCATAAGCATTCTTTCGTTAAAACATTCGATTTATTTGTTTCATGTTGTATGTTTCCGTAACATAACTGAATTGACCACATTATTTATGGTCGTTCAAACTTCTCGGAACTTTGCTTGTATTAAGTGTAGAGAATTGCGGTAATTTTCATGTCTTCTGCCCACACTACGCACAAGTGGCCACTCATGACGTGTCAGATTACAGACACCCACAGCGGGTGAGTGAGCGAGTCGACTCTCCCGATTCGGTATGAAAATATTCAAAGACACGTACAATCTAATTAATAAGTAATATTGTGTTGGTCACCGCGCTAAAATTAGCCCAGTCGATATGACATCACAGCCGAGCTTTTGCGTGTAAGAAAATAGTAGCGGAATTTTAGCTGTTATCTTTAAGATTACGACCCGTTCTGCAACTCTACAAATAAAAAATACATTTTGCTTGCAAAGTAATATTGTAGCTTTACAAATATATTTACTATAAAGTCCGTCATACACGTAGCTATAAAATATATTAATATAAATTATAGCAAGGCATATTACGATATATTTTATATCCAAATATTCGAGTCATAGAAATATATATTATAGCTGCGTCACTTGAATATTTGTATAGAAAATAAATAAATCGTAATATGCCTAGCTATAATTTATATTGATATATACATATTAAAGCTACGTGTGTGACGGGCTTAGACTGCTATCTCCAACAGTTTTCAAACTTCATAAAAAGCAAACCTCCATGTTTCAAGTCTCTACGTTCAGTAGTTTCAACTCTTAACGATTAATCAGTCAGTCAGTCTGATTAAAAAGTATTTTGTCGTTTCGTACGTTCACACAACTCCATCTTGCTCCTCTAATTGATAGTTCAGTTCAATTGATTGATCGTTAATTATGATTAAGAATAAGAAGCAAAGTCTACTTGTGTCAAGAATGTTTAGACTGAACCATTATTTTCCTTCAAGCCGACAGGTAGCTATTCAAAGAATTAATGACATCCAGCAAAAAGCTTATACGCTATCATCATTGATTCAAATAATATTGCTATGGACCTAGGCACAGGAAACGATTTGCAAAGAATCGTAATACTTGTGTCAGACGTACGGACGCATTGCCTTTTAGGGATAATGTATAGGCTCACAGCGTATAGAGGAAAAGCTCGTTCTAGCTCTGCGTATAAAACCATTCAAGACTCTACCAAAATAAACAAAATACAAGCAGTACAAAATTTTATTCAAATCGAATTTCTTTAGTTGTTTTAGCCATAGTCAAAGCATGATCTCTTAGCAACAGGAGAATGCCTTTATTTATTTAAGCCTGTTACAGTAGTTATTAAGTAAGAGTTATCATTTGTAATAGTTCATCCCACTACTATTCCCCCTTCTTTTTCCACTCAATGTTATTTTGTGTTTAGCGGGGCCATAGCGTTCCTTCATATTCTTCTATTTCATCTCTCCATCTAGTAAGAGATCTTCCTCTTCTTCTTAAAGCGTCTCTTGGACACCAAGTCGTGGTTATGATGCTCCATCTGGAGAACGCCTTACTCGCTTCTTATTTGTTTTACATAAAAAATATTTTCGCTTCATACTTCATGCATCTAAGAATATCGATGATCATTTGAGGTGTTTCAACTTTATGGTTAAAATTACTTTCGCATATTTTTTAGTTTTTGTTCTTAACTGCATAAAGCGCCTATTCATTTCCATCATAAAGCATTACTACCTCCATACAAAAAAAAAGATATTTAACTGGAAATCTTGTATTTTTCGGTTCGGTGTGAGTGAGTGAGCCGGTTGAGATGAGCTGGGAATACCACCGAAAGGACGGTGACATCATCCATAATCGCGATCGACCGCTTATCGATGCAGATTGCATCGGAGGTGAATGTCGAGATTAGATTGGGATTGAATTCGGTCATTATGTAGTGGTATTAGGACGGTGTTGTTACCTAGGACCATGTCTAGGAGTGAGTGAGAGGACAAATTTTCGGTGTTAAATAGGTTAACATGTCTTCATCTACTTCTTATAACTTTACCGGACCAAAGGTACTTATCATTATCGTGAATTGTGGTTACGAGTAGAAAAATACAAGATTTAGGTTAAATTTTTTTTAGAGTTTGTTAAAACATTGTAGAGGTAAGAATAGAGTTGTAGCCGGGTACTGGGTGCTTAGCTTGTAAACTATGTATTAACAATTAGGTATTTATCTTTATGTTTTTGTTTGTTACAGTCTACCAAAGAGGAGGCGCCGGCGGTCTGCAACAGCTGCCATCAAGTCATCTCGGGAAGAGTAAGTACAAGAGACAATCTTAATTTATAAAAAAAATATATACTATACCGTGCCTTCGCAGAATCCGTATTAAAAATAGACAAAATCTGCCGATTTCTAGTTTCGTCTCGAACTGAACAAAACATTCATCTATCCACTCATATAGAATTTGAGGATCACATACTTTTGTATTTTTGTTATAAGTGTCAGGGAGAGGAAGCTGCAGTCGCAAAAATATGGTTTTAGATTTTTTTATCTTCGCTATCAACGAAGCTTCATTCAATAAACTATCCTGATAGGGCTTGATTGAACTCGATTTATTCATATGTTTTTGCGTCTTTTCATTCTTACCAACACACTTGGCAGATTAAAGAGAGAAAACTTGTAAAGCAATAAAGTTTACAAATACAACGATATATTGGTTTATTTAGTAATGTATACACAAATTGTTTACCAGCGCAGTCATAATCTTTATCGGCGATAGCCCTGATACGAATCGGACCAATATGAGTCGTAAATAGTTGAGTGCCGGGTGCAATATTATTCAAACCACCTACCGACATACAAACTCAATTCTAATCCACCGAATTTAATATGTTACGATTTTCCTCATGCAAATTATTAAATTCGCGTTATGAGTTTAAAGGACACTGCCCACTACTCCGTCGCGTGCCATGCATGGAGCGCGTCAGCACCGGCGAAATTGTATATTGTCGGTGAAGGGAATTATTCCCATCTGTCACCCTACTCTATCCGCCTAGGGTGACAGATGGGCCAAAAAAGTTCAGTCTGTCCCCCTTTCAGCAACAGGGTCACAGATATATATGAATGAATGAATGAATCTTTATTTGCGTAATACAGGTACATTGTGGTCTTACTTTAAATTAGAATCACTGCATCAACTTTTGTCGTGCAAATACTTAAAATTAGTGCTAAATAATTGTTAATAATTCTTACATAAATTGCTAATAAAAATAATTCATTAATAATTAATATTAATAGATAACGTTGTGGGGGCTTAGTATCATACTTTTCAATACAAAGAATATGTTTTTGCCTGACACAGTCCTAGCACAGTCATGGTTTGATACGGAATAGTGGGCAGAAAGCTTTAGGACTTCCCATCGATACTGATTTGGTTAAAATAGTAATAACAATAACCAATTCAAGCGTAGGTATTTGTGGATTTTTATGAAGTGCTGAGCTGACCTGCTGCACGTAACATGATATTTATATTTTTTCCGTATAACGGAATTTTATTGTCGAACTATGTATTGAAATTTTCCAATCAATGATTGTTATTTCATTCAATCAATAATGTTACACTTAAACAGTTTAATATCGAAAATAATAAATATCATTAATATTAATATTAGCTATAGGTAGTAAAGTTACGTAGCTTCCTAGGGAATCACGATCAGATGTACCAGAGGTCACCGATTTGACCAGAACGTCCACACCACATGACCATGAATGCTGATAATCATCGGACATTGATCTAGCTATGGCTGGAGTATTCTGGCCAAATTCCAAGCATCTCAACATGTAGACAAAGGAAGCATTCCATTTACCCATTACCAGCTAAAAACAAAAGCTCATCACGTCAGGTCTATTTGCAACCCGGCATGATGATCAAACTATACAGTAGTTTCCGAATGTCTGTTGTCACTTCACCGCTTAATACTATAGTGGTATGCTGCTGAAGTAGGTATGAGAAACCAGGAGAATCAAATACCTACTCAAAATGTAAAATAATATTATCGTCAATAGTAGGTATGTAACATCAATTTCCACGACTTAGTTTGCGTGGAAACTACTTCATTAGTGCACATATCACTAATAAATTATGTATTAAATAATAATTGGTTGAGGCTGTGCGTTAGTGAGTAAGAAGTTAAAGAACGGAATCAAATAAGTACCTATTATGAAAAAACCCGTCTAATTAGGTCCATTAGACCTCTTGTCTCACTGCCGCCGGCCGCTAAAGCCCGCTCTACACTCGCGCCGCGACTACCCGAGAAAGCCGCAAAACAAGAGTGCCTGTGCATGGCTTCGCGCCGTTTCCCATTCGATATCGGTTTATTGTCCCGCGTCAAAGAGCGATTGCGAACGTAACTCTGAAACTGCAAGTGTAGAGGAACATGTTTTCACGCAGAGTTTCACGGCGCAAATTGCGACGTGAATTCACGCTGCGTATCGCGCGCGAGTGTAGAGCCCGAATAACGTGTGACTAGTGTGAGCCACTATTCCCGGACAATGGCAGCGGCCTTGACCGTGGCTTGGTCTGAAAACAAGCGGTTTGTTGCAGCTCCGAGCTTACGCTTTAATTGGCTTGGAGAGTAACATTGTTCGGGCTCTCTGTGGTTTACTGCATTTTAATAGTTAATTTAAATGCAAGGTTAATGTGATATGCAGTTGTTGACTCATCTTGCATTTCTTCGGGAAACGACGACCAAATATTGGCTACAAAATATAATGCATCTGAATACCAGTTTATATAATGAGATTCTCGACTCTTGCATTCCGTTAACAAACCTTGGAGGCTATCTGTTCAAACCTGAGGGCCAGTAGTAGACAAAAGGTCATTATGTCTTTCTTTCACAGATCGTGACAGCTCTGAACAAGAAATGGCACCCGGAGCACTTCACGTGCAATACGTGCCGCAAACCCATCGACGGCGCCAAGTTCCACCAGCACGAAGGCGGCGTGCACTGCGTGCCGTGCTTTGCCGCGCACCACAGCCCGCGCTGCCACGGCTGCGGGGAGCCCATCACTGATGTGAGTATGAGTACTGATCCCTTGTCTTAAGCGTGCAGGTTGTGTTCATGGATAATGAGAAATGCATTAGAACTGGATACAGGTATCCTCACGGTTTAATAGCGCTGACCTTGAATGCGCAGAAGTCGATTTTTTGTCGATGTGTTTGGCGGGAGTGCGCGCGACAGGAAAGGCGCGCGGCGCTGGCGTCTATTGGTCGCTTAGCCACCTTCCCGCCCGTCTCCGCCTCACCTCAATTACGCAGAGCTCCCCTCCATTTTCGCTGAGCGCTATTAAACCGTGAAGACACCTATACCAATCAACGGACTCAGGTCACCTTTGCGATGATCTTGGATAAACGACTGTTAGAGCTGGATTGACAGCTCATCATGCTTTTAGATGCAATTGCATGATACGAGATTATTGCGTTACGCACCATACTTTGCCGCTAACCTTGGAACATATTTTGAATCTGATTGAAAATTTCGTTTAAATTGATTGAATAGCCGACACACATTAGATACATTCAATAGATATATAAAAACAAAAAACAAGAAGTGATACCAAACTATTAATAAAAGCATTGCGTAAACCCATTATAATCCATTAAGCTTAAGGAGGGCTAGATAACATTACACGCAAAAACAATGTGAGTATAGGTACCGAGAGAAGTGGTTATCATAGATATTATCATTATTCAAAGAAACATAATAGATAACCACGAAAATTATGTTCACATATCTTTACAATAGGTATCTTTTAAAAAGCCAATCCAAGACCTTGGACCTAGCATAGCTAATCCGACGATAAATAGTTAAAATGATAGGTAGCGGTGATTCAGAGATAATGGATAGGGAAGTAAAATTGTTTTAACCACCTACTAGAAAATTATGTGCATATTAATTAAAAAAAAACTTAAAACCCTAGTTCTTTAAGCTTCTTCGAGGCGCACTTGAAATCCTTTCACCACACTGGTTCGACAGAACTAGTGACACGATAAGATGAAGAGTTCTTTAAATTAAAATTAAATTAAAAAAAAAGCATCTCCATACAGCGTAACTTCGTAGGTAAAGTAATATGCCCGATTACTTTGAATTAGTACCTTCTTGGATACGTGCTTATAAATGACAATGAATGGATGATAATAGCAGGTTAGTCTAAGTTACGGCCAGTCCTATCAATTTCAAGATGAATGTCAGCAAAGTCTGTGACAATATTGATAAATGTACGACTTGCATACACGTAGATAGGTATACTTCCATAGATAGGATGTAATGTGATACATGTTTGTGATTCATTTACTAAGGACATTATGTATATTATGCTGTTTGTTTATAAATATTGATTGCTTATAGATGTTGGTCAAAACACAACATGATACCTTTGGACTCGTTTTATATTGAGACTAGTTAACAATCGCAACTTCGTTCGTTTGCGTTACGAATTAACAAAATTTGTTTCTTAGTACGCGTCTACACTACTTAACGAACATACCCTCAAAACTTCAAAGTCTCTACGACCAGTGGTTTGGGCTGTGCATTGCCAGTCAGTAAGTTAATCAGTCAGTCAGGATTTAACCTTTTATATATTAAATATATTAAGGGTTATTGAATGAACGAAAAATATTCGTAACGTTTTGTAGAATGTAGAGTTCGTTTCAAAACCCGTATTAAAGAACCAATATAAAAGGAATGAACAATGGAAAATGGGTACACGATAGACAAATGCAGAAAGAAAGTACAAACGATACTAATAGAAATTGTAGACAAATCAAATCACACATACAGATTAGCGCAATCTCAATGAATGAAGATAATATTTTTCTCAAACAAAACGCGTGCGCCTGTTGACTCGTCAATTATACTAGACTCTGACTAATTTATTTGCTAAGTTCAATTGATGATTTGATGTGTTTGCTTGTTTTGTGTCACCAGTACATAGTTATAGTAAATAACGGTAATGATATCGGCCGAGTCGATAATAATCTCAACACAGAGACAAGTATTATTATGGACAACAGATTTGTTGTATCTTTGCAAACATTGTAGTTAGAATAGAATATGCTTTATTGTATCACCTTAAAATAAATAAAAACAAGAAAAACAAACTAAAATTAGAAGGGCGGTCTTATTGCTAGATAGCAATCTCTTCCAGACAACCAAATAAGACATATTGTTAACAGAAAAAAAAATATTAAAATACAGTGGATAAAGGGTGTACCAAAAAGATATTATAGATAAAAAAAAAAAAAAAAAAAAACTTATTAAAGTGTCAAGCATCTTTAGGATGCGAATCCATAAGCGGACTACACCCAACAGTCGAAAGCAATAAATAGGCTGTGTTGTGAATGAATACCAAAACGTCAACCTAAAAACATAAATACATTAAACAACGCTTTACCTAACTGATGACTGATCGATCATAAGTGATGCTGATGATCGATCGCAAACGAGCTTACTAGGTAATTGATTGATTCAGGCATTACTTTGCGGAAATCCATAAATATCAACAAATTATATAAATATATTTAGTAATAAATCCGCTTGATTTCTAAACAAAGGTTTTAATTAACTTAACTTTAGTTTAGAACTTTAGTACATATTACTATATTATAAACCAAAGAGTCAACATCATTCACTTCAGATTAGGGACACATAATATAAATAATTCTTCTCTTGACGTGGTATGCAATGTCCTTACAGTTCCCCAAGTTAGCCATGTTAAATACCTTGGATTCATCCTCGATGAAAAGCTAACATGGGAACCGCACATAGACGCAACCTGTGGCCGACTATCATCAGCATGCTTCGCACTGTCGCGTCTAGGAAGTAGTCTAAGCTTAGAAAATACTAAAAAGGCTTATTATGGATATTTCCATTCATTAATAGGACATGGGGTCGATCTTTGGGGGCTGGCAGCTGAGACAGAGAAAGGCCATTTAGATTTCAAAAGCTTGCTGTGCGAATTCTGTGTGGGGTGGAGTGGGATCATCCCGCTCGAGAATTGTTCAAGAACACTAAAATACTTACTCTTCCTTGTGAGCTCATTATGCAAGTTGCTAAGTATATAAGAAAAAACCTTTAACATTTCTCGATGCGGGCTGATTCTCACAACTACCTGACGAGGGGTCGGCATAAACTTCAATTACCGCACAAGAGGTTATCAAAGTCCCAAAAACAAATTGACTTTATTGGTGTCAAAATTTACAACAAAATACCTGACAACATTGAAAATGAAAAAACTATAGGGTCATTCCTTAAAAAACTTAAAATACTGCTTTTAGACAAAGCCTACTACACACTCGATGAGTTCATAAATGACAAGACGGTCACTATCATTGATCCCACTTATCAGACTAACAAACAAAGGTTTGGTACTACAAAAAATGTAAATTACCTAAGTAAGTAGGTACCTATATTTAATCATAGAAAATTTGACTTGTAAGACTTCTCTTATAAATAAATAAACTAAACTAAACTAAACTAAACGAACAGAAAACCAAAGTTTAAAGATACGACACGTGTTTCGCCTCTACACGAGGCATCATCAGGAGGTGTGGACTCGCCGAAGTTCGAAACGAGAGTCTCGTTTCGAACTTCGGCGGAATCTTTAAACTTTGGTTTTCTGTTCGTTGACTCTTTGGTTTATAATATAGTAATATGTACTAAAGTTCTAAACTAAAGTTAAGTTAATTAAAACCTTTGTTTAGAAATCAAGCGGATTTATTACTAAATATATTTATATAATTTGTTGAGCTTACTAGGGCTTAATAAAATGGTCTTGTTTCGTAGTGATCTAGTTTAAAATGTGAGCAAGCCTCTTGAACATAACTTCTTGACCATAAAGTTTGTAAAAGTATCATTAAAGATAAATTCGCAGGCGTGTGTCACGACGTGAGTCAGCGACCAAACATGGAGTGTTGTGCGAAATTAGATGGCGCTATTATGTTGTCAAGTATCATTCTGAAGGCCGCACGTTTCTTTATAAATGAATGTCCAAGATTTGCCTATTATTATATCCAAACTAGGAACCAATGGAACTGCCACAATGGCTAAGGCAAGAGTTCACCAAAACTGTGTGAGAGACCTTCAAACAATCTATCATCTTGAACCAGATACCTACTTCCGAAACTCTTTAATTGTTCATGATTGTTGGAGTTGAAGTCACTTAAAAAAAAAAATGGTTGTCTGTAGTTGGTTTACGGACGATCTTCTTCTTATCGTGTCACTAGTTCTTTCGAACCAGTGTGGTGAAAGGATATCAAGTGCACGATAGTTTAACGTGACTACCGGCGTAACGGGACAATGAGCGTTACCGGACAATGACGTCAACGTTTTCGTGCATGCAGCCGGCGTTCATCAATTTATTGGACGTAGTCACGTCAAAGACAATAAAAAAGTTGAAGATGAAGACACAGTTATTTATAGAGCTCTTGATAGTCACATGATAAATAAATAGATTGGGAACTTAATTAGAATACAATTAGAGATCATTGATTACAGGTAGATACGTGACATAGTCACAAAAACTGACCAGCGTCAAGTTATATCATGGGTAGCCATATCAGAAATCTTCCGTCAAAACAATGGGATCCCGCCTTGTATCAAACACCATTGTACCGGGTGACATCATTATGGAGGAAAAACAAGCTGTCATCGCATCTGCTATAGGATTTTGTGTTCCTATATACAGTCGGCTCTGTAATTGTTTTTACACACAGCTTACGCCGGTATTCCCTTGTGATTAAACCACTTGTGGTTTATATTATGGGTATATCGTAAGTGGTTTCATCACATCAGTAATTTACTCACACACACATGTGTTTGGGTGAGTGGTTTAATCACAGGAAAACACCGGCGAAAGCTGGGTGTAAAGACAGAGCCGACTGTACTTATTATATGAATTTTTCTAGATTTTTAGCTATAAGAAATTCATATACGATTCGTGAAAAATATGCGATTGAATAAATGAAATGAAATATCTGTTAATAAAGTATTTTTATCGGAGGCATTGTCGTGTCGGCTTTCATGAGATTTTCGCAACCTGTATTTTAAATAGATCCCATTTAAAATACATTATCTTATAATTAAGGTTCGAGGTTGACTCATAAACCTTGGAAGGCATTTTTTGCGAAAGGCTGCTGAGGGAGGGAGATGGCAAGGTGCGATTTTGGAAGGCTTTTCAGCAGTGTACTGCTGAAATCGCGATGATGTTAAACACCATACATCCCACACCACACTCTCCAATATAACAATGGTGAAAATGGTTCTTTTTCTTATCGTGTCACTAGTTCTTTCGAACCAGTGTGGTGTAATGATTTCAAGTGCGTCTCGAAGAGGCTCCTTTCGTGCACTTGACACATGTTTTCAAACTTCTTAGGTTCTTTAACATCTTTTTAGATTTTTTCATTTCCTCACGATGTTTTCCTTCACCGTTAAGTGTTTAAGTGCACACATAGATTGTTTGAATGGAAAAATCTATTGGTGTACGAATGGGTTCGACCCAACGACCTTCGGATCGAAAGTCGAGGCACCTCCCACTGGGCCAACACGGCTTTTTAATTCTAGCTTAACACTGGTTAATGATTGTATTGTTGGTTTCCAGCGCGTAATCCAGGCCCTGGGCGTATCTTGGCATGCGCACCACTTCGTCTGCGGCGGCTGCAGGAAGGAACTTGGCGGAGGCGGCTTCATGGAACAGGTACGCTCACCCTCGTTACCATGAGCATAGGGAATTGGGAATAGGTATGGCCTTGTCTCGCTCGGCTGTTGACGTGATGGTCTTGTCATATTTGATTACATCAAGTGTTTTGGTGGTATCCAGCTCGACAGCTTTCGTTTGGTATCGTTAGAGGGAAGAATTAGTTGTATCAAATTGTATCAAATCGCGCTTATGGGACCATAAAATACTCCTGTATTATACAATACTCTTTTAAAAGGTGAATAGGTACTCGATGATATAAATCGTAGTGTCAATGAAAGTGGTTGTCGCCGAGATACAGGGCCTAGAGGACGTGGTGGCCGAGTGGATGAGGCCCTTGACTTGCGATCTGACGGTTCGAATCCCGGTGGCAGTCATGCGTAAATGGGTGTTTTCGGTCGAAAAAATCTATGTATGCATCCCACGTTCTCGCAACGGTGAAGGAAAACATCGTGAGGAAACCGGCATTTCGTAGAACCAAAAGTTCGAAACAATGTGTCGAGTGCACGAAAAAGGAGCCTCATCGAGGCGCACTTGAAATCCTTTCACCACTTTCTTCTTTCACTTTCTTTGTCACGTTCTTTCGAACTAGTGACACGATAAATAGAAGAAGAATGGCTTGGTGAAATGTGAGATGTAATGTATCGGTGCGTGCGTGTTCCAGGCCGGGCGCCCCTACTGCTCCGCCTGCTACGCGGACAAGTTCGCGGCGCGCTGCGCCGGGTGCCGCAGCCCTATCGTGGACAAAGCCATCATTGCGCTCGACGCCAAGTGGCACCGTGATTGCTTCACCTGCATGGTGAGACCGTTACCCCATCCTTTTACACCTGACACCCTTCTAGTCGGGGAAAAGAAAACAAAAAAAAAAGCAGTTTGTACTAGAGATGACATAATGACCAGTACCCGACACTTATTAGCGTCCAGCACTCAGCGATCGTTATGCTTTTTACTCTTTATAGGCTTGCGTTAGACCACCATCTCACCTGATGGTAAGTGACGATGTGGTCGACGATGTAGCACGCTTACCTAGAATATTCCTACTCACAAGAGTGAATATGATGAATATAAATATGAAAATGAGGCAAGAGCCTTGAAGACACCCAAGTTATACTTCAGCTAACTCTACCCCAGCTCCAAAGGTATTTAGAGCGATAACGACACTGCTTTAATGTCGCGTTAAGTGTCATTATTTAAACGATTGAAAAGAACCTATATAAACTCGAGGCACGACAATTGAAATGAAATGAAATGAAATGAAATTGTTTATTGCATGAAGTATGGTATACAGTTCTTAAATTATAATATTTGGTTTCACATACTCCACCGTGTGACGTTGAACGTTTGTTGACGTTGTGTTGAGTTGTTGAGTTGTTGTGTGTGTGTTGAATTACCAGAAATATGTAAGATTCAATAATCAATTTGAGCAAGCACACTCGACAGAAGATTATAAGTAAACTGTGGGATATGAGTAACCTTCCTGTGACTTTTCCTCAAACTTATCTTAATTCCCCCTTAAATACGGTTTGATAAAATTAACTGATATTATTTTCCTTTTCAGAAATGCACCAACCCAGTGACAGACGCTAGCTTCTCCGTTATGGACAACAAGCCTCTGTGCGGCAAATGCGCCTAAACTTACAACCTGATTATTTATATTATAGTCTTATCTACCCATCGCAACGAGTAGATTTACATGTTTAAGGTTTTTCAATATAAAACACATCACTTTATCGAGTCACAAAGACGGTAGTGCCCCGCCAAGTCTAGCATATTAAAGATATTTTGCAAACAAGAGAACAAAGATTCTGTATTTCTAGATATATTCTTACAAGAAATTGTGAAGTCTTGTTTCCTAGAAATAGCAAAGCAAGGAAGCTGGAAGCTTATTTATAATAGTTAGAAAACCTACATCCGTTTAGTTATGTCCCAAAGTGAGTTTTATCGTTTATTTTATAAGTTAAAAGCTTGTTATGACATTATTTCATAAGTGCTTTTGGTTATTTAATGTTCCTGGGGCCGAATTCTTGTGCATACGTCTAACGAAAAGTCACTCAGAGAAATATCATGATCGACGTTTCCACAAAATTTGGTCTTCGGTACTATTATCATACATTTTCTATAAGTTTTTGAACCAGTGTTTTCAAAAGTTTTAAGTTAGTACATGCACCATAATTTTGACATTTGTATGGCACTATTTTATAAGACATTTCAACGGTTTTGTTTGTTGTATATAATTTTTTTTAAATGTAAGCTTTGATGCATTTCGATATTTTTGTTAAAAAAAAAACACATTAAAATTTAAAATGGCTAGATTTATTTTTTGTATGCTTAACGAGAATTACAAATAAAAAAAATTGTCTAATTTCAAGTATTTATCTTTTTAGTAAATAAACATGAAACAACGTGTATTTTCAATCTTGGAAAAAATTGGTTTGAAAATGTAATCAAAGTTAAACGAAGTAAAATTCTACTTGAAAAGAGTAATATTGGGTACTTCTAGCTATAGTTAGGCAGTCGAAAAAAAACGGTTTTCTACTAGCTCATACTACATGCAAACAAAATAGTACTATTATGACAGATTAGGCTTTCAAAATAAACAGCGACAGTAATAACACCATACCACAAAAAAAAACATCAGGAAATCAGCACCTTTCTACAGTTCTACAACAAATCCTAAAATTCTAAAGCTTTCAAACAATGAGAACAAGTAAACTCACCCGTCTGTCTCTGTCACTCCTGTAGCTCTCTCTGTCTTCCTCCCTCCTAGAGCTTCTCGGAGAGTCCCCCGATCTTCCGCTAACTTCTTTCCCATCTTTACTGTTAGACGCTGTAGTGTCAAAATCCTTGCCACTTTTACCACTATCAAAATCTTGGCCACTTTTACCACTATCAAAGTCCTTGACACTTTTACCGCTCCCGAAGTCTTTTGCACTATCATAGTCATTGATACTTTTACCGCTCCCCAAATCTTTTATGCTATCAAAGTCCTTGATAGTTTTACTAGGCCCTAAACTTTTACCACTATCAAACTCCTTGCCAATTTTAGCATTCCCCAAACTTTTTGCACTATCAGGCTTTTTGCCAATTTTACCAGACCCTAAAGCTTTCCCACTATCGTCCTTGACACTTTTACCGATCTCCAAATCTCTCGCACTATCAAAGCCCTTCACGCTCTCCAATTTTGTGGTGTCGTCGACTCTTCCACTATCGACAACTTTGCTGCTTACGGTTTTATCTGTTCGTTCTCGGTGAACATCTTTGGGTATTTTATCTATATTATGAGCAGTTTTGTCGGGTTTAGTTCCGTTGACTCGCTTAGTGATATTGAGGTCTTTGCGAGTGAGCAGAGGGTCTCTTTTGGCGTGTATGATGTCAGCATGTTCGGCGTGCGCGTCGCCGCCGAGTGCGTGCGGGCGCGGGCTGGGCTTGGGGCTGCCGCGACGGATCTTGTTGGGACTCAGAGTCCGGGTCTTCTGACGCGGGGTCGTCGTTTGGATTCTGTAAGTTATTGCAAAGGACACATATAGGGTTATTGGTTAATCGACGTATACCCGCCGGGAGCGGATAGATGGGCTTACATGCAACAAATTTAACCCTTCCCCCCCCCCGCCCCTATGTATGGCCGAAAGTTAATAGTTTTCGAGATATTTAGAAGTTATCGATTGAATGGTATCGGTCGAATGGTATGTGTATTAGCCATGCCCCGTGTCGCGGGTTCGATTCCCGCTTCAGGACAACATTTTTTTGTGATGAACAACGGTGTTTGTCCTGAGGATGTATTCTATGTATGTATACACAAAAAAAAGTATTTTTAAGGGGCAAATATTTGTGTGACGAACACAAATGTTTGCTTGGCTGTTGTGATGTGTTGTATGTGTCCATGCCACCTGCGACACAGGGAATCCTAGTGCAGGGGTGTGAGTGTGTGAATGTTTAATGTTTTAATGTTTAATTTAAGTATTCTATCAGTCACCTGGTTCCCATAGTACAAGCAATGCTTAGTTTGGAGCTAGATGGCGTTGTGTGAGATGTCTAAAACATTTATTTATTTATTAATTAATTACCTGGGCGTGCGTCGGCTGCCGGGGGTGGGGGCGGAGGGGGCGGAGGGGGCGTTTGGCGCGCGCGGCGTGGCGGCGGCGCTGCGCCGCGTGTGGCCGGCGCCGCGCGGGCTCGGCTCGCGGCTCATGCGGCTCGACGTGCACTACAATGTATACATGTACATTATAACAACACTAGGATGGATACGTAGGGACGGAGGTTTGTTGAGCTCAAAAACAATGGGTATACTTCATGAGCTTGAAAACAGGCTACTTTCTACCCCACTAGCAAGCAGAAAACAAGACAGCTATATTGTACACAAAGCAAGCACAGGTGACAGTGCGTGGTTTAGACTTTGAATGAATGAATAAGAATTCTTTGTTGTACCAAAAAACTAACAGATGGGCGGTCTTATCGCTCTATCGGCGATTTCCACCCAACCTTGAGATGTAGTAGAGAGTAGAGACTACGACGTACCGTCTCGACGGCCTCCACCATGGTGGTGATCTCGGTGTCGTTGAGCGAGGGCGGGCGGCCGCGCCCCCCCCGCCCCGCCGCGCCCCCCGCACCCCCCGCGCGCATCAGCGGCCGCCGCGACCTGCACATCGCAACAGGACATTCACAAGCTTTCAGTTTATAACAACTACAGAAAAGAAAGAAAGAAAGAAATAATTTTATTGATGAAAACCACATGAAACATAAATTGACAAAAAAAGGTCAGAGTAACAGAGTCCTCCATCAATGGGGGCCTAGCTCAGCTTTCATGCTGCAGCGTACTGGCAGCACGCTGCAGCGCTGGTGTTCTGCTAGACCCCAGTGGCGACGACACGGAACGTATAAATAACCAAAAACTAAAACTAAAACTACTAAAATAACACAAGAAAACATTATTTAAGACTAATTTTACTATTGTCTTACTGGCAACATTACCTATTTATGCAAGATCACCCAATTGGGTCATTTAAATTTTTAGCCATAGACAAGGCTAGAGTGATTTTAGCAATCATCCAATGGCATACATGGCATACTGCAATTCGATGAATCAAGTATCCTATACGACGCGTATTGCGACTTGATTGCGACGCCATATTGAGAAAAGAAAAAAAAAAGAAAGAAAGATGTGGAAAATTGAAAATGTATGCTTCTGAAACATACGCCATCACGAATTAAAGTATAAAAAATTGCAAGTGCGTGGGAGAATCAGAAATAAGTGCTAGTGCGAGTAGACTAGAAGTCACTAACCATGTGTAAGTTACATTTTATTTACTTTGTTGAGCATGTACTTGTTTCTGTACTGCGATAAGTTCTTTTTTTAGAGTAAATTTGAACGTTTTAACAGATTTCAGGTTTCGAAGTGGTGGATCCAGACAGTTCCAACACCGAGTGGCTGCGTAGCGAAAGGAACCACGGAACGCCACAGTTTTATGACTCGGTGCGCTAAATATGTAAGTACATGCTCTCACAGGGTACTTTTTCAGGGTATGCGCCCTAGCTGAAAGCCTATCATATAGGTATTTAGGGGTTTCTTTGCCTATAATACCAAAGAGTAGAACTGCCAAGTGTAACTTTCTTCGAGCATTCATTTTAAGTAAGTTAGATGCGTTTAGAAACGGAGTAATATGGGACCTTGGGGGAACTTGGAAGCAAAATCTACCACAAGCATTTTGAACGCGCTGTATTAGATTTTCTGTTCTCATAAGTAGGCACGGGCCATACACCACATCACAGTAATTTAACCTGGAGAGTATTAATGATTCACATAATGTTACTCTGATATCCTCACTCAGGTAGGGACGGACTTTGTATAGCAACTTTAGTCGATAAAAACAATTTCGTACGCTCTCTCCTATGTGTTTCTCAAAACGGAGCTGGTTATCCATAAGAAGACCAAGGTTCCTAGCTTCAGTGACATATTCAACTATTTCACTATCTACTATGATTTTAAATGCATTGGGGTTTTTGTTGTCAAAGTGAGGCTCAAGATTTTTAATTTTATATTTGGTACCTACCAGCATGAATTTTGACTTTTTAGGGTTAATTATTAAAGAATTTGTTCTTGACCATTCGGAAATTTGTGCTAAGTCTGAATTGATTTTAATTACAGATAATGCCAGATCAGAAGGTGGAAAAGAGAAATACAGCTGCAAGTCATCAGCATAGAGGTGGTATTTGCAGTGTGTGATCCCCCTGACAATATCTGCACTATAAAGGATAAAAAGGATCGGCCCAAGAATCGATCCTTGTGGGACGCCCCGTGGTACGAGTTGCGGAGAGGATCGCATTCTAGTTCCGTTGGCCATAGACAGTTCTACAAGTTGCTGTCTCCTATCAAGGTAGCTATGAAACCATTTAACTGTTTTATAGTTGAAACCATAGTAGACAAGCTTAGATAAGAGCAGTGGCACATTTATACAGTCAAATGCACGAGAAAAGTCCAGTAGGACCAATAGACTGACCATCCCCTCGTCCTGAGCATCCAGCAAGTTATCCACAACATCCAACAGAGCTGTAGATGTGCTGTGACCTTTACGGAAACCAGATTGGGCAGTAGGAAGGATACCATTGTCCTCAAGGTACTTAGTCAGCTGTATGCACACTGCCCTCTCTAGAATTTTAGAAATGCAAGGTAATATGCTTATTGGCCGTAAGTCTTGTGGGGAGACTGGGTTATTTTTTTTGGGGATTGGTTTTACCACTGCAGTTTTCCAACTTTCTGGGAATATTCCATTGGTTATGGAGTTGTTAACAATTGCAGTGATTGCATCCAAGGACTGTGGTAGTGTCATTTTCAGCATGTCCAGTGAGATACCATCAATGCCCTGAGCATTCGACTTGAGTCTTCTGATTATTGCTAATACTGTGTCACTGCTTACAGGGTTCAAGGAAAAGGTCTCCGAGCCAGACCGGTGATATTCATAATATGTCAGCTGCGAAATGGAGACACTGGCCTCGCCAGGAACCCGAAGGAAGTGCTGATTAACAAGATCAGGGCTATCAAAATGCGGTGGGAGTTCTGCAGCCTGCTTTTTATTTGGTACGATTGTGCTTTTCAAGTTACCCCATAGTTTTTTGAGTCTTTAATGTTACTATTTATATAATGCGTAAAATAAGCCGACTTTTCACTCTCCATTGCTGACTTGACAACATGCTTCATATCAATGTAACATTTTTTAGACGAGGTAGTTTGGTCTTTTTTAAATTTTTTATGACATCCGTCGCGTATAGCTATCGTTTCTTTTATAGTGTCTGTAATCCATGGATGAGGTGGATTTTTGAATTTGGTAGTTTTGATAGGCGCATGTAAGTCGAACAAAGTCACAATCAGTAGCGTAAAGTCGTCAGCCAAATTATTTACATCCAAATCAGCAATGAAGTGATTCCAATAAATGCTATTGACATCATTTTCGAAAAGGTCCATTATGATGCTCTTAAGTGGTCTATAAGTAACAAGGCGAGGTAATGGTTTGTCTTTTTTAATTTTAAATTCAGCTACTATCATTGAATGGCCTCCTAACTCTGGGGTGTGTTTGACGGTTACGCGACGGACTCTAGCATCAGTACATATGATGTCTATTAGCGTCTGGCTGTTCTCCGTGAAATGAGTTGGTTCTGTGACAATTTGACTTAAGCTTACACTATCTAAAAATTCGATAAGTAGTTTTGCTTTATTGCTATTATGGTTAAATAGATCTATATTCAGATCACCCAACAAAATTATTTTGTCACATCTGGCCAAAGATACTATCGAGTCAGTTAGAGCATTTAAAAACATATTTATGTCCTGCCATGGTGGCCTGTATGCTGTCCCGATGACGACATCCAGCCCTTTCACTTTCAAGCGCAACCACATTTGCTCCACACTGGGTACAACCGGGTGAGGGCACACCCGAGCTGAAAAACCCTTGCGAACATAAAAACCTACGCCACCTCCTCTCCCCCCCCCGCACTGTGACAGATCTTGGAGTATGTTTCAGATTATACCCAGAAAGTTTAGGAGCCTTCCCATCTTCTCCCGCCCTAATCCATGTTTCATTTACTGCCAATATGTCTGGATTTAGCTCCTCTGTGGCCACAATAAACTCCTCATGACCCGTATTAAGTGATCCTGCATTATATAGGCCGACCTTTAGATTATGTTTGTCAGTAATTGTAGCCAATACATGATTTCCGGGGAAAAAACACCACTCTGCCAACAGCAGAGTTAAAATATACTATCTATAAGCAGTGTTCGAATTCAAGTTATAACAAAGATAATTTAATGATTATAATTTATAAGCAATAGTTCATAACAATAAAAAATAAATAAAAAAAAGAACTTCACCTATGGGGATTTTGATTTATAGAAATTATGAAATTTGGTTGTTACATGCAAGAAACCTATCCGAGGTACTTTATAAATAAGAATAAATGCATCATTACCTAACGCTTGCCACACAAATAAAGGTACTTAATGCATTTGTGTATCAAAAGTTATTAATATATAGTTTATGCAAGCAAAGAGAAGTGAAATAAGTAAAACGTACCTACTTGAAAGGTAACTAATTCTACCAATAACCTAAGTGTACCATTACAGGGAGATGTGGAATTCAATTCGATTCTGAGAAGATCCGCTCCACATCAGGATCAGATCGAAAATGGTGAGCAGATTCGCCGTCAGCGCGCCGGGCGAAGATCCGGCCTCGGCGCGTCCACGCGTATCTCCACTGATGCTTGCGGCACTCCTCGCGGACGCGATAGAAGAGCTGTTTGTTGGCGCGGGTCAGCCTCTCATTGATGAAAATCCGCACACCCGTGCCGGACTTCAAATGTCCGCCGTCCACGGCGGCCAGCGTGCGGCGAGTGCGCGCGGCGCGCAGCAGCTCATCCCGCAGGGAACGGCGCACGAGGCGCACCACGATGCGGCGCGCGACGCGCTCCTGCGGCGGCGGCGGCGCAGCGCCCACGCGCTCCGCAAACACGATGTCGCGCTCCTCCATCTTGACGCCGAGCCTGGCAGCCAGCACGGCGACGGCGTGCGCCACGCTCTCACCACGCTCCTCCGGAAGGTTGCCTATCTCTACGTCAGAGAGCAAGGACTCTTGGTCGCGGTCGGCGATCTCCTGCCTGAGCTGCACGACGGTGTGCCCCAGCTCGGTGAGGTAGGCGGCGGGCGCAGGCTCGCGGCGGGCGCAGGCTCGCGTCGTTCCACCGCCTCCAACCGCTGCTCCACCCCGTCAATGCGCTTCTCGGCCCCGGCAACGCGGTCGCGATTCTCCGCCGTCTCGCGACGAAGCTCCCGTATCTCCGACAGTAAAGACGACATGGACATCTGAAGCTCTGAAAACTGCTGATCGTGCTTTGCTGTCATGTCAGCGAACAGCTCCCTCATCTCGACGACTGCCGGTTCGCTTGACAGCGCACGCTCCTCTTGTTCCGAGGCGATGCTGTCCCCATCGGTATCCACCAAAGCTGGGGCTACATTTGTTTTCTTCGCCCTGTCTTGCTGTCTGTCCTGCCTTGTCTTTACCCGCGTAAGCTGCGGAGCCGTAACGGAAACGGTGGGGCTCCTTGCCGGCTTCATTATTATTTTGGAAGCTCCTTTGTAATTTATCTTAGCAAAAATGTTCATAAAAAATTGCCAACAAATAATATTAGGCTCTCGTAATGACGGTAGGTTTGATTAAAAAATAAAATTTTATAAATTTTTTGGCAACACAACAACAAAACCTTCCGTTTTCACCACGAACTCCTGGAGCCCAGACCACGCAAACACTCCCACAGGTTATTTGGTTTATCCCCTATACTAGAACACCACTTTCACGCTTAATTCGGCAGAGTGGTATTTTTGCCACATGAATAATCACATAACGTGTAGCGCAGCGACAACGTCCGTGACGTCACTCAGGAAATCATGCTACCGGCATATTGCCACCATTTTGAATGTTAGATTTAAATATGTATAATTCTCAATCCGATACGTCCATCAATTAAGACAAAACTATTGACAACTGATTTATCAAAATTCGTCATGTTATGATCGTATATATTGTATTAAAAAGATCCTATATTTTAATTACAAAATATACATCGACTACGTGCTACGATACGGCCGTTGGATCTAGGCTGATTTGAAGTTATTATTATTATTTATTTATTTATTGGATTACCAACGGCTATTACACAATAACTTATTTTAAGCTTAAATAAAAAACAGTCTTATGCTGTGTGCACTGTGCATAGCCTATTATAGGTAAACACAGATTTTATGAAATAAGATATACTTTTAACAACTTACTGCTTTACAGTTTTAAATGGTACTTTGGTACATTCAAAGGTACTTAATTACCTAATTTCTTAAACAAAAGGAAAGAAAATAAAGTTAGGTCACGATACTATAGTATAGAGCAAGAATGAAAAAGAAAACACGAACACCAACGAATGCTAAAATAAGACGGAACTATTCGAAAATTATGTAAATAATAAAACGTTTTTAAATAATTACCATTACGAGATGCAGTGGCGTACCTGGGCGAGCGGCGGGGGCTCTTTTGCCTGCGTTCCTTGGGGGGCGGCTTGCCCCCCGCGCTGCCCTGCCCGCGCAGCTTGGACGTGCCGCTGTGCACAAACATACATTATTACTATCGAACAATTTAATCAATCACTTCACAATTAAAGATCGTAGCACACATAATCAACTCGGAAACGGATGATGTAAGTGCGATAAATCTCTGTTAAAATCTACTACTCGTGCGAATCAGCATGCCACCTGGCTGACACTCTCGCTCGGCACTTGCTGCGTCCCCCGCCCCCCGCGCGGCGCCCTCCGTGTTTCTTCTTCCTCTAATTACGAAGCCTTATCATTACTTATCATTACCAAGTATTGCAGGACCTCTTCTCTATCCAATTCGCCGCTGTGCTTTGCACAAACGTCATTCGAGCCAGGTGTCATGTTAATTCGCTCAGGTAGTAATAACTAAAACGGTATCGTAGGTACCAATCACATTAATAAATGATGTTACCTGGACGTAGCGTTCAGATTGAGGCGCAGATTGTCCAGCGAGTACATCGACAGCCGAGCTTCCGTGTCTGGAACTAAACAGTGTTTTATTCGTGAGAGTTTCCGGCGCGGTGGCGGCCGGCAGGGTCCACCCTCAGAACAGACCATAGCCATCTTCGAGAATCCAGCAAAAGGAGGGGTTAAAGCAAGGCGAACTTCTCTGCTGGCCATATAACCTTCTTGGCCATTCATGTTAAATTAAACTATAGGCTGAATTAGATAACTGTGTGCATATTTTAAGATAGTGTACGAGATTATTGTAGTGTGCGTTTACATTAATAAGTTTTGTTAGGCGCGTGTGCAATGCGTGTTTACCTCGTCCCCCTTCAAAAATGGCAGAAAATTATGTTAGCAGATTCTGACGTATAACCCCTCCATTTGCTGAATTCTCGAAGATAGCCATAGCATGATCATCATATAATGATCCCACTGCTGGGGTCATTCCCGGTCGGTAACATCCTCGGTAAATCGGAAAAAAATTACTACTCGTTCACAGTGTTGACGAACGCAACTTTTTATACCCAGATCTTACACACCTAGTACAAGAGTCAGAATGTAGTGCATTTCAATGAAAGGTGATACAGATTTAGCAAATGTGTAATACAACTAAGCCATAACGTATCATACTTGCTGGGACTCGGGTCTACTCTTGGCTAATGAGTGGATGAGTCTAAAGGTCACAGCTCATTACAGCCACCCGGCACCCACCCAGCACCGCCTCGCCTCCTGTGGCTAGTATTCTTTATATAGACTTGTATGGGTATGCGCTTACTACATCAACTCCGTAGCGTCACCGGATCGCCTCGATCGTAAGCCCTCCATGCGCGGACGACGGGTGGATAACTCGCTGCTCGCATGCTTGCCTTGCATTGACTGCGCATTGCCTACGCGCGGGTCCCGAGTGGACCGCGCGCTGCCCGCGAACGATTCACGCGAGGACGATACGTTGGCGATGCGCCGCTCTCCACTTTCCCTTCATTAACAGCCTTTCTTTCGACCACCCGTGGACTACCTGTCGACAACGAGTGGACGCCGTGCGACGAAGCGATGCTGCGTGGCTGTAATGAGCTGTGACCTTAAAGCTCGTGGCACATTACACCGGCACCGCAGCTGCAGCACGGTGCGGCGTCGCCTCGAGGTCAGCAAACAGCGCACCGGCCCCGAGGTGCAACCTTGCTGTCACCGCTAACACAAAGCTGTAAGCACGCGGGCTGCTAGTCGAGTAGTATGGTAGCGACAAGCGCGCTGACTGCCCACCGTTAGCTTTTCATTCTTCATTGGAGCAGTGCCGGTATAGTGTGCCATGACCTTTAATTCACCACGCGGACCGAAATTTAATGCACATAAATATTTTATTATTCATTCGTGTTTTCGACTTACTAGATTTAATCGATTTCGTCGGAAGACCATGCATCCTCCTTTTTCCCTTTCCCTTTGACTTCCTGGAAGGCGATCGACTCTGCAATAGACAATTATTGACTTAATAATATCAAGTCTATACAAAATTTCAGTAAGATGTTATTGTGAGATGATTTTGATTTATAAATTCATTGATATTATAGCAATTAATTTATAAAGCATAATGGAATAAGCCATATAATCAACCGGCCACTCACGGTGTTGTCGGTGGTGCTGAGGAAGTCGGCCACGCGCAGCGAGTGCTCGCACACGGCCTCGTCCAGCGCGTCGCACGTCGCCGGCAGCGCCTGCAACACGCGCGCGGTCACTCCCATGGACTCCGAGGTGGGACGGCTGCCCTTGCTCCTTTGCAATAGTACATCAACAATTAATTTATCACGCATAAATCTTAGATAGAAAAAGTCACAATCATCGGCGCTTATAATTTTATCAAGAGAAGAAGCTAGTAAGGAGATACGTACGAAGTAAACCTTAGGTACGTGGGTACCTTCTTAGTTGCTATACTTTCAAAGAAGAAAAATGTGTTCCGTTTTTAAATAACTTACCACGACATAAGATTTCATATTAATTTATTTGGCCTAGGCCGGCAAAGTATATTTAACTCGAAGAATATTGTCAAAACAAGGTTCGAATTTTATTTACAGTAAAAGTTAAGTAAAGTCAAGGATTTAGCAGCTAGCTAATCTTGATTGCTGATATACAAGTCGATATTGTCGGTAAAAAGCTTGTGTGTTTAACATGTTCAACTTATGCGTAAACTACAACTAATAATGGAGATGGAAATGGGTGCAGCTTGTATCACTGGTGTCGATGCACTGGCTGACCTAGTGGGCGCGTTACACTCGTCACCTACATAGACCTGCAGAGGCTGCATACTAACAGGGCAGATAAATCTCAAATGATTTTATTATAGCACAGCAAAAGGGAACCATCATTGTTATTTAACTTACTACTCGGGCGAATGAACATGACACCTGGCTGACACTCTCGCTCTGAACTTCATGCTGCCCCCGCTGCCCCGCACGGCGCCCTCCGTGATTCTTCTTCCTCTAATTGCGAAGCCTTATCATTACAGGACTTCTTCTCTATCAAGATTATCCAATTCCACAATCGTCATTCGAGCCAGGTGCCATGTTCATGCGCCCTGGTAGTACATACGTCGGCGTACAGGCCGCGCGCGGCGGCGAGGTCGCGGGGCGCGGGCACGGCCGCGCACAGCGCCGTGACCTCGCGCGCCGCCAGCCCCAGCGAGTGCAGCGTGGCCGCGCTCTGCCGCACGCACGCCGTCTGCTGAGTGTACATACGTCGGCGTACAGGCCGCGCGCGGCGGCGAGGTCGCGGGGCGCGGGCACGGCCGCGCACAGCGCCGTGACCTCGCGCGCCGCCAGCCCCAGCGAGTGCAGCGTGGCCGCGCTCTGCCGCACGCACGCCGTCTGCTGCACCGACTTGTGGAACACCTGCACACGAGCAACGTTTATTGATCCTCCCTCAAGGTATAAAATATCCCTCCATGAAAAAAGAAGCCCCCAAAGAAAACTTAGACATATTCATAAAGAAGTTGCCATATTTTTGCGACGCCATAGCATACTTGCGCAGCATCTAATTGGAGGAGATGCTAATTGGAGTTTTTCTGACAAATTGTTACAAGGCGTCACAAACATATGGCGACTTCCCAAGGGCGTCACAAAAATATTGCAACTTCCCAGAGGGTGTCACAAAAATATGGCAACTTCCCAAGGGCGTCACAAAAATATAGCACCTTAAAGTAAGTTTGGGAAGCCCTGGCCTAGAGGGTGTCGGCGGTTGGGGGTACCTGCAAGGCCTGCAGCAGGTTGTGGTGCAGCGAGGCGACGCGCACCATCTGCGCGTGGTAGTGCGTGTGCTTCGCGAACGGCAGCGAGTGCAGCGTGTTGCGCTTCACGTCCGCCATCTTGACAACGCAACAAAACTATATTGGATGGGTTTTCAATAGACTTATAGAATAATCGGTTGTTTTTTTTTTATGTTTGTTACCTCAGAACTTTGTTGTTTATGAACCGATTTGTTTTTTTTTTTAAGGTTTATATTTATAAAATTTATCAAAATCGGTTCTTTACTTCTCTGCAGTGGTCTCTCAGTGAACAAAAAAGCTTATTTTGCTTTGAACAGTACGATTGAAGTCCTTTGTTTGTGATTGTGATGCGACCATCCAGTCGACCACACCTGCGTATGACTAGAAGGCTTATTCCCTAAATCCCCACAATTATGAACAATAAATATATTACAAGAACTGTGCTACACCTGAGTCGGCTTCACTCAGGCCGGTGCCATACACGGGACGGCTGCAGTGCACGGGGAGGCGCACTGCAAGCGGAGCTCGGGGTCGGCGCAAGCCTGCCCTGGGATGGGCCTCACAGCAACGTGCGTGAGGGGACCGGTACGGTTCGGATATCCCGGGGTCCCTCTAATGCGCAGAGGTCAGCTACCATGGGGTTTTAGTCGGTTAAGGTCCGACATACCCCTCCGCCCTCCTCCAAGGGCGGTAAGCATCCATGAGGATTTCGCCTTGTAAAAAAAAAGGCCAGTGCGGTAGTGCGCAGTACCTGTCGCTGCAGCTGGTACATGTGTATGCGGGCGAAGCGCGCGCTGAACTCGGCGGCGCGGCGGCACGTGCGCGCCACCTGCTCGCGCTCCACCGTCATCACGTCCTGCCGCTCCAGCGCCGCCCTGCAACACAACCCAGCTCGTACTACTCGGGCGAATGAACACGCCACCTGGCTGCCACTCTCGCTCGCAACTTGATGCGTCCCCCGCTGCCCCGCGCGGCGCCCTCCGTGTTGCTTCTTCCTCTAATTGCGAAGCCTTCTCATTACTTGTCATCACTAAGTATTATAGGACGTCTTCTAAGACTGTGGTGAAGGTTGTGCGTGTGGTAGGCCTTTAATATATTCTGCGTGGCCAGTTTCAAAGTAGAAAGTTCGTTTCATTTAAAAAAAAACATAACATGTACCTTCTTTGTAATTTATCAGGTCAACAACTACGATTTAACTCTAAAGTAGGTTGACAAAATAATGATCAATCTCCACGCATGTTTGAGAAACAAAACTACTTAAACTCGGGCGAATTAACATGACACCTGGCTCGAATGACGTTTGTGCAAAGTACAGCGTGGAATTCGATAATCTTGATAGAGAACAGGTCCTGTAATACTTGGTAATGATATGTAATGATAAGGCTTCGCAATTAGAGGAAGAAGAAACACGGAGGGCGCCGCGCGGGGCAGCGGGGGACGCAGCAAGTGCCGAGCGAGAGTGTCAGCCAGGTGGCATATTGTTCATTCGCCCGAGTAGTACTGACCAAGTAGTAGGCTAGCTAGGTGTGGGTACTCACATTATAGCCAGCATTTCGTTCTGAATATTGAGCCGAAGATCCTTGACTTTGGCGCAGTAGATGCTGCTCTCGATCACGTTCGAAACATTCTCTGGAGAACTGTCTAGAAACATATATCAATAATAGTAAATTCAACTAGGTACATAGCAACATCTCTTCACATTGGCTTTAATAGACAACATACATTTTAATCGCATCATCATCATCATCATCCGCAGCCTGACTTGACCCAGTGCTGGGTATAGGCCTCTCTTTGCTCTCGCCACGCTGCCCGGTAATAATTATTAAATTTAATTATTTAATCGCATATATAAATTCTATTGGTATTTACTTGCAAGACTGTAAGTAGAGTGAAGTTTTATAAATCTGACAAGTTACTAATCAACGAATCAACTGTATTAAAGTTTATAAAAACTGAAAACCCAACTGCGAAAATATTATACTCACATTATTTGCCAATTAGATATTGCAAATTAAATTTAAACATGTAACTTATATATTTTTGTAATCTACTTTTAATTTCCTTCATTTTGTTACCCTACTCGATAGGTTTCGTAAACAAAAATGTTTCAACTACCTACTATTTAGCGCCAAAAATCCGACATATTGATTTTTTTTTTAAAGCCCATCTAAGGACACTCGGGTTATTGAGACGAATCTAACGATGCCTAAACTGGCAAAATCCATCCAGCTGTTTGAAAGATACGAGGTAACAAACAAATTTACATACATACCATACATACATTTATAGTTATAAATGATTAGACGTGCATACTTTGTTCTCTTTCGCGCCGCACTGGTGAGTTGTTTTCGCTGTCTCTCTCTCGCACGGTGCACGGACTGCCCGGCGATTGGTTCATTGGTTCGTCATCAGCACCTGTAAGATATAGTATTTTATGGAAGAATTTATAAACAAATAATATGATTTAATAAATAACAGACTTAGATGGTACAAATACACTATTAGTGCAGATTAATCGAAGTTTTGAACATAGTTTTACAATCCGTGTCGTCGCTACTGGGGCCTAGCAGAATACCAACCAACGCTGCTGCAGCGTGCTGTCAGCCAGTACGCTGCACCATTAAAGCTGGGCTAGGCACCCATTGTCTGGTAGACTTTAACTATGTATAATATGCTTAATTTATTTAAAAAAAAAAAAAAAAAAAAAACCTATCATCATGCGCACCTCCAATCGAGCTTTAATCTAATAGCGTAGCAGCCTATTGGATCAAGTTCGATTGAAAAATTGCATGATGAAAAAATATTTATTAACAACAAAGATATACATTATATAAGTGTTACAGAACAAACTTACAATTAAGCCTTAATTGAGACTGACATTTAACACTGAGATTTTTTGTTGATAAGTTTGAATAGGATTCTTTAGCGGTGGTGTATCGTGAAGGCCTTTCTTTCAACATCGATTTACTTGTCACAAGCTTATGCCTCGGACTAACATTGTACTTAGGAAGGTAAGTAAGAATACAGTCTGGAATTTGTAGTTATGTAGGTAATCTAAGTTAGTAAATTAATCATTATACTATTATATTATTTTATTATTATTATTATGTAATTGTTGGTTCCGAGTATTGGGCGACCAAAGGGACGGATGAAAGAAGAGTGCACGCGGCAGAGATGCGAATGCTGAGATGGATGTGTGAATGGATAAGTATTAGAAATGAGTATATTAGACGACGCCTGAAAGTAGCGCCGGACCGCCGGAGACAGATGAGTTGAGGAGTAGCAGGTTAGCGTGGTATGGGCATGTGATGCGGAGGGATGAATGCCATATCACTAGAAGAGTGTTACATATGAAAGTAGATGGATTAACGAGAAGAGGAAGACCAAAGAAAAAATATGGATGAACTGTGTGATAGAAGATATGAACAAAGCAGGCGTGAGTACTAAGATGACGGCTGATAGAGACGAATGGAAGACGAAGACGTGATGTTGTGCCAACCCCACTAAAGTGTGGGATGAGGGCAGGGAGATAATGATGATAGTAGTTAGTCTAGTTTTCCAAAAATAAAATTATTTCTTTATTTTTTTCTAAGACCTAAAAAAAGCTGCCTCAAAGTCACCCGAGCTTTGCAATGGCATCTCCCGAGTGACATTCACCTGACAGTTCATCCTTGTCGTCGTCGAATATGTGGAACATGTCGCAGTCATCCGGCTCCTCCGCGAACGTGACCGTGTGCGCGCACTCCTCGCGTTGGAAGTCACCCGAGCCTTGCAATGGCACCTCCTGTGTTGCCTTACAAATTAATGAATGATGGTGAAAACACTAATTATTTTTATTTTCAACCGACTTCGAAAAGGAGATTATCAATTCGGTAGTTTTTTTATGTTAGTTATCTCAGAACTTTGATGTTATTAAGCGATTTGAAAAAATATTATTATTTTTTTTAGATGAAATAGGTACTTTCGGTTCAGTTAGTTTAGGTTTTAAATCAAATTAATTTTAGAAAAAAGTCGTTGAAGTGAACAAAATTGCGTATTTTGCTTTGTCACACAGTGTTGGATTTTTTAATAGTTTTGTTACTTTTTTTTAACATAGTCTTGTTGGTTCGTAACCAAGTGTCGAGTTTGTTCTTGAACGAGTTTGTGGATGCTGAAGAAACAACATCTTCCGGCAATATATTCCAGTTGTGCACCACTCTGTTGCTAAGGAAGTGATGAGCCGAAAGGGTTATAACTATGTAATATAAGGGGTATTATTGAAACAGAATAAGTATTTGACTACCACCTCACGATATATAGCTTCAAGATAGGAGACACAGACTTTGATAACTGCAGAGGCTGCCTACTAGACCAAGAAACAGTTGAGCACGTGGTAATCCACTGTCAAGCGACAGAGGAGAGTTATAGGATCCGGAAAGGCCTACGCAAGTTATTGGACTCCTCTCGAACGTGTCAACAAGCACGCTATTGGAACAATGTTGCTATCAACCCAGAGTCCTACTCCGCTATTTCAAGGAGCTAGGATGGCTGTGGGCAGGGTTAAATAAATATTGGGGAAATATTCAAGGAGAAGCCAGTGCAAACCGCTGTACCCCCTTTTTAGAATTAGAATTACCACCACACGAGTAAGAGTGTGGTTATATTAAAAGTGGTGTAAAGATGGAGCAAGCTTGTCTATGAAGAATCTGTGCACAGTCCAGTTGTTTTGCTATTGCCATCTATCATTTTTAATTTTATTTTTATATATTTTAATTTAATCTGGTAGTTACCTTCAACAAGGTTTTCTCATCTTCAACCTCCTTCCTGGCTTTCTGCAGTTCAGCATCCATCAGCTCCTTGAGACAGGACTCTGGTAGCTCATGCAGGAACTGGTATGGATCATCTGCAACCAATGACTGCTGCCATCATGGAGATAGTGCAATTCCATAGTCTTATTCTATTCAAAAGTTTTAGTTGCATTGTTTTCCCTTTTTTTAAATTCATTCTGAAAAGTATGCACCTAACCATAGGATGAATTGGGCCTTTTTCAACCGACTCCAAAACAGGAGGAGCAAATCAATTCGGTAGTTTTTTTTATGTTTGTTACCTCAGAACTTTTTTGGTTTAAGAATGGGTTCGAAAAAAAAAATTGTTAGAATGATTTTTTTGTTTGAGAGGTTATCAGGTTGGTCACACAAAAATTTTATCAAAATTGGTTCAGTAGTTTAGTTTTTAAATCAAAATAACTGAAAAAAAGGCTTAGGTACTTAAAGTTTAACAGCACACCATTCGCAATGGGCCACTGACTGGGAACCTGGTTACCTTTATACAGGGATTTCACGATATCCTGTTCCTTCACGAACTGGTCCCACACCCTCCGTTCTTGATCCTTGAGGCGTTGTCTGCGAGTGGCCTTCCACGTGCGCTCCAGCTCCCCACCAGAGATGTACTACAATCAACACTTGTTTTGGTTTATGTTAACAAGTGACACAAGTTAATGATAAGAGATGCTCACACCATATCTGCTTTGTGGCAGAATATCTGACATTGTTTTGGTAACCATCTAGACGGAATCCTACCAACATTAAAACAGTTAAGTACAGCCATAGTAGCAACTGTAGCTAGGAATGGAAAATACACGCTATAAAGATGACTAAATCCTCATACTAAAAGGTAAAAAGTTAGTGAAGATAAAGGGATAAACAATTTAATTTTCTTCTTTCTTCTTCAAGTCAGATCTACTAAACCCATTTAAATTGAAAATCGGTATGAGTATGAGCATAGTTTGAGCTGGAACAGGTCAAAAGCTAGCTCTTAGCTCGTTATCTGTTGATTTAATAACAAGGAAACCAGCTAGGGGTAAGAGATAACGGGTTTGATTCCTACCTACATCGCAAGTTCGGCTTACCTCTAGATCCGCAACTTCCACTTTCGTGTCCGGCATGAAAGAGAACCCTCTTACACAGGTATCCATTTCATAACAGAAGTAAAATTAGTATGTCTGTCTATTCAGCTGAAATTAAATTGAAACTATGGAAAGAAACTAAAACATTTTTCAGACAGAAGCTTTTTAGTTTGGCTGACGTTGACAGCCTACTAGTTTTGACATTTGAATTTATAAACCGCTCTTTCTGACTGGCTGGAAAACATTTGAAAAATTACGGATGTTTCTAAAATAGTAAGTCAACTTCTTTACTTTTAAAATAATGTTATTGAAATTATGTGAACTACTGGCAAATCTCACTTGTATAAATTATGAAAAATAATTTTTCATGTTCTACAAGATGGAAAAAAACACTGTATTTATTATGCCTAACGTAAATCTATGAGTTGGTTTATTGACTAAATCACAAACAAGCCCAGTTCTGTTGCCTAGCAACGATTGTTTAACAACAACAAAACGTACATAGGTATGACATAGGTACTCTGGCTCCTCTTTGCTTTGGCTCTGCATGCTCTGACTAATCTGTGCTTGCATATCACCTCTAAAAAACTAAAAAATCTAAAAAAAACTGTGTCAAAATTTTCGTCGTATTTCTGTGTGATATTATCTGATCTGCAATATTATTAAACGCAATTTAGCTTCTAATATAGATCCTTGTAAACCAAAAGCATCATCGTTATGTACGTACGCTAAATACTGGTAGATCTAACTGGTAGTTATCGTGCTTACTAATGGGGTAAAAATTATCTTACGATCTATTGGGCTCGCGCTCGCGTGTGGAAGGTTGTAAAATGTTATTCAGCGCCCGACCATTCCACGACATGGGCGCGCCACCATTGCCAGCCGTGCAGCCGACGACGGCGAGGCATTTTCCACAGTGGAGCAGAACTGCTCTTCTGACTCTATCGAGCGTGGATGACGACGCTGTTCAAGAGGTAAAGAAAATATTTTTCTCAAACATGCTTGGAAATTCCAACCTTATTTTGAGATCCCAACAAACAGTTGCTGTACCTAAGTAGGTAGGTCAAGTTCGCTATGTCTGATGATGATGATGCCGACCGAGGAGGAAGGAGAAGAATGACCGATACAAAAGAGCAAAATCAATCTTTGACTCCTTCCGACACATGATTGACATTGCTTCGATTCCTTCTACCAACATTTGCCGGATCGTTCACATAGCAGCATCTCCACTTCCCTGGTTCTTCTAATCTTTTTCAAAAGGTTTTTCTGCTGAAAATTCTAAAATGTTGAAAGTAAAAACACAAACATTTCTTGTTTGTGTTTTCGTACATTCTATTTATTGTACAGAGAACCAGTGGCGGTCTTACAGCTGTAAGTTTTTTCCATGTAGGTATAAGTTAGGTAGGTCTAGGTACTTCATTGAGATACTAACGTTGTAACTAATAGTACCTATCTACCTAGATATTTTTCATACATAATTAATTTCACTTTCTTTCTATCCTGCACGCCATGTGCTGTACCTAGGTATAATGGGCGTTTTGATAAGGTCAGAACAGAGCACCTTACTATGTAGGTACGTATTTCAGGTACCGACAGGTAATCAACTAAAATTAACCAGTACCTAGTCTGAAAATAATTTACAATACTAGAAAGAGTCACTATTTCATTAAAATATCTTAATAAGACAAGTCCTTTTCTGTTTATAAATCAATACTTTGTGACTTCTCCACTTTGTATGCAAACCTACCAATAAGGGTCACGATAAAAGGCCAAAAAGACATTTGTCTCTCGAAATGAAGCTATTAGCAGATACTCGGACGACACACCATTAAACTACCGGAGGATGTTGGCACGGAGCCATAGCTGGATAGTGACAGAGACGCCGTGAGTCAGCGCGGCAGCGGTACGCGGAACCTGTGTGCGGCGCGCGGCGGCGCGATCGATAGACACTGCACCCCTCCTGCCCTCCTCTTTCGCCCTTTCGATCTGCACCTGCCCACTATACGAGGACGGGCTCACCGTCCTACACCTCACTAAAAATTAAGAAAACCTCAAAACCCAATCTGAAAAATCGGAAAATCGTCAAAGAAGTGCTTTCATCAGTCAATTTCACTACACCAGCTCAGTGTTTCAAGGTCGTCGTGTCATCGACCTTTTGAACTCAAAGTGAACGAAATCTACCTCTTATACCTACTTACTATCTATATTAGGGTGTTTATTTTACTTATGTACCTACCTTTAATAATATGATAGAGCCAAGTATTTTTAATTATTACGCGTAACAAGGTCGTTTGCGTACATATCGCGGTGCAAATGCTGGATTTCTATCATTGGTCGGCCGCGCGTGCTCCGAAGCAGTTCACAACAAAGGAGATTGCATTATTCGCAATATTCTCATAACTATAGTGTTTGGACTACCAAGGACTTAATTAAAGTGTAACTATGGCATCTAAAGTGCTTGTGCCACCACCTCCGTTCACAAAGCTACAAGTGAGTAAACTAATGACAGGTAAAAATGTATCTTAGCTCATTTTATTTTATGGTACTTGTCCATTACCATTCATCATCCGGATATTACCTATATTCATACTACAATAATTTCCATTCCAAGGTACCTTACCTATACCTATTCTAAAAAGAATTCAGTTAGTAATTTTTATAATGCCATGTCGAATGTCGATGTCCTTCCGAACAATGAAATATCCGAAACACAAAGAAAACGGTAACTGGTCACTGACTAGGGAAAACCTTTGTGACGGTTGCACTTTTCCACACTTCACCTGTCTCTACTCTCTGGGAAAACGGGGGTCAGGCCAAAAGTATATAATATAGGTACCTAACTTACCTATCCGATGTCTGTGGGGTGGGGACTGCCGCCTAGCCCTTGGGTTACTTACTGATCTTTTATATCTATCTGATCAATTCATCATCCGTACCTACCTAATGAGACTTGCATTGCACAGCAGATTCGGAAAAGGGGGTTCGGTTGTCCGTTACCAGTTTATTTAAATAATGATCACAAACTAATAAAAATAACTGTGCTTTATTTATACAGGTAAAAAAATCACCACCAGCTAGCGAACCAGCTGGCTTCATCATCAGTGGCGATCCTGTAGCGAGGGTTTCACATCTGGAGCACAGCGTCCGATTCCTACAGGAGCAGCATCGGTTGATGCTGAACGGCCTCCACGCGGAGATTGAGGCTTTGAGAGAGAGGAACCGAGGTAAACAACCTCATTTGCCATTATGGAATGATTTTCTCACGAACTCTACTTTGAAGTAGCCTGATTTACGAAGAAATAGAGGCTGAGGGAGACATCAAAATATTAGTGACAGTAAAATAAACCACAACGTTGTTTATATGGCACTTCATCCAGTCCCTTAGAGTCGTTGACAAGAACTTTACTAGCACGTTGAGCAAACTAATTAGGCATAACTCTACCAAACATAAACGAATCGAAACGGAATTCCATTGAATAGCTTTCATAGTTTAGTGGACTGCTCGAAAAAAGGGTTCATCATTTGAATAGTTGGATGCTGAATTTGTTTATCTCGCTGACCTCAGTTTGAAATGTGACATGAAAATACACTCTAACAATAGAATGAAGAAATAGGTAGTAAACGAAGTATGTTTATTCATTGTTTAGTCTTGAACTTGCGCAATCTCGCGAGTCACTTGCATACAATAAACATTGCAGAACACATACCTAACTATTACCTACCTTGTTGAGAAGTTACAAAGTAAAAATCAAATTCATCGTCAAATTATGGTAAGGTAGTCAACTACACCCATCATTCCGTTAGGATTATTTTAGCTTCTAAGACTGCGAATATTATTTTCAGACTTGCAGTTCCAGTTATTATTCAACAAGGAATCTTCTCCAAAGCCAACTTCGCCAACCACTGAAGAGATTGCCGAAAACAACAAGGTAGGACTTGTTTTACTAAAAAGACATTATAATCTTGGCTTACGACGAAATTACATGCACATTGGTAGGTAGTGTGGGTACCTACTTAGGTACACGCAAACCTATTTATTATTGAGTAATTAATTGTGATGGACCATTGACAATGGTTTTGGCATAACTGCACTTTTTTACTTTATGTATTCGTTGTTTCTTACAGCAGGAAATTACAAAATTGAAGAGCGAAGTAAGTCGTTTGGAGATAGAAGCATCTGCAGCTAGAGGCGAAGCTCGTGCGTCCGGTGCTCGAGCTTTGCAGCTCCAGCGATTAGTCGATGGGCAGACGGAGTACGTATTCTTCATAATGGAAAAGTTAAGCAACCAGGGAAAAAACCATCACGGATGCAAAGAATATCGTTTGATTTTCAGAAAACTGCGCGACCTTGAATTGAAACAAACAAAATGTATCATTTGCGAAGAGAATACGAAAGCTACGACACCTGGAACCGTGCAAGACGGTACTGAGCCTGGTGCCGGCGTGACTGCGGCGGCGGGCGCGGTGCCGGCAACAGGTGCGGAAGACAGCGTGGAGTCACGAGCTGAACTGCGCGCTCGGCTTGCTGAAGCCGAGAAACTCGTGCGGCGACTGCGGGCTGAAGCGGAGCGCAGGCGCAGAGAGGTACCTCAACTGATTGAGTGCACGTTTGGACGTTAGTGTTGAAAAATGTTTCTTCACGTCCTTCAACCCCCCCTTCAATCCTAACAACCTGTTGATCTATTAGATTTCTTCCATTCATTTTTTGCAGTTACGCCCGCTCTCGCGCTTAGATATAGGTACCTACTAAACAATATTAAGTAGATATGAATTCAGGACAATTAAGACCTCAAACCGTCATAACGATCGGTAGATTCAGTCCCTTTGACATGACTTTTTCTCAGCACTTCTTCTTATCATGTCACTGATTAATGCGGTGTAGCTTTGATTCGAATTCTTAGCTCAGTTAATCAGGCAGATCCCAGTTACTTTAGCAGTAAAGAGGTTATCTATTGACTGTGTGGTGTGGTGTGGAGGTGCTGGCAGCGGCGGGCGGCGCGGGGGGCGCGGTCACCAACCTCTTGTTTGACGGCGCGGCCGCACGACACGCTCACGTATGTCCCGCGACGCGACGCAAGCGCACGCGACAACTGCACCCTGCTGCGTGGCGTCACCACACAATAAACCATCTATGGAAACGTACCCAAACTACGTGACCCATTTTTGATTAGTTTTTTTACCCCCTCCCTCCCCTTGGTGACCATCCGTCGTACCTATATGAGAAGACCCCCCTCTCCTTATCTATAGTTTCACGTTTCACGTAGTAATTCATAAATACGGTTTTTAATATTTTATTGCAAACAAAAAGTTTAAAAAATTGTTTGACTCTTGCCGCGTGACGCATAAGTGCATGGAACTTTTTGAATATAGCTCGAAAAAGCGAGAGATTTCCTTTTGAGGATATTGACTAAATGACCAAACCTAAGGGGGTGGGGACCCCCTCCTCCCTGAACAAGTGACCAAGCGTGTTATTTTGAAGACCTCCCTCAGGGGGGGGGGGCCTGAACGGGTCACGTAGTTTGGGTATACCTATTATGAATTTGAGATTCTAGATTTCCCGTGGTTTCGATGGGCTTTTGCTACAATAAACCTTCAGTGATTTTGATACTGTCCATTTGTGTGACGCCACGTCGAAGCTGCAGAGTAGTCGAACGCTGACCGCGGACGGGACAATGCGTGATCATTTGAAATGTCTCTCTTGAAATATCTTTTGTACCTAATAAATTGTCTATGTTGTGTTTAACTGATGCATGATTTAGTTTTGATTTATGTTTGTCCCGTCTTCGTTACTGCGTTTTTACACTTTGCTTCTGCCTCTCAGTTGCTTTGTTCAGTACCTAACAGACACTATACGCACCATCGATGTAAATACGCACTAAGCCTGGCGTTGCTTACACAGTTCACCAAAAAAAATCTGCTTTATTGCTTTCACTTTTAAGCTTACTAGACCCTTCAAAATTTCTAATAAACACCTACCTACTTATAGTAATGTAGGTACTTAGCTTACCATATTGTATAATGCGGTACCTAGGTACCGTACCTACCAGACATTTTGATGATTGTCTGCCGTCCCAACTGACTGATGCTCATAATCATAGTTTTTAGCTGTATTTCTGAGCCTTTGGTTTTTAGTCCGAATCAAATCATAAATTACGCTTTTTGTGCTTATCTTTTTATCAACTATTAAGACTATACCACAATATACTTACTAATAAGTAGGTATACCTACTACCTACATAATGCGTAGTGATTAAAATTAGAGTATCATTAATTGATTTCAAAACAATATGACCGTTATGTATTTTACCTATCATTATATAAGATTTTATTCATGTACCTACCTACTTAATTATTCTCTAAAAAAGGTACTCAATAAAAAAGTTGTCGCACTCAGTTGCAGTGTATGAAGAACTCTCTGCACGCCAGTTTGCGCGCCACGGGCATCGACCCGTACGGCTTCCAGAACAACTACCACTTCCCGCCCGTGCACCACACGCCCGACTTCTGGCGGGAGCCGCTCAGAGAGTAAGTTGAAGTTGCCTTGTACTAACCCCAAATATTATAAATTTGTATTTATGTTATACTTATACCTATAAATAATAAATAAATATTTTGGACATTTCAAACGACGCTATCTAGCCCGTAACTAAGCAGAGCTTGTACTATGGGAGCCAGATGGCTGATAGAATACTTAAATACTTTTTTTTTTGTAATTACATAAGTAAATATAATACACACAGACTCAGGACAAACACCGATGTTCATCACACAAATGTTTGTCCTCAAGCGGGAATCGAACCCGCGACCGGGCGTGGCAGTCCGACACACATGCCATTCGACCATCCAGGTCGTCATATAGAAATTGTAATTTAAAATTTTAAAATACTTCAACAGCAACCAAGCAGTGCATCAAATCGCATTTAGAACTTGTTTTGACTCTTACTATGAGAGTACCTACAGGAAATGAAGTCATGATCACCCAGTGTTATGTTTACAATGCTACCAACATGGCACTAACAGTAACTGTGTTTGTGTGGGTGCTACAGCGACTTCGCCGGAGCCCGCGGGCGCAGCACGCGGCGGCCGCTGACGCTGCCCGAGCTCACGAGCCAGGGCATCCACCGCTCCACCGTCTACGCCAACAGTGAGTAGCGAGTAACCAGTAATCACCCAGCCACACTGGCTCCTTGACATTACGAGCACGCTTTTGGTGATGCTGATGACAGTGATGCGTTTGCCACTTACGGTCATTGATTCAAGTCGATTAAAAAGTAGTCCTTATGTAGGGTTGCCATCTCTAAAATTTGGAAACCAGGACAAGACGCGTGAAAACCCCGGATTTTAGAGCCCAGAACCCGGACATGTCAACAGGTTTTCAACCGACTGAAAAAAAGGAGGAGGTTCTCAATTCGGTTGCTTATTTATGTTGGTTACCTCAGAACTTCGTCATAGATCAACCGATTTTGGAAAAATATTTTTTATTTGAGGATATAATGTACTTTCATTTTGGTTCCATATAAATTTCATCAAAATCTATGATTTCATGATAATAATCGTTTCATTTAACTATGACAAATCCGAGGAACCCCGGACGGATGGCAACCCTATCCTTATGCCACTGTTATTCTCTCGCTCGCCTACTCGCTAGCTTCTAAACTCGCCGGCTTGTAGCTTGTAAAAAGCCCTGTGTCATCGACGCTTAATTAGTTCAAGTCGCTTAAAAAGCGGACAACGCACTGAAGGAGTTTGTTTCCGAAGACAACCGCATTGTACTTAGTGTGCGCAGTAGCAGAATTGGAATGGATTTTTTTGTCTCTGTTCAGAGCACGTAATCTACTTGCTTAAAATAAATAAGAACCTGATATCGAAGTAGCAGCAGCTAGCTCAATAGTTGTGATCTTTCGTATCTATTGCAGATCACACGTCCCGTCCGCGACAGAATGGCTACGACAAGAACAAAAAGCCACAACCGCCCTCGAACGAAGTCGCCAGCAGACAGGCCCTCGAACCTGAACAACAAGGTACTTAGTTATTAGTTAACGGGTATTTATCGCGCTCACCTCGTATATTTTTGTGTCCCGACGACGTTTCGACTGTATTGCAACAGCCGTGGTCACGGGTTGACTGGCGTATCGGAGCTATCGCGGTGAAATTAACTACCCTCATTTTGGCCGTCAAAAATGTTCGGTCGGCACCCTGCACTGACGACATCCGGACACTTAGGGCTCTTTCGATTTAGACGTTTCGTGTCGGATCGCCTCGGTGCGTTTGTCGTGCGGCGCATTGACGGTTATTTATTTTCATACATAACGCACGGTGCGGGAACAGTGCGGCGCGGCGTCGCGTCGTCGGTACGAACGATTGAACGATGCCGCACTGTTGCCGCACCGTGCGTTTGAAAATCGTACTGCAGCGGTCCGACACGAAACGTCTAAATTGAAGCGGTGTTTTAAAAGCGTTCCGCGTGCACTTAGCAATCACTGGGTTCCATGACGTTGAGAGTTCTCTTCACGATTGAAATTTGGATTCTTCATTTTAATCGCTTCCCGGGCCATCTTCTTGTGGAAATAACGTTCATGGGCGAGAACTTTCGGATTGCCAAACCAGGTACCTACCTACCTTTTACCGTTGGGCAGGTACACGGCTAGATCCGTGCCAATACAGTGATAGATTTCTACCGCAATGCATTACTATGTTCTGGTTTATAGGACACTGCACCTAGTGAAATGACTGGGCTCACGAGAATGACAATCAATATCTAAAATGTCTAGATCACACGTACCGAGTACTCGGCCGAGACAGTGATCTCGTAGTACTCGGTACGTATAAATATAGCGCCGAGTGCTAGGCTGAGCGAGTGACGTAAGCTTTCACTGTCAGGGCCGAATACTCGGTACGTGTGATCTAGGCATTAGTTGACGAGCGTTAGGGCTCATTCGCACGACTGATTTTTTTAAACGCGTTAAAAACGCTCGTGCGAATGAACTCTTACTTAGGGCAGTGATGCACCAGTCTGTTAATTTTTTTTTTAGTCTATGTAAGTTGTCGCTTCCTGGTAATAATAAGTTCAGTTTTCATGTTTTGTTTTTTTTCATTTTATTATTCTTTCATAATTTCCAGAATGCCGACTGAACCCGAATTATTTGAGTTTTTTACCGAACATAAACGGGTGTAATGTGGATCCCAATGTAACATATCCTGAGTTGAAAATCTGTGTTACCAAAATGATACCACACGGTAACGGTGAGGCTTACGATGTTTATTATTTTGTTACTAACTCTACTCTTATATCTAATACAAAATAACACTCGCATACAAGAACATTAATAACCTACTGAAAATCTTGACAGTAGAACAACCCTATAATTATAACTGTAACTTCAATAACTTACGGCCAATTCTTAGTTTTTTTTTCTGGGTTTTAATTTTGCTATTTAAAAAAGGTTTTCGCGGCTTCTTCAAGTTTACTGTGAAGATAGATGAATGGACACCGAGACTATTAAACCGCTGATATTTGTTTTGGGTATTGTTTAAGAGCTGGCATAGGACTTTTAAGGTCATAGCACACATATCCTCGCGCGCCTCACGGAAGTTTGCCCGAGGATAAGCGATTACGTTAAGATTCCGATAAGTGTGCGTTGCAGTAGGAAGTTTCATACAAAGAATACTGAATGGCTCGAGTTGATACGGTGACGATCCGTTTCAGAGTTAATATGTGCGCTACGACCTTTATCTACCAATCTGCGCTGGGTTGGTCAGGTTAAAGACCCATTCGCTCTCCTAGCCGATACTATGGCTGCGTCCCAGCAGTGGGAACACCCTCACTGAAACGCCTCGGCCACGTTCCCAGACTACGTATCCTAACTTTTTCTCATGGGCGTCGTTGCCAAACCGTCGCCAGGTGAGTTAGCTGCCATACATGAATAGTTTGGTTACATAGCCTGGCGACGTGGCCGTGGCTTCCCGGTGAGGTAAGGCCCTATTTATAATACGTGGGCAAACCCTGACAGCTGCGGCTTGTATCTAATCCCAAGTGTATTGTTCCAGTCAGCCACGCCAGCCTGCCGGGCGGCGGCGCGGGCGGCGGGGCGGGCGGCGAGGCGCGGCGCGCGCGGCGGCCGCATCGCCGCCACGTCGCGGACCACACGTAACTCTCAATCCTCCGGCTATAGAACACTACCTACAGTACTACGAAACTGCATCATAGGTCGCAGTTACAGTGTTTCACAGTGTTATCGCTGAGATTTTGTTCCCAACGCGTCACAATGTTACTTGCCGAGAATTTTCTCAACGAGTCACAGTGTTACTTGTTGAGATTTAATTCTCGACGGCAACGCGTCACAATGTTACTTGCCGAAATTTTATTCAATGAGTCACAGAGTTACTTAATGAGACATTTTGTTCCTAAAGAGTCATACCTAGTGTCTTGTGTTACTAGGTGGATCCACAAAAAATCACAAGCAAATGAGACAGCGTTAGTAATTGAGTTTTTTTCTTAACGTGACACACTGACACTGGGTGTAGATGTGTTCCCAATGAGTCACAAGAGTCAGTGTAATTTTTTCTGATTATTTTTCTTGACGAGTAACTCTGCAGCACTGGGTGAGACTCGTTGGGCACAAAAATTTGCAACTAACTCACACGGTGACTCTATGGGAATAGTATAAAGGATATCTAGGTACAACTTACAGCGTACTTGACTATTAAGTGCGCGTTTAGTAAACAACAAATCTAAAATAACATAGATAAAATTTTAAAGGTAATACTATACATAGATACGCTATTATCAATATCTTAAAAATAATTTTAACTGGTAACACTAACAGGCGGGAAAGTATTTACATTGCAAAACTAGGCCGTATGCCAACGCAGTTAATATTCTAGAACTTAATTTTTTCCTTAATAAGCCATTCGTAGGCATGCGTTTTAAACATATTTCCGTCTTATTTCTTATTCCATGAAGAGGCAAAAGTTGGTAATGAATTTAGATAAATAATTTTGTGATCTTTGATTTCCATTTGATTCCAAGTTAGACTTAGAATTAGCTTTTCTCAAAGCCATTGTAAGAGTAAAGTGAATTTTTCGATTCCAGTAAATTACTGCCAATAAGCATTTTTGATTACTATTGTAGAGGTCGGTTAGTTTGCGGTGCGACGTTACAGTACGCGCCGCGTCTTTGTACAGTCAAGAAGATCAGTCTCCTGTCAAATGTCGCTAATCATTGCATCAGGTAATTTTGCTTCTAGTTTAATCTAACTTATGACGGTTTTCCTCAGAACTATGGATTATCAACACATACATTGTTACGTGGCGCAGACTGTAATTTAAATAACTCGGTACACAAAGCTAGGACTCCCAATGTTAACAAAAATGTAATCTTAAATCCGTCAATGGATTGCAATTTGAACAATTCGAAATGAGACTGATTGGTTTGCTGTTTCAAATCGTCCAAGTAGAGTAGATAATATTTAGGTAGGCGTTATTATTATAAATTTGAAATAGCAAATCAGAATAAACCGAAGTAAAATATTATAGCGGGTTGGATCGTACCGCTCTAGTGAACGCCGACCTTTACCTACAATATTTTCGTGAGAGTGAAGTGTTAACGTTTATAAATGCTATATCCCTAGCCTTATCCAATATTAATCTAAACTTATTATGAATATTACGATGATTATTGACATAATAAAATATTTATTGCGAAATTAAATTCTGGTTTTATTTGAACTTTTAAGCAAAACAGTTATTTTACAATTTTATATTGAAGTACATTATTTTACACATTAAAAATCATCATCTAATGACTTATAATAATAAAATTACCTTATTTTTTTTTATTTGAAGCATTGTTATTTTAAAAGACAGACTACTTGTGTACCTATTGGAATAAAAACATTGGAAAAATTACACTGACAACATCGCAAAATATTCGGTAGTAGAAAATAAATCAAGTGAGATGGATTTTATCCATACTAAAGCTAAACGTTTACCGGGAATTCAGTTATTTCTTAAACCGTTCACTTTGGCTCGAGAAGATAAGACATTTACTGAGTACCAGTTTGTGTGAAAAGTGCAGAGTTGCCAGTATTCACATACTCGTGGCTTCGAGATTCATTAATTATTAAATTAAATTATTAAACTTTCACACACTCACACCTCTGCACTAGGATTCCCTGTGTCGCAGGTGGCATGGACACATACAACATCACAACATCCAAGACCCGAGAACTAACATTTGTGTTCGTTACACAATTGTTCTCAAAACATATTTAGAAAACAAGGAATGAAGTTTTATCATCCTTTTTTTGAGCATAAATTTATTTTTATGCGTCTGCCGTATTGATTTGATCACTCAGTTAGCAAAATCAATGTACCTATAATGTAAAAGCATAACAAAATTAAAGATATTGACACTACAGACCTTTCATTATAAGTTGCTTTTTCATCATCATCCTGGAAGCATGGAAGAGATCGCTCTTAGCGATAAGCCGCCCATTGCACCACTTTTTCTTCAGCATTGTTTCTTCTTGATGTAACTTTATTTTAAGGTGTGCAATAAATATTACATCTTAAGCTCCGTACTCACATACGGTTTTGCTCGATCAAGCTATCATGTCGAGTAAAAACCATGGCATGAACTTTCGTCCACACATTCAGCATTATCTATCGAGTGACGCGCACTGTACAGTATTCACCGAACCGTTCCGAGCCTTAATTCCATCGAGCCGGCTCGATGCGAGCCTTCGAGCTGTGAGGTTTGCGGTCCACACGTTTATACTTACTCGTTTTGGAGTAAAACTATCGAGTAAAACCGTATGTGAGTACGGAGCTTTACATCCATCTATCGCTGAGCTTGGTTATAGGCTGCTCTCATCCACCTCAACTAGTTTCAGCTTTCTATCAATTGTATATGTATCATCCTACAGCCTATATGTTCTAGCAAATAAACAATATTTCATTTCATTTAATTTCTACTTATCTTTACACAAGAACACGTTTAACCAAAAATTAACTGCTAATTCTTCAGGTACTATCTCCAACCCTTAACAACTACACTCTAACCCAGGGGTTCCCAAACTTATTTTGTCTGCTGCCCACTTTGAGAATACATTATTTTTTAGCGCTTCAATTTTTCACTTACTTAAAAACCACTATAACTTCAAATTAAATTAATCAATTATTGTGAGCTATATTAGCGGAGATTAAACATTAATTCTAAACGAGACTTTACTATAACTCGCAAGAGTTTTTTTGAAACCTGAGCGCAGTAGGTAAGGTCTCAAGTTAACTCTTACGGGCTACACCTGCCAATGAGAATGATTATTATAGATAGTTAAATGAAATTACAAATCACCCCCCAAGCCTCTACACAACGCCCCCATTTTTTCTGGGTCTCTTACCGCCCCCCTTTAGGCCTGCAGCGCCCACAAGGGGGCGTTATCGCCCACTTTGGGAAAAGCTGCTCTAATCTCATCTTACTGTGAGCAGACCATAAATAACTTCACTAAAAATTGAAACACAAACAAAAACGCAGCACTTAACATTCAGCGTCCATTTTGCTCTTCAATCGCGAACACCTCATCCTCACCGATGACCTCATCCTGGTCAGACTCTCGCGCCTCCTCCAGCAGCATGGGAACCTCCTCCAGCACGTCCTCGTCCTCGTCCGGCTCGTCAGCCGCCTGCACGGGCTGCGCGGAGTTGTAGTCGAAGTGGTCGATGAACCAGCGGTGGTCGTGCCGGCACAGCATGTTGCCGAACAGCCACAGCATGCTGGTCTTCAGGAACGGGTCGTGCAGGAGGCGCTTGAACTCCTTCGCCAGCTGCTCGTCTTGGCGGATGAACGATGCGAAGTTGTAGTACACATTTCCTGGCAAAAAGTACATTTTTTATCGAACGAATTGCGCGTTTTTTTTCAAAATAACACCTACTCTTCATTACAATTTTGCAGCTAGATAGGTTAGTTCAAAATAATTTTTGAGCCAAGTCGCAAATAGGAGCTTAGTTCAAGAAGGGTCATTGTTCGGTTAATCACTATCAGTAAATTACTATGGTATAATAAGCTGCAAACAAATTGTCCTCTGGCGAACCACGTGACAAAGATGCGCAGAACCAATTTGACCTAAGAATTGCGCTCTGCGCATCTTTGCCACGTGGTTCGCCAGAGGACAACTTGTTCGTCGCTTAGTATAAACGATTAATTATATCGCGCAATATGACGAATTGTGCAATATTACTGTATAGGGTTTATATTGTACCTATCTTTCTTTCTTCCAAATCCTATTGAACAATACATATATTGAGCAATGATATTGTAGGTCTAGAGGACGCCTTAGTGTCACCGCACACGGGCCACTGGCCATAATCACAAACGCCGCCACGAGAAGCTAGACGCAGCTACAAAAGAAGTTGAAGCGCGCGGCAGCCACTTGTGGCCGGTGGTCGCCACTTGCGGTCACTTTTTGAATCCCAAATCGCAGGACGAGATTGAATCTCTGATAAACGTGTCGGCGTTTAGTGGCCGGTGGCTGACACAAGAAGCGAGTAGCGGCGGTTTGTAGCGTGTCAGTGGCGGCCACCGGCGTCTACCGTGTGCGGCGAGTCCATATAAAATGTATGAAAACTACAGAAAATATGCCGGTGGCGGCGTTTTGTGGTTGTGGCCGGTGGCCCGTGTGCGGCGACACTTACAGATTACGTCTGCCCACGGAACAGTGGGACTCGGGACGCAATGCGTGTGTCCTGATGACAACATGACAGTTACCTCCGTCCATGTTGGCCAGCGTGCGCACCAGGTACACCAGGTCGCAGCAGTGCTCGCCGACGCAGTAGCTCAGGTGCGCAGTCATGAGGTCCCGGAAGCGCGCGATGCACTTCCGCTGCACCAGCTCGTCGGGGTCGGAGTAGTTCCGGTGGCACGACAGGATGAACAGCAGCCGGAAGTCCGTCGTCACGTCGGAGCCTGCTACCGACTTGATGATCATGTCCAGGTGTTCTTGGCTGGTGGAAATATTCATTGTTACACTATGTCTGACAGAGGGGTGTGGAGAACAATGTTCCACTGCTGGCTGTGTGCTGTACAGTCGCGTGCAATAATATGTACCTATATATAGTTATTTGATTGTAACGGGTATTTATCGCGCTCACCTCATATGTTTTTGTGTCATTTCACCGCGACGACGGTAGCTCCAATACGCCAGTGAACCCGTGACCACGGCTGTTGCAATACAGTCGGGATACAAAAACATATGAGGTGAGCGCGATAAATACCCGTTACAATCAAATAACTATGTGTTATAATGCGCGAAAGTCTACGAAAAACTAATATGTATACACTGCAAAATTTTCAAAATTATGTCTCCATATTAATTTGCAATAAGATGTACACACCAAAATAACAAAATTATGTCGCCATCAATAACTTGTGTCATAATATTGTAAACAAGTCGATTTCTACTTGAATGAAGTCAACACCATTATTGTCAAAATATGTAACCAAATTGAATTTCAAAAACATGTAAACATGTTCAGTTACATTAAAATTTATACATTCATTCCTTTGAAAAGTTTCATAAATATGCAAATAACCCAGTATGGTGACATAATTTTAAAAATTTCAGGTGTACACATAATTATTGCACGCGAATGCACCTGAGCAGGTCTCCACGCGCGTACGCCAGCAGCGTGAGCGCGTACACGGCGGCATCGGCGCGCTCGCCGCCGCGCGCCGCCTCCCCGCACAGCTTGCTGACGGCGCCGGCGGCCGTCAGCAGCTCGCTGGCCGCCTCGCCCGCCCCGCACAGGTTGCCCAGCGTCCACGCGCACAGCATCTGTGGAATCATTCTGACATTATGCATTTCTGTTGAAAGCTTGCAAAAAGCTTGCCTTGCGACCATAATAGTTTGATTTTTTCCTTAAGGGTAATCCTCAAGGCAAATTTCCATACAAAATTAACACTACTAATTTAAAAACACGTATAAAATCTAAATTAAAGTATGAAACCTTATGGTAGGGGAGCCGAAGAGGGGATTTCGGGAGTTACTCCAGTGCGGCAGATTAACATACAGGGGATACCTTGTACTCGGTTAAGTACCTCCACCAAATATGAGCCCCCTAGATAAGGCCGCCCGTGCAGGATAAAGGATCGGATTAGTAAAAATAAATGATCATCTGACTTTCCCGAGCGCGTCAGATTAAGATAGGGTGGGTTAATTACATGCTTAAAAGTGTATATTCCACTAATCTGACAATTTGAGCGCGGGGTAAAGAAAGGGGAGGGCTGCAAAGTTGTAAAATAAAAACGTCATCTGGACATTCTCGAGCGCAGCTAAATTTCTAATCAATTTGAAGGAATAATTCAAGGATAACGAAAAATATATAATCTGACGATTTCCGCAAGCCGAAATAACAAAAATTCGTCGATAAAGTTTATTACTTATTGTCACAAATTCCAATTTCTTGCTCATTTATGTAACAAAATAAGGATCTAAACTAAAAAATTCAAAACATAATTCATATAAAATGTACGACACCGATTTTTGGCCGTGCTCCGTCAGGAGCACGTCCCGGTCACGGCCTTGATATGTGTGGATACTCTTTTATTTGCTTTGCAAACAGGTTTCCTCACGATGTTTTCCTTCACCGTTAAGCACGTGTTCTCTTGTTCGTATCTTGAATATTGAATCTAGCCTATAATTATTATTCAGCCGTGTTGGCTGAGTGGGAGGTGCCTCAACTTTCGATCCGAAGGTCCTAAATTCGAACCCAGTCGTACACTAATGGATTTTTCTGTGCAAGAAGAATTATGTGAGCATTTAAAACACGTGCTTAATGGTGAAGGAAAACATCGTGAGGAAACTGGCATGTCATAGAACCTAAAAATTTGAAAACATGTGTCAAATGCACGAAGGCGGCTCTTTGAGGCGCACTTGAAATCCTTTCACCACACTGGTTTGAAAGAACTAGTGACACGATAAGAAGAAGATTCAATTAACTATAAAATAAGTTCTTTTTTTTATTATTTTCTTATTAATACAAGTATTCTATTTAAAAAAATATACACTCTTTTATTTGCATGCTATTTCCTGCGCTTTTCAATTAATAAAGTTCAACAATTTATTAAAAAAATAAATAAAAAAAATTGCTTTTTGTCAGATTAAGCGAATCCCTCTAGATAATCGTCAGATTATGAGACAGCATGTCTAGGACATCAAGATGAACCATACATATCTTAATCTGACGCGCTCGAGTAAGTCAAAATGGCGTTTTTTTTTGCACATTAAAATAGTGGCCACGAGTTTGCGTTACATCGAAATCGTCAGATTATTGAATAAGACCTTTTGTTTTGGTCCACTTAACACCCCCTTAGAAAATCAGACGCGCTCGATACATTTTTTTTTTTCATTTTCAACCCGTCAGTACAGCCATCCCCATCATGCAAACGGCCAGATTAACATACGTTACATTATTAAAAATACGTAGGACCATGATGCCATCAATATCTGACGCGCTCGAGTATGTCCATGCAACAGTTTTTTTTTACATTTTAAAAAGCCTATAGCCGCTTCCCCCACCGATGAAAAGGCATATATTATATAACATTTTTTTCTTCTTATCATCTAAGCTTTGCATCCCAATAGGTCTCAATGATGCTCGAGCAAATCCTCATTTAGCATCGTCGCCTCCCGTACTATTACTAATTTTTGTTCACACAATCGGAAAACATGGACGAAACGAATAGTGTGAAGAATTTACTATAATACGGCGTACTTTTTGAGTATTTGTCCGAAACATTTTGTATGGAATTGGATTTGAGGATTAGACTTAATACCTTATTGCTAAGGACAATATATCTATCAACAAATTATATAAATATATTTAGTAATAAATCCGCTTGATTTCTAAACAAAGGTTTTAATTAACTTAACTTTAGTTTAGAACTTTAGTAAATATTACTATATTATAAACCAAAGAGTCAACGAACAGAAAACCAAAGTTCAAAGATACGACACGTGTTTCGCCTCTACACGAGGCATCATCAGGAGGTGTGGACTCGCCGAAGTTCGAAACGAGAACTCTCTTTCGAACTCTTTCGAACTTCGGCGAGTCCACACCTCCTGATGATGCCTCGTGTAGAGGCGAAACACGTGTCGTATCTTTGAACTTTGGTTTTCTGTTCGTTGACTCTTTGGTTTATAATATAGTGATATGTACTAAAGTTCTAAACTAAAGTTAGGTTAATTAAAACCTTTGTTTAGAAATCAAGCGGATTTATTACTAAATATATTTATATAATTTGTTGATATTTATGGATTTCCGCAAAGTAACGCCTGAATCAATCAATTATCTACAATATATCTAGCCTAGGAACATATTTAGAAAATATTTTATAAACTTATTTCAAACTGTAACATTATAGCTAATAAATGTTTGATTGAATTGAAGCTTTTTATTATGTATGACAGGCAGAAATGTGATTTAAAGAACCTATGGTAGAACTGAACATGAAAATCAATAGCAAGAACCAGGAGTTGTCGCGGATAGTCAAATGGCAAGTGAATTAAAATGCGCCCGGTGTCGCGGGTACAATTCCCGCTTCAGGACAAAATTGTGTGATAAACATTGGTGTTTGTCCTGAGGCTGGGTGTTTTCTATGTATGTATTAAAAAAAAGTGTTTTATGCCTACTTGCACCAAACTGTCAAAGTACAGTTTACGGTTTAAGATATTTATTCTCCAAAGATTTATACATAAATCGCTTACAGAGAATACTTAATATTTCTAAATTATTTACATTATTGAGCATTGGACACTTTGTACATTTTCATGATACTGTATATTTAATAGTGCAATAGTATTAGGTACCTACATACGTACTTACAGATCATATCACATACTTACAGATCATATCAATCAGATAAAGTCCCTAAGCAATTACTTTACTCGCTTGGTAGTTCTTAACAGTACGGGTTCTGACCATTAAGAACTGTTAAGCGAGTAAAGTTGTTGCTTACGAACTTTGAAAGTTTGGTGCAGGTCTGCATAAGTATTCTATCAGCCATCTGGTTCCCATAGTACAAGCTCTGTGTAGTTTGGGGCTAGATGGCGTTGTGTTTATTCTTCTTCTTCTTATCGTGTCACTAGTTCTGTCAAACCAGTGTCAACCGAAAAAACCTTATTACGCATGACCGGGATTCGAACCAGCGACCATCAGATCGCAAGATAAGGGCCTCATCCACTCTGCCAGCACATCCTCATTTCGTTTGTTTCGTCCTCGTTGTATTTATTTATGGCACACTCACGGCTAGACTGTCGTTGTGCGAGTCGAGAGCCGCGACGAGGTACGCCGCGGCCGCGCGGGCCACGGCCTCGCACGCGGCACTCTCCCCCAGCGCCAGGTTGCACAGGCAGCCCGCGCTCGCCAGTTGTCTGTTCACCTCACTACCTGCACACACGGTAACAGGAGTTAGCACTGACACTTCTGCTACCCTAAGGTGAACCAAGAGTTAGCATCAGGCACAGTCAGGCGCTGTCGTAATTGGCTAATGATCGTACGAGCAAACGATGCGGTTATGGTCGTTTGATTGTACGATCAATGCCAATTAGGATATATTCACTAACAGTAAAGGCACTTTGCTTGTAAAAAACTACATGTAAAATTTGAATGTTTTTTTTTGATCAAGTCAGGGACCACTAAGGTTAAAGTTAAGGCAATGATAAAGTAGATCTTGTGAGTAGATGGGGTGAGTGATCATCACCTGTGAGTTCCCTCACGAGTCCCCGGAGCGCCCCCTCGCAGGCCAGCAGTAAGGGGATCCCCTGAAGGTCACGCATCAGAGCATTCTTCAGCAGCTGGAGGTCTGCCACAGTGACAGCGGACTTGGTCTTCAACTTGCTTGCCAGGGTTGTTATATTTATCTCCTCCAAACTGAAGATAAACAACAAAAAATACTACTTTGTACAGATTCTTTTAAAGCATATTTGTTTGTCTTATCATGCCAGAACCATTGAACAGATTGGAGGAAATATTGGCATGTCCTAATTTTTACACTTATATTGTACTATTATCTGTACCTACCACGCAAGCGAAGTCGCAGAACGAAGCCGTGTTGGCCGAATGGAAGGCTTTCGATCCGAAGGTTCGAAACTCGGTTGGACACCAATGGACTATATATATACTGTACAAATTTGTGTGTCCAGACAAAACATGTGTGTGCATTAAAACACGTGCTTAGCGGTGAAGGAAAACATTGTGAGGAAACGGGCATGTCAAAGAACCTAAAAATTTCGAAAACATGTGTAAAGTGCACGAAAGAAGCCTCTTCGAGGCGCATTTGAAATCCTCTCACCACCCTGGTTCGAAAGAACTGGTGACACGATAAGAAGAATTTGAAAATATTCAAAAAAATATTCAAAAATATTTATTCAGAACAATTACACAAAGGAACTATGTTACAGTAGGAACGGTGAAACTACAAAAGTTATAAAACTGTTAGCAGTCTCAACGCCCTCCTCCCGGACACATTTACGTTCTGCGTTAAAGAACAAACATAGCTAAGACAAGCTAAGAAAAAAACATAATATATAAGACTAAACGTTAAATTAAACCTAAAAATGCAATGAATAGATCTTTTATATATAGACAAGCAAGTAATATTGAAACGAGGATTAGACTTACTTCATTTCTTCCATCGCTCGGCGGACGTCCGCGTCTCCGTCCTTCAACTTCTTCCGGTTGATGCTCAGATAATACCGGTTGGACTGCCGTATCGCTTCCACCGGTGCATCGGCCATGGTTCAACGATTAATCTGCACTTTTTTTAACGAATTACACACAGAAACCAATTTTTTCGGAAACAAATTACCTTTTTTTTTTTTTTTTTTCTTTTTAAGAACCTAAGTTCTTCGGTTTTGGCTTTACATCAAAGGTATATAGCCAGTGTCAAGTAATTGGAGAGATTATTTTGTCTTAAGTCAGAGTCGATAAGTCAAGTCATGCCCCTGTAAAGTAGTGGTGGTTACGACTTTACTAGAGGCTTCTGTGGAGTTTTGGAGGCAACACGAAAAGTCACGTTTTAGAGCATTACACTATTCACCAACACTCATACACGTTGACGAGCACATAAAGGATAAAAAACCACCGTTTTTACACTTTAACACTCAAAGTTATACAAGTTTTGTCAATTAATTTAATGCCGCCAATGCGCCATTTTTCATGTTCCCTCCAAAAAAAAAAAAAAACAACACAAATTACCTTGTTTAGAATTTACGAATCGATTTTCTGTGACATTTGGTTTTGTTTGACATTGACAGTCAGCTGATGGATGTGCTACCAACTCTTGATGGTTTTCTCCTCATAGTTATTAAAAACTAGTTGCTGCGGTATTGCTTGCGCGCCCCCCCCCCCCGGGTCCCGCCCCACCCAGTTGAAATTTCAATTTCAATTTGAATTTGAAAAATAGGAATTATAGGTTATTTCAGATCAATCGGTTCAGAGTTCAGTTGTTTCAGCGTGCATGATGGCAAAAAAAAAATGCCAAACATTCATACATTGATGCTCCTAATTACTAAGTACCTATTTCTACTTATACGTAGAAATAGATTTTGATTTATTTATATATTTGAAATAGTTTGAGATTAGGTGCTCCTTGCTTAGTAGCCCATCGTTGTCGCTGTGGTGAGACCGCGGACCATTTCGGTCACCATGCGCTTTCATGTGCAAGGAGCGCCGGACGTGTGCCCCGTCATAACTCTCTCAATGACATCATCCGCCGGGCTTTTACAACCGCTAACGTCACTGCTGTTCTCGAGCCAAACGGCCTAATGCGTGACGATGGTAAAAGACCCGACGGTATTGACACTGGTCCCCTGGAAGCTGGGACGGCCGCTAGTTTGGGATGCAACTTGCGTTGATACACTGGCACCGTCCCATCTTCCCGGTACATCCGTGCAGGCCGGCTCTGCAGCAAGAGCAGCGGAGTCCCTCAAACGGCGCAAATATGCACTTCTAGATAATGGGAAAATATAAATTTTAGGGAAAAAGTAAAGCAACTATAATTAATAATTCAACATTTAATATTTTATTTCATTATTTTAGTACCATAGGTATTAGCATAATAAGTATAATTATTTAAGTGTAATAGTATGAATATAAGTACGAAATACAAGCAGAGAGAGCAAGACAGTAGAGATTAAGTTGGTAAATAATTATAAGAAATATCGCGTCTTCATGCTAGGTCTCTTCTAGATAAGTAAATAAGTTATTCACTAGTTTTAGCTACCGAATAAGTTAAACATAACCTACCTTATTTTTTTTATCTTACTCATCTAGGTGTATGTAGGTACGTCCTTTTACAAACAGGCAGGTACGTACCTACATACATTAGTTATTTCACACAATAATTCTTAGGTATCAAAAGTTTTTTCAGCTATATCTGTACTGTCTTGGCTCAAGGCTCTCTTCTGCTTATATTTAGGCCATCTACATTAATAATGCTTAAAAAAATTACAATTAAGTAGGTACTTAAATACCTAAGTAAACTTACACTTACATTATATTTAGATGAGTAGAATAGTATTTATTTAAGAACGTTTATTTACATCAATCACTTTTCTGTCTTGTATTTTTGTATTTACACTTGGTATTACATCGACTATGTACAGAGATTCTGAGAAACGTTATCAAATAACAAAATGCTATTTACAATTCGAGATATTGTGGGATATGTACACAAAGCGAATTTATTCTTAGAACTAATGATACATGACGTCACACGTCAACAGCCTTAAAAAAGTGTCCCAATATTACACTATTACTGGTTTTCGTTCCTTAAGTTTACACGAGCAACTTTTTTTTCTCACACTTGTATTATTTTTCTTGCCTTTGATCACTTCGTTCAAAGATTTGGAAGAGTGTCTGTGCTATAAGGTCTCTGCTCTATCGTTTATCACGCCCACATTTTCTAGGCCGTTCTTGGTGACATTATTGCATTGTGTTTTTATTTTATCGTCCTTATTTATTTTGTCTTCTTTGGTATCTTTCTTTTCGAGAGGCTGAATGGTTTTGCCGTTGACCAGCTTGAAGTCTGCGGCGTCTGTTTGAGTTCCTTTGTCGGCACACGGCGCTTCTGAAACAGAATTTTATATTATAAAACCTATCTCAATTATCATGTTGTGTAAGCCAGTAGCTACTGGCTTACACAGTACACAGCTGGCTTGGGATAGCCAGCTGGCTATCCCAAGATTTTTTCTTCATAATCTTATGTTATTTGATGACTGCGTTACTTATGGCCAGCCTTGGATTGTAAATTTAAAATGCCACTTAATAACTCGAGAAAATAAATCGATAAAAAGAAAGCCCTGTTGGCCGAGTGGGAGAAGCCACGACTTTCGATCCGATGGTCGTGAGTTCGAACCCGGTCGTACACCAATGGATTGGTCTGTTCAAAAAGATCTTTGAGTGCATTTAAAACACGTGTTAACGGTGAAGGGAAATATCGTGAGGAAACCGGCATGTCATAAGTTCGAAACCTAATAAGTTCGAAAACATGTATCAAATGCATGAAAGGAGCCTCTTCGAGGCGCACTTGAAATCCTTTCACCTCCCTGGTTTGAAAGAACTAGTGACACGATAAGAAGAAGACTCGAGCTTTCTACTCTATGAAACATCTTGTTTTGTTCGTTGGTCACTTACTTCTACTAAGAGGCAGGGCAGGCGTTGGGGCGGGCGCGTGCTGGGCGGGCGGCGGCTTGCAGCTATAGCGCACCGGCATGATGCTTTGCCGTACGTTCCGCTCCGGACGTACCAGGATTATGTACAACTGGAAACATAGTCAACTTCAATAGTAAAGAAATGGCCGGTCATATCAAGGACTAGAGGCATGGATGACTCGTGATGTAGGTACAATCCTCACCTTGGGCGAGAAGAGGCAGACCAGCGTGACGGAGGCGCTGAGCGAGATGGTGACGGCCATGCTGGTGACGCGCAGCGGCACGTGGCTCGCCGTGCCGAAGTACAGCGGCACGAATGCCAGCCAGATCACGCACGTCGTGTACATCGTGAACCCTGTCACATTGCAATTACTTTAATTTATTTACTGGGGTCTTCCTATTGATGTGCACATAAAAAATAAATAAGTACACTATCAAATCTGCCACAATATACGGATTTAGGAATGAATGAATGAATGAAAATGCTTTATTGTACACCATAAGACAAAAAACAATGACATAGAGAAGGAAACATTACAAAAATGTACAATAAATAGTACAATAGGCGGTCTTATCACTATTAAGCGATCTCTTCCAGAAAACCAGTAGGAAATGTAGTAGAGAAATTTATAGAGCGCACTTGGCGCGTAAACATCAGTAGCAGTTGTGCTTCGTAGTCGTAGCAAAACCATACTACTATTTATTTGTAGCACTAGTACCCTCGATCGGATAGTAGTCCTCGGCGAGGACCAAGGATTTATGGATAATCATGATATCGGTATCGTAGCACTTGCTACGGCATCGTAGCACTTTATATGGCATCGTAGCACTTGCTATCGTATCTTAGCACTTGCTACGGTATCGTAGCACTTACTACTGATTCGTAGCACTTGCTACGGTATCGTAGCATTTGCTGCGGTATCGTAGCACTTACTATAGTATCGTAGAACTTCCTACGGTACCGTGTCACCTACATAGTTACGGTATTAGGACCCACAATGGTATCGTAGCATAATTGCTACTGAATCAGTCTACTGCTACGATAGACGATCTTTATTTTCGCTAGAGCGTAATTTCAGGTTTATTTTTAACTATAAAAGGTAACTTAGCATTAGTTCAACTAATTAACAGAATGGATGTATGTTTTTGTGTCGAAAGTCGTCCTACTTACCTTGCGATGTTTACGTGACCTAAGCCAAAGTCGTCTCAATACCTACTTACCTACCTTGTTTGTTAGTTCACGTGACCTAAACGACCGCAAACCCCGCTGTTTATCGGTCGACAACTGGCAAATAACTGCACTCGATAACTTAGCGGCCGTTAAGTACTAAAGTTTATATTGGAGTCACTCGAGTTTAATTGGTTTCCAAGTCGTCGGTTTAACGTTTGAAGTCGAATCTAAGTTGTGGGACGATGAATAAGTTATGACGTGTTTGGTTCTGAAACAGGACTCTAGGTAACACTGTCTTATCCATATATTCTTGTGCCAACAAATAAGTCTTTTATTTGATTTACTTGTTATTTTGTACACCAACAAGTTAATGTTTCTGCCAAAGCACTAAAAAGGTGTCCCCGCCGACAAATGGAGAGTAAGTTATCTTGTTTTCTTTATTTCTTGTGTACATTTTAATAATGTATGTATTATATGTATATCCGTGGGAATGTGAAAACCTGTAATTGGCTCTCTAATGCAATATCTACCTAGATGTAAAAAGCTGTTATTCTCTAAAAAATAAATTAAAAAAAAGCAAACATCCAATCGCGAAATAATATGTTTCTATCTAGTTCATAGGTATTTTTATAAAACAAAAAGTCAGTAAACGTTGTTAAAAGTTAAAGAACAAAAGAAGTAAAGAAACCACCCATTTTCTAGCATTTCCGCTAATTGAGCTTAGCGAAGCGTTTCAAAGCTTTTTCAAAGATAATGCAAGATAGTTAAAGGGTCTTTTACACGGTCGGAAGGTTGGTTTCCGGTAATAAATATAAATGCACCAGTAGGTACACTAAATGCAACCGTTGTAATCCACCTTCGTTTCTCACGTAGACTCTCAATTCGTAAATGGTAGGACGATACATGCATTCAAGCTGCTAAGCTAATCAGCTAAAATTCTATATGCATACTCAATTTCAGCTCAACTGGTTCATTGATTACAGCGTTATTGAACAACAAACGCTTTCATCCATCAGTCCTCAAATTATTAATCACAAATTTCTGCTGTCATAATTATTAATTTGTTCGTTGCGGTTGGAAATCAACCTTCCGACAGACCGTGCAGATTGTATCACATTTTGTGTTGTAGTTATTATCTCTTTTGTCTATTCTATCCGTATTGCCTTGATCACATGTACCGAGCAGACCGACCGAGACAGTGCTCCAGTGCTCTCGGCGGAGTACTCGGTACGTATAAACATAGCGCCGAGTGCTCGGCTGAGCGAATGATGTAAGCTACTTGCTTACATCACTGTCTCGGCCGAGAAACATTTCATACTGTCTCGCCCGTTTGCTCGGTACATGTGATCTGAGCATATCTTCAAGAAGTCTGCCAGTGAAACATAATCTTAAATCTAGTCCCACAGAGTTCTCTACCACGCTAGTCTACACTCATTCGTTCTGCAGATTAGTTTTTTGTAGTTCAGGTATCGGCATGGGTCGGGTACGGTCAGCAAATTAACGAAAATTGATACAGGATGCTTAATTAGGACGGGTAAGTGAGTCTTATTTGAGATACGTTACTGAGTAAGTAATCGTATAGTTTTCCTTTATTTAAACAAGTGTCAAGACCAGTTAAAGACAATGTGTGTAAGAAGATACAAATTTTCAACCAACTTCAAACAAGGAGGAGGTTATCAACTCGATTAAATGTTTTTTTTTAATGTTTGTTACCTCAGAACTTTGTAGTTTATAAACCGATTTGAAAAATACTTTTTGTTTGAGAGTATATACTTTCAGATTGGTCCCATAGAAATTTTATTAAAATCAGTTCAGTAGTTTAGTTTTTATACCAAAATAACTGAAAAAAAAAGTAGTTGAAGAACAAAATTGCGTATTTTGCTTCCCTGTGACTTTTCAGTCGTGCCTACGGTCAATAGAACAGTCCGATTGAAGTCGGTTGTTGAATTTTTTTTTAAAACCTTGATTATTACGACGATGAAGTTTTAATAAATAACGATAGGTCTATAATTTAGTTTGAGTTTTGCTTTTGCTTTATGAAGCTTAGGTTTACATACATACATACATATATATATATATATATACATATGCACATCAATCAATATACATTTACATATTCAAATCCTTATACATACATATATATATAGGTACCCATAACACTTAACGCTCCCTCTGTCAGTCGTTAAATAGTGTTTTGTTCTGTATTTTTATTGATAGGAAATAATAAAGCCAAATTATTATTACAATATGTACTTACTGATATTTTCTTCTTCTTGGTTTATATCAATTTTCATTTTGTTTCATTCCTTGCTTATTATGATTTTTGTTATTCATTTCGTTTGTTAGGTTGCTTTTTTTTCTTTTGTTTTCGTTTAGTTTTTTATTGTTTAGTAAAATAAGTAGGTTAATAGTCATAGGTCGTGTCGTTAACCTTCACAGGGCTCAAATGAAAACCAGCGCTGGATAGGTGGGAAACCCCATCTGTCCAGCATAACGCTGAGTTGAGTCCTTTTTTTGCCATACAAATACATACACGAAGGTTAGAGTAAGTCTTTTTAAGTAAGAATTATTTAGATTAGTTATAAGTTTCTATTGTATTGTATAGGCAAATAAATTCTATTCTATTCTATTCTATTAAAAAAGGTATTAATTTTTTTCAATACTTTAGCCATACAGTTTTACTTCGCATTTTGTCTACTTTGAACTCTACACATGACACGAAAACCATTACCAATTTTAACGCAATAAAATCAAATCAAGCAATCAGAAACGTGTTGTTCTTCTACCAATGCCTTCCATTTACATCATTCGCTGCGACTGCAGACACCCTTCAGAGCTGATTGCAATCGTGCGCTCCCCAGGTCGGGGCGGCGGCGGGGCTATCGATCATATTACGGGCACTGAGGTTCCTGATTGGATTTCTAGTGCAACCCAATATTGCACTACACCTACAGTGCAGGTGACTCCATTTACGCCCTAATTTTCTCATAAATGGTTTGAACAATGGTGGATAAAAGTAAATCACAGCTTACAAGTAATATATCTTACATGTTCATATAGGTTCTATCAGAATTATCTAATGGACATTATAAATAACCCAGCTTTTTGTTGGTGAAAAAAACAGGTTCCTGAAAAATTATGATTGAGGTAATCAGGTATATCGATGTAACTTCATATTTTTTTAATATAACATGTATGTATATAGTGTAGGTATATACCTATAAAATAAAACTAGAGTAATAAAAGTATTGGCTAATTATTTTTCGTTGGTATTGGCAACGGAATTAAATTACTAGCTAACTGATTTATAACGTGATGTAGAAACTGCTTAGTTGTAAGTAGGTACATATGTATAGATTTCCGAGACCGGATTGGCTCGAGAAATACTGTCCTCTGCACAATGTGGTCAATTTGCGCCGCGGCGATGGTCGGTGGTTGTGATGGCTGCAAGTTATTGCCAACTTGGGAATTGGTTTTCTAATAAAATTATTTGAAACTGGTTTTCTTTATTTACCTACTACTGTTATATGTGAAATGTAAAAGATAATTGTATCTTTCTTTTCGTTTCATGCAAATTAAACTTACTGTAATCCGTTAACATAATGGCGTAGGTAGATTATCAAATATTATTTTCTGGGAAATATTATAAGTATGAAGTCCAAAGTCCAACAAATTTTTACAATTCATCCAACTGAAAAATCAATGTAAGGATAGCCCAAAAAAATGACAAAATCCTTAGAAGTACCTACAGCATTTCTTTAAATTTAAAAAATAATTACCTACGAACGTTTTTGAATTCATAAAACTTTTTTCAAATGTTGAAACGTGTTATAGCCGGAAAGATGAACTTCTGTCTGAACATCTAAATAAGTTGTAGCATATTTTACTGGCATTCATTGCAACAAAAGCCGCCGACACTGCAGAACCTCTCGGTAGCTCCGAGCTTCACATTTGCAACTCCTATTCAGGTCTTTTTTCACGGACTACTTTCAGTCTTTTGATTGTACAAGTACATTGCCAGCCTTTTATGAGGCGATCGTTATGAAAGTAGAAAAAGAAACGCTACATTGAGATAATACTTTTAGTAAACAAAGCAGTGATCGAAAATTTCGAAATGCTCGTTTGAAAAATACATAATTTAATTTTTTTTAAACTTAAAGTTAATCTTTCAAATCCCTTTTTTTATTATTTTGAACAAATTGGACAACAGTCACTGTTGTCCCAATATTTAGTCGAAACAATCTTGTCGCTGCAAAAATATGTAAAACTACATAAATCCAGGGACTTTTTCTCTTTCTACTTGCCTTCAAAGTAGGTAGGTACACTTATTTGTGGAGCACCTTTTGCAATAGTTAGGGTGTGTTTTTGTGAATGCTTTTGCATTACTTATCTGGAAGCCTTACAGCTGCGCCTGGTTCTAAGAGTGCCTTTGGGAGTACTTACGAGAAAACCTTTTTGTTCAGATTACGATTCGATAGAAACGAAGATTGTTTTGTTAATAAAATATTTTATTGTCTGAATACAAATTGAATGATCTTTATAAAAACTAAGTTTCCTTTAACATCTTCGCTATTAATGGAATATTTGATTTTGGGATTGAACCTTTTAAGGGTATAGTGGGTATAATTTTAATAAAACTCAAATCCGTGTTTCATTATTCGAAAGATGACACCCTCAGTCAGAGCCATTGTTTAGGAAAATTCACATCAAAAATGGCCTACACATTGCACTACACCTAACAAGACGTTTACTCAGTTTGAAACGACCGTATTTGAGAATCATTGTGGGAACAATCACGGGGCATTGCTTGCTCAACAAACATCTGTACAACACACTCTATAGAGGCTGCTCGACCGAGGCCGAGGCGCTTCCGCCCGCCCATGTAATCCTGGAGTACGTGGGAGTGACTAAACAACGAGAAGAAATCTTCAAAAACCCGAACTCTCTCCGCGAAGCCAGCGAACTTCTGTGCTTCTGGGTGGAGTTAGGCTGGCTAAACTAAGTCAGGATATCCGACGCACAAAGTACCAACAGGAGTCCAAGTGCGGAAAAGGGAGTCCATTTACATTTAAATTCAGGTAAACTCACCAATATGCTTGCTCTCATTGAAGGCCTCCGGGATCTTCCGGGTAAGCACGGCATACACGGTGCACACCACGATGAGCACGATGGGGTACGAGAAGGCGATCATGTAGGAGGCGTCCACGTACGAGTCGCACACCAGCATGTTGTCCTCACGCGTGGGGTAGTGGAACATGGCCTTCGCGGGGGCCACCACCATCCACACCACAACTATAAGCACCTGGATATATTTGATTTATTAGAATGTGATCATAATGAAAAGAATTTACGCGTGATTTAGAGGAACATAGCCTACCCGGGGGCCACGGAAATTCACATCCTGTTTGTATTTAGAAGCGATAGCCCACGCTGGAAAGAATCTACGCAGACTGGTGCGCAGCAATGCTCGTCCAATTTGATGGTCAGTATAGAAAGTCCAGTGTCTACTTTCACTAGCTGACTACGAACCAGAACACAATAGCAGCATTAGCAGCCACACTTGGCAGCAGAATATCTGGCTTGTGGTATTATATTTGTGCAGACGGTGTCAAGCGGCACCCAGTTTTATGTAATTTCCAAAATCAAAGTAGGTAGATAGGTACTAAATACTAATTCAAGTTAATTATGTAATTATCATAATTTCATTAATTTCTGTATAATATATGAATGAATACTATAATCTGTCATAGCCTAATGCAATTATGATGAATCGTGATAATTTATATCCAGAACGTTGTACAAAGAAAGTACCTAATTCATATTTATTATACAGAAGGCAATAAATAACACCTTTGCCCGGAAAATTATTCGATAGCAGCAGTGTAATACAATGTTTATTAAACACTTTTTTTCCTATTAAACACGTTTTCGCTCTGTGTTCACATCCTTTGTGTTGAAGATTAGCTTTTCCAGACAAAGGCATTGTACAAATTATGTTCAGTATCGAACATCAACCTTTTTACAATAGATTTTTATCTGTTCGGGGTATATAAAGGTACTTACACATTGAATTACTGTTATTGAATGTTTGATGTGGAAAATTAACCAATCGCAATGCAACGAAGTCCTGGAAAGACACTTTTAAACTTTAAAGTATTATCTTTATGGACCAGAAAACTTCAATTATTTTTTGTTATCCAATGGCAGAGTGCCGAGGATACTGGCTGCATTGCCTCTTCGTATTGCAAGACATTATTTGGCCGAGATAGCTGCCAGCTCTCTGATCACGCGTCGCTTCGACCAGACGCTTTTTGACAAAATTTTGAAAACACGGAATTCCCCATAGACCTAGGGTCTCGACCCCAAAGAGCTCAAACATATACGACATATCAAGACTTACATAATTTGCGCCTCTTCAGAAGAACTACCTATAGATCGTTTGCAACGGTCTATGGGTGGCCCAATTTGTTTCCTTTTGTAATATACATTGTAGTAGTTAGCTTATGCTGTAATTATTTTTGTTTGTAATTGATCACAATGTGTTCAGGCTTTAGAGTGTTGGTTAAGCTACCCATAGTCCTTTATACACGTGTACCAAATAATTTGTTTCGGTCCTTTATGACATTCTTTAAGTCTGCTCTTTGATCAAGATAATGGAAATATGTTTACTTACCTAACAAAAATGACATTTTCAGAGTATCTATGGATAATGAGAAAAAAATATTTCTTAATTCTGTTCTGTTGTCGAACAGTTTTGTTTACCTCACAAACCTTTAAAAATGTCTATATCCTCTGTCCTTCTCCGGCTCCTAAACTATTACACTTATGTACAACCAAATCAGTTAATTAGTTTTGGCTGGTTGAAGAGCCAACATCTATCTATCTAATATATTAATATATTTTATACTTGACTTATTTTCATACCATTTTAATGACATTAATCTAAAATACGTTGATATTTTTTAATGGAATCTGTTATTATATAAATATCATTCTTTAATCAATATAATAATTGGTTAATCCGAGTTAATTAATGTTAATAAATAATTACAAATACAAATTTATTATTGGATGGTACTGTGCAGGTTTGTCATTAATAAGATTTTCGTGTTCATTTTGGCGAAAGCTTAACCTTGGTGATGGATGAATGTTATTTCTCCCAATTTCGTTTATCATCAGATTATTAGTATCAGGCCAATTTGTCTTGTCCTCTGTAACTAATCTTTTGGGGATTTGTCAATGACAGTCCTTGAAGATCCGACGCTACAAAATGACATTATAAGTGTACCTTGCGTTGTCTGACAAGAATGATTACACCAGTGTTCTAAAAAAGAGGTAAGTACATTACCTTCATGTTCATTTTTGCTGAAACGTGGATTCTGTAAAACTTAAATATATTGTAAACATATATTGTACTTGTGTTTTGGCAAATAAATTATCTTTATCTTTTATCTTTGTAATAAAACCTTTGTGCCACAAAAAAACCTTACTTACAGAATCTGTCTTTTGTGCATTCTTCTGCAGATTAATATATTTTGTTTCGTTGCGTTTGCACGCAAGCCTATTTTACTACAATTTTGTGGCTTTGCCTCCAGCAGCTAGTGTATGTATAATCAAATCAAATCAAATCAAAATATTTATTTCGGATAACTTTAAATGTAGATCCATATAAAAACATTAATTAATAATTTATAATATCTGCATTGAGATGGCCAGCTGTGAGCTTTGCGAAATGAGGATGGCTCGCTTGGAGGAGTGCTTGCTGGCGTTGAAGATGTACCTGTATGGAGATGAGAGCAGCGCAGATGGCGAGCTGCGAGCTCGGCGAGATTAGGATCGGTCGCTTGGCGGAATGCTTGCTGGCGTTGAAGATGCGCGATATCCGGTTGGTCTTCGTGAGCAGTGCGGCGTATACCACCGTGAAGCAGAACCCGGTACCGAACCTGAGACACAAAAAACATTATTTTAACAACAATTAGAGAGTATGTACTCTCCAAGGATAAATAAATATGGGCAGTTTAATTATTTTTAATGAAGTTTTTAAAAGCTTGTGAAACAGCCCAATTAAGATTTTTTTAGTTATAACTTTGTACACAGTTTCTTTTAAAATTACTATTAAAAATATTCGGTTGTATACCAATATTTTATCGGCCGACGCTACAGAAGTTCAATTCCCGTTCTACTCTATAAATTCTCTCCAAAGCCGCGCTACAGATGGAGCTCGCATAAATCGCCGAAGTCATGTAAGATGCCCATATTGCCCATTGTGAGTGCATGAATCTCCAGCCATATGTTATACTCAGTTTGACTGTGGACTCTAAAAGCTGGTGATTCAGACGTTCCGATGTCCTCAATGCAACAAAAACAAATGCCAACAAAGTGTATAAAGGCAAAAGTTTGTGGGGATGGGTGAATAGATGGATGTTTGCTCTTCAATCACGCCAGAACTACCAAATTGATTTGGATAATATTCGATATGAATAATAAATTAATGAAATGGATAAGGAATTTTTTTTCTTTTTTTTATCTCGATAACACATTTCTTATTCTTATCGTGTCACTAGTTATTTCGAACCAGAGTGGTGAAAAGATTTCGAGTGCGCCTCGAAGAGGATCCTTTCGTGCACTTGACACCATGTTTTCGAACATTTTAGGTTATATGACGTGCCGGTTCCCTCACGATGTTATCAGTTTTAATGCACACATAGATTTTTTGAACACAAAAATCAAGTGGTGTGCCTACGACCGGGTTTGACTTTGAACTCACGGCCTTCAAATCAAAAGTCGAAGCACCTCCCACTCGGCCAACACGGCTAGCTAGTCATCGGCATGTTGCGCAGAAATGCCCAAAAACGTGAATCAACAAATCAACACAAGCAAATACTTTAACTAGAATCTAATCTCGCAGCTAGAGTCCTTCGCAACTGTCCCCGGCAAACGCGAATCGATTCCCATAGCATACAAAGTGCTTAATTATGTTGTGTGGCCAGCCAATATCAATGTGGGTGACCTAATAGCCCACAAGTAGATACTCGGCAAACCCGATAGTCATGTTTGAAGGACACTAGAGCACTGCTGTTGATATTAGCTACTCTGCTGACGACACTAACTATTTTTTAACCGACTTCAAAAAGGAGGAGGTTATCAATTCAGTTGCATGTTTTTTTTTGTTTTTTTAATGTTTGTTACCTCAGAACTTTGTTTATAGATCGATTTAAAAAAAAATTTTTTGTTTGAGAGGATATACTTCCAGATTGGTCCCATACAAATTAAACGAAATTGCATAGGTATTTGCTTCCCTGTGACTTTGCAGTGGTGTTTACGGTAACAAAAACAGTCCAATTGAAGTCGGTTGTCTATGTTATTGTAAAACCCTGATTATTTTTTTCTAGTTAAAGTATTTGCTTGTGTTGATTTGATTCACGTTTTTGGGCATATCTGCGCAACATGCCGATGACTAGTTAGCCGTGTTGGCCGAGTGGGAGGTGCTTCGACTTTTGATTTGAAGGCCGTGAGTTCAAAGTCAAACCCGGTCGTAGGCACACCACTTGATTTTTGTGTTCAAAAAATCTATGTGTGCATTAAAACCGATAACATCGTGAGGGAACCGGCACGTCATATAACCTAAAATGTTCGAAAACATGGTGTCAAGTGCACGAAAGGATCCTCTTCGAGGCGCACTCGAAATCTTTTCACCACTCTGGTTCGAAATAACTAGTGACACGATAAGAATAAGAAGTGTGTTATCGAGATAAAAAAAAGAAAAAATTGTCCTTATCCATTTCATTAATTTATTATTCATATCGAATATTATCCAAATCAATTTGGTAGTTCTGGCGTGATTGAAGAGCAAACATCCATCTATTCACCCATCCCCACAAACTTTTGCCTTTATACACTTTGTTGGCATTTGTTTTTGTTGCATTGAGGACATCGGAACGTCTGAATCACCAGCTTTTAGAGTCCACAGTCAAACTGAGTATAACATATGGCTGGAGATTCATGCACTCACAATGGGCAATATGGGCATCTTACATGACTTAATTACTGACATAACCTAGCTATAACTAAGTAAGTACCTACTTAAATGCATATTATTTTGTTTGTTAGTATTTCTATTTTAATTTAACAAAAAATAGATTTTTGGTTTAGGTACGTGTCTACCTACTTTTATAAAAATGTGTACCTACCTACCGCGCATCACTCAATCACCGGTGCCACAGAAAACCAGCGCTCAGTGGCATACAATGTCGCTGCAGCATATGCTGAGTGGAGCACACTATTATTAGACTAGTAGGTATAGTAGGTATAAATTGGCGTGATAATGTATCAAACATCACCATATACGAGTACATACACACCCCTCGAATTTTTTTTACTCGTAACACTAGTGTAATAATACTGATAGTGTATGAAGTGTCTCCATCATCCAGCTTGAAGCTGCCCGAGATGTTAGCAATAGCATAAACAGCAGGTGGCTACTGCAGCCAATAACAGCTACAAACGGTGCTCGGCGTGTCCGATACGAGCTGTTATGCTCGCAATCACCCGCAAACGCTTGCTAGCTTTATGTAAAACAAGCTTAGGCGCACGGCTTTAAACCGGGGATTTGTATGTTGTAACGTCTAATACTAAAACGGCTCACAATAAAAAAACTAGCCAAATGATCCCTTGGAAATTTAACTGCTTCAGTCGTAAAAGATACAGTTGAAGCACATAAATATTAGGTACACATTGATTTTTTGTGTAATAAACTGATGCTCTATAATAAAAGCGTACAGTGTCGGTTAAAATAAGAATAAGAATTATTTTATTTTATACCATAAAACACAATTAATACAGTTATAATAATAATAATAGCGGCGTTTTCCCTGAAAGAAAACGCATATTAAATACTTACCTTAATATTAAGCTTTTTGCTTATAGAGAGCAGCATTTGATTTTCCGTTCGAGTTAGTCAAGTGCTGATAGTCCATTTCCACCGTAAGTGGCGCCACCTAGCGGCTTTGTGTGGTATTTTTATGTCTACCGATAATGGCCGCTCAATTACTTCTCATTGGCTTTTTATTACGTATTTTCACCAGGCAGAAATCAAACTAAAGCTTAATATTAAGGTAAGTATTTAATATGCGTTTTCTTTCAGGGAAAACGCCGCTATTAAATACTGTACCGTTAATATTAAGCTTTTTGCTTATAGAGATTCTGTTTGCTATCGCCTGGTGACGCCACTTGCAACGTGAAATTTCAGGTTCTTATACGCCAATGTGATGATTTATTGTAAGTTCTTAATAAAACATAAGTTATTATCATTTTTCAATATGAACCTGTAATAAAGTATATGAATTATGATATTTTGTTTGTTTTAATAACAATCATTGTATTTGCTACGTTAAACATAACTCGCAACTTACTGTCTTATGTAATAAGTATAGGATATAGGATATTTAAATACTGATTATGACCTTCAGCGAGGTCAAACAATATTTCAGAAACCACTGTCGGAGGTTGGTTACTCTCATAACACATTTTCAGGGTTACTGCGTTCACAGCTTCGATATAATTATCATTCGGTATACTTGCTACACAGCCATGTGTGCCTAATCAGTTTTGTTCGATACCTTCGAAATATAAGTGAACATTATTATTTACCAATGTATTGTAGTATTTACTAGCATAATACTTCATACTAATTTAATTAAACTGTATTTAAAATACAAATACTTTGTTTCGAATCGAATGAGAGTGATTAAGTTATTATGTTAAATCAATGTTATATATTTTCTCACAAAAAAAAAAAAAGTTTAAAAACAATTTCACATTGCCTTCCTCTCTATATTTTTTTTTTTATTTTTTTTTATGTGGTTATAATAAACTAGAGGGAAAATAATAAAAATAATCAATGTAATATAATATAATGTTATAGTTTTTTAAAATTATTAGCGTGATGATAATATCCAATTATTCGTAATTCCAGTTAGGTAGTTTAATATTATTTAGAGACACTTCTGTTACGCTTCCAATGCAGTGATTTTGATCACTGTATCAAGTTAAGTAGATACAATAACATTAATTACTAGACAATTACCGAATCACCTAGTTTAGGTAGCTATTTGGCAAATTAAATGTTAGTGATTCTAAACGAACCTCTTCGAGACGCACATGAAATCCTTTTACCACACTGGTTCGAAAGAACTGGTGACACGATAAGAAATTATTAAATTGCAATAGTCAACAATAACAACAAGCGTTAAGGAAAATAGGATAGAATTGTAGATATAGAATTGTAAGTATTGATTCATGTCAGTTATGCCAAATGACAATTTTTCATTGATGTATACCTTTAACATCAGTTTATTATCCTACTGCGTTTACTCATAAAACTAAGAGTAACGTTAAAAGTTATCATTATGGGAAGGATTCCAGAATCGAGAAATCATGTGAGCTGACAAGTCAGCGTCCCGTCATATCGTTATAATGAATGAGAGCCATTCTTGTTTGCAAATGTTCGCTAGATGATATTAGGATATTATGTCATTTCAGTTGTTTGTTGTTGTTCATTATAACCATAACATTTTATTATTCATGATCAAAGTTTAATCAATTAAAGATCGAACGTAGTCGGTATGCAATCGCTTGCGAAGTTCGTTTGATAGCTAACGAATATAATATACAATAAAACTTTGGAATACAGCATTGGTCAACAGCCTGAGTGACAGGCATGTATGATAATTATATAAAATGCATGAACATACTTAAAGTGATAAGATATTGGGCAATAAGATATTGGGCAATCAGTATGTTGGGTTAAGTGATTTGATCTTGCCTATTAAGCAACTCAATAAAGACATGAAAAATTAAGTACCTGCCTAGGTGCAGTCGTTGCCATTCGAAATATTTGATATTTAGGTACTATAAATATAGTTCACTTTAAATACATAATATAGTATATTCCATATACCTACTAACTAGGTATAGGTATAGCAACTGTTTAAATAAACAAGTACTAGTTAAAGGCAATAATATGTTCATGTACAGAAAATTCTTATCATTCGAGCCAGATAAGTGTCTGCTTAGACTAATGCGACCATGTTAATTTAAAACTTTTATAATAAGCTCAAACACTATTTAGTTCATTTGTAACTAAGGTTTGACGTACATTTATATTGTAAGTCTGAAGCCTTTGGGAGGCTTATTTAGAACTCTTGACAACAGAGCCAAACACTCAATTAGGAGAAAACGATTGTAGTTTACAAGCATGCTATTTTGTATCATGCTCTAGTCAGTGTTCATTGTTGAACAGGGTTAATTGATACGGTACCTACTTCCGTAGTTTACGTACCTATATTACGATTAAGAAGATACACAGGCATCTAGTGCATTTATGTTAATTTGGAAGCGACAGCTTAGATCTCATAAAGTACCTACTGACAATATTTGGAAATAATATTTTTGATAAGAGTGATATCGATAAGTAAGTAGGGTACTTACTTGCTTGTTTTTTTTTTTTTTTTTTGAAACGTTTAATATTACGATACTTTACTAAAATACAAGGTTCGAGCCAATAATGGCTAAGCAAGGGGCAAGACGAGCACTTGTTGTCATTTAAATAAACAATTTTATTAAAAATACCATGAGGGTATCTGATAAAAACATTACGTAAGTAGTTCATTTCTCGAAAGAGAGTTGAAAAAATATCTCACAATTTCTAGCCTAAGTTAAGATGAATTTATAGTATGCTGTAAACTATTTTATAATTATAAATTATTGATATTTTTTATCCTAAACAAGGACTTTCCTTCATTACGTGCTATCGAGCACACAAAGTTCCATTATTTTGGTGCTCTTACCGTGAGTTGAGTCACCCATAAGTTTAGTAAAAAGAGTGTACGAACTGGGAAGTAGCCAATACAACAGTCTTGCGTAACTTCTTTGGGAATCTCGTGATTCACTGGTAATGTTTTGCCGCTTCAATGCGTACCTACTAGGGCTTTCAGTCTCGATGACTTTCTGAGTCCCGGGAAAAAAAAATCGAGACTCGATGCGGTCTCGAAATTCCCGGGAAAAACGAGACTTTCGAGACTAATTTAATAGTACATAAAGGCACACTCATAGGAATGGCATTTAGGCATTTTATGGCGTATTAGCGAACACATCACAGTTTAACTTTACAATCCAGTATTTGATGATGTTCGGTGATGTCCGATGTTCCTGATTTATCAAAATTTGCGTTTTTCTTCGAAATGGTTCCTCATTCCACACATACACACACAAACCAACAAAGGTACAGGGGCCTTTCATTTGATTACAACATGAACATATCAATGACTCTCGGGCTGTGCATACAGCTCCATATTCCAATGCGAATGTGTAGCGATCACCGAGTCAGCAAACACCATACTTCGGAGGAAAATCGAAAATCAAAATATACGAATTCTAACCGCTATACTAAAAGCACTAGATAGCAATACTTGCGACTCAATGCTCGTTAACGAATGCCACCGAGCACTGGAGAGAATAACCCAAGCCAACCGAATAACACTCCAGGGATTAAGGGGCACAGTAACTCATTAGGGAACGACGCCACAGACGAGTTGGCTAGAAAAGGATCTGAGACTGGAAGGGAAGGGCCATCTCCCTTCCTACCACAACCCTTTTCTCAATTGCGAGCGTGGATACGCAAACGTACAAAGACACAGCACAGTGAGCGCTGGCGGCAAACCAAGAAGTGCAAACAATCAAGAATGGCCTTTCCGCAACTTGCACCACGTCTAACCAGACCTTTACTTAGTTTGAAACGACCAGATTTAAGAATCATTGTGGGTACTATCACAGGACATTGCCTGCTTAACAAACACTTGCACAACATTGGAAACACAGACAGCCCACTCTGTAGAGGCTGCTTGACCGAGGAGGAAACGTTCGCCCACGTAATCCTGGAATGCGTGGTATGGCAAAGCAACGAGAGGAAATCCTCAAAAACCCGAGGTCACTCCGCAAAGCCTGCGAAGAACCCAGGAAACTTCTGTGCTTCTGGGCGGAGTTAGGCTGGCTAAACTATTAGTCAGGAAATCCGACGCACAAAGGATCAACAGGAGTCCAAGTGCGGAAAAGGGAGTCCATTTACATTTACATTCATTCCACACATATTACTTTTTTTTTAATTGCCCTTTTTGGTAAACTAAAGTCATAAGACTATACCACTATGTCTTATCCTTGTTTTAGATTATACTAAGGGCTATCTACACTGAATATTGTTAAGATTTTTATAAGTATCGAAAGTCTCGTTATTCCCGGTACCGAAACCATCCAGTCTCGAGTCTCGAAAATAACGAAAAATCGTCGAGACTCTCGAAATTTTCGAGACCGAGACTCCCGGGATGAAAGCCTTAGTACCTACGCTACTATTAACATTCCCTGGTAAACCTGGTTATACAAGCATTACAGAACCTAAAATTAAGTTGTTTGCAAATCGTTGATGCCTTGCAGTGAGCAGGTATCCAATAGTTCTATTGTGCCTATTTGAGTCTGGTTTATGAAAGCAGTACGGGCTCGACATCAATATTTAAGATGGAGCAACCGTTTTAAAACTGCTGATGTCTTGTCGTAGACAGAAACATCTATAGATTTCAATGTAGGTACTAGGGCTTTCAGTCTCGATGACTTTCTGAGTCCCGGGAAAAAAAATCGAGACTCGATGCGGTCTCGAAATTCCCGGGAAAAACGAGACTTTCGAGACTAATTTAATAGTACATAAAGGCACACTCATAGGAATGGTATTTAGGCATTTTATGGCGTATTAGCGAACACATCACAGTTTAACTTTACAATCCAGTATTTGATGATGTTCGGTGATGTCCGATGTTCCTGATTTATCAAAATTTGCGTTTTTCTTCGAAATGGTTCCTCATTCCACACATACACACACAAACCAACAAAGGTACAGGGGCCTTTCATTTGATTACAACATGAACATATCAATGACTCTCGGGCTGTGCATACAGCTCCATATTCCAATGCGAATGTGTAGCGATCACCGAGTCAGCAAACACCATACTTCGGAGGAAAATCGAAAATCAAAATATACGAATTCTAACCGCTATACTAAAAGCACTAGATAGCAATATTTGCGACTCAATGCTCGTTAACGATGCCACCGAGCACTGGAGAGAATAACCCAAGCCAACCGAATAACACTCCAGGGATTAAGGGGCACAATAACTCATTAGGGAACGACGCCACAGACGAGTTGGCTAGAAAAGGATCTGAGACTGGAAGGGAAGGGCCATCTCCCTTCCTACCACAACCCTTTTCTCAATTGCGAGCGTGGATACGCAAACGTACAAAGACACAGCACAGTGAGCGCTGGCGGCAAACCAAGAAGTGCAAACAATCAAGAATGGCCTTTCCGCAACTTGCACCACGTCTAACTAGACGTTTACTTAGTTTGAAACGACCAGATTTAAGAATCATTGTGGGTACTATCACAGGACCTTGCCTGCTTAACAAACATCTGCACAACATTGGAAACACAGACAGCCCACTCTGTAGAGGCTGCTTGACCGAGGAGGAAACGCTCGCCCACGTAATCCTGGAATGCGTGGGAGTGGCAAAGCAACGAGAGGAAATACTCAAAAAACCGAGGTCACTCCGCAAAGCCTGCGAAGAACCAAGGAAACTTCTGTGCTTCTGGGCGGAGTTAGGCTGGCTAAACTATTAGTCAGGAAATCCGACGCACAAAGGATCAACAGGAGTCCAAGTGCGGAAAAGGGAGTCCATTTACATTTACATTCATTCCACACATATTACTTTTTTTTTTAATTGCCCTTTTTGGTAAACTAAAGTCATAAGACTATACCACTATGTCTTATCCTTGTTTTAGATTATACTAAGGGCTATCTACACTGAATATTGTTAAGATTTTTATAAGTATCGAAAGTCTCGTTATTCCCGGTACCGAAACCATCCAGTCTCGAGTCTCGAAAATAACGAAAAATCGTCGAGACTCTCGAAATTTTCGAGACCGAGACTCCCGGGATGAAAGCCTTAGTAGGTACTGGAACTATGTCCTTAAAAGCTAAACTTTTATACTTAGATCTGTTTGCAGCTTAAGGTTTGCCAAAAACAAATGCATCCGGTTAGACTATACAGTAATGTAGGTAGTGGAACACTACAAGGTAAAATATTATAAAAGTCTTGTCATTAAATCAATACTTGCTCCTCACCCTCGAGATGGGAGCTCCAATCTGTCGGCAGACAATCTGTCGACAGATTGTTAATGCCTTGCCGTCAGCAGAGACATCATAAACACTTGACTCGTTGTAGGTACTTACTTTAATAGTGTACGAAAGAAAATAAACACTATCTACACCCCGGAGGTTAGTTTTAATCTGTTCGCAGATTGTTTATGCCTTGCGTGAGCAGAGACATCATAAAAACTTGAATCAAAGTCGGTACTTTAATAATGCACGAAAGAAAAATAAATACTTTAAATACTTATATACACCCCCCGGACGTTAGCTTTAACCTGTTGGCAGATTAATGATGCCTTGCGTGAGCAGAGACATAAGATTAATTTCCATGTACAGTAAATTAAAGCAGTTTAACATCTCTCAAATTTTGTAATTACTCAAAGTTCCCGAAATTGAAATCCGCGGAGAATTCATAATATATATGTTTTTTAAAATTATACATGTCTTGCTTCAGACACAGTACATCTTTTGTAAAACCATAGGTTACCCTAATGTTAAGCTTTTATTGTTACTATTACACCACTATTACAACCTAGAAAATTACTGCGTATTCAAATCAAAATTACTGTTCTAAGGAGGTGTGACTCAAAATTATTTGTGTGAGGGCTTGCTTGGTGGTAGAAATGATTTCTACAACAAATCCGAATAATTTTGCAACATTATTTAATTTCAATAAAAATCGGGTAGGTAGTCGAAAAACAATTAAATTAGGTATTATTATTGCTCAAATCTTACGGGTTTTCTGAAGAAAACCTATTTCTCTTGAATAGGTATGATACCTACTCCCACAACGTAAGGTGCATGTACTTATACGTATTTTTCCCCTTTTTGTTTGCTAGACAATGCCACCTGGAGTGGTCTAAATGAGAATTGTGTAGGAATATTTACATACTAACCAAAAAACATCTAAACGATTGAACCTACATTAGAACTAGTCATCGGATCTTTTGGAACAGACGGTTCCTATGTCAATGGCTTTTCGACAAAAAACTTCGTAGAACAGTTAAGTACTCAAGTTCATACTATCATTAAAACGTTCGTAACGTTGTTTAATATGAAAGTTTATTTCTTTAGCAATAGCACCAGTCGTGGACTTGCGTACTAGGAAAATAAACGTTGAACCACTGACCCGAAAAGACTATTAGAATCACTTCAACAAAATTTAAAAAAGTTTGCGTAGCTCACCGATTTTCATGAATATAGTGCACTCACGCGCAGAATCCTGCTCGGATAGTTCGACGAGCTGCCGTTTATAGGGCTGCATGACCTGCAGCTTGAGCTTGATAGCTATATAGGTAGCTTGTAGCGCAAATTCACGCTATCTAGATCAATAAATTTAAATTTAAACACTTTTTCTTATGTAACTGGGGAATCTCATCAAGTGTTTCTGCTACACAAACCTGGGCGGATGGACAATATCTTTATCTTTATTTTGTATACACATACATGTTATACCGAACGGAATAAACCGTTAAATAATTCAATTTAATAAAGCCATATCGGCTACATTAAGAAAAGAGGGTACTTACATTTTCCCCTTTTGCACTTTTTAAACACTTTATTTCTTTTTCGAATGATAGTTTCGAATTCGATATTGAAAACTTATAATAAGTATGGAACAGTCCTAGGTAGGAGCTGTTCGGACGTGTTAACTCGGCGGAATACAAAACGCCAATGAGAAGTAATTGAGCGGCCATTATCGGTAGACATAAAAATACCACACAAAGCCGCTAGGTGGCGCCACTTACGGTGGAAATGGACTATCAGCACTTGACTAACTCGAACGGAAAATCAAATGCTGCTCTCTATAAGCAAAAAGCTTAATATTAACGGTACAGTATTTAATAATAATTTTATTTCAGACACAAGAAAAGTACAATGTAGCTTAACTAGGGCCCATATGATATATACCTTAGAGACTAACATAAATATTTATAAAAACTTATCAATTAGCGTGTCACTGGCACTGGGGCAATGACATGCGCGCGGTGTCGCGTATCAGTCGTCCATAAAACTTCCTGAATACGACACCCTTCATACATACATAAATAAGACATAAATGTATAGTAGCTAGTACATAGGTATAAAAAGGTAACCACTCAGCATATGCTGCAGCGACATTGTATGCCACTGAGCGCTGGTTTTCTGTGGCACCGGTGATTGAGTGATGCGCGGTAGGTAGGTACACATTTTTATAAAAGTAGGTAGACGCGTACATAAACAAAAAATCTAATTAATTTAAAATTAAAATAGAAATACTAACAAACAAAATAATATGCATTTAAGTAGGTACTTACTTAGTTATAGCTAGGTTATGTCAGTATTTAATAAACAATACATAGGTAAGATAACACATTAATGTCAATAGGGCTACATAGGTTCTATCAGTTATATATTAATATAAGAAACTCTATTTTTCTCGATCAAACTCTATCAAGAGACCAGAATGACTTTGCCATTAATAACATCTTTTCCTATGATGGCGGAGTCGCTTCCTGGCCTTTGCTTGAACGTCCCCAGTTAAAATCACAAAGCGAGAAAAATTCTTGGCCAAGTATCACGTACAAAGCTTTGGTAAAAGGAAATATAACTGCCCGACGACTTCTCGCTATTGTAGTCTGAATATGACGCAGAAAGCTGGAACGGTTGTAGGAGTGTATGCATCTACTTTTATTGTACTAAAAGTCACTATATTTTAAGTGTTTTATAGGAGCATACGAATTCTACCATTATTCACCTACCATCATTACCTACCATCAAACGCAAGTCTTTGTACATCTTCAATGAAAAAATATTTTGATTAAAATAATCGAACATGCGAATAAGCCCAACATCACCATCATCATCTCACATCATCACACGGATGGTTGAACTGCCACGCCCGTTGTCGCGGGTTCGATTTCCGCATCAGGACAAACATTTGTGTGATGTACATGAGTGTTTGTCCTGAGTCTGGGTGTTTTCTATGTATTCTATGTATGTATTTAAAAAAAAAAGTATCGCAAAGGCCTGAACAAATAGGCATGTATCTTTACATATTATTACTTTAATTTGATTTTCGTAAGTAAGGTTTTTAAGATAAGGGCATGTGGGCTGTGGCATCTTCATATTACAGGGGATTTTATCAATAATAGATTGTTTCTTTGATGAAATAAAATATTTTACACGGTATTTATCCTATCTATGTCCAACTTGTGTCCAAGCCAACCAAACTGAAACATTGTAAATTCTAGCAGGACATGGCTCTCGACACTGACAGACGGCTACAAATAAACAAGGCCAGGATATTTCACATGCTGGTCTTCAGTGACAGTGTGCTGGATCAACGTATTAGATTTTTTTTGTTAAAACATAGCACGTTCTGTCAGCGTGAATTGGGTTTTTTTTCGAATTTGGCGGCGACGCGGCGCGCGGCGTTAAGTTCTGGTGTGCAATTTAGAGTGACGGCAGATATTACAGTCATTTGGTTCGAAAAAAAAAGGTTAGTCTAAACTACCAATGATTGGACTAGGATTTAGTAAAAAAAAATGTTAAAATCGAGACAATTTCACTGAAACTATCAGTTTAAAAAAAACACTAACTTTCTTTGTTTCCGTACAAGCCAGTGAGAGAGAATACAAAAGAAAATGACACAGAGTTATGCAATGTAACATTTTGGCCAATAAATTATTGAAATTGAAATTGAATCTATTCGTTTATTTTTTTAACTACTTAAGACCTTTATAAACAATACTTACTTAGCTCAATCTTAACAGTAGTTTTAGCAAGATTAAGGAGTAAACATCTATACGAATATCTATTATCACAAACTATTGCCTTTATAATAAGTAATCATAGAGCTACGCTACACCACTTTATAAATCGGAAGTAAAAGTTACTTATCCAACATTCATCGCCAACCAACCAAAATGTAGTAGGTAAGAGAAATTACCTAATTAATATTGGCTATAATCACGTCAAACGCGATCGCCTGTCCAATCTCATCCATTTTACCATATTAATGAATTTATGAGCTGTACATTTGTCGATTATGAGTAGTAGCCCAAAACCCTTGCGAAAGACCATAGTTTAAGTTTTTCCTTATATACCTACCTTATTGCTTAGAATAAGATGTCGCGCCTAGATAAAGATATAGAATATTATTTTATAAGCTTATTTCAAACTGTAATAAATTTTTGACTTACCAGAGTTATCTAATGTAACATTTTGTCTAATAAATGATTGAATTGAATTGAATTGAAGCGGTCAAAAGCGCAGTTGCAGGGATATTCTAAAAACCCGATCGCTCGTTTGTTGGTTGATTTTGAATTGGAGCCAATCAGCGGTTGTTGCCAATCAACCATTGATTTATGTTTCAACATAAATCTTTGTTAAAAAATAAAATATTTTTGTAACAACAGCACATTGTGCAGGTTTTATCTTTTTTTTACCAAAGAACAGATGGTGTCTTAATTATAGGCTATAAGAGTCATTTTTGTTTATAACCAAATCCGTTATGTGCAAAATTTTCTTGACGACACATAGCTGATTTGTCAGGAGCCAAAATTTGAAACTAGGTGTACATATCGACTTTTGCAAATCCTATTTTAGAAGGAATTTTCAGGTTTTTGTTTTTTCAGTCGATGTGGGGTTTTTTTCTGACTCCAAATATCCATATTTTTTTTTCGAAAATATGCACAAACGGTTTTGGCAAGCGCAGCGACGAGATATCATGAGATTTAAAAAAAAAGAATTCATTGCATCCGTAGTAATTTAATACGATAATTCGACCTAAATGAGATAATTGGTTCCAACACTGTCTGAGATAGTAGAGATATTAGATAGTGAGATAGTAGTAGCTAAGGCGATAAGCCCGTTAACTCGACGACGGTTCTGATGGGTCCAATCACCCTTGTAGCAGCAATTAATTACCGTCAACACTTGCTCTTGAGACAGATTAATAAGGCCGCCTTCAAATAGAGAAAGTGGATAAATCATCGAGCGTCGGATGTAGCTGTTACATCTCAGAGATGGACGGAAGCATGTAGATGTAGAAAGTCGCGTAAAGCGTGGGTCAGCGATAGAAGATAAGCGATAGTTAGAAGACGACACTTTTTTGAATCACGAGGGCCGTTGCAACACTTCTTTAGCGCTCGTCCACTTTGATGATCAGTCTCAAAGCTTCTTTCACTATCTATAGTGCCATTCTATCCACATGTGATCCACATTACTGCTTTGCGAAAAGAATATCTGGAGAAGCGTTGGTGGGGTAGGGTGGTTTAAGACTGCGCACTTAACTTATCAGAGGTTATAGCATCAAAATGAACCGCATTACAAATATCAACTTTATTTATTTCTATTCCTTAGGAATCAGTTAACATTATTTTAAAGATACTAAGACATGAGATCAATAGTTTTAGAGTAATTTGAGTAAAATCACAAAATGGGAAATGCGCGCTCTTACACTACCGGTCGTGTAAGATTGCGTAGTGGGTTCGGTAAGACTGCGTGGGTACTGTAAGAGTACGCAGTTAATTAATTAATTATATTATTGGCACAAATCACACACAAAATGTGCAGTACCTACGTACATGTGCCGTGCATTCGTTATGCCACCACTCATTACAGACTACACATACAATTCAGTCTTCAATCATTGGTTTCTTATAAATTTCCCCACAGCCTGGACACATCCAAGTTTTCTTAGAACCAGGTTTTATTTTTGGTACTTACATCAATGTTATTATTTAATTTGTCCGTCTTTGGTTTAGATTTAGTCGTAGTCGTAAAGTAGACTCAGCCATGCCTAATTATTTAGCTATGGATCTTTTACTCTCCTTTACCTTTTGCTACCCGTTTACGTGCTGTTTCTATAATTTCTTGAGAGCACAGGGATCGCTCTGATGTCCGTTTTCTTCTTGACGTCATTCTGTTATTACGAAATACCATAATTATAGAATGATTTTAAGTTAATAAAATAAGGAAAATGGAAAAATAAAATAGGAATGTGTAAGTCTGCGCACGCAATCTTAGACGACCGTATCCTGCGCAGTCTTACACGATCGTCCATTTCCAATTCTTCATACCGGTATCTTTGCAGACGACCTGAATTAACTTCACCGGCACTGTCTTGTGATTGTGTTCGCTTGCAAAATATATCAGCATAACTTTCGATTTACTTCAATCCAGTAATTGACAACACGTTCACATTGAAGACAAATACGATCAAACAGTGATAAAAACTTTAAACTCACCTGGAGCATCGTATTTTCACGGTAATCCAATTATGTTCCGGGAGCGGTAACAGGTACCTTGCCACTTCAAAACAACACCGAAGTTAGCTACGAACTTCACTCTGCTACTGAGATATGACGTCTGCGCACTCTTATCGAACGCGCAGTCTTAAACCACCCTACCCTACTCAGACAGAATCCTACAGGGGATTCTGTTTCTGCTTTTTGCAAGGTTCATCAAATAGCAGAGTTGATATCGACAAGCTTAAAGTTCATAAAAACTGAAAACCCGACTGCGAAAATATTATAGGTACTCGTAAGTACATAATAATATTGATTGCCAATTAATTATTCCAAATTAAATTTAAACATATGACTTACAGATATTTTTGTAATCTTCTTTCAATTTTCTTCATTTTGATAGCCAACTCGAAAAGTTTGGTAAACAAAAATTTTTCATCGACTTACTATTTAGAGCCAAAAACCATTTTTTTTAAACCCATCTAAGGACACTCTGGTTATTAACACAAATCTAACGATACCTTAACTGTCAAAATCCATCAGCCGTTTGGAAGATACGAAGTACGAGGTAACAAAGTTTACATACATACACACATACAAGATACGTGCCAAAAACCTAACACTTCCTTGGCAGTCGGGTAAAAAGCGGCATACCTCTGTATGGAGCACAGGATGTCAGTGGGGCGGAAGACCAGCGCGAAGGTGACCAGGTAGCACATGAGGATGCCGGCGAGTAGGACGTACGATAACTCCCTCCCGCTCGCACGCACCACCGGTGTCGAGCTGTGCCGCGCCCACACCCCGCATACGAACCTGGTGGTAACATCATCAGTTCAGAACTAGTAGTCCATTCTGCACATAGATTAATAACGGTGTTCCTATAGAACACCACTATATACAGTCTTCTTCTTCTCCTGGCCTATATACCATTTCTATTTGGGATCACGCGTCTCCAGGCCTCTCTGACCTGAGTCGTTGTCGGGTCTATTTGATTAATGTCAAGGTGTTTTCTTAATACAGACATCGATGTATGACACACCACTATAGACAGTATCAAACGAAAATTAATGCGGAATACAGGCACGAAAATGTTTAAAACACCCTGTCAATAAAAAATAAATATCCCTATTTTCAAATAATGTTTGTTACTTTTAAAGATGTAGTTTTAGTAACAATGAAAAAGCCTAGTAGTTTTAATATATGTATACCTAATATTTATCTAGCCCTGTAAACTTCTCTTTTTCGAAAATTTGCATCGGACCAAAATGTACTAGAAGTTAGCCAATGTGGCTTTTCTTTAGCGCATTTTCAATGCACTACATTGTGATTCTGATGAATACTTGTATGATACAGCACCATTGGACGCCAATCGTAAATGCCATCGTGCATGGCCTGCACCTACTTTTTCTGGTTCTTGGCCACCACTTGAAAAAAAGGAAGAAAAGACTTCACAGCATTTACTTTACATGGGTACTCACGCAGTCAGCAGGATCCCCACCGAAGAGAAGGACATGGCTCCGATGGCCCAGGCGGAGTCGGGTCGCAAGTAGGCTTCGGGGATGGGGCGGCAGTATGTCCTCGATGCGGCCGGCAGCGTTCCACGGGGACACACCATGCATGCCGTCTCCACGTATGGTGACCGTATCTAGAAAAAAAGGAGTATTCACATCTCATGCTGGTACTGGGATCAGCTCAATAACAATAGATATTAAGCTGATATATAGAGACATCGGTCGCTCCTACCACAAGGTTAAATATTTTTGCTTGAACTTCCTGCCCCCCATCTTATTACTTAGTCCGTGGTAATACATCATGAAGAAATCTAGAGTCATAGAGAAGTCTCATCTTATAGCCTTAGAGCCCTCGAGCTATAGCTGGTAGAAGGTAGACGTAGTCCAGCAGTGGTATGTTATAAGTTGTTTCTATTGTTATTTTGAGGGTAGTTTGGTAAATCACCGCCTTCTCGAACGTGAAGAGCTCGAGGCTCTTCAGTGCATAGGTGGGAGTCATTGTGATCGGATGTATGTGGACGTTCTTCAGTAGAAATGTTTTCAGACCCTAAACGCTGAACTTACAGAACACAAAATACATACTCTAAAATCGCCAGTAAAAATAATATCAAAAGGTTTGGTTTAAAAACCGCACATAGATTAATGATGATGATGAAACCAGTTTCTAGGCGTAGTGCCTCTCTTACCCCACTCTAGATTTAGAATTAGAATAAGAAGGGCTCACCTCGTACTGCGTGCAGTTGAAGCAGTGCCAGCAGCAGCTTTCGCCCTCCACGTACTGCTTGGCCTGGCCGAGCTCGCACTCTGCGCTGCACACCGACTCCGGCACGCGCCTCGACTCCCACTTGAACTGGATCTCTATTTAAAATTCAAATAAATTTTTACTTTTTTTAAAGGGGCATATGGTTCACGATTCGTTAGCAATTGGCTGGGGGAGGGAGACCTATGAGTACAAGTTCAGAAGACTTCTATAAGAATAGACTAGCTAGAGTGTTTATTAGCTGAATAACTTTTATAATTTCTTGGAGCAGCAAATACCAACGCAACATTATTAATTAGGAGTAGGTTGTTATTCGTTTTCATAATAAGAAAGAAACCAATAATTTAAGTTGGGATGTGTGTAGTCAGAACCAACTTCGACCAACGAAAACCTCAGTTTTAAGTGTAAACTATTAGGGCTCTTTCAATTTAGACGTTTCGGTAAGAACGATTGAAAGACGCCGCACGGTTGCCGCACCGTGCGCTTTGTATGAAAATCAATGACCGTCCGTATGCCGCACGACAAACGCACCGTTTCGGCATTGCAGCGGTCCGACACGAAACGTCTAAATTGAAAGAGCCATTAGAAAACAAGAGATAAAAATGATGTGGTTTTAATTTGGCACTTCAGCGATACCACGTAGTCCGCGCTACAGCCTGCGTTTGTAGCTGGCTTTTGAAACAGTCACAGTACCATCCAACTTGAGATGCAGCTCTCCGTCCAGATAATGTCCCACGTGGATCCACTTGTAGTTCCCCCGCGAGGTCTGCTTGAAGTGCAAAATGTTGTATCTGGCGGGGCCGTCACCGTTGCTGTCGAAGTGGAACTCATCTTGACTCAGACCTGGACCAGAATTGTATAGTTATGGGGAGAAAATATAGAAGAATAAACTCACATAATAAGTAATTTGAGCATCACAGGAATCATCCAAAAGGAGGCTCTTCGAGGTGCACCTGAAATCCTTTCAATAAACTGGTTCGAAAGAACTAGTGACACGATAAGAAGAAGAAGATCAGACTACAAACCAATGTTATAAAACTGAAATTTTTCGAGGATGGATAGCTAAAGATGTAAATGTTTGTTACACAATCTATTCAACAATAAGCCTCAAAAATTGTTCAAACGTAGATCAGGAACATATCATTACCTACTTATTGGCGACAGCAAAAACCGAGCTTATTTTACTTATATACGGAAAATAAATACGTCTTCTTTCCAATCGTTTTCCGAGTTATGATTATATCATAAATAACTCTGAAGAAAACCTTGACCGGAACACCAATAAATCTGTCAACATCAGTGATGAACGATATCGAGAGATTATTGCAGCCTGGTGGTTGAAGATGAATAGCTATTTGCTATTCCCTATTCGCGGAGCTGAACGATAGCTCATATCGTTTGTCTAGCTGGTGACCTCAACAAAGTTGTTTTTCTTTTTATCGTGTCACTAGTTCCTTCGAACCAGTGTGGTGAAAGGATTTCAAGTGCGCCTCGAAGAGGCTCCTTTCGTGCACTCGACAGATGTTTTCGAACTTAAGGTTCTACGACATGCCGGTTTCCTCACGATGTTTTCCTTCACCATTGCGAGAATGTTGCATGCATACATAGATTTTTTCGACCGAAAAAAAAACCCATTTACGCATGAATGCCATCGGAATTCAAACCCGCGACCATCTGATCGCAAGGTAAGGGCCTCATCCACTCGACCACCACGTCCTCCCTCATCCACTCGGCCACCACGTTCTCAGTTACAAAATTGTGACTTTTTTTTTTGTTTACATGGGGAAATCCTCATGGATGTCCACCGCCCTTGGGGGAGGGCGGAGGGGTATCTCGGACTCGTACCGACTAAAATCCCATGGTGGCCGACCTCTGCCCATTAGAGGGACCCCTGGATATCTTAAAGAACACGTACCGGTACAAAGTTGTGACCTGTTCTGTTGAGACTTACCCGTGAAGTTGACCTTCCGTAGAAACCTTAGAAGATCAGCGCCGCTGGTGGGGCGCATCGCGTCGCACAGCCCCGGCCTCCCGCCGCACACTGCTTCGTGCATGTCTCTGAGGATGTACAGGATCATGATGACTTAGTCCAAAACTATCGACGGTTTTTGTTAAATGATCATTGACGACACAATTGGTTGAAAAGCAAGTGTGACGGACTGCCACACCGCCGGTGTCGCGGGTTCGATTTCGGATTCAGGAGAAAATAATTGTGTGATGAGCATCTGTGTTTTTCCTGAGTCTGGGTTTCTATGTATAAATTATAGATAGATAGATAGAATATAATTTATTGCTCACCATCTTAGTACTAACACATTAAAAAGGAAAAATAAAGCTAGGTATATAATAGTGGACAATAGGCGCAATAAAAATAAATTATGTATATATTTACCCATAGTACAAGCTCTCCTTAATTTGGGGCTGGATGGCGTAGTGCGAAATTTCCAAAATAATTATGAATTAATAATAATAATAATTATGAATTAATAAAATTAATTATTCATACCAAACCTGAAAAAGTAAACAAAAATTCCTCAAAAAATTTTAAAAAGCTAAATTTCCGTAGTGGGATGATAATGTGAATGCTTAATTACGCCAAAACTGCAGAACTGATTGTGATAAATTTGAATCGGTATAGGGAACGAGAATGAACATAGTCTACTTTTAATTTCAACACCACGCAAAGCCGAGGGCAACAGCAAGTACAGTTTTCAAAATCTGATAGCTTACAGACGCGGACAAACCATCCGAAAATTTTATCAAATTATTAAATTATGTTGCCTCAATCATCGTCGCAGTCAAATAAATGTGATAAATAGAGGCTTGTTCGTTACGCTTTGTTCCAAATCTGTCACAAAGGACTGTCCTTGAGTAGTTACGAGTTACGAGATAATAACACTTTTAAAAACTCGTTACTGGAAATTTCGTATAACGAGAACAGTTAGAAAGTATTATAATTTATAACCGATCCGAGAAGTTATATTCAACAATATTATGTCCCAGTTTGTTGCTCACACATTCGCAGGACTGTACTCAGGATTACAATAGCACCCTGCTATAAGTTGCAGCGATAAAAGGTAAATTATCAAAATATGGGTACCGCGCTTAAAATGAGGCTGCGAGCATAATCTCTGCGGCAGTTAAATACTATTATAACCTACTAACACAAAATTTTTACAAAAAATAATAATAAATATACTTATACTTTTTTTTTAAATAAAGTTTTTTTATTTACACAACTAAAGAATCATAAATTACACTAAATAATTATAATAAAATAAAATTATAAATAACCTAGTCGGTCGTTGTCACCACCAGACGCCAACGTGCCAAAACGCTGGCGGCATTGCCACGTTGAATGGCAATACTTATACGCTATGCAAAGTAAAAGTCGGCATTCTGGTCACGTGCAGAATAATGTAAATATTGAATACTAAACACCTACCATTTGTACGATGAAAATAATATTATAGCCTTTTCTTTGTATTGTTAAAAAGATAAAGTTCAGTGCTAGAATGCGCAGTGTAAAATGGTTAAACATTAGTTTAGTCTTTGTATTAGCTCTAAACTTAAAGCCGCACCGCAAAGTGTCGAGAGCTAAGTAATTAAAAGTTGTCCACCAACAGTTTGCGATGAGCTCAACTGGCCTTTAGCAGGTAATTTAACTTATCTCAAGTTTTACTTGTACTTACTTACCCGAGACTTACTTACTGAACCTACTCGCCTACCTATACACCACCAATTTTTAATTACCAAAAATAATTTGATGGGCAATGCAGACGGGGTACTACCAAGTACTACGTTGTATCTGTGCAGTCAGAATTTTGAATTTCTACAAAATGACAGAGTTACAGCGGAGAGAGTGCGGCGCCCGAACCGAGCTTTTGCGAGCTGGCTCGAGCTAGGTACCCGGGTTTGCAAAACGATAAATAAAACTTAAATTATTACTACGACTAACGGTAACGGAAATCAATTTTTATTTAATAAAAAAAAATGACTAAAATCGACTTAATTTTTTCAAGTTTTTTGCCATATCTGTGTTTAGTAACGGCATCTGACTATTTGTATTTTTTTTCTGGTGATTAATAATTGACCGTGTATAATATACCCATAAACTAACAAATATTGAATAGGTACCTTTGATTGCTTCTGATATTATACCTTTACACTGGTAAAGAATACTGTTTACATGGCTACATCCTAACCAGTTAGTATATGTGGCTACTTTTTTGTGGTATTGCTAAAAAAATATTAATTTTCCAATCTGCGTTTAGTAGTTCTGGCAAGTGCATCTGGTTCGCTTATTGACTTCGAAAACCAAATATAAATAACTCTGGAATCGTGGAATGGAATGGTCTCAACTTTAATCACTACCATAGAAAGAGATAGTTAATTTAATTCGCAGTAAAATGTATTGTCCGTTAGAATTTCTTATTTGAGATATAACTATTATTTTGTTCGCAATTTTTATTTATAAATTTTTAATCATGTATCTACTATATGTCACACGTAATATGCAAGTGCTACCTGTCCTTCTTTTAGTCAATAAGAATCAGAGGAATATTTCATTGCACACAACATACAAGATGTTAAGAAGAAAATAGTATCAACAGTTTGTCCATTTGCGACGTGTACAATGGGTCGGATCTACGGGTTTCCCCCGAGCAGACCGATTTGTAAGGAAACACCGAAGTTGCAAAGAGAGTGTTTGAAAGGCGCCTATAGAATGCAACCAGGTCGCATGCAGGCTTTTAAGAAGCAACGCGGCTAGCTTTTGTGGGAGTTAATACTTGGAGAATATATTTATAAAGGTAGCAAAATAGTATAGCTGGCTGGTCAATTTGAAATGGGTTAGTTGCGGTTTGACAAGAAAACAAAACTCCTTCAAATTCAGTACGTACTATCAAGTTAATAACCTAATCTAATCTCTACCGATCAATCAATCAAATCATTCATTTGCGTAGTAAGGGTTTCCATGCTGGGTTCTTACAGTTCTACTATATAATGGTGGTGCCAACTTACATCTATCACTTGAGCATGCAAAATGTTTATCCTATGTATTAAACCTTGGGCATTTATTGAATCATTTAATATATCTCTATTACAGTATCACGGCTATTGATTTAGGACCTTATTACCATATTATATCTACTTTTTTCCAACTAATTTCGTAATCATTTTTTGTAAATAATTGTATTACAATATACCAAACTCTGAGTTGATAAAACACACTGACCAATCGTCTCTACATGGTAGAGCTGTATTGCGCATGAATTCTTAACTGGAAAGTTTAATACCAAAATTATTTTCTCTGTCAGAGTAAGTTACACACACTCTGTCAAAGGGAAGAATCACAGTTTTAATATTATTTAGAATTCAGTGAATTTATACTGACCATACTCATTCATTACCAGACACGCTCCCGATTGCTATCATTAGAGCTTCCCATTTGGGCCACATTTTCCATTAACCTTCCGTTTAGCAGGAACCATTACTAATGGTTTGATTAACCACAGCGATGGGAAACAAGTTAAATAGTTTTCAGTTTGATAGCGGGCTAATTGAAAATAGTAGTGTACTTGTAGTACTAACTTTGAGCTCAGATTGATAAATAAAAATGTCGTACATTAAAAAACATTATGATACTTTTTCAATCGTACGTTTGAAAATGTTTCTTTATTAACACATATATAGACTTTATAGATACATAATACTATATGAATCTATCATACATAAACGACAATAAAAACATACTTCCATGACTAAAATGAGTGCATTGATCTACTTCATAATATTGAAAAATGCGGCGTCACGTTATATGCTGTTTCTCGCTCAAATTTTAGCGAAATTTGTAAAGTTGCGTCTTATCAGTATATGTTTTGCACGTATCAGCGGAATTGCTGTTTACCGACCGACGTAATTCCGCAGCTTAGTCCGAAATCAGACTGAATGAATCGATAAAATGCGTCGGTGAACTATAACCCCTATTGGTATAGTAAAGAATGATGTGATTGAAAAAAAAAATTGATCCGAATCTCTATTTTCTCTATGAGACACATTGGCGCCAACTTTTTCATCTCAAAATATATTTTCGATACATGTTGATTATTATCTATTGTCACCAAATAATCCATTGTGCTGATGGAATACGTTTTATTATTTCCTATTTCTTTGGGCAGACTTAATAAAGCATTGGACGATCGAGACATAACAATATTACGCCAGCCATATTTTTATTCCCTACTGTAAAGAAAAAAATGTTTTACGAGCAAAGCGCACTCAAAAAAACTTGTTATTATAAGAACGGTCGGTTCATATTACAACGTTTTTTTTACTTCAGCTTATTTAAAAGACTTTTCATTTTTATATTTAGAAAGGTATGAAAAAGATCATAAAGTGTTAAATTTGAACGAGTAAAGAGATTTTCCACGTTATTTTGGTCCGACAATAACTCCACAAATACATTTAATTCAATTAGTTATACTGATGCAACAAAGGAGCCTTTACGAGGCACACTTGAAATCCTTTCACCACACTGGTTCGAAGGAACTACTGACACTATAAGAAGAATTATTTATACTCAAGTCGATACAGACTAGCTTACGATAAAAGGTACCTAAAGTCACTGTCTAAATTTTAACAAAGTTATTTGGCTCAATTCACACCAAGATAGGTAGCGAAAGCGGAAAGTTTAAATTGTTTCACACTAAGGCGTTGTCCTAATAGAACGCGATCACGCGATTGTCGCGCGAGCAAGCGATGCGACCGTCGCACGATCGCGCGATTAAATGTACTAACGTCAAATAGGCGTCCCAATTGGCATTCGCGCGATCACGCGACGCGACGCGATGCCAATTGGGACGCCTATTTGACCTCTAAAGACCTCCTAAAAGACCTCTGCCGGTCGCTGCCTTCCGGTGTGAATTGACACTTTGACAACGAGAATGGACGGACCATGTTGTCGTGGAATATAACTAAAACTTACAGATCAGTAGGTTTCCATTTATAAGTACCTTTTTATGTCAAGCGCAACTCGAGACCCGACGACAGTTGACTACAAGTGCCAACTTGAAGATTAAATATGGCTCTATTAACGTTTGAAAAAGGCTTGCTGACCTTACAAAGACGGTTAAGGAATAATAATCTTAACGTAACGTAACTACATACAATATAATAATCTACCACTGTAGAATTACTATGTGAACGAGAAAATTGACAACACGCCAAAAAACTGATCAATTTATCCGACTTGTACATTTTGGTCCGAAATTACGAAACAGATAAATTAACAGCACTAGTAAAATATTCAACATCTAAAATAACTAAGCTTTCTTTTTAAAAGTAAGAAAAATATTTAAAATGGTGATAACTATTCATTTTTAGTGTTAGGTTGTCTGATTTTTTTTGTCAGGTTTCTTGATTTAAACCTATTTATCTTGGTGTTTTTTGAACACCGTTTTAGATAATTATAATCCTCAAATAGTCAACATAATCTCAATCTGTGCGTCACCGCGCTAAAAAAGTTCCGAGCACTTTTCATTCTCCCTCCATTCTTCAAGTCTCATTCAGTAAGTTTGCCAAAATTAGTCTATTCACAGAGCGCACCAATCACGTGGAATCTGAAAGCCACTTGAATATAAGCCACATTTTTATCTTCCTCCGACCATTCGCAGCCAATCAGTGAAAAAAACTGCCTTTCAAATAGCGGTGAGTACAAATTGAACGAACATTTCCATTGAAGTCAGCCGGTGATTGCTGAGCGGCCGATGGGCCTATTGATGTTTTTTTTTGTTTGTAGGAAAAAAACCTCTCTGGGAGAGTACCATTGACTTTAACGTTGTTTTAGGTCGGGGTCAAAAGTATTTTTAAGAGATGAACAAATTCGCCAAGTGAAAATCTCGTTTGTAACGCTAATGCTGCATAAAAATCCCCGGTGAGATTGTGTATTTTTAGGGTTTTATTCAAATTCAAATTTGTTTATCCATGATAAAATGTAACATTACAGATAACCTAAATTGTTTATTTACGAAAAAATGTAAAATTACAGATAAACTAAATTATTACATTTTAAATTTTTAGGAAAGTTTACAAAACCATTATCAACGGTTTACAAAGCCCTCGTATATTTAGTTTGGCGCACGCAGTAGCTTAGCTGATGTTGGTTCTGGCTATGGTTTGAGTATCAAAACATGTGGTATGTGGCTTCTGAACTTTAACACCGAGCCACTAGTACATGCGAGAAAGAAGGAAGGAACTGTGAGTTCAAGTCCCGTATGTATTGTTCTAAATTTTGAACATTAAAACCATTAAACTTTTGCGATTATAATAGAGAGCTTTACTTTTAATTGCTTTCTACAGTTGAAATGCCGACAAAATGACGCGGTCGTTACACATAGGTACATACTTTACTTACCGGTTTTGCATAGAAAACATTGTGAACTATGTGAACCACAACATGACACGCAATATGTATTTAGAAATGTGTTTTCAACGCCTTATTCTAGTGTGTCTCACGACTCGGTCTAAAGTGAAAGAGTTTTCAGTTCTAATGCAGTGGCGAAGACGACTTGACTCCAAAGTACTGTTGTATAAGATGCCGCTAAATGTCCCGTGATAGAGTACTGAGATAGATGCAAGTAAACCCAAATGTGCTCTCCGGCATCGTACGACCACATCCAAAGCAGGAAGTCATTCCACTCCTTGAAGTTTTCCTCTTCGCGACACACATCTCTAGCGCTTACAACGAGTCGATTCTCAACTTTATTTCAACATAGATATAGTTGAAATTATTAAAGCAGCTACTGCGGCAGTAAATTGCCCTACGAGCTTTCAGCAGACCACTCAGCGGAGACTGGAAACTGGTGTTTAAGTTAGTGTTCCAATAGATATTTAATTTATTTTATAGAAAGCGTTAGCTCGGGGTACCACTTTAGTTGCACTTTAGTTGAAGACCCAACCTTCCAGCTTCCTTTGAGAAGCCCGTCGACATACGTTATGAGGAATTTGTAAGTCGTAAAGATTTATTTTCGCTGGAACTTCGCATTTTCTTCAGCTTAAAAATATATTTTCTAATTCAAACAGACTCTATTTGACGTGTTTTTTTAGACTCCACAGTCAGGACACCACATGAGACTTTATATTACTTATTAAGATCAAAATCAATTAAGTAACATATTTTTTTTAGTTTAAATCAAGGTTTTACAAAAACATTCAACAACCGATTTCAATCGGACTGTTCTAGAGACCGTAGGCACCGCTGAAAAGTCACAGGGAAGCAAAATACGCAATTTTGTTCACTTCAACGACTTTTTTTTTCAGGTATGTTTATTGCAAAACCAAAGTACTGAACTGTTAATTACTTTAAAATAAAAAGAAAATAATGTTTAAATAGGTTTATAGATAACAAAGTTTTGAGGTAACAAACTTAAAAAGAAAACATTCAACCAAATTGATAACCTCCTCCTTGTTGAAGTCGGTTGAAAAAGAAACACAGTACACGTACTCTACATTTACCTTTAGCGACTCCCAGCACTGAATAGCTGTCGTAGGTATTTCATCAAAGTTCTTTAGATAAGTAGGCAATGATTTAAGCCTACCTTACCCTTAATACCCTCAAACTAGACTAATCATTCTACATTTAATTCATACCCTCACTTTGACAATAGGAAGGACCTCAAACATGGACCCGTAGTTAATCTTCCTAAGTAGGGTTGTCGCTCGCTTACAATGTTACACGTATTCACGTATCTAACGGGTCTACAAAACACGTCTACGTGTCAACGACGAGACATCAATCAGACCTGTCGAAGTGGTAGATGTAAGGCCTAAAGCCCGAGGTTTTTGTGGTTGCGTAAGGTAGGGCTGTGCGTAGTTTGTGGGTTTTCGCAATAAAATGAAAATGGTAAGAGGTACTATTTCAATCTTTTTTTAAAACTGTAAAATTTACGAAACTAACGTGAAAAATGTCGAACCTTTAATGCTAAGTGATGTCAAACCAGAGATGACAGTGTGTTTCGTAAAAATGAATCAGATTTAAGAATAAGACTTGAATAATTTAAACATAATACTTAATGTTCTGAAAACCGATACGTAGGAATCATTTGGGTATTATTTTTATTGAAGAAAAAGCAAAAAACCGACTCGCATTGAATCCGAAAATTCTAAATAAATATAGGCGAGGGCAATAATATCAAATAAGTACTTCTAACAAACACGTTTGTTAATTTTCTAAGCTCTTCAAACTTTATTTGTAGTAAATATGGAGAGAAAACAAAAACTACAATAATAAATAATGAAATAAAAGAAGAAGATATAAATAAAGAAATAATGTTAGTATATCAGAATTGTATATTTGTATAACACAATTAAACACGCTTGTCGTTTTAATAGAGAGAGTTACGAAGTATAAAAATGTAGAGTTCAATAAAAAATGACCTACGAGTATCATTTTTTTAATCTAATGCATATGTTAACGACATTCACAGGACCCATTGTCCTTAATTAGCCCCTGTGTAAAATCATGTAGATTGTTTGCTGGGCCGTATCAATTAGTGTAGGATCCCTTCCAAGGGGGTAGAATGGATACATGGAATATTTTATAATATATTATAGAGACTGTTGTGAGATTTTGTTAAATCAGTTATATCAACACATACTCGTAGAAAAATAATTGCCAATTTTGGTTTATTAACTTACACCACGTTGGGCACCATTTTTAATTAATATAAATTTTTATATGACATACATATTTTATAAGTTTATTTTTCTAAGTATTTGCATTCTGTATTTACGGTGAAGTGTGTTAGACCAAAACTAGTTTAAGTCCTTTAATGTAACCATACTTCAAGCAAAAACAAATCATTTCATTTCATTTCATTTCATTTCATTTGTGTTCGTTATTTGTTCGCTTTAAAATAAAATCCTCTAATTATACCTAAGAGTTAATTATAAGCAGAATTACCAAGCAGACACGCTTAGCTGAGACTGTTTAGATGAGCAACTATATATACAGGCCTAATCTCAGTTGATTAACTTGTGATTTTATTACACTGTGGCGAAGATACACCCCAGACGCAAAGTGTACAATTAATTTGATATAATTGTATTGCTCAAGTTCGGTAATCCGCCTCAGGGTCCTATCTAGTACGTACCTACGCTGATACCTACTCTATGACACTATCTATACTAACTGGTACATAATCCATGGTTTTGGCCGTAGTTACTAGCCCGTATTCTTGAGCTGGGCTAGTAAATCCCTAACGTGATTTTAGTTGTAGGGACTTTAGCAGTTTGGAGGTTATTAATTTCGTATTTGTCTCATCTTTACCTTATATTGATATACTCTTACATGTAGGTATTTGTGCAATAAAACTAGTAATAAAAATATATTATCTATGTTTTAGATTATGATGCTTATCTCGTAGAGCGTCGGCTCTAATACCTTTTTATACCATAGTATACATACATTCTATATTTGTATTCATAAAATTTGCTATTGCTGTAAATAAGTCAACTAGAATGAAGCAACTATAAGTTAAAATATAAACGTATTGAGATAAAGTAGTAGATAGAGAGTAAGTACCACAGGTTAGTACTTAGTTTTTAAAATTTTTTATAATTTGTGGTACCCTAACAGGGCGTATGTTTGAAACATAATTGTTATGTTAGATCTTAATGCACAACATACTATGCAAATAAACCATTGAGTATTGAGTATTGAGATTTATTGAAATTTTCAAATTGTTTTTTGGTAGAGAATTCTGGAAATCGAGGAGTACGAACATCATACAAACAACCAGTTACGGGAATTAATCCTAAATGTTCGGAATAAAATGGTAAGTAACGTAGCAATTTCTTGATCTAAAAGGGAAAAAAATATACGAAATAAAACGATCTTCCAAGAAAACATAATACGCAATTTCGTTTACTTGTTAGACTCATTTTTTCCAGTTATTGTGATTTATAAAATAATAATAATAAACATAATAAACATTGACACACTCACACCCCTGCACTAGGATTCCCTGTGTCGCAGGTGGCATGGACACATACAACATCACAACATCCAAGACCCGAGAACAAACATTTGTGTTCGTCACAAATATTTGCCCCGGCCGGGGATCGAACCCGGAACACCAAGCTTCGTAGGCAGGGTCACTACCAACTAAGCCACGGTGTCGTCAACAACAAAAACAACTACTGAACCGATTTTGATAGTCTATTATGGGACTAATATAAAATATGTATTTTTATTAAAATAATATATGTATTATATATAATTAACAGTATATTTTTTTTTCCTGGTCCATTTCCCACTTACCTGGGGTCGGCACAACATGTCTTCTTCTTCCATTCGTCTCTATCAGCCGTCATCTCTGTACTTACACCTGTTTTATTCATATCATCTTTCACACAGTCCTCCATCTTTTCTTCGGCCTTCCTCTACTCTTAGATCCATCCACTTCCATATTCAGCACTCTCCTAGTCACATACCATTCTCCCCTTCGCATCACGTGTCCATACCAAGCTAACCTATTACCTCTTAAAAACAAATTATATAAATATATTTAGTAATAAATCCGCTTAATTTCTAAACAAAGGTTTTAATTAACTTAACTTTAGTTCAACTAAACCAAAGAGTCAAAGAACAGAAAACCAAAGTTTAAAGATACGACACGTTTAGAAATTAAGCGGATTTATTACTAAATATATTTATATAATTTGTTAATATTTATGGGTTTCCGCAAAGTTACGCCTGAATCAATCAATTATATTACCTCTTCATTTATCCATCACTGGCGCTACCTTCAGGCTTCCTCTTATATACTCATTCCTTATTTTATCCATCCTTTCTGTTCATGTATATCCTTAAAATTTAAGAATTATCCGATTCGGTAATTATATTACAAAGTCCTGAGCAAACAAACAATAAAAAATACAACAGATTTATAAAGAACCTTATCTTTTTTTCGGTTGGAAATAAACTACGTAAATAAATTTATCCTGTGCTCACTACAAAAACCCTTAGTGAAATATCTGTGGGTGGAGCTAAGTTGGCAACCTTGCCAGATATCCCGACCTTAAAAAGGGTTAACGCATACTTTTGGTCTCGATAAAAATGTCGAGTAGGATCAGCTATGCTTCGTACCAGAAAAATATGCCTTTCATCATTTTAATATTTTTCATAGCTTGGTGATTGATAGGTTTTTCATTTATTCGCCCACAAATTGTATGTTTATTAAATATTATTATGCTGCTCGACTTGATTCCCAGTGGGTATGGGATTCTGGTTTCGAAAACTTGAGGTTTTATTAACATTTTTTTAAAGTTAAAGTTTTTAATTTATAAAACTATCAAAGTTAAGATACTTATTGATAAGATTTGTGGAATTTTCTGTTAAGATTTAAGTAATGTATTGGAATAATCCCCAATAGAACATTAGGTATATTAACCGGGTAAGTAAGGTTCGTAACATAATTGATAGGTAATTTTAAGTAAAATCTGCGTCTAATAAAAAAAGTTGATTGAATTAGGGCCTGGCCACAACACTGCGTTGCGGCGTCACATTTTCACGCAAGCAGAAGTAGAACGATGACATTTTTGCGTTGCGACATCGCATCACATCTGTACGATGTTGTTTTTGCGATACGACGCCGACGCCGCAACGCGGTGTTGTGGCCTGGCCCTTAATCGTGTGAACAAGCCCTTGTAACCGATGATAGATTGATTTTTTCTCCGGTTCTTTTTGGTATATTTAAGCGCTAAAGCGGTACCGATTTCTTTGAGCCTCTTACATAACATGACCGCCCTTCCCAGGTAACCTCCAGTCCAGGTAACCGATCCCAAGTAGATATATCCAATAAAGAAGAGTTATTAGGGCTCGAAACTTGGTCTATTATTCCTGATTTAGGATTTGCCTTGTTCTTCCAAATCTTTTCGTGTAAGAAATTATTACGGTCGTGGAATTTTACAAATAGCATTTTTGTGGGTTTTCATAAATAATAATAATCTCATAAATGTTTGATAGTATTAATACTATTTCATACCTAACCTACCTTTTATCATTGTATAATAACAAATCCTACTAATGTAATAAATGCGTAAGTTTGTAAGTATGGATGGATGTTTGTTACTCTTTCACGTAAAAACTACTGAATGGATTTTAATGAAACTTTACTATAATATAGCTTCATCATGCTTATCAGAATAACACATAGGCTACACATTTATAAAGATATACCTGCGCATACGAAGTCGCGGGCACCAGCTAGTTACACATAAAGGGAAATACGATAAAATCATAACTATCCACAAATATTAAAATAACTATAAATTATCACGAGTTTTCCCTCCCTCTGACCGATTTCGCAGTTAAGATTGCTGAATCTAGTATGAACAAACATCCGTAATTTATTTAGCTTTCTAATAGGCCACAGAAAAGTAGCAAGCGTGATCTTTTGAATCCTGTTTTTTGTAGAGTAATATCTCAAAGTAATCTGAGTTGTTACTTGTCTCAGATGCAGCTCAATTACTCTCTCCAGTTTATCTTCTGGTGCGGTCTAAGTGAGGCCATAATCCTCAATTTAGCAAGCAGTCGCTCGTGCCACGGTCGGCTTATCTCTATGGCGCGTTCTAACGAGCGCGGCAAACGGCGCTTTTCTGTTAAAATATCCTGCCTGCCTAATTGCTCATCGCTAAAACAGTGCTAATACAGGAATTCGAGCAACAGAACGTAGGCTTTTTATTTATGGCTAGTTGACCTATAACTTCATTTGCGTTGCGAATTTAGTCAGGACTAAGCTTTTTATACAAACATATTAATTTAATAAAAGGTACAGTTTTGATAGTTATGTACAGTTAGCTGCACAGACATGTATACACTCCCAAGCTTTCACATCTATATTACTTTTTATTTTGCAAAGAAAAGTGAACGCAAGCATTTTCGAATTAATGTAGTCATCTTACTTGCCAGAATTATTGTCAAGAGAAGAATGTTTTCGCAAAATTAAGCGTATAGTATAAATGTGAAAGCAAGAAGTGTATACATGTTTGTGCAGCTGACTGTACTACCCATACGATGCAATGTTGTATTTTCCAAACGTTTTTGCTGCAGCAAAGGACGGAAATAACGAGACGTCACATGAGCTGCCTCGTCTGTGCGCGCCGAGAGGATTTGCAGATGACCCGTCCGAACGCCTGAGCAAGCCCTGGAGGTCACGTATTGCTTTAAAACTGAGCTTAAGCTAGCCCAGTTCCCTACCTAAATACGTTGTTTAATCCGGCTGAGAAAGAACTTTTTAATATACCTAAGATGAGGAGTTTTTGATGCATTTTACTGCGTTTGATCTACGCTTGGCGTAGCAAGAGCAGTGGACCAAGTCAGGCTGCGGATTATGATGATGATGATGATGATCTACGGGTTCTCTGACGACTGGCTATACTAGCATGAAAATGTTCTACTCTACATTTTTCTTGTCCAGCTTCACACTAGCACTAGCTAGAGCACGTTAGGTGATTGTTTTAGTCAATGGACTGATGAATGGATAATCAATAGATGGAGTGCAATTGGACTGTTCAAGTGACCGTAAACACCACTAAAGAGTCATAGGAAAGCAAAACACGCAATTAAGTTACTTCGACGACATCATTTTTTCAGTTATTTTGATGTAAAAACCAGACTACGCAACCGATTTTCATGAAATTTCTATAAGATCAATTGAAAAGTATATCCTGTACAACAAAAAAAAAATATATCCCGAATGGGTTGATATATGACAAAGTTCTGAAGTAACAAACATTAAAATAAACCATTATATTTTTAACTTTTTCATTCATTGACAATTTCCTCCTTTTTTGAAATCGGTTGAAAAGTGATACATTTGTCTTACCGTATGGAGTAGGCGAAGGCCATGACTGCGTCTGACACGAACTGCAGCTGACCCTCAAACTCGGTGTTGTCGAGGGAGAGGCGCTCCAAACCCGAACACGGCCGCTCGTGCAGCCCGTTGTACGGCGTCCGCGGGCTGCCCGGGTACCGACACTGGAAGTGGTCTTCCCAGAACTCTGCACAGAACACACCCACATTATTATGAAAACAAGTGGCGTGATAAAGACGCGGGTTCATTCCCTGTCGGTAACACCCTGTCGGGAAAGAAAGTCCCAATCATTCACAGTGTTGACGAACGCAACTATTATTCAGTAAAAACCGTGTTGGCCGAGTGCCTCGACTTTCGATCCGAAGGTCGTGGGTTTGAAGTCGAACCCGATCGTACACCTATGATATTTCTGATCTTAAAAAAAATATGTGTGCATTTTCTATCTATCTATCTATTCAGCCGGTAACACCCACTGCTGGGTAAAGGCCTCTTCTCTATTGCGCCATTCTTGCCGATCTTGTGCAAGGCGGATCCACTGTGGTCCATTTTAACATGAAAAAATTGTGTATTTAATTGTCATGTGCCGTCTTATTCACTAAACAATTTAACTAATTCCAATAATGTACCTACTGAATGTATCTTACTAGATCTAAAATTTTTGTTTTTGTTTATTTTAATAAGTTACCTCTTTCTGTACCTAATCAATATTTAACTTGTAACGGAAGAGCGAGGTTCCCTAACAGAGGTGTTTTTATTCTTTTTATTCTTGCCGCGGAAGATTCCGAACGAGTGCCCGCGACTTGTTACTAAGGCGATTGTCGGAATTTCGATGGGTTTTTAGTCAGTATTTTACCTTTTGGTGGTGAGTCCGACATACCCTCTGGTCAATCCCAGTCTGAGGAATGCATAAATGCATTTTCACATCGTTAAAAAAAATATTTTTATTCTTAACAAGGGAATCTCTAACCTCTGTGTAAAATTACGATTAAGGTATTGAATAAAATGTTTGTATTTGTATATCTGTGTAATTTAATTAAACAATCTAGCGTATAGTTCGGAAAGCCAAGAGTGCGCAATACGATCACAAGTCGGCATCAAAGCAAAACCAGGACATTTACGAATATAAAGTCGCAATTTTCAGGAGAAGCGTCCGTTTGTCCGTGATCACGGCGTTATTGGCCCACTTAGGAGCATGTGCGCTGCGGGCCCTCTACACACTGTGCTAGTGGGATAGGCCAGTAGCTAGAGCCAGTTCACTAGAGCCAGTTGACAAGAGACAGTATGTATGCTAGTTGGCCCATAGGTTTATCTTATCAGTCATCAGTCATCACATACCTACACAAGCCTATGTATTAACATAGATTATTATAGTTTACTTGTAAAATCCCTCATTGATTTTTTTTTATACGAGTAAGCTGAATAGCTCTATGATGTTGGAAAATATGATCTTTAATCGTGTTATGCGATGAAATAACACTGGCTTTTATTCATGGACACATCGATTTATGTTTATTCAAAACGTTTCATATGGCATTTATTATACCACATATGTTTAACAATGATAACCAATTTTAAAGTGAAAATAACTTTTATAATAAGCGTGTGAGTTGTGCGTATGGTTTTGGACTGAATGTACAAAACCCATTTTAAGCTTTATAGATAGTGTTGCGTTTCTATTGTTATTTTGAGGGTAGTTTGGTAAATCACCGCCTGCCCGAACGTGCAGAGCTCGAGGCTCTTCAGTGCATTGGCGGGAGTCATTGTGATCGGATGTGTGTGGACGTTTTACTAAAAATCCGTCGATTTTCCCTCCTTTTTTGGCCGTGACAAATTTGCATCTCAACATTTGATAATTGTAAAGTGTCGTGGGCTTAGAGCCGTGCTGTGTGCGTTTTCCATTCCCTCCTTTTTTGGCCGTGACAAATTTGCATCTCAACATTTGATAATTGTAAAGTGTCGTGCGCTTAGAGCCGTGCTGTGTGCGTTTTCCATTCCCTCCTTTTTTGGCCGTGACAAATTTGCATCTCAACATTTGATAATTGTAAAGTGTCGTGCGCTTAGAGCCGTGCTGTGTGCGTTTTCCAAAGACTTCGAACCTGGACCCGCCGTGCGAATCCATAAGACCTTGCCTGCCACCAAACCAACAAACCAAGAGCCTTTGGAAATCAGTAGATACGTTTTCAGTCCTAGACTAGACACTGAACTTATACTTATACTTTCACTTTCAGAATTCGTACTCTAGAATCGCCAGTAAAATGAATCTCAAAAGGTTTGGTTTAAGAACCGCACAGATAGAAAGCTAGTTTTTTGTATAAAATACTACAGTTAATACTTATTATTAATAAGTTGTGTAGATTTTTGGCAAAGAATGAAAAATAATACTCGTCGGTTGTAACCCGCCTATTTTCAGGTTTTATCAAGTAGAATGTTGCGGAGATATTCTCATATTCGGTCAAACGGTGTGAGAGAGTGAACACAGTTCGGCGCTATAGCGCAGCGTCAACTTAGCGCCCTGACGCGGCGTAAGTACGCGTTCTGTTTGGCGAAGCATTTACTCTCTTTCATTTGTAAGATTTGCATAAAACAAAGATTAGATTTACTACACGAAAAATGTAATCCCACGAAAACTTTAAAGTGGGATTTATGAAACCGTGTCAATTAAAAAGCAAAATGCTGAGATGAATCTTTTGATTAAACTCCGTAAACTTGGGTAATTTACGAGTTTCACAGTTATTTAGGTAGATTGAGAGCTTTAGAATAAACTTTTTCTAACTAAAGATTGTTTCGTCTTTAGTGGCACGCAATTTAAAGTGAAGTTTTAGAAATTGACTAGGTAAATGGATATAATGTAACATTTTCTACAAACACCAAATACGTTCATAAATGTTGAAAAACAAATTCATCATAATCTCATCCTAGAAGAATGAAACATGGAGCAAACTTTTATGCCTTATTATTTGCTTTATACCTAAATCCAATTACTTTATTCCTTTTTAGAGGATTCCTTATTAAGGAATACCTACCTACCTTATGCGTAAAGAGTAGGTACACGCAAACGAACAACTGTAAGTTAGTACCACAGAAGTATTAAAGTATAGAAACACAATGTAGAACATTGAAAATGCGACCAAGAAAAGGGAGCTACATTGGCTAATTTCAAGTACATTTTGGTCCGAAGCTAATTTTCGAAAAATAGAAATAACAGGGCTAGATATACATATATTATATGTTGAAACTACTAGGTTTTTTCATTGTTAGTAAAACTTCATCGTAAAAAGTAACAAACATCATTTGAAAACGGAGATATTTCATTTCTATTGACAGGGTGTCTGAAAACTTTCGGTCTTATATTCCGCATACATTTTGGTTTGGTACTGACCATCTTGGTGTTCTATAGAAATACCGTTATTCATCTATGGTTAAGTACAATTGTACTGTACATATATCTCGTCCAAAAAACTAAAACTTACCAACAAACCAGGGATTCCGTTTATTATTCTTCACATTAAGTCCCAGGAAGTATTCTTTGAAGCCTCTAACATCGTTGGCTTGGGGCTGTACGCTGATGGTGCCTTCCACCGCACGCTCGTTCCCATCTGACACCAGGGAGCGAGCGCTCCACCCGTCTGACCCCACCCAGCTGAAGAGGGAGGTGGCATTTCCGCGCTCCACCGCGCGCATCACGCCTGCCACCTCCTGGTCGGACCCGAAGATTATTGCACCTGGTTAACAAACTCATGGTTTACAAACACAGAAGACTAAATAAGTGACGAGACGACATTGGTCAGTTCAAGCCTTAGGGCTCTTTCAATTTAGACGTTTCGTGTCGGAGTGCCGAAGCGGTGCGTTTGTCGGACGGTTGTTTATTTTCATACAAAGCGCACGGTGCGGCAACAGTGCGGCTTCGGCACTGCAGCGGTCCGACACGAAACGTCTAAATTGAAAGAGCCCTTATATCAAAGAGTTTGGAAAGAGGAAAGGGAAGACTTTGCCCTTCGGTGGGACATAACGGGTTCATAATAAGTAAGAATATTATGAAGTGACGAGAAGAGCAAGGCGCTCTCGTAATGGTAAGGGATCGCCTGCTCGTGACCAGAACACTACTACGCAGGACTTTGATTTTCGAAGGACGGTGCCACATAAACAAAATGTTTTGCAGCAGTTGGGAATCAAAGTATAAAATTAATGTTTTTTTTTGACGTGCACGAAAACGCTCGTGGTCCCGTTACGCTGGTAGTCACTTTAAACTATCGTCCGTAAACCAACTTTACAGACAACCAATTTTTTTTTTTCATAACAATTTGAACCTAGTATGGAATAACCGCTCCTATAGCGTTTGTTTTTTTGAAATAAATATTTTGTATATTTTGTCCACTCAGAGATACTGTCGCCATATTAGATTTATGACACTTTAATTTGTAGTTTACGTAAAACTCGATGTACCAGAACCACTCATTGCAATTTTATGATGCTGTGACTTGTATTGCAAGCAAAGAATACACCTAAAATATTTTAGCCCGACAGAATCTTAAAACTGAGCTTTATACAGCACTAAACACGGTTGAATTTAGAGTGATACATTTTGTTTACGCCATTTTGAAGCTGGTGCTCTCCACTGGTGGAAGTAAAAGGGTCGTAATCCACCACTCGGACTCACTCCAGGCTTATTGTGGGTCACACATTCGAATTTAAGGATTGTACAAAACGACAAATAGAAAGATCTGGCAAATAGAAAGATCTCTGTAGTTTAGGCATGGAAATGATTATGCTACTTCTATTTCATTGTCACATAGTGATATGATTTCATTTTGTAACAGTGAAATCACCGGTGATTTTTCATCAGTGGGCTAGTGTGATAATGTCACATTTTGTTAAAATAATTCACGCATGACGTGACGTCAGGCAATCTTTATGTTATTGTTATATATGATACGAATGAAATTGTGAATCGTGACAAGTGTCATGCATGACATCACAGTGTACAAAATCGCCTACCGAGGCTCGCCGGGCGGATATAAACATAAACATTCACACACTCACACCCCTGCACTAGGATTCCCTGTGTCGTAGGTGGTATGGTCACATACAAGACATCACAACATCCAAGACTCGAGAACAAACATTTGTGTTCGTCACACAAATATTTGCCCCGGCCGGGAAACGAACCCGGAACACCAAGCCTCGTAGGCAGGGTCACTACCAACTAAGCCACGGTGTCGTCTATATATATCACCGGTGATTTTGTAACAGACTTGGTCTCAGAAAATAACAAGTGTTATGTATGATCAGTTCATACCATGATATATAACATGTTACTCGGTATACTTTCCATGCCTACTGTAGTAGTCCTTTAGTGCGGTTTCAGATTAAAGGACAAGGACGAGCAAATTTGCCGCTCGTCAGTAGCATGAGGAAGTCAAGAGATCCTCATGCTACTGACACTCGCTAGAAAAAACCGAGCGTAAACACCGGTATACGCTTGTATACGCGCTTTTGAAGTTTCGCAAGTACTAATCCGCCCGTATAGGTACACGCGTAACAAAAATACGCTAGTCTGAAACCGCACTTATTGTTCCCAGTAAGAAACATAACTAAACATAAAAGACAGAAAGATCCCTAGATTTGAAGAGGATTTATACCGCTCAGCTCGACTCGACTTTACCCGACTGCTAAGGAATGGTTATGTTTTTCGCGCGTATCTATTTAATTATGTATGCATTTTGCATGTTGTATGTACAGACAGCGTCAGAGATAAGTATCCCCCTTGCACAAGACACCCAGCTATAAATCCTTTCAAAAAATTGTAATACTTAAAATTATTTTTAGGCTTACATACGGTTTTACAAATATAATCTATTTTTTAAAGGCAAAACTTTTCCATACGCCCGCGGCGGTGATTTGAAGGGATTTTTGAGACATTTTTGTTAACCAAACCTATCGAGTGGGGTATCGAAATGAATTAAATTAAAAGGCAATTACAAAAATATATAACTCACATGTTTAAATTTCAATTGGAATAATGAATTGGCAATCAATGCATAATATTTTTGCAGTCGGGTTTTCAGTTTTTATAAACTTTTAGATTGTTAAGTAGAGTCGAATTGAATTAGTGCTGGAAGGTGAGGATAGATGTAGAGATAGATAGATTTTTTTTTCATGCCAAAACTAATCTGAAATTGAGCTGAAATTCTATGAGTAAAGTTTATGAGCTGCAAAAAGACAAATGCATCATTTTATCTAGATACCGGGGGCGACGCCGCAAGCATTAGCTCTTAAAGCTGGTTTCAAACAACGCTATACTATTGTGCTATATAGTATAGCAAAGAAGCACCTAATGCTAGACTATATAGCGTGGCGTTCACATTACCCGATATTATCGCAAGCATTTAAAGTATATAGCAAGCTCAGTTGAAGGCGATTTTGCGGGACGGCCGGGGTTGAGGAAGGAGGAAAAGGGCGGCGCTCAGGAGAGGAGAGGAGCATGAGCTCAGCACATCCCACCAATTTATAGCGTATAGTAAGTCAATAATATAAAGTACAGTACAGTGTGAACGTTTCCATACCAATGTAGGTGCGCCATATTGTTGTTCTATATATAGCTGTTGTACTGTACGTATACTATATGCTCCTACTATTATATTATAGCGTAGTCTGAAACCAGCTTCACTACAACATAGCAATATCGCACTTCTGTTCATCCATACGGTACATTAATTACCGCGTTTCCTCAAATATTGGCAAGCACTACTCCATTATTCAATGTGAAATGGGTCGAGACAAAGTAAACAAACATTTCGCTCCCTAATTTACCGCCTCAAGCTGGGATTGGCTGCTTATCAGCTGTAAGCCGCTTAGCCCTGTCTGTAGAATGCGATGCCATCGATGGATCCCTTTTATCTTTGTCTTTCACCTTTGTAAACGCCGTGGTGGAATTGGAATAAGATTTACCTCTGTTCGAAAACCATTCAACATTTTATGTAGGTAATAAGTATCTTCTCACTTTATGGTACCGGAAAAATTAAAAGCATAGTAGTGAGTGACGTTCTAGGATTAGAGAAATTGGATATCTTCTGTTGCCCTGTTTGTGTTCTTCATTCTTAATATGGTAATTTTTAGTTTGTAATTCGGTCTCCCGCGATACAGGTCTGACCTAGTGCGGGGGCCACCAGTAACTTGTTTCTGTAATTATTTGTTTTTGGTAAATAAACATATTTGTATTTGTATTTAGATTTATTTTGATTAAAGCATTAAAAAAACAGAATGTGCCTTAAAAAAATATTTTACCGAATGACCAATTTTGCGTTGAAAATTTCGTCGAGTTATATTTCTCTTAGGAAATGAAATGATCCCTTTTCCAGATGACATGCAAATTCTGATACATCCTGTATGATAGGACGAATTCGTTCAGTGATTCAAGAGAAATCAACGACACGTGAAACCGATAAAGGCATTATTCCCTCAGTAACACAAATGAAGGGAAGAAATATTGTTTTATTTGTAGCCAATACTTATAACCAGAATCTGCTCTACATTCTGCTGATAAAAAAAACTGAACTTACTCGTACAATATATAATGACGACACCCTGGCTTAGTTGGTTGTGACCCTGCCAACGAAGCTTGGTCTTCCGGGTTCGATCCCCGGCGGGGGCAAATATTTGTGTGACGAACACAAATGTTTGTTCTCGGGTCTTGGATGTTGTGATGTCTTGTATGTGTCCATGCCACCTGCGACACAGGGAATCCTAGTGCAGGGGTGTAAGTGTGTGAATGTTTATAATACAAATATTTTATTTAATAACTTAGGCGTTAGAGACAGGGAGTCTTGAGGTACAAAAATACCTGTTTCAGGGAACCTCGCTCTTCCGTTACAAGTTTAATATTGATTAAGTACAGGATTAGGTAACTTATTTTAATAAACAAAAATAAAAACAGTAGATCTAAGATAAATTCAGTAGGTTCCTCATTAAAGTAAGTTAGTTACTTTATTTTATCACCTATATCGTATAAAGGAAAGCCATAACCAAACAAAAAAGCCACTATACAACCGCGTAGATATAGTCTGTGAAGTTCTCATTGAAAATTAAACGTCCGCACAAAACTAGAAGGGTAATAGGAACTTTAAACTCACGCGCCTAAACCCTTAAACCGTTTTGGCTCATCAACGAAGTTCTATCTATATATCTATGATACAAACATACAAACGCAGATTTTCCCAGTATTCTCGTCAACACTTTTCTATTCCACCGATAATAATGAAAACAAAAATAATATTTGTATTCAAGTCCCGAGGGAGGCACGTCAAAATAATTTTGTGAACGAATATTCTACGCAAAATGGAAAATTATTTTTTGTGTATAAGACCCACAAGGCATAAAATTTTATAAGGTAGGTTACCTTCAATTGAGATGGTTGATAAAAAAAGTAGATATTAAATTTGGACTGAGATCCCTCATCTAAACGTAGGTTGCCTCACGAAGGTTGGCTCACAAGATTTGATAAAGTTAATTTAAAAACTTTTACTCAATTTATAACCACTGAACCCCTGATGAAAAAAAGGTTCTAAGTTTGAAGCCTGTATCTTTCTGTTTATCAGTCTTCCTATCCTTCAGTTCCAGTGTAGCTTTCAAGTGATAAATTGATTTTACATAAAAAATAAAATTTTACATACATAAATCAGCTTATAATATTACCATCAGAAACTTAGGGCTACTCTTGACCAGGAGCGATTTCTCTAGCAGTTTCGAGAGAATCATAAAAAAGATAAACGTCAGGGAAAAAGTTGAAGTTTTTCCAAGCCTGATACACAATACATTGTTCATTCTCAAGGCCACGGAATAGTCAACACTGGGCAGTATGGTCAGCAACTAATCTCGCAAAGAGCTATCGATGGATCTGCTGACTCTAGCCGAGATTGGTTGTGATGTCTGTCAACACTTATTTCTTATTTTCTATTATTATATTTATTGTATGTTTATTGACTGCAATAAAGATACTGAATAAATAGTTCTATCTGTCCCCCTATTGGTAACAGAAGGACAAATAGAACTTTAAAAATTAATAAAAGTTCCATTTGTCCCCCTATTAGCAACAGGGAGACAGATATGCCTTTTTGTCCCATCTGTCACCCTAGGGTGACAGAGCAGGGTGACAGATGGGAATAATTCACTCAATAGGTACACCGCAGGGTTGATCCAACCTGAGCCCATCGTAGTACAGTACCTACTGCAAAGTGCAGGCGTGTCGTATAACTGTAGGTCTATCATAAAACTACGCATTGTATGACGCGTATTCTGCTAAAGTTATTTCTATATTTTGAGAAGTGCCACCTAGACTGGACTGCAGTAAGCCAATGCTGATTTTACTAGTTATAAATAATAATATTTTATTCCCTCATATATTTCAGAAGACATTTTCCAATAACATTTATTAAATTTCATATTCGCGCTACTTCTGAGTATTCCCGTTCAACTCGAACCAAATGTTAGCCACACATGAGATTAAATTCAATATTCCACATACTAACCCTGAGAGTGCGGATGGCTTGCAAGCTGGCAACGTGCCATCGGAGCCTTTTGAATTCACCATTACACACTAAACTGAAATCGTTACTGACCTTGGATATGCTAAGCTTAGAAAATTTTCATTTTATGTATTTTTCAGTTCAAGCACATAAATACAATATATAGCTAACATTTTTTTTATTTATTGGCTTGCTTGAGCATAATATAGTAGAGTTTCAACACCTTCTCTAAGCGGTTATGCTTATGTCGTGGATGCTGGTAGGTACCTTCCAGGAACATCGTAGTGAATATGTTATAACATAGCCTCAAAACAGAAAATCTGCGACATTTATTAAATATTTTTTTATGTTTATTCGTGTTTTTAATGTTAGACATATTAAGAATAATAGTAATAAAACATGTCTTTTTATTACTCTGCCTAACACTCGATGGACATTTTGTATAATAGTTTATAGTTTATAGTTTACTTTATTGTTCTCATTTGCATACAGATGGAATACAACTTAGGTGTAAGTAGCTAGTACACAATGCACATGAACCCTGTCAGGGCGCAACAACTTTGAGTTCATTTTTATATTTAGTAGGTACTTTACTTACATAATATTAGATTGTAGGCTCGTTAGTGTACCTATTACATACGGAACGTTTACTAATTTAAAATATTTGTATTGATATTATTGATGTCAACAATCTACCTAAATAATATACCATAAGTATGTCAAACTAAATATTTATCAAGGAATCTGTGAAGAACAATAATTGTCAATATAAATCAATAGTTATAATAATTAGTTATTTGAATAAAATAGAATGTCAATAAAGAGGCTCTAAACAGTCGTCATATTATCAAAGTTATATCATTAAAGAGGTAAAAATCATAATTATTAATCGGTTTAAGAAAGTATATGTAGGTTAGCCTTACAACAGCTTGGTGCGCAGATCCTTAGATCGCAGCTAGTACACTACAACGATTTTAAAGTCTTGTCACACATAAATTCCTAATAATATAATGCCTGGGCAATGTAATTATTTCAATTCTAGATATTATCACATGCCCTATCATTTTGTGCATTATTCATAATACCCAATTAACCACTTGATCCATAACATAATACATACATCCAATGTTTTTATGATATAATGATTCTTGGTTCCTTCGTTTACAAGAATGATAGAATGAACAGTGCGTAGCGATTTTTATAACCTATTTTGGTAGTCACAAATGTACAGAAATTCCTCTAGCTACAATACTTTTAATACCGACATAATAATAATCGTATATTTTCAGGCAACAACACACAAAACAAAGTTATAGCCTCATAGATAATACCATAAAACTAACATTTTATTGAATACTAGATATAGAATTTTTGCTTCTTTGACGCCAACCTGTATCGACAGCAAACGACCTTATATTATTGTTTGGTTTTAACTTATTATTATTATTAATATTAATTCATTTATTTTCAGACAGTACATCCATAATATAGCAAAGTAAAATATTTTTTTTTAAATGTCATTCAAAAAACTTATGAACTTAAAATAAATGTCAAAATGAAATAAATTTTTAATAAATAAGAATTGAATAATAATGGAATATTTCAATTTAAAAAGATTTGTACATATGTCATTAATTTAATTTGATGAATATAACAAATACTTATTTATTCAAAATTGGACTGCGCCCAGCAGAACTTGCATCCATCTTTTTTGGATGGGGCCGTCTGGGCGCGACATAATCATCTCCAACTAAGCTCCTGTAAAGAATAACCCAACGGATTTTTTTATCCCTGCCATACTCTGCGAGAGACAATGAGACTAGATTACTCTGGGAACCTAGCGCTATCGAAGTCTCATGTGCCATTATGTAAAGCCATTGAAAGGCGACGATCATTTAAATCTATTTTACGAGGCCATTCGCTTCGATCGAGACAATGTGCCCTGCGCGACTCCCATTCATATTGACTAACGATAACAAAAAGTAGAACGCTAGGTATTAAATGCGATCGATGATTTGCAGACTTTTAAGATGCGGTTTTTTGGACCAAACAATTTCTGATTTTTGTAGTTAGTGCCACCTCTTACTTTAAAATATATTTACATAAACATGGTACATAATACATATTATCTATTTTTTGCTGCAAAATCATAAATGCATGAGTTAGTTAGCAAAGAATAAGATAGTCTTTTAAAAAAAGACTAAAGAAAATTGTCAGGCAAGTGACTAGTCACTAGATCAACAGTAACTAGTCCTTGGATTTTCCATTTAAAAAGTAATCCCTAATAATCAAGGTTCTACAAAAACATACAACAACGGACTTCAATCGGACGGCTCTTGTGACCGTAGGCACCACTGTCAAGTCACAGGGAAGCAAAATACGCAATTTTATTCATTTCAACTTGATTTAAAACCTAAACTACTAAACTTATTTTGAAAAAAAAAAATATATGGAACCAATCTGAAAGTATATTCTCTCAAACAAAAAAACTTTTTTCAAATCGTTTCATAAACAACTAAGTTCTTAGGTAACAAACATTAAAAAAAAAAAGAAAAAAAACTTCTATTTTGAAGTCGGTTGAATATAAAAATAGTTTACCAGAAATTCCCAGTGATCAAGTGAATAAACTATACCTACCACCACTTTACTACTGTCTGTGTTTATTCTATCTACACAATACTTCAGGGAGCGGAATCAAGGCTATGTAATTAAACTGTTAGAACATTGTTACAAGCCAGGGCGGGGCTCAGCTACAGTATCGGGGGTGTGCTGAGATAGACTAGATTTATGACAATTTGTTTATAGTCAAAGTAATCTTGATAATTAGTTGTGACGGGGATTTTCTACGAGCCTGGCTTGTTCATGATTGAAGTATTGGAATTGCATTAGATTATTCTGCGTTAGTTTATAAAGAATACAGCGATATAGAATTTATTTTACATAGCAACAGATCATATTATGTAATAAATGATTTATATGTGTGATATCTTCTTGGTACCAAGACAAACCTGTTAAGGTTTAATGGTACTTATAAAACAACAATATATGTATCATCTTTAATAAATAAATATATACAAAATACATAAATGCCGAATCCATCCGATTTAAAATCTGTTTGAACTTGGATCACTTGCCTCAGAAAATTTCGTATTTTTGTGTTGCCGAGCAGTTGATTTGGACCATCGAATGATTTTGACATTAAAAAACTACCCCTTCATTCTTCCTATTCCACTATTCTGTAACTCAACTGCGAAGTTCTCATCTTGTATATCCCATGATCTATAGGCGTACAACTATGCTACTATTCTATAATTTTTATAATCACACATATTTATAAAATTGTATTCTATTCAAACAATATCGGATTTATCAGTGTTCAATGTTGGTTTTCAATGATTGGCGCACCCGGCAGCTGGCTCCAATATCCACTCATAAAAAACTGCCAATACCCAACAAACCATTACAAGACCCTTTGGAAGGGAAAATTCGGTTATTATTTATCAGCACGCAGCTCAGCCGGTGACAAATAGCGAGTGGCGTGCGCGATACGCAGCTGCTGCGAGGAGACCAATTTTTCGCTGAAGTGGCTTCAGAAATTGGATCCATCGATGAGCGCTGATTGGTTAGCACGCCATGCGCTCGGCCCTGAAGCACCCGATTGGCCCTTTTGATTAGTGGGACTCGATTATTGGTTCAACTAAATTGTGTATTGTTTTTGCTTTTGTTAGAATTTGTATTGGTCTCGAAGATGAGATCAACATTTTAATGAAGTATACCTAATAGAATATAACAACATAAAATCTTCAGCAAAAACAGTTTATAACTATTATTTTCAAGTAGGTACCTTTACAGCTGCTGGAAACAGCTGCAAATTAAATAAAATAGCTGAAGATGGCGCGCCATCAAATATTATTTCTATTCTCTTTTAAGGCACGCTATCTTTCAACCTAGGCAAACGCATTGTAGGACGACCTTTGGCCAGATGGAGCGATGATATAGCTGGCAGAAGGTGGATGAGGAGAGCCGAAGATCGGGCTCAGTGGCGCGCCTTAGGAGAGACCTATGTCCAGCAGTGGACTGCTATAGGTTGATGATGATGATGATCTTTCCACTTCTTACTCTGAGATCCAGCAGCAGATCAGATTAGGATCTGGATCATCATCAGATGAAGGCTCACCTCTAGCCCGGGGCTTCGTCAGCAGCTTCTGCACGATATCGTCGTAGGCCCTCTCGTCCGCCACTCCCGAGTCCTTCACCAGCTTCTCCTTCACGGCGATACAGATCCCGTTCCTCGCCAGCAGCGCTTCCAACTCCTCGAACGCCTGCAAAATCGACTTTCTTAGCATGTATAGTAGAGTTACAGGTATATTGAAACCGTAAATATCAATAAAATTATATATTCACACGTATTCGTCACATGTATTCGAACCTAAAGTTCAAAAACATGTGTCGAGTGTACAAAAGGAGCCTCTTTGAGGCGCACTTGAAATCCTTTCACCACACTGGTTCGAAGATACTAGTGACACGATAAGAAGAAGAATAAAATTATAAGTGATACTTTGTTCAGTAAAATAATAATTTATCGCAACAAGTGTCTAGCAGGCGCCGCGATAATAAGAGACCAGAAGAAAATTTAGCAGAATTCCGAACTAAATAACCGGGTGCAAAGTATTTATTTTATAAAATAATTTAAATTTGTATGTTTCATTTTAAGTTTTATTTGAATAGGACAGCACAACTTCTCTTTACAAAACTGGCCTTAATTTCGTCAGATAAAACGCAAAATAACTCGAGAAATTAATTAATTTTAGACCCAAACTTGAAGGGTCTTCAAAGAAATTAAAGTGCTCAGTGAGTTAGCAGAAACTTTTTGGAAATTGCAAGTTGTCATAGAAATCAAGTTTTGCCAACAGACAGAAATACCGACGTCCGACATCCTTCGAAACAAAATTATGGAGATGAGTTGGTACGAGTAATACACGTAATAATATGTTATGATTTTTTAATTTATCTTTTTATGTTTATTTGAAAGCATGAAACATAGGCTTATTTATTTATATTTGATGTAATACAGCCAAAAATGCGGTAAATGAAGTCAAATAGAGGTAAACGCGATAAAGATCCAATAACTAAAATACATGTACAGACAGCGTCAGAGATAAGTATCCCCCTTACACAAGACGCCCTTTTGCTTCAAATCTCTTCAAAAAATTGCATAAAATTATGATTATTACTATTATGATTATTAGGCTTACATGGTTATAAAAATTATTAATATATTTTAGAAGGCAAAATTTCATCGTACGCCGTGGCAGGCAGCGTTTTGAAGGGATTTGAAGCTGGGTGTCTTGTGCAAGTGAAATACTTATCAATGACGCTGTCTGTACATACTATGGCAAAACACTAAAAACCATACATGAAATTCCGAAGTACTTTATGTTAATTACTCTATTATCCATACAGTTTACATATAACTACGATAGGTACTAGAACTTTATCGTGTCAGCATTCATTGCGAGTAATTAAAATCAAACACGCGACCACGTGGGTAATGGAAATTTCAATGACCGTTTGCAGTTGCTATTTTGACCGGAATCTGTAATTACAATTTTGACCCTATTACGATTGTGCATGGTTGAGTTTCAGTTGCGATACGTGCAATTTATTTTATCTCGGATTGTGTCGCACATGAAGTTAGTATGATTGGCTTTGTGGGTACCGTGTGGAATTTTGAGGTGAAATTAAACGATAAGGTAAAACGTTGTAAGCATTAGGTAAAAAGTTAAAGTACATTATGTTTAAGTTGCAATTAAACTCAGAATTGTACAATCTTTGTTAAAGTATCATTTTATACGTGGTTGTGATGTGTTTTGTGAGCTTAAATAAATAAATAAAAATAAAATAAACAATTATTAGTTTTTAAAGTGGATATTCTTTATTAGCAAGTTGTAATAGAGATACAGTTCAAAATGTAGTACGTCATATGCGGGACAAACTTGATTGATTGATTGATAATAGTTTATCATCATTCATCAAACACATCACACATCACTATTACAAACAATCGTACTTACTTGTTATTAGTTAATTAATCATGATAAGTTAATGTTTATAATGATATAATGTTGAAATAAACGCCGCCATTGTTAGTGTCAGTGTCAAAAAAGGGACGAAAGAAGTATGGTATGTAGGATGTAGTAAGAAGTGTCCACATAAAATTTACGGTTGTATCTTCCGATACAACCTGCCTTTCTTTTTTATTAGGATTGGGGGAAAATCACATGAGTGAGGAGATAAACAAAGCTTTTAATAAATAGTTTACATATATTTAGTAATACATCCGTTTAACTTCTATAGAAGTTAAGAATAAACAAAGGTCTTAATGAACTTATTTATTAATATTTATGGATTTCCGCAAAGTATCGCCTGAATGAATCAATATCTTATGATAAACAAAGAGTTTTCACGTTTGGATATTTTCAAGTGACCTGTCTGGGGTCTAAGTATTTAAACCACCCAAAACCTCCGCGGTCTTTCCCGCAACAGGCAGGAACTACATACTTTGATGTCATAGCTGGACTAACCACACACCTTGATGCTATAGCTGAAATAACCACATACCTTGATGCCATAGCTCGACTCCTCATAGATGATGGAGACGTATCGCCAGCCGAGCCGCTTGACGATCTCGACCATGGCGCGCACCTGGTGCAGGTCGGAGGGGATAGTGCGCGTGAAGTACTCAAACCGGGCCTTGTTTGACAGCTCCGGAGACGTCGAGAAGAACGACACCTGCACAGCGAGGTCACACCATGAGCAAGGGAATGCAGCAGAGGCAAAGAGCAGAGGCGTCAAATCGCTAGGCTGTCAGTCTTTTATAAGCGCGAGAGTAACGAGCTTGGAGAGTAAGCGCGAAATCTTCATGATAAAATCCCTCTATCCCCGTTAAACCACCGGACTAGACGTACGAAAAAATCATAATCCTTACATAGTTGACATCTCCATAGTTCGAACCAGGCGTTTCGTGTTAACATTTATCATGAGCACAAGCAAGGAGTGGAACTCGCTGCCGGTTTCTGTATTTCCGGACCACGACAATCTTGGAGCGAAGACATTGCCCGTATAGCTAGTGTTACCTAGAGTAGCTAGAGAGAGAAAGAAATGGCAAGACATGGAGGAGGCTTTTGTCACTGTGGTTAATGCACAAAAAATAAAGAGTAGAACAAAAGGTGAACCATCTTGGAGCCTTCAAGACAGAAATGAGTTCTTCTAAGCCAGACGTGCTTCATCTTTGATCATTTAATCGTTTACCAAGAGGTGGTGGTTAAACGCACCAATAAGAAAAACCTGCTAGAAGATAGACGCACCTGCGGGATCCGGAAGAGGCGCAGCAGATTGGCGACCTGCACGGAGGTGACGGAGGAAGCAGCGCCTACCACGCCAGAGATCACCTTGCGCAACGCCCGGGCGGACGCGTTGCACAGGTACTCCGCGTCGTCGATGTTGCTTATTGACCCTGGAACACGGCTTACATTACCTAAATATAGAACTATAATACACTGCAAATTGCCTAGTGCTCTGGGCTCAATGCATCAATGTCCACAGAAAACCAGCGTTGGTCGAGTGGGAGATGTCTCTACTTTCGATCAACAGAAACCATTTTTAATCACCAGAAAAAAATATGCATAATCAGTTGCCGTTACTGAACACAGATATGGAATAAAACTTGAAAAAATTGAGACGGTTTTTTTTTTAAATAAATATGATAACAATCGGACAACTGTTACCGTTAGTCATTTTCCTTTGGCAAGAGGCCAGTCAGGCGTTGATCGGTACCCGTAATCGGTATAAATATTAATTCAAGTTTCTATATCGTTTGGAACCCGGGTACCCAGTTCGAGCCAGCACGCGAAAGCTCGGCTCGGGCGCCGCACTCAACCCGCTGTCATTCTTATTTTGTAAAATTACAAAATTCTGACTGCATTAAAATTTGTGGTGTATAGCTTGTGTAGTGATAGATTTAAAAGGAGAATTATCGGGAGAACGTTAAAGGTTGCAGAGCTCCAGTTCAAAAATTCAAGTTTCAGTTTCAAAAATTAATATGCACGAAAATTGTTACACATTTTACGTTTATCACAGAGTACGGATTTGATAAGATTTATAAACAAAAATACCGGTCAAAATCATAACCCTTCTTTTTGATTCACCGTAGTCGGATAAGAAAAGGAGTGCAACTTGTAAAGCATGAAATCTAAATTATATAGCTGTAAGAAATGAAACACTTATAACTAAGCATTAAGGAAACTCTCCTCCACGAGTTCCGCTTTTTTCACACGAGAGAAAAATTTAATAACGTGGCGGTACAAAAATATAACAATCTCAATTTCAGTTAATATATAAAGTTTATAAAGTGCTTTTGAAGCAAATTAACGTTATTTATCAGGCAGGTCGGCCAAGTTTTCCGTTTGAAATGAGAATTTAATTTTAACTTTTCTTTGTAAAGTTCCAGGAAGCGGATGTAATGCATGATCTTACAGAATTGTAAATTAAAGTTTTTCTTAAGTGTGTTTTAGCTATTTTTTTGTTATTTTCCCGTATTATAAACTGTTATGTAATTAAATCAATAATTTTTCGTCTATCCGTCACACGCATTTTTCTCATAGATTGTAATTGTGTAAAAATAGTAAACTAACTGTTTAGGGTCGGTACACATCTGACGGAAGATGCGTCGAGCGTATCATAGTTAGTACGCGTTAGTACGCTCGACGCACTAACGCATCATCAGTTAGGTGTGAAAAGTTGAATGTTTTATTTTATATTTGTCTGTTTTGGCGTTACGCGACCGATAATACGCGACGCGTTTTCCGTCAGATGTATACCGACCCTTAGATTAAATAGTACCTTTGATGAAGTCGACAGCCATCTCCAGTCCATACGTGTCTTTATCACAGTCGTCCAGGATGTGAGCTCCGATGGTAACCCCCGGGATCAGCTTCAGTTCATTGTTGATGATATCCAGGGTGTAGAGCATGGTCTCCAGCGCCTGCACGCCCCCCTGCGGCATGACCGGCCCGCACGTCATGTTGTCTGACCTCTCATGCACCATCATTAGACCCCCTATCACCAGGTCCCCTTCGATCACCGCTTCTCTTTTGATGGGCCAGTGTAAATGCTTCTTATCCTTCAACTCCCCCACCTGATCATTCGCCATCCAATCGTCTCTTGTTTCTTTAGGTGGCGGAAGATCAAAAGATTCTATGAAGTTTTCGGGAAATATGTCTGGTGGTCTGTCAGCAAAGAATTCGGGGTCTTTGTGCTTGTGTCGGTGGTGGCGCCTTCTGATGTCTGGGAGACTGGGGTAGTGGGAGTCTCCGGGGTGCCTCATCTCGGTCTGCTGCGCGAAGGTGATGAGGACGACGGCGGTCCACAAAACCACCATGGTAGATGAGGGTTCATGCCATTGTGGAGTTGGTCGTCCATGGCGCGAAGGTTGCCTTTACGGACATTTTAATCTGGAACAAGAGACTTATATTTAGAAGATTATTAATTACCACCAGGTGGGGATGGCGAATGTTTTAAAATACTTAGCCATATTTAAAATATAAAAATCAATGATAATAATACTCGTAGGTAGTACTTAGTTTAAAAAGCGGAAAACAAGCAAGCTTATGATAATACTGTAAATTATTGTTAAATTTATCAACCTAATATATAATTTAGAATAAGGTAATGTAATGTTATGTGTGTATAATTATGTAATGTATAATTAATGTGTATGTAATCAGCAATTTAACACTTGGGCGCTTTGGCCTAGGCTGTAAGCTCATTTGTGTATTAAATAAAATAAAATAAACTTTATATAATTATTTTAATATATTTATTTTTAATAAAACTATCACGTGCGTACAAAGCACGACTGTCCAAGTATGGAAGGTAATGTAAGGATCCCCCCCCCGCTGGCCGTCAGCCGAGGTAGTCTCCTTGTATTTTCGCTCCGTGTTTTTATTGAAGAAAAATAGTTTAAAAATCAATAAAGTGAAATGTTGAAAGCTGATAGTAAAGATAGCGGACTCTGCTATACACAGTTATAAAAAATAAGGTTTGAATGCCTTACGTTGTGATAAAAAAGTGATTATAAAGTGACTCGATCGAAAGTTCCCACTATCATAAATACCTACCCGCAAAAAATCCCCAAAAAGTGAATAACGAACAAAAAATTAATCTTTATTTTGGTGTTTTAAAGAAACTCGATGTTAGCCCACAGTCCCCCCTCGATGAAATGCTCATCCGAGCCCGACATGGTCAACGCGCATGTTGAGGAACCCGGGCCCACCCAAGGAATCGCCGCTAGAACTAAACGCGCCGCCGCCTCCCGCTCGCGTGCCGCTGCCGAGCTAAGCAAAGAGGACAGCTCCAAGTTAGACCAGCTCCTGGCATTGGTCAATAAACAAAACTCCCGACTTGATAACTTGGAAAGTTACGTGAAAGAGATTAGAACACAAAATAACAACATTCAAGATACAAACACAAACATAGTCAATTCAGTGGAAAATATCACTGGAAAGCTCTCTGTACTACAGAATCAAATCGAGACCCTGGAAGGAAGTAGTCTAGCGGTTAGCTATAGCTTAACAAAGCTGCAAGATAAAGTTGATCGACTTGAAAGGAGCACAATAAAAACAGAGATTGAAATACGCCAGGTCCCTAAAAAAACAGTAGAAAATAGAACCAACCTCTATCAGATGCTGGAGAGCCTCTCGGCTTCGATTGGTCATCAACTAGTAAAAAGTGAAGTGAAAGATATTTACCGGCAGCCGAGTAAGGCCACTGATACCAAATCTACTGTTTCGGTGGAATTCACAAATACTTTCTCTAAGTCTAACTTTCTCACACTCGCTAAAAAGAAAAATCGCTCGAAACAGCTCAGTACATTAGATCTGGGCAGGGAGCCCGAGGGCGAGGCGAGCCCGATATACGTCTCGGAGCGCCTGACGTCAAACGCTCGCCACCTGTACTACCTGGCGCGCGACCTGGCCAAGACCGAAAAATACGCTTATTGCTGGACCAACAACGGCCAAGTATTCCTGAGAAAAGAAGCAGGAGGAGGACCACACATCATCGTGAAGACTGAAGCTCAGATCGCTGAATTGAAGTATAAATTTTAAGAAAAGTTTTTGCATAACGTCGTACCTACCTAACTGCTACTGCTGCTACGTAGGTGCCTATCTATCTATCTATCCACCATCTCCCATTCGTCTGAGTAATTTGTTCAATTTAGGTACTACCTACTTATAGCTAGTATCGACTACTTATACTTACATATTATGTGCCAGTTTTAATATTTAGTATATTAATTTGTGTAACCATTGGCGTTTAATTTACTTACAATTCGTTGTCCTACTTAAGAATGAATAAACTAAAGGAGAATCTAAAACTGTCATTATTAAATGCACAATCACTCAATACTGGAAGGGATGAATTGCTGACTACGATTCAAGCTAGAAAACCTGATTTTGTAGCCTTGACAGAGACATGGTTAAACCAAGACTCTAATTTACAGAATTACACAGTACCAGGATACCGCCTGATTCATAAACCACGAGTAGGTTCGCGGGGTGGGGGGGTAGGCGCGTACATTCGTGACGGATTACGTGTAAAGGAACTACAACTCCCGTCTTCAGAAACTGAGCAGCTTTGGCTAGAATTCAAAATCAACAAATCTAAATCTGTTTTAGGTATTTTCTACCGGCCCCCAAAGCACAATATACAAACTTTCATACAGGATCTTAGTGATTCCTTATCGATAATTTCACCTGTATACGATCATGTTTTTGTGGCGGGAGATTGCAACTTAGATTTATTGCGTAGTGATAATCCGCAGCGCAGTTTTATGGCATTGTTATCAGAATACGGCTTACAGCAAATTGTTAAGGAGCCTACCAGAACGACTCTCACCACCAATACCTTGATAGACGTCATATGTTGTTCCTCAAACATAAAAGTAAGTAGCATTACAGTAAAACACAATGATGACTTAAGTGATCATGCATTCATTACAGCTAGATTCTCAGTACAAGTCAATAGGCCAGTACCGCGAGTAATTACCTATCGACCTTATAATGATTTTGATTACGATACATATGATTTAGCATCCTCGGTTACGCCGTGGGAATTAGTTCTCGAATGTGACACGCTAGATAACATGGTTGAGTGCTTCAACTCTTTACTATTGGGCTTATTTGATCATTTTGTACCAGAAAAAACTAGAGTTTTTAGGCATCCCCCAACGCCATGGATCACTGATAGTATCAAAGCCTTAATGAAGGACCGTGATTTAGCGTGTAATCTGGCTAAACGAACGAAAATTAAAAAAGACGTGGAATCCTATCAGGCATTACGTAATATGGTTACTACTCTGACTCGCAATGAAAAACAATATTACTTTACCCATCAAGTGAACAAGCACATTAAAAATCCGCGTAAAATGTGGGGCGAATTTAATAAAGCCCTTGGTAGAAAGGTGGAATATTGTATTCCTGATCATTTGCGTGATCCGGACTTAATTAATAAAACTTTTATTGATACTACGCCAAAAGTAGGAAGTTCTTCCTCTTGCATAATGAATTACCAGCATAGACTAGACCCCGACACTCTGTTTAGGTTTGCGGAAATTTCGCCAGAAGACATTTTAAGTATCATAAATTCTATAACATCTAATGCTATGGGTATGGATCGCATATCAATCAAAATGATTAAACTTACTCTTCCATACTCATTAAACGCGATTACAGCTATAGTGAATAGATCATTACTGTCCGGCTCTTTCCCATCGCAATGGACGACGTCTCTCGTAAAACCTATACCTAAAAAATCTGAAGCCGACACAATAAAAGACCTAAGGCCTATAGGGTTACTACCAGTTCTATCAAAAGTACTGGAAAAAGCCGTACAAAAACAGCTAATAACATTTCTTGAACGTTACTTGATCATCCCTCAAAACCAGTCTGGCTTTAGAAAATTCCACAGTACGACAACAACCTTGCTGCACGTAGTGGATGAAGTTCTTAGCGCGTCAAATGAGGGCACAGCCTCTGTATTAGTTATGTTAGACTATAGCCGTGCGTTTGATTGTCTTGATATTAAACTCCTGCTATCAAAATTAAAATACTACGGGTGTGACGAGAATTCTTATTCGTGGTTTGCTAGTTACTTTTCAGATAGGAAACAAGTAGTGGAATGTTCTAATCGATATGGCATAAAGAGTCAATCCTGCATAATGACACTTGACAGGGGAGTGGTCCAAGGTTCAATCCTTGGTCCAACCCTGTACTCGATTTACACTGCCGATTTGTTAAAACACGTGAAGTCTAGTACGGCACACATGTATGCAGATGATACGCAATTAATTATGCGCGCTAAATATGAACACAAATCGGTAGCAACGGCAATTGAATTACTTAACCTAGACTTACAATATATTTACGAATGGTCCAATGCCCATGGATTACTCCTAAACCCACAAAAATGTACATATATAGTACTGGGTACCAAGCACCAGATTGAGGCTGTTCATCAAGCTCAACCGTCAATACTAATCAATAGCACGGCTATTCAAGAATCTCAGACAGTAAAAGACCTTGGGCTTCTCATTGACGCGACCATGACGTTTGATGATCACATCAGGTCTAAAGTATCGAAATGTTATAACGCGCTCAGGTCATAGTATAAGTTCAGACCTCATCTGAGCATCTCGGTGAGGCTGAGGTTAGCAGACGCACTCGTACTCTCACACCTCGATTATTGCGATATTGTCTATGGCCCCTGTTTGTTAAAACAACATGAACAAAAAATTCAACGTACTCAAAACTCTTGTGTCAGATTCGTCTTTGATGTTCCGAAAAGATCGCATATCACTCCATTTTTAAACTCTCACGATATACTGAATATGAAAAATAGACGCGAACTAAAATTATGTAACTTTGTATTCAATCTAAAAAAAACAAAGACACCTGAGTACATTGATAAAAAACTTAAATGGCGAAGCAGGAAGGCTGAAAGTACGAGAACGGTGCGCAATGACCACTTAGAGATACCGAGACCCAGACTAGACCGGTTTAGGGGTAGCTTCAGGTTCGCCGCATCGAAAATATGGAACTCACTGCCCCCACCCATTCAAAAAGTACAAGGCTGGGGCAAGTTCAAATATCTTTGTAAAAATTGGCTATTGGAGAAACAAAAGTAATCTGTCTGTTGGACGGCCACAGAAAGACAACTATAAAATAATACAAACAAAACTTTTTATCTATCGAGAACGATATAAAAGAGTGCCCCACTTAACACATTTAGTTATATGTACTACTACCACGTAGATCTCGCCGCCTCTTGAACTGAAGTCTCACAAAACTAAAACATCACGCCAAGTAGTTTTGGCGAGATTGAGTAACAAACGTCCAATCATCCTACCATTCACATAACTATAATCATATTACCTACATAATACCTATATAAACATACTACCTACTGCACGAAAGATGCCTCTTGGAGGCGCACTTGAAATCCTTTCACCACACTGGTTCTAAAGAACTAGTGACACGATAAGAAGAACCTACTTAGATTGCATGCTGCTAGAACTTGACAGCTCTGGTATACTATTTACTTTACATAAACTACCTACCTATGGGCTATGTGCATTTAGCAATGAGAGAGACGCCTATTATTGTCATAAAACGCAAATACTAACCTAAAAAAAATTTATTACTTGCATAACAAAAAAAAAAAAAAATAGGTACCTTTACTTATAAACTAACATTATATATAAATCAAACATGTACTTATCTAATAACTTAACCTACTTTACAAGAGCAATGCGCACCTACTTACGGTGTTACTTAGTTCTTTCTTGTTTATAAATGCATTATAGATGAATAAAAATTATATATTATGTCTATTTTCAAATAATATTTGATATTTTTTAGTTTAGTCAAAAAGCAAGTAGTTTTATTAACAATGAAAAAGGGTAGAAGTGTGAACATACCTATTATATATTATTTATCTAGCTCTGTAACTTTTATTTTCGAAAACTGCAACATGGCATCGGACTGCAATGTACTAGAAGTTAGCCAATGTGGCTCTCTTATATATAGAATAGGATCTTTTGTTAACTTTAGTTATAATATACGCGGGGGGTGGTTCTCGAAAACGGTCAGGCCGTGCAGACGGAGGCTGACCATTTCCGAGAACCCGACTTGTAGGTTAGTACAGGCGAGGCTGAAAAACAGCGTGGCTGAGTCCTCGACCTTTTCACAATATCGCAACCTAGCTTTAAAACATTTTTGTACTAGGTTAGCAAGTATAAGTGAATAAATGCCTTTTTATTTATTTATTTTATTTATAAGTGCAAATTCTATTGCATATTGCATCGCAACTTTCACATTATTTTGGCTATAAAAGGGGTTCTGCATTATTTCTGTATCCTCTTCGTTACGTTGTACAGTTACTCATAGATGTAATCTAGTTAACAGATAAATCGAAGTTCTCATCTCAAGCCAGGTGTTAACCTTTGACTTTTTTATCTGACATGACACGACATAAAGGACATACGACCTTCTTACTCTCTCAGGGTTAAAGCTTCGTCGACATTCAGATCAATTTTAGATTAAGATTGCTCAGATAACGCGTGTAATGGGGAATTTGATACGTGAGGGGTTTCGATTTGATTTTTATGTCATACGTTTATTTTTATCGGTAGCGTTATAATGTTTGCCTACACGCCTACGTTGTTCTTTGACTTGTAAATCTTCGTAATAGAATCTAGCCAAAGGAGATGTTAATGCAAGGCGTACCTTCCCCTCTGTTGGCCATATAACCTTCTTGGCCATTCACGTTAAATAAAACTATACGCTGAATTTGGTAACTGTGTGCATATTAAGATGGTGTGCGAGATTATTATAGTGTGCGTTTACATGAATAAGATTTTATTAGGCGCGTGTGCAATACGTGTTAACCTCGGCCGCGTCCCTCGTAAAAAATGGCAGAAATTTATGTTTGCAGATTCTGACGTTTGACGACTCCTTTTGCTAGATTCTTGAAGTTGTAAATAGATAACAAATAATATAAGGTCATTTAACACAACGCCATCTAACCTCGACCTAAGCAATAATTCAATAACATGAAAAACACTCTGAGTCAGCTCTATCGACGTTGATATTAGGACACGACATTAGGACATATAAAGAAATTCTTTGGACTTTCAAAAGAAAATCAGATATATGTATTTTGCTGTCGTCAAAGATCTAAGATCTAAGAATTATCCATCAAAGGAATTGTTTATCCATTCTAATGTATAAACGTTTTCGTAATTTTGTAACGCCAATGAGAAAAACAGTTTCATTACAGAAATAATTTTCTTTACAAAGTATTATTTAGTGTTTTTCTAGGCTGGAATTTAATTTAGAATGAATACTTTTTCAGCAAAGTTCTCACTACTTGGTTTATAAAAGAGCAACATTCTTGCAAGAAACATTCATTGTTAATTCCTTGAATACTTTTTTATATAATCAAGGTTATACAAAAACGTAGACAACCGACTTCAATTGGACTGTTTTAGTGACCGTAAACACCAATGAAAAGTCACAGGGAAGCAAAATACGCAATTGCGTATACTTTGATGACATATTTTTTTCAGTTATTTGGATATAAAAACTAAACTACTGAATCGGTTTTGATGAAATTTGTATGGGACCAATCTAAATGTATATCCTCACAAACAAAAATATTTTTTCTTAAATCGGGTCATAAACAACAAAGTAATGAGGTAAAAAACATTATAAAAAAAAAAACATAACCTCCTTTCTCCTTTTTCCTTCCTCCAAAAAAAACCTCCTTTTTGAAGTCGGTTGAAAAGAAAGGGGTTCTGAATACGGTTCTGAAACTTTATCATGTAACTTTATTTGGTTAAAGGGGCTACTCCCCCAACATAAAACTCACCCATGGGTGAGTTGACTACTTCGAACGTAGGGACGTAAATTCTTCTTTCTCTTTAATTGCGATGCAAATTAACAAAATACTTTTCTACGTTCTGTGGTTTAGTCTGTGCGTTGTCTGACAGTCAAAACAAAGCCTTTTATATAAATTAATGATTTTCATTTTTTTTTGTTGTCAAAGACTTAAAAAAAACGCCTTCTATTAAAAATAATACGTTTGTTTTACAATATTTTTCATACCTATTTAATAACTTACATACCACATCACGTACTACAAAGGGCAGTCTTACCGCTCTATTTACTAAGAAAGCAAGTATCAATCTCGCCCACTCGACGAACTCGGGCTCTATTTAATTTAATTAACAAAGTCCAAGAGCTTTCCGTTATTTAGTTAATTAATTAACTAGTTAACGAACCTACTCGTCTCTCCTGATTTGTCTTGGTCTTGTCGTCTGTGTAAACTTACTTTTCCGCCCCACACGTAAGGCGAGAATTTTTATATATTTTATGAGTTAATAAGTTACTATAACTATAACTACGCTATTTTGATGATAAGAGATCACGCCTGCCCATGACCAGAATAGTCTTCTTATCGTGTCACTAGTTCTTTCGAACCAGTGCGGTGAAAGGAGTGCAAGTGCGCCTCGAAGAGGCTCCTTTCGTGCACTTGACACGTGTTTTCGAACGTTTTAGGTTCTATGACATGCCGGTTTACTCACGATGTTTTCCTTCACCGTTAAGCACATGTTTAAAATGCACACATATTTTTTTTTAAATAAAAATCCATAGGTGTACGACCGGGTTCGAACGCTCGACCTTCGGATTAAAAGTCGAGGCACCTCCCACTCGGCCAACACGGCTCATGTAAAAATAGAATGGTAAACCAGAATAGTTTAACACCAGATTTGGAAACACAAAAGTCGGTGCAACACTGCTATGGCACTTTATGACCAGTTTGAGACATTTTAATGGTCAATCTCGAAAGCTCAAAAATTTCACTAGATGGAGTGCCTTTCATACCAGCACATCGTAAAACGTGTAAACGTGTAATATATAGCCAGGTGTTTTTTCAACCGACTTCATAAAAAGAGGAGGTTATCAATTCGGTTGTTTTTTTATGTTTGTTACCTCAGAACTTTGTTGTTTAAGAATGGGTTTGAAAAAAATAATATTTGAGAGGTTATACTTTCAGATTGATCCCATAGAAATTTTATCAAAATCAGTTCAGTAGTTTTGTTTTTAAATTAAAATAACTAAAAAAAAAGTCGTTGAAGTGAACAAAATTGATTATTTTGCTCTCCTGTGACTTTTCAGTGGTGCCTACGGTCACTAGTCAGATTAAAGTCGGTTATTGTATGTTTTTGTAAAACCTTGATTATTATTAAGGTGTGCGCCAGTTTTCTAGCGATATTTTCTTGTACTTGTTGGATGTTTCCATTAAATTAGATCGGAAATGAGTGGGATATTTTTATAAACTGTTACATCGTGATATTTTTGCTCTCATTTCTGTTTCAGTGTAAACGTGGCCTTAATACTTTTAGCTGATTATTACAGCTTCTTTTATTTTTTTCTTTTTCCATCATCCCTGAACGATCTCGTTAAATTAAATAACGATAACGGATCAAGCAGCAACTTAACCGTAATTAGGTTAAAGTTAATGGATAGGCTTTTATTACTCGTGACGGCTACGAAGTTATGATTGATGTGGAGCCAATGGTTGCCAGTGATCTGTATTCATTACTTGTTGGGTAAGTTTTGATATAAAATACATGGTTTTGTGTTGAGGTAGTTACAAATCGCCTTAGTATTAAAGTTATTAAAAATGATGATGCAATTATATCACAATTCACTTTCGATAAAAACTGTCATATCAAAAATCATGAAAACTAATAATGATAAAAAACAAGTTTAATATAATTAGGAATTATTCCCATCTGTCACCCTGCACTGTCCGCCTAGGGTGACAGATGGGCCAAAAAAGTTCTATCTGTCCCCTTTCAGCAACTGGGTGACTAACTACAATCAACAACAATTATAATTATTGGTTCTCGTTATACCGAGTAACGAAGCACGCTCTACGGCGTAGTACGCTCTATGAGCGAACCTCTGCTACGTTGCGTTGCGTTGATTCGTAGTATTGTACTGACAAGCGTCGCAGCGCTACATTTGGACGCATGCAGTACCAAATGCCAGTAAAAAAATCCGACGCAACGCAACGCAACGGAGAAGTGTAGCTTCGCTCTACGACGTAGCACGCTCTACAGAGTAGGAAGCTTACAACTGCTACGTCAAGGGACGTGGCGGGCGCAGTGTATGTTCATACTTTGCTATGAGGCGTAGAAAAACACATATTTGCTTTTAAAATATAATATAAATTATAGCAAAATAAATCCAATAATAACACACACATTACATAATAACTTCCTGCGTTTCTACTAAGATTTAATACAAAATCTAAGAGATTAAAAAAACTAAATCGCTGAAGGAAAAATATGTAACTCATAAGATGTGTTCTTTATGAAGTGTAAACGCTCACTAAGAAAGGAATTTTGAGAATTTGAACCTCAAAGGATAGAAAGGTGTAACAAAAATTGCTTCATTTCTACGGCACTTTTCAATTCAGCAAAATAAAAACTAATATGAAAACACTTCACAGCATAAAACTAAAATTAAAAAGTAGTTTTAAATTAAAAAAAAATAAAGATTAGGCGAAAAGTCTATGACGGGAAATAAGCTGTCTACTGGAACAGAGTCACGGGTATAAGTCTAGTTAGGCTTTTGTGTGCCAATGCTTTGGTATTTCAAGCCAACACCATAATCCGGCTATCTCCAGATGTCAGTGAGTCTGTGGGTCAGTAGTAATTACCCTGTACATTTCGGGTTAGCGGCACATTGAGATTTATCGCTTGTTTCGGAGATAGATTTGACGTTAATTTATTAGTGTACCTGATTTATCCCGGGCAGATAAATGTGATTTATTGCCTGGTTATAAAGGACGGATTTTGGGAAAATATTTGATGTTGGTTAAAATATAAATGTTTGAAATTGAAAAGATTATAAATTGGAAACTTAATTATACAGCAGCCGTTCAATTTTATTTATTTAACGACAAAAATTTTTAAATCGAATCGTTTACTTTTTCACATTATTTTGAGTAAAAGCTTTATTTAAAAAATAATATTCTTATTGATTGAAAAAAGCACAAATCAGTGATAAAAAATAATATGCGCGAGAATTCGTAAGGCTGAATGGATCTAAAGTTAGATCTGCTGATAGTTACTCAATTTCGCCTAAACTGCAGATCTAAATGAACTTAAATTCGGTATTGTTATTATTATTATTTATTGGATTACCAACGGCTAAACAGTAACTTATTTTAAGTTTAAATAAAAACAGTCTTATGCATGTGCATAGCCTGTCATAGGTAAACACAGATTTAAAGAAATAAGATATACTTTTAACAACTTACTGCTTTACAGTTTGAAATGGTACCTAGGTACATTGAAAGGTACTTAATTATATTTTTCAAGTTAACAAACCGTGGTATCCTACTTTACCAGAACAAAAATACAAACTACTTAGGTTACTATGTATACTAAACTGTTTATTAAAAATAGCATAAAAAATATTTTTTAAAAAGGGACAGAGAATGTTGAAATATGTCAATATCTTTATTGTTTATACAATTATATGTATGAATGAATATAGCTCAGGATTAGTGTATCTTGACACCTCGCGGTCAAAGCTGCTAAAATTGTATGAAGATAGTCAAAAGAATGTATGGTCCACTAACTCTTCTGTGTTAAATGTTATAATAGCTATACTTTGTTGAACATTCAGTAAATTTCAACAATCCTGGATGACAAAAGAATGACAAAGCCCGCATGAGGCTTATCGCCATGTCCAAACAAAGAGGAATATGAATTAAAACGGACAATGGTGATACCAATTAAATTAACTGCTAGTTCCAGAGTAGGACAATGTTAATGTAACATGTCTTTAACTTTTCGAATGGGGAAATTTTCGTTTGTAAGGCACAGAATTCTGCGCGCCGCTATCTCGCTTGCACATTTGTACATGTTTAAAGGCATGATTGAGGAGCAAACATTCATACTCGTTAACGATTCGTTTACCTTAATTTTTCTAAGAAAATCAAAAATGTGTTAGTCCTATAGACACGGATTCCTGCAGGGGCGACACCCAACATTTTTTTTAATTAAAGGAAACAGTACCATGTTGCACTACAATCGTCTGTCACTACTCTGTCTCTGCTACATCCATCGCCAAGCCGAATTAGCGGGCCGAAATGCCGAAAAAACTAAAAATGCGACGAGCGAAGGCTCAAATTGTGGCGTCCCATTTCAGCACGTAATGATGCTCTGCATCTCTGACGGCTCTGTGAGTCAGATTTACAGGTATTGTTAGGGCTTTTTATACCCGACTGTTACCCAACTGCCAAGGAAGGGTTATATTTTTCGTTTTTCTTGTATTTATGTATGTATGTAAATTTATTTGTCATCTCGTATCTTCCAAACGGCTGAATGGATTTTGACAATTGAGGATTTTGTCTCAATAATCCAAGTGTCCTTATATAGGTGTTTTGAAAGAAAACTTTTTTGATTTTTCGCGTTAAAAAAAAAATTAACCACTCGAAAATAAACCTATCGAATGGTGTATCAAAATGAAAAAATATTTAAAAAGAGATTAGAAAAATATATAATACGTCATGTGTTTAAATTTAATAAGGAATAATGTAAAGGCAACCAATTTATAATATTTTGGCAGTAGAGTTTTCAGATTTTGAACAATAATATATTAGACGCATACAAATATAACTACAGAACATTTGTAAAGTAGTTTTGTATATTTAATTGGCTTTAATAAATCCTTACCAATAATGTTTCTAAGACGTGTACGCAAAATGAGGGATTGGACTTAGAATACGGATGTAAATTTATGTTTATAAACAATGACCTAAGTTAAATAAAAAGTAAACATAGGTATTTCTTAATTTGATGTAGGTATAGTTTAAAGCTCTTGATGTCTTACTGGACAAATCCCTTAAATGCCACCTTGTTACTCGTAATCCTCAATTATGATCCCTAATTATAATCCTATTTTCACTAACAAAAACAAACAAAACTCATGAAAAATTACCAACATCAGTCTCGGAATGTTAAATACTCCACGGCCATATTCTGACGCTGGAGCTGCAGAAATAAATTCTTCATAATCTTGTACATTAATTACCGAAACGCGACGGTCGCGAGAAAACATTTATAACTGTGAAAATCGCAGACTCAGCCATTTCTTGCCCAGAAATGGTAGAACGCTTTCAGGGGACGGACTGAATACGAAATATTTTCGGAGCCGAAGAAGTGACGAGATAAATAGCAATCACAATGAGTGCAAAATGTTTAGAAACTCGAATGCGAAGATAATATTTATCGTCTTTGTTCTTTCGCTGCATCGTGATGGCTTTAGATTGATGTAACAAAGGGTAGTTAGGTACTAGTTTTTACTTAAAAATTTATCTATGATCTTCTTCTTATCGTGTCACTAGTTCTTTCGAAACAGTGTGGTGAAAGGATTTTAAGTGCGCCTCAAACTCTTTTCGTGCACTGGACACATTTTTTTCGAACTTTAGGTTCCATGACATGCGGGTTTCCTCACGATGTTTGCCTTCACCATTAAGCACGTTTTTAAATGCACATATAGATCTTTTTGAACAGAAAAATCCATTGGTGTACGACCGGGTTCGAACTCACGATCTTCGGATCGAAAGTTGAGGCACCTCCACAACGGCTTTTACCTATGATGAAAATACATTTCGATACATTTGGCAGCTTAAAATCCGTATTCATTTTACTTTTATTAGAGAATACGTCAAAATTATAGGGATGGGTATCGAGACATTGAAAATTTGACGGTGTAGTTTCTTAGGCCATTTTTTTGGACTGCCTCTAGAAACTTTGAAGCATGTTTATAAGAGTTTAGGACAATGATTGTCTGGATTTTCGTCACCAAGTTACACGAAACCATAGAACAGTCAGCTGCACAAACATGTATACACCCCTAAGCTTTCACATTTATATTACTCATAATTTTGCAAAGAAAACTGCACGCACACATTTTCAAATCATCCTACTCGCCTTCATTATCACCATCATCATCAGCCAGGTAGGACCCACTGCTGGGTATAGGCTTCCTTTCGCTTTAACCAGCCTCCACGATCTTACTCGCCTTACTTGTTAGAATTCTTGTCAGAAGAAGAATGTTTTCGTAAAATTAAGAGTATACCTAATATAAATGTGAATGCTTGGGAGTATTTACATGTCTGTGCAGCTGACTGTACATATAGATAGATAGATAGAAATACTTTATTGTACACTAGAACTTATGATTAAATCTTAACATAAAATATATAAAGTACATACGAGTTGGGGTTCATCTTTGAACTAATGACGCTACCGCGCCGTGCTAACCTCAATACACATTGATTATAATTCTTCTTCTTATCGTGTCACTAGTTCTTTCAAACCAGTGTGGTGAAAGGATTTCAAGTGCGCCTCGAAGAGGCTCCTTTCGTGCACTTCACACATGTTTTTGAACTATGGTTCTAAGACATGTCGGTTTCCTCACAATGTTTTCCTTCACTGTTAAGCACGTGTTTATAATTCACACAGATTTTTCGGGTTCAAACTCACGACCTTTAGATTGAAAAGCGAGGCAACTCCCACTCGGCCAATACGGCTTTTTTATTGTAATGAAACTTTACTTAAAAAAAATAATTTAAAAAACATCAATGCAGAAAATAATGTTATTATTTCCACAAGGAAGTTTGCAGGAAAAGAAAGATACAACGCAATTGTTATTCGAAAACTTTATTAAAAAGTTAAATATAAGACAGTTTTAACGAGTTGCCCCCCAAGACTTTGCATAAAAGTTGAAAAGTTTAAACGGAAAGTAAAAAGTAGATAAAAAGAAGTTACAAAAAGAAAATTTAATATTGCATGATCAATATTGAATCGAAATTGAAGAGGACTGCCTATTAGGGTACCAAGTTTCTATTAGGGCACCGAGTTCCTATTAGGGCACCGAGTTCCTATTAGGCACTGAGTTCCCATTAGGCACTCGCCTTCAGCCGTTTCAGCTTGTTTGAGTTACTTAATTATAAATAATAAATGTGAAAGTTTATGAATATATGAGATTTGCTTCATAATGACGCTGAAACACTTAACCGATTGAGCTGATATTCAGGATAGATATAGTTCAGGGCCTGGAATAAGACAAATGCTATTTTCAACCGACTTAAAAAAAAGAGGAGGTTCTCTATTCGGTTAATCGTTTTTTTATGTATGTTACCTCAGAACTTCGTTGTTTATTAACCGATTTGAAAAAAAAAAATTGTTTGAGTTACGTAAAATATTTTCAGATTGGTACCAAAGAAATTTAATCAAAATCAGTTCAGTAGTTTAGTTTCTAAATCAAAATAACAGAAAAAAAAAGACGTTGAAGTGAAGAAAATTGCTTACGTTGCTTCCCTGTGACTTTTCAGTGCTTCCGGTCACCAGAACAGTCTGATTCATTACATTCATAAACATTCACACACTCACACCCCTGCACTAGGATTCCCTGTGTCGCAGGTGGCATGGACACATACAAGACATCACAACATCCAAGACTAGAGAACAAACATTTGTGTTCGTCACACAAATATTCGCCCCGGCCGGGGATCGAACCCGGAACACCAAGCTTCGTAGGCAGGGTCACTACTAACTAAGCCACGGCGCCGTCGATTGAAGTCGGTTGTTGTACGTTTTTGTAAAACCTTGATTATTTGCCCAATAAATCGCGGTAAAACCGCGGGCAGTAGTTTATATATTTAAACTATGAATATGGTTTGCTGTTCTAGAAATCTCCGACGAAGGAACAGATCAGCATTGGTCCACGTCAACCGGTATAACAATACAGATTGGTGCCATTGCTCGCTCGTTTGTCATATTTTATGGAACAGACGATTTATGACTCTCATTGGCATTGGCAGTTTGCAGAACAGGAATATATGGGTTTATAAATACTTATCGAAGTTCGAAAAATAGAATGGACGTGAACCGTGTCGTTTTTTTTTTATTTCTATTTCATTTTACTAAACTTTCACCTTTTAATTTATTAGGTACTTGAAGTCTATGAGAATATGGATAGATGAATAGATAGATTAATTGATTGCAGTATCGCCCCATCACGCTAAAACAACCAATTGAGTTGCATTCAGCATACGTATAAACTAGCAAGTTCGAAGTTTGCGTTTCGAATTTTTAAAATTCCTTTTAGCTCTTGACGAACACATCTCCAAGTTTCTACGTTCAGCGGTTTGGCCTGTACGTTGTCTTTTAGTCAGTCAGTCAGTCAGCTCCAAGCCTTTTATACGAGTAGAATATAATATATTGATAATTGATGAGTCTGCATGCTAATTTTCAAGTTTCAAGAATGAGTGGTGTCAGAGATAGATAGCATTTATATAAAAACTTTGACCTCCCGTTTGGACCCCTTGGGGTGCGAATATTTAAAATTCCTTTGTTAGTACTCATTTTCAGCCTATCCTCTAAATTTTGGCCTGTACGTTGTCTGTCAGTCAGTCCGTCAAGTTTAGCCTTTTATATTGATAAGTTGGAAAAAGAACACGAGCGACATTTTTCCTTATGCACCGAATTACTTACCACAATCCACGACGGCTTGGTAATATTGTACCAATATTATTGCTGGTTAGTGTCTCGAAGATGACACTAGTTGCCGTGTAACCTAGACTGTTCATTGCCTGGATTAAGGTGCTTACTAGTTGAATTGAAATGTACTACTTATGTAATTTACTTAAGGTATGCACCTGCACCTACAGTGTCATGGGCATTTCAAAGTTGTCCAAATGCTTCAATTATATGAATGAAAAATAAAATAAAAAGTTTGAAGATGTAGCCGTTCAAGGGTTTTGGGGGAGGGCGGATTTACCGAATAAAAAATACTCGAAAAACAACCCCCAGTATTGGTAACTCAAGACCGGACATATTGTATATCTAGGTACTTCTAAGTTTCATACTTCTTGGACTTTGAAGCTTAGGCTGTTCGTTGTTAGTCAGATAGTCAGTTAGACAATTTTATAAGAGTTTACCTACAATGTAACTAACGAAATATCTTCTAAATATTCTAGTTCAAGTTATGCATAGTGGAGTTAACCCGAGACAAGTTGTGCAGGCGAGTAGTTCGTTCACAATAGAACGCGCTGTGCTGTTTACTCTACTAATTCTAGTTATATAACTTCTGCGACAGACGCTGCGTTTCCGCCCTAAATTAATACGAAGCGTGTTAGATTAACTTGTTATGGCTTGTTCTCAACACTACTAGGGGGATCATTGTTCTAAAAGCTAAATGACAAAGATACCTAGAAGTTGTAAATGAGAATCGCCATTTGGTCTAAATTTACTAGGTTAGTATTTAAGAATATAAGGAAATTCGGAGTTTTCGAACGTGTTATTAAGTGCCTAATGGTCATAAAAGGCGGTTTATTATTGTTTGGACAACCCTCAAGCTAAAAGGTTACGCCTGCCCAATTGTGTCCATGTGCAAATTCTACGCGGAACTTTTTATCGCGTCAAATCCGCGTTAACTTTTATAGCGACCGTCCATTATGATAGTCAATCTCGAAAGCCCAGTCATCTCACTTGCTAGATTACCTACCAGTAATACAATAAGTAACGCTTTTAGGTACATTATTATTACTGCTTGGCGGCAGAATAACATTAAGCCTTGTCTGATCGACGAGAGTATCTTCAGGGGTTGAATATAATCATTACTAATAAAAAATAAGTATAAATGAAGAGTCCAATCTTCTTAAGGTTTTGTTCTCAAAGATAACTCAGGGTAATGGTAAATTAGCGAGGCACTCAGTACTGAGTCCGACTCCATTAGAACACCCCTTATTGGGTTACCCTAATGTGTGTAAGATGGGCGAAATCTTCGGAGGCTGCAACTTGTGTGTTGTGTGAAAGTTTGTGAGAGTGGGAAAGTGTGTTTGCGAGCTCAAAGTGGGCCAGTATGATTATGTAGTTTGGAGTTCGGAAATAAGATTTTGAACGATAATGTTACGTGGAAAAAGTTCACCGAAGCACTTCTATTGTCTTAAAATATGTAGCTTACGATAGTGGCACAGGACCACCTGTGTTGCCACTATCGTAAGCTACATAGTGCCAAGGTGGACTGCCACATCGTTGGTGTCGCGGACTTGATACCCTTAGACAATTACTTGGGTGGAAAACATTGGTGTTTTTCTTCTCTGGGTGTTTTCTAAGTATTTATCATTATCATCATCCACAGCCTATAAATGGGTGCCACTGCTGGGTGTAGGCCTCATTCTTTACACCATTCTCTCCGGTCTTATGCTTTTCGCATCCAAAAGATGCCCTAATGTTGACAAAAGTTTTCTAAGTATATTCTTTATTTATTTAATTAATTAGAATGGTTACACAACTTACACTAATTAATTGAATGGTGTGATCTCTTACCATTGAATGAATATCTTTTTTAGATGGGATTATCTCTCCCGCCTCTGGGGGGAGGCAGAGAGAGTAAGTCAGACATTAGGAGAGTACCTAAGTCGTCTTGTCTCTTGTTGTTTTAATTGTAATTACCTACAAGGCTATGTTTAGTTTCTCACAGTCCAACCAATCATTATTCTATCTAGTTCCATAAAACCAGTATTGCTAAACCAAGCTTCAAACCACAAAATTATTTAAGCCCGAAATGAAATTCCATAAATCGTCATTTTATTAGCGAACAGACAAACTCTGCCGTGCTACTTTGTCACGGGAATCGAACTCCAGACCGCCTGGCTCAGTGCCAGCCTACACACGTAGCGTCAAAAGCAGTACGGAAAATTATGAAAACAAGAGAATCATCACTTTCCTGATAAAAAGTGATTTAAAGGTTATATTGATAGTTTGCTAAAAAATATATCAGTTTCTTACAACCTTTTTTTGAATAATTAATATAGTAGACCTTTTTTGACGTAACTACTTCTAATAAATCGATGAACGGCTGCATGCACGAAAACGTTGAAGTCATTGTCCGGTAACGCTCATTGTCCCGTTACGCTTGATGACGACGTTGTCACGTTAAGCTATCGTCCGTAAACCAACTTTACAGGCAACCAATTTTTTGATGTTTTATGTGGGGGCGGGGGGAGGGGATAGGGACACTCAGAATCCTCAAAGAAAGAAAGTTCATGCAAACGAAGTTGCCGAAGTTAGTCTCGTATTAATAAATAAAACTATGCATATAATAAAGCAGAAGACCCCGAATTTCTGTACATATGTTTTTTTTGACGGAAACGCGTTCAGACGATATTAATAAACATGCCCCATTTTTTTTTTTACTAGAAGACTTTTCTTGTTTGTGGGTTTGTGTGTTCGCCCATCACGTAAAAACTACCGAACGGATTTAACTGAAACTTTACGATATCATAGCTACAAAGCTTGAAATGGTTATAGGCTATATAATATTACGCTAAATCTCTTCAAAGGGTAGATATAGAAGTTTAAAGTTTGTATGGAAACAGTTTTTTTTATGAGTGTATATATCTCAAACTATGGAATTATGTTTTTCAAAACAAATAATAAGATACGGGTTTCATCGATTTTCAAATTTAAAGTTAAAAGATGTGAAAGTACGGATTGAAGGAGTTATTGGACCTGAAGTTGAATGAGCCTGTCTCCTCAAGTATACACAATATCTCATTAAAAGTTGCATTTTTATGATTTCCGAAGATAAATACCGCCATGTTTTTCAGTTATCTATTAAATTCAATGTTTGAGTGGGTAAAAAGCGGGATTGAAAATGTGCAAGTATTGATTGACTTGCTTAGTACTGACACTTTGCTATTCTACGGCATTTATCTTTCGCGGGTGGAACAAACAACATTGACAATAAACAATTCTTCCACGGGTGACGAAGTCGCACGCGGGTACAGCTAGTCATTAATAAATAGTCAAAAGTCTAGTAATAGCAGTAGTTTTTTGCCTAATAAAATTTATAAATTCAAAACACAATGGACGCTACTGAATTTCCTGGAGACATTTCAAACATGGTAGTGTCTGTACTGTTAAAATAAAGACTCGTTGGCACTATACTGTTCGGGTACTCGTAGCGGCACGTATGCCGAATATGAGATCACGGGTTTGGGAGTAAAGTTTTGCTACAATAGAAGCTGTTAAATAATACAGAATGATATTGTTGAACATAAAAGGCTTGGAACTGACTGACAGACAACCTACAGGCCAAACCGCTGAACGTAGATAATTGAAACTTAGAAGGTGTGTTCTTCTTATCGTATCACTAGTTCTTTCGAACCAGTGCGGTGAGAGGATTTCAAGTGCATTGCACTTGACACATATTTTCGAACTTTATAGGTTATTATGACATTTTTTTTTATTATGAATAGACAAGCGTTTGACTGCCACTGCCTCACCTGGTGGTAAGTAAGGGACATGCCGGTTTCCTCACGATGTTTTCCTTCACCGTTAAGTAAGTGTTTTTAATGCACACATACATAGATTTTTTGAACAGAAAAATCTATTAAAAAACCTCAACTATGATGAAAAGAGATCACACCTTTCTTTAACGACAACTGCTACACAGGTCTTTGATTAACATAAACCGGTGCAACATTGTTTTCGCGCTCGTCTTAGCAAAACTCTTTAAATTATTTTTTTAAATGGAGGACAGATGGGAATAAAATAGTTCTATCTATCCCCCTATTGGTCACAGGGGGACAGATAGAACTTTTAAAATAAATAAAAGTTCCATCTGTCACCCTATCAGCAACGGTTAGACAGATCGTATGACGAAACAGAAAATCTCCTGACAGTTTTAGTCTGATGACTCCTTATAAAACTACGCATGTATGTACACATACTTACATAATAACACACATATACTTACTAACAACACTATACACACCTCCTCATACACATAAAAACACATAACAACACTCACATCCTTCAACACATACCTACACAAACGCATCCTCACTCATACATACACTTTATATACACACACATACAAAATAACACACGCATCCATACAACACACCAACACATACTTACTCCTTTACTCATACACACCTTATCAGATACACATATATATACTACACTATAAATGAATACACATAACTTAATATTAATAAATAGAGTAAAAATTAGAGGATACGCTTGTAAAACCAGACTCTTATGAGACTGGTGTACCAAGAGCTCGCACTTAACTTACAACTAGTTTTTTTTTTTCTAGAATTCTTTCATTATTATTTTTTACATTTTCCGCTTACATTTAACATTAAAATTTCTAATTGCCACTTATCTTATCATGTTTATATTTAAGTTCAGCTTGTAATTTACTAACCTGAGGGTGGGCGCTGATGCCTATCATACAGGATAACCATTATCCTAGTTTAGGTATCAGTAGTTACACTAAAACTGAACCTTTTTTACCTTTAAGCTATCTTTAAAAACTAAATTGCTTTTGTATACTATCCTAAATGTAATAAGGTGCCAATAAATCATTATTTATTTAGATAGAACTTTTTTGTCCCATCTGTCACCCTAGGCGGACAGAGCAGGGTGACAGATGGGAATAATTCCAGGCGCAAGTCAAGAAAGGAATCTGATTAATTCGCAACACAACCAAAGTGGCAGCTAGTTGAACAACGACCTTTACTTAGAATATATCTACCACTTGGGCATGCAAAATTTTTATCCTATGTTTTAATATATTATATGTTACAATAAATGTCCAAAAATAATACAAAAAATATATTTCTAAACGCACAAAAACAGAAAGGAAAAAAAATTGGCTCTTTCAAGTGGAAATAATTTCATCATAATCTGTCATTATATTCATAAATACTATAATAAGCTTTACGAGTCAACTTATGGAATAAAGAAATATTTTATATTAAAAAAACTTTGAACATAACAAACGGTCAAACAAAAGGTAGCTCTCAACTGATCCAACTCAAAATCGCATGGCCGCCGCTGAAAAGAAATACAATGGATGTTTACACTTTTTTTTACCAAGTTGAAAAATATCAAGCAATTGACCGTTATTAATCGTATTTTCCTCAAAGTAACTCTCGACCCCAATTTCCCGCAATTCGTAATATCGCTCACGCGGAAGACGTCTCACAATTTCGGGGGAATTCTAAGAATTAGCTAATGATTCTAATAATGCTGACTTGCACCAAACTTTCATAGTGCCTAAGCAATTACTTAATTCATTTGGTATTTCTTAACAGTCCAGATTCTGACTGTAAAGAAATGATAAGCTAGTAAAGTAATTGCTTAGGAACTTAAAATAATTTAATAGCGCGCATTTATGTATGAACTACAAAAAGTATAAATTAACTATTAAGTGTGAACTGTAGAGATGTAATTTTAAAAAAGTTCTTTGGATTGGCTAATTTAATTTTGTAATTGTTGAAAGAAAAAATAATTTACCGTCGGAATGTGTAAACTTATATTGAATAGAATAGAAAAACAATAATTTGGACACAAGGATTTTAAGTGTAAATAAATAATTGACATTATTATCTTATTAATCTTATACAAAAACTTATTCTTAAAAAAATATTAGGTTTGTTTAAAAATATTATTTTAAATTGAATGCTTACCTAATTTTTTTTTATAACCTACCTACGGAATGATTTATTAGTTCTAGAATAAAACAATGCATTTCATGACAAACAACGCTGCTCTGATCTGAGGCAAAGAAATAATTACCTACTCAATATAAAAACATCATAACAATTCACATCAAGAATTGTAGAAAGTATGTCTTGGCATTCTGTATAATTCTTATTCGGTTTATATTTTTATTTCCTTTCCCAAGTTTACAAACTTTGGAGTTCCCATCTCGTTTATTAATCGCCTCGGGTCGATAAACATTTTCTTTTATGTGTTTTTACAGAGAGTTTAAAGAAGATGCTTGAAGAAGATGCTTAGGATGGGAACTGTTTTTCCCTATTTTCGGGGCCTCACAAGTTCAAAGTGGTTTCGAAAATTCGACACCGGACACCAGCCTCCGGCACATACCTAATTTCCTCTTTTTAAACTGTAATGATTAATAAACATCGAAACATAAAAAAAAAAATTGGTTGCCTGTAAAGTGGTTTACGGACGATAGTATAACGTGACTACTAGCGTAACGGGACAATGAGCGTTACCAGACAATGACAGCGTTACCAGACAATGCGCGTTACCGGACAAAGAGCGTTACTGGACAATGACGTCAACGTTTTCGTGCATGCAGCCGGCGTTCGTCACATACCTACCCCTGCTCATGACCAGAACAGTGCTACAAAGGACTTCGATTCACATAGGCCGGTGCAACACCGCTATTATAGCCTATGTCTATGTCTTAATATTTATTATGACTTTTGAGATGGTCAGTCTCAAAAGCCCAATAATTTCATTAGCTACTTCAAACCGGAACACAGTAATGCTTGGAAAATACAGAATATCTAACACTGTGTTATTTTCTAACTAATGCATCATTAAAGGTAATTTAATCTAAGTATCCGATGAACATAATTTTTCCTTTAACTTCGTTTGAAAATTCAGTAATTTGTTTGAAAAGTACCGTTAACTTTATCGCGACTTTATGCGGAACTCTAAGTTACCGGCGGAGTAAGAGGTAAATTAATTCCCTGTAACCAGGATTTATGGTAATTAGTACCCAGGGGTTTTTACCATTTGATATAAAAAGGTGTAGTAACACACGTTTTAAAAGGGTTCTTGTGTTACACGCAGTGAATTGTTACATTTCTCACTTCCCAGTACTTTTCATACCAAAGCAATTACATATCTGTCGAAAAAAGATTTAATTGCATAAGAATAGAATAGAATAGAATAGAAAACATATTTATTTTGAGTTACCTTAACACTACACATTGACAATTAAACAAAACATAAAATTAACAGGTATCTCTAAAAATAAGCTTATTTAATGGAACATAACTTTAAAAAATAAATCACTTGCATAATACATCTAAAACAAAAAATAAGCTTTGTTGTGTAATTATAAAACTACACCTTTTTGTTTAGTTTCACACTTCAAAGTGTGAAATTATCATGCATAGTTATGAATAAATAAATAACGTGGGATTTTTTTAACTACTGTCCTACTGTGGAATAGGGTCAGCGATTCGCAAAACAGCTACAAACTCCGATAAAGTCTAAAACATGTAAGTGTAAACACGCACGCTTGTAATCTAGGTAGGTCAAGTCAATTCATACGTCAAAAACAATCCGATATTTTTTTTTTTAGGAAAAACTGTTTTCTTTTGATTCGAGCAGGGTTGGCATAGTTAAAAGAAATTGTTGAATTGTCGGTATGATTAAGAGAAAATGGTTTAAACAGTTTGAATTACAACTGTGTTTTTATCTTTAGTTTGAACATAACATATTTTTTATTGCGAATTAATGGCAATAAATTAATATTTAGGACTCTTAAGGCTGATTTACACTTCCATTAGTATAGTACGTGCTTATCGAAGTGTGAATCAGTCTTAAGTGCGGTTTCAGATCAGCGTGGATTACCTAAATAAATAAATACAATACAATTAAATATCACACAAAAATGAACGTGTTTGCAAATAGGTTAACTCCGATTATCTCAACCGCTGCTGCCTGGTTCATTTTAGAAATGTAAACTTGGTCCAATAACCAATCTCATTAAAATTCTGTTGACCTGTGTATAGATTTAATTTGATATATTTGACATTTGAAATTAATTTAGCTAGTTAGTAAGATTGAATCTAAGTTATCAGAAAATAAATGAATTAAAAAAAAATTGTACACATAAATACAAAATCAAAAAAAAAACAAATTTCAAATTTAGATTAACCGGGCGTATTCGCCGCTCGTGTTTTGTTTTTTGTAGCGACAACACTTAAGTTTCGCGCGTACCAATCCGCCCGTAAACGCGCGTCAAATATACGCGGAAATGTCACAAAGTCGACGAGTGATATTAGCAGTGTTTTGGACTTTTTTAATCGAAGCCCCTAAATATCACTGTTTTGGCCAAGGCGTGATTAGGAAAATGTATTAGTTTACTGTAGTACGATCATAAGATTTCTATTTATTGTGAAGTGTTGGCCAGAAATTGCCGCTAAAGCAAATTACGCACGTAACCCACATTTGTTTCTACACAAAAGAAGTAGCATAGGTATGTATAACAACAAAAGAGCCATTTAGAGTCACTATTAGCAACACACAGCCACAAAACCCGAAATAAACATAATACATTCAAGTGGGAACTACGTCCGCGCCCCCATTAGATACTTACAACACTAAAGTTCACAGCTCATTAGATCCACCCGGCACCCACCTCGTCGCACGGCGTCCACTCGTTGTCGACAGGTAGTCCACGGGTGGACGCCGCGTTATGACCAATAAACGTCGCGCGGTCAACCAGTGGACCTCGTGTCGTCAACCAGTGGACCTCTCGCAGTCAACGAGTGAACGCTGCGTGGCCAATGAGTAGACGTCGCTTAGTCCACGAATTTTCGAGTAGTCTCTTAACAATCGGCACTAGGTCCACCGACTCGTTCGAATGAAAGGCTGGGAATGAAGGGAGGGTGGGGAGCGGCGCATTGCCAAAGTATTGTCCTCACGTGAATCATTCGCGGGCAGCGCGCGGTCCACTCGGGACTCGCGCGTAGACAATGCGAGATGTATTCAATGCAAGGCAAGCATGCGAGCAGCGAGTTGTCACCGAGTAATCCACGCACCGTCCGCGCGTGGAGGCTTACGACCGAGGCGATTCGGTGACGCTCCGGAGTTGATGTAGTGAGCGCATACCCATACAAGTCCATATAAAAAATACTAGCCACAGGAGGCGAGGCGGTGCGTAGTGGGTGCCGGGTGGCTCTAATGAGCTGTGACCTTAATACCGCGCTAGTTCTGAAATATGAGACCCCATAAAGGACCTTCCTATCTGAGGACACAGATCAAAGTGGAATTTCTGGCGTTCTTGTGAGCTTTGAGAAATTATACTGTAATGAAATGTGGTCGCAAGCCAGCGGGTTCGCTTTTGTGATGGTTCGAAATAGCCGTCTCCTACTCTATCATTTCGCGTACTGTGAGGAAAATAAGAATAGGATACATATTTATTTCAAGTTAACTTTTAATATTTTATTAGAAAACACAGGAATAGCTGACAGATTAGTCCAAAACGCTCAAACGTTTAAAGCTGTAGCAGCGTTGCGCCACTACCATATCATTCATCCTCTCTGTTCAACATCTCACTCTACTGACGTGCAACTCCGGGACGAACAAATATTTATACCTTCGTATCAACTCTCGAATATTCTGGGACAGCCTCGACCAATGACAGATCAAGAACAGGATAGACACAGCAAGAGCGAAATAGATATACGTTTTACTCAATCACCTATGATACTAACGCCGGCCTAAATGTACAATTTAAATAGCGCATTTTTCAGCAATAAAGCACCATTTGGTTCATACAAATCGAAGAAGTTGTTTAAGTGAAAATCTCCTGAACTCAAGATAGGAAAGTGTTAGTGCATCCAGACAACGGATCTCTCTCACTCCCTACACTGGTGACCCCGAACAGAACATCCCTACGGAGCATCATCAAGATTCAATGCTACCACGAACGCCACCTACGTCTCCATCCAAACATCAAGAAACACCTTTCACCATGGAACCGCCGAACCAGACCGAAGCCTCCACCTCACATGAACTACCACCTCCAGAATCTTCCACGCATCTACGAGAAATCGCCGGAATCTCGCTTTCCCTGCGGATTCCGCCTTTTTGGCGAGACAAACCCCGTCTCTGGTTCATCAGCTTTGAAGCCGCAACCAATGACTTGAAGAAAGGACAAGCCCAGCTAGCTCAAATGGTCATAGCTCAGCTGGAAAAACAGGACATTGAGCAAATCTCTGACTTACTCTACAACCCACCGGACGCTCAGCCTTACACCACCTTGAAGAACAGGCTGATTTCTATCTACGAAGAATCCGACAGCCGTCGTCTCCAAAGACTTCTCTCCGGAATAGAACTCGGACACCAAAGGCCCACGCAACTACTACGGCACATGCGCAGTCTGGCGCGGGATAACATTCCCGATTCAACGCTACGCCTACTGTGGACCAACCATATGCCTTCTCACGTCCGTTCAGTGTTGGCGGTCAGCGAGTCCCTCAACAAACACACGACACTGGATGAACTCGCCGTACTAGCCGACAAGATGTTGGAGAATCAGCCTGCTGAAAACATCTCAGCAATCAACGCCGCTTCAAAATCACAACCTCCAAACGACAAGATGCAATCCTTGGTTGAGGAAATTCGAAAATTATCTTTCGAAGTCGCCGCTCTCAAATCAAATCAACGATATGGTCAACAACATCAAAACAACGACCAGCCGAGACGACCATTCTTACGACGTGATCGTTCACCGAACAGAGAACAACAAACCAACAGATCGCGCAGTCCTACGCCGTCACCCTACTGCTATTATCATCGCCGATTCGGAGCTCAAGCCTACAGATGCACATCGCCGTGTTCATACAAAGCCGATCATCAAAAGCCGGAAAACTAATATCTACGCTAGATGAGGCGGGATCTAGCGTAACTGAACACTCATACCGCCTATTCATCACCGACAAGAAATCCGGACTCACCTTCCTGATCGACACCGGTGCCAACGTCTCGGTCATACCTCCTGCCAAAGGACAACTATCGAGACAGCTGGATTTTCAACTCTACGCTGCTAACAACACAGTCATACCAACCTACGGAGAGAAAACTCTAGAACTCGATCTCCACTTACGCCGACCATTCAAATGGCGTTTCATCATCGCGAAAGTCAGCAAACCTATCATCGGTGCCGACTTTCTCGAACATCACCAGCTCATCGTCGACATCAAAAATCGAAGACTCATCGACGGAAAAACCAACCTGGCAACACATTCATTTGTCAGAGCAACGAACGTGCCGACTATACGAAGCATCGATCTACAACAAGCATACCACAACATCCTAGCAGATTTTCCCGGAACTACCAGACTAACTGCAATGGAGCTCACTCCAAAACATAACGTCGAACATTATATCGAAACTACGGGACCTCCTCTTCACTGCCGTGCACGACCAGTCGCACCTCACCGCTACGAACAAGTACGAAAAGAATTCCAGAACATGATGGAACAAGGTCTATGCCGCCCAAGCAAAAGCCCTTGGTCATCTCCACTCCACATCGTGCCCAAGAAAAACGGAGATCTACGAGTCTGTGGAGACTATAGAAGACTGAACGCCGTCACAATCCCCGACCGCTACCCGATACCTCGCATCAAAGATTTCACTTTTCAACTATCCGACAAGACCATCTTCTCCACCATCGACCTAAACCGAGCTTACCAACAACTAAAAGTCCGAGAAGAAGACATAGAGAAGACCGCCATCATCACGCCCATGGGTCTTTTCGAGTTCCCTCGGATGTGCCCAGGCTTAAAGAACGCTGGACAAACATTCCAACGATTCATCCACGAAGTACTCCAAGGTCTCGACTTCGTGTACGCATTTATCGACGATCTATTGATTGCCAGCCCTGACGCCTCAACACACGAGAAGCACCTCCGAGCAGTTCTTCGTCGCCTTGAAGACAACAGCATCACCATCAATCCTGCAAAATGTGTCTTCGGTCAAAACGAAGTCAAGTTCCTTGGTTTTACCGTGAGTAAAGACGGTATCAAGCCGCCTGCCGAAAAAGTGACAGCAATCACCGAGTACCCGCTTCCAAAAACAATCGAAGAATTAAGGCGTTTCCTCGGCATGCTCAACTTTTACCGAGAACACATTCCGAAGGCTGCTGAAATACAAGCCCCGCTAAACGCCTATCTGCACAACTTAAAAAGGCGTGACCAGACTCTCATCGAATGGACCGACGAAGCACGAAAATCATTTGAAGCAAGTAAAGTAGCGATACAAAATGCCGCTTTACTTGCTCACCCATCGCACAGCGCCACACTCGCTATCTTCAGCGATGCCTCCGACCAATCAGCGGGAGCCGTCCTCCAACAACACATCAACGGGAAATGGCAACCTCTTGGCTATTTTTCAAAGAAGTTTTCTGATGCGCAACGTAACTACAGCACTTTCGACCGAGAGCTACTCGCAATCTACATGGCGGTTAAGCACTTCAGGAAAATGTTCGAGGGGCGAAACCTCATCATATTTACCGATCACAAGCCGCTTACATTCGTACTCCAAAAGCCACCATCAGCATCAGAAACCCCGCGACGCGCACGACAGCTCATCTTTATCAGCGAGTTCACCACCGACATCCGACACGTTAGTGGAAGCGAAAATGTAGTCGCCGACGCACTCAGCCGATTGCCAGTCGACAGCATAGCAAGCCCTACCACGCTCGACTACGTCAAAATCGCCGAAGCTCAAGACAAAGACATAGAAACTATCAAGCAACTGCAAGGCCGAAACAACCTGAAAATTCGAAAACTCCATCTGCAAAATTCGCAAGTACCTATATACTGCGAAACGTCAACATCTCTCGTCCGACCATACCTGCCCAAGGAATATCGACGTGAAGCATTCGACGCAGTACACAACATCAGCCATCCCGGAATCCGAACAACACGCAAACTCATCACACAAAAATTCTTCTGGCCGTCAATGAACACCGACGTAGGCAATTGGGCAAAACAATGCCTACAGTGTCAGCGATGCAAGGTTCAGCGACACACCATGAGCAGCTTGTCTTCGTTTGCACCGGCCGACAGATTCCAGCACGTGCACATCGACATCGTCGGGCCGCTACCTACCACTCCACAAGGCCATCGATACCTACTTACGATGATCGACCGAGCAACAAAATGGCCTGAAGCAGTACCTACAGACGATACTTCAGCAGAATCCATCGCAAAACTTCTCTACGAGAACTGGATAACTCGCTTCGGGTCTCCTGAAATCATCACAACGGACCAAGGACGAAACTTTGAAAGCCGCCTATTCGCCAAACTACTCAACTTAATGGGCGTACAAAAGACACGCACAACCGCATTCCACCCACAAGCCAACGGTATGGTAGAACGTTTCCACAGATCACTGAAGACCGCACTCAAGACTCGCCTATCTCAAAATTCAACGTGGATAGACGAGCTACCTACAGTGCTCATGGGACTCCGCGCTGCAGCACGCTCGGACACCGGCGTAAGCGCCGCCGAGCTTACCTACGGATACAACTTACGACTACCATCCGACTTTTTCGAAACATCATCACATCAAAATCAAGAAGAAATGGATTTTGATTACGTTAGCAAATTACGCGACGTAATCAACTCCCTAAGTCCGTGCCTGCCTACATCATCACACAGCAACAAACGACCCATTTTCATTCATCAAGATCTCCAGACCTGCGATCAAGTTTTCATCAGAGTTGATGCCATAAAAAGGCCTCTCCAGCCTACCTACGAAGGCCCTTTCAAGGTGTTAGAACGAAACAACAAGACATTCAAACTACAGCTGCCAGGAAACCGATCGAACATCATCTCGATCGATCGCCTCAAACCAGCTTACACTGTGAACGAGGACCCATCAGACAACTCATCGCTTCCACCTTCAACAAATCAAGATATACCAACCGCACGAAATCCTTCGCCAGCTCCAGTAACAACAGCAACTCCTAGCCAGAATCCTCCGCCCATCCTAAGAACCACTCGAGCAGGGCGCGCCATCAATCTTCCGGTACGCTTTCGCTAGGGGAAGAGTTATGTAGCAGCGTTGCGCCACTACCATATCATTCATCCTCTCTGTTCAACATCTCACTCTACTGACGTGCAACTCCGGGACGAACAAATATTTATACCTTCGTATCAACTCTCGAATATTCTGGGACAGCCTCGACCAATGACAGATCAAGAACAGGATAGACACAGCAAGAGCGAAATAGATATACGTTTTACTCAATCACCTATGATACTAACGCCGGCCTAAATGTACAATTTAAATAGCGCATTTTTCAGCAATAAAGCACCATTTGGTTCATACAAATCGAAGAAGTTGTTTAAGTGAAAATCTCCTGAACTCAAGATAGGAAAGTGTTAGTGCATCCAGACAACGGATCTCTCTCACTCCCTACAAAGCACTTACTTATTATGTACAAATTTCAATACCCAAACTAAAAAAAAATAATTGTCTGTAAAGTTGGTTTACGGACGATAGTTTAACGTGACAGCGTCATAACAAAACATTCATGACAGCGTAACGGATGAGCGTTACCGGACCATAACATCAACGTTTTCGTGCATGCACCCGCGTTCATCGATTTATTAGACGTAGTCACACTACTAGTCACGTCAAAAGTCATGTCATAGAATTATTTTAGAACGAGCACAGCGATCAGTTTTAAAAGTAGCTACCTTTAAACCCTACAGATTTCCTACTACCACCTTATTTTCTGAGTGTAGTGTATTAACTGTCCGGCAACTTTACATTCTTAATATTGCCCTCTCTCATCACAAAAAGGTAGACATAAAGAATAATCGTTCAACCTCAAAGAGAAGAAAAGACATTATTATGACTATTCCTAAATGTAACTCCTTTTTCGCACACAGACAGCAATATTTCCTTGGACCATTTTTGTACAACTTATCCAACAAATATAATCCAAATTTAGTAAAGTTTAATGTATTAGAATGTAAGACAGCTATTATTAAATGGTTATTAAAAATGAATTATGATGAGACTGAAAACTTAACATTGTAAAATAAACACACAAAACACCTACATAATCACCCAACATACAAACATTCACCCCTCCATTTCATACCAACTCTCACACAATCTCACACACACACATTCACACTCCACACACACTTCACACTCTACACTTCACACCCATGTACACACACCAACATCATTAATCACAAACAGATCCAAATTACTGAAATATATAAAATTTATAATCAGTGTAAGTACCTAATATGATATAAAAACTTAATTACTATTATTATTATTTTTGAGCAATTAATACAAATGCTATATATTGTACTTACTTTAGATTTCCATTATAATATTCCGTAGTCACCGATCTCTACCGAACAACTGGCTTTGAATAATAATGTAACTTTCCTGGAAGGCACGCAACATCTACAACACAAGTCTAACCACTTAGTGTAGGTGTTGTGACCCTAATTTTTTTGTACAAGCAAGCCACGTTAATCTAATCTAATTAACTTATTTGAAAATGTGATTTATTATTATGCTTGTTATGGAATAAATGAATTATGAATAAAAAAAAAAAAAAAAAAAAAAAAAAATTTTTAAGAGAGAAAATGATTACAAATTAAGAATTTATTATTTTCAATTACAGTTCAAACATAAATAAAGTAATTTGTAAAACTTGGGGACACTATCCAAGATCAAATCAAATAAAATACTACACATTGACAATAAAACTTAAAATTAATAAGCTCTGAAATTAGACAAGGTAAATAGGTAAGTACATACCATTTTCTCTTTCTTTGTTGTTATTCGAAAGTCTAACAAGCTAACAGCTGAATAGAACCTTATTGTAACATAACCTTCTAACCATTCTGTACACTAACAATGTCTACTCTATGATCGCTAACGGTCAATCTGCAGGTAAATAATGGATAACCGTTCAGCTGAAAGCGATCCGCGCCCTTCATTAATCATCGCTAATGACAGGGATAGAGGCTCCCAAACTTTGGGCTTTGACCTATTGACCGCCAAAATCCGTGAATAACAAACTTGTCTATAGTTTTGGTGGGCGCGTGGATAGGGAATTCAAAGTGTGTGTTCTGAAGTTGTGAGTTTGAATCCATTGCGTCAAAATCAAAATCCATCAAAAGTTTTTCATAAATAAATCAACTTTATAATAAAAGTTAAAAAAAAATTTGGTTGTCTGTAAAGTTGGTTTAAGGACGAAAGTTTAACGTGACTACCAGCGTTACCGGACAATGACAGTGTTACCGGACTATGAGCGTTACCGGACAACGACAGCATTACCGGACACCATGCACCACAGGGGATCAAATTTTTGGAAAAAAATTAGCAAATCACATTTTCTTTGCTAAATGATGCTGTACCGAAAAAACTGTACCTGTGGCACATAAACAGGAAATACCATTCGATAGCACAGTTACCCAGGAATACTCTAGCATAAAGAAATTAAGAAAATTCAAAGATTTGTAATCTTGGCAGCAAAAACAATGGACAAAGGTAAAAAAATGGAAGTTTCGAAAACGTCCCGTAACTCGAAATCCGTGGGATTTTTACTGGGTACATAATTTAATTTTCTGATCAGTCCTGAAGTCCCCCACCCGCACCTTAAGGATTATGCACTCATTACGACACACCCTGTATATGTATTCTGTAACGGCAACTTATTATGTGTATTTTTTTTTCTGGTGATTGAAAATTAGCGGTGTACCTATTAGTCAATTTAGTATGCCATCCATGTTGGAATCTCAAATTTCTAATTACGATATTATCCTAGAAATGTTAGGCTGCAATGTCTTACGCTTTCAAAAGTTTCGCAATTATAAAGCTTGTTTCACTTTGAAACAGTAAAAAATAATACGATTTCAGTTATCTACTGCGGTCGTGAAGTCCTAATCTCGCCACGCAAACCTTAAATACTTTAAGTGAAAGCCCCCACTCAAATAGAGCCCCTAGCTTTGAGGACAACTCAATTAGGTCACAGAATAGCGCGCTCTAATCTAGGGGTATTCGTGTGCATCGTTCGTATGCTGATGGTGCTATCGAACCCCAGTTTGGGGTCTTAGAGCGGTTTAAAAAACTTAAACAGAGTATAGTATAGTAATGTATAGTAGTATTAACCGAGCAGATTGACGCTCGTGTTTTGTTTTTTGCAGCAGACAGCTGTATAAACTACAACAGGAGCGGCGAATCCGCTCTATTAAAACGCTAGTCTGAAGCCGCTCTTAAGCGTCGATGACACAGGGCTTTTTCACAAGCTGATTGTTGGTGAGTTTAAAACCCAGCGTGTTAGCTTTTGGGAAGGAGTGTCAACAAGCAGATTAAAAAAAAGCCGATGACACTGGGCGACTTTACACGCTACAAACAAAGTCGCTGGCTTGTGTGTAAAAAAGCCGTGTGTCATCGCCTTTTAGTGTCATACAAAGTTGCATTATAAAGACTTAACGTTCACAACGTAATACCTATAGAGAAACACAGTTTTATTAAGAATCGTATCCGCCTGCGCACACTTGCAAAGAAGGAAAATTCAACACAAACTCATTCACAATTATTATGAAATAGAACTAAGCTCGAGGTCACCCCCTGAGTTTTCCCAGTTCTAGACTAATGTTCCTCTTACAATTAAGAAATTTCACGAGGAAGATTAACTAAACGAGCATCTTTATTCATGACTTAAACTTTATGAGCGTATAATTTACTTACGTTCCGTTTGCATCATTATAAAAACTACAATTGTTGATACAAAAATTTATAAATATCATTTAAATTCAAATCACCTTTCTATAACTACGATATAATTTTGCGCTTATTGGAACAACACATTACAAAAACACAAAAACTTTTCAAAAACGACACTTCAAATTAAATATATTAATGTCTGCACAAGACGACACAAACCAGAGGACCCAACCAATTATTTATTAAAAAAATAAACAATATTAAAATATGTAGTAGAGACCACCTCCGCCTGTGTGGTATTGTTTTAAAGAAAAACTTATATGTATAATCCTATTCAAGGCCTAGATTATAAACTAGATACTAGATTAATATAAACATAACATATTTTATCCTCCTATTTTTCAGTTTTATCGTAACTGAGTAACCGACAATAAATATGTAAAGGTATTTTTACTATAAGTTGCTATAATAGCAGTAACCATTTTCAAACTTGTAGTTATTTGAGCCATAACAACTGTCACGTTTCGATTTTAGGCAAGCGCTTTCTTTAAAAAATGAACCTTTAATTACAAAACACTGTACAGATTTGAAACTTTATCTTTTCCCACTGTCCAGAACAATTAAGGAAATTGTTCTTTCCCCAACGAAGTTCGGGAAAAGATGGGAAAACATTTGGGTAGCGATTTGTAGGGTGGCCGTTACTTGCTATTTTACCCTCCTAAAGAGACAAAAGGGTTACAATTTAGATAGTATGGGGATAGAAGCAATGATATTTTCAAAAGATAACAAGGGTATAATAGTAGTAGCGTGTTGCAGTATCAAATTCAAGGATCTGTTTAGTTATAAAAAAAATTAGTTGTCTGTAAAGTTGGTTTACGGACGGTAGTTTAACGTGACTACCAGCGTAACGGGACAATGAGTGTTACCGGACAATGGAAAAATATTTTGGATTAATAACAACTACGAGTAAACTTTCGAAGTAAATTACAATTTTAGTTTGAATAAAGTATTTTGCTGGGCAAGACAGGTGACAGATGATGGACATTGTAAAATTATGTGATAAGATGAACAAGAAATATAGTCCTTTTGAAAAATAAATGAAACCATACGTAAACTCGTAGAACGTGGCGTTCTGATTTTTTTCCTTTTGCTCGTTGTTAAGATCAAAAATATTAAGTCCGTGTCGATAAAAAACTAAGCTCAATGCAAACTTATGTAAGTTGATTTTGGTTCAAACTTTTTCTAGAGCTGAAAAAGTCAAAGTTTCCGAATAAACTAAAGTAAGAAATCAAGTTGTAACTAACGGGAGAAGTTATATAACTTAAAGACATCAACGAGATTGGTCAGCTTGCTTGGATAGTTTCCCCTTCGGTCCAAGTTATTTCTAAGTATAATAAAAAAAATGAAAAAGTCTAATAAAATCAGGGTGCGGGATGGGCCATAATCAAGAACATTTTGATTACTTTATGGTTATGACTCGAGTGTAAGTTTAATAGTTTAGACAAATAATTAATTGTTTGTAATTTACTAGTTTGCCATACCTTCTACTGATAAACTAAAACATTAACTTAGTTCTTTTGTTTGTGTTAGTCGGTTGAAAATACTATAATTGCTATAACATACGCATAATGTACTGTGTGTGGCCTACAGTCTAAACGGCTTGATGAATTTTCACAAATGAGGTTCGTTGGAATTGTCTCGCACACGCAAGTGACTTAAGTCAACAAATACAATATGGCGGGTGTAAGCCGCCGTGTGATAAAATGACAAAAACCATTAAAACATGATGGATTTCGGTAAATGAGATATCTTTTGGATTCGTTTTTTTCATGGAAGTGTCAAAGAACAAAAATAAAGTGCCAAAAGTTCAATATGACTGGGGGTCGGGTTTTCAGTTTTTATAAACTTGTTCTTACATACCATTTATACGTCTCTTAAGAAACACTCGTTGCGTAGCTTGCGTTCTTATTTACAGATCATAATTGATAAACGTTCAGTTTTATGCCTACTTCCACCAAACTGTCAAAGTACCTAAGCAATTACTTTATTCGCTTGGTAGTTCTTAACAGTCCAAATTCTGACCGTTAAGAATTGACAAGGGAGTAAAGTAATTGCTTAGGGAATTTGCCAGTTCGGTGCAAGTAGGCATTAGAGTATTTTGATAGGTGACTGTTAGTGGCATTCACAACTAAGTGCTTCCGTGCTTCGGAGGGCACATCAATAAATGGTCAGTCCCGGCTATAATAATATCTATATGTACAACATCCAGGTTCGGACTTACGAAACTAAGTAAGCATCTAGGTATACATATAGTGGTTAAATTGAGTGAAAGTGAGATAAAAAAATTTAACCTTAAATTTCTCAGAAATAAAGTTATCTACGTATTGATCTTCAAAAGCCGAACAACTACTAAGTAATAGCAAAGTTTGGATGGTATTTTACGATGTTGAGAATTTTCTAATTAATTCTGGCATTTTAGGAGCTAATCGAGTGAATTAACCTTGCGAATTTGGTTCACAACTATTTTTAATTTATATAGTAATAAACTATCTTTTTTAATACTTTTAATCTGATGCAAGAAAACTATATAATAATATTAAGATAAACTGACAGATAAATAGACAGCCTTTTTAGGTTGAAGCTTTTAGGGGATAAATGTTTTGTATTTTTCCATTATGTTACAGAACTCCTAAAACACAAAACACATTATTTAATTTAGTGTTCTTGTATCTTACTAATTCTAACGCGCTCCTAAATCACAAACGCGATGTACATTTTACACTGCATTTGAGTTTCAAACTATAAAATAAACAAACATAAATAACAATGTCAAAATAAATACACAGGTTTCCCCCAAAAGCGGGATCTGGTTATTTACGAGCGTCCCAGAGCAAACATTTAATTTCATCCCATGTTCTCTGCTAATTAAAATGTTTATTTTCTCTAAAATGTTTTCACAGTTGCATTACATTAACTGTAAAATAGTACATCATCTTAAAACTAGCTAACGCCCGCAACTTTGTCTGTGTTGCGAATTGTCAAAATTCCTTACTTAGTAGTTTAGTGTTGTACCTATGTAAGCAAATAAATGATTCAAATAAATTATTATTATTCTTATAGTATGCATTTTCAGCCCTTGACGAACACATCCTCTAGGTTTCAAGCTTCTACTTCCATTGGTTTAGCATGTAGACTGTCTGTCAGTCATTCAGGCTATATTGATAAAGCGTCGATGACACACGGCTTTTTTACACACTGATTGTTGGCGTTCTTAAAAGCTAGCGTGAGAGCGTGTTAGATTTTGGGTAAGATTGTCAACAAGCAGATGGTAAAAACGCCGATGACACTGAGCGACTTTACACACTACAAGCGTAAACGCTGGCTTGTAGTGTAAAAAAGCCGTATGTCATCGTACAATTTTTTTTTTGTGTTTGGCATTACATTTGAATTTCATTTTTATAAAAGTAGGTGCACATAACTTATGAGGAATATGAAGAGAAAATTATGTAGGTCTAGTAATCGCTGCTACGCGGAGTGCTACGGAAATGCTACACGTACTACATGGGCGAGTAAACATGACACCTGGCTGACACTCTCGCTCGGAACTTGATGCTTCCCCCGCTACCCAGCGCGGCGCCCTCCGTGTTTCTTGGAGGGACCTCTTCTCTATCAAGATTATCCAATTCCACGCTGTACTTTGCACAATCGTCATTTTGATTCGACCGAGTTTTACCTCCACGCAAAGCATAGGAGTAGGGGGGTAAGGACGGCATGAAAACTCATTCTTCCACCGACTCTCAATTATAGATAAGTAGTCTTTATAGGTTCTTCAAAAAAGATAAATGGTCTTACCCTGGATTTCTGTAAGATAAGATAAGAATAAGTGTCTTCAAGGCTTTTATGGTTTTTAAGATTGTGGTAAGGGAAAGGTTAATTCTAATAAAAAACATGATGCATGCCTTTGTGGTGATCAACAATTATTGATATTGACACCTCGTGATGTGGGTAAAACGTGGGTGTGTGTGGGTCAAGAAATGTTATGCATTTCATGGTAGGCGATCATCGGAAGTCCGTCATTTTTATTTTATTTTTGTTACAATTTTAAGTAGGCCTACGAATAACAATAGAGCTAAGGGGAATAATAATGCTCCTAATTATAATGACCGTCTTCGAAAAGGCAGACATGGACTTGAAGCTGATTTTGAAGTTTAATTTCCTATTTTTTTGTTCATTTAGTTTTGTGTTAATAATTTATATCTTGAAACTTATTTATTTAATACTATTAAAATTATATACATTAAAATTATTAAAATTATTATTAAGTTTTATTTAATAACTCCATAAATAAAATAAATGGGTAATAACTAAACTATTCGACTCGAACTTATCAAAAACTTCAACCAACGAAATGGCATTTAATGATTCGATGACACACCGCTAGTTAACACGCTACAAGCCGGCGAGTTTAAAAAGTAGCGGGTGAGCGATTTAGCTTTCGGAAAGGATTGTCAACAAGCAGATTGTAAAAAACCGATGACACAGGGCGAACTTACATGCTACAAGCGAACTCGCTGGCTTGTAGCGTGCAAAAACGCCGTATGTCATCGACGCTTTAGAATGTAACTTTACCAACAAAAACTTATGATGTATTGATTGAAGTACGCTTATCAGTGTGTAGGGGCCTTATAGGTGCTGGTAAAATGAAAATTAAAATATATCGTAGGACCATAATGATAGAAGAAATCTTGCTCAGCCGACACAGGGTAGATAAAATGTAGCCACCTACTTCTGCCTTCCACTCGACACTCCTGATGCAGACCAGCTAAGCACGGCTTCGGCAGTCCAAAACCAGGGTATTATGATGGTAGCTACCAAGTCAATCAACACGACAACACATGCACAATCACTATGAATACGTGTGGTATGTGCGACAACCAAAGGGCAACTCTCGTCAGGCTCTCGCCGCCGGTAGTAAGTGGCACGGCGAGCAGGCTTGCCGATCCAACATTTCGGAAATGACGGTAGTCGTAGGAAAAGCGGATGACAAACAAATTATCCTACCCTGCATTTCTAAACTGAGCAAAAATCGAACACAGTGTGATATCAAAGCGGTTTTCGTAGTATCAACTTACAAGACACGCGGATTATCTTCAGGGAGATCTGATATTCAGGAATGGTGCGGGAGGCGCTATCTTCCGGCCGCGGCTGTCAGTTGCAGAAAAACACGCTCTTTCACTCTAAGCGGCCGCTCCGCGAAAATGGTTTCGGAAAACCATTTTGCTTAATAGTTATTTGAATGAAAAAGTACTTAGATTTGTTGCAAGATTAATAGTTTACTACTTTTAAGGTAAACTAAGGTGTTCGTTCATACACCAAAGGTTTTTAATTACCAAAAAAACCTGTAATGGAAAATGCTATTCTACGTTTTATCTGGTGCAGTCAGAATATTTTGGGTTACTAAAAAATGACAGAATGACAGCGGGGTGAGTGCGGCGCCCAAGGCGAGCTTTTGCGAGCTGGCTCGAGCTAGGTACGAGTTTGCCAAACTATGAATGAAACTTATATTATTATCAATGATGGGTACCTATTGACGCAAGCCCAAAGGAAAACGACTAACGGGAACAGTTACTGTTGTCCAATATTTACCATATTTATTTTGAAAAACAAAAATCGATTGGTTGGACTTAATTTTTGCAGTTTTTATGCGTCTTTTTTTCTTGCAGTTAAAAATATCTATCAGTTTAGGAATATTTTTTAACGAAATAAGCTGTTTGCGTTTGTCCTCTCCATAAATTATTAAAAATATTTTGTCGTCTAAAGATCTCTGAACGTCGCAGCCCACTTTTCAAAGTAAACAAAATCCTCCATTTATTCATTGCTGCTTATTTTGAATGTAGTCCTTCTAAACATTGTGTACAATCAGCTACAAAATTGAAATTCAATAATTTATCACGAACTCAAACATTGCATTAAAACTTTGTTTGCGGTTCTTACAAATAATTTATGGTACTGCGGTTTATATATTTATGTTTGACGTTAGCGCCTTGCAATGTCGTTACATTAAGTATAATGGAATTCTAATATGGCGGATGCAAGCTGCTATTTTCCTGCCAAAGAGGTATCAATAATTCTTGGTCACGAAAGTGTCAAAGGCTAATCAAAGTGTCTAAAATCCAAATAATCATAGACGGAGAAAAAAAATTGGAATAGCGAGATAAAATAGTAACCGATAATATATTTTCTTGTGCCATTTACTAACTTTTGTTAGCTAGAACTATTATATTGTAATCATTACTAAATTTCGTTAGCAGGATTTATTATTATTGTAATAGTTACTAAATTATTCTCGCTGTCACAAATTCAACTAGAATTTTAGTAACCATAACGAGATTTATTTCTCCGTGTAGCAGTTGGCTTATTTGTCTATTAACATGGGTATGTTTGCTGACTGTACCTTTATTTGAAGTTATGTTTGGACATTTTCCAGTAATTGGGCTCTAAAGGCCAAGCCCAGTAATAAATATTTATACTGCTAAGGGGACTTTTTACAAAAGCGAATCAAGAGTCTAATTATCTCCTGTCTTTATTCTATCTGTTAATTTCGCATGATTTTTATTTTATAAAATAGAAATTGAGTAGGTACCGCAGAATAATTTGATAAACATATCGAACGCTTTATGTGATATTACGGTACGTGAAATTCTTGTTCATTTTAATGAGAGTTTTATTTAGATTTTATACGTGTTTTTAAGTTAGTAAAAACACGTATAAAATCTAAATTAAAGTATGAAACCTTTCACTTTTTTTGTTGACGAAATCAAAAAAATTGACAAAACGAATAGTGTGAAGAAATTACTATAATACGGCGTACTTTTTGAGTATTTGTCCGAAACATTTTGTATGGAAATTTGCCTTGAGGATTCCCCTTAAGTTGTTTTCTTGTTATTGAGAAACACTTTAATGAACATCTTTAATCTCCAATTACCTAGCATAATTTTACGTCATTAAAAGTGTAAATAACCTTATTTATTTATTCTGTCGTTATTTTAAAAAACTCCTGAATTAACACAAATGAAAAATTGCTGTTACTTACAACAAAATGAAAAATGACCCTGTTAATGATCAAAGTTGAACAGACACGAACGCTATTTATAGTACTCAACAAGTCCACTATTTCGTGTTCAAACTTAACTTTTTAATAAGTGAACATCAAAGTGCACTTAGTTTACAGTAATTTGTGTTAAAAAGCTGGCACGCTAGCACGTGTACCAGTGACCCCCATTCCCACTTGTCGGGTGTCGAGCCCGACAAAATGTCGGATGTTGTAGTAGTTGAACATTTTATACGCAGCTGTTCACATTTAACCAACAACATTTTTTTGGATTTACAACAGAGAAGGCGCCGTCATACGATTTAAATTTGGATCCGACACCCGACATGTGGGAAATAGGCTCTTAAAGTAAGGCATATATCAAGATAGATTACGATACTAGCTGCCGCTAGATGCCTGATGCTCTGCTAGCGTGGTATCGAGATTTAGACCACGCGAGCAGAGCGTCAGGAGCTTATGCCCTTTTCCAACTGATAAACTATACCGAAACCGGATTTCAGTCCAGTCGGTTCCGAAGTTTCGGTGTGTTTGAGTTAAAAACATCCATTCAAGTTTATCAATTAAGTGGTCATTTCCTCTCGCTTTCTGTCAATTTGTGGCAGTGATTTAGTGAAATGCAACGGAAGTGTGTAGAAGGAAGTTAGCCGTCAGATGTTACCAACCTCAGAAAAATTAATAAAATAGAATCCTTCCAAATTTTAATAACATGTCAAATGTTACACATAAGGGTCACTCGATTTTTTAAACACATATTGTTAGGTAGTACTTAATTATACAAAACTTCTGAACCAACGGGGCATTAGCAAGCCGTGGACAGTTAGTGAGGAATAAATATTTTACTAACACTCGTATGAAAAAAAAGTAATCTTTATACTTCTTTATACGTATTACCAAAAAAAACTTAACAAAAAATACGCTGAATAAGGGAAAGTAGCAAGTCTAGTGTCTTTCTTCTATGCCAATTCCAACTTTTAACAGTACGCTGCGGTGAGAAGTTGAAGTTGGACGTAGTTTGAAAACCAAATAAAAAATACAGGAACAGTTGAAAAAATACCTTTGCTCACACTTCGGAGTGGAACTCTACTTAGAATAAACACTGTTTTGTTATTTGACTGCAGCTGAAACGTAAGTTCGGGTTAACCCACGAGAGGTTAATATAAAATACATCTTTTACCATTACATGTAGTGCCTAATAAGACTCTGAATTTTGTCTCATTCTGGTTTAGCAGTTTTATCGTGATGCTGATAACTTACATATTGGTTCTCAAAATTAAGTATAATGATTTAATTATGTTGGATGTAGATTAAGAGTTTTTCAACCGACTTCAAATAAAGAGGAGATTCTCAATTCAGTTGTTTATTTTTCTTTTTCTTTTGTTTGTTACCTCAGAACTTTGTTGTAAGATACCGATAAGGAAAACTTTTTTTGTTTGAAAAGTTATACTTTCAGATCAGATTAGTCCCATAGAAGTTTTATTAAAATCGGTTTAGTAGTTAAGTTATTAAATGAAAATAATTGAAAAAAAAGGGGTTGAAGTGAACAAAATTGCGTATTTTGCTTCCCTGTGAATTTTCAAGAGCTGCCTACGGTCATTAGAACAGTTCGATTAAAGTCTGTCGTTGTATGTTTCTATAAAACCTTCATTATTATTCATCCAATACAAACTGGCTTCTGAAAATGTTTTCAGTTTGATAACTTGTGTTTGCGTTCGTGAAGGTAAGCTTTTATATGACAGAAATAAATGGATCGGTAAACAGAATATTGAGGCAGGTTGACAAAAATCTGATATCGATTACCTATACTCAACTTTGACCAGACTTCACTCGCGTGGTAGTTTTTTATTTGTGAGATGATAAACTCTAGAAAAGTGACATCAAAGTAGAGGAAGGCCAAAGAAAAAATTGATGGACTGTGTGAAAGAGGATATGAACAAATCGAGTGTTATTACAGAGATGTCGGCTGATAGAGACGAATGGAAGACGAAGTGCATGCTGTGTCGACTCTACCAAAGTGTAGGATAAGGGAAAAAAAATAGGTTTTTTTTAGTTTTCTGTTTAACAATAATGAAAAGCGCAAACACAAAAGCACAAGCCTACCTACGGGCTAAATATGTGGAGATAAAGCTATTTTAAAATTATGCTACTTTATATCCTCCTAGCCTCACAGGCCAGTGTTGATCTTTTAGCCGACCTCCGTCTTGGCTACTAAACCTCATTTTCCCAACAGGTCGTAATCGACCTACTGAAAAAAAAACTTCTTGCTAGTGAAATATTTACTTAATTATTTATTATTAATCTAAAGAGGGCTCAGGCTATTTCTTAATCCCATAACACAGATACAAGTAGCAGCTAGCAGCTATTAATAAATAGTATAAATATAAATGGTAATAATTCTTCCAAACAACTTCCAATTAACTTCACTCTAGTTTAAGATTTTTTTTTGTGTCAAATTAAGGCGCCGAAAACAGAAAACCCAAGTCGACACGTGTTTCGCGTTAGGAGATGTTGACTCGCCGAATTTCCGCAAAGTAACGCCTCAAGCAATCAATTAGCTAGCAGCTAGTTTGAAATAAACTAAAACTGTAAATTCAAAAGCAAAAACTCAAATAGCAATAATGAAGGGTTGAAAACTTGAAACCACACGGTATGAAGAGCGTCACATCACGCTGACAGAGAGATGAGAGCCTACATCCACTTGGAACTTTGTCGCGGTTTGCGGCCACTTTGCCACACAAGAGCAAACGAGTATGTTAGCTATTGAGAGTCCAATTTGTATAGAATTATATAATTCACAGTATTTTACAGTCTGATAAATTAATTAAGATACATTTTCGCTAAGATATTTTTGTAACTTTTTGGTAATAGGCAACTTGTATTCGGTTTTAATAGTGAATTTACTGGGCTTTCGGGACTATTAATTAAGTGGACGGGCGCTGAAGCAGTATGACACTGACCTATGTGGCCCACAGTCCCGTGTAGCACTGTTTTGGTTGTAGGCAGGCGTTATCACGTACCGTCAGGAGAGCGCACAGTTCGTCTTGGTATTTACATAAAAATATAATGAAGGTTTTACAAAAACATACAACAACCAACTTCAATCGGACGGTTCAAGTGACCGTAGGCACCACTGACAAGTCACAGGGAAGACGCAATTTTGTTTACTACGATGCCATAATTATTTCAGCTAATTTGATTTAAAAACTTAACTACTGATCCCATTTTAATGAAATTCCTATTGAACCAATTTGAAAGTATAATATCCTCTCAAACAAAATAATAATTTGTTTATTTCTATTTTTTTATTTTTGAAATCGCTTTATATTTAAACAACAAATTTCTGAGGTAACAAACTAAAAATAAAATCTTTCAACCGAATCGATAACCTCCTCTGTTTTTGATGTCAATAAAAAGATTTTGCTCAACAGCTATTGAGGTATGGTGACTATGGTGTGTTCGAAAAAAAGCTCGCTTACCTAAAAAGAAACTGTTCACTCCTGACTTGAATCCTCTAAGATCATAATGGACTGGAATAACAGCTGCCTGTTCCAGCGCTCATAATCAAATAAAGTTGACGCAAACCACTTGGAATGAGTTCAGTAGGATAAAATTACTTCAAATTCCTCTCTTTCTAAAAGTTGGTTTAATAAACTAACCAACTTAATTTCGCTCCTTTTTTGAAGTCTGGTAAATAACCTTAATCCGCCTTGCAGCTATTCGTCACCATAATAGTCTAAGATCCCGCTGCAGGATCACTACGTTCATCGAGTAGGCGCTTAAAACCTATTTTGTACATAAATGTATAAATAGGAGAGTATATATCTACCAGGGTGCTTATTAATATTTGGCCGCAAGTATTAATAATTAAATAATTTTTAATTGATTTTTGGATAAAAATTTCATTTACTTGTTTTTTTAATAAATTATCATCCACTTCACAGGCAGCAATATATTTATGTAAAGACTGCACGGTTGCCTGATGGGCACTTGGCTTTGGCACCTCTTCGCAAAAGTGCACAAACTGAACATAGATCTCAATATGCATCACTGAGTTCGCTTTTCAGCTCTCTAATTATGTCCTCGCTCTACCTACCTAGTTTTGCCAATGCAGGACCTCGCTGACAACCCCACCGATTCAATAGATTTGTGAACAGCCTCTCCAAGCTTTCACAAAAAATCAAATCAGTTGCTCACCGAGCCAAAAAAGATAAGCTACAAGTCATGTGCTTCCAATTATTATTATTATTGCTAGTCATTGGGTTTTGGTCTATACACCGAGTTAATTTATTTGGGAAATATCGAAAGTTCGTGAGCAACATCTAATTTGTTTTGTGAGCACGTGGTAGTGGAGTGGGTGAAGTATGACTTGCGAACTGGTCACAGGTTCGAATCGCGGTTGAAATCTGAAATCTGCGCATATGAGATTTTTCAATTGAAAATTCTGGTCTGTAACTACTACTTAAGACTTACAATACTTCCCTGTATGCACATGGAGGCAATAAATAAATAGAATACAAAAAAAAAAGAAAAATTCTCCTAGTCGAGATTGGGCCTAAGCAGTGGGAACATAATATACTTATTAAGCTTAAACTATATTTGTAGCCAGAATATAATAAACAGCATTGTACAGGTATTTACTCACCTACCTTACTCACATACAGATAAAAAATGCTCATATTTTGAATAGCAGCGTGTAGTTACCTGAAAAAAAAAAACAATACTTGATTAATAAAATACAGATGGTTAAATTAGAACCCTGTTGCTACTTATAGTTTAATCTAATTTCCCCAAACTCTACCCATGAGACGATTACAAGCTCGAACAGAAAGCTTCAGGTTCCGGATGAGTTAGATAATTTTCTGGACTTTGTAATATTGAGAATTGGCCAGTTTTAACCCTATTTTGGGATCTGATTTTCCTATTTGCATTTACGAACTTGTGGCTTGAAATTGGGGACGGAAATTCAACTAGACTGTGTAAATTTGAAGTCCTGCGTAAATTGTTTTAGACAATAAGTACCAAATTTTCGTTAGTGCTCACTATTTTATTTGAATTACTGGATGATACCCACCTAAAAAATCGTTTGCATTGCAAATAAACAAACTCTTTCTAAAGCGTCGATGACACACGGCTTTTTACATACTGATTGTTAGCGAGTTTTAAAGCTAGCGTGTGAGCGAATTAGGTTTTGGGAAGGGTTGTCAACAAGCAGATTGTAAAAAAGCCGATGGCACTAGGCGGGTTTGCACGCTACGAGCAAAGTTGCTAGCTTGTAGTGTGTAAAAAAGCCGTGTGTCATCGATGCTTTAGTACGTGCTTGCCTACACTTTTTTAGGAACCTGCTATGCATAATCAGCTAGATATATAAATTAAGACTTTGAAATTAATATTTTCCAGTCAAATTATTAACGGGCATTTTGTAAGTAAATTACAACAACCAACAACCGATTTCAATAAGACTGTTCTAGTGACCGTAGGCACCACTGAAAAGTCACAGGCAAGCAATTACGCAATTTTGTTCACTACAACGACTTTTTTTTCAGTTATTTTGATCGAAAACCTAAACTGCTGAATTAATTTTGTTTGAATTTCTATGGGACCAATCTGAAAGTTTATACTCTCAAACAATATTTTTTTCAAATTGGTTGATTAACAACAAAGTTAAGGTAACGAAAATGAAAAATATATAACCGAATTAATAACTTCCTCCTTTTTTGAAGTCGGTTGAAAATACAATAAATTGGTCAGTCAATATTATGCTATCCAAGATGGATAACCTTATTGATGGACATGAAGAAAGCGCTATGCAAATGAACACTGCGGTCAATGAGTTTGAGGGGCTGACCTTTCAAGGTAGACGCGGTGAGGTTTTCAAGGTGGAGCCAATATATTGTGGTATTAAAGGCTTCGCCAAACATAACGCGTACTTACGCCGCATCGCCCGCATCAGGCGCTATGTTGACGCCGCGCTATAACGCTGCATTGTGTTGTACAGATATTGAGAGCCTGTCAAACAGTCCTGACGCCGCGACAGAACGTTTTGTACTGCTGTTGTCATAGTATAATACAGTTCGGCACTATAGGGCGGCGTCAACTTAGCGTCTTGACGCGGCGTAAGAACGCGTTCTGTTTGGCGAGGCCTTAAGTTATTAGGTTCAAACAATATGGATTTTTTTGAGCACTAAAAAATCTAATTACAATAATAATATTTAGTTCTCGTAACACTGATACTATAATGTCTTTTTTATGACTAAATAAATACCTAAGATAGGAACTAATAGTCAGTATGTTAAATAATGATTAAATGTAGACGATCCAAATAATTTTCACGTTTCTCCTATCGAACAAATGCTTCATATAATAATAATAATAATAATAAATACTTTATTGCAGACACGAGATCCATAGAGTCTTAAAACTAACAACTTAACACTAAAAAACAAAACAAAATAGTAAAAAAATAAATAATTATAAAATAATTTACAAAGAAAGTAGAATTTAGGTGGCAATCTCCACCCAACGTCTATATATTCTCGTGTGTATAATTATTTCTGCCAGACTTCTAATAATAATATTATTACATGAGTAAACTCTGGACACGAAGGACGCGATCCTCTTCCGCTGAATAGCGTTGAAAGAGTCGACCCGAGCCTCGACGAACATTTCGGAAGCGCTACAAAAGCGCTTCAGGCCCATCAGGTGCCTGAAGATGTTATTATAGGCAACCCTTATGCCGTCATGCGTCTTTTTGGTGTAGTCAGTCCAGAGCTGACACGTGTAGAATGTCTGGCAGAAAGACCTAAACAATGTCAGTTTCACATTCTGCGATGATTTAAAAAACTTCCTAGCAATCATATTGCCTACTATACATAAGGCCCTACGCTGACGTTCGACATCCTCATCATCCTTTAGGTTAGACTTCACAATGTGGCCTAGATACTTAAAGCTTTCCACAATCTTAACGGGTTGCCCATTAAAGCAGACTACGGGTACGTTTTGGGGTCCTTTTCCCGACCTGAAAATCACCATTTCTGTTTTCTTAACGTTGTAAAGTAAGTCGTGATCTTTCGCATATTTTTCACAAATGGCGGTGAGTTTTCTTAATCCTTTGATCGAGGGGCTGAGCAGCACCATTTCATCAGCATAGCTCAAGTTGTTGACATATCTGCCATCCAACCGGAGCCCGACCAGGGTGCCGCTCAGCTCCACGATCAAAGCATTAACATAGGTGTTGAACAGGTCAGGAGAAGTGAGCCCCCCCCTGCCTCACACCACAGGGAAGCCGGTAACTGTCTAACATCTCAGTGCCCCATCTGACGCTATTGGTCTGCTCACGGTACCAAAACGTGAGAAGATCAACCACCTCAGAAGGAACTCCAGCACCTGGGTCTCGCAGCTTCTTCCACAAGAGGCTGTGATTGAGCGTATGGGGGCGTGTGGGCTTCTAATATGATGTTGGTAGGTACCTACGTGGTTCAACTGTGGTAATCCAGGTAGCGAAATAAAGCAGTCCAGTTTAAGAGTAACAGATGAAAGTTTATTACGTAAGCACAGGAGAAGAGCACAAGCACACAAGACAAAGCGTTCACACACACACAATTCAATAGAAGGAGTAGAGAGTGGAAAGATAGCACAGTTTATAGCATGAAATATCAACGAAATAATTAGCAAAGCGCGTAACGAGATCGATACGGGTACCACGTCTGAGGTCATAAGACAGACTGCCGTGGCGGGGCGCGCGCGGCGAGCGCGCCCGCCTGCGCTCGCGTCGGCAAACCGGTTGCGACGCTGTGTGCAGTGTGTAAGTCCAGTGTCCGGGCATCCGAGAAATATCTCGGACGCGGTGATATATAAAATGTAAATATTTGTAATAATAAATGTTTTATAATGTATAGTATATGTAGCATGTAAGTTAGTTGTACTTAGTATATTATTATATGTAGAATAGTAAATTATGTAGATTGTAAATAGTGGTGTAAATATATTTTACGAAATGGTGAAAAGTGTAAATTGTAAATAAAATATATAAATGAAATTATGTAGGTATAAATGAGGTGCCTAGAGGCGTATCAAAAGCTCGACTAAAGTCGAGAAAGCAGGCATACACAGTTGTATTCTGCTGCTTATAATAACCTACAACTTGTTTCAAGGAGAAGATAGCCATGTCTGCAGAAACCTGCGGTCGGAAGCCAAACTGTCCGTCATCGTTATTTAAGCAGGAAAGGTGAGATTGAATAACACGCTCTAGTACTTTGGCTATTATAGTGGCTAGAGAGATAGGCCTATAGTTGGCCATACTAGAGATGTCACCCGTCTGGTTTTTCGCGATCGGAACAACCGCCGTTCGGATAAGCTCCTTAGGTAGGTAGCAGTGCCTCACACAGAGACTGAAAAATCGCGCTAACACCTCATAGATGTGCTGACCAGCATATAACAAATGTTCTAAGCTAAGTCCGTCATGACCCGGCGACTTACCACGTTTCATTGTTCTTAAAATTGTCTCTATTTGTTTTATCAGTGCGTTTATCAGTGCGCCACCGGACCCTATAGATTGATATCCTGCTTAGTATTGTTTTGGTAAAAAGATTCTTATCATCTTCAAGAGAGCGGCTCTCTCTTCCGATGACTTTTCATCAAAAGCTTCCGTGTGATCAATTCCTGTTTGAAAGCTTATCAAATAGCAAAATAATATATTACGTTCGGAAATGAAACAGCAATAACCGGTGATACATCACAAGCCAACAATTTAATATCGCCTTATATTGAAATCAACCAAAAATCTTGCTTTATTACCTTCAAAAATGTATCGTAACATTAAGTTTTAGAGTTGAAAATTGTTCTGCAAGATGTAACATTTTTAGGCTGCGACCGCCGGCCGCATCGTCGGTTGCCGCGACCCATCTGCTGGCATGACAAACTCTTTATTGCAAACCATTTTGAAAAGTTTGCTCGAAATAGATACTGAACTGTTTTTAATGCTAGTGCAATATGGGACCTGATACCCGCGCCACCCGTAAGGTCAGCAAATCAAAGGTACAAGTCCGAGGTTATGTATGACTTTTCGTATGAGGTTTGGTAGTTTTAGTGTTAATTAAGCAACCATTATTATTTAGTTACCTAACTATACTAAAAAATACATTTTGTGTAAAACGTGCAATATTATACAGGGTGGTTTTTTAAGAAGGGCACTGATTGCCAAGTCCGAAACCACGAGAGGTAAAAAAAAGAGTCATTCCCTCGATTTATAAGAAAACAAATCATCAGTGCCCTTCTCAAAAAACCACCCTGTAGAGTCTACAGGGTGGTACAGTCTAGACTGTAGAATAAATAGAGTATTATTTATTTCGACTTACATGTGATTAATGCAATGATAATGACTTTATCGTATTATTATAATAAAACACATGCCTCTTATGCCGCAACAGGAGGTTGTCTCATAACGTGCTGGGTGAGTTCACTCAGCTGGTTTTCAGCCAAAAACTCTAGGTACAGTAGTTTTTAAGTGGTTAATTCACAAATTAGCCACTTTTTTTTGTAAATTTGTGACGAGACGAATAGTTAAGCGCATTCCTGATGGTTTAAAACGATTCTGCCCATGACAATACTTTTATTCACATAGACCAGTGCATCACTACTAACATCATCAGCCCACTTTAGTCCACTGCTGGACGTAGGCCTCTCCCATAACGCGCCACTGAGCTCGGTCTTCGGCTCTCCGCATCCACTTTTTACCGGCTGCCTTTTGTATGTCGTCACTCCACCTGGCCGGAGGGCGCCCTACACTACGTTTGCCGATACGCAGTCTCCTCTCAAGTACCTTGCTCCAGCGGTTGTCGGTTCTTCGGCATACATGGCCAGCCCACTGCCACTTCCTCCTACCAGTTCTGCCAGACATTTTTAATAGCCTTAATTCGGTTAACAAGTGAACCGGAAGTAACAGTAACGACAAACCTTCATAGCACCTCGTATTACGATACTCCCCGGGGACCAATTACGCCGCGCAGACATTCCTCACATGAGTTTATGGTTCACTGCAAGTGCTGGGTATCATCCGGGCACAGGGGCAGAAGACCAGCTGGGTCACTTACACATGAGGCGTCGACTGCAGGGATTCCGCCTAGATGAGTTGTTCACAGGTTTCATTTCACTAGATAGCCGCCGCTCAGCAGTGATATTTTCACCAATATTTGTGATGTTCGCATTATGTATGTATAAGAATTGCAATAAAAAAGTTCAAATCTTCATACAAAACAGCGGCGAAGAACATTTTTGAAAAGCACATTCACACAGAAGTCAACAAATTGTACGTAGCGTCGTCAAACAAAAAGTTTTGGCGATAGGGCTGGGCTACTGACTTCTCTATGTCGGATTCGATACGAATGTGATTACCAAAATGTTACTTTTCTACTGTAGTCACTCTTTCGTGTTTGTCTCAGACACTGATCGTATGTCAATGTCCCTTCTCAAGGTGATCCAGCTGTACCCTCCAGGCTACCTGGAGCGTCCAATATTGACGCGGGTAATACGCCCGGTTTCCCTAGAGATCCTCGGGGGAAATAATAAACGAAGCTAAAAAGCTGTCAAGAAGAATGCTCTTTGTATCTGCTACTTACGGGTTTTGCCAAAAAAACTCTACTTTTCTGGATTTTAAATGTTGTACTTTGAGTTTTTATCCTTCAGTAGCCTTTTATTTTTTGATTGACGTATCAAAGAAACAACGAACCAGTAGGTATTTTCCTACTTCAGTTAATCCTACTTATTTATTAATGACGAAAGTTTGTGAGAATGGATGGATAAATGGATTTTCGTGACCACGCGAAAATCACAAAAGAGATTTAGCCGAAATTTAGAATGGAATAAGTAGGTATGTGAGCTGAAAAGGGTCTAATACCACATTTTTTCAATATTGCCTAAGAAAATTTACGGGTATCAATTAGTCTAGAGAAAAAATTATATGATTGACCCTATTTGATACCGCTATTGATCGATCAAACCCAATCGACTCTGTAGTTGAATGAATTAATGAATGAATGGCAGTTTATTGTACCAACTGGAAAAAATTTGTTGATTGTGCCAACAATTTTACATTATTAGTATCTGATGTTAAGCGTCGATGACACTTTTTTATACGCTACAAGCCAGCGAGTTCGCTTGTAGCGTGTAAACTCGCCCAGTGTCATCGGCTTTTTTACAATCTGCTTGTTGACAACCCTTCCCGAAAGCTAACTCGCTCACACGCTAGCTTTTAAACTCGGCAATAATCAGCTTGCAAAAAAGCCGTGTGTCATCGACGCTTTAGTGCCAATTTTGCTTATAGTATCGGGTAAACAAACAGTAAGCTAGAAGACCTGACTCCTAACTTAGAAGGCCAGGAAGAGATCGTTTTTAGCGATAAGTCCGCCCTTTGTATTGCCCTATTATTAGATTAAGTATATCCAATTGTTATTTCTTAATGATAAACAATAAAGTTATTATGAATTTATCTTGGCTAATAAGATACCATGTTAACTTAAAACTCGGCTTAAATTTATTAGTAACTTTTATAAAGTCTTCAATTGAGACGAAAACGCGACATGAATTGTAAGACGGTTAAAGTGAGAAGTGAATAAGTTAAAAATTGTAAGTTAATTTCGAGACTTCTCGACCGCTTCGTTCCTTGAAGAGGAAACTTTACATAATCAGCCAAAGGACCTTAAATTTTGTGACATTACAAACTTTTCTGTTCGTTAAGTTATTTTTTTGGGAAAATTTAGGGAAAATTTAGAACAACAGCTGTTTTCCGCGGATTGGCTTTGTTGTATTAAGGCAGTTAGTAGCATATTATGTTATTTTCCCGATCACATTTACATTTACAAACTGAACCTCTTGATACAGATTTTATATGCAATAACTTTTTTACTCTAGGGCCTAAAATGCAGTTTTACTCCCCCTTAAGCGTATATGAAGTTGAAATTTACGAGCATGAGAAGTGAAAAAAAATTTACAAATTTCGAATCCATCCGGAACAGCTGAAATAAAATCAACTTTGAAAGATAAATATCCTCCAAAAATTTTTTCAGCCGATTCTTATTCCCAATTTATTTAATCTGGCTTACCTTTGTAAGCTCAAATAATTATCAAAACCAATCAGCTGGTATTTTAATCATCAGGCCGTAATTGAATCAAGCTCGAGCGGCCCATTATTGATTAGGTAATATTAAAATAAATTCAAGCTGTGTTTACCTTAACCCTCATTTTACCGTCGTAATCTCTAATAGGTACAGCTAATAGAAATGAGCTAGCCCACTTTGTACCTACAATGTCTCGTCTCAATCCTCTCTTTAATTTAGAGTATGAAACCTTTCACTTTTTAGGTTGACGAAATCAAAAAACATGGACGAAACAAATAGTGTGAAGAAATTACTATAATACGGCGTACTTTTTGAGTATTTGTCCGAAACATTTTGTATGGAAATTTTCTTTGAGGACGAAAATAAATATAATAATAAAACACAGAACGCACAGGCCAAATCACTGGACGTAGAGACTTGAAATTTCGAGGGTATGTTCGTCAAGAATAATAATTTTGTTTATGTTTAGCTCGTGTGAATACTTTTAGATTATAGTTACGCTAATGTCGTTTTCAAAATATACCACCTAGAGTAGTTTCTCATGTAAGTGAAATGTTATAATATCTTAATGAGAAACTCATAGCGTTATAAACATTTGCAAAATAAAAACAATTAATAGGCTCGACTATTTATCAAAAAATAATAAAAAATGGAAGGGGTTGTAGTAAAATAATACAAAGGCTTACGATTAAAAGTTTCCTATGAAACATCATAGGATGTTCGAACATACAGTGATCTTGCTGTTTGCAACTGAATGTCGGTCCCAATTGACGGGATGAAATCGTGACCAGAATTTAAAAATTGTTTTTCAAAAATGCTCTATGCTTACCTTATTTAAATGAATATCCCACATTTAAATATTTTTTTGTCATAATTTAGCTACTTTTTTACGTATTCATTAATCGGGCTTATGGCTAATCTGTTTTTTTTTTAATAATTTCAAATTGGTTATGTCAGAAGCTTTTAGGCCACTTGAGTTCTGACAAAACCACTGACTTACAAATATTATGAATAAAAATTTATAAAATGATCAGAGGAATTATTAGGTACTTCACATTAAAATCAGATTTGTTGGAAATAAAAACGGCAGTGAAGTAGATTGCACCAGAAAATTGCCATTCCTTCAATCCTCAGATTTGCTGATAAAGAAAAATCTTCAATCGAAGTGCATTCAATCAAGGACCGCGTTTTGCTATTAAACAGAATTTATTACGGAGCTCGGTTATAAAAAGCATAGTTAGTTTATAATTAACTGACCTAGAGCTTTTAGATAGAGCTTTACTTAACTTTGTAGTTAAGTTAATTTCTTTTAAATCTATGTAAGTACTGAGAATGAAGATCTAAAAATAAATTCGTCACCCTTCAGAAAAAAAATATGCATGGGGCATAAAGTTCTATCAATGCGCATTGGTTCTGCATGATCTCTCTCTAGTCGAGAGTAGGCCTACATCTTTTCTGATTGTATGGCTCTTCGTACCCAGGATTTAATTAAATTGATGTATTATCGTGTGGTAGGTCATGTCACTAATTAAAGTCTCATGTAAATCTGATAGAGCAATACCCGTCTAGACTCTAAGCTTCGCTATGAGTCTATGAGCAATCACACTGACAAAGTATAGTTTATGTGATAGATTCAGCAGCGCAAGTACCTACCTACATGTCTCTTTTTCGATTCTATCCTATCCGTATTGCCGCGTGTTTTACTTTAGTTTTTTTTATTATTTATTTCATTTGTATTTCTCTTATTTAATATCCTAAACTTAAACAGTTTTAAATTTAAAGAAAAGGAAATCAATATTTTGAACACGTCTGAAACTTTTGCATTGGATCTGCAGATATGAAACATCGTTCATAAAAACCATCGATATTATAACATCGATATTATAAATAAATTAGCTGACTGAATAAATTCTTAATCATAAATTTCAATATAAATAAATAATATACTTAAATGTACTTCCATAGATCCTCCTGCGTAGATTAGTCCTACTTCTTGGCTGAAAATCACAATGTTCCTGGAAGGTACCAGCATCTACGGCACAAGCTTAACAGCTCAGTGTAGGTGCTGAAACCCATACTATGTCTCAAGCAAGCCAATAAGTAAAAATAATGTTAGATACTTAAATTGAATGTAAATGCTTGAAATTGAAAATAAATGAATTATGAATTATGAATTATGAATCAATGTTTTTAAAAGTGAATGCCCTGTACGTTGGTACACTGAATACTCCGTATACTATGCTCTTCTCAAATCTCAATTAAGCTGACATACGATGACAAATGAACTATCATGTATCCTTCTATTAATTAATTGTAACTTTGATAGAGATATCTCGAGTGAGCGCTACCCGTCATATCAGAATGTGCTGAATTAATCCGAGATAATATTGCAGACGTGGGTGTCATTATGAAGGTGTTATGCACTATTATAATACCTAGGTACGACAATTAAGGTGATATCAGACGGTTCACTCGAGTGATTTTTCACTCCAGTGAATGGTACATTTTTTTTTCATTCCATGTTTTGTTTCATGGCTGAGCTAGAATGACATGAAAAAGAACGTTCATCTGTTATTTTCTTTCAACATCTTGTCGAATGAAGTACTGCGTAAAGGAATAAGTTTATTGACCGAATCCGAATGAACGTTCACCTTTGTGTTCAGAACGTTCATTTCTCAATCATTCGGAGTGGGATTGAAAGATGCGAATGTTAATATTCAACACTGTTCGATCGGTTCACTAATGAAATAATTCGACACTAATGTTTCATTTGGTGTTTAGATGCGTCACTTGGAGTGAAAGATGCAAAATGAAAGACGAAAATGAACAAAAAATGACCCGTCTGATATCACCTTTAGATAAGTTACGCGAGCTGTGGTTCAAGATAAAATGGCCATTAAGCGCACTACGCACGTTGTTGGTAGGTAGGTACCTAAAATATATCTAGCATCTATAACTTTAGCCCTAATCGCAAATAAATACAAATAGGTGTTACGTGTTTTGTTACTTTTTTGATAAAAAATATTTAACTAAGATACAATTATTTTCTTCATATTCTTTCAAGGTATTCTTCAATAAATGCAAAAATAGTGTTATTTATAAATATCTTAATTTAAAAACCTTGATGAATAATTTCGTCTGAATTCATAAGAAGCACCTGGTATCTCGAAATAGAAGGTTCCTTAAGTGCCTCTTAATATTTAGGGTATCGTAAATAGAAAGTAATATCCGAAGGTCCGTATTGCAAACACTTTTCCATCTATAAGGGTTATGGTGAAAAAGTGGACGCAGCCAGTATCCATACATTTAAAAGATGGGAATTAAATATGTATACCTACTGAACAGCAAAGTACAGTTATAAAATAGATATAAATAATATAAAAAAAACATAGGCCAAATAAAAACAGGGCACATTTTCACCAAATCAAAAAATCTGGTAACACATTTACGAAGTTACACGTTCCCGTTCTTGCGTGAAAAAAGATCATTCATCTATTATTTCTAAAATCGGGTTTCTCAACAATTAGGTAATATTATTTATCGTTTTGGCCATTATCTAAATATGTATTCATAATTATTATCAGTATTTATAGCAGCCTTAACCAAACCCAACCCATAGATACACAGTAAACTAATTTAATCTGTGCGCGACGCAATAAAACTAAAGGAATATTTTATTCACATCGGATCGTATTTTACGAGTTACTCAATAAGATAAACTTAGGTTGGGACGTGGAGAAGCAATTTTATACTTAAACGAAAATATATATTCTTACTATTATTTTGTAACGCTGTAAATTTCCCATTAAATACAAATACATATTAGGTAGTGTAATCTTCTTCTTATCGTGTCACTAGTTCTTTCGAACCAGTGTGGTGAAAGGATTTCAAGTGCACCTCGAAGAGGCTCCTTTCGTGCACTAGTAGTGCAATAAAACATATGAATGTAACATCATTATCAGCATCATCTTCTATACATGACTGGTTTTTGCTTTCTTTATTTTCACTACATTTTATTAAATCTTCACAATAATGTATTTAATAAAAAATACCTACAATAAAAATAAAAACTATTTATAAACAACTAGCGGCTAACGCATTTTCAGGGCTTGATGAATACCTCCTCCAAGTTTCAAGTCTACATTCAGTGGTTTGGCTTGCACGTTGTCTGTCAGTCTGTCAGTCAGTCAGGTCAAAGCCTCTTACACTTATTGATATTTATTGATCAATAACTGTGTGTGTGCAAGTGCATGATTTGACTTGTTCAGCGTTTCCCACGCAGTTCTTTTGTATACGTGATGGAATCACTGAATCGCAAAATTAATAATGTATTCGCTTCGAGTTTCCCTTGAACAAGTTAATCAATAGCAAGGTGCATTAAAGTTCATACTATAGGCATCTATTGGAAATCATTGTTCTCAGGTAAAATATTTATTAGTGGGTCGTTATGTCGTATTGATACAATGACAATGTTGGCTTATGGCAGGGATATTGTTAATACAGGTTTATTGAGGATTGCGGTTTAATTATGTAACACATTGGGAAAACGAGGTCAAATTTAGTGACAAAATGGCGGCTGAACGTGATCAAATCTCACCATCAAGTTACAATACATCAAACCAGTATTTTAATCCGAGAAGAAGGATAAAAGAAAGAAATGAGAGAAAGAAAGAAAAAAGTATTAGGTATGGATTATGGATGGATGTTGTTACTCAACCTCGCCAAAGATATTGAATCTATCATACCATCACAAAAATACTAAACCTGGCCGTCCAGAAAATTATGTTGGACACCCCTGGTTATAAGGTATTAAGAGGCTTCTTTTTCTTATCGTGTCACTAGTTGTTTCGAACCAGTGTGGTGAAAGGATTTCAAGTGCGCCTCGAATAGGCTCCTTTCGTGTACTGATAAAAGGCTTAGTCCCGACTGACTGAATGAATGACTGACCGACTGACAGACAGCCTACAAGCTAAACAAGTAGACGGAGAGACGAACTAGGAGATGTTTTTGTCAAGAGCTGAATGTGCGTACTATGAATTTGAAAATTTGTTAAGCATAGCATAATAGCATAATCAGCCTATAATGTTCCCACTGCTGGGACTCAGGCCTTCTCTCGGCAGGAGAGCGAATGGGTCTTAATCCACCACAGGGACCCAATGCGGATTGGTGGATGTCACATGCCATAGAACATTTTTTTATTCTGTCCTTTGACATGCCGGTTTCCTCACGATGTTTTCCTTCACCGTTGCGAGAACGTGGGATGCATACATAGATTTTTTCGACGGAAAAAAACCCACTTATGCATGACTGCCATCGAGATTCGAACCCACGACCATCAGATTGCAAAGCAAGGGCATCATCCACTGGGCCACCACGTCCTCTAAAATTTAAAAAATATGTAAAATTTGTGAGGCCGGTTAATATAAGTTAATATATTAGGTACTTATTATTGAGTCTATTCAGCTATTTTAGCAAATAAGATAAGTTATAAAATAGCTAAACATTTTTTATTCGTCTGGTAACCTTCAATGCTAACCTACTTACTAGAAATTTGCAGTATTGGAATATAGAATTTATAAGATCGTTATAGCGGCAATCAACTTAAATTATAGAGGCTCACAAATTCTTATAAAAAATGGCCGGTCATTTAAATTTTTCAAGCCACGTTTTTGTTGGAACCACGCCAAGCCAAAAAAAGTGAACAAGACGCTGCAATCTATCCAAATGGTTTTATTCCTCGTAGTTTCTGTCCAACCCTTTTCCATAAAAAGAACTGTCAAGTAATTTCGCAGGTCCGTCTTTTCGTGAAGAATTCCAGTCACGACCGATCTGATTCCATCGCAAATGGCGGCTCTACGTAGGATCGTGGCCGAAAGGGCGGTTGAGCGTCTACAATCATGCCAATGTGGGATATTATTCACCTCTCGAAAGATTTCATATTGTCCTCGTAGTTTCACACAACAATATTTTCTAGAGACTCAGGATAGTGGTATTTTATCTTGATTCTCTAGATTTTTTCCAGCTGAGCTACGATAAACGTCGTAACATTTTTTTCTCGCATCATTATGTCGCGAAAAATGAGGCAATTGCATGAAATAAAAAATAATCATGATATATATACACACATCAGCTTTAATCTACCTGTGTATCATGAGTAATAATAATAATAATATAATAATGGAGGCAACAGATGCACGAGAGAATTGATGACAAACTTTAGCCAGGTCAAGTCTTAAATTATACATCGTAACAATAGTTTAAACATGATTGACTTAATTTTAGCGTTGTTATATCTTAGCTCGCATAGATTCTATAGAATATTCTAAGAATGCTCGCTCACTTGATGTAAACGGCACTAGAGTGCGCGAACAGTAGAGCTTAGAACGTTCTTAGGTGTTCGGACGTGCTCGCTTCTTGGAGCGGTCTCTTCAAAGTGTTCTTGTTTTCTATCTATTGTGCAAGAATTCTAGTTTTTGATTTTGGTGTAAACGCTGAAAACGAGCTTTCGTTTACACTAAAAGATCAAGAAATAATGCTCTTGTTCTAACTCTAGCTCCTTGTTCATTTAGTGTAAACGCGCCTTAACATGTGTTATTGTACTTTTTAACTTTTTTTCATACAATGCCTGTTATTTTTTATTTTTACGTTGCATATCCTACTATCCTACTAATATTAAAAACGCGAATTTTTGTAAGAATGGATGGATGGATGGATGTTTGTTATTCTTTCACGTAAAAACTACTGAATGGATTTTAATGAAACTTTACAATAATATAGCTTATACATCAAAATAACACATAGGGTACAATTTATAAAGATACCTGCGCAGACGAAGTCGCGGGCACCAGCTAGTAAATAAAAATAACAATAATATAATAATGGAGGCAACAAATGCACGAGAGAATTGATGACAAACATTAGTCAGGTCTATGGTCAAGTCTCAAATTATACGTTTACCATAGCCTAATCGTAACAATAGTTTAAACATGTTTGACTTAATTTTAGAGCAAACATTTCTCAAGCACAAACATAACATTAATTTTTATATGATTAGATCCGATATTTTTTTGCCATAATTATTATTCTGATATTTTAGATTTTGATACGACAAATACTGAATTTTTAAATCAGCTTTTTGTCTTTCCTAAAAACTTGATAAAAACACATAACGCTTTTGGCAAACTCACCAACAATGTATTCTTGTACTTTTTTTTATTCAATGCCTGTTTATTTTTTAATACGTTGCATGTACAGTATATTCGTAATACATACAAACCAGATAACTGTACCTAAATGTATCCGTTTCGCGGTATTGAATGTATAGAGGGATACTAATCCCTCCGCGCCGAGTGGCGTGTGGAATCGCGTCGTGACGAGAGGCACCGAAAGTAGGCCACCAGGCACGGCTGCGTCTGTTTACCATCGACGTTGTTTGCTGGAGATTACTGGGGTATATAGCCTAAATTACAATTTGCTTATTTATGTAACTGGGTAATATTAATGGTTCAGATTCATTATGAAATTATCAAAATCACCAGCTGCATACTACGGTTTCGCCCCCGTGGTTTCGATACAAATGTAGATTTACTTTTCCAGCTCATATACTTTTATACCAATAACAAATTTCATCCATAACGAACAAATAGAAACCGAACCGTGAGGAAACCGGCACGTCAAAGGACAGAAATAAAAATGTTCTATGGCATGTGACATCCACCAATCCCCATTCGCTCTCCTGCCAAGAGTAGGCCAAGAGTCCCAGCAATGGGAACATTATAGACTGATTATGCTATGCTAAAGATATGCTTACGCTTAGACCAGTCAGCTGTAAATCCCATAGGCTCAATTCCCCTGGGCGCCCGGCAGAGCACTTTCAGTGTTAAATCATTTTGGACATTTTCTGATTGCAATTAGTTGTTGATAACTATGCTTTCACATATTAAAATGTCAGCTTATTTGTTAAAAATATATCAAAACTAGCTCTTTGAAACCTAGGAGCATCCACATAGAAATTAACCGAAATTACGAGGCACGCCAGTCCAGCCTTTGGGACCCAACTGGGGGATTCCAAATGGCTGCTCTACTTCGTTCAAAGGCACATTCCTGGCATATTCATTCATCGTATCAATGGCTCGGATCATGAGTCCACTGCTGGGTACAGAATGAGTGAAATTGTTATTTGCCGTGGTCCATTGGTCGTATGCCACCTACCCTAATTAAACAATATTTTTTAACAAAAGTAAGCGATCATTGTATCGTATCGTATAATTCTCCTCGCGATTAGCCTCGCCACAGATAGGTCTCGGCATGAATTTGGATAAAACCAAAGTCATGATCAATGACCACATTGATCCGGGACCTATCGTCGTAAATGGCCACCTTCTTGAAATTGTTTCAGAGTACACGTACCTCGGGCAGATTCTGCAGTTAGGTAGAAACAATTTTGAAAAGGAGGCCAAGAGGAGGATTCAGCTGGGTTGGGCAGCATTTGGAAAACTGCGTCGGGTCTTTTCGTCACCCATACCGCAAAGTTTAAAAACGAAAGTTTTTAACCAGTGCGTCCTACCCGTCATGACATACGGAGCTGAGACGTGGACACTCACGGTACGGCTAGTCCACCAATTTAAAGTCGCTCAGCGAGCTATGGAACGGGCTATGCTCGGCGTCTCTCTGAAGGATATGATCCGCAATGAAGTTATCCGACAGAGGACCAAGGTTACCGACATAGCTCAGAGAATTAGCAAGCTGAAGTGGCAGTGGGCTGGTCATATCTGCCGAAGAACCGATAACCGCTGGGGTAAACGAGTTCTTGAGTGGAGACCGCGAATCGGCAAACGTAGTGTAGGACGCCCTCCGGCCAGGTGGGGTGACGATCTGCGAAAGGTTGCGGGCAGAAGATGGATGCGGCAAGCTGAAGACAGGGCGCGATGGCGCTCATTGGGAGAGGCCTATGTCCAGCAGTGGACTGCGATAGGCTGATGATGTGTATAATTCTCCTAAAGTTTACAAAGTGGCTTATGAACACGGAATACGGCACATAACAATTTCAGATGAGAATATTTTCTTGTTTTTTACTTTATAAAGCGCGATTTTTCAGTTGTCAGAATTTATTTTTTGAACTTAATTTTAATTACCTAGTAAGCTAGGATTTTTAAAATTAATGTATGTACATACCTATATTGTCTGCATAAAAGGCTTTTGATTGAAGAGAAGAAGCCCCAACGTAGACAAGTGGGCGACGGTACAGGACTCGGCTTGAATGCAATGAAACCGTAGACATGCATTTTTCATCTCATTTTCTAATATAGGTACTCGTACCTACATATTTTCAATTTTACATTGTACTCGTAATCTTCTTATCGTGTCACTAGTTCTTTCGAACCAGTGTTGTGAAAGGATTTCAAGTGCGCCTCGAAGAGTTTCGGAAGAATTCGTGCACTCGTAATAATAGATCTGTTTTGTAAGTAAATGCTGAGCATGTGACGGAAGAATGCGCATGAAGTTCTTAGTTTAGTTATTATCTTAAAACTACTTATATTACTTATATTCGAAGTATCACATAGAATATTTAGAACACAAAGAACATTTGAAAACGTTCATGCATATTAACAATTTTTTTTACAGCATAAGCTAACTACTACAATCTATATTACAAAATTTACACAACAACCCAACCCATAGTTGCAAATGATCTATGGGATATTATCATTTAACATAATAATATTAATAGGTACCTATAGTTAATCGTAATTCAAGAATCATAGAAACAAGCAGCAAGGGAAAATATTGATAGTGTAGTTCAAATATTGGCGCGCGACAAGACGGAAGCGGAAGCGGCTCTGTTTGGAAAACCAACATCAACTCTCAGCGGAATTTCATCTTCAGTATTTGCATAGACGGCGAGGATGCCAGGAATTAAATTAAAATTTCTAAAGGTACAACAGCGTCATAGATAAGTATCCCCCTTGCATTATAATACCCAGCTTCAAATCCTTTTAAATCACCGCCCTGCGGCGAATGGAGAAGTTTTGTCTTTAAAATAGATTATATTTGTATAACAGTATGTAATTTTAGGTATTACATTTTTTTGAAAAGATATATAGCTGGGTGTCTTGTGCAAGGGGGATACTTATCTCTGACGCTGTCTGTACCTGTAGGATGGGACAGATTTTTAAATGGAGTAATTTGCTTCGATAAAGATCTAGGAAAGTGTTTGGACGCCTCGATCGGAATGTCAGTGATTGCAAATTATTTTTTCTACGTTGGTGACGTGGTTTTATAATTTTATTTATTCACACATAAAAAACAGGTGTTAAAATATATTGTTATAAATAAAACCTATGTTATAATTCAATTTAGTTTACCCTACTGCGAAGAAGGAGGATTAATGAAACTCAACCTAAGGGCATACAAATATTGATGCAAATATTATGAAAATAAGGATCTCCAAACAAAATCGGGGCCCGCAATAATAAAGCGTTTTGATCAACTTTTTCTTTAATATTTGATAAGATAGCCAACTTTGTCTTCCTTTGAACTAATCCTTAATATTAAAAAGACGTAAAAACTTAATAAATTCGAATTTTTCAAGAAATTTTCACGATCGATTTGAAGTCGAGCTTTGACTTTGCACTCAGCACAAGCTCCATTTCCAAATAAGTAGGTACTTATAGCTAATTGTCATTTGCAGTTTTTTCAAAAATTTATGCGATATTTGTACTTCAAACTCGACTTTGCAGCCGATAAATGATTTTATTTTCGAGAACAATGGTTCAGATGCAGCTGAGAACGATCCATGCTTTCATTTACTGAGAATAGAACAAGTTTGTCCCAATAAAAAAGTTAATGACACATAATCCCACAAAAGCTCTGTTCATTCAATTTCCCAAAGGAGACCTTGTTACGTAAATATACGCCATAAAGTTGCAGTAAAATGAACTGTAAAAAGGATTTACTTAACTTGATGACCAAGCATTTTTTTTTACACAAAAGTGGCATCTTGAACCTTATTCTGTTTTCTTAGGGTTCCTGGAACAAGATGGCCATTTGTGTTAGATATTTGGGTTTACGATTGTTGTGAATATCACGTAATAATGAAATCTGGGTCTGTTTTGTTTTATGAATGTGTGGAGCATCTTACTTTCGCTTCATCGTTATTGCTCAAGAAGTAAAAATGATACTACGGACGACCTTTGACATGAACGAGAAAATTAAGCGGCATAACTGATTGAGAGTATTGACATCAGTTAAGAAAATCAAAGCGTAGAAATGGTTCTGTGTCTCTGACTTATGTGTTTTTACTCGGAAGAACATACCCTACAAATATCTTCTATTCTTCCACTGCATGTGGAATCAAAAGAGAAAATCAACATTTTCAATCAATCTTTTTCGGATTTTACACAGTTTTTGAGATTACGATTACGACGAGGTCACGATCACGATTAGGTCTATGCCACAATTTTTTTATAAACCTTCCCGAAAACAATAGGAAATTATCAAACAAAAGAAATCGTTAGGTATCTAATATCAAAACTATATTCTTATAAAATTTGAAAGTAATACAAAGGCCACACTCCCACATGTTTCTCTGTCACTTGAAGCCCATATATCGCATCCCTAAAAGCTTCCCTAACGACCTCCGCAAACTCCATAAAAATGACGACACACCACATCAAATGAAAAGCGTGTTTTGAAAGTTACACATTTGCGGCGCTGGGTGCGACATATCCGGTCTTTTTGACGTGTTCCAATTTCCGAACAAGTTTAATATCAATAATGAAAATCGTTATTTCGGTACAGTTCTGATCTGACCAGTGGCTATATATTGCTTTGTACAGCAGCTGGCCGATCACGTAAAAAAATTACCGTGCGTTAACGTTAACGTATTGTCCGATCATGTAACCAAATTTATCATGAAACTCTGAAGTACCATTTACAAACGATTCATGATAATCTTAGTCTAAGTGCTGGACCTTGTTCAGTAGCTACATTTGTAAAAGAATATATAATCCAAAATTCTGCCGGCTTTTAGAAGCTGTTATTTTTTTCTTTGTAATAGTACAATGACACACGGCTTTTTTACACGCTACACGTCAGCGACTTCGTTTGTAGCGTGTAAAATCGCCCAGTGTCATCGGCTTTTTTACAATCTGCTTATTGACAATCCTTCCCAAAAACTAACTCGCTCATACGCTAGCGTTTAAAAACGCCAACAATCAGCTTGTAAAAAAGCTTGTCGCTTCAGTGGATATTTTGATAAATCGGCTTTCCGTCTTTTAAATGCCACTAGATTTATCACATTTTCCGATTTTAGATTAGCTGGCTTGTAATTTTTCCGTCTTTTTCTGGCTTGCGACCAGCCTAGCCGAGCGGAAGGAGCACTTTGTCCGACTCTCGTTATCTGCGTAATGTACGAACAAACAAAACCCTTCGTGGCTATCATCATACGGGAGAGTGATAGCCTTTGTTACACTGCTCACTCAGCAAATATTATTAGTTTAGGATTTAGTATTACGGAAATATACAGAGTGGTTTTCGAGACGGGCGGTGCTAAGTCCGAAACCACGAGAGTTAGAGAAAGGTCGTGAAATGATTCATGCCCTCGATTTATCAGAAAACAATACCTGCATAATTTATTTATTTTATCTTTTACTTTTAACGGAAATCGACCCGAATGATTTAAAAAAGACGCGCTGTATTATTGAACCAATTGATTCTGTTGCTGATAAAGATCATTCTTTGCAAATAAATGTATTACCTAAAATTAAAGGAAGCAAACTGTCCAACTATGTTTCAGTTTCAAGGACTATCCCTCAATCTTTCCAACATATCTCAGCCGATACGAGAATTGAGAAGCCATGACGTCGAAAAACTATCCTCTTACTCGATAATATTGAGGTCAATATATCAACAAACCCTACATAAAAGAGATCTGGAAAGTTGCGCGATTCAAGAGAGCGAAATATTTTATACTGGGTAGTTTTTTCGTCTGCTAAGACTGATACAAAAACTAAGCAACCCGTCTCAGATAAACAACATTATAACAAACGACATTGAAGACATATCACGCAACGCCATCTAGCCCTAACTAAGCAGAGCTTGTGTTATGAGATCTAGATAACTAGATAATTTGAAATAGAGCTTTAAGTATGTATTTAACAAGACTTACCTATGCCAGAAGATGATATACTAACACATTTTACTTTGCACAGCGTATAAGCATTGCCATTCAACGTGGCAATGCCGCCAGCGTTCTGGGCACGTTGCCGTCTGGTGGTGACAACGACCGACTAGGTTATTTATAGTTTTTTTTTTTTTTATAATATTTAGTTTTGTTTATTATTAATCTCTGTTATAAATATAAATAGAACTTAAATCAATACCATTTGAATCATATTTTGAAATTACTCGTCTTTCAGAAATGCGGTAAAGCTTGACAAATACTGTTTTACGTGTATTTAATTTTAGACGAAATCAGGTTTTTGTACTTTTTATACCTCCAAAGTAGCTACACTATGAAAAATATTCCTCAATAACTATACATAATTGGCTTCTGGGAGTTCTACTCTAGCTTATAGAATAATAAGACGTATCAAATGCTGAGCTTCACTCAGAATGTCCGATTCTATGGTCATATTGCACACTGTGCGATGTTTATCTCACAATTGTTTTTCCTGAAGCGGATATCGAACCCGTGACACTGAGGTGGAAATCTAACACAATTATGACTCGACAATCCGTGTCGTGAAGATATACCCAGAAAGTGGAGCAATGAGTTTCTGTCTAACCTACGTCGTATTTTGCTTGGTTTCGGTTCATTGGGCGACCCAAACTAATAGTAAACACACATATAAACCCGAGTCCTAACTTAACTACACCGCCAATAAAAGTGACACCCCAACCCTGAACTTACAGGGATTTTTATTGGATCGCTTCCACCAAATGGTGCTGATAGACTTGAGCATTCCCTTATGTTATGCTAAGTCATTACCCTTAGTTGTTAAGTTAGTTTATAGGTACATAGGTTGTCTGGAAGAGATCTTTATTAAGGATAAGACCGCCTTTTGTAAAAACCCTAGCTGCACAATGTTTCATGTTTTTATAATAATTAATTTTTATTTTTATGATCATTTTTGCGAATGCATCATTACAGGTAAAAGCTAACAAACTGTTTACTTTGTTAGCTTTTACCTGTAATAGAGGAGCGTTCTGGCGAGCCAACGAGCGAGCGTTCTAGTGAGCACTTATGCCTAGATCACACGTACCGAGTACTCGGCCAAGACAGTGAAAGCTTACATAGCTCGCTCAGCCGAACACTCGTTGCTATTTTTATACCGATTACTCGGTACGTGAGACCTAGTCATTACGTAACGAAAGTGCATCTGCTTCGAGCTTTTTGCCGAGCAATTTAGTTGGCACGCGACCGTCAAGTCTTACATCTTCGTGAAGATTTACTTTTTACGAGCACTTAATAGAGCGTACTGTAGAATTATCACAAAAATGTTGGCTCTAGCTTAGCTCTCGTTGTTCATTTTTTGTCAATTTTTTTGTTACAAGTGAATACTAAGGTCTAAGTACCATAACGTTTTACCTTCAAAGAACAGAAAAACTTTGGCGCCCGTAAAATCGTGGACTTTATTAAAGGTCAACTAGGGAAGAGCGAAGAGGGGGTAAGAACGTATTAAGTAGGTATAAAATGTGTTGTTTAATGGAGCAAAATATTAACCGCATTTACCCAATTAACTCTTAGTCCTTCGGTACTTAAAATTCTAAAATAATGTTAACGATTAAGAAAATTCTAAAATAATATTAAAGATTGTACCAACTTGTACTAAATTGTACGAAATTTCAATCAAGTATGAGAGAGCTTTAAATCCAGATTCTAATCTTTACGGGAAAAGATGAGTAAGTAGATGAGGTTTTCTTTTTAATTAAAATGGTTTCCAGGGAGAAATTAAAAAGGACTTTGTAAGGATGAAGGTTTTATGGCGAAGATAATGCTCCGTAGTCTCTACGAAATGTATTTACTGTGGGTCAAGTGAGCGTAGCAATTAAAAAAGGATAAAAATTTATAAAAATATTAAAAAAAAATCGTTCAAGAAAATGTGAAACATCTAAATATAATTTAAATATTACATTTATTACAGCATAAGCTAACTACTACAATCTATACTACAAAATTTACAAAAGGAAACAATTGGGCCACCCATAGACCGTTGCAAACGATCTAGATAGCTCAACTGCTCCAACTCGATACCTGATGGCAGCGTGCCGAGGATACTGACTGCATTGCCTCTTTGTATTGCAAGATATACAAATATTATAATTATATTTATTTAATTCTCGTTCCTTAGAGTTAAGATAATGTAAGATAAGATAATGTTTATTTTTCAGATAACACGCACACGTAAAATCTTAGCTGACGTTCACAGACAAATTGTCTGTTTTAAACTTTCCGAAAAATCCAAAATAGAAATAATTTTCTCATCTGAAACAAATCGAAACTCGCTGGGTACATTTGGCAAGACGCCATCACCTGCACCTAGCACCGTACCATCCACAAAGTGCCTTTCGCCGCTATTCGTTACAATTAACGGTAGTTCGGAGGTAACTGAGCAACAACGGAGCAATAGAGAGTTAATAACGTGGTGCCAACTTTCCAGAGGCCAAGGTTGAAACTAATGTAATCAAATAGACGAATAAATTGGTGCAATTTGTTTCCGCAATTTACTGCCACCACCTTGTGAGAAATATGATGCTAAAGTGCCAAATAGTACAACAGGAAATGCGACTGTGGCAACTGTTCAAATGCTATCCCATCTGCTTCTTCTTCTTATCGTGTCACTAGTTCCTTCGAACCAGTGTGGTGAAAGGATTTCAAGTGCGCCACGAAGAGTCATCTGCTTGAGTGTCCTCTATGCCCTACCTCCTGTACTAGGGACGACCTCATAAATGCCATTGAATTTAATATGAATAAAATATAAAGTTGCATTTTACGACACGTAAGAAGAAGAGGAAATTCAAACTGCCCAAATAAGCAGAGACTCTTTCCCGACAAGGTTGCATCGAATACTTGCTCAGCTTTGAACTCGAGAATCAGATTAAAAATAACCTTTTTTTTTTTCTTTGCGTCTTAGTCAGTGGTTAGTTTTAATCTCGGAGTTTTCAGACAGCCTTAAAGCCTCCAACTTTGTGATAATATTTTTAATGAAGCAAGGATTTTTATGCAAAAACGATCGAAGAGCTTCCCTGATAGTATGCAGGTAAGGGCCTTTTATAATGATTAAAAAGCTTACATATCAATCTACTTAATACTTTTATACGTCTTTTATTATGATTTTAAAGCTTACATATTGGTGCATAAAAGGAGCCTCTTCAAGGTGCACTTGGAATCCTTTCACCACACTGGTTCGAATGAACAGTCACACAATAAGAAGAAGAAGACTTCAATATTACGTGAAACCTTGGGTATATTGTTTCACTGAATCTTGAAAACATTTTAGTTACCTATTGTATGTACATGTACCTACTCATAAACAATACAAACATTTTGACGACGATGTCACACGAAAAGGAAAAATTGTTCCGTGTAATATCGATCTCGCAAGCTCCCGATACTCATCGGAGCGGAGTAAAACGGCGTAAACCAGTGCATTAATATTCCAGACAAGGCTTTAGATTTTCAAACTCATTCCCCTTCGCTATAGCTTTTGCCAGTATTTTCCAATTTATTACTAATTTGCATTAATAAGATGGATCGTCTTGGTCGACCTAATTTACCACTAGAGTCACTCAACGCCAGCAACGCGATAACATTTTAAATTGACGTTTTTTAACGTAGACGTATAGAAGTTGTATTTGGTTTGGAACATAGAAGTATTAAAGTAAAGAAACGCAATGTAGTACATTGAAAATGCGACAAAGAAAAGGAAGCCACATTGGCTAACTTCTAGTACATTTTAGTCCGATGCTAATTTTTGAAAAAGAGAAGTAATAGGGCTAAATAACTATTATATGTTAAAACTACTAAGGGTTTATCATTTTAAATAAACCAAAATTGTAAAAACTAACAAACATTATTAGAAAATAGAGATATTTCATTTTTATTGACTAAAAATTACCAAGACCTAAAATGTAACCGTTTGGTACTGTCCATCTTGGTGTTCTATAGGAACCCCTTCACTGGAAATCTATGGTTTTGACAGACTTCATACTTTTATTACAATCTATACATTAGCCGTTTTGGTGTTTGATCTGTCACTACTTCTCAAATTTATAGAATAACACGGACTATTATATGCCCGTACCTTATTCATCCTCAATAGATTATTAAGTATATTTTTACTTGTTACAAGCTAACAGGTCAGTTGTTGAAAACTACAGCGATTTTTAATTACAGCGAGTAACACAGTTAGGCTCGTAATCACGAAAGCGTAATTTTAAGAACTTTTTCTATTTTAGCTTTTTTAAGTGCACGAAAGGAGCCTCTTCGAGACGCACTGGAAATCCTTTCACCACACTGGTTCGAAATAACTAGTGGCAAGATAAGAAGAGCTTTTTCTAAACTTTATTTAACTTATTTGTGTAAATTTATTCTGTTTTCAATTTCAAAGGCAAAGCCGCGAGCCGAAACTTTTATGTTATTTCTAAATGATTCCTTTTTTCTGATTTTTCCCAATTTGTTGTTAAGTCCATCCGACAACAAACGCGAGAAAGAACAAAGATCAAGTATTTCATTTCAATTGAGAGGTTTGCGGGTTCCTCCTCAAGGGGGGCGCGGGGAGGTGGTTTGAAAGGTTCCAAATAAATTACACTCTCTTTAGAGTTTTTCCGTATGAAATAGGCCTGAAAATAAATTATCGGTTCTCAAAATAAATTACTGTTATTTTTCTCAAGCTCAAACGGAATAATAAAAACTTTTTTCTTTTATCGTGACAAATTGGGACGATTTGTAAAAACGCGATTGTGTCAATTCTCCATTATCGATGTTACTGGAAGATATTTTTGACACAGAGTAATAAATACCTACCTACTTTTTACAAACAACTTCAGGTAACGTTTGGACTTAGTTGAACAAATAAAAGTTGAAAGAAATATGTACATATTTTCTACAACGTAAACGACAACAGATCGATCAGACCAAAATAGTTATTCAAAACATAATTTTCATCAAAGCGCAAAGAATACACTTTATTAGACTACCTAGTAATTTCAGTTTAAAATATCCTATGAGTAAAATTCGAAGAAAAATACCGACGTAAAAGTAAATAGATAAGTTAGGGAATTAAATAGGGACCTTGTTAAAATTTCCAATAAATATTGATGCCATGAAGATATCAATGAACCTTGAACGACCGACTCGCCACAACAAGCCTGCGAGATAAATGGCGCGGACGGAGATCCTCTTATAGCAGAATCGATCTTCACGAGCCGCGGAGACGCTGCACAATGGAAACTCAAAGGTTAAAAAGTTAATGGAAAATAAAGTTTCAGGTAAACACTTTAGTCTAAGCTTGTTATGCTTGCAAAGGTTATTTTCCGTCGGCAGATTAAAATGTGTTTTTATGAAATCAGATTTTTGAAGAAACGCGTTCAGCTCAGTGCTATAAATGTGAAATAATTATCATAATCATTTTAAATAGTTTATTTTTATAATAGTGTCGTAAAAATGTATATAAATGAGCTAAAAAAGAGAGCTTTTTTACAGGTGAGCTTTATTATTTGTAATTCTAAAATCTTCTCAAACAAGCTTCACGAACAGAATAATTTCGGACACAGTTATCTCTTGTGAGATAACTGTGTCCGAAAAACGCCGTTATAATACATAGTTTCTGTATTTTACTTCAAGAAAATACTCTGAAGAGTATATCCGAAAAACTGTTGAAATACGGAGAAACTGAAAACAAATTTTAATTTTAATTTATCGCACAAAAATATCGCAATGCAAACACAGCCGCCGCGATACCTATAAAAGCAGGTTCAAATAAAATCACGTGAATTCAGCGTTTACACGCACAGCCTTCCATTAAATATTTACTTTTCATCGTCAGCCTATTCCATAACAAAATATGCGGCCTCAGAATCAGCTTAAGATGATCATTAACCTTTATGAGGCTATAGCCAGTTAAGCTAGACATACGAGGCAGGGTTTTATGAATTCAAATCACCTGGAACTGGAGGTCTGCGAGAGCTGGGCGGTGTAAGGCATTAATTTAAGGTGTTGCTCAACGGCTTTTGGGGTTGAAGTGATTTATTGTACAAAAGATACGCAATAACAATAGTACAGCTCCGAGTTCTGCCTACTCACTCATGATGGATGTTCGCTGTACAAGGAGTTGAAGACGCTCAAAACAAGCAATTCATCGATCAAATATTTTAATTCAAATTCGACGACACCGTGGCTTAGTTGGTAGTGACCCTGCCTACGAAGCTTGGTGTTCCGGGTTCGATCCCCGGCCGGGGCAAATGTTTGTGACGCACTCAAATGTTTGTTCTCGGGTCTTGGATGTTGTGATGTGTTGTATGTGTCCATGCCACCTGCGACACAGGGAATCCTAGTGCAGGGGTGTGAGTGTGTGAATGTTTATGTTTATGTTTATATCTTTGATCCAACTGATGGCCAACGAAACCTACTGCTGATTGAAGTGGAAAACAAAAATGTTGGCTTTGTGGGAGGTGCCTCGACTTTGAAGGTCGTGGGTTCGAACCCGGCCATACACCATGTGTGAATTAAAACACGTGCTTAACGGTGAAGGAAAACTAAAACGCCGAAAATCGGCATGTCATATAACCTAAAAAGTTCGGAAACATTTGTCAAGTGCACAAAAGGACCTCTTCGAGGCGCACTTGAAATCCTTTCACCACACTGGATAAGAAGAGAACACTAACCATACCGCCTGTTTACTTAAAGAAACAAATAAATCTAACTACTGTATATTCTATAGGTCTATTTTATCTGTCCTTCGCTCACTTGAAAATGTCTTGCTCCCTTCACTGGAGTTCAATTGACGGGATGCTGACATCTCCGCAAGTGATCTTCAGGCGTTGATTGACATATTCAGCTTTAGGTGACTCGTCGAAGGTATCGACGACAGGTAATTTGAATTGAAAGGTCAACCACGACGATCATGATCTTTACTCGTCCAAGCTTTTTCCACTAATATTAGTTATTTTTTTTCCTTCTAATATTAGTGGGAAAGTGGAAAAAAATGGGGTTTGATGGTTAATGCATATACGGATGTTTGTTGCTCAATCACGCCAAAACCACTGAACTATAGTTAGTTCAAAAGTTTGTATTATACATGTTCGTGAATGGTTCGTGATGATTATTTTAAAACTATCATGTTTAGTAAACCACCCAATCAGTAAGTAATGACTATTTACTCGAAGTAGAGTAACCATGCAGCTACACCTACCTATACCGAGGCAGGTAGAGCTATCTTGACCCTTAAATTTTAATTATTTTATGGGTACATACGCCACTAATTATTTTTCTGAATTATTCCGTTTTTAAGAGCAAATTTTTAATTCTTGGTAAAAGCTTATCAAAGCCAACTGGGTTGCGGGGTGGGCGCTTCTTCTGAAGTTCGTAGGAAATGCGGAACACGTGTTCAACTTTCAGTTCTTCACACGAATCTATAATTTGAGGAAGTTTGTGAAGATGGTTGATGTTTGCTTTTAAATCACGCCATTACTACTGAATTGGTTTTGGCAACGGCTTGGTGTAATGTACACTGTGATATAACATCTTTTAAATTTTAAGAAATACGTTGAGAATTTTAATCAAAAAAATTCTAATGTATTCGACAGTGGATAGGTTGGTAGATACTATCAATTATATCATAATTACTGAATCGATTGAGTTGGAATTTGGTATGTGTATAGTTTACGGGCTGGAAATTACGAGATAAAAACTAGTCTTCATTTCGATACCAACGCGGGCAAAGTCGCAGGCAACAGGGAGTTTATAAAATCCAAAATTTTCAAATTTAATACAGTTCTTTTCCAGTCCTACAAGAAATTATTAAATGAAGCAGCAATATTTGGTACCTATCGAACATAAATAAAAAGTATAACTTGCACATTGAAGTACTTTTGCTGCATCTGTTGACAGAGATGTATACTGAGATAAAGAAAAAACGTAAAGATGTCAAATATAAAGCAATATAGTCCCCAACGTCCATTGCTTAGCCAAACGGCTAAGGTTGTCGGGATCCACGTCAGATGTAATGAGCTAATAGAGCCGAAACTGGGCTTATCACGCGCCACCGAGCCCGAGCCGAGCCTATTTCGTGCATGAACGAGCCGACACAGACGCACGCCACTGACTCTGCTCATTTCTCGACAGATGTGGTTTTGCGTAATACCATCACTGCCTTGTACTCTACAAACGTACGCACTGCCAGGTGGTGATTGACCGATGTTACGAGATGTAATGTAACATGTTACTAAGCAAGCATTCGTGCAGTCAGTGCGTGTAATCGAGCCCGAACACGCGAGCAACGAGCCGCTTGTTTTAGAGTGCTCCGTCCGCTGTGAGTTTTTTGGCGAACCCTTAGAGTGTTATGCGGTTCAGTATTACGCTGCAGCCCGTCAGACATCTTGACTGAGAGTGGCTTGCGAATCTGAAGCACTGACGAGCAAAAAGTTTGAAAAGAAGATTATAGCACATGTTGAACATAGCAAGCTCGCTGCCAATGGTAAACAGTCAGCTGCACAGACATGTATACACTCCCAAGCTTTCATATTTATATTATAATTAAAGTTTTGTAAAGACAAACATACAATAAGAAATTTGACAAGTAAGATGACTACATTAATTCGAAAATGCTTGCAGCTGCGCACTTTTTTTGCAAAATTTAGTAATATAAATGTCAAAGCTTGGGTAATGGTAAACATGTCTGTACAGCTGACTGTACATTACGGCCGTAACATGTAACATCGACCAGTACCTACCTTTAGATTTTAGATTCCGAATAACGACTAACAAGGCGTCAGTCTCATCAACTTAGTTATTTCTTAACTGAATTCTTAAATTTGTTTCGAAGTTTGTTAATTAGGTATAAAGATTAGTAGGTAATTGGCTTAGTCTATTCGTAATGGAACAAAATAGCCCTAAATTGCCTAGTATATTCTGTAAAACTTTTCTGCACCACTGAAAGTTTGCCTACAGAGATTTTAATTATTAATTATAATTACGATTATTATTAAGAATTAAATCGCTTCATTTATTTATATAAAAGCTAAAATCACTGCTAATACAATATTTGTTACTTTGATAGTGTTCGAAGCTTGAGCTTAATTAAAAAAAAATATCAATTCATTATAACATTAGACAGATTTAACAGAGAAACACATTCAACAAACTAAAATTAAATAAATTATTATAGAAATTGGATTGGATGATCGCCGTTGGCGATCATGACGATGTAATTTAGTCCTATTTTTTTTGGATCACTATATTCCTTGTAATCATAAATTGCCGCAAGTTTTCGTTTCGATTTATCGACAAAATGACCGAGGTGTGTGTTTGTGTGTAGTCATCCATATTGGCAATTTCAAAAGGAAATGGACACACAATCATTCACTCGTCAGCGATACTCGGTGCCCGAATCAATCATCATCTGACAGCGTAAGTTTTTTATTAACTTTGTATCGAACCGTTTCAATTCAATATTATTAAATGACAAATGGCGATTGCAAATGCGATTAACTAGAAAAGTTCTGAAAGCGGCGGGTCCAAGTAATTTGTATGCTTTGAAATGGTTTTTAAGTATTCTGTTTGTACGAGTAATTTACATTCTTTTTTCTCTCGGCTCTCGCGTTGCGTCCACGCAACCTTTAGAGCCAAGCTATGTTTTTTTTACTGACTAACTTTTCACATAAATTATTGAGTTATAGCTGTGTAACTTACATACATGTAATCTGTATCACCATTTACTTTATACATATTAATAAATAGTATAAATATATTTAGTAATAAATCCGCTTAACTTCTAAACAAAGGTTAGGTAGGTAGGTTTATTAACTTAACTCTAAATTAGAATTTTAGTATCTAAATTTATGGATTTCCGCAAAGTAACGCCTGAATCAATCAATTACTTTATACATATTTACAGCCGTATTTACACTCCATTGCCTGTTAATTTCTTGTTTGAGTTAACTGACCACTAAGACCTAGATCGTCTACCTTTTCGTACGATACTCAACTTGTGACATCTCGTGCTCACCTCATTGTGCTTCGTCCATGAAGAGTTACGATGATCGAAGCAGCGTCATCTCGCTTTGGTGTGACGGTTAGGACGATCGTTAGAATTGTGTATTCAAAGAGCAATCAATCGATGTTGTTGTGACGTTAAAACTTGGAATGCACTGTATAAATGAGTTTTTCTCAGTGCACACTGTTGCCCGTGGCTCTATCTACGTGGTATTGAGATATCATGCATGACCATTACCTTCTTGACAAAATGTTAGAGCTGACATTTTGTCAAGAAGGTCAGCTCAATCGCGTAATTGCACAAATATCTAACAATCCTCATAAACATTTTCATTATAATTTGTTCAGGTTGATGAGTGAGATTGGGCGAAAAGTGAAAACTTTGTACGAGAAATTGCAACTTTAAACAAAAATTAGTACAATGCCAAACATTAAAAATATTTTTTTGTATTAACTTAGAGTATATCTTATTACATAGGGTAATAGGTAGTAGGCTATAACCAAAGAACTTGTATACTATTAGTAATAGAATATAAGTAGTTTATAAATTCCTTGGCTATAACAGTGTTCCTAATCATAGCTATCATACATAGCTTGTTCAAAGGATTGAGTAGGTATAATTTACCCTGCCTTATGAACTTTACTAAAGGTTTGACAAAAAGAATTACCTAGTTGGGTTCAAAAGTTTAAGGACACAGCGAGACATTGACTGCTATAGAAATATATCAACATCAACAAGTCAATTTGTAACAACATCAACATCAAACGATTTTACGAAAGAAAATACTCATAACTTGCGCCCTTGTTGTGATATTGTAGCAGTTTGCATGAGCTCACCTAAAATAACAGAAAAGCTTTACAAAGGAGTTAATGTTTTCATTCTTTTTGCGCAAAATAAAAAGCATTACATAGCACTATACATACACTATATGTAAGTAACTTGTGTTTTCATTATATTAATAACGATGTTCATATACATTTATGTAGATAGAACCTAACCTGATGTATAGCTTCAAAGAACAATGGCATTAAAATAAACAAGGAGAATCAGGTTACTTATAATGAAATACTTCCATTTTGAAATAAAAAAACAAAATGATATACTGACATATTGAAATGAAAAATCCTATTTCTTTGAACAATGATCACAAGCTCTCTGTTTCAAAATTTTAGACCAAAAAATACTATAAATTTCCGCGAATTTAGTGGATTTCTACCAAACGGACGGAAAGACATCGAAGGCGTTTCCTGGCGTCATCGTTTAATAAACCGTTCATACAAAATATTTAACTGCAAACACTTTTTTTTCGTCGGATAAAATTGGTCGAAACACAAATCTGTCGGCCGGAAGTTTTAGTGCAATGAAGATTTATTACTTCCAGATGCTGCTACTCGCAATGCTGCAAAAACAAGTCCGCAGTAACCACCGTCTATGCTTTGTATGTGTGGTATGTAGGTAGGTACTTGCTCTGACTGTGACTGCGGTACTCAGGAAAAACAAGTTTGCATTTTAAAGTTCAAGGCAATAAAATAAAAATGTAATGGTTTATTGCATTGGTAGTTGAATTGAATCGAGATTATGATTTTTTTGATTTTGGTATTAATTTTTTCTAAAAGTTTTCATACTTGGTAACATTTAAAGGTCAATTTGTTAAAAATATGTTATAAATTAAAATAAAGGAATTAATTGGGTAATTCCCTAGCGTATCTCTACGCATATCTATCTCCACACCTCGAAGTGCTACGCAATGCAAATACATTTGCGTAGCACGTTCGTAGTACTTCTTAGCATTTTCATATCTTCGCGTAGCACTATCGTAGCAAAATTTGTAGCACCTCGTGACACCTTTGAAGGGACTCGCCAGTTTTGATAGATTCCTAAACTATTAGGCCTGAGTTAAATCTATTAGTAGTAAGACCATGTTTGACGTGACCACGTCTAATAAATCGATGAACGCCGGCTGTATGCACAAAAACGTTGATTCATTGTCATTGTCACGTAACGCTCATTGTCCCGTTACGCTGGTAGTCACGTTATACTATCGTCCGTAAGCCAACTTTACAGACAACCAATATTTTATGTGTTCCAAACGCGACTAGGTACTGCAGAATGTGAAAAAATTAAAGCATTCATAAATTAAAAGCTTTAATTAATATGATTTTCTCAAAATTAACATGCTTCTGCTGATTTACATAAGCTTTGAGCTTACTTTTAAAAACCATTCAATATTCATATTCGGCTAAAAATAAGTTCGTTCAACTTGAGACGGTAGAGCCTAAACATTTAGGCCCGGGCTCTCGAGGGGTTATCACGAGTTATTAGTGGGCCCTGCGAGGAGTATTTTATGACTTCACTTCTTAATTCTCGGGGAGTTTTGTACGAGTCGGAAAGTTAAGAAATGGCAAATAATCTAAGGATCGGAGATTACGGTGCTTTGGTTCAGGACTCGATCTCCGTTTTTCTCTGGCTTGTGTGCGTAATTATTGCATATAAAATGCGGATATATGTCTCTGTAACATATGCTGCCGCTCATGGCTTTGCCCGCGTTTCAGCTAAATTCTAATATCAAATTTGAGTTCAGTGGTTTTAGCGTGACTTAACAAAAACAGCCGTGTTTAAATATTAAACATTCACACACTCACACCCCTGCACTAGGATTCCCTGTGTCGCAGGTGGCATAGACACATACAAGACATCACAACATCCAAGACCCGAGAACAAACATTTGTGTTCGTCACAAATATTTTCCCCGGCCGGGGATCGAACCCGGAACAGCAAGCTTCGTAGGCAGGGTCACTACCAACTAAGCCACGGTGTTCGTAATATATTGTAATTTGTAATTGGTGATATTCTAAGAATTATATATATTTTTTAAGATTCATTTATATTAATTTATTATTGATTTGTTCGACCGGTCCATTCGTTTATTTAATTGTAAATAAATAATAGATATGTACTGAAAACTTATAAAAATTCGAAATTCCGGTAACGCAGTGAAAAGTGGGAGTGGTACATTACCTCTGTATTACATGTTATCTCTATAATAGTATACGAATTTACATGTTACCTCTATATTACAATCATGTTACCTGTATATTACTATACGAATTTACATGTTACCTGTATATTAATAATATTACTATACGAATTTACATGTTACCTCTATATTAACACGACTTCACACTGCCTTTTTTCAGGCTCGCGGAAATGAGAGTTTTTTGCAATAACAGAGAGCCTAAGCTTAGCATCTGGTGTCTGCCAGATTTCAGGATTACCTTGTTTCTCCCCCACGTCCCACACACGTATTCAAAACCATTTGGAATATAAGGTTTTTATTCAGATGAAAACTTTCTTTCACGTGTAGCCAACATTTAGAAAAAACACACGTAGCAAAGACACGATGTACTGTTTTATTCCGACAAAAAAGGTATAAAAAAACTTAAATACTGTTTGTTATTTTTTACCAATATTTTATTTCTCCAATAATATTAATACGTTGACTTTTTGGTCCAATAAACGTGAAGTGCTAAAAGCTTCATCCGTATCTATTTTCTTTGTAATAAAATAGAAACACGAATGTTAGGCTCGAGATTTTTTTTCATTTTGTCTCATTTAATATTGTATATTCAGTATTTTATTCACAGAGCCACGGTGATTGCAATTTTGTCGACGTTTCAGCATTTTACGCTCTATTTACTAAACATTTACACGATGTTATTTTCTACGTGCGTACATCTACGCAATCAGCACCAGGTGTTCTTCAGCTTTTATATTTTGGTACTCTCTGTTTACTGATGGTAAAATTAGTTATGAAGGGGGTTTTATGGTTTTTTTTATGAATGAGGTGTTAAATCGATACACTTGGCTTTTTTATTATGATTTGGAAGCATTGCTTTATAGACGACCACTTGTTTTGAATCTTAATTGTTTTATCGAAATGAAATACTCGTTTTACTTATAGCTTAGTACTCTGTGGTATTACCTAGTACTTGTTATTTTTAAGGAGGTTATCAATTCCGTTGAATATTTTTTTTAATATTTGTTACCTCAGAACTTTGTTGTTAATAGACCGATTTAAAAAAACTTTTTTTAGAGGATATACTTTCAGATGGTCTCATACAAATTTAATTAAAATCGATTCTGCAGTTAATTTTTTCTATCCACAGAACTGAAAAAATGATGTCGTTTGTTGCGTAATTTGCTTCCCTGTGACTTTTCAATGTTGCTTACGGTCACTAAAACAGTCCAATTGAAGTCGGTTGCCTATGTTTTTGTTAAACCTTGATTTATTAGTATTTAGTTAAACGTAAGCAACGATCTTTAATCCATCCATAATTTTTATCTTCAATAAAACCTTTTCCTTTAATATTCCGAGTGGAGTATGATATCCCAAGTATTCAGATCATTCAAAAAGTTCCATTATTTATGAAAAGTCTTCATTACGTGTCGGCACCGCCCTACGATGCTGACGTCTCGCGTTGCCCTCATACATATTTATAGGAATCTTAAGCTCGTCACACACGTAGCTATAAAATACACGGTCAAATTTTAATCACCATAAAAAATACGCATAGTCAGTTGCCGTTACTGAACCCATATACGGCAAAAAACTTGAAAAAATTAAGTCGAATTTTTGTCATAATATATTTGATTAAAATTGGATAACCGTTACCGTTAGTCGTTTTCCTATGGATTTGCGTCAGGCGGTACCTATAATTGATAATAATTTAAGTTTTATTCATTGTTTGTCAAACCCAGCTCGAGCCAGCCCGCAAAACCTCGCGCCGCTGTCACTCTGCCATTTTGTAGAAATCCAAAATTCTGACTGCACAGATGCAACGTAGTACCCCGTCTACATTTCCCATTTAATTTTTGTTGGTAATTAATAATTGGTGGTGTATATTACTAGCTTATGCCCACGACTTCGTCTGCGCAGGTATCTTTATAAATTGTAGCCTATGTGTTATTTTGATGTATAAGTTATATTATTGTAAAGTTTCATTAAAATCCATTCAGTAGTTTTTACGTGATAGAGGAATAAGCATCCATCGATCCATCCATACTTACTAACTTTCGCGTTTATAATATTAGTAGGATAGCAAGGCATATTACGATATATTTTCTATACAAATATTCAAGTCATAGAAATATATATTATAGCTGCGTGTGCGGTCACTTGAATATTTGTATAGAAAATATATCGTAATATGCCTTGGTATAATCATATTAATATATATTATAGCTAAGTGTGTGACGGGCTTTATAACGTGAGCCAACTTCTCTGCCCACCCTTCTACCTTGAAGGGAGCGTGAACATTTTAATGAGTGTTTCGTAAATTGTATTAAATACCTAAGTCACGTTTCCGTGTGATTGTGCAGGTAAATCTTTTGAAGAGTATAAAGTTTAAATTTAGGGACATTACAGTAAATATAGAATTATTTAAAAATTGATAGTCGGACAGATAGAACTTTTTTGTCCCACCTGTCACCTTAGGCGGACAAAGCAGGATGGGACAAAAAAGTTCTATTTAGTATTTATTTAGTATTTTATTAATTATTACTTTAAATAAAACGGTTAGAAACCAATTACAATATTTAAAGATAAAATTATTACATTAAAAATTAAATTATTTAATAATTACTTACATTATAAATTCAAAATAGTCAAAAATTATAATAAAAATACCTACATAATGAATTATACTTAAATCAAAATTTAAATTCGCAGAACCAATGGCCTCCATATCTATTTGTCCCACCATTGCTGATAGGGGGACAGATGGAACTTTTATCATTTTTTTAAGTAGAACTATTTCATTCCCACCTGTCCTCCTTTTAAAAAATAATTTAAAGAGTTTTGCTGTAATGAATTAATAACCTCTATGTCTTTTCATTATTTATTTGATTGTTTTCTTCGTTAGAATGAGGAATTATTATACTTGTATGAGTTAACAATAATATTAACCCGACGTTGGAACACTGTCGTGTTTCCAAGTTAATAACAATATTAGACGAATCCACTCAAGACTTGAAAGACGCAATTCAGTCCAAATCAAGTCAATCAGCAACTCTAGTTACAAGTGTATACAACTAGACCTGTCTGCTATTATTTTAAATGCAACTCTATTTTACTTGAATAAGTAATCGTATATTTTTACACCTCTACAACAAACTATCTAAACTTTAAAAGAGCAATGCATATACCTATAGCAACGCTGGACGGTTGCTTGATTTTGAAAATAAATAGTTATGTAATTGAGAATAACTAAGAATTTTATTGCAGCTTGAGACTCGAATCAAACTCAAATTTTGATTCAGTACCTACAGCCACAATAGTCATAATGGACTATAGAACATTGTCGTAAACTAAATTAAATATTTTCAATAAGTATTTTTATTTTATTTTATTTTTTCGGGACAAAAAACAACTGCAATATACATTTTGCTTAATTAGAACATCTTAGATTAACAACATTACAGCCCACTGCGTTATCCACAGAGTTATAAAAACAATTTTACATGAGAAGACCACTAGTGGGTCGGTAGGTATTATTTATATCTGTCAAAGTGAGCAGCTTATAACAGTGTCCACATATATCGGATACTTTCAGCGTCGCTCCCATGATTCTATGGCGCCCACGGACGTAAGAGTATTCATTCGATAGAGCTGACGTATCAACTATTTATAAGTGCCATACTACACGGGCGGTTCTCCCGCTGCGGGAATCCGCTTCTAAACCACACTGGACACAACCTAATATGAAAGTTGTATGGTGCATACTACACTGCGCGGTTTCCCGTCGCGGTTCACAAGCGGGAGAAATACGACCGCCGCTGATAACCGCCGCTTTAAAAGCCACGGGTGCTCTCCCGCTATTAAGTCATTCTGCACAGGAATTTTCTCCAAACATTGCGTCGTTTATCATTGGCGGATCCATGTTAAATTGGACAAAAGACAGCGATAAACCGCGTCCCGTGTAGTTTGATGGTCTGCGACAGCTTTGTCGAGTGGATTCCCGCGGCGGCGGCGGGAGAACTGCTCGTGTAGTATGGCCCTAAGGAAAGCGCGAAGATTGATGACATCACGTGGGTGAAGTCGCGGGCGTGTCGCTGTCGACATTGACACCTAAAAGGGGCTTATTGAACCTACACGTCAAATTATACGTTTTGACGAACGAGGGTGCTTTTGACAGGTATTAAAGTTGAACTATGTAGGTCATTGGGAAAGCATTGGTTCCCAAATACTCGTGTAGAGCCTAGTAAATGCGATTGGCCGGCGAGTTTTTGTTAAATATTTTTGATTTTTGATTAGTAAATATGGTATGGATAGTATAATGTCACTTTTCGTATAATTTTACGCTACAAAGTCGACTAAGAAAGTTTTTCTGTGTGCCTGAATTATATTTTTAAAACTGTTATGTTGACGATATTATTTACTGTTTTTAAAATATTACAAATATTAGTAAGTATGTATCAAGACAGTATTTAAATTGAAGAAAAAAAAATTACCGTAATGAATTCCATCTAATCACAGTCTTTCATTTGAATATTCAAATAACAAAATTATAATCACGTTTTCCGGAAGACAAAATGTACCTAACTTTTAAATTATTTCACTTGTAAAACAACATTTAAGAGTGTTCAAAGAAAATCACCATCAATTACTGCCGAGTTTTTCGTTAAATTTCCGAGTTTCTTTTTGTATAGACTTACACAGTTCACAACGCCAGTCAGTCACCCATCGATCTATTTGTAAGTAGGTTATTTAATTTACCTATTTTATTTTGCTCGATTGAACGAATTCTAGGAATGAATGAACGAATACTAATTTATCTAAACTGAGAACACTGTAACGTCGAGATTCGACATCGAACTAAGGTGGAAGATGTAGGTATACGGATTGCGAGGCTTAAGTGGAAATGGGCAGGCCACTTGGCCAGGCGGGATGACCATCGGTGGACCAAAGCACTCACAGAGTGGAGGCCGAGGGACATGCGGCGGCCTCGGGGCAGACCACCAGCCCAGCAGTGTGGATCCGCCTTGCACAAGATCGGCAAGAATGGCGCAATAGAGAAGAGGTCTTTACCCAGCAGTGGGTGTTACCGGCTGATTAGATAAATACTAGATAGATAGATAGAGAACACTGCTTATTCGTAATCACATATAACATTACGATCGAGCGTACGATTACGATTGTAGCTACATACTTTCCATTGGGGGAAGAGCCTCAAAAGGCTTCGATTCCCCGAAATATTATAATGTGAGTTCGCTTGTATGGCTGTAAAATAAGCGTTCCGCTATGAACATATTTTGTGATCCCATGTAAGAGTAGTACTTATGGCAATCTAGTTGTTTTTTTTTTTTTTTTTACTAAATATAGGCTTGCGTTTGACCACCATCTCACCTAATGGTAAGTGACGATGTGATTAAGTGTGCGTAAGTGATTTGAACAAGAGTGCAGTGATTAGAAAATAATTTTCAATTCCAGGTCACCATTCTTGGTAAATATGGATTTATTATAAAATGATGTATTAAATATGAATAAGGTAACAAAATAATATAATAAATGCTCAACAATGGGACACCACAGGTTAAAATAATTTAATAATAATTAAAAAAACACTTGCATAAAATTAATTGCCGTAACATACGGAAGGAAAGAATATAAAAATAAAATCGTAGTTAAGTAATTCTAGTATCTAACTTATTTAATACAAATTAATTGCTATATATGAAAGCAGTGTATCTTCATAAAATAAAATTTAAAGAATGTATTTGAATAAAAGCTATCCTTCAGAACATTGTTTGAATTAGTGAATGCTGGATATTTCATCATAAAAGTGATGATGGTGATCAACTGCTCTGGAGCCACACATCAAGTCATTTTTTTTTTCTTTCGAGTATATTCTACTAAACTCCGCTCCCGTCGGCTCAATGGCAAATATTTATTTTAATAATGTATTTGTCTGTGTCACGAGTATCCAGGAAAGAATCCAGTGAAGTAAATTGGGAATTGAATAAGGTTGTCTTTGATGTTTTTTCTACCAAAGTTGTTAAAACAGATCACTTTTTTGAAAAAAAAAATACAAAATAAATCGTACTTAATCAACAGACCATTTTATACACCACAAGTTGTTAATTACCAGAAATCAAGCCGAAATATATAGAGGGTGTTTGGTGCATCGTTTGCCAAATAGAAATGGGGGTTGGAGGCATTTACTACCTTCTCAACCCTCATAAAAAATATTGTGCTCATGGGGTTTTTTATGTTGATATTTTTTTTTATTTAAAAACTTTACACAAGTAACCTTGAATAAAAGAAAAATATTAGGTGTAGCCTCCACCAATTTTGTATTTTAATTTGTATTGTTGTACGGTTCGAAGCCTTAATATACAGGTGATTTATCCAAATGGACTTGAATGGCCAAATTCTAAAGTATGGGCAATATCGAAAAACGCTCAAAGGACCCTCGGGGCTGATTTCAATGATACTGTCTACTCAAGCATACTCAAATTTTATTAAAATCCTTGCCAGGAATCGAACTAGTTGATTTTGAAAAAAATCGCACTCTGTATAATTGCTCTATCATCGAGTGTCGCTTATTTGGATCTAATTATTGGAAGCAATGTTTAATAGCAAACTTATGGAAAGGTAGGATTGATTAAACCGGAACGCAGTCGTGCTTAAAACGTAGTCCAATAAAACAGAGCGTTGTATGATTGTTCAAATGTTGACGATTGGGATTGGATAATTCCGGAAGTACTGACCGGGCGAGCTTCGCAGATTGTATAACAACTACCGGTTTTAACAAACCGTCTAGATTTAGGCATCTAATATTTGTGGGGTTCTGCAAACGAGGAATGAACAGTATTATGTAATTGCCCTATGTCAAAAGAAAATAATAATAATCTAGCCCCAAACTAAGCAGAGCTTGTACTATAGCAACTAGATAACTGATAAAATACTTATATATTTTTTTTAGTGAATACTTTTCTAAGTAATAGTGGTGTTACATCCGAGCGTTGTGAGCCTAGTAGTCTAATTCACTCCCCACGAAATATTTTGCTCAGTGCGGCCAAGGAAACTGGCATGTCATAGAACCTAAAAACTACGAAAACATGTGTCAAGAACACTAAAAGAGCCTTTTCGAGACGCACTTGAAATCCTTTCAACACACTGGTTCGAAAGAAATAGTGACACGATAAGAAGAAAATAAGTGCGCATAAAGAAGTTTTCACTTCAAAATATTTAAGTAAATTTGTGCGAAAAAGTAACATAATAAACAACGAAAAAGCGTTTACTAGCCAAGGAACCGCCATTATTTACCACCTAACGTGACTACATAATTATAACACAGAAAGTAAGTAAAATGCAATAATTGCATGGCCATAACTTGCGTCTCGCGTTTTCCACTCTAGTTAAAAGTTACTTAAAAGTGTAATAATATACGTTTTACAGCACAAGGCACTTATTTAAAAATAATAAATGCTTTTTTTCTTGACTTAATAACACGTTTTATTATTATGATGTGTGGAGGTTTTACGCTTAACAAATACCTAAACCAAACCCCCATTGTGTATAAGTACTCTGTGCTATTATGAACAATGAACATATTTCAAATAATAATAACGTTTTTGGATATTTTTTATTACATCTACGTCAAAAAATTACAAAATATGAAATAACCAAAATGGCGCAATTTTTGCCCATAAGATGGGTGATGTTTGAATTTCATTACCCCTTAAGGAGTATTTTGATACAAAAACAATAACTTGTCTTGGCAGTAATCAATAGCCACATAAAAAAAGCTACATATTAAAAAGTGAAAAAAATAACACAGCAGTAATAATACTAAAGTATTTTTTTCATATTAAGCTTGGTACTGATACCATTCGGTATTGTTATTTCAATGCGTGAGAGAAGTTATGAATAAAACATGTGTGAGTACAGAAATGACGGCTAAAGAGACGAATGGAAGAGGAAGACAGGTTCTACCGACCTCACGTAGGATGAGGGCAGAGAAATGAAGACTGATAACAATCGGTAACCTATCACAATCATTTCGATGGGCTCCCATCGAGTAACACCCAAACGAGTAACACTGTTACTCGATGGGATTTTTTTTTGAGGACGTTGTGGCCGAGTGGATGAGGACCTTGCGATCTGATGGTCGCGGGTTCGAATCCCGGTGGCAGTCATGCGTAAATGGGTTTTTTCGGTTGAAAAATCTATGTATGCATCCCACGTTCTCGCAACGGTGAAGGAAAACATCGTGAGGAAACCGGCATGTCGTAGAACCAAAAGTTCGAAACATGTGTCGAGTGCACGAAAGGAGCCTCTTCGAGGCGCACTTGAAATCCTTTCACCACACTGGTTCGTAAGAACTAGTGACACGAAGAAGAAGAAGATGGGAATTTAGAGTTACCCATTTCATGGTTTTACTCGATGGGAAGGATTTTTTATTTATTTTTATTAAGATTTCCCACCTACTTTATACCTATGATAGATAATAAAATACCTGTTGACAGATTTTAACAAAGAGATTAATTATCAAAGTACTGCAAAATAAACGAAGAAATTCTAAAAAAAAACAAGTTTTGTGTCCAAAACAAATTGAGAGTTATTTTGAAATACATAAAAAAATACCTTATTATATCGTGGAAATTTCCGCGATAACGACTCAAGTCGTCAGAATTGATTACATATAATATCGGTACATTTGCAAGCATCGCTGGCACTTTGTTGAATTTTAATTATCTCCGAAACAATATTTCCTCTCTGTAATCCGATCCGGATTAATTATCAGAAATCTGGTGCTATTCTTGGATATTGATGTAAGAATAAAATATGTATTTACATTTTCTTTGCTGCTTTTATTTTTTGTACGTAGGTTTCATTTGGTTTCTGATTTTGTATTTTGTCTATTTGATAGATACTTTGTATACTTAACCTTTTTTAACACCTTAATTTAGAAAATTGAGAAATTATAATTTTGACAAGATGCAAATAACAATAATGAGTAGACAGTAAGAAATAAAAAAAAACTATATTTGTAGCTATAGGTTTTTTTTTTTGTCAAATTCCTGATTTATCAAACTGAAAATTGGTTTGAAGACTTGTCGGGTGTACTGCATCACGATTGCATGTTCCCTCTGAAATAATTTCAATTTAGCTTTTAGGTCACCGCGCCTCAGCCGTTCCAATATTTACCGCAAGCAGAAGGCTGTATCAACGTACTTGGAAGTAGGTCGTAGGCTAGCTACTGTCGTTACTTCCGATGACAAAATCTCAAGCGAATTCGAAATGCATGTGATAAAACTCGCTGTAGGATCGGAACACAAAAAGGTTTATTTAGAAACGAGTACTAAACTCAAGGTCATCCCCTGACTTTCCCAGTTCTAGACTAGTGTTCCTCTTACAATTAGCCATTTTCCTCTGAAGACTCGTTAAACGTTTTGTCTTGATTTCAGGAGACAGGTGCATTTAACTAATTAGTCTTATAGCACCTTCAATACGTACTTTTACATCTTTTAACTTTGATTTTAAAATTTGCTGGAACCCGTATGTAATTATTTGTTTTGATAAACATAATTCCAAAGTATTAGATTGATACATCCATTAAAATAAAAACTTTTCTCATGAAAATTCTGAACTCCTCTACCTTTGGAAGAGGTTAAGTAATATATTATATAGCCTATGTCCTATCCTGGATCCTTAGCTATGATACTGTTAAGTTTCAATTAAATCCGTTCAGTAATTTTCACGTGATGGACACGTAAACATAAATTCGTTTCTAAATAAAGCTGAAAGAGGTTTGATTTTGGAATTAGAACTCAGTAAGGTGACTGTAGGGGAAAATACATATTTAGCTTTCGAGGCATAGGTCTTTTATGTTATCTGTTTTTCTAAAAACGTGTTTCTGAAATCAAAATGTATCCGGTAATATCACATTTATATTTAAGAGGTAATAAAGGCAAAAATTTGAGGGGTTGGATGAATAGAATGGAACTCAAATATTCCTTTATTTATAGGGTGACAGGCTATTCTATTTCATATCTTCTGAGTAAGTGTATGTTGTCCAAACAGCTTTATTGTTTTGTTGAGTAAATACCATTCATATTTGTCCGCAGAACACGCTACATTACTCAGTGCTAATGGCTCTATTTTGCCAAATACAGATCCATTCTGCCACTAATGTCTTCAGGCATAACACAAACTTAACGTACGTAATCTACAAGTACGTACACTTGAGTAAAAGTACGTAATGTTGTCATAGCGTAATAACATTGACTACTTAGATGATTCCAGCAACTTCGTTTGCGTTGCGAATTAGCAAAATGCCTTTCTTAGTACGTGACAACATTTTTTTAAGAACATAACCCCGAGATGTCAAGTTTTTTGCGTCATTGGTTTGGCCTGCGCCTTGTCCGTCAGTCCGTCAGTCCGTCAGTCAGGACTGACTCTTTTAATATATTGATTGGAGAGGGATTTGAAATCCTACTAATCCTACTCATCACACTATGCCGTTTCATCAATATCATGAATTCAAAAGTTTCTGAGAATTGCAAATTAACAGATATTTGTTGCTAGCCGAAACTATTCAATTACATAGTTACTTTATTTGGAAAGAAAGAAAGAAAATGTTTTTATTTGCTACACTATCAATAACTAAAGATAATAATCGAAAATAATTAAAAAAAAATTGCCTTTAACTACTTGACGTAATTATTTCAGTCCTTCTGAATGAATGAATGATTTATTTGTCTCAAGTAAGTATAGTTAGTTACAGACGGGTCTAGAGTCACATACTTCAAAACACTGAAGAATACAGAATACAAATTTTCTTTTAATTTATATGGTTTATTTCTCCTGACAACCCAAGCGGAGGCGTTGGGTTGCAGAACTAATTCACAAGAGACGAGATGATGGCATAGCCAATGATGATGACGTACCTCATCGCAGTAACGGCCTTGTCCATAACTCAGCGGCTATTGTGCGACACACTGAATACTCGCTGTTGACATTATGAAAATTGCTCTCAGAAATTGCGTTGAGAATTCACACATGTAAATTACTACGTTGTGTTATGTATAGCTGTGTGGAGGCTGTGAATGTTTGAAATTGCTCTACAATCGTTGCGTTGGCGAAATGTCATTAGGTAAAGAAACCGATTTGTAGAATTCGTAAGTAAATATTAATAAATAAAAACAAGCTTAAAGTTTAAAAAACTGAAAACCCGATTGCAAAATACATAATTATACATTCATTGTCAATTCATTATTCGAAAGTAAATGTAAACATAATATAACTTTGTAATCTCCTTTAAAATACCTTCATTTTGATACCCTACTCGATTGGTTTGGTTAATAAAAAATATTTATTAATATTTATTCTAGTTTCTTACTTTTGATCATACTTTTTGCTTTGTTTTTGTGATCGTTGAAAAAACTAATGAAGTCTTGCCATAATATTTTAAACTAGTTGAATTGGCTTTACCCGTCAATTATTATTATAATATTTAAGAATCTTAGATGTTCGTAAAGAAAAGTAATTTAAGAAACAAATACCTACCTAATGTTAACAATAATTTAATGATTGAGTTGCATCAGTAAAAATATATAACTTTATAAGCTGACACCCAACTTGGTTTACGTTACAAATTACCAAAACTCCTTTTTTATTACGCGCTTACACTTCTTGAAGAATATAATTATGTTCGAAATTTCAAGTCTCTACGTCTAGTGGTTTGGCCTGTGCGTTGACTGTCAGTCAGTCAGAACTAAGCCTTTTATAAATACTTGATTGATAAAACATGAGTTTTTAGCACATTTAGACACTATGGATATTTGTACAATAAGGGCCTATTATGTCGGGATATTTATGTCGAGTATAAAATGGGCTTCAGGAACGAGGTATACGTAATGGTTTTCACTTTAATTGCGAGGAAATGAAACTATTTTGAACTGAAATGAGTGCCCATTTTGTAATTTAAAAACAGAGACAGCCATCCAATGTAACAGCGATATTCCAAATTCGAAATAAGTTTTGTTGGACCCCTATAATACCCTGATCTATGGGATGATGAAACACCACTGAGTAAAACCTAAGTTTGAAAAAAGTTCTTACCTTCCGGCATGAAACCTATTACAAGCTGAACCTCTTTGAACAAATTGTATAAGCAATATTTTTTTTTCACAAGGGCCTAAAAGGTAGTTTTACTCGCCCTGTCTAGGTACATAATATTGAACTTTACGAGCATAAGAAGTGAAAAAGTGCCTTTCCTCGCAGCTATTTCATCAAATAGCATTTGAGCACAACAATGAACCAGTCTAGCACACAACAACTCGATTTACCCTCAACTACTCAATAAAATTACTTTAAAAGACATGCCATTAAAAAAATCGTATTACGAGGGGCAGACTGTCGAGGAATATTAATTTCTCAATAGGGGATGGGGAATGGAGTATACCAGCATTATAAGGTTTTTTTAGGTATATTTGATAAGGGAATTTATCTATTAAAGATTTATAAGATAAGAATTTTATTAAGAGGATATGTGAAAATATTAATAAATAGTACCTATAAATATATTAAGTAATAAATCCGCTTTATTTCTAAACAAAGGTCTTAATTAACTTAGCTCTAATTTAGAATTTTAGTATAATTACTTATAATTATTTTACTAGAGTTAAGTTAATTAAGACCTTTGTTAAGAAATTAAGCGGATTTATTACTAAATATATTTATACTATTTAAAATATTTTATGGATTTCCGCAAAGTAACGCCTGAATCAATCGATATGTGAAAATTTGTAGTCGCTGCGTGACTGACTTTATGTTAATACAATGATTACTTGAGGATATAATCTAAATAAATGTAAGACAGAAAAACTTTGGGTGAAACTTTTCTCGATAGATTCTATAACTAACCTCTTCTCTCGGGGTTAGGTGTTTAATTGCGCTATCCTTGTCTTGTAATGCGGCCACTGTCATTTCTGACAGTTTTAGATTGGACAAAAATAAAAAAAATTATATTAGGCAGCCGTGTTTAATATGTGATTTACAATATTTCCATCAGTTTTGGGACTTTATGAATAATAATATTTTTGTTTACCTATTATATCTCTTTAAACTTTTTTTAAATTATCAAAAGTTAATTAAAATTACAGAGCACCCGACCTCTCTCTATTTGACACCCTGTATAATTGACCCCTCTCCATTAATCGCCCTTTATAATTAATTAACATAACATAACACTTCCCAAAAGGAAACTTCTACCATCTTTTACTCTTATAAAGCCATTATTACTTTAAAGGATACGGTCCCAAAATTATGGTGGGACCATCCTTGAATAACAATGAGAGAGCGGTCAAGTGGGAGATGGATATGGAGGTCATAATCCTTTAGAGCGGTTTCAGAATAGCGTATATACCGCTCGGTTTATACGCTAGTCTATAACCACTCAAATAAAAGCCGTGTTGGCCGAGTGGGAGGTGCCTCGACTTTTGATCCGAAGGTCGTGGGTTCGAACCCGGTCGTACACCAATGGATTTTTCTGTTCGAAAAATCTATGTATGCATTAAAACACGTGCTTAGCGGCATGTCATACAACCTTAAAAGTTCGAGAAACATGTGTCAAGTGCACGAAAGGAGCCTCTTTGAGGCGCACTGGAAGTCTTTTCACCACACAAAAGGTACTTAGGGTCAATTCAGTGTTTTTATTTTAACCACTACTTCCATCTGGTGGTAAGTGATGGTGTGGTCGAAGATGGAGCCATTTGGGCTAGTATGAACTTATTCACTCTAGTCTTGAAGGCTCCAAGATTATAATGGTCCGGAAATACAGACGCCGGTAGCAAGTTCCACTCCTTGCTTGTGCTCAATATCAAGGTTGACGCAAAACCTGGTTCGAGGTATGGGGATGTAAACTCAGTAAGGGTGGTACGCCCTCATACATCTACTAGACTGGTAATAGAATGGGGATGGAGGGATTAGGTCGTGAAGATACTGCGCGCACTCTCCAAAATGGATCTTATAAAAGACCGACAGCCCAGCGATTTGACGCCTGTGCTCGAGGCTCTGCAAGGCGGACAATGAATGGCACAGTTTTCAATCGGATCTAAGGCTTCAGGCATCGTCCTAATAGTGCGCGATTATCGCGCGAGTAAGCGATGCAACCATCGCGTGTTCGCGCGATGGCAAAAACTGGGTGTCCTAATAGATCGCGCGAATTGACGAGGCGGACGACTGACCTCTTCTATATAGACACAAACCACTGTGCGCCGCACAAAAATGTCGCGACGCGATTGTCGCGCGTATTTCAATTAGGACTTTTATTCGAATTCAATATGTTTGATCGCGCGTTCGTACGAATTAAGTTCGCGCGAGTTCATTTTTAAACATTTTAGACGCGCGAGCGCATCGCGCGAATATCGATTAGGACACCCCAGCTATTCAACATTAGTATGTTTGATCGCGGATTCATGCGACTGAAATTTGCGCGAACTTGCGATGATAACGTAATTGCATTTTATTAGGACGATGCCCCAAGATGATACATTGCTGAACCATCGCAGAAGTGGCAGCAGTATTCCATGCACGATTGGACTTGTGCTTTGTATAGACCGAGCAGTTGTCCCGGCGTGAAGCCGCCTAACCTTAGCGAGGATGCCAAGCTTCATGGCAACTTTAAATGCCATACAATTTTAAACATTAGAAAGTTTGAAATTGTTTGATACTGAAAGTGCTCTGCCGGCCGCTGCTGTCCCAGTGGAAATTGAGCCTCAGGCCCTTTGGATGCTTAGATTTAAGGACAAAAGAGGCGTCGATTTAAGAAAGAGTTTACAAGTGCAAAATGTAGCAAGAGCCCTTTTGTAAGAAACACGAAAGAGCTTTCTACAATTTTTGAGTGTAGAAAATGAAAGCTCCATTTCTTAAGAAATAACCTTGTGAAAGCACATAAGTGTCAACACTTGGTACAAGTTAATGGTGACTAAACAAATACATAGGTATACTGAATATAGAAAAGCCTTTTGTAGTCAAAAATTCTATATAATATTTTTGATAATTTTGAAACTTAAAATTATTTTCTTAGAAGGGAACGTTCAACAAGACGAAATATTAGAGTGTTATTAGTATTATTATTATATTTTTTTACTGCACATAATACAAGATAAAATATACAAAAGGTGGGCTTAATGCTTAAGCATTTCTACCGACGAACTTTATCGGTATTGATCAATGTTGGCGTGCTAACTTATATAAAATAAACAATGATATTTTAAAGATAAGAAGGTTCTTCTCCAATCTAAGAAAAATGGGTCCTAAATACCGATTACGATACGATTGAGCTGTACGGTATATAGATGTAGTTTATGAGCTGAAAAAATACTACTCCCGATACCATGCGGGCGAAGTTGCTACACATAATTTCATTACGAGCAGCATACTTTTTATTTATTTTATTTTACTTATATGTATAATTCACAAGCAGAATGCAATCAACATACATAAGCACAATATTTTTTATTTACTAGATTCTTATTCCAACAAGTAATTAATTATGTGTAAAATAAATAAATACCTTTTAATTATTTGTCTAAACTAATAACATTTATAAGCATTGCCATTCAACGTGGCAATGCCACCAGCGTTCTGGGCACGTTGCCGTCTGGTGGTGACAACGACCGACTAGGTTATTTATAAATTTATTTTATTTTAGTGTAATTTATGATTCTTCTCTGTTAGTAGTTATTTGTGTAAATAAAAATTACAAGCTTATTTTAAATTATTTTTGTCAGACATAATTAAACTATCTTGTTAGAAACTAGTAGTTCAAACGTGTAGCGAATTGGGCTTACGTTTGAGTTCCGATTGAAGTCTGCACATGCTACGCCGTAGCACATGCTACGCCGTAGCGTATAGCTACGAGCTACGAACCTCTACGACGCGACGACTTAGTGCTACGCCAATGAATGGTGATTGAAATCATTATTTTAATAGGTCATATTCTCGGTTAGAAGAGTTATTGCAAAAAATATGCTCACAGATATATTCAACCGAATTCAAAAAAGGAGGAGGTTATCAATTCGGTTGAATATTTTTTTTAATGTTTCTTACCTCAGAAGAAGAAGAAGAAGAAGAAAATTGCGTATTTTGCTTCCCTGTGACTTGTCAGTTGTGCCTATGGTCACTAGCCTCGTCCCATTGAAGTTAGTTGATGAATGTTTTTGTAAAACCTTGATTATTTTATCAAATATGACCAAAGACTTCTCTAAACATTTTTAGATACTTTTTACAAATTTTGGATTTAACCAGCCCAGTTGAAAAAATTGTCTTATATATTTTATGTCATTATAATATTATGTATTGTAAAACTGTGTATTTTATATATAACATATATATTTAAAAAACACTCGAACAGACTGCAATAAAATAACTCAAAGCTAAACTAATTAAAGAAAACAATTCTGATGTGATAAATAATTTTCAAATTAATAAATAATGTAGTATGTGAGTGAAATGAATAATTAATGAGACTCCAAATGTAAGCTTGTTCGCATTTCAGGTGCGACATTTGAAAGCGAGGTTAACCTTAATTATATATACGGTTAAATAATCTCACCTAGGTTTGTAAAAATAATTCTTTATTAATACACCACCGATTTTTAATTACCAAAAAAATTTTTATGGGCAATGCAGACGAGGTACTACGTTGTATCTGTGCAGTCAGAATTTTAGATTTCTACAAAATGGCAGAGTGACAGCGGCGCGAGTGCGGTGCCCGAGCCGAGGTTTTGCGAGCTGGCTCGAGCTAGGTACCAGGGTTTGCCAAACGATGAATAAAACTTATTATTCGTTTTTATCAATAAAGGATACCCGAAAATCCAAAGAAAAACGACTAACGGCAACAGTTATCCAATTTTTCATTTAATTTATTTCGACAAAAATCGACTTAATTTTTTCAAGTTGCCACGGCAACTGACTATGCGTATTTTTTTTCTGGTGATTAGAAATAGACGGCGTATATCCCGATTTTTTTTTTAAATTTATTACTAATTATCTTCTATGTTAAATAACAAGTTTAAGAAATATTTTTGAAACAGTATAACAACTAATTACTTTCTAAAAATCTTTTATTAATTTTAAATGTAAGCCAGTGGCCGTATAAATTATATAAATCCTACATACCTAGTGTGGGACTCAAACCCACTGCCCTGGCTCGCTTCCAACAACTTACCGCTAAACTGTGAATTAGTTGCCAACTAGAATACCTGAATAATGATGTACATTCAAATCCTTGATAACAAACTGCGGGGTGAAAACTAAATAAAAAAAAAACAATAATTATTGTGAAAATTATTGGCAAGCTCTCAATCTTATGAAAAATTATTGAAATATAGAGCTCTGTGCAAGTTCAATAGCGCTTTCATAACGTGTTTTAATGATGCAATCCTTGCTTGCATTACAAAGTTATTGAGAAGTATTGTATGAAACCCGCATAAACCGCATCAATGTTGGCTAGGAATTAATTGTGAAGAGTACGACTCACACTTGACCTATTTTATAATTATTCCTTGGTAGTCATACAATACACTACCTGCATACCAAATTTTATGGTGCTGGGATCAGTGGAAGTGGCCTAGAGGTTTTGATGATGTCAGTAGATGAGTGAATCAGTGAATCAGTGCCAATTTTAAGCATTTTCACCGGCTTATATCTCCGGATCCATTCAAGCTACGTGACTGAAATTTGGCAGGCTTTATAAAGACCCGCTTTAAATTGTATATGCTAAATTTCACAAATTTATCTCAATAAGAACTAGGGTTACGGAGTGGCTCAAAATGGCTCGAAGCGTTTCGTGTAAATAGTGCCCAGTGCGCTGCAGGCATTTTCTTTGAAACCTTGCCTGTGCGCTCCTGCGCACTTTGATAATCCTAAAATAATTGAACATAAATTCAATTCAATTCAATTCAATCATTTACTGGCCAAAATATTCGTGTTAAACTTTGAGTATTGTTTCATAGCGTTTCAATTTATTTTCCCGTAGCATTGGGTCTAAGAAAACGTTTTATCAAAGCGTGGGCTCTTAGCAAGCTTCGTTTGAGTATGGGATCTACGTGAATTGCTTGAATAATTCCCATCTGTCACCCTGCTCTGTCACCCTACGGGGACAGATGGGCCAAAAAAGTTCTATCTGTTCCCCTTTCAGCAACAGGGTGACAGATGGAACTTTTATTATTTGAAAAAGTTATATCTGTCCCCCCCCTCAGTAACAGGGGGACAGACAGAACTATTTTGTTCCTGCCTGTCCCGCGCCTATAATCATGTTAGTTACACGTAACACCAACGCTTTACATAGTTTTCACTTCGAAAACATCATCATAGTCAGCTAAAAAAAATGTTCAATAACTGCATGTAGGTGTATAAATAAAGACGCGCCACTGAGTCGAATCTTCGGATTCTGTCATTCACCTTTTGCCGTTTTTAGTGTGTTTTCATTTCTCCGTAGTAAAACTGGGTAATAAAAACGCTAGAAATTATGACCCTATATTTGTATTAACTTTTATTTCGTGTATTAGTATTAGTATACGAGATTTACGTATGTTTTTTGTGTTGTATTATAAGTATTATTCAGTTTACTTCTTAAATTTATTAATACTCTCCGGTAATATTCTGAAAAAAAATATTACTTAAGATTATCTTACCTTTATGGAAGCACGATGATTTAGATGAAGAGCAAACTTACAAAACACTCACACAAAAACACTAACGCAAAATAATCACTCAATAAATATGTTCAAAAAATCAACTCAAATTTAACCAAAACTTTTATTCATTACCCTTTCAATAATTATAACCGAATTTCTCAAAACTTTCTTACTGTTTTTTAAGCAAAAGTTCGTAAACTTAAAAAAAATCGAAGTTAGGTTTCGTTCCGCCAGATCACAGAGGTCCGTCCGAGTCGGCGGAAGCCTCGCTACTGAAGTAGGGTGTAGGGTCTGTAAGCGCAGGGTTATAGCCAGGTTGTGAAGCTTAGATGCTGTGACCACGCACCATGTGCTCGTGTCGAGCTACTAGCTTCTAACCGCGGCTTAGCCCGTGTGGTATTGGGATAAAAAGTGGTCCATGAACTTTTTCAGAACCTAAGCTACACTTATACAAAACTAGCTGGTGCCCGCAGCTTCGTTTGCATTGTGCATTAATAAATTCCTTTCTTAGTATCCACTTTTAGCTCTTGACGAATATATCCTTCAAATTTTAAAATCTCTTCATTCAGTTTGACCTGTACGTTGTCTGTCAGTCATTTTTAGTCAGTCAGGACCATAAAGTTAGAATGTAGCCGAAAGTATCCGAGATCTGTGGTCAGGACCAAACCTTTTATACCCTCCCTTGTGAAAAACCATTCGTTCTTTCATCATACACATTTTACTATATAATTTACGGAACTTTACAAAAAAAAACTAGCTGTCACACAAAACTTCATTTTCGTTGCAAATTAAAAAAAAAATTTTTTTAGTTGTTTCCTTTTTAGTCTTACATTTCATTTGGGCATATTCTATGTATGTTTACAAAAAAAGGATTTAACTATTTAATCAGTTATCTGGTTCCCATAGTGCTTGTACTAATCTGCATTTTTGAGCTAGATGAGGTTGTATTTATTTCAATTACACTTTTTGTCGAACCTATCCTCAAACATTTTAAACATAAGAATATATCCTCGAAAGTCTCTGCGATCAGTGTTTTGGCCTGGGCGTTATCTGTCAGTCAATCTGTATAAACCTTTTATATCTATTGAGTAATAAACAATTTGAAATAATGCCCTACCTATGCTAACTAGGCAAGTAATTTTCACCTTTCACAACACGTGTAATTTAGGATGTGTCCAAGTATTGCCAAATAAAAGAAATAGATAAAGGTTTGGCCATTTTTATCCAATTAATGTTAGATGGACATTATTGGACATCCACCCAATTACCTCCGAGTTGTATGGAGTCGGGTAATCCAACTAATTGGGCAGCTTATGGATACGGAGGTTGTGTTGACCTGGTCAGTCAACCGGATGTGACTGGTTTTCGGTGCTACCGGCGATTAATGATAAGTGCAGTGACTGGCGTTTTGTTGCTGATCTACTTAGGGGTGATAAGTCAAAATAGTACTAGCAGGGGTGACCTTACATACAAACAAGTGATGATATGAGCTAGGCGCTCCCCTGATGATAAGAGATCACGCCTGCCCATTACCAGAACAGTACTACATGGTACTTTAGATTCACATAGAGCAGTGCAGCACTCGTCTACTTTCAAACATTTTGACGATCAGTTTCGTTTTCGTAATAACTGACGAACAGTAATATATCCTAGTATCCTGTGGTAATATCTATGATTTAAATATGAAAAAAACGGCTTATTAAAAATATACACATTGCCAGATAATCTAAAATATTCTGCCATTAAGCAGTAGTTCCGGTTTAAAGGGCACCATAGCAAGTGCTATTACTGGGCTTTCAACTTTACTGATACATAAATATCGTATTTGTTACCTACAAGAACTCGTAGATAAAGTTTTAAGACGTGAAAATGGACAGTGAACTACAAAATCATGCATCATGCTCTTTTCAGGAGAGCTTTACATTTTTGAAAACAAAATATGCTGGCCCAAGAAAAAATGTAATAATTCAACATCATTATAATGAATACAGAACACATCAACATATGAACATATTACGTAATCTCCCAATATTATGGTAACTCGAATATTCCTGGAGCGTAGCCTCGAAAGCTTAGTTAAAAGTCATGTCATACATCCTCCAGAGGCACTCTGCAAATATGTTTTTTCTCCATCTTGTTACAGACTACTCAAAGCTATGTGACAACTGTTATTGCGAACGAACGCTGCATATTTATTTTGGTACATTGTGATCTTCGAGAATCCATAAAAGGAGGGGTTAACGCAAGGCAAACTCTATTGGCTATGTAACCTTCAGTTCTTGGCCATTCACGTTACATAAAACTATACGCTGTATTTGATAACTGTGTGCATATTTTAAAATGGTGTGCGAGATTATTACAGTGCGTTTACATGAATAAGTTTTGTAAGGCGCGTGTGCAATGCGTGTTTGCTTCGTCCCCCGTCAAAAATGGCAGAAAATTATGTTCACATTGATCGAGATCGAGATCGAGATTATGAGATACTTAAGCCATAAGTATAAATTAAAAGAAAATTTGTAAGCTGTATTCTACAGTGAAGTATGTGACTCTATTTTATACATTCATAAGACCAGTCTGTAACAACCATCCTTAAGACAAATAAATAATTATTCATTAATTCAACAATTTCGTATTATTCCGAAGTTACAAAAAGTTTAAAACCAATTAATTATGATTTATATCCTCTTGTTTGAGTTGAGGTGGTTACTGAGTAGATAAATGTTATAAATTACACTTCCAAAATTCTTATTAATTCCTGACCCTTATTTAAACTCATTAAGCGTACGTATGCTAATTATAATAATAATAACTTTATAATTAAGCATGTGCGGCGTGCAACCGTGTGCGGCGAGTCCATATAAAATGTATGAAAACTACAGGAAATATGCCGGTGGCGGCGTTTTGTGGTTGTGGCCGGTGGCCCGTGTGCGGCGACACTGTGCCGTGTTCGACAGCCGCACACGGGCCACCGGCCACTTATATTTTTTAAAATGCATTAGTTCATTCCTTTGTGTTTTTAAAATTTAGTATAACAGGGTGGAAAAAATCAATGGGCCCTGGAGGGAAACCTCTTTAAATCCTCAAGATAGATTAGTTTACGTATTTTTTTACCCGTCTTTCATAATAGAATTGATGATAAAATTAAATTAATGTGAGATATCATGATCTTGTTTAAGATAATTGATTGATTCAGGCGTTACTTTGCGGAAATCCATAAATATCAATAAATTATATAAATATATTTAGTAGTAAATCCGCTTAATTCCTAAACAAAGGTTTTAATTAACTTAACTTTAGTTCAACTAAACCGACTCGTTTCAAACTTTGGCGAGTCCACACCTCCTGATGATGCCGCGTGTAGAGGCGAAACACGTGTCGTAACTTTAAACTTTGGTTTTCTGTTCTTTGACTCTTTGGTTTAGTTGAACTAAAGTTAAGTCAATTAAAACCTTTGTTTAGAAATTAAGCGGATTTATTACTAAATATATTTATATAATTTATTGATATGATCTTGTTCATTTCTAAGTCAATAATCCTATCGATTAGTGGAATAAAATAGCGAGTTTTTATTAAATTTTTAGCTGGTTCAATTCCCGGTTTAGGTAATATTGTCAAGAAATCTGTGAATGCAGTTTTGTCTCTTATTAAAAGTAAAGGAATGTTTCCTTTAAGTATAATAATCTATTTTAAGGATTTAAATGGGTTTCCCTCCAGGGTCCGTTGATTTTTTCCACCCTATATACATATACATACTTTTGTATACCTACATATAAATGTTAATATCTAGTATAATGTTAGTGAATTATAATACTGATTAATTTGTATGATATTCATTAAACAATTTTTTTTAAATATAAAATAAAATTGAGGTAATAAGCTACTCTATGTTTTCTACTTTAAAATAATTTCTTCATGAAGTCGTGGCTATGAATCGCCACATCATATTTAGTTTTTTTATTAAATCGTCTTAAGAAATAACTAAAAACCTTTACTCAATTTATTTTTAAAATTATGTTTTTTTTTGTATCGCTTTAACATTTCAAGTGTTAACCATTCAACGCCCACTTGTAACCTTTTCTATCCCGAGCCCTGGTCATAAAATACGAAAAGGAATTTCTTAAAATACCTTCCAAATTTCATGGATTTGGCGACAAAATTGCTTGGATAATATTTGGGTCCTCACCTCAAAGTCTTTTATGAAAATATTTAAGCTCGTTACTAGAGTGTCGTAGTTTATTTATAGGCAAAATTTTACACCAATTTAACGCTAGGTATTATTATTTTAAAAAAAACGAAACAACAACAGTTTCCGAACTCACTTATGGATCATCTGATCATCTGTTCATCTCATCTGACTGTTCTTTTATAGCGGAAAAAATAGAGTTTTGAATTTATCGCGATCGAAGATGACTTCTAAAGCGTGGATGACACACAAGCTTTTTTACAAGCTGATTGTTGGCGTTTTTAAACGCTAGCGTGTGAGCGTGTTAGCTTTTGAGAAGGATTACAACAAGCAGATTGTAAAAACGCCGATGACACTGGGCGACTTAACACACTACAAGCGTAAAAATGCTGGCTTGTAGCTTGTAAAAAAGTGTGTCATCGTACTATAAGAAAAAATAATACAAAGAATTAGATGTCGTAAGGAGATCAAAAAAAGGTGAAAATATAGTTAAAACCCAATTCATATGTAGAATATTAAATGCGTTTTTATTACCATAAGATAGTACTGTCCCTACGGGAGTGAATATTACGAGTGACACCTGCGCGCGTAGCAACCCTATTAGTTTATATTATAAGTCTGATTTATTAAACGTATTTTATTATAATAACTACTAGATAAATGCACAACTATGTTTGCGTTGCGAATTTACAAAATTCATTTCTAGTACACCTTTTCACTTCTTGAAGATCTATACTCTCAAAATTCTTAAGTGTTTACGTCCAGTTATTTGACCTGTGCGTTGTTGGTCAGTCAGTCAGTCAGTCAGGACTCTATATCTTTTAGTAATTTTATTCTCAGATATAACATCCATAGTACTTTAATTGTACAACAAAATATCCCACCATTTATTTCATTTAATGAGATTTAGACTATCCGCTGGGTACAAAGTATTCAGACCAGGATTTGTAAAAGTTTCGCCCCGTCCCTTACAAACGATGTTACGGGAATTATAATTCTCCTTTCCGGTCAGCACACACCCTGTACGTGAGGCTCATATAAAACTGCGATACAAAGCCGCACATGTTTTATAACTAGACGCATTCTTTTACACGAATAAGGGCTGTCCTTTCTGGTTCGAAAGAACTAGTAACACTATAAGAAGAAAAATAAGAAGAAGGGCTGTTTTGTGACTAATTTTTAATATAGGTTTTTTTTTTTTTGAGATTGGGATTATTTCTGTCCAAGGCAGCGGATGAATCTATCGTTCGAACGAAACAAGTAAAGTCATGGCATGTTTCAAGAAATGTACGCGGAATAATAAGAAATTTATAAATTAAAAGAAATAATCTACGACACATATACCTAATTAATAATCGAGGACATTTTACATTACTTCTTACTATGAGTGTTCGAACCAGAATGGATCCAAATCTAGACATCATTTTAGATCTGACCAGGATAAAGTTATGTAAATTGACCTTCAATTATGCATTACCGTGCTCAAACAACCGTAATTTGGAAAACCGTATTATTAAGGGTCTATTGCCTAAGTAATAAGTACCTTTGTCTGAGTTTAGAAACTACATTATATTAAACGTAGAAACACTATTTAGGACATCTCATAAACCTCTTCAGACTTTACTTAATAATAAGCTAGAAGTTTACAAAAAAATTCGAATGCTAAGATTTTGCTTCGATTTTTGACTGTTATAATTTTTTGACCAAACAAAGTGAAGATCTCAAAGTCTAGATATAGTGAATAGGCGGTTGGATGTTTGTATGTATGTCTATGTATGTATACATGCTTATCCGACGATTTTGGGGTATGCTAACAGGGTGAGTCATACATTACATTCTTAGTATTTACCATACACTTATTGAAAAACATTGCTCTCCTTTTAACAGTAAGGTAAAAATCATTTTTATTTGGTTAAAGGTTTGGAAAAACGTAGGGGTAAAAGTTACCTTTGAAGAATGTTCAAAGAAAAATGCCTCTTTTACAAAATAACACAAGTTTGCAAACATTTTTTTGACAAAACTTAGGTACCTACTCTTATTTATCGGACACAGAAGTTATGTCTACTTACATCAATCATTAAAAATCATTAAAATATTTTATCGTTGCTATGAGTTTCAATTACCATGATGGTTATGAAATCAACCACTTTTATTTTACATTTTCAAAAAATAATGATCGTCGAAACATTTCTGTTGACCGAGTTACTTGAAATTAAATTAAAAGTTTTTTCTTCTTACCTCCCTTCTTGTATCAAAGCTTTCATTACAAGTAACTAAAGTCTTAGTAACCTTTGTACCTTAATGTAAGAGTATCGTCAAACTTAAGAACGTACGGTATGTGAATATTATAAGAAATACTTTATTAGGGTTTCGAGTCCGACAAAGAAGCTTTAGTTTTGCCTTGTCTGCCTGTACGTCTGTCTGTATGTCACCGGCATTTTATTCAGAGATTATTAAATTTGTAGTGCTGAAATTTGTCAACTCACAAAAAAAACTACTCACATAAATGAATTTTTGGGAAGAATAAATGAACACTGACACTTGTCACTATATAAATAATGTTGTCAATGACACGTGTAATCTCATTACACTTTATAAGCTTACAGAAAGTTGGCTTGTTAAAACTTTCTGTTTACTTCCCCATCAGTAAATGCACAACAAGAGTTGAGTTTAATCTCCATTTTGAATTTACAAAGTCGAACGGATTCATCAGACCCAAGATGAATCTGAGGAACTTGGATTTACTTTCAAAGAGATATTGGGATAATATTAACTGTATCCTGTTTCGCTCTCCTACCCGAGAGTAGGCCTGAGTCCCGGCAGTGGAAACATTATAAGCTAATTATTTATTATTATTGGCATGGAAAGTATACCGAGTAACATGTTATTTATCATGGTATAAAACTGATCACACATAACACTTGTTACTTTCTGAGACCAAGTCTTTTTTTTGACATTTTGTATTTTTATATATAGGCTTTGACCACCATCTCACCTGATGTAAGTGACGATGTGGTCTACGATGTACGCTTACCTAGAATAATCCTATTCACTCTTGCCTTGAAGACACCCAAATTATAGTGATCGGGAAACACTGACGCCGGCAGAGCATTCCATTCCTTGGCGGTTCGTATAATGAAAGTGGAATCAAAGCGCTTTGTGCGAATACATGTTAAGTCCACTATGTAGGGATGGCGCAATCCCAAGCGTCTGGTCATCCGATGGTGGAATGGTGATGGCGGAACTAAGTCATGTAGTTCCAGCGCACACTCTCCAAAATGCAATCTATAGAACATCGACAGACAGGCGACTTTACGAAGGTGTTCTAGACTCTGGAGCTTCGTCATTACCAGTGAGTCATCGCCTATGAGTCTTTTGGCTTCGTTCAATGAAATCCAAAGCTTCCAGCTGGTCTGTCTGCTACAAAGTCACCGGCAGGTGATTTTGTATGCTGTGATGTCATGATACTTGTCACCATTCACAATTTCATTCGTATCGTAAATAACTATACCAGACAGTCAGTAGTGTGCTGACTGCGAGTGGGAGTAATAGCGTGACGTTGCATCATGCGTGAATTATTTTAACAAAATGTGACATTATCGCATTAAGCCACTGATGAAAAATCACCGGTGATTTCACTGTTACAATAAAACAATACAATAATGAAATCATACCACCATTATGACAATGAAATAGATGTAGCAATCATTTCATGCCTAATTATTATTTATTATTTAGTTATCATATTCCTATCTTTTGTTGACCTTCGAAGTGTATTTCAAGCCACTTAAAAGTCCTAATATTTTTATTATTCTGCTAATTACCCCAAAACTACTGAACTGCAGCACAATCAGGTTATTGTGTAAATTTGCAACTTGAAAGAAGTTGCGGGTGTCAACTATAGTGTAACAACAATCTAATAATTAATTTATTATAAGCCCAAAGATCGGTTGTTGTGAATTAGCCACCTTCTCTACGATACCACTTACCCTTACTTAACTCTATCGAAATATTGTGTTATATCTGTCTAGATAGGAGCACCTATTGTCAACCCATATAATTAAGGCGCAGTCACGTCAAAAAGGCATATAGGGTTGTCCCAAGCCGCGCGTGAAATATTTCGCTCGAACTCAGCTTCCGTGAACTCTGAATGACCCCTCTAGGAATTACAGTACAGAAATTCGCAGTAGGATAATTTTATTTTACTTTAGAAATGCATTTTTACAAAAAAAAAACAATTGGTTGCCATCTTGTTTTTGAATTTTGAATTAGTTGAAAAATACACCCATAACTCTCAGGTACTTCTCTCCCTACGCTCGGGTCGGGAGCTCGCTGCAAAGCAGCTTTCGAGCAAAGCGAGCACGTTTCGATGTGACCCGCTAGCAGCGGTCACATCGAAACGTGCTCAAAAAAAAATATATTCAGTTACCGAACCTGCTTACAAAATTTTACGAGAATCTGTTGAGAAATGCGACCTGAAGAGGAGAATAGCCGCCGACAGACGCCGCCCGGACAGTGGCCGGTGGCCGCCCGGACAGACATACACAAGCATATTTAGCCAACCTGAAATAGAGACCTTAGGCTTTCGCTTCGCGCTCGTTCGGTTAGCTAATAATATCTACAACTATCAACTACTATAGGTATATGCAGCCTTATATAAAGATAAAGCTAAAGCTAATTAATTATGTAAGTACTATAAGTACATAATTCTACAAAAATATTTCTTGTAGGTATCTTGTACCCGATACAAGCATACTCGGTATCTGTATGTGGTATTTCAAAAAAATCTGCAGTTGGTAGATTCATTACTGTGGTGGCGCCCATGTCAGTTTCCTGAGGCTGCCCCATTGACTTGTAACGATCTTCAGTATCTAGTCATACTGGTTTTCATAAACTATGGCACTATGACAGAGAATGACAGACTTCAGAAACTAAATAATGTCGTGCATAATTTAATTTATGATATCTGTCATCGCGGGAAAACTGACACAGGTCCGGACTCCGTAAGCGCCAGCACGCGACTAAGCGAGCCTGCCAAGCCGCCGCGCTCGCGAATTTGTAGTTATTTAAACTTAGTAAAAAAGAAAATCGTTTTATCAAGTCAAACTCTACGAATTTGTCTAGAAATATTTATGGTCTATAGTTACGTGCAAACATTAATTGTAAAATATCACTAGGTTAGTCATGGTTTTGAAAAAAACACTACAAAGAGGGGTAACTTTGGGTTTTTTTTCTATAGAGTACTTATAATCTTGTAACTGGCTACGAATTTGGCTAGACTATATCCTCAACTTATGCATATATTTTTTTCAGAATTTATAACACTATATTTTATTTCTCAGATGGTTTGAAAAAACTCAAAAATGCGTGTGACTGCGCCGCCTTAACTAAATTCCGGTGCACATAGAGCGGAGCGCAGCGCACCGCCTTTAGCACTGTCAATGTCTCAATCGTTGTGTTATTTGATATTGGATATTTTTTAAGGAGAACTATGTCGATAATAGTTTGACAGTGTTAGATGCGCTGCGCTGCGCTCCGCTCTATGTGCGACGACCTTTAGACTACCTTTAACTAAAAACTTGAAATATAAATTTAGCTGTCCCATTGTGAAGTCGAATTGAATTGAGTTGATGAAGAAAAACAGTACAATCGTATAAGAGGCGAGAGATAGCTTGAAAAAAGAGTTGTAATTGAAGGAATTCTAACGAGCTCACTTTTAGCGTAGTAGAGATAATAACTTCCCCTAAAGAATTCGCACAGGGAAAACAGTTTGTTTTATCGGATAACGATATCTTTTACTTTCCTTTCAAATAAAAGGGATGAAAGGGAGACGGAGAGACAACGGAGGTGGATGACTCGCGCCTTCCGACTTTGCCGATTACGCTTTCATGGACATAAAGCGGATTTTATACCGCTACCGCTACCATCAGTTTTATGTTTAGTCTTAATACTACAGAAAAATGCTATATAGACCCCTATTAATTGAAACAACAACTTGACATGTTCCGAATTAAATACTTCTAAACGACTTCTGGAATAAGCCACTAAGTTAAACGTAGATAAATGGATTAAAAGTAAATATTTTATGGTGAATCTTGTATTGTTTGAACAATGTTTCCGCTCAAACGATTGTAGAGTGCTACAGCGCTGAGTGTAGTGACTGACGAGCGTAAAATCCGCTAAAATAATGTCCGCTTAGGGTGCCGGTCATAGTGTGAGCTAATTATGAAAATCCACTGGTTCTTTGCGTTCCTTCTGAGCGCTATAACTGGCAGAAGGTGGATGAGTAGAGCCGAAGATCGGGCTCAGTGGCGCGCCTTGGGAGAGACTTACGTCCAGCAGTGGACTGCTATTGGTTGATGATGACTGGTTCTCATGAAAATTTGGTAAAATCCCAATTATCTAATTGTTTCAGAAAAAATCACGGAACATTTCGCTGCTTGAAAACAAAAGGGCCACAAATCAAAAAAGTCCAAAATCGTTTTTAATCGAAAATTGAGTCTTAAATTGGTCGTATTATGCTATGCAAAAAAGACATCTATGGTTCTATGAATAGAATTGCAAAAAAACAACATACGCCTCTTTAGCACTAAGCCATTTTGGTGGTTAGCTTCGGAGCTAAACGGCCATTTTGGTAGTTATGACCAAATAGTCGTCGTGTGCGCACGTCACTTTTATGCTAAAGGGCCCCATATCAAAATCTCTTGTGTTTTTGAAATATTATAGTCAAAAGAGTCATGTTTTGGGATGTGGCTGTTATGAAAAGAAAATTCATAATATAATGTTATTTTTTTTTAACCAAAACTGCTCTATTTCGGAATGTGTCAGCCTTGAATATAAAACTATAAGAATTATTAATAAAATGTTTATTTAAAGTGCAAAAAAGCGACCAATAAAAAGTTAGTCTTCTTCTTCTTCCCTTAAAATACCCAGTTTATTGTTTTTAATTGATTATGGTATAATGTAATTTTACTTTTAGAGTTGACATTATTGAAACTGTTTTATACAAGAAGACCGTTTTGATTTCCTTATATGATTTTCATAGCTTTGATCTCTACTGTTCCTACTACTTGTAGAACTAAATTTACTAGAGCTAGAGGCTAATAAAGCTTGTTCTATTGTTTTATTTTAGTTATGTTACGTCCTTTTTAAAAGTTATAGGAAAGTATTCTGATGACTCAGTTCTTTAGTATTCAATATCAAGCTGGATTTCTCATTTATTTCTTTTAATAATATTAAGATAAAACTGAGAGCTTTTTATTTCAGTTGTTTTAGTTTTAAAGCTATAATTTTGTATTTTGGTTACTTTAAATTGAAAACTAACAATATTTCATAATTAAACATTTTATTATTTGCTACTTGTAGCCTTTTATTAAAAATAACCATAGTTATTATACCATTATTTTTATAGTCAAAACAGACTTTTCTTATTATTTGAGTGTCTGTGTAAATATTAAACTAAAATTAAAAATACTCAATGATAAAGGATTAAAATACACGTATAAAACATAGATTTAAATAAAATATGTTAGAAAAAAACCCAAAAAAACATCTTTTAAAATCTTTAAATGGCTCTCCTGAAAAAAAAGATATTTTGACTTGTGTCCCTTTTGTTTTCAAGCAGCGATTTGTGATGGATTGCATGTTGTTATACGCGTGCCTTTTACCATGGCTCCATTATTATACGGTCTTGTATGATATGCACCACTTTTATGGACAATGCAGAAGGGGTACTACTTTGTATCTGTGCAGTCGGAATTTTAGATTTATACAAAATGATAGAGTGACAGCGAGGCGAGCGCGGCGCCCGTGCCGAGCTGGCTCGAGCTGTACCCGGGTTTGCCAAAAGATGAATAAAAATTAAATTATGATTATCAATGTTGAGTCGGTCGTACTGTAGTAAATTTATTTGGTCAAAATTATCTATTTAATGTTTTCAAGTTTTTTTTTGCATAAGTATCTGTGTTTAGTAACGGCAACTGATTATGCGTATTTACTTTCTGGTTATCAAAAAATTGTGATGTCTATGTTATGTTAGAATAATGTTCTACTAAACACTTAATAACTTAACTAGACCCATAAAAGTTAGGGTGTGAATTATATTTCCGTAATTAATAACCCTACACAATAGCTCGTGTTTTATTAAAATTAGGCCTAAACGGCCCCTCAAAATAATAGAATTAATGTTATAGTTTAAGAGCCCCTTGACCGGGTCGTTATTTTCTCTGAAACCTTTTCTTATTTGTAATTAGGGCGGGAATAGCGATTAAAAGGTACTTGATGTAAATGGTTTTAGGTGTCTTATCCGGCTTTCTCACTTTGGAATGGCTGCCTACATAAATGTAGAAACTATATATTTTTTTTAAAAGTGTGAACTTGATTGTAATAACCCATTTAGTTACATGTATGTGTAGCTGACTGTGTACATAGGTACCTACACTCCTATTCGATTCCGACAACGTGAACCCTTTACCCATCTCGTTAGTTATATTAATGTCGCAGCCAACTATAGCCTTATTAGCCGTTCAATTACCTGCCTAACCTTATGAAGCGAGCGTGTACAACCTAATGACAGAAAATTATATAAGGCAGATAGAAGATGGTTGACGGTAGGTTATTGTTTCTTTTGCGCCTCCAAGCGAGCGAAGTGAGCGTGCAAAGCTAATGACAGAAAATAATATGAGGCAAAAAAACTGGGTACAGGCCACTAATTGAACGATAGCCATTAATTCAAAGACTAGGCAGTTAATCAAACGGCTAATTAAAATCTAGTTGGCTGCAACGTTTATATTCTTAAAAAAACATATAAGTACATAAATACCTACAACAAGCTTAAAGTTTAAATGTTAAAACTGAAAACCAGACTGCGAAATAATTATACATTAATTGTCAATTCATTATTCCAAATTAAATGTAAACATATAACTTATATACATTTGTAATCTCCTTTAAAATACCTTTATTTTGATACCCTACTCGAAAGGTTTGGTCAACAAACAATTATTAACGACTTACTATTTAGCTCCAAAAATCCGCCATTTTTATTTTATTTTTTAAGCCATCTAAAAACAAGGGTTTTTGGGTAATTGAGACGAATAGGTAGTAAGTTTAGGTAGTAATATTGAAATTGTATTCTAGTTTTTCTGTATTTTCATTTCATTAATTTTGCTTTGTGTGTACTATAAGACATTCATATACGATTGTGAAATTGTTATTGAATAAATAAATGAAATGAAATCGAACGAAACCTTAACAGTCAAAATCCATCCAGCCGTTTGGAAGATACGAGGTAACCCAGAAATTTACATACATACATACATACTCGTACAAGATACGCGCGAAAAACGTAACCCTGCCTTAGATAAGATAAAAAACATTTATTTCATAAAGATCTTAGTATAAAGGTAAGTACAAGTTTAAGTAAATGTAGTATAAAATGAAGAAAGAAATGAATGAAGGCTAAAATTACAAAATGAAACTATAAAATTTAAATATAGTATTAAATAAATATAATTAATATAAGCTGCATATGAGTTGGAAGTTTTCTTTCTCTTTTATCAAATTACTTCAAATAATAAAAGGACTACCTATGTAGTAAAGACCCGAATCATATGAATCTTTGAGTACCTCGTCCTAACTAAGTACTAGACTTGTAAGTAGGAACAAGGGATCGCTGCTTCAGCCAGCTTCCTTGGCAGTCGGGTAAATAAGAAAGGAGATAGAAAAAACGAAATTTAATAAATCACGTGTCATAATAGTGAAATGATGAGCTCGAGCACGAAACCAATCCATAGGGCTCTGGCAATCTTGCAGCAGCAGTTCCGAACAATAGCCTCCCGACATCCGTCTTCCTGTCAGTCGGCAGTAGAAAATAACTTCCCTTTGCGAATATGTAATTTCCTTCATAAGGGTGTGAGCAGACGTAACCCTACGAAGAAAACTCGAAAGACTAGCTCGCTCATGCTGCTGCCCGACCAAGCCACGGTATGAGATTAAAGTAGATTCTAGGTCCTTTTCAGCTCATAAATACTATACCTACTGAGTTTTAGCCAAATCAGTTCAGAAGTTTTGGGGTGCTAACGTATCGAAAATATATCTATTTACCATCCTCATTAACTTTTCTTGTATCATATTCATAGGATGGTTGTACAAAGAAAGATTAATTTGAAGCAAATGTTTCTCGTCTTTTGTCTTGTCTCTCTTTTGTTTCAATAAAGCCAAATTAAATCCGAGAAGCGTTTCCAGCGACGTGTTATGTTTGGCTGTGGAATAAAGATTTATCGCCAACAATATAGGTACCTTAACAACTCACAAGCATCCAAACTCTTTGTTCATAATAGCAAGTTGAATATTAGTTTCTTCATTTGCCCCAAACAACTTAAGAATAGTGAAACAAAACAAACAATAGTAAATTTTACAGCACACTTTATTACAATGAACTGAATAAGTTACCTAATTGCTTTTTAATGTCTTTAAAGCTGCATTGTAAGCTGTTGCTTAAGGTCCTGCGTTGCACTGTAACGGTTATGGGTTAGGTAGGCCATTTTATCTAATGCTTTCGAAATAGTATGCTGAAGGCCGCTTACGTTTTTTTTATTATTTTCTTTGTGTAAAAATGGTTTATGTTCAAAAAGGTGTGTTCATTTTATAACAAAAAAAATATTCGTATGGAAAAAGCCTTAGCAACGTGTGAAAATGAGAGCTGTGTAATATATGAGTTCTGTTATAATGTTTCCCCATTCCAACATTTCAGGAGTCAAAAAAATAAAAATGCTGTAGATACTTGTAAAATACCCATAAAATTTTACAAAAGTTCTACAATTTCCATTGTTTTCAGTACAAGCAAAAAGCGCTGTAGGTACTGGTGTTTTTTTTTTCATACAAAATAAACGAATAAAATAAATGTTTCGATACATTTTTTAAGATAAATCACCAAAATATTATTACCACATTTTTTTTTCAAATTATTATCCCACTCTCCTTCACGCCTATCGGTTTTAAACCTGGAGCAATTTGTCTTTTTTTTTTTTTATGGGGAAATCCTCATGGATGATCACCGCCCTTGGGAGGGCGGAGGGGTATGTCTGACTCGAGGGGTGGCCGACCTCTGCGCCTTTGAGGGACCCCGGGATATCAGAACACGTACCGGTGCCCCTCACGCACGTTGCTGTGAGGCTCATCCCAGGGAAGGCTTGCGCCGACCCCGAGCTCCGCTTGAAGTGCATGCCTCCCCGTGCACTGCAGCCGTCCCGGGGAGCATTTTGCCCTACCATCACAGATTACAATGTAGGGACTGCCATAGTAGCCCCTTAATGAAAACTACCTACAAAATGTTTGCATTCTACAATGTACTCTATAAAATACTCTACACTAGAGGTGTAGTCCGGAAATGGTTAACATTATTTTCAAAGGCATTATTATGAAACCAAACTGTATGTACTGTATTTCTGTGAAAGTTTAATTATTTTTACAACTCGGAATTACTTGGTAGTGTCCTACAAAAATATTAGATCTAATAGGATCCTAAATAAAGCAATTTCATGTCGTGATAGCAGCATAACGAACTTTATATCACTGAAAAATATTTTTTAATAATCCAAGCTTAATTTCATATTGTGAACTCATGAGTGGTTTTTCTGCATTTACACACAATACAGATTCGAAAAAGTTTTTTGACAGTCTTTATTTTGTTAAATAGTTTTTTTGGATTTCTTAGGTAATTTTCTTTCGATACTACTACCAAAAATTACTCTTAAAATGGCCATCACTCTTAACAAAATGTGTGAAATTCTGGAAATAAACTTTATTTTGGAGTTTTGGCGGGAACATGAAAAATGGCGCATTGGCGGCATTAAATTAACTGACAAAACTTGTATAACTTTGAGTGTTTAAGGGTAAAAACGGTGTTTGGTGGTTTTTATCCATTAAGTGCTCGTGAACGTGTATGAGTGTTGGTGAATAGTGTAATGCTGTAAAACGTGACTTTTCGTGTTGCCTCCAAAACTCCATAGAAGCCTCTAGTAACGTCGCAACCACCACTACTTTACAGGGGCATGACTTGACTTATCGACTCTGACTTATGACAAAATAATCTCTCCAATTACTTGACACAGGCTATATACCTTTGATGTGAAGCCAAAACCGAAGAACTTAAGTTCTTCGAAAGAAAAAAAAAAAAAAACTTTATTTTAAACAGTGCTGTGTCTCATTTATCTAAAACTCTGCTTAGCATTGCTCTCCCTTGTGTGTGAATGAATGAATGAATGAAAATGCTTTAATGTACACTATAGAAAAAAACAATAACATAGAGAAGGAATCATTACAAAAATTTTGTACAAAGGGCGGTCTTATCGCTATTAAGCTATCTCTTCCAGATAACCAGTATAGAGACGGTTACGATAATACAAAATTTAGTGTGTAGCCGTGATTTCGGAACAAAAACGACTTGCTTGTTTTATCACTAAATTACCTAAAAAAAAGGGTGAGTGGTTTGACAAAATGGCTTTCTAAAAGTTTCTTATAACCGATACCCGTTTATGGAGATCCGAATCTCGACTTGTGGTGACATTTGTTCCGCTATTCCTGGTCGTGGGACAAAACTACGTCCATCTGAGATTACTCTTCTTCAGATCAGATTCGAAGGATTTATGGGGTGTTTGAAATGTAGTTACATATCTATTAGCTTTTCTTAATATTATAAAACTATTTATATTTATTTTTAAGAATAATTTATTCAGGTATATTTCGTTGATCGCGCAAATTTATCCATATTACGTTATGTAACAGTGCACGAAAGGAGCTTCTTCGAGGCGCACTTGAAATCCTTTCACAATATGAATATGAATAGAAGATGTTATGTACCTAACATACCAATATACATTTTGTGTTCATAATTTAGTTTAGCCCATCTTATAATTTGACTATGTGAAAAAGGCACCTAAAATAGTTATAAATTTTGTATTAAAATAAACACAGTGTTTTAAATAAAATATTTATTTTGTCTTTATATAAATAACTAGCTGGTGCCCGCGACTTCGTCTGCGCAGGTATCTTTATAAATTGCAGCCTATGTGTTATTTTGATGTATAAGCTATATTACTGTAAAGTTTCATTAAAATCCATTCAGTAGTTTTTACGTGAAATAGTAACAAACATCCATCCATCCATCCATACAAACTTTCGCGTTTATAATATTAGTAGGAAGTAGGACTGTCAGGCGGTATTTTTCTCGGAATAAGTTATTAAAGTTTAAATAACTGTAAAATAAAAAAGAAAGTTAAGAGAGGCCAATTTCATAATCACCACAAATATCCGGAAACGGAAATAATTTTACGAAATTTCAGTGCTGAAACTTAGCATTTACAATGAAGCTCTTGCTTGATGAAGTTAAACCGACTACTAAGTTGAGTGTTTCCACTCCGAATACTTAGGTAAAAAATATTAATTTATGTTTCAAAAAACAGACAACGGAAGAGTACATTTTTTATCGGATTGTGAGCGACCGCGACTCTACTAAGATAACTGAAAACTAGTTTATTTGCAATAGAGATAATATTATTGTTTGATGACACGGATGGTCGAGTGGCAAGTTGGTTGGACGGCTACGCCGATTGTCGCGGGTTCGATTCCCACTTCGGAACAAACATTTGTGCGACGAACATCGATGTTTGTCCTGAGTCTGGGCGTTTGCTATTTATTTTATGTATTTTTTGTACATATTTACAAAAACAAAGTATTTAAGTAACAGTCATCTGGTTCCCATAGTACAAGCTTTATTAGTTTGGGCAAAGAATAAGTTATATTATATGCATAGAACCTAAAAAAAAAAGTTCGAAAACCATGTGTCAAGTGCACGAAAGGATGGATGGGTTCCCATCGAGTAACACCCAAACGAGTAACACTGTTACTCGATGGGAAATTTTTCCCCATCCAGGAGCCTTTTCGAGATGCACTTGAAATCCTTTCACCACACTGGTTCGAAAGAACTAGTGACACTATAAGAAGATCGGACTAGTGTACATGGCCGAGAACCCGTGGTTTGGGGCTAGATGGCAGATTCAGCAGGTCAGATTGTGTGAAATGTCCAAAATTTATAATTCCGGAGTAGAACTTATCTGAAGATATACGAGTACACAAGTGACTACATAGTATATCGCAAAGGAGACCCATTAGCAGAGATCGTATCATCTCTGAATGAATTAATTCCCCAATGTCGTCGAAATCCTTGCCATTACTAGCGCAAACAACTTTCGAACGATTTTAAACTTAATCCCCACTTAAAAGAGGTTAGTTTCAATTAATGCGCGTAAGTTGCGTGCCTCACGCAACGGGACGCTACGGGTAATTTTGTAATATTTCCTGAAGCATTTTACGGGTAGTTTTTTATGTTTCTAATAAGATCTGGATTAAAGATACTGTCCATTGTTGCGCCTTCAGCCATAGAATAGGTAAGAGGTACATACTTAAAAGGGTTTGTCAGTATTAGGTATTCTGTGGCAACATGCTTACAATTGTCGGTCTACTTATAGTATTGCTGTTACTGGTATTTGGTCCTCGAACTTATAATATCTAAAATAATAGGTACCTAATATTATCCTACTATCCTACTTCCTACTTATAATATTATAAACGCGAAAGTTTGTAAGGATGGATGGATGGATGGATGGATGGATTGATGTTTGTTCCTCTTTCACGTAAAAACTACTGAATGGATTTTAATGAAACTTTACAATAATATAGCTTATAGATCAGAATAACACATAGGCTACAATTTATAAAGATACCTGCGCAGACGAAGTCGCGGGCACCAGCTAGTATTTCAATAATTATGAAAGTATCATATTAAGACCGCAGCTGTAGAAATCAAAATACGATACTTGGTATGTATAAGTATATAACGCCCTGCCACTGGAGTGGCCGCGGACATAGTAGCGGATATAATAATGTATGTAAATCTGATGGGTATATATCGTAGGTTTGAATCCCGGTGGCAGTCGTGCGTAAATGGGTTTTTTCTGTCGAAAAAAAATATGTATGCATCCCACGTTCTCGCAACGGTGAAGGAAAACATCTTGAAGAAACCGGCATGTCAAAGGATAGAAAAAAAAATATATGGCATGTGACATCCACCAATCCGCATTGGGTCCGCGTGTTGGATTAAGATTATTCGCTCTCCTGCCGAGAGTAGGCCTCCTAGCAGTGGTAACATTATAGGCTGATTATGCTTTATAGCAACGTATATAGTCAGGAAGTACAACACAAAGCCAATATAAATAGCTAGGTACCACACAAATACAAATAAATCTTAGTTAAATCAAAATTTATTTCGATATCGCCGAAAATGTAAGCTAAACTTAACCAATGAATGAACCATCAAGTTAAGCCTGGGAAGCCTGGCTTGGGGCTTATTGACTTAAGTTATAATTACCAGAACCAATTCTATATTTCGGTAATGCCTAAAATCTCCATCATGTATAAAATATTTAAGTAAGAGTTCAAAACATTGGCTGTTGATAATTTTTCCAGAACACTTTGAGATGGTTGATGAACTATTTTATTAATATAAAATAAATAAAAATAAAAAAAGCCTTTATTTCTGACTGCTTCCTAAACATAAGTGTGTATTCTTATTCTTATCATGTCACTAGTTCTTTCAAACCAGTGTGGTGAAAGGATTCCATGTGCGCCTCGAAGAGGCTCCTTTCGTGCACTTGACACATGTTTTCGAACTTTAGGTTCTATGACATGCCGGTTTCCTCACGATGTTTTCCTTCACCGCTAAGGAAGTGTTTTAAATACAAACACAGATCTTTTTGAACAGAAAAATACATTGGTGTACGACCGGGTTCGAACTCACGACCTTTGGGTCGAAAGTCGAGGCATCTTCCTCTCGGCCAACACGGCTTTTCAGTGTGTATTATTTAACCTATTTTATCTACTATGTGCGGTTTTTAAACCAAACCTTTTGAGATAAATTATGCTGGCGATTTTAGAGTATGTGTTTTGAGTTTTCAAAGTACAGTGTCTAGGGCTGAAAACGTTTCTACTGATTTCCGAAGGCAATTGAACACCACCTACCTTATGAACTGCAGCTCCTGGCTTGTTGGTTTGGTGACAGGCAAGGTCCTGTGGACTAGCACGGCGAGTCCAGGTTCGAAAAGTCTTTGGAAAATCACACAGCACGGTTATGAACCCGCGACACTTCACTAGTATCAAAATGTAAAGATGCAAATTGGCACGGCCAAAATTGGAGGGAAAATCGACGGATTTTGAGTAGAACGTCCACACGCATCCAATGACAATGACTTCCGCCAATGCACTGATGAGCCTCTCGCTCTTCACGTTCGGGCAGGCGGTGATTTACCAAACTACCCTCAAAATAACAATAGAAACGCAACATACCATATTTTATTCATATACATCTATTTAATATAAAAGATAGCTCATTTGCTTACGCGGCACAAAGAAGGAACTAATTTCCGTATTTCCACTGACCCTCGAAATTCCGGTAGAGTCGGCAGCTCAAAGGAAACAGTTGACCAACTTTAAAATTATTTTATGTGTTTTATGTATAAACATATTATTCTTTTATTTATATTTTCTTTGTCGTTGTATGTAAGATTTTATTGTGTGGTAGGTATAAGGTTTTTTAAAAAAACAGCACTTTGGTGTAGGGATTAATAATATAAATTATAGCCTGTTCTTCGTCGCGTGACCCCACCATTTTTCAAGTTAAGGGAACAATTAAATATATTAAATTAAATAATAATTTATTTCAGGCAAATTCAAAAACATTGTCGTATAAAATTAAAATTGAAATAAGTATAGTACCTATTATATTTATTAATCGGCTCCTAAACTATACAATAACCTACCAGTGGAACAGAAGTGTGGAAAGACATCACTTATTTAAGAAAAAACTGTTGGAACTGTTGGCAGGGAAAGCGTTCCATAGTGTATCCTCTTTCTAAATTCTATTTATAAATTAACTACTTTCCACATTGATTTTTGGGTGTTTGAGTTTACAGATTATAATGTTTGTAGGTATAGTGATTAGATTTAGATTGTATTATCAAGTTATTATATTCAGTAGTTATTCTATTTATTAAGTTATCTAAGTGAACTAGGTCGGGATATTTTTCGTGTTGTCTGATTAATTAAAAAAAAAGGATTTTAAGTTACTAATTTCGTCACTAACCCATGTATTCTTTCTTATATTTTTACGCTTCAAAGGAAAGCAAATCTCAATTTTGTTCGCAATAATATTAATTACATAATTATACAATATCTTTGGACAATGAATTGGAAAGTTCTATCAGTCCCATTGTTTAAAAGAACAAAACGTTCCGTAAATATAGATGCTCAGTCGGCACGTGAAATATTGGCATGGCGTCAAAAAGCGGGGAAATGATACCTTTTGTTACACTCCATTAGTTGTATATCTGTTATTGAGAGGTGTTGCCAGAAACGAATCGAATTTGAACAACCTGGGGTCTATTACATTTAGGAATATTTTAGGGAAAATGTAATAAAGATTATGGTAATTCAGTATAACTTAACGACAGCGCATTTTCGGATAATTCAATTAGTTGGAGCTTATTTGAAAATTGGGTGTAAATCTTCAGTACTACTCGGGCGAATGAACATGACACCTGGTTCGAATGACGTTTGTGCAAAGTACAGCATGGAATTGGATAATCTTGATTGAGGAGGTCCTGTAATACTTGGTAGTGATATTAGAGGAAGAAGAAACACGGAGGGCGCCGCGCGGGGCAGCGGGGTACGCATCAAGTTCCGAGCGAGGGTGTCAGCCAGGTGTCATGTTCATCCGCCCGAGTAGTAGTTATCGCGCGTTATGCTGAGTAAAAATGTAGTAGAATCGTAACTTTCAAATTAACGCGTTCATAATTGTTTATGGGCTCTCCTTTGAATAGTATTGTACTCTACCTTAGTATCAAGGTAATTAATTAAATTAATTCAAACAATTAACCCAAATATAATCCTGCTAATTGCTTTAATTGAGACAAAATTATCTTGAGTTACATGCTTTAGAATTGTAATTTTGGAAGGAATGTAATGAATTACTGGTATTGAGCGAGAAACAAACGAAATTGCTACCTAATAAGGGTAAGAACACTGAGTGTTTTTTGAATAAATCTAAATTAATAAACTAGCAGCCCAGCCATTTTTGTTTGTAAAATTAGTGAGTGATTGAGTAGTTCCCCAATCTCTCCAATCAAGGCAGAACTAGGTATTAACAATTAACAATTCAAACTAGTTATACACATAAAATATCAAAACTGAAAACAAACACAATTTTTTGTTATTGGACTTGCGATATATGTATATAGCGTAGCAGCAGAATTTGTGATCTTTGCAAACTGTCCAGCTGCAGGCGATGGCTATCAAACAGAATACAAGAGCACAGTCCACAGAGACAAATGCACTTGAATTGCAAGTGTCCTTAGTTCGAACCGGTTCATTCTAAAGAGACTTGTTTATATGTCTGTTTGTGATAGAGTCCTTTAGTAAAAGAAAAAAACAATCAATAAATATTTTTTAATATTTCACACAACATTGTCACCTAACAGAATTGGTCGTATACATTGGTAGACGCGTAGGAATATGAATTTCCATACTTTTTAATTCTTAGAAAATATTTTTTTCATTTAAAACATAAAGATGTGTTTGTATAAGATAGTCAAATATTTTAAACGAACCTTGTATTTTATTTTAACAACTCTTTTCACAAATTATTACAAAAACACCAGAACCTCATTTACTTCTTCTTCATATCGTGTCACTAGTTCTTTTGTACCGGAGTGGTGAAAGGATTTCAAGTTCACTTGACACATGTTTCCGAACTTTTTAGGTTCTATGACATGCCGGTTTCCTCACGATGTTTTCCGTTACCGTTAAGCACGTAATTTAATGCACACATAGATTTTATTAACAGTAAAATCCATTGGTGTACGACCGAGTTCGAACCCACGACCTTGGGATCGAAAGTTGAGACACCTCCCAACACGGTTTTCTAATTAATAACAATTAAGTATAATCTTAAATTAAATTACTTTTTGAGCTAGGAAAAACTGAAGGAAACGTCTTATTTTGCTAATGACGCATGAAGATTTAAGAATACCTACTCGTTACACTCCAACAATTCCTCTGAAACCTGGTTCCCCCTTAATTAAGATACTCCGTACGAAATACACCTGCCAACATTTGCAGCCTTCATTATAACAGGTCTGAGTATGTGAAATAGAAGTAGCAAACACAAAACAATCGGAACTCAACCTTCACCCCAAGATTTAGGACTGGAATCCGAGTGGCTCGTGGTTTTGATACCACAACTTGACGGAGGATTGTTTGTACAATCATTTTGAAGGACTGCAGAAATTGCTAGTGTACCTAGTTAGTGAATTGAAACTTGAGCAGGGTTTAGACGAAGCCAGCATTGGCTTCGTATGCTCGTATAAAGCAGGGCTTAGACAAAGCCAGCGCTGGCTTGTTATTGGCCTCGTATAAACAGTTTTTCAAGACAAGCCAGCGCTGGCTGCCAGCACTGGCGTGAATAGAGCACTGGCCTATTTTTCTCCGCCCGCGTGCCCCGCCACCCCTGTGCTGGCGTGAAGACGCGTGTAGACGCATCGCGCCAGTCGCTGGCGTAGATTTTTTCAACCACCCCGCCGCAAATGTCGCGAATGCATTTTTTTAAACACAAAACGTGTGTACACCACAAGAATAATCCCGAAATAAAATGAATCAATTGGCTTCATCGTAACAACACGGGCCAGGCCAACGCTGGCTTGACTGAGAAATGGCGCCAGCGTTACTGGCTTCGTCTAAACCTTGCTATAGAAAGTTCATTATATTATATTAGACTAAAGACCGCTAGTTGGTTAAGGTGGAATTCGTTCTTCGCATGACTTACTATCTTACTGACCACCCTTCAATTAAAAATATTACTTTTGTAAAAACTTTGAAACATATTCTGTCGAAAATTATTCTTTCTTTTACCTTTTATTTTATTACTTGTCTAGTTTCCATGCGTTCATCGTTGCAGACTAAATGGCGCTGCGTGAAATATCAGATTATTACATTATTATATTCTACCCAGTGTATTCTACCTAGTGTATTCTACCTAGTCTACTCTACCTAGTCTACTCTACCTAGTATATTCTACCTACTGTATTCTACCTAGTGTATTCTACCTAGTCTACTCTACCTAGTGTATTCTACCTAGTCTACTCTATCTAGTGTATTCTACCTAGTGTATTCTACCTAGTGTATTCTACCTAGTGTATTCTTCCTAGTGTATTCTACCTAGTGTATTCTACCTAGTGTATTCTACCTAGTGTATTCTACCTAGTGTTTTCTGCCTAGTGTATTCTACCTAGTGTATTCTACCTAGTGTATTCTACCTAGTGTATGCTACCTCATGTATTCTACCTAGTGTATTCTACCTAGTGTAGTCTACCTAGTGTAGTCTACCTAGTGTTTCTTAATTTTTTCGGAGACCTCATTAGTTAGTACTCAAAAAGTTATTATCTGACTCCATAGAATGTAATTGCTGCAAATACGAGCTTTATATTTCCATAATGAACCATTTTAATTTCGTAGAGCGTTTTGCTCCGGGTTTCTTGCCGCTGTGGCGGAGGTTGCGAGAGAATTCATTCTCATTTACTGGTATTTTCTTATTTTCATCTTGTTTTCAGCTCATTCTGCAAAATGAAAAGAAAGTGTGATTAATTTCAGATTATTTTAATGAGAATAAACGTTTATTTTGTAGTGTTTGTAATCATGGAAAAATACGTTGCTTTATTATATTTTTTGTATAGACGCTGCCTTGTTTGAAAATTGTTTTGTTTATATCGTACAAAAAAAAAACATACAGACAGAGTTGTGTCGCTGTTTCCTGTGTTAGTTTTTTAAAAACTGTATTCCAATATCCAGAGCCCTTCTCGATACAATGTTAATGTATTTTGTACAGATTTAACAATTATTATTAGGTTTACGTTTTATTAGTACATAGTTAGCTGTTATAACATTATTGTATGTCCGATTGTCCGCAAATGGACAAAAGGGTTTGGTGTTTTGCTGAATTTTCTGATTCATGTGTACTACATAATTATCTACAAATGGGTATAGGTATACATAACTATCTACAGTTATTACCCGACATCCAAGGAAGGGTTATGTTATGGGTTATGTGTTATCTTGTTTGTATGTACGTAAATTTCTGGGTTACCTCGTATCTTCCAAACGGCTGGATGGATTTTGACAGTAGATTCAATCTACCAAGTGTTCTTGGTTTAAAAAAAAAATGGCGGATTTTGGATCTAAATAGTCTTTAATATTTTTTTTACCAAACCCATCGAGTAGGTAATTAAAATGAAATTATAAAAATATATAAGTTATAATATGTTTAAATTTAATTTTGAATAAAAAGGTCGAAAATCGATGAGGCTCGAGGCGCACTTGAAATCCTTTCACCACCCTGGTTCGAAAGATCTAGTGACACCATAAGAAGAAGAAGAAGATTTTGAATAATGAATTGACAATGAATGTATAATTATTTCGCAGTCGGGTTTTCAGTTTTTTTAACTTTAAACTTGTTTTATCAACGTGTTGAACAGTAAATAAAATCGACCATACAGTTCACACGCGACGGGACAAAAACGCAATTCTAAGCAAACATAACAAAATGCAAAGCATTTCATTCGATTGTTGCTCGACGCCGCCGCGTTGGCGCGCTCATCAATTATTCCAGGTTCGATTCCCGGGTCGTGCATGTCCAAAATAAGAATGTGTCTGTACGATTCATGTTTTATCGTAGAACTGGCTGTTACCCGTGACTTGATGTCGCTGAATAGAGAATTATTTCACAAAAGAAATATTATTATGAACTATACGCACGCCGGGAACACTAGGTGAAGTATGATAAAGCGTCGATGACACACGTTTAGAAATTAATGTTTAGAAATTAAGCGGATTTATTACTAAATAAATATATTTATACCATTTATTAATATTAAAAAGTAGAAAAGGGTAATATTCCTCTTGACATTCAATCGAACAGACAGCACCATTCTTTAAGATATGTTGCATCCTGCTTCGCCACCTCGACTGCGCCCACAAATAGTCCTCTCGGAGACACACACCATTTGTTTAACTTGCATTTATTCACCACCTACGAAGAGCAGATCATTTATTTTTATAACCAGCCTTTTTGGAATTTCTCACAACTTTAATTGTGGAACTTTGAAAATTCCAATTCTAATCAGTGGTCGAATACCCTTCGTGTCTTTTGGAATCATAGATGATTAACGGCGTTCCTATAGAACAAGATGGACAGTACCTAACCAAAATGGATGCGGTTTATAGGACCGAAAATTTTCAGACACCCTGTCAATAAAAATGAAATATCTCTATATTCAAATAATTTGTTACTTCTTTCGATGTAGTTTTATTGACAATGAAAAAGCCTAGTAGTTTTAACATATAATAGTTATTTAGACCTATTACTTCTCTCTTTCGGAAATTAGCATCGGACCATAATGTACTAAAAGTTAGCCAATGTGGCTCCCTTTTCTTGGTCGCTTTTTCAATGTACCTGCTACATTGTGTTTCTATACATAAATACTTCTATGATTGGAATTTTTTATTAGAAGGAGTTAGTTATACAGTTTTTCCTACATACCAGCGTGCGTGGTTCGTGGTTCAATATTCCTTTGTATGCGTTTTGCTTCCAAATGCATGCGGTGGCATTTAATAGCGCGATTGTCGTACTTGTGGTGAAGCCGTAAAGCGCAATTGCAGCGGGATTTTATTGTGTCACTTTATGACCTAACTTCGTTTGCGTTGCAAATTACTAATAGTACGCGCCTACACTTCTTGACAAATGTACCATACACTGGATAACAAGTCTCTTCGTTCAGTGGTTTGGCCTGTGCATTACCTGTCAGTTTGTCGGGACAAAGAATTTATTTATATTAACATGTACTGTTTTTTATTATTTTTTACTATTTATAGGCTTGCGTTTGACCACCATCTCACCTGATGGTAAGTGACGATGTGGTCGACGATGTAGTATGCTTACCTAGAATAATCCTATTCACTCTTAGCTTGAAGACACCCAAATTATAGTGATCGGGAAACACTGACGCCGGCAGAGCATTCCATTCCTTGGCGGTTCGCATAATGAAAGTGGAGCAAAGCGCTTTTTGCAATTTTGTATTTATCAATAAAGTTGCGGGGTCTAAGTACAATTAAAAGCGAGTTTGTTGCGCGATTAAAAGTTTTGTCTAAAGTGTGGTTAACATAAACAATAATAAACCTCTCTGAAAACAGTTTTCCACTGCAGTAATATTTCAGGCTCAATTTGATAGTAATTCCAGAATAGCATTTTGATAGCTGCGAGCTTTCACGAGGCTTTGTCTGCATACCAACTGTCTTATTATAATGGGCCGGTGGCTCTCAAAGTGAACGCTTGCTGCATTTGCACAAACGTGTGCTCATTTTGCGCGCCCGTAGTTACGTGTTACATGACTTATCGAAATGCGCTTCTATTTTTAGAAACGAAAAATTGTTAAGAATAAGAAACTTCTTTCTTATCGTGTCGTTAGTTCTTTCGAGCCTGTGTGGTGAAAGGATTTATATTTATTAGCAATAAACAGATATTTTGGCTTCCAACTTTACGACTACAATAATCAATAAATGGATTTTGATAAACAAGTTAGTAGAAGTAGGTATCATAGAATTAAAAAAAACACGGGCAGCTTTATTATAGCAGGCGGGATCTTCAAAAGGTTTTTTTTTATTTGTGGGTTTTTTAATGAAAATAAACCTACGGTTGGTTTACCGATAACAGTAACATGTGGCCGATGATGGCTTACGAAACATTCGAAGACATCTCAATAATGGTGATCGTCATGTTACACAAGTGCAACATAAAGTGTTGAGAATCGCTGCCCTAATGGCTTTGCTCACACTAGAATGTGTTTTCGGTTTTGTGAGCGCCAAGCGTGAGTTATGACAGATTTAACTGGGTTCCTGGAGGCAGAGTGTTTTATGATGAAGTGAGTCTAGTCCAGTACCAGATCCTCACGTTATTCATGAAGATTTTGCGGAAATAACTGATAATATGGAATTTAATGTTTATACTCAAAAAAAAATTGTAAACACTTCAAATTGATCAAGTATTTTCCTTTATGTATTAAATAACAATAGTGAAGAAACTAGATTTTCAAAGTGATTTTTCTGTTTTAAACCTAACACGAACCGAAAAGCGTTTTCTTAAAATGCAGAAGCACTGTAAAATGAAGTTAACGTATAAAAATTAATGGCTTCGCGAGGAGTTTGCAAGTTTACGTGTCTCAGTAAGATTCGTGCGTTTAACAGCTTTGTAGGCACGCACTGTAACACTCGTGAAATGATCCCATCCGGAAGAATGTGACAAGGGAGACAATAACTACAAATCTGTCGTCACATTTTATGTGTATAGTATATTCAAAATACTTCTTAAACTGGTGGTGTAAACCAGTTGTTTTTTTTACGAATAAAAGCTATTATATTTTAGGGTTAAGCATAACATATGCGTGCATTACTCCTTTACGCATTTATTTGTCTGTCATTTATATAAAAATATAACGAAATGTAAGCATAATTATTTATAAAATATTTTTATTGGTTAACTACATCACGAGAAAGAATAAGAATCGAATCGTTTTTGTCTATGAACTACATGTTGTTAGTTTATTGCAGTTTGATAAAACATTTTATACTTTAATTGCCATGCTATAAATAACCTTTTGTTAGTCTTGTATAATGAAACTTATAAACAATAATTATAATATTTATATATATAATTTATTGTTCTTTTAAGTATGCCAGTTTATAAAAAAATATTTTACGTCTGCTATAATAATAAATGTATTGTCTCCGAATAAATGAATTAATAATAATTAATTAATCTCTGTACTGAACCTCAAATTCAAGCAAGTGAATGGTAGGATAAGTGTGCGACACAATAATTTCCTTAACGTTGTACGCGGTATGAGAGTAGTCATCGTTTCCATTGCGCAAATATTTATATCAGATAACTCTGCTGCATAAATTATCGCCGCTATAAGGTACCAGTATTGGATTTTCTCGTATCGTCTTCACTGGTTATATATTTCCGATTTACCGATCCACTTCCGCGAGTGCGCCCAACTGCGGGTTGTTATTGTTAGACAGACAACCGCGCGTTGGTTCTTCGCTAAACATATAACGGCGTTCCTCAAATGTGTTTTCAGTTAGTTCGTTAGTTTCTGCAATTCACTTGTTCAAAATCCCAAATTTTCGCACTTGTTTTTAAAAGTTAATTGGAACCAAAAAATTTGAAATTCAAAGATGGTAATCGGGAATATAAATAAATTGTTAAGATTTTCATTCGATACTATGATCATCATAAGTGCTGAGTTTTTTTGTATCGAAATATGTACCGGAAGTATTAATCGAATATTCAATATGTTTCTTTTTGAAGTGGATCCTTCTTTGTTTGCAAGATTGTATAGGCTTACAGATCAAAATGTAGTACGTCACATTCAGATTAACTTTTTCAAGCGAAGGCTCATTTGATTTCTGATAATAGTTTATTATGTGTTTTATATATTTTTGTTATGCGTTATTAATCATGATAGGTTAATGCTTAAATTATCGAAATAGTAAGAATGTTCAAAAAAGCGCCGCCAAAGAGACAATGTCGGAAGTATCTCCTTATAAATAATTGACGGTTGTATTTCCTACACAACCCGTTGTTTTTTTTTTTTGAAAAAAAAACTATCAAACACAAACAATGTAGTATAATTTGGAAAGCGTAGCCAAACAATGTTCAATTTTAGCACAGGGTACTAAGAAACTACGTACAACATTCTTTAGTACTCAAGTTTTTTTTTCGAAAAAGACCTCGTTGCTCCTTTCAAAACTTCTTTCAAAGTTCCCAAGAATTTTCACAAAATATTTTCCGCGTATTCTAGTCAAGTACGCATAACCATAAAGCGATACCTGCGCTTCCCGTACCTCGGCAGCTGATCTTCACTTCATAACCAGACGAGCTTGAGACGAGTTTTACATCGGTATTGAATCGAGGCACATCCTGATTGCGAGAAATGAAACTTCATTGCTCTTCCACGCTGAAAAGTATGTATAACTCACAGATCTCGGATACTTTCGGCTGTCGCCCCCAAAAGATCGGTTAATAAAAGAGATGCAAGTATAGCTTCTTATTATTAAGAGCGGTATAGAACTAAGTCACGTCACTCAAAACCTTTAGAAACCCAAAGGAACCCGTCAGTTATTGTTTATAAATTATTTTATCTTTTTACAATTATCTACAAAATGAAACCAATATATTTATTTTAAAGAGCATGGTTAGTTGCTCAATCAATACGTGTGGCACAACGCAAAGAAATAACCCAGATAATCATTCATTTTCAGCTTACCAAAGGATCCGCAAAACAGAAAAAAATGGTTACAAATTCTTCAGAAACAGAGCGATCATCAAAACAATATAAAAGTTTGCAGCAATCATTTTAAAAACGATTGTTTTTTATTCAGAATACATAAACGTATTTTGAAGAAAGGTTCGCTGCCTACGTTACATGTTCCAGTAAGTACCATGTTGAACAATTTTTCAAGACAGGCGTAAAAAATGTATTTTGTGACCTTATGCCGACTTTTACAAAGTTGTCAAAGCTCTTAGGCAATCTCGCTTGGCAGTTTTTAACGGTTCAGATTCAGACCGATCAAGATCTGTCAAGCGAGTGAAGTAATTGTTTAGAACTTTGGAAGTTTGGTGCAAGTAGTCATTAGTCAAGTAACTATTAGATAGGTACTTAAATCATACATCAACCTCTTTTACAGATTCAACTCAAGAAAAAGCGAGATCCAACTTCATATTGCAATTGGATCCCTATTTTATGGTACCTACCTTACCTACCTGTAACTAATAGGCTACATATATTATGACAGACAGGTATTCTTACATATCGGGCCTACATATAATGACAAAAAAAGAATTAATATTCTTAAATAAAGTATTTTTTAGTCATTGAATAAAACCTTTGCATGGGCTTCATTATTGTTTATTATAATCAACCAACTTTAAAAAAGAACAGATATATATATATATTATACACAATCGACTTTCTAGCTATTACAATCTTATTTCGAAGACTTCTAGAAGCTTATTTGGATTGGTGAGTAAGTTGTAGGTAAATATTGGTAAGTCCTGCTTCTATGTATTATGAATGTAAGTTTGTGAGGATGGATAAGTTTTTGTTCCTGAATAACGCTAAAACTTGGCTCTTTAGTCTTTAGTAGGTATCTAATAAATAATAACCAAACCCATCTCATTCCTTTGATTAAATTCTTCATATGTACAGGTGGTGACGTAATCAGTGAATAATCTTTCAACTGCGGGTAAAATATGTACCCAGTAAAAATTCTGATGACCCCCATACGCAGTTGAAGGATTATCCACTCATTAACCCTGTATATAACTACCAACAACATGGTTGTGTAGTAGGCACTATTTTTTTCTCAAGTAAGACTTGTGACGCAAAATGGGTAGGCACCACAGTTATCGATGTCGATAAAACATCTTATTGAATGTCCATCACTATTTTTGAGCAACACATAGACAATCACTCGCACATGCTTATTATCAATTCTTGTATCCTATTTGAAATGTCATTACCTATTTTCACATTCTAACTTTATGGTATAACTCGGTTGAAAGAACATGACATCTGGCTCAAATGACGTTTGTGCAATGTACAGCGTGGGATTGGATAATCTTGATAGAGAAGAGGTCCTGTAATACTTGGTAATGATAAGTAATGATAAGACTTCGCAATTAGAGGAAAAACAAACACGGAGGGCGCCGCGTGGGGCAGCGGGGGACGCATCAAGTGCCGAGCGAGTGTCAGCCAGGCATGTTCATTCGCCCGGGTAGTACATAGGCAGGCGTGATCTCTTCCATAGTCTTTAACACTCAGTTTACTCTTATTTTTACTTTAAAAAATTGTAACTAGCCTTTTTTCTGTCAGAATTTCTTAATTATAATAATAATAATCAATAATCAATAATCATTTATTTAGTAAATAAAATATTTACACGTCACTGATGGTAATTAAATATAGAGTACCTATATTCAGTACAATAAATATACAGTTGTCTGTCATGATCGACTTAAATAGAAGTTATTACAATGAAATAGAAAACAATAAAAAATAGATTACAGTTATATACTAGCTATGAACTCTTCATAGCTATAGAAAGTTTTATCAGTGAGCCAGCGCTTTAATCTAAATTTAAAGGACACCATACTATTTGCATCTGTGACAGAGTTTGGCAAGTTGTTATATATCGTCGGTCCCATTATATGCGTCAGCTTGCTTGACTTAGCGAGTGTGCGGGGTAAGCTAGCAAGCTTGTCGGCATGACGAGTGTGGTATGCGTGATTGTCACTGTTCTTACTGAACAGAGTCAGGTTATCGCGTACGAATACTGCCACCTGAAAAATGATTATAGATGGAAGAGTCATTATTTCAAGCTCCTTGAAGTACGGTCTCACTGATGTGTCTTGTGGTATCATTGCAATTGCCCGCACGGCACGTTTCTGCATACGGAAAGCGCGGAGCCAGTCAGCAGCGCGCCCCCACAGCTCCGCGCCGTACTGCAGCACGGAATGAACAGTGGCGAAGTAGCAGGTTCGTACTACGTGTCTGGGCATGATCTTCGCCATTCGGCCTAGCGCATAGCAAGCACCGCCCAGCTTTCCACACACTTTATCAATGTGAGACTCCCAGGTCAACGTCCTATCAAGCTCAAATCCCAGAAACGTAGTCGTAGATGCCTGTTTAATCCGTGTTCCACCCGCAAGGACCGTAAGATTACTAGGCAATCGTCCCGACAAACAGACGTGGATGAAGTGTGTCTTCGATATGTTGAGCACCAAGCCGTTGTCCTCGAACCATCCAGCAAGTTTATTGGCGGTAAGATTTAACTTCTGCTCTAGTGAGTCTATCGTGGTAGCCGACACTACTGCGGCCACGTCGTCAGCGTACATAAGCACGTCTGCAGTGCTTACAGCCTCCGGAAGGTCATTGAGCAACAGGGAGAATAGGATATTCGAGACAGCAGATCCTTGTGCTACTCCCATGGTAGTCGTGAGCGGGCTCGATCTCGTCTTCCCACCCTCTCCCACCACAACCTGTGATCTGGATCGCATCATGTTAGTGAGCACTTCGAGGGCCGCACCCCGTACGCCATAATGCTCTAGCTTGGCAGTAAGCACCACGTGATCGGCTACATCGAATGCCTTTGAGAGGTCGCAGCAGATTATAGCAACCTGATGTCTCCTCTCTCGGGCGTCAAGTATCCTACGTAGTACTTCCTGCGCCAGAGCTGTAGTCGATTTTCCCTGCCGATAAGCAAACTGTCTATCAGAAAGAGCTTGAGTTTCAATGAGGTATGCTGTTAATCGCGAGCTTATACCATTTTCCATAATCTTAGCTACTGCAGGGATTATAGAAACTGGTCTATACGAGTCCATGCTATCTCTTTTTCCTTTACCCTTGAAGATAGGTGATACCTTACTCAACTTAAGACAAACTGGAAAGGCGCCACTCCGCAAACACTGGTTAAAGAGATCAGCCAAAACGGGAGATAACGGACCGGCTGCCATACTCATTAGCTTCATTGATATACCGTAGGCATCCTTGGACGACTTAGGTGGTACTCGCTTAATGATGATATGGTATACCTCGTCAGCAGTGAAGCGAGTAAATCGAAGCGACCTGTCAGTTGGCGGTCGCGCGGTCCGTAAGGCAGCCCGCACACTAGGTAACTTGGCCTTAGGCGCGCCGCACGCCAGCGCTGCTCCCACAAACCTCGCATTCATTGCATCCACTGCCTCTTGCTTACACTGAAATCGATTTTCCGTCGTTAAAGTGTCGGTGAAGTCTATGCTGCAGGAGTTGTATTTTCCTCTTTCAGAATTGACAACACGCCACATAGATTTACATTTATTTTTGCTATTTAAAATAATGTCAGAGTAATATTCATTTTTTCTAAATTTAATTAATTCATCATATTCATTATTTAAATCGTCCAAAAATAATTGTATTGTATCGCACTCATTATATTTATTACAAAATTCAGTCATGTCAAATAATAGGATTCTAAAATTCTCAATTTCATCGGTGACCCACGATGAATTTGTATTACAATTTGATTTCCTTAATGGGAAGCAAATGTCAAAATAATAAAGAATAATATTAATAATAGCCATTGTATAAGATTCAATTGATTGGTTTCGTTGTCTAATACTTTCCCAGTCTTAACTTAGTAACGATGCTGTAAAGTTGTCACGATTCATAGCAGAGAAATGTCTAATAAGTTTTATTACCTTGTTTTGTATAGCTTGTCCACAGTTTATTTTTGCACGGACTGCCAAGTGATCACTTAACTGTTATACTGTTGTATATTGTATACTGTTGGTTTTAGATAACCTTAGAATATTTATTCTTTCACTTCAGAGTAAAGCCTCAGATGCACTTGGGGACAAATGGAGCAACATGTTGCGTAACATGACGCTCAAATACAACGCGAATGTCTCGGGGATAATATTGCGGAACTTTTTATAGGCCGCATATCTCAGTGTTTATAGAAATGTTGCAAGTAACATGTCCCGCCTCACGACTAAAATGTGCGGGGCATATTGCAGTGGCCCACTGGGGCATGTTGCAGGACACTGCGCCACATCGCAGCATTACGTAGATTGAGTGATGAGTATATAGGGCTTAAGTAAACTATCAACAACAAAATGTTTAGTAAAAGATTTTCCTTTTCCTTCAGGTGTTTGTGTCCACAAAAAATATAGGTGAATACCCGTCGCTCGGCCAGCGCTGCCCACGGACGCGGCGGACGGGCAACTGAAGGGTGTATCGGATTCTCCCTTACACTGAAGTTTCACAGGCTTTGTCATCGGATTTTGTGATTTTTATTTATAGCAAAAAATATTTATAGTAAATTTAAACCTTTTGTTCATTTTTCACAAAGGATGTAGCAAACTAGCGGATAAAATTTGTGATTGAGAAGGAAAATATGGTAAAATATTTGCTGATGGTGTTGTATAGAGTCTATTGAGACCGTTATTTATTCATCCACACAAATTTTCACATTTAGAACAACAATAGAGTAGGATTATTAGGACAAAGAAATGCCTCCAACTCCTCGTATTCCAGTTATAATTCAAGTGACTTCATTAAAAGTACTTTTCAGAACTAAATGAGAGCACTAAATTTCGTGTAACGCGCTAGATTTAGCTCGGAGCTGGTAATCCTCGGCACTGCCACTTTGTCATTATATATTTAAAGCTGATGAAGATTAATTTAGTTCGCTTGCTTTTGTAGATACATACATACACATAAATAAAAGTTAGATCTGGATTAGATCCGCACAGCACAGCTGAGGTTGGCATTTGCCCAGCAATGGGCTGGCTAATGAATTTGACATATAAAAAAAATTGCATAACTTTGAAACAACTAAAATACTTATTCTAGTCAAGAAGTAAGGAGATGGTTTTAAAAAAATCCTTCCCATCAAGTAACAACATGACATGGGTTGGGTATTACTCGTTGGGAAAACAAATTCCCAACATGGATGGACGATGGACGATGGAAAATAAAATCCCATCGAGTAACAGTGTTACTCGATGGGAAACCATCGTTAAAAGTACCGACATATTATGTATAGGTAAAAAAAATATGAGAAATAACACTTTTCGCATTTTTTAATCATTTTTTTTTTAAATCTTACATCACGTATGTACATAATAAATAAGTAAAACAAGTCTTTTTTCACTATGATCCGGCTTTTTCTGCTTTTATATGTTTCTCCGATTTCATCTCTGCGAAAAAGAAAAAAAATATGGGCGTTTAAAGTTGAACTCCTTTTGATGGTGTTTTGTGTATTTTACGTACCAACATCAGTCTCTTTAGGTTCGTTCCAAGGCTGCCGATCCGATGTGCAGAACAGCACGAAGAATAAGTTCGTGAAGAAGTACACTCCTGAGGCCACGAAAAATACTATCTTCCACTCGGCGGGATCCGACTGAAAAATCAGAAACTTTAAAATCAAGTTGATTTAACTTTGAGACGAGTTTTGGTATTCGTTGACTATACTTAAACTTGGCGCGGTGGCGAGAGCAGACTATGTTGCTTTAGCAAAATATTCTGCTGGAAATTTAGTGTTTTGGTAAAGTTAAAAAGGAATTGTGTTAGTACGAGTATGCACAAGTTGGACGTAGGGACACATGTTTTATATTTTTTTATTATTCTGTGGAAAGGTCCTGATCACAAAAACTTAAGTGACACCAAGCTTTGCTTAGTTATTAAATTTCATTCAAGTGATCAGTTGCCTCCTACACACCTTGTAAAATAGTTGTCCCTTACACGTTATGTAAAACAGTTGTCTCCAAAGCGCCGTTTAATATAGTTGACCTCGAACCGCGATGTCATAAACTTATAAATAAATAAATAAAATTGTTTATTGATTTCTTAAATATGGATCGAGTACATTGTAATAGATATCATGGCAGTCTTATCTTAGAATGTAGATGTATCTACTGGAGCTCTGTACCCTACACTAGGTCTCCTCAAGAGCCTGTATTGTAGGGTACAGTGACTCGGTTCGGACTCTACATGAAAAGTAGTCTGCAATCCGCGCTATTATAGAGTTTAATAAAATTTTATAATTGTGTACCCTGTCGTGTGTAATATAAAAGTGAAATTGATTTGGACTTTATTATTTTTATCTTCAAAGATAGTTTATTTGATAAGGTTCACCGAAAACCTACATAGGATTTGTGAATCTTAACAGTATTACCAAAGAATAAATAATATTATTTCGTCAAAGTAATCAATAACTTTTACATATAAGACTGTAAAATTATTTTATTAAATTAGTTTATTTCTGTCCCGAGAAACGTGTCTCAAATTTTATTTACTTAATGTGAACCAGTTATCTATAAGTAGTAGATTATTTTTCTTATTGTGTCACATAGTTCTTTCGAACCAGTGTGGTGAAAGGATTTGTGAAACTGAAAGGAACTTTTTAGGTTCTATTACATGCCAGTTTCCTCACGATGTTTTCGTTCACCGCTAAGCACGTGTTATATTGCACACATAGATTATAGAACAGAAAAATCCATTGATGTACGACCGGATTCGAAACCACAACCTTCGGAACGAAAGTCGAGGCACCTCCCACTCAGCCAACACGGCTTTTTTAGTAGTAGATTATTATATCACACATAGTTATTAGATTGTAACGGGTATTTATCGCTCTCACCTTATATGTTTTTGTGTCCCGTGACAACTCGTGACCACGGCTGTAGAAATGCAATCGAAACGTCGGGACACAAAAACATAATGAGGTGAGCGCGATAAATACCCGTTGCAATCTAATAACTATATCAGGATTAATATCATCACAACATTTCCCGAGGGTGTAAATCTGACACCATCTCATGGTCATACCTCATCTTTCACGATGACCCCGCAGACGAGAGGCGCGATGATGGACACGATGTTGGCCAAGAAGTTGGTGATGCCCATCAGAGATGCACTGAAGTTGGGCGCTAAGTCAATGTGAACCAGCTAAAAATATAAGATTTTTATAAATTTCAACCGACTTATAAAAATGAGGAGTTTATCAATTCGGTTACTGTTTTTTTAATGTTTGTTACCTCAGAACTTTGTTGTTTATAAACCGATTTGAGAAAATCTTTTATTCGAAAGTATATACTTCCAGATTGGTCCCATATAAATTTCATGATAATCAAAAAAAATTTGGTTTTGAAATAAAAATACCTTACTGAAAAATTACGTGATCCTAATCAACGAAATTGCGTATTTTGTGGTGGGAAAAAAATACTGAGATTGGTGATTTTGCGATAAAGACACATAATTATAATCAAGGTTTTACAAAAACATACAACAACCAACTTCAATCGGACTGTTCTAGTGACCGTAGGCACCACTGAAAAGTCACAGGGAAGCAAAATACGCAAGTTTGTTCATTTCAACAACATTTTTTTAAAGTTCTTAACCGTTTTCATATAATTTCTATGGGACCAAAAATTTTCCAAAGCGGTAGATATGACGAAGTTCTGAGGTTAACAAACACTAAACAAAAACCCTCCTTTTGAAGTCGGTTGAAAGTAGAGTTTTTTTACTATTTATAGGCTTGCGTTTGACCACCATCTCACCTGATGGTAAGTGACGATGTGGCCGACGATGTAGCACGCTTACCTAGAATAATCCTGGTCACTCTTGCCTTGAAGACACCCAAATTATAGTGATCGGTATGATTATAGTTCACTGCAGGTGAGATGGCACATACCATGTATCCCAGGAACTGCCCCGCGTTGACTCCGACGCTGAGGGTTAGCATGCTCACTGCGAACACCGTGTTCTTCTCCGGGGAGTACGAGAGACCGATCAGAAAGATGGCTGGTCCCCACAGCCCTGGAATGATAGAAAATACGAGTAGAAATCTCTGGGTCTTAAATGCACGAACAACTCTCTATTTGTGCGATCAGGCTTAAGCGTCGATGACACACGGCTAGTTTACAAGCTACAAGCAAACTTGCTGGCTTATTGTAGCATGTAAAAAAGCCCTGTGTCATCGACGCTTTAGGGAATTTGTTTGGCGGCAAATAATGGAGAGGCGTTCTTCGTTTTCTCAGACTGAAAATTTATACACTTTATTTGCGTAGAGTCAATTTTATTTATTTTTCAACTGACTTCAGAAAGGAGGAGGTTGTCAATTCGGTTGTTTTTCTATGTTTGTTAAAATATTTTTTTTTTTAATCAAACTTTCACAATTTCACACACTCACACCCCTGCACTAGGATTCCCTGTGCCGCAGGTGGCATGGACACATACAAGACATCACAACATCCAATACCCGAAAACAAACATTAGTGTTCATCACACAAATATTCGCCCCGGCCGGGGGTTCCGCCCGGAACACCAAGCTTCGTAGGCAGGGTCACTACCAACTAAGCCACGGTGTCGTCAATAATATATTATGCACATTAAAATTGGTCCCATACAAATTTTATTAAAATTGGTTCAGTAGTTTGGTTTTTATATCAAAATAACTGAAAAAAATATGTCGCCGAAGTGAACAAATTTGCGTGTTTTGCTTCCCTGTGACTTTTCAGTGGTCCGACGGTCACTAGTACATAAAGAAAGAAAGAAAGAAGAAAGAAAAATAATTTATTCCAACATACACGGCAACACACATTTAGAAATTACTAATTATAAAAAACAGAATACTTAAAATAAAATAAAATAAAAAATAACTATAACATGTACAATCTACCTACTTACAAACACAACAAATTATTATTTAAATATTTGAAACAATGAGGTTGCTAGAAGGTACACACAACTGCTGGGTTTACCGCGTTGTCGGAAACGGTCTCAGCATAATGTTGAGGATTCGCATCCACAACGCTGATTTTCAGCACAAAACGATGTTGTGACTCACGAACAATATACCAGTTGCATGTAAGAATAATAGGAAAGTAGTGTGTAAATACTTATGATAATAATTATAAGAACGTGAAAAATATAATGTTATAATAAATACAATAAAAATAAATAAAATACCTAATGTTTAGCAGAGGAAAATATTGTGAGATATGATAGTTTAAAAAGCTCTTTAAAAAGATAATAGATGCAATGTGTGACCATATTTTAATTAAGTATATTATATAAGTAGATAGCTCCACCCCCGCCACCCCGCTCGACCCAGACGCAAACTAAAAACGGTCAGCTGGCTGACTAATAGATAGGTATGTTATAAGACAATAAAAATGATACTAGAATTGTTGCAACGACTAGGTGTTTTTTTATTAAGGTTAAGACCAAATTATGTACAATTGTAGTAATTAAAATAAATTTCACGTTAAAAATTGAGCTTAAAGTAGGTATTTCTTTAATTTTAACCTAAAAGCTGCTTTGCTCCGGGTTTCGCGTAGCGGCGGGGGAAGAGAGTTCCAGCACTTTGTGGCACTGAAGCGGAAACTACCGCGAAAGGCAGCAGAGCCATGTGGCGGGGCTCTGAGCACAAACGAGCATGCACGGGGTGCGTATCTATTGAGATCCTGCGCCCATTCCAGCTTATAGAATAGATACTGAGGATTTCGAGACTTGACAATGCCGAACATTAAGGTTGCAAGATGCAAGTCCCTTCTGTGCTTCATGTTAAGGATACCATTCTGATTCAAAAACGGGGAAATATGACTTCGCGGAGGAACATCAAAGCAAAAACGTGCACAAGCGTTCTGTACTCTCTGGATGAGGTTAGATGTCTTAGCGAGCAGGCGGGGTCCGTAAACCGAGTCAACGTAATTGAACCTCGAGAGTACTAAGGAGTCTAAGCGTAACTCTGAGATCAGTGTGCAAATAATTCCTGATTTTATACAAAACTTTGAGCCTGTAGAAACAATTTCTAACAATTTCAGTTATGTAATGCTCATACCTAAGTTGTTCATCAATGATGAGTCCCAGGTTACGAGCCTCCATGACTTGCTCGATTTTCTCATTACCAACAGTTAAAGCCGGATTAGCAAGTGTTATTTTGCTTACTTGAGTTTTGGTGCCTAGGACCATATATTTAGTCTTTTTCGCATTTAGTAATAGGGAATTAGACAAAGCCCAAGCCTGAATCCTTTCCAGATCCTGGTTAAGTTTAGATTCAGCAGAGTGCAAGTCTTCTGGCTTAAACGAAATATATACTTGAATGTCGTCAGCGTAGATGTGAAATTTGCAGTGATAAATATGGTTAACAACATCAGCACTATATAAAATAAACAATAACGGCCCGAGTATTGAGCCCTGAGGAACACCTCTGCTCACAATACGTGTATCTGAAACTAAAGCACTCCCGTTATCCTTTCTAATCTCCATGAATTGTGCCCGATTACTTAGGTAAGAATCAAACCATCGCACCGTGTTATGGTCAAACCCATAGTAACTTAGCTTAGAGAGAAGAAGAGACGTATTTATGCAGTCGAACGCACGCGAAAAATCCAATAATACCAACATAGTACCCATACCCTTATCCTCTGCTGATAGTATATTATCAGTCACGTCTAGTAAAGCTGTGTTAGTGCCTCGACTTTTACGAAAACCTGATTGTAGGTCAGGCAAGATGTTATATTTTTCTAAATATTCAGCAACTTGAGAACATACTACTTTCTCCAGCACTTTGGACATACAAGATAATATACTAATAGGTCTCAAATCCGTCACATTAAGAGGATTTGGTGTTTTAGGTATGGGTTTAACTTTTGCGGTTTTCCAAATAGAGGGAAATACTCCCGAGGAAACAGATTTATTAACTATAGCTGTAATGGTATCAAGACTTTATGGCAACGTGAGCGTTAGCATATCAAGTGATATTTGGCCAAAACCTAATGCATTAGTTTTAATTTGGCTTATAAATTTAGACACGGTCGGCATTTGTTTGTTGAAGTGAAAAATATGTTGGACTATAACGAAAATATTCGAAAAAAGTTAAAACAGAAATATTGATACTAGCACAACCTGGAACATTTAGAAAATGGTCGTTAACAGTATCAGGATCATCAAATTGTGTAGGAAGTTCACTTGATTTAGGCGGTAATACTTTAGATTTCAGGTTTTTCCACAGAATCTTTGAATTTCCAATGTGACTATTAATGTGCTGCTTGAAAAATGCTTGCTTCTCCCGGTGTAATGCCAGAGATACCTGCTTCTTGAGATCTTTATAATATAGTTTATGACTCTCCAGCTTGGTTTGCCAATGCCTTGTAAGTACTGGTCCCGGAGACGCATCATAAGCTTAAAGTTATCAGTTAACCAAGGACAAGGGGCATCCTTAATTATTCTTGTTTTGACTGGAGCGTGAAGGTCAAATAACAAGGTGGTAACGCTACTGAAAAGATCTACCATGGTGTCAACGTGGTCGGCTGAATGAATTAAATCCCACTTAATAGACTCTAAATCATTATTGAAAAAATCAATACAAATATATTTTATTGGTCTGTATGTTATATACTTCGGAATGATTTTAGGTTTTTTAAATAAAAATTCGCAAGTAATAAATGCATGGCCAGTAGAATTTCCCAAGAGATCAACAGTTACATTGCGCACACGAACATTCGTACATACGACGTCAATTAAAGTTTCACTATTTTGTATGAAATGTGTAGGCTTAGTAATAATTTGATTTAACGAGGTACAAGTTAAAAATTCATTAAAAAGTCTAAGTTTAGTGTCCGCCTGATTCTGCATATTAATATTGAAATCACCAAGAATAATTATATTATCATATTGTGAAAAAGTAGCTACTGTATCCATAACAGCATCCAAAAAAATATTAATATCCAACCAGGGGGGGCGATAAGCTGTACCTATAAGTAGATTGGTTGAATTTAACTTTAACCCAAGCCACATTTGTTCCACGTTCTTATTTTCTGGATGTGTACACAGACGCACCTTTACTCCTTGTTTAATATAGAAACCTACGCCACTACTACTACGCTACTACCACCATGAATGGTGGTCGGCCGCGGTATGTGCCTGAGCCTGTAGTTCGGAACAAAGGGAGCGCGCCCCTCCTCACCGGCTCTCAACCAAGTCTCATTAACTGCCATTACATCAACGGAATACTTTTCCATAGCTGTAATAAAAGTTTCATGATCGGTACCCAGAGATCCAGCATTATATAAACCAACCTTGAGAAACTTGTTGTTACCTATAACTGAATAAAAAAATAATATAGTTTATAGTAAAAATATATTCTTTTCTAAATAAACAGGTAATGCTGGATAAAATAAATAATAATCAAGTATTACAAAACGATCAAATTTAATTAAAATTAATATTTTATAGTAAACTGCACTAATTTGATTGATAAAAAAATTGTACTTAATATAATATAGTTGTGTATATATGATAATAATGTTTAAAACAATATACAATGAATAAATAATAATTGCAGTAAAATATTTGTAAGAACGAGCGTTGACAACCCGACTGCTATCCATACCTGAATTCACCCAGAAAAACAAACTGAGAGACGAACTATAAATATTAACAAGTGAGCAGGCAATTCCCATAGCTTTGCATATAAAAGTAGAAGTTATAAACACACCTAAGTTTTTATTGTGTAACTGTTTGTTTACCCAAATAAATAAATAAAAAAAAAAAAAAAAAAAAAAAAAAAAGAATTTCATATATGAACACTAATGTTATATGCACTGTTTTGAATTTATATAAACAATCATACAAAAATGTTACATGCGTTGTTTTTAATTTGTATAAAAAGTCATTCAAAAATGATATTTTAAGCGTAGTTTTTAATTTAATTTTAAAACAATTATGTAATTGACTGTGATATTTTGCTATAGAGAGGGAGATTGTCTTGTCAAAATATTCAAACATAGAAAACCGGTTAAATAATATTATACATGTTGCATAGTAAAATGGATGTACACAATTTTCAATTAAATTTCCAAAGCAACACGATAAGAACATTAGGTTGTCGACTAGCATTACATGCAAACTGAGCCGTTTCCAAAAATTAGTACGAGGTCCTTTTCATGTCTGACTCGGGAATAGGACGCGCCTTGTTCTTTGCGCACGTATACCTACTCGTCCGTCCCGCGACCAGCAATACTTCCATTCGTTAGTTTTGGCTTGCTCCCTAGTCTTTGCGAATAGTTGGCCGTTGGTTCTAGTGAGACGCTCATTAACGTAGACAGCGGAAGGTACGGTAGGTACGTAGGCCACGGCGAACGCGCGCTGCCTTGATGTAAGCATCCCGGGTGGCGCGGCGCGCAAAGCGCACCACGATGCGACGAGCGCGAACAAACCCCGACGAGTTGGCGACGCCACTGCCGCCAGCCCCCGTCGTGTGGTGCGGGGCGCCTTCTCTCTCCGCCAATACGATGTCTCGCTCGTCCAGGTCCAATCCCATAGCAGACCCCAGAAGAGAAGCCAGGTGTACCGGGTTTTCCCCTTTCAGCTCCTGTACTCCAGTTATTACCACGTCGTTAAGTAGGTATTCTTGTTCACGGTCATTGAGCTGCATTTTGACCTCGGCGAGAGCGGCTTCTAGAGAATGAGTTTCTTCATTCTTGGGTGCAGGAGCCATCTCCAAGGCTGCGATGCGGGCCTCGAATGCATCTATTCGCTCATTCACAAAAGAGCGCGTGACTGACATCTCTTTCCTGAGTTCACGTACCTCCTCACATAGCGTACTCATCTCCTCTTTAGATGATTCAAATCCAGAGGTCATCATTTCAGTCATCCTCTCTGATAAGTCGGACGGCGTCCATATTGTGCTGACCTGATGAATAAGAGGAGGTCTTCTCTGCTGCGTTCGCAGTCGACGCTGCTGCCGATGACGATGGTTCGTTGCGCGTTTGTATAGGTTGTGGTGTCTGACTAAGAAAATTTTCCTGGGTGCACCGAACAGGTGTTGAGGGATCTCGTCCCTTAGGTGTTTTCCTCTGACATTCACCGCACCTCCACGTATCTGCTACAGAAACACCGACAGGCACCCCAACGCATATATGATGGCTGTAAGATTTGCATTTAGCACAAGTAACGCCCTCTTTCGATCCCATGAATTTACCACAGGCAGCACACTGATTTTGAACCATCTTATTTGGGTAGTGATGTAGTAGGGTGGTCAATAATTTAGTTCATCCACTAAGCAACAGATGGCGATTCTGTCGCGACACTTTATGATAAAGGTTCTTATGCAAAAAGATTTCAATTGGAGCGTAGGAAAGTTCAATGATCAATATGTAGGTGGCAGCACTAGTCCGATAAATATTACAATTATTTACTGTTTATATAAATGCTAACTTCACTCATTTAGCACATAAGTATACACACGAACGTCACTTCTAGCAATATTTCACTCAGAATATAAGTGCTTTTGCATGAATAAGCCTGGATAATTATTGCCACTATTGTTATTGTCTAATAGAGGGTAATAGGACTCACAGTTACGACGACAAAACTAAATTTTGTGATAAATATGAAAGCACTTCGAATTATCTTTGAATAACACAGTCACTGCCTAATAAAACAAAGTCACAGATGTTACAATGACTTTTGGTTCGAAATAAACTTTCTTTATATTTTTAAACGCCAAAAAATTGGAGACCCTATGCTTGCTAGTATACGTCCGTGACGTCACCTCCCATAACATACCTATAGAATTGAAGAGTTTCCTAGTGCCAGTGATGCTGAGCCATTTTTTCCTGATGATGACGTCAGTCATTGCTCCCATCGGGAAGCTGAGGATGTACATCGCCAGGTAAGGCAGAGATGATAGCATGCCGTTCTGAAAAAAAACAAGGTATGAGAGAGACAATAATTTTTCTTACACCTTTTGCTCTTGCTACTTATTCAAAACATACATGAGTATATTGATGACGAAGAAAAATGTGTTAAAAAATACGCTCGCAGTGGTGTGGTGGTCCGCTCGACCTATGCGTGGAAGCCGACAAGCAATCTAAAATTCCACCAAACGGCAAGTCTAGGAGAAAAAAAATAGCGATACTTTATAGGATATCATCATCGCCCGAGGGCAGGGCGCTTACGTGAGTTCGGCAAAACATGTATTCTTCTTCCATTCGTCTCTATCAGCCGTCATCTCTGTACTTACACCTGTTTTGTTCATATCCTCCTTCACACAGTCCATCCAGCTTTTCTTTGGTTTTCCTCTTCTCGTAGGTAAATCCATCTACTTTCATATCTAACACTCTTCTAGTGACATGACATTTATTCGGAAGGATATACTTTATAGGATAGTGATCATATAAATATGAATGTCAGTTTCTAAAGCGTCGATGACACAATCTGCTTGTAAAAAGCTGTGAAAAAATAGAAAGTAGGGGCACGCCACACGCTGGCGTGTGAAAAAAAAAAGGCGTGTGTCATCATCGTTGGCGAGTTGGCTTGTTGGCTTGTAGCGAGTATCTTTGCGTATGACACACCACACTCGATAGCTGGTTCGCTTCTGAGCGTATAGAAAGTTTTGTGTGTAATCGATACACGCTAACACGCTCACACGCTAGATTTTAAACTCGCCAACAATCCACTTGTAACATAGGCAAAAGACACAGTTGACGGTTTTTCTCGAAAAAACTTACACTCTTCAAGTCGACTTTGAGCACTTTGGACATGTAGGTGGGCATTTCCGTCATGAGCGTGAAGAAGCCCCAGTTCTGGCCGCAGTGAGCCACGATCACGGCCCAGAACGGAAGTGACGTCAGGATTTGACGCCAAGGGGCTGGGTACCTCTGCAAATTAAATTAAATTAAATTAAAATATACTTCTTCCTATCGTGTCACTAGTTCTTTCAAACCAGTGCGGTGAAAGGATTTCAAGTGCGCCTCAAAGTGGCTCCTTTCGTGCACTTGACATATGTTTTTCGAACTTTTAGGTTCTATGACATGCCGGTTTCCTCACGATGTTTTCTTTCACCGTTGTTTTTAATAGAAAAATCCAGAGGTGTACGACTGTGTTCAAACCCACGACCTTCTGAACAAAAGTCGAAGCACCTCCAACCCGGTCATGAAATTTTAGAAATGATGAAATGCAAGAATTTATTTCATGAAGTATGGCTACATCAATCGCACACACTTCACCATAAATTCAGCTAGCAAAAAGAAAAATTGAAATATCTAAATAATAACTTGTACCTACCATAAAAGAACCAAACGCTGAGAGGCGTTTACGATTTCGTGCGCCGGTTCGAAGGATAATAAATAATATAACCAATAGCTAGCACAATTACTGTGTTTTCAAGAATATCATCAATCAGCGAGCGTTTTAACATTGTTATCGGTATATGTGATTCAAAGAACCGCATTGTTTAAGTTATGGCAATCATAGACTGAATGATTTAGGTATTCGTATGTAAATAGATAAGTATCTATGTTACCTTTTGCTCACCGACTCTCCCTAAAGAGGTCTGGATATATTCGACCTCCTGTTGCGAGATGAGCTTGGAGGCTTCTGGCGAATCGGAGCCGAGAGCCAGGTACGCCGCGCACCACACGGCGCCGAGGGTCCCGTTCGTGTAGAATATGGACTGCCAGCCCCATGCCGAGGCCAGGAAGCCGGACATTATCATTTGCAAGGCGATGCCGAGCTGCCCACCTAAAACAAAAAAAAAATATGAAATTTGTTTTATTTGTTACTATCAAAAAACATATTATAAACTTATAGTCCAGTCAAATAAGAAGGGATGATAAAAAGGGAACAACCTCGCAATGAGAGAATAAGCTGTAAACTCGTATACACCTTCATTTTGGTGCTCTTAAAGTTGTCTCAAAAGTCACGTAAAATCACGTTTCTGCGTCGTAAGTTGTTTAAGGGTAATCTTCAAGGCAAATTTCCATACAAAGTGTTTCAAAAAGTACGCCGTATTATAGTAATTTCTTCACACTATTCGTTTTGTCTATGTTTTCCGATTGTGTGAACAACAATTAGTAAAGTTTTTAGATGTAAGGTAGTTTCGATGGTCGAGAAGCCACAAGCCAACTGGAGCAGGGCAAGTTGGTAGGTATCAGATACATCCAAAGGGGACATAATTAATTTCGCATATTAATAAAATAAGTAAATAACTCATAAAACATTTTTCATTAAACCCAACAACAATATGCAAATCGTCTCGTCGACCCAAACAATTTTGGCTAAATTAAAATTCCCATCAAAAACCTCGTTTCTCATTCATAAAATATCGGTTTTACGGTTCTGTTTTCTGTAACCTCAGCCCTTTGGTGAATTTGTAAAAAGGGTTTTTCAAATTATTTGTACTGAAACATTTACAACCCTCGTCACTTCGCATCAAGTCATGGGTTTTGTAAAAGATTAAATACTTGGGATGACGGAAAATGCAATTACATGATTTTGAGAGTATTTTGTTGTGTGACCCTTAGTGATGAGCTTTCTTTATTTTTTAAAGGTTCCTACACAAGTGTAGCAAGTAGTAGCAATTGAGCTACCTAAAGATCGTTAGCAACGGTCTATAGGTGGCCCAATTATTTCTTTTTGCAAATTTTGTAATAGAGTTTGAATTAGTTAGCTTACGCATATAAATATAATGTATAAAAATCCTTGTTGGCCGACTGGGACGTGCCTCGACTTTCGATCCGAAGATCGTGGGTTCGATTCCGGTCGTACACCAATGGATTTTTATGTTTAAAAATCAAAGCAACACGTGCTTAACGGTGAAGGAAAACATTGTGAGGTAACCGGCATGTCATAGAACTTAAAAAAAATCGAAAGATGTGTCAAGTAATAGGAATAGGATTATTGCTACATCGTCACTTACCATCAGGTGAGATGGTGGGCAAACGCAAGACTATAAATAGTTAAAAAAAAAGTGCACGAAGGGCCTCTTAGAAGCGCACTTGAAATCCTTTCACCACACTGATTCGAAAGAACAAGTACGATAAGAAGAAGACAGAAGCATTACAAAACATGATACTAAACACTATACCTTAGTAAAGTAATATGTTTCCCTGAATAGATTCCAACAAGTTACAACTAGGTATAACTGTGCTAAAGTCAAAATTTGGTAAGCAGAAAACTGTATTCAAACGAATTAGGGACCAAGGAGAGACTTTAAGTTGTCCGAATTATCTTCCAAGTTTATTTCAGATACTTCCTTGATTCTCGGAGATGGCTAACAGTTTTTTTTATCAGATTTTTGTATACTTATATATAAGTTCTTGTTGTTGTTGAAAATAGAGGCAACCATAATATGTACCTGTTTGATTTTTTTGGGCTGAATACTTAATACTTTTGTTATACCTACAATAATTTTCTATGCTAATTTATGTTCTGCCGTTGAGACTTGGCCATAATTTTGTTTTCAATGCATAAGTATGTATTTTACTTTTCAATTTAATCTTGTTTGTGTTTTACAAAAACACGCTATACAACCGACTTGACTAATTCTAGTGTACCTAGACCGTACGACCGACCGACCGATAATACTGAAAAATCATAGAAAGGCAAAATATGCAAATTATGCAATTAAACTACTGAACTGAAATTTATATGAGAGCGATTTAAAAGTAATAAATATCTTTAAAAATATCGGTTGATCATGAAGAAGTCCTGATGTGATCAAATATAAAAAAAACAACCGAATTAAGAACCTGTTTTGAATGAAATGAAAATACTTAGGTAAAAACAAGAAGTGTTTAAGTTTATCTCTGGAACTTTACCTTAACCTATCTCTGGATAATTGCCACTTAGCTCTACAAAGAACTGTCGTAACTTTTCTATTTTTATACTATTACAGTTTAGAACTAGGTCACGCGTGCCTTTTATGCTATGAGATAGCATTCCTGAATAACAGTTATTTCTGTAAATATCGATAACAAGCCGTGAATTCTCCCGCGTGGTATAGGAATATATGTTACCAAATTTAAACTCAATTGGTAGTTTTCGTGAGATTAATCAATAAACATCCATCTATTTATACATCCTCACAAAGTTTAGAATTTAGTTTGTAGTCATAGATTTATAACGGTGTACCTATAGAACACCAGTATCAAATTCAGACGGAGTCGTAAAAAGAGACAAGAAAAAAAATCAGTCAATAAAAATGAAATATCTCCAAATTATTTTTGTTTTATTACGATTAAGTTTTATTGAATTTAAAATTGTTATTTAATTTTATTTAAGCTAAGTCATTTCTACGTTTGAACGCGACAAAGTTGATTGGTATCGTACCATGGTGCAAATACAGAAGGTATGCTATTTTCTGGGAATGCGGATATTACGTATGGACACGGGTTGTCATGGTATTGACATCGTGTTGCTGCTATTAACAGATCTCGCATAAGGGATTTATTTATAAATTTAAATTATTTCGTTACAACAAATCTATAAGAATAATAAGCAATTGATATAAATGATTATTTTTATCGGAATAATGATAGAAATATGTTGTTCATTTTCGTAACTTTTGCAGTAAGTTTGTTCAGAATTTCACTTACATTTCAGGTCTTGGTAAGTAAATAGATATGTATGTATGTACAGCTACGCAAATAACTGAGACAGACCGATGTTTTTAACTACATATATTGTTTTTCTAAGTACTTATACTTCGTACGGTACCTATTGTGAAATTAAAACTTTTTAAAACAAGCGTAACTAAAGATTGTGTAAAAGTGGTAACCAGGTAGAGACTAGCTAACAAGGAGTAGCATACCCCGAGTGTAAGTGCCGTGGTCGGTACAATGGGTCTCGGTTTTCTAGCTCGCGGTGACTCGTGAAACAAATTGCATTAAAATATCTATGAGGCTGCTTGTAAAGTACAATATGGTTGTAGATAGCGTTCCATTTTAAAACCGACTTAAAAAAGGAGGAGGTTATCAATTCGGTTGAACTTTGTTGTTTATATACCGATTTGAAATTTGTCTTTATTTGTTTAGGAGGATAATATTTATATTATTTTGATTATACTTTCAAATTGGTCCCATACAAATTTCATCAAAATCAGTTTAGTTTAGTTTTTATTTCAAAATAACTGAAAAAAAATTTAAACATACGACTTCAATTGGACTGTTTTAGTGACCGTAAACACCGCTGAAAAGTCACAGGGAAACAAAATACGCAATTTCAGTAAACGAAATTGCGTATTTTGTTTCCCTGTGACTTTTCAGCGGTGTTTACGGTCACTAAAACAGTCCAATTGAAGTCGTATGTTTAAAACCTTGTTTTCATAGAACAGTCGAGTCAAGGATTTTTCTGTTATGTACTGTATAGTACTTATAAGTACTCATACTCATACTCATATATTTATTTATTTACCGTAGGAACAGATTGCACACTTGGTAACGTCATAAAGCTATGTTTACAAAGTTTTCAACATTTATATTGAAAAGAGAGAAAACTTAATGAAGTTAAAATATTTTAGATACAAAATAACAAGGTTCTATAGCTGTAGAGAGGCTAAGTCATAACAGTAAAAATAACAAATAAATAATTTGCTGCTGTAAAATGGCAATGTCAATATAACTTAAATTCAAAAATAAAATCAAAATTGATGTACAATAATACAAATAAAATAGATGAAAATAAGTTAATTTACAATAGCAAAGTTATTATCTGTTAAAGCTTCTTGCAATGTATAATAACTTTTTGTTATGAGTAATAATTGAATTTTATTTTTAAATAATTTATATGATAAGTTTTTAATTTCGTCAGATAGCTTATTGTACATCTTCACACCATTGCATAAGAAGCTTTTTGAAATTTTACTTAATCTACATTTGGGATTTTGTAGCCTGTTGCCATGTCTGGTACTAATATGATATTCGGAGAACTTTTTAAAATCACTAATATTTTTATATACATATAGCAGGCAGTTCATGATGTAAGAGCCTGTGTACGTCAGTATGTTCAGTTGTTTAAATGCATTTCTGCATGTATCTCTCGGTCTGAGGCCAAGAACAGAACGAATGGCACGTTTCTGCAAGATAAAGATGCGATTTGATTCTGCTCCAGTGCCCCATACCAATATTCCATAAGTCATCAAGCTATGAAAATACGCGAAATACACAGTCCTAGCAGCGTGCAGGCCACAAAATTCATTTACTTTTTTAATAGCATAACAGGCCGAACTCAATACTATACTATACTTAAAACTATAATACTAATAGTTAAATCTTCAAGTTTTCTTCCGATTGTTCCTAAGTAGTAACGACCGGGTAAGATTTTTCCCGATCGTACCTAGTAAGATCGTAGCTAGAAATAACGATGGGTTCCCACCGAGTAACGGGGGGTAAAAAGGGGTGTTGCTCGACGAGAAGGAAAATTGATTTATTCTTATTAAAGCTCCGTACTCACATACAGTTTTGCTCAATCGAGTAAAAACCTCATGTCGAGTAAAAACCATGGCATGAACTTTCGCCCACACATTCAGCATTATCTATCGAGTGACGCGCACTGTACAGTATTCACCGAACCGTTCGAGCCTTAATTCCATCGAGCCGGCTCGATGCGAGCCTTCGAGCTTTAAGTTTCGCGGTCCACACGTTAATATTTACTCGTTTTACAGTAAAACTGTCGAGTAAAACCGTATGAGAGTACGGAGCTTTAGATATCCCACCAACTTTCTGATTTCTTATACACCTAGTAACCAAAAAAAAATTAATAGGCAATGCAGACGGGGTAATACGTTGTATCTGTGCAGTCAGAATGTTGGATTTCTACAAAAGACAGAGTGACTGCGGAGCGAGTGCGGCGCCCCAGCCGAGCTTTTGCGAGCTGGCTCGAGCTGAGGGTTTGCCAAACGATGAATAAAACTAAATTATTATCAATAAAAGGCACCGCCTGACGTAAATCCATAGGAAAACGACTAACGGTAACAGTTATCCAATTTTAATCAAATGTATTTTGACAAAAATTCGCCTTGATTTTTTTCAAGTTTTTTTGCCATGTGTTCAGTAACGGCAACTGAATATGCGTATTTTTTAGTGATTAAAAATTTGTGGTGTACATGTAGACAAGTTTAAATTAAGTAAGTACTGCAAATCGGGAAAATTCTTGTTTGTTCCTTGTAGAACGCAGGGGGTAAGGTTAATCGGGAATAGGCGGTACATTAGAGTTGTATTTTATTAAGTGCCAAAACGAGCCATTTTGCTCCCTTAATGGCAAGAGATCACGCTTACCCATTACTTAACAATGGTCAACATTACTCGTACTAGCACTCTTCTACTTAGATACTTATCTACATTATAGCAACTATACATAATTATAATAAAGTAGTAAGCCCCGTCATATAATTCATTTAAAAAACATGTTTTTTTGCTGGAAACGTGTTCAGTTTAAATAACATGCTCCATTTTTTTTTATTGAAGACTTCATTTATTTAGCGGCCGGAACAAACGACATCGCATCGACAATCAAAAATCCCCATTTACGCATGACTGTCACCGGGATTCGAACCCGCGACCATCAGATCGCAATCGCATCTACTCGGCCACTCCACACTCGGCGGCATAATATCTGACAGGGTTTTGGAACTCGTCTAGGTCATCCTGCAGGGGACGCCCCCAGGTATATCCTCACCAGCGTACACGATGGTGGTTAGCAGTCCCTTCTCCTGCAGCGGCACCCACTGGCTGACGAGGTGGTGCGTGCAGGGGTAGATGAAGGCCTGCGTCAGACCCTGCAGCACGCGGCACGCGCATACCAGCGGCCAGTCCCCCTAGGAACCAGAATAGTAGATTATGCACCAAAGGGATATAGCAGTGTCGCATGCGGCATGTTGAACCCTGCGCGTAACGAGGGGTTAAAGCCTGTCTTCGTCTCTTCGGATTTTCGGGTTTTTCGGATAAATCTCAGAAGAGCATACTCTACTTTTCACACCTTCTGCGAGACAATATAAAAGCCAGTGCTCCAGCAGCAAATATGCACCGTCTATTGTTTCACGTTCATCGAAATCGCGCGTTTTTCTTTTCATTTCTGCTTATGAGGGCCAGTTCGTTTTTCGAATAAACCTCTTTACAATGGGCTAAGAGTTTTCTAGAGTTTCCACACGAATTTGACGTTTAAAATTCAAATCACTTTACTCCCTATGGAGCTTCATACAACATTACCTCCCAGGGGAGTAATTGCTTTGTTTTACCTTGCGATTGCATGATATGTAATTGGACATTGTCGAGCAGGTGGTGTGAAAATAAATACACAGAATGAGTAGGTAGGTAGTATCTCCTAGAGATGACAGCACGCTGCATCGCTGGTTTTCAGCTAAGCCCCAGAGTGGCGGTTATATCTTCAAATATTTGACGACAAAAAAGGCTTACAGAAAGCAGCAATATTATCGCTAATTCCCAACATGACACTTACCAGCGGCGCAGCGAGAGGAATCGCCAGAGAGACCACAGAGTTGACTCCTATCGAGATGAGGAAGAGCGTCTTTCCACCGAACCGGCGGGCCAGCTCGCCAGCCGGCAGTTGCAGCATCACGTAGCCCCAGAAGAACGAAGACAGGACCACGGTCTTGATGCTCTGATCCCAATCGAAGTGCTGGAATAACATAAGCATAATTGTTATGCCAAGAAAGTCAAGTTTATGGTTTATTTATCCATCACTTGCTGACACTTGCTGCCCGCGTGGTATCGGGACTAATTAACATGTCCTATTTCAGCTCTTTAACTACATTCATACCAAATTTTTGCAAATTCGGTTCATTAGTGTCTGTGTGATTGAGATATAAACTTTACAGTAATTGATAGCTTCAACATTTTCAATCAAAAATTAAAAGATATTTGATTACAAATTGATATATTTCTGACATTTTGCAAAACGCTTATGCCTAGATCACACGTACCGAGTACTCGGCCGAGACAGTAAAATGTTACTCGGTCTAGACAGTGAAAGCTTGCGTCACTCGCTCAGCCGAGCAGTTGGCTCTATGTTTATACGTACCGAGTACTCGGCCGAGAGAACTGTCTCGACCTCAAGACCTCGCGGAACTTGTATTGTATATAAGAATATTTTAGTAGATTATTTTATTAAAACCGGTATTCATCTCTTGGAATGTTTGCGGGAATTGAACTCGCGACATCGGCGCCGGCGCGGCAATTCAACACGCTTGCCACTCGTTCAAACTTTCCACTGACAATCATGAATGGAATCTTCCCCCGTATCCAGCAACGCGTAGCTTCGTGACCCCGAGCCCACCCGATAAAGCATGCGACATTATTGAGTATGTTACAATTAAGTACATCTTGATGGACGGTACTCACCGCGGACACAAATTAATCTTAGGTTATTGCCAGTGATACTCATAACAAAATCTGATAGATTGTTTTCTCTTTCTCCTAAAATATACCTATATTATATATTTCTTTCAGGTTTTCTGCTTCCAATAGCAAGTTTCTAATAGATTCTTTCAGGTTTGCCGCTCGAATAATGAATTTGGTTCAATAGTTGTTGATAAAAACAGCATGCGGATATAAACTTATGAAAATACTTTGTGATTTGTTTACAATTTTAAAAGAAACGTTATTGGTGAACATTTAGTTCGTTATGAGGAACATAAATCAATCCGTTGCAGCAATCTCAGTATGAACTGAGCCTTAGATCAAAATATGAAAACAAAACCTATTGAACACCACAAACAAGTTAGTTTATCTATATTTCTACAAGTTTCAAGTGTTATTGTTATTTACTATGTTATCATGGATCATTCAGACGTCATGAATGATAATTTTATTTATTATTTATTTCACAGTTTGCTTTAAAAATCATGATGTCGTTATAAAACATATAAAAGTACGTAAAACATAATTGTAAAATAAATAAATAGAAGTAATAAAAATCAATAACTTTGCGTTTTCATTTCCTCATACGAAATCATTGTATTTAAATTTTAAATGTGTTTGACTTTGAAATATCTGAACTCTAATAATATAAATTATTTCTATATCATCAATTCTGTCAGATCTTTATCGCTATTATTATAAAATTAGATTCTGTTTATGCATACCTACACGAATTGTTGAATTATTTTTATTAATGTCAATAATAATGAGCAAACAAGTTTAAAACGAATTAACGACACGGATGGTCGAGTGGCAAGTGCGTTGCGCTGCTACGCTGAGTGTCGCAGGTTCGATTCCCGCTTCAGGACAAACATTTGTGCGACGAACATCGATGCTTGTCCTGAGTCTGGGTGTTTTCTATTTATTCTATGTATGTATTTACAAAAAATAAAGTATTTAAGTATTCTATCAGTTTATCCGGTTCTCATAGTACAAGTTTGCTTAGTGCTTAGTTTGGGGCTAGACGGCGTTATGTGAAATGTCCAAAAATATTTATTTATTCTAATGAACTTACGATGATGAGCTTAGAAAACGTTTTATTCCCACCCTAAAAAGAAAAATTTTCAAGTAGAGATCATGACTCTACGGATCTGCTTATCGTGAGAATTTCCTTAAACCCTCTTCTTGTTGGCCCAAGATAATACTATGACAGGCTAATGCCCCCAGGTGATAAACATTCAAGATCAACACAAGGTTAAAGTACCTAACAACTAGAATATGGGATCAAGTGTCGCAAACGGGGCACTAAGTTTTGTTTTTTATTGTCATAAGTCTAAACACGCTCGCTTCGCTCGCGTGAAAATGAAAATTCCACCTAACCTACTGTCACCCAGCTTTTATCTGGTAGATTTTAACCACCGGCTAGGTGGCCGTTGACCTTAGAGGTCAATGCCCTGAACTAATTCTTTTTACGGGAATTCTACTGGGGTGGTCCTTTCTGATGGTACTATAAAAAGAAGGTGTTAATAGGGAAGCAAATTTTTCATCAAAATCAAAGTCTTTTTGCCTCAATGCGCCGTTTGCTACACCCCAACCGAATATGGCAAGACTCTTGAGCATGGGATGTAATTTCAGGACTGTAACTATTTTTTTTTTTGGACATTTCACACTATACCATCTAGACCCCAACTAAGCAGAGCTTGTACTATGGGAACCAGATGGCTGATACAATACTTAAATACTTTTTTTTTGTAAATACATAGAATACATAGAAAACACCCAGACTCAGGACGAACACTGATGTTCATCACACAAACGTTTGTCCTGAAGCGGGAAACGAACCCGCGACACCGGGCGTGGCAGTCCAATACACTTGTCATTCGACCATCCGTGTCGTCGAGAAAGTTTATTTGGTACCAAGATTTTGAAATAGATTTTTAGATTCCAATTATGCACTAAATATTGGCAAATTCAATACTAATATTATAATATTCTCTGGGCAACTGGGTAATCACATCCGTTGATAATGTTTTATTATGCATTATTATAAGCAGCACGTATTATTATTTATAGATAAAAAATACATTATGTCAAGACTATGACTTTAATGATAGGTACTTATTTATAGTTAAAAAATATAGAAATCTTGCCTTCATGTTTGTTTTTAGTTTCTAACATCGTTTGAAATTTTTACGACTCAATTAATTGGAGATAAACTGATTTGAGATAAACTCTACACAAGGTCAGTTTTGATTAAAAGTTCATTGCAAAACATGCCCCTTTATTGTTTAATATTTTGAAGTTCTCAAGCCTTTATCAAATATTAAAAATGCGTAATTTATTTTGCTGCTGTTTATTATTTAATTTTTGTAGCAAAAATATGTAAATTTTTAATTTAACACCATGCGCCAAGCCAATCTTGATTTTTTATTAAAAACACTCAAGAAGAAAAGTTTTTTCAGAGATTGAAGTAGGTATAAGGTAGGTAGTAAGTACCTGTAACAGAAAGATTTAGTAGTCTGAATTAAAATTATACTTTTTAAACATCATGGTCTTTTGCGGATTGCTCATAAAGGTATTTTGTGTTCCAATTCAATGTTTGTGGCCGGTGGCCTGTGTGCGGCGACACTAAGTGGCTTCTTTCGAACGGACTAGCTAAAGCTAGGCATCATGTATTTCTATGATGTTACAATGAAGATAAATCTGTGTTGATTAGGTATTGATAAAACGGGTAAGACACGTAAACATGACATAATATACAAACAGGAATATTTTTTATTTCTGATTACTAATATCTCTTACGTTATACATAGTGCTCTTAGTTATTAGTGACCGGTGGCTGCCACAAGAAGCGAGTAGCGGCGGTTTCTAGCGTGTGGCGGCCACCGACGTCTACCGTGTGCGGCGAGTCCATATAAAATGTATGAAAACTACAGGAAATATGCCGGTGGCGGCGTTTGTGGTTGTGGCCTGTGGCCCGTGTGCGGTGACCCTTAGATTTATATCACAGCTGTGACAAAGTAGATTCTGTTTACCTTTATAGGACGTGACTCGTCTTCACTTGTTTTCTTTTCCGTCATGTCCACGATGGCCATGCTCATGTTAACCCTCATGGAGAAAGCGAGCAGCATCCCAAAGAACAGCAGCGCCGTCTGCGCGTGCCGCACGCCCAGACCCTCTACACAAACAATATTTTCATTAAAAACGAAAAACGCTAGTGTATCATAGCTGCTACTCACTGCTTTGCCCTGTTCAGTTGGTATTGGAATAAAAAGTGGCTTATACTTCTTGGCCAAACTTCTGCCCAATCGTACGATTTGAGTTTTGGCATCAAACATCGATGTATCTAATAGGATTCTTATTAATTTACTTAAAATATTAGTACAAACACAACACAGTGAGTGTTGTGTTTGTACTAATATTTTTAACACTGTATTTACTTGCTGGTTTTAGTCTTAATTCCATCACTTAGTTATTTAATAAAAGATTCATTTCCATCAAACATTACAGGAATAAGGCAATCAAACTTATTTATTACTATTAATTGCCTTAATTAGAAGCATTTGCACATTTTGTATTAAAAAATCGTAGTATTTAGCTTATAATAAAATTTATAGTTTATAAAATGTTAAGTAACCATAAAATTCATTTAACTTACGACTTTTAGCTATTTTGGTTTTTAGATAATCTGCGCGTGAAAGGTATTTACGGCTTGCCGGAGAGGCAAAGGAGGAGGATCTATTTTTATTCCTAATTAGTTTTAGCCATGCTTCAATAAATAAATTATCTTCGTAAATTAATTTGATGTTGTGGAAGTTGGCAGCTAATTCCTTTCAAAAAATTAGGTACCTACACCATGTATTCAATTTTTGGTGATTATTTTATCGATAGCAGCTCGATTTTTTATTCCAAAACTAAATACGCTCGATATTTTTCTTTTAATAAATAATGCCCGCGGATAGTGACCTAAATTCTGTGTTTTATTTATAACTTTACATAGCTAATTCTTTATATATATACCTCAGTTTAATTATGTTTAGTTGTGTAAATAAATTCAGTAATATAGATCTAAGTGCTTGTGATAAATATAGATAATTATGATTTCGTTGACTTACTGGGCCGCAGCACAATGTCGGCAGGAACACCCATAGTACGCGGTGTTAGGATGTCCGCATGGCACTGTCACTGCGACGCAACCCAGTGGCGTCTTCGGCGTCGGCGGCGTCGGCGGCGTCGGATCGGACTCACACGAGAGCAAATGAAAAACACTACTGCTCTGCTCGGAAGCTGCGGAGTCGCTAATTTTTATTTTAATGCGTTGATACATAGTGTGTATAAGATTTGTTTACATTAATTATATATTATTCACCGCAAAGTTTTAATCACCAGAAAAAAAATACACATAATCAGTTGCCGTTACTAACACAGATATGGCAAATAACTAGAAAATTTTAGGTTGTTTTTTTTTTAATTACGATAATAAAAATTGGACCACTGTTCCCGTTAATCGTTTTCCTATGGCCTTGCGTCAATCGATTGCCCACGTTGATAAAAAAAAATAAGTTTTATTCTTCGTTTGGCGAACTCGGGCTCGTAAAAGCTCGGCTCGGGCGTCGCACTCGCCCCGTTGTCATTGTCTTTTCATTGTATTCAACTTTTATCAAATTATACTTATATTCAAATGAGACAGTGAGAATGGAAGAACAATTGTTTGATACCTAAATAAGACTTAACTGAAATATTGTACGTCCGCAACGGATAAACTGTAGTAAGCACTAAACTATACATAAAGGTGCTAGCCTTGTATACCTAGTACCTACTACACAGCTCTAAACAATAAAATAATCTTTATATCTATACCGGTACCGGACGTGGTGGGCGAGTGAATGAGGCCCTGGCCTTGCGTACTGATGATCGCGGGTTCGAATCCCGGTGGCAGAAATGTGTTTTTTCGGTCTAAAAATTACCTATATCTATACATCCCACGTTCTCGCAACGATAAATGAAAAACATCTTGAGGAAATCGGCTTATCAAAGGACAGAAAAAAATATGTTCTGTGGCATGTGTCATCCAACAATCCGCATTGAGTCCGCGTGGTGGATTAGGACCCAATTGCTTTCCTGCCGAGAGTAGGCCTGAGTTTCAGCAGTGGGAACATTATAGGCGGATTATGCTATTTACATATCGGTACCTACTTCTCACCTCTATTTTTTTAATATTAATAACACCTGAAAAAATATATTAAACAATATCCATTGTCCATTCTATTTCCTTCCTTGTTCCAAGCTCATAGCCTGAAACACGAGATACAGTATCAATGCATGGGGTTATCAGCTGAGGGGCGCGAAACATTATCACCAATTTGTCCTACACATTGACTATCACAACAAAATCTTTGTAAAACAAATAAAACCCTATTTCTACGTGCTAGAGTCTGTTTTTGTTTACCCATGAGCACATTTAAAATTAGTTCAATATTTTTACTGAATATACCTTACGTTTATGATTACCTTTCACCTTAGAGAAATAAAATATGTAAATCGTACAAATTTTTGTAAGTACGGACTATAGAGAATAGTGTCAAGTAGGTGCTAATAATAAAATAATTAGGTACAATAAAAATATATTATTTCAGATTTCGTAGATCTATATAACTTTATATATATACATCACATTTTTTTATTATCAAAAGCTGGCTCGGAAAAATAGATAAATTATCATATAGAAAATAAAGAAAAAAATATTAAAATAATATGCACTTAACGATAGCATAATAGCTTTTTATTATCATTTTTTATTATCATTGATTTTTGGGGTTTATTACTCTCAATGTTATTAAAGTATTTCTGGCAAATAAAATAGTCCAAAAAGCTTTTTTAGGATTTTGCATACCGGTTTACAAATATTTATGAATTCCAATTCTCTACATGCTCAGCTGCACTGAAACTTACTAGGCTAGGCAGCTGGTAAATATTGAAAACTAACTTGTGACTAGTTTCTGAAATTGAATTTCAAATCAGCTCCTAGAAGACTGCCAGTCGCAAACCACAGCCACTCGTTGAACCCTGCACATTGACTTCATATACGCTCGGCGCGCCACATTCGCTCGAACATAAATCAAATCTTAGTAAGAAATTTTTCATGAGATTTTTGAACGGCTTAATAAATTTTAACGATACATTTTAAGTTCCGTGTTATGTTATTATGGACCCAATGGGACTTTGACAGTTTGGTGCAATTAGTCATAAGACTTGAAAAATGTCATACTTATACTTATTTTAATCCCAATACCACGAAAGTGACGGGCAGCAATTATTCATACTTACAAATCTTGTCTAAAAGATATTTCTCACTTCTCATGCTCGTAAATTTCAACTTTATGCTATGTATAGTACCTACAGTGGGAGTAAAACTGCATTTTAGGCTCTAAGGCAAAAAGTTATTGCTTATAAAATCTATATAAAGAGGTCCAGTTAGGCAGTTAGAAACTTCGGTCCTTCATGGTATGAGGAACTGGAGCATCAGGGTATTATGAGGGACATAAACATAACTATGTATTTTCAATTTTGGAAAAAATAGGTTTCACATTGGATAGCTGGTTTCGTTAAATTACCAAATGTGTGCTCATTTCAGTTTAAATTTTATTTAATTTTATCGCATTCCTGAAGCATTTAATTCCGACCTCGCCTTAGGCTCGCCCTGATAAAAATGTTTCGTTTCAGGCCCTTGACATACAAATGACTATTAATACAAAGTAGTGTCTCTCGAAAATAGTATTCTAATACAGCGTAGTGTCTCTCAGTAGTTTAGCATCACGTTTCCTTGTTTAATGTTTGAAACTCACTTTATTTGGAGCTGGAGGCGCAGATGTGCCCGGACGTGGTTTGGTTTGCGAATCGAAGTGTCTCTCAGCAGCTATATGGTCGCATAAACAACAACTTTGCTTTATATATTGTTACAAATCTACTCGTAATGTTAACTTAGAGACCACGCCATCTCATAGATCTTTCTTACTTTTTGTGTTTATATACTCGAACACAGAAGAGTACGAGTAAGATATTTTAGAACCAGTTGTTTTATATATATTTTTATTTTTAAATTAAATATTTTGGACAATTTACACAACGCCATCTAGCCCCAAACCAAGCAGAGATTGTACTATGGGAACCAGATGGCTGATAAAATACTTATAATACTTTTTTTTTGTAAATACATACATAGAACACACCCAGACTCAGGACAAACACGATGTTCATCACATAAATGTTTGTCCTGAAGCGGGAATCAAACCCAAGACACCAGGCGTGGCAGTCCAATACACTTGCCATTTGACCATCCGTGTCGTCGAAATTGATTACCTATTTCAATAGTTATAGCAATAAAAAACTTATATAATAGTAATTTGGGTAAGTAGTTATATATAAACAGTAAGTAGGTAATTGTCAACAAAGTTTATGAACAATTGAACGAAGTTAGGCGATTTTTGGCTCATCGCAAATCCTTCAAGCAAATAAAAAAAACAACAAAACTCCTAACAAAAAAGCTATTTGTAGGTAAACGCCATCGCAGCGGTATTTCACGAGGCGTTACAATAACGCTAACGCCGACCGTTAACGTCGGCCATTCATTGTTAGCAATGAATTTTAACCGGACCCGTTAATTTAGACCATGTTTACAATGTTCGTGCTCGCATAAAACCTGGTTTATTTTTATTTTAGTTATATTTGGGTAAGTATTTTACCTTGCAATAAAAATAAGTAGGCACAGTCGGCTGTGACTTTATTTTTTCTTCAGATCTTTAATTTTCTATTTTACTGTATTTCTTGCTATAATATGCGATGTACCTCATTATAAGAACTTTTTGATATAATTTTTTTTTCTTTTATCTTTATCTTTACACCCAGCTTACGCCGGTGTTCTCCTGTGATTAAACCACTCACACAAACACACACTCATGTGAGCGTGTGAGTAAGCTACTGATGTGGTTAAACCACTTAAGATATACCCATAATATAAACCACCAGTGGTTTAATCACAAGAGGACACCGTCATAAGCTGGATGTAAGTAAAGACAATTACCTACAGAGCCGACCCTACGTATTAATAAATTTTGACAAAATCTTTGAATTCTAAAGGCAAAAAATTGTAAGCACGGATGGTTACACAAATATTTGCGCCTTAATCACGTCAAAACTACTAAATCGATAAAACAAAATATTTTTAAAGGTATTGCCTGCTTTTTAGAACGATACCATAGGAGCTATTATTCTTGGGTAAACGTATTTTTCCAACTAGGTATAGATAATCATTTAAATTTGTTAAGCCATCATCATCATCATGTAAGCTTTTAGACGTCCACTGCTGGACCTCCCCCACTCCCTCCCTCAAGACACCACGATTCAAATAGCTGCATTCCACCTTTTGGTCGAGAGTTATTAGAAACCGAGCCATTGAAACGATAAATGAATAATATGACTCCAGGGATACAAATTTACATTTTGCTACAGCTGAGGCAAGCGATGCGCTAAATGTAGCGGTTTATGAGCCAAGCTGTTTGCAACGCTGAGCTCTGCGGTTGCATTCGCTTACCTTGCCTTGCCACAAGCATTCATATTTTTAATTTAACGGATTCAAATGCGCCTTTATAAAAAAATTACTCTTTATAAACTTATTAATAATACAATGTGTCATTCATTCATTTATCCGAAAACGAAAACATTATTATTTATACCATAGCTTACAAATAATTAAATTAAAATAGAATCAATAAACAAAATGAAATCAAAAAAATCATAACACAAATAATTCTAACTAATTATAAAATCATAAATTATTTAAAATTATAAAGTTATCGTAATACTGTCTCTACCATCAAGAGTTCCTTTCTTGCAACTCACTGAGTTATTAATTTAACATTTTTAAAAGAAATAGACATTGACAAAAGTTTTTTTTTTTTCAATTACATATTGAATTAATTTAATATACGTTTAAGTACCTTTTGAAAAATTTCACTTGAAGGCTCTAAGATTTTAGTTTTATATACAGTAAATTAAATAAATCTAAATTTACTTATTCTAATTTAGTTATCAGCTTTTAAATTAAACCGCCCAAGTTTCTTTGTAGTAGAACGTAGTCGTCCATCCCGGTGAGCTTTAAATTAAGCTTTTCATTCATACAAGTTTATGAGTTGAAAATCCTGAAAAGTGTAAGTACTTTTTGTTCTTTATTACACTGTAGTAATTCGAGCAGGGGAATAATAAAGGTAATCCATGTGAGCCAATAAAGCCGCTCGTGGGTAACGTGATCTCAGTTTGAAGCGATGCTATTGGTCGAGATCTGGTTTATTGCTGGGGTTTTAGGCGGGCGGGATTGGCGTGATTTTATTATAGCTTTTGCGTTATGAATGAACTGGGTTAGGTGGTTTCCTGTGTTTTATGGGAAGGAGATTAAAATTCGCTCCAAAGAAAATTTCTTCCTGTTTTGGAGTACTTTGTTATAAAATTGAAGAATTAATGAGGACGTGGTGGCTGAGTGAAAGAGGCCCTTACGATCTGGTGGTCGCGGGTTCAAATCCCGGTGGCAGTCATGCGTAAATGGGTTTTTTCGGTCGAAAAATCTATGTATGCATCCCACGTTCTCGCAACTGTGAAGGAAAACATCGTGAGGAAACCGGCATAACGTAGAACCTAAAAGTTCTAAAACATGTGTCGAGTGCACGAAAGGAGCCTCTTCGAGGTGCACTTGAAATCCTTTCACCACACTAGTTGGAAGGAACTAGTGACACGATAAAAAGACGAAGAAGAATTAATCATCAAATGCATAAAAAATTTACCTAATTAAAAGCCATAAACTAGCAGGTAGGTGTGGGTAGGTCTTCTTCTTCTTTTTGTATCCTAGTTCTTTGGCACCAGGGTGGTGAAAGGATTTCAAGTGCGCCTCGAAGAGGTTCCTTTCGTGCTGTAGGTTGGTATGTATAGTATATGAGGTGGAATAAGATGTATCCATATTTTGCAGGTGAAACTGCGGGAAGAGTAGTTGTGATGAATAAAACTGTGTCACTAGCAAATGTTCGACTTATAATACAGAAATCAAACTCAAAAGCTTTGAAGTTAGGGGTATTCAAAGCTCCCAGAGTAAATTGCACAAGCATCGGTTAATTCCGCCGTTGCTCAATGTTGGTGTACTTTCCTTCTTTAGTCAGTGGCTCGTTTATAATCCGCTTAAATAATTAAGCTTGCACAAAATCAACTGTTAGGTAGGTCTCTGTAAAATATTAAAATGTATTCGCGTTCTGCACAAATAGAATAGAATACTGGAAATCGCTTAATAGACTTCGCTCTCAGGTAGGCCGCTGTAGAAGCAATCTTGCCAGGTATAATTGACCCAACAACGTTTAATTTAATATAATTTTGTTTAACATTGTATTTCATTTTATTTTATTTCAACTTGCGGTCTGATGGTCGCGGGTTCGAATTCCGGTGGCAGTCATGCGTAAATGGATTTTTTCGGTTGATAAATGCTATGTATGCATCCTACGTTCTCGCAACGGTGAAGGAAAATATCGTGAGGAAACCGGCATGTCGTAGAACCTAAAAGTTCGAAAACATGTGTCGAGTGCACGAAAGGAGCCTCTTCGAGGCGCACTTGAAATCCGCTCACCACACTGGTTCGAACGAACTAGTGACACGATAAGAAGAAGATTTCAATTTCACACACGATGTGTAAGTGGAACAGTTTGACTACAAGAAGGTAGGTAGAAATTAGTAATTTGTAGTACTGATCCATTGTCTCAAATGAAAATAAAAAGTTATAAAATCTAAATTGAAATCATTTAGTACAAATTGTATTAAAAAGGTTATCCGTAAAGCGCCGTTTACAACCGCCGTTATAATCTGGCGTATTTACGTGGCTTCCGTGGCTCCAGCCGTTCCGAGGCTTACCGTGTACCTCAACCCTTACTTTGCAAGCTTACAGACTATATGATTCCGTTTATAACAGTTGTTTACCTTCTACAATATTTAAATAATTAAAAATAATACAAAGCAAAATATTCAATTTGACAGAATGCCTAAATTCAAAAGCAAGGGTATTTCTTAGCAAAAAAAAATAATACACATAGAAGTCTCGAGGCGTTTTTGATAAAAATTAAATCTGTATGCATAGAATTTTTAAATATTTTTTTGCGCAGGATTTATCTAATCAATTAAAATTTTACTACATAGAGTCAATGTTTAACAGGAACTCGAGATGACAGGGATTTCCTACAAAAGTTTTAGAATTAATTAAAACCAAAAGTGAACTCTTCTCAGAATCTCAAAATGTAATTGAATCATTTTGTTTGTAAGCGCGTAGGCGATAAATACTTGTGAACAATGAAAGTGGCAAACCAGAGCTCGTAATGAGTGAGTGCCATAGATGCTTAATATACAGAATACAGTCAGCTGCACATACATGTATACACTCCCAAGCTTTTACATTTATATTACTCTTAATTTTGCAAAGAAAAGTGCACGCAAGCATTTTAATATTAATGTAGTCATCTTACGAGTACTTGTCAGAAGAAGAATATCTTTGCAAACTTAAGAGAATGATATAAATGTGAAAGTCTCGGAGTGTGTACATGTCTGTGCAGCTGACTGTACATGCAAATAAGTTAAAAACCATGATTGAAAGAAAGAAAGAGAGAAAATGTTACTTTTTGCCAGAAAATAATACTTGAAACTGAAGCAAACTTCCTACCTGACAAGCTACTTACTACACTAACAATAATTAAAAATATATTATAACAATAAAAGAAATAAAAAATAAAGTAAAAAAAAAAACCCCACATAATTTAATACAGTAAGTGCCTACCTACTTTTGCAGTACTTGCAGTATTTCTGGCAAAATTGGACTCAACTAAGCGTTGCGCTGAAAAATGTGGTTCTCAGGATGGTTAGGTGATTGGAAAATAATATGCACATAAGAATATGAACACGCATTTATTGTAGGTAAACATTTTTTTTTTATTAGATTAATTTGACCCATTGTTGGGCAAAGGCTTTCCATAAATCTCTCTACTTTGTTGATTTATACCTACATAATATAATAAATGACCATAATGGCATAATAATATCCTAGGTCTCAGGCCAAGGTGCATTTTAATGTACTCTATCACTCAGGATAAGTACAGAATACGTTGCTACACTTTTGTAGTCGAATCTGGCTGCTGTTAATTTGCCTCTTCTCTCTTGTTCACTTTGGTTCTGGCAATTCTGAGGTAATGGAGAGGGGTAGGGAGAGAGGGGGTTAATTAACAAACATACTTTATTTCACGCGGTGTTTGTCACAAAGCCACGCGAGATTATCTGCCCTGTTTCCTCTAGAGCCCTGTTTGGGGTAAAACAGGCTTAGTATTACATTTTTATCATAATCATTCCAAAAAGTTGGTTGGCTTATGGTTGCTTACACTTTTAAAAACGTGAAATTGTAAAATAACTTATTTTACCTAACCTACTTTAAGTTAGGTACTTATACTTACTATAGTTAAGTTTTCTTCTTTTGAACCAGAGTGTGGTGAAAGGATTTTAAGTGCACCTGACACATGTTTTCGAACTTTTAGGTTCGATAACATGCCGTTTCCTCACGATGTTTTCCTTCAACGCTAAGCACATAATACACACACCGATCTTCTTGAACAGAAAAATCCATTGGTGTAAGACAGCGTTCGAACACACGACAGTTACAATCAAGTTCATAACTGTACTATCTTTGAGACCTACATATAATTTTTATTTGTAATTGTGATGTGCTATAAAAAATAAATTTAAAAAATGCTTGTCTGTAAAGTTGGTTTACGGACGATAGTTTAACGTGACAACGTCAAAGTAAAACATTGACATCGTAACGGATGAGCGTTACCAGAAAATGACGTCAACGTTTTCGTGCATGCAGCCGGCGTTCATCGATTTATTAGACGTAGTCACGTCAATAACTTTTTGTCATTGTTCATACAAAAATACTGCCTTATAATCACATTATTAAAGTGTATGGTATAAAACCTATCTAAAAAGACAAAAACCACGGCAGACAGAAAAACAGTACGTAGCAGGGTAGTTATATGTATCGCAAAGCGTCTGGAGGAGAGCAGTAACCGATAAGCCCGTCGTTAGCCGTTAGCGTTACCCACCGCTGCGCCTTGCCACTTATCTAGCCCAAGCTACTCGTATTATTTTTATAGACCATTTTGCAACAGAATGAATGAATGAATGAATCTTTATTTGCGTAATACAGGTACATTGTGGTCTTACTTTAAATTAGAATCACTGCATCAACTTTTGTCGTGCAAATACTTAAAATTAGTGCTAAATAATTGTTAATAATTCTTAAATAAATTGCTAATAAAAATAATTCATTAATAATTAATAGTATTATTACATTAAAATTCGTCAAAAAACATTAAAATTCGTTAAGAGTAAACAAATTGAGTAGGTCATTTAATATTAGGGGAACTTAAAATTAAAATAATCATTTAATGAATAAAAGCATCTATCACAGATACTAGTGTATCTCAGAAGTGGATTATTCTGTCACACTTTTTTGTAAGTTAAGATGGTTTCCATGGTTAACATGTTTCAAAATATCTAATCTCTCTCTCTCTCGCGGTAGACCGCGGAGAAGATAGAGCGACGAGCTAGACTACCACTTGAAAGACTGGTAGACAGTAGCTCTTGACAGAAATGAGTGGAAAGAAGGAAGGAAGGCCTTAGCCCTGCAGTGAGACAATTCAGGCTCACAATAATAATAATACATTATGTATGTATGTCTTAGTTCTCTATAATTGATAATAGTGTATGTTTATAATACAAGCAAGTGATTGAGATAATATTATCTTAAATATATTTTGAGTTCATGCTAGTTTTACGTCTACGTCAAAAACTAAATCGTTATACAAACCCATTATAGAGGAATACATAGTAAACAACTGGATTCATAATACTCGTATTCTAATAAAAATGTACATGTTGTTCCGATTTTACGATTTTTTGTTCTTACTCTATAACATCAGCGTACCAGTAAATATTGTATCTTTTAGCTACTCACAAAGGGTATTTATTATTTGGTGTTTAATAAAATGTACTCTCCATTTCCTCCCTGAAATTATACATTTTATTAATCTTCTGATGTGTACAAATTCAATTTACTCGTCTTTCGCATTACAGCTTTGTTACCAACGTCTCCGCCACAAATTGCCAGCAAATCCGTTTATCTCTTACTCTGAGCTCTTTTGTTCATCCGGAGCCCTTAATTACTACCCCTTTTATTTCCACGTGAAAGTGACAACAGATAAATCAAGTTATATTATGTAATTACTTCCGTAACCATTCATCAGGCTTAAAGAATCGCTACCTCATTCATTTTATAACTATACTTACAAAATAATTATACAAACCTTTTGTGATCAACTTCTAAACCCATTGAAAACTGATTTGTTTATGAGTTTTAGATCTGAATCCAATGTTATACACTCTCACGTCGAAAAACTGTAAGTACCTAGAAAATAAAGAAATGTTTATTTTCTCGGTGGTTAAAAAAAATTGGGTAATTTATTTTGACAAAGTAAATCTAGCGTGAAATGATTCAGATGTTTTCTGAGCGGCTGTTTTTGTTTCTTCGAGTTGTGGGCCTTATTACTTATCTCATTACTGGACCGGAAGGGTGGCAGCGTCGCGTCGCGCACGCACAGAGCACGCCCACTTGCTAAATGCTATTAGCATTACAAAGTTTTTGTTCCTAATTACTCGCTTGTAAAATCTGTTGTCCAATTTTGTTATTCATTTTAATAAGTAGTGTAGGACGCCCTGGGGTGACTATCTGCAAAAGGCTGCAGACAGAAGGTGGATGCGGTAAGCCGAAGACAGAGTGCGATGGCGCAAATTGGGAGAAGCCTATGTCCAGCAGTGGACTGCGATAGGCTGATGATGATGATGATGATTTTAATAAGTATGAATTAGATATATTCCCTTACACATTTGCGTTTTCGTACGTTAATAAATAAATAATAAATATTTGGAAATAAAAAATAAAAATTTACGGCCCGTCTGTCCCATTTCCATAAAAACAACGTTACAGCCCTATCAATCGCAGGAAATGAAAAGTGAAGCCTGTCTCGAAATATCGACGTTTCATCGCTCCATTTAATTCTGAAAATATCCAAATATTTAAAGCGAAGTGCTGTCGAGTCAATTACATTGAGTTATTTTCCAATACTGCTGTCATATTAAATAGGGATGTTTCATTTACGATGAGACAACGAGACAATAGGTAGAGTTCTTTAAAAAGTCTAAAAATGCATGACCAGTCTAAGCAAGATCATTTTGAAGCGGCGATATTGGAAGGCGTGCATTCTTAGACTGAAAATCTTAACTCGTACTAACTGCGATGGCAAAGCTCTCGCTGAACCCTTGACCACAGCTTAATATATATGATCGCTTAATAGCGATAATACCGCCCATTGTACAACATTTTGTAATGTTTCCTATGTCAGGGGTGGCGAGCCTTTTTGTATTGACGTGGCATTTATCCTAAATAAATGTTTTTACATTATTTATGTATAGTGTGCCGACAACTAGTTTTAATTTCGTGAACTGACCACCCAATATTTACTTCCGAAAAAAGACATAATGCAATGGATTGGTGGGTTCAGGATTTTGGATTGGGAGGGGCGCAACGCCACCCGGTGCCGCGGCTCGGTCCTTCATTCTTCCTAATAACTATAATTATAAAAAACCAAGTCAAAACTCGTTGGGTGATTTCTTTCGCCTGTAGGCTTTGTCTTGGTTTCCGGATTTCGTTTCTGCATATCCTCAGCACCACCATGCCGACGGTGACATTGGATGCATTGTCGTGGTAGCATAAATACCAGCTAACACGCGGAGTGTTGACAAAATAAAACGCAAAAACTGCTTTTGAAACCCCTACTAGGAACAACCTAGGTATAATAATTGTCAATAGAAAGAAGCCAAAAACATATGTTCGATTCCTAACGGTGCGTTCGATTCCTAATGGTGCAATCGTTTCCGAACGGTGCCTTGGGTCATTAGTAAAATAATCCCCGTGGCAACAGTCCAAGTCGAGGTTCGACCTACCGTTGGGTACCCTTGTGCTGTTTGCCTCCACCTAAATTTTAAGGTCGAGCGCTATCTGCGCCCACCGAGAGTCCGGTGACGCAGTAACAGCCATCTGCGGCTAACAGAATTAAACGTCCATCCCAAAAAAAAGAAACAAAACCTTATAAGTACCTACGTCTTGTTCCAAATCTTAAATTATATCCATCAATACTAAATTTGAGCCAGGTCTATGCGATATTAGTAACAAACTTCCATCCAAACATCCTACTAAGCTATATAAAATACTAGCTGATGTTAGCTTCGTTTGCGTTGCATAAAAAAATCCTTAGTAGGTACACATTTTCAGCTCTTGACAAACATACCCTTGAAATTTCAAGTCTCTAGGTCCAGTGGTTTAGCATGTGCGTGTTCTGTCAGACAGTCAGTGAGACTTATGTATATCCTTTTATTGGTGATGTGTGACTTCATAGAACAACTATCTACTTAAATTTGTGTTATAACCTTAGCCTTTTTTGTCAACTTTCAGGACCTAAATTAATACACTCTTAAGGCTAATTCTCAAATCTAATTCCATACAAAATGGTTGTTTTTGTATGGAAATTTGCCTTGAGGATTCCCCGTAATTATACGTCTACACTCTTTAACCACTTATGTTCGAGTTTGAGAAACGTGTCAAGTAGTAGGGGTTGCCCGAATATTCTTTGACGCCGGGACAGTGTTTGACTACACTTTTTGAAATTCCAGTATTTATCGAGTTAGCTGCACAAGGCTCTCTCCATGTTTTTTCAGGTTTTTGTGTCAAACTTTCAAAATAAAGCTGTATTTGTGTAACGAATAATGTTCACGTAGAGACGTATTTCTTCGTTGTAGAATTAAAAAACATGGAATTGCATTATTTCAAAAACATATCGATATACGTTGGTAACAATGTAAATCACAGTACATACGTACTGACTTATCAGGCCCATTATGTAATGAGACGTATGAAATGGAAATGAAACGCTTAAAAATAACAACACCTTACAATATTTTTAGCTCCAAATACAGTAGATACAAATTGTGTGATAGGTATATAATGATAATGTAGTTATCAAAATATACTTCATCAAAACTAAAAGCTCCGCCTTCGGTTAAACTTCTTAGTGCAGGAGATGTTTGAGGAAAATTATACTAAAGTCGAATTTTGATGTATTTTTTAATTAATTACAACAAAACTGCAATATCAATTAAATTTACTTACACATGCTTACATCACTTATTATGACGACACGGATGGTCAAATGGCTGCCACGCCCAGTTTCGCGGGTTCGATTCCCGCTTCAGGACAAACATTTGTGTAATGAACATCGGTGTTAGGCTTGAGTCTGGGTGTTTTCTATGTATTCTATGTAGGTATGTATTTACAAAAAAAAAAGTATTTGAGTATTGTATCAGCCATCTGGTTCCCATAGAACAAGCTCTGCTTAGTTTAGGGTTAGATGGCGTTGTGTGAAATGTCTTAATATTAAGCGCAAGCTTTAATCTGGCACTGAATATTACATACATTATGACATTACATAATACAAACTATTTAATTGTAATCGCGTTCCAAATTCAATACACATAACCGTGTATACAGTTACGTTGATCTTCTATTAATATTTTTTACATTAATTTGTGTGTTGATTACTGACTCCTTGCCTACAAGGAGGAATTTAACTCTTAAGTGATATCGAAGTGAAGTTGAACAAACATCTAAAACGTCGTAAGGGGCGCGCACCTGCTGAATGCGGACCGAACTTATAATTGATGCTTATTCTATTCAGATAGTTGACAAAGATTAGTTGGTTGAATTTAGTAAGAACTTTGGCGTACTCGTAGATACTCAAGGAAAATAGTCTAAGGGAGTTTTGTCCAAAAAAGCGGAAGACCAGCGCTGGGTTGCTTACGCGGCCTAGCAGATGCTGAGCTGGAGCCCTTTTGTGTCGGGTGCACTGTTCATTGAGGCGCACACATTGCAAATGATACTTATACATTAATTTTACCTTACCTGGATAAGTTAGAAACATAATATTATACTTACTACCTACCTATTTGCTGTCTGTCGTAAATGTAAACTATCTCTGTTTTTATTCTGTCCGCAGCATGCAGTGTACTTGTACTACAAATAAACAATTTTTCATTTCATTTCATTTCATTTTTCATTTCATTTCATTTCATTTCATTTCATTTCATTTCATTTTTCATTTCATTTCATTTCATTTCATTTCATTTCATTTCATTTCATTTCATTTCATTTCATTTCATTTCCTTTTTCATTTCATTTCATTTTTCATTTCATTTTCAAAATTGCTTAGGTATCGTTGTGAGTTCCACTTGTATAAATGTCGTTACTATTTTTTTTCAATTCGATTCAAGTCATTTTATTTCGGTTGTTCACCATAATTATTGAGTTAATATATAACCACTGATTATTTTACTGACTTTGAAAAAGTAGTACAACAGTTCTTACAGTTCTTAGATTCATCATAATTCCTTTTTTATTTTCACGAAATAAACATTACATGCAGATAGACTGAAAACATTTAACATATTTATAAAATAATGCAGTCTATAAAGCTTTCAAATTTTAGTACCTAACTCATAAAATGCCATGCTGTGTGTGTGTGTACTCCTGTAGTCCAGTTTCAAAGGCTATTTGATCAAAAGACCCGGTAGAGGGCGCCTTTGTCTCGCGCCTCTCGACCGAATGGAAGATCGACTTCTAACAGGAAAATATCATAAGAATGAACAGAATAAGTGATGTTTTTTCATGCAGTAATGCCTAGATCACACGTGCCGAGTACTCGGAATCTATAAACATAGCGCCGAGTGTTCGGCTGAGCGAGTGACGTAAGCTTTCACTAGCCGAATAACATTTTACTGTCTCGGCCGAGTGCTCGGTACGAATGAATGAATGAATGAATGAATGAATGAATGAATGAATGAATCTTTATTTGCGTAATACAGGTACATTGTGGTCTTACTTTAAATTAGAATCACTGCATCAACTTTTGTCGTGCAAATACTTAAAATTAGTGCTAAATAATTGTTAATAATTCTTAAATAAATTGCTAATAAAAATAATTCATTAATAATTAATAGTATTATTACATTAAAATTCGTCAAAAAACATTAAAATTCGTTAAGAGTAAACAAATTGAGTAGGTCATTTAATATTAGGGGAACTTAAAATTAAAATAATCATTTAATGAATAAAAGTATCTATCACAGAGCCAATTATACAACTTGTGTTTTAATTCATTGTCTTTCAGGTCTCTAAATTCATTAGGTAATTTATTATAAATCTTTACTGCCATTGCATAACTGTTTTTTTTTACATAATTGTAATCTATATTGTGGTATGACTAATGGTTTTTGGACAATTTTCCTTTTGAAGGCGGCTCTTTTATCTTTCTCAAATAATGACATATTATTTCTTACAAATTTAACCATTTCAAATAAATACAAAGACGGGAGCGTTAGCAGTTTATTTTTTACAAAAACGGGCTTACATGACTCAGTCCAGTTTAGACCGAATACTGAGCGGAGACATTTTTTTTGTGCAATGAAGACTCTTTCAATATCAGTTTCAATGTCAGTAGTACGTGTGATCTAGATATTACTATGGTTCGTTAGTCTATGGTAGGACTATGGACCAATGTTATGTTAGCTCTCGCTTTGTGATCCCAAATAGGCTCACATAGCGAAATACATTTCTTCAAGCTGTTATAATTTTTTTTTTTTTATAAATGTAAATAAATATATAAACACTTCCTGGCTGACTGACCGATTGATTTATTTTTTCCGGGATAAAACGCTGAACGTATTTGTCACAAAGGGTGTTTAGGGTAATAGATAACTAAGAAAATAATCCTCCTCCATCTTCCTCTCCTAAACAATATATAATTTTTGGCGGTCATATGACTTGAAATATTGATATTAAAACAGGGCAGTGTACGTAGTACATTCACAAATAGTACGTCTATTTGTACGAGCTAAATATCCCCGCAAACTGCCCTCTCTGCCGCTTAGTTATTTATTCCGGTGCTGGAATGTTTGGTATGAATGTTATGTCCGCGCGTTTAACGACTTGAAAATTTTTATAAAGGTTATAGGAGTTTGCCAGAGACCAGATGAGACAGGATTTGCTGGACACTGTACTCGGACAAATAAAATAATACCTGAGTACGTATCTAGAATGGATTTACCGTACAAAAAAGATCTGTGTGTGCACTTAAAACACGTGCTTTAACGGTGAAGGAAAACATCGTGAGGAAACCGGCATGTCGTAGAACATAGAGTTCAAAAACATGTGTCAAGTGCACGAAAGGAGCCTCTTCGAGGCGCACCGCATTCGAAAGAATTAGTAACACGATAAGAAGACGACGTATTTACAAAATTGTACTTATTGCTCTTTTCTGTTCTTCTGCTTATCGTGTCACTAGTTCTTTCGGACCAGTGTGGTGAAAGGATGTGAAGTGCGCCTCGAAGAGGATCCTTTCGTGCACTTTCTTTTCTGTTGTTTAGTGCTAATAAAACATACATAGTACATAGGTACTCAATATTTTCACATTTGATGTCGCAATTGCGAAAAAAAATCGATTAACTTGAGATGTGAGGATTGAGGAACCATTGTGGTTTTATTAAGTCTACATATACTTACAATTGTATTTTAGGTCTTTGACCTACCTACATAAGAGCTAGGTACACGGAATTTATACCTAGTAGGTACGAATACGAATGTTAGGCCTGCAGCGCCCACAAGGGGGCGTTATCGCCCACTTTGGGAAAGGCTGATCTAAACCTTTACGCGCTTTGGTTTAGATCAGGCTTTCGCAAAGTGGGTGATAACGCTCCAAAACAGAAAACCCAAGTTAGAACTCTGTTTTCTGTTTTTGGCGCTTTGGTTTAGAATAGAATAGAATAATTTTTATTTTCAGATAACACAGTACAAGTACAGATCCATAATTGAGTTAATATACTTAATGATTAAATCTTAAATCTATGTTAGTTTACATTATTATGGTGGAGTTACTTAATAAGTACAGCAATGCAGTGTCTGTATAACGGACCATCAAACTTGTCCGCTATCATGCGCAGGATGTTGTTGGTGCTCCCGCGGACTCTGGTCAGCAGTGAGGCTGCCTTTTTCCTCATGCAGGCGGCGAACCCGTCTGTGCGCGCCTCAGCGAACATGCCGGACGCGCTGCAGAACCGCGGCAGCCCCAACAACATCCTGAATGCATTGTTGTATTGGACGCGAAGAGTGTTGACGGATTTCTGAGTATATGTGAACCACAGGCTGCTCGTGTAGAATGTCTGACAAAATGATTTGAACAACAGAGTTATTAGGTTTAGAAGGTTTAGAAGTTAAGCGGATTTATTACTAAATATATTTGTACTCTTTATTAATATTTATGGATTTCCGCAAAGCAACGCCTGGATCGATCAATTATCTTAAATCAGCATTTTTTTATCGCGGTAGATCAATGACACTCGTGGAAAATTGATAAAAGATATAGGTAATCAAAATTACTAATCAAGTAGACTGGAAATCGTAATCAGCATGAATAATTTAAATAGGATTGGGGATCATTGGCGAAATAACTCTTATCAAAGTTTCGAGAGAATTGTATCAAAGTCGTATCTAATCTTTGCGTCAGGATACTTATCGAATGACTCATATCTGACTCAATAAGGTACGTGTTAATTTTAACCAAACGGTAATAAAAAAATAAAAATAAGCAAGAATTTTGTATAAGCAAGAATTTTACCATCACACCTTAGTTTTGTAGCACATAATATAAGATTATTTTAAAGTGTAACATAATTAAACATTACATATGTCGGCAATGGTGTAAAATTTTGCTATCGTAGACTAGTTTCTTGTGGGCGAAGGTGGGTAAGTATCAGTTGAAATGAATGCACAGACATATTAACAATCACTTCTATTCTCAATAACAACAGTAATTCATTATTACACGCGACTTACGAACTCGATTGACGAACGCTTCTAAGACCGTTCGTTCTGACGTTCATTCCTACACATATAATAAGTATCGTGTTATACAGTCAAAGCACATTACACATTTACAACGTGACGTGAAAAGGAGGTTTTATCATTTACTTCTCACGATACGCGTCTCGTAATAATATCATGCATTATTTATTCCTACGTGTTACACGTGTAAAAATATCTTGTAAGAATAATTAATTACCTGACCTATGACATGTTTAATTCAATTCAATTCAATTCAAATCTTTTATTTCGGTATTACACCATATTTTGTTAATATAAGGCTTATTCTAAGGTTAAGGTTTAAGATCCAGCAAAGTGTATGATATATTTACCAAAATCACAATAAGGTACATAAATCTGACTCTGAATATTTGGTTGGTTACATGATCATAAAATTTTAAATGGTTTAAGAATCAATTTAGAGCGCAATAAATATTAATAAAACATTAAAGTAATAAAACTTATTTGGAAAATAATGTATTACTAAGGTAGTAATGATAGGTAGAGTAGGTACTAGTACAAAAACAAAAACACGGGACCAATAAACTTTCTTTCTGATTTTAGTACAGATTTTGTACGTACATTTAATCTAAAAGACTACTAACCTGATAACAGTTGTGATTGAACTACATCGCACACGGATATCAATTAGATATCGATAAATAAGAGGCAATAAGCAAACGAATTATTATAAATAAACAAGTTTGTGAGTATGTTAGTATATTTATTGTACTCGCGCCAAACCATCTAAAACGAAAGACCTTGATATACAATGATCTTTTTTTCTTTTTTCCTAGCGACTTCTACTTTCATGTCTTCATTTAAGAGAATATCACTAAAACTTCCGTCTCTGGTGATCTACTCATACCGAGCAGCTGTACGCTCGCTACTTGCTAACACCATGAGTTCCTAAGGCCGTGAGTGCTCGACCGACCGTCGTCGCTGCGTACGTCGGTCGGTCGGTCGCGCTTGTCATTTGTATGAGGTTACAATCAGTATTGCATTGGAGCCGTTCATAATGTTTAACAAATATACTGTTCGACCGATGTCAGCGCTGACCGTCCGCGTCGGTCGAGCACCTAAAGCTCTCAGATGACATGGCGGGGAGGACACACGCTCTGAGAAGACACTTCGTAGACCTCATCTTGCGGACACTGACTATTTATTCTTTTTTATTTATTTGTTTTACATTAGTCTCAAAGTTTGTATAATCATTACTTATCTTATATGTTATTTTAGAAAAATAAACGAAAGATGTAAGTAATCATTTCATTTAGAATCATGTTTTGATGTAGATGTACCGTTACTAGTTGACACCCGCGACTTCGTTTTCGTTGCGAATTTACGAAGCGCCTACCTACGTAATGAACATACCCTCGAAATTTCAAGTCTCTGCGTCAAGGGCTGTACATTATCTGACAGTCATTTAGTCAGTCTTTTAAAGTTATTGATGAGTTTACTGATCTGTGCCCTTCAATTCTTATCCTAAACGATACGATGCAGGTGGAGCTACGGACAGAAAATAGTAACAAATTTATCAATAAAGTACGTTGCAATCACAAATAATACTCATTTCCTAAAATTATTCTGCTAAAGACAGTCACAATGAGATCTAAAGAATTTTTTGCGATTTATTATGTACTTCTTTTAGTGAATGTAGTGACAGCGAGTGAACTGAGGAATCAGTATTTGGCAGACTTCCGAAGGGCTTATGACCAGGAGTTGTACGAGAGTGCGTTGAACTCGGCGCTATGTGAACAACAACTCAACTTCTTGACGAATCATTCGCTGAGACTACAGTGTGAGTCACTATTTTCCTCTTATAGTTTTTCAACGACTTTCAAGATTATCAGACACAGCAATAATAATGATGTACAGTCAGCTGCACCAATATGTATACCTACACTCTCGAGCTTTCACATTTATATAATACTCATAATTTTGCAAATACATTCTTCTTCTGACAAGAATTCTAACAAGTAAGAGGTCTCTATTAGATATGATATTATATTAGACTATGCTGAAGTTCTTACTAGGCAAGCGTGCTTCATCCTCGACCACACCGTCACTTACCATCAGGTGAGGTTGTGGTCAAATGCTTGCCTATTCCATAATTAAAAAAAAGTCAAGTTTTCAAATTATTTAGGAATTTTCATTATGTTTCCCTCAATATAAGAGCTTGAGCCATCCAAAGACAGTCACATATATCAATCATTTCGATGCATCATTAATCTAAGCTTACCTTTCAGTCCTAGATGCCAGCGCTAAGCTCCCGAGCGGCATCCTAACTGGCAATGTCAACGACCTCGGAGACTACTACCAGTGCCTCGGCATTCACCAGACCGTCGACGACATGGAGATCCAAGGGAAGTACTGCGCCATCACCGTTCCACTCACCCAGGGAAGCCCCATCACCATCCCGGAGTGGGATTGGCCGGATCTTGAATTGCCGGAAATCCCGTGGCCGATATTTCCAGAGACTGACAACGAAACGGAGGTGCAAGTGGCTGGAGAGTTTGAGGCCATCAGAAGGTACGCGATGGGAATTTCCGGATTGGGAGAACCGGTGCAGAGCAGGTTAGTAAAAAAAGCAAACCTAATTATAAAGTACTTAATTGTAATGAGTGAATTATTCTAGCGATACGTTTTGATTGTTGGTTGTAACGTTTTGATTGTGTATGTAAGATTTTCACGTGACCTGCAAAACGTGCCAGACTGATAAGCCTGTTTAATTATTTTTCATTCAAAGATAAAAATAAATTCCTTAACATAACTGTGTTTTAAGGCTATCTTAAAACCTATTTTTTATATCCGGATCGGATTACTTTATCGACGGTAATGTATAACGAAAAACAGCCAACTTTAATCCGTTAGGTATATATTTTTGAGACGGACAGTTGCATTTATTTTGCTGAATATTATTCAGCAAAGCAATCCTTATCATGCAGGCAAAACGAAAATACTTATAGACGATGATGTTCAACAAATTTAATAAATTTAATTATAAAATTACAAAGAGAATCTGTCAAAACAAATTAAAATCAATCAGTTTGAAAATCCATGTTGGTCGACTGGGAGTTGCTTCGACTTTCGATCCGAATGTCGTGAGCTCGAACCCAGTCGTACTCCAATGGATTTTTCTGTTCAAAAATATATATGTTTGCAATAAAACACGTGCTCAACAGTGAAGGAAAGCATCATGAGGAATACGGCATGTCATAGAACCTAAAAAAATGATAAATATGTAAGTGCCAAGTGCACGAAAGGGCCCTCTTCGAGGCGCACTTGAAATTCTTTCACCACACTGGGCCGAAAGTAAACAAACTAGCTAGAAGTACTCATAAAAACATTTGCTTGTGATACCAGGATCGCTCCCATTGCCATCACGCAGGCCCTGGGCGGTACCCTCGGCATCTGCGTCCCCAAAGTTTGCACCGCCACCCAAGCCCTGGACTTCTTCCAGAGTCGAATTCCTTTCATCAACTTCACCTACAACGAGTTCTTCTGTAGACTGCCCAATGACAAACTGTTCTCTCCGGCTGATTATGTTGCTACGTAAGTATTCGTTTATCATAACTCTAGCTGCCGTATACAACTTTGTTTGCGTTTTAACAGAATTCCTTTCTTCATACTCGTATACATTTCCAGACGAATATATTATCTAAACTTAAATGCTATCTTCCTAAAAATCATTATATTGCTATGTCTATCCTATATGCCTAATATTTTGTTATTTTTTACAGCGTCTTCTTTTCATTGCTTGTCTGCATCATCATCATCAGTACCTCCTACGATTTGTGCCACATATTTTTGTTCAAAAGAGGTTATTATTAATTTTATTTTCCTTAAAAAAAGCTGTGTAATCAATTGATTAAGAATTTTAATATCAAATTACCTTTTAGATCCTAAATCGGCCAACACTCTCTACCGATGTTTCTCCGTGTATACAAACACTCGGCGGTTCCTCACCTTCAACTCTGTTCCTGGGGCTCTGGAGTGTGTCGATGGTATTCGCGCTATCTCCATGCTGTGGGTCGTCGTTGGACATATCTACACCTTCATGTTGCTGGGGTATATCCACAATATGACAGATGTTATCGCGGTAAGATATACAAACATTTACATTTTTTTCCTCGTATCAACTGGTTTTTGCTCTATTTACATTTTGAATACACACCTTCAGTCCTAAGAAAAGCCAAGATGTGTGGTATTGAGGCATATTTAATGCGACGTCAATTACGTTGGTGTGGACACGTCTCCCGGATGCCCGATGAGCGAGTGGCGAAGCGCATCTTCTTTTCTGAACTCCAAAAAGGGAAGCGCAAATGTGGCGGTCAGTACCTCCGATTCAAGGATGTGCAGAAAAGACATATGAAAAGATGCAAAATAGAGCCCTCTCGTTGGGAATCTTTGGCCAAGAACCGCCGGGAGTGGAGAAGACTGGTGCAACAAAACGTTTGGTCATTTGAAGATGAAAGGAGGCGAGAACTAGACCTGAAACGTGACCAACTTAAAAATAGACCGCCTTCCAACATTACTTACAACTACGAAAATAACACTCTAACGTGCATCTTCTGCAAACGCACGTTTACAGCGAAAATTGGATATATAAGCCATATGAGAGTACACCAACGAAGCTCTACGATATGACACAGAAAGCAGTCGCCGTGGCCGAAATCGGCTAGGAAGACTATATATATATACACACCTTCAATCCAAAAATATAATTGGTATTTTTTTATTGTTTAACTACGTATAAGTAATTAATTTATTTATTGAAATCCAATTATAGAAATTAGAGCGTTTTGGTTGACAGTTATCCTACTATCCTACTTCCTACTTCCTACTAATAGGTATTATAAACGCGAAAGTTTGTAAGTATGGATGGATGGATGGATGTTTGTTACTCTTTCACGTAATAACTACTGAATGGATTTTAATGAAACTTTACAATAATATAGCCTATACATCAGAATAACACATAGGCTGCAAATACTAATCCTACGCAGATGAAGTTGCGGGCACCAGCTAGTTTAATAATATTTGTAATAATAAAAATAAAAATGAAGCAGTAAAGGATGGCTGGATGCTGACAGTTTTGTAACTTTCAGGTAATTTGAGTTTTTTTTTACAGTGGATGAGCAAATTCTCGAGTATATGGATAAATTCTGCTCCCATCACCGTGGACACATTCTTCTGTCTGAGCGGAATTCTAGCTGTGTACACCACTGTTGGAAAAATGAGTAGAGGTGAATAATTTGTTTCGATGACACATAGTAAATAGTATTACTTGTACGTCACTGATCTAATCAGTTTAATCATGTCTGGCTTCTAATAAAATATAATACTATCAGGATCAGAAAATTGTCGCTGTCTGTATACATTGTTTATCTCTATTAGCATATACATATATAAGTCAAAACTCATTGCCGGTCAAAACCAATATTGACCGCTAAAAGCAGTCAATATCGATATTGACCAAGGCCCTTAGTCAATATCGATTTGACTAGTTTTTCCAGTCAATATTGGTTTTGACCAACGTCCTTAGTCATTATCGATTTTGACTCATGAACGATCGGTTAAAACTCATAAAATATAATGGGTTAATAATTTTAACATGAATACTACTTTATTGCCTTTGATAATTTTCTGTCATTAAGCTGTGCACGCTCGCTTCGCTCGCGTGTGGGCGCAAAAAAAAAACCTAATAACCTACCGTCTCACCTAACTCTTATCAGCCCCAGATGATTTTCTGTCATTAGGCTGTGTACGCTTGCTTCACTCAAAGGTAGGCGAACTTATAAAAAAAAAATGTATTTATATTTGAACCCATAATATTTTATGAGTTTTAACCGATAGTTCATCTGTCAAAATCGATATTGACTAAGGAAGTTGGTCAAAACCAATATTGACCGGAAAAACCAGTCAATATCGATATTGACTGCTTTTAGCGGTCAATATTGGTTTTGACCGGCAATGAGTTTTGACTGTGACATATAGGTTGATATATATGTTTATTTATATCAACCTATGCTGTCCTATTGTTGAGCAAAGGCCTCCCCCAAATCTTTCAATATTTTCTTTTGAGCATATTTTATTAGTTTTAAATTTATATTCATAATAAATTCAAAAAAATGTATTAGTGTATACTGTGTTGGTGTTCAATAAATAAAATATAATAAAAATAATATTATGTATTAATAATACACACAGCATTAATACACAGCGTATAAGCATTGCCATTCAACGTGGCAATGCCTCCAGCGTTCTGGGCACGTGCCGTCTGGTGGTGACAACGACCGACTAGGTTATTTATATATATATATTTTTTATATTTAGTGTAATCTAATCTCTAAGTAGGTAATTAAAATGAATAAAAAGTAAACTTAATTATAATGTCATTCTAGGTAGGTTCATCCGCACAATTCACTTGTTCTACATGAACCGGCTTCTCCGAATGTTCCCGATCTTGGCAGCCGTAGTGCTGCTGCAGGCGTCTTTCTTCAACCACCTCTCGGACGGGCCTTTCTGGATGAATGTCTCCCAACAGGCGGAGAACTGCAGGACTTGGTGGTGGAGCGCTCTCCTCCACGTGCAGAACTATGTAAATCCTATGGAGATTGTAAGTAATTTGTTACTTTTGTATGTAACTAACTACGTACAGACAGCGTCATAGATAAGTATCCCCCTTGCAAAAGACACCCAGCTTCAAATCCCTTCAATACGCAGCCGCAGCGTACGAAAAAGTTTTAGTATAGGTTTTTTAGTCTTCCAAATAAATTATTTTTTATAACCATGTAGCCTAATCATAATTTTATACTATTTTTTAAAGAGATTTGAAGCTGTGTGTCTTGCAAGGGGGATACTTATCAATGCCGCTGTCTGTACAATAAATGTATTGTTTTTCCTAGGAAATCATACAATAGACTTAATGTTTAATAGATTTAACAGACATAATTATAAGTAATCAAAATTTCATCACTCCTCTTACTTTATTCTCATTGTCAACCTTTTCTTCTTGTTCTATTTTCATTTGTAGTGTATACCTCAAACGTGGTATCTCTCCGTGGACGTGCAGCTCTACTTTTTCTGCCCAATTGTGCTGGTCTGGTTGTTTGGCAGAGAGAAGTTCGCCTGGCTCGCTTTGAGCACCATCCTTGTCGCCTCCTTGGCGTCTTCTACAGCTTATAGCTTCTGTTACAACTTCTCTGCTGCTTTGTTAAATCCTGTGTAAGTTATTAACTTTCTTTCTAGTTATAAGACTTTTACATTGGTATTTTCACTGTTTTACAACATAGCCCTGATTTTGTTAACTTTCAGCCTATTTAAATTTTTAGGCCTTTTATAGCCGTGTTAGCAGAGTGGGATGTACCTCGACTTTCGATACGAATGTCGTGGGTTCGAAACCGGTCGTACAACAAATATTTTTTCTGTTAAAAAAATCTATGTTTCCATTATAACACGTGCTTAACGGCGAAGGAAAACATCGTGAGGAAACCAGCATGTCAAAGAACCTACAACATTTCGAAATCATGTGTCAAATGCACGAAAGGAGCTTCGAGGCGCACTTGAAATCTTTCACCACTGTTTCGAAAGAACTAGTGTCACTATAGTGTTCTTATAAGAAGAGGCCTATTTAATTTGAAATTCTTCAACTTAATAGTAAAATAAACATCGTCATGTGTTTTGATGTGCATTATTATCTTCATACCCCGCATTTCAATGGCAGCTCTTTTACGATCCAAGCTACTAAACTATGGAATGCACTGCCAGTGTCAATTCAACATGCTAAGTCCCTTCAAATTTTTAAAAGCATGGTCGTTGAGCATTATTTAGCCACACCTCCAAAATAATAAAATATTTTTCACAGCTCTTGATTTATTGTTAATTTTTATCACTCATTTATCTAATATTTATATTTATATATATTTTTTTTTTTAATTTTTTTTTTTTATATATACCGCCGTATTAGTTATTCTTCTTCTTAAATGTTCAATTTAGTATTGTAGCATACACTACATAATGTGTTTAATTACTATTTAATAAGCTGTTACTCAATACGTCATTATACTCTAATACTAACTATAAGTCAATCTGTACAGCTCTTGTAAAGCATACATTCTTATTATTGTAAATTCAGTCTCGGTTCAAACGCGATACGGTGAATACAATCAGTACAACATATTCGGTTTTTAATTTATCGAACCTAATTACCTACTTAATCAATTCAATTTAGGGTTTGATCACTACGAAATAAACATAAATCCTAAAGTAGTGACTACGCGAATCCTAAAGTGGTGACCCCGACAACTCTCTTTTTATAACTTTCCGCGACCTTTTGTGAAAAAGTGACTTTAGTGGTGGTTATTTAAAAAAAAACATTACGTGCTGTGACCGTATATTCCATTCACTACGATGGAGCCCGAGACTCACACCACCGCCAGCGCGCATCAACCTCAAACACCAGCGCCCATCCCTGCAACCACCGAATCTGCAGCCAACGCGATAACGGTGAACTCCAGGATCTCCGAGTTCTGGACCACCAAGCCGCGACTGTGGTTTCATCACTTCGAGGCCATCGTCACACCACAAAAACCAGGTGACCTCCACACATATCAACTAGTTATAGCTAAACTAGGTAGGGATGAGCTAGGGCAGGTTAGCGACATCCTCGAGAATCCGCCCGCGACAAACAAATACGAAGCGATCAAAAATAGACTCATATCTGCATATGAAGAGTCAGATACCAAACAGCTTCATAAATTACTAAATGACATAGAACTTGGTGACCAGAAACCCTCCCAGCTACTGAGAAAAATGAAGGAGTTAGGGAGAAACAAGATACCTGAAGATACTTTAAAGATTCTATGGATAGCCCGGCTTCCGCAAGCCGTACGCGCCGTGATTACTGCGTGCGACATAAAATTAGAAGATACAGCTACTATTGCTGATAAAATTATGGAATCCGTGCGCCCAACTACTGAAATCTATAGCGCAACAAAGCCATCAAATAGCTCATTTAATACCGGCATTGAAAATCAGCTACAAAAAATTACGCAAGACATCGCCGCACTCAACAAAAAGTTCAATGAACTCGAAACCACCCGTCGTAACCCAGACCGACAGCTCGCACACTTGAGATCCCGGTCGAGCTCACGCAGCGCTAATCAAGAGCGCTACCGCCGCCAAACAGCTCCGCCCGGTGACGCTAACTTCAAGTGCTACTATCATTATATTTACGGCGAAAATGCATCAAAATGCGGCAATGACAAATGTACGATGTCGGAAAACTAAAATCGGCACCCACGATGGCGAGCGCAGGTGCCAACGCCAACCAAACACATCGCCTTTGTGTCACCGATCTGCAAAGTGGCACACGTTTTTTAATCGATACGGGGGCTGACGTATCGGTTCTCGCATTCAAGGGTCGAAATAAAAAAACATCAGACTATACCCTTTACGCAGCCAACGGGACTACAATTTCAACGTATGGCGTACAAACTATCACACTTGATTTAGGGCTGCGACGCCCATTGAAATGGACTTTCATTTTAGCGGATGTTCAAAGATCGATTATCGGTGCTGACTTCTTGGCCAAGAACCAACTAATGGTTGATTTACACGGTAGGAAGTTGGTAGACAAGATCACAAGTTTAGCGAGGATTACACAAATAACCTCGGATGATCAACACACGCCGATCATTCAAACAATCAACAATACAGATCCGTTCCACAGAATATTAGCACGTTATCCGGATATTACCAAACCGGAATCATTTAAGTCCATTCCAAAGCACAACGTCGTACACCATATTTGCACAAACGGACCACCTGTTTATGAAAAGGCAAGGCCACTCAATCCCGCCAAATATAAAGCCGCCAAACAAGAATTCGAGCGTATGGTAGAGCTCGGAATATGCAGACCTTCCACGAGTCCCTGGGCAAACGCTTTGCATTTAGTTAATAAAAAAAATGGCGAATTAAGACCGTGCGGAGATTACCGGCGACTAAACGCCATCACTGAGCCCGATCGATACCCCATTCCAAGACTTTTGGACTTTACTTATATACTAAGGGGGAAAATCGTATTTTCTAAAATTGATATTCGTCGAGCTTATCATCATATACCAATCGCACCGGAGGACATTAAGAAAACAACGATCGCCACACCTTTTGGAAGTTTTGAATTTGAAAAAATGATGTTTGGACTACGCAACGGTGCGCAAAGCTTCCAAAGATTTATCAATAATGTCATGAAAGGCACCGACAACACTTTCAGCTACTTAGATGACATTTTGGTAGCTTCCACAGACATAGATTCCCATAAGAAAGATCTGGAATCAGTATTTCAACGTCTAGATCAATACGGAATCACAATCAATACAAACAAATGTGAATTCGGCAAAAACCAACTCAGGTTTCTCGGATACCAAATCACCTGTGACGGCGTCAAACCGGACGAAGAAAAGGTACGAGCCATCACAGAATATCCACAACCAAACACTATCGAGGAACTGCGACGCTTCTTAGGTTTTATAAATTTTTACCGAAGCAGTATACCAAAAGCAGCCGAATCTCAAATTATACTCAACAAATATTTACATAACTCAAAGAAAAAAGACAAAACCAAAATCGAATGGACAGAAGAAGCGATCCAGGCTTATCAAAAGTGCAAAACAGAAATCAGGGAATGCACATTATTAAATCACCCTGATGAAAATGCGCCACTAATTATGATGACTGATGCATCTGGTACATGCGTCGGAGCAGCATTGCAACAACTCGTCAGCAATCAACTTGAACCATTGGCTTATTATTCAAAAGGCCTGAGCGAAAGTCAAAAACGCTACAGTACGTACGATCGCGAGTTACTAGCTATATACATGGCACTGAAGCATTTTCGGTACATGGTCGAAGGGCGCGAACTCACAGTCGTAACGGATCACAAACCACTTACTTTCGCTCTCACCAAGAAAAATTCAACAGCTGACACACCAAGACGTATCCGACAACTAGATTTTATTGCGCAATTTTGCAGCAAAATAGAATACATTCAAGGCGAAGAAAATTCGGTAGCAGACGCATTTTCACGAATTAACGAAATCAAAATGCCGAGTCTATTCGACTATCAACAATTAGCCGCCGCTCAAAGCGAAGACGAAGAACTGGAGGAGTTAAAAAATCAAGAAAATTTGTCCTTCAATATCATCAACATTCCTGGATCGGATCAACTGATAACGTGCGAAACATCAACACCATGCGCGCGACCTTACTTACCTCGAATCTATCGAAAAACTGCTATCAAGTCTATCCATGACGTCAGCCATCCTGGCGTACTCGCTACTAAACGTTTAATCACTAAACGATATTTTTGGTCGCGTATGAATGCAGATATCACTCAATACGTGAAAAACTGTATACAATGCCAAAAATCAAAGGTAAACAGACACACGATAACCCCGCTTGGAGAATTTGAAAACTCATCAAGATTCGACCACATACATATTGACATCATCGGTCCACTACCACCATCGGAAGACTACAATTACTGCATTACAATTATCGACCGACACACTAGATGGTTAGAAGTCGTTCCAATCAAAGAAATTAGCGCCGAAACGGTAGCGCAAGCTTTTCTAACACAATGGATTTCAAGATACGGCTGTCCATCTACTATAAGTACCGATCAGGGTCGTCAATTCGAATCACGCCTGTTTACCCAAATAACCAAATTACTCGGTATTGAAAAAATCCACACAACAGCTTATAACCCGAAAGCAAACGGAATGGTAGAGCGCAGTCATAGAACACTCAAAAGCGCAATAATGGCCCGATGCAAAAACACAACTCACTGGGCAAGAGAATTACCTCTCATATTACTAGGACTTAGGTCAACCATCAAAGAAGACCTAGGTTTCAGCCCCGCTCAACTCGTCTACGGGAAATCATTAGCTCTACCTGGAGATTTTTTCATCGCATCCGAAAAGAAAATCAACGACACCGAGTACACAACGAAGCTCATGGAAACATTATCTACGCTACAGACATCCACACGTAATCAAGCTGATCATCGAAAGATTTTTATGCACAAAGATTTACAGAATTCTGAATACGTTTTCGTTAGGCGTGAAGCTAAGAAATCGTTAACCCCGCCTTATGAGGGGCCATTCAAAGTAATTCTCAGAAATTCCAAACACTACACAGTTCGGGTAGGTACTCGGGATGTCGTTATATCGCTCGATAGGCTCAAACCTGCTTATTTTAATGCTATTACTAACTTATCACCGGACGAGGCACCTAAGGTTTCAAACAATCGAATTGTTTCGTCGGACAAAGGACCTATTGCTCCCGAACCATTGACCATTGTACCCAAACAAACCACACTTCAAGGAACAAAGAACTTAACAGCCTCAAATGCAACGACGCCGCCAGTCGTTACGAGATCAGGTCGCACCGTAAAAAAAACAGTGAGATTTGATATATGAGTACCACTTCACACACAATACGTTGCTCATAACACAACGAGTTATTTATCACGCAGCAGAAATCAACCAACGCATTTAGTGACTGTTTAGTAAATAGCCGTCAGATAAATGCGTCAATCGTTTTCCTGCGTCAACTATAATGGTACAATTGATTACACACAATCGCCTTCAACGACGCCTGCTACAGCAGCAGCGCGCTATCGTCGTGCCAGCAGCGTTAACATCATCGGTCGTGTGTGGCCCAACCATGCACATGCCCACGTCCAACAGTGTACTGTGATAGTGTAAGTGCAGTGAAGTGCGAAATCAATAAAAAATAAAAACTTGAGTGCGGATTAAACCAGTGAATAAAGTGATATCGTACCATCTAAGGGACTATATTCTAAAAATAGAACTCAAAAATACACAGACGCGACACGTGTCTCCCATCGTATTCCGTAAACTCTATCGCTACCCATTCAAGTACCTTACCTACCTTTCCCTGTCAAAGAAAGGTCATAAACATTTATATTATTTTATTACTATCTCTACGAGAACTAGCTTACTTGTATGTTAGCATTTTTCAATGAGTTTTATATTTTTAAGTTAATCAATTATGTCAAATTAATGTTTTTATACAATTTGCATTACATTTACATTAATCAAACTAAATTAATTTACTTTAATATGTTATTTGAAACTATTTACTTACTTATTTTAACAAACAAATCATGTATCGTGTTTTTATAATCATTTACTTGTTTAGTTTTCAATTATAATTTACTACTTATACTAATTTACATTTATATTTTTGATTACATTTTGCATCAATGTTTATTATTTTACGAATCGAGATTTGCTTAATTTCAATTTTTTTTTCCAACCCATTCATGTTGGCTACATAATTGTTTTAAAATTTGTATTATTTTACGCTCAACGCCTTTACATTTTCTTTTCAATTGTATTTTTAAAACATTTTATTTTCAATTTTCATGTTGATTTAATTTTTTTTTTTTAAGGGCGGTGTATATGTAGCATACACTACATAATGTGTTTAATTACTATTTAATAAGCTGTTACTCAATACGTCATTATACTCTAATACTAACTATAAGTCAATCTGTACAGCTCTTGTAAAGCATACATTCTTATTATTGTAAATTCAGTCTCGGTTCAAACGCGATACGGTGAATACAATCAGTACAACATATTCGGTTTTTAATTTATCGAACCTAATTACCTACTTAATCAATTCAATTTAGGGTTTGATCACTACGAAATAAACATAAATCCTAAAGTAGTGACTACGCGAATCCTAAAGTATATTAAATAATCTGTTTTGTAATACTTTTTGCTATGAGCTTTCGTTCTAAATTAACGATATGCCCACCGTCCTCATTTGTCCAACAGTATCCAGTCCATGCAAAGGTTGTCTGGAAGAGATCGCTCTTTAGCGATAAGACCGCCCATTGTCCACTGTTACTACCTAGCTTTATTTTTCCATTATAATGTGTTAGTACTAAGATGGTGAGCAATAAAGTATATTCTATCTATCTATCTATCTATTATCACATATTCCAGGCGACTCTCCGAGTTCAGAGATTACGTCACCATCTACTACAGCAACACACTGGCTCGTGCACCTCCGTTCTTTATCGGAATGATGTACGGGTATCTTCTTAACCTCTGCAGGGGAAAACAATTGAAAATTTCTAAGGTAAGCATTAACATTACATTAATAAATAAATAAATATTATAGAAATTTCACACAACATCATCTAGCCCCAAACTAAGCAAAGCTTTGTACTATGGGGACCAAATGACTGGTGGAGTACCTATTTAAATATTTTTTTTGTTAATACATACATAGAAAACACGTAGACTCAAGACAAATACCAATGTTTATCACACAAGTCTGTCCTGAAGTGGGATTCGAACTTGGAACACCACATATAATCAACTAGGTGTAATACAATCTTCTTATATTGTTTCTTCGATTCCTGCATCATTGCAAGTAGCATGAGCGGTCACCGGTACAATCGAGTTCAGTATTCAGTAATTTATTTCCATATTGGGTAGGTAGGTTACATCTCAGGTCTTAATGAGTTGTCTATAAGTGAGAACAGCTACACAATATTACCCGTTTAGGGTGTTGCAATCAATAGAGGCGAGCCGATATTAATACATTTTAAGCAAAAACGGTTTTTTTTATGAATATTGGTAAACTTATTCTTATGATATACTAGCTGGTGCCCGCGACTTCGTCTGCGCAGGTATCTTTATAAATTGTAGCCTATGTGTTATTATGATGTTTAAGCTATATTATTGTAAAGTTTCATTAAAATCCATTCAGTAGTTTTAACGTGAACAAGTAGGTTACAAATATCCATCCATCCATCCATCCTTAGTAGGATTTTTATCAGCCATTGCGTTTGGACCCGAACTGTGCATTGTGTTTTCAACTTAGCCCATGTTTCAGGTCAACGTGCTCATCCTCTGGTGTCTGTCGGTGGCAATGATGGCATTCTGCGTGTTCTCCATCTACCCTGTGTGGCAACCTGACCACGATGCTCAGTTGCTTGACAACTTCCTCAACGCGTACATGAGAGCTATCTGGGCCTGTGGTCTCGGGTGGCTGATCTTTGCGAGCGTTCATGGTTATGGAGGTGCGTCGAAAAGATAATATAATAATGCACAATATACACGGTCAATAATTAATCATCAGAAGAAAAAATACGCATAGTCAGTTGCCGTTACTGAACTCATATAGGTACGGCAAAAAAACTTGAAAAATTAAGTCGAAATTTTGTCAAAATAAATTTGATTTAAATTGGATAACTGATACCGTTAGTAGTTTTTCTATGAATTTGCGTCAGGCAGTACCTTTAATTGATAATAATTTAAGTTTTATTCATCGTTTGGTAAACCCGGGTACCTAGCTCGAGCCAGCTCGCAAAACCTCGGCTCGGGCGCTGCACTCGCTCCGCTGTCACTCTGCCATTTTGTAGAAATCCAAAATTCTTACTGCACAGATGCAACGTGGTACCCCGTCTGCATTACCCATTTGATTTTTTTTGGTAATTAAAAATTGGTGTGTATTATAAATATATATCCAGCTCATGTTACTCGCGATATTAATTTAGTAAGCCGTGTTGGCCGAGTAGGAGGTGCCTCGATTTTAGATCCGAAGGTCGAGGGTTCAAACCCGGTCGTACACCAATGGATTTTTCTGTTCGAAAAAATCTACGTGTGCATTAAAACACGTGCTTAACGGTGAAGTTAAACATCGTGAGGAAACCGGCATGTCATATAACTTAAAAAGTTCGAAAACATGTGTCAAGTGTATGAAAGGTTGGAAAGAACTAGAGATATTATAAGAAGATTACGATTTTCACTTACTACATTAGCCGGGCTTTTCATGCTGTTTGAAACAGCAAGATCCTTCTTAAATTTCACTAATGCGCATCACTACTGCACTTATCTTAACAACCACTTTTATTTTACATTTTCACCAGTCAAAAGTGCAGTAGTAGTTGCAAGTATTAATTAGCAAGCTTTCAGTGAATTTCGGAATAGGACTGTACGAAAGTCAAAGTAACAAAATCCTCGTGAATTAGACACGGACCAACGTGCTGGGGTATTAAGCTTAGTAGTTGGAACATCGCATGTCCGAGCTAAGCTTATTTACGCCATTTGCCGTTTTTGACCTTACATTCGTAGAGTTTTTGAAATCACAAAAACGAGCGAAATAAAAAGAGTTTTATTATTAGGACGGAAATTGAAATCACGTTTCGTAAACATCTGTTCTGTTACGAACTGCATTATGAAATAATTTTACTTTAGATGGTATTTTAAAATTCAATAATCCAATACAAATCATTTATTTTCAGTTGTTCATGTTAGTTACCATAAAACAGATTTCAAAATATTCTTGTCACATAACTTCAATTCAAATAAATTATTATTATTACATAATTAAATTAAATTCTTACTCAAATACGGACTATTAAAAACGATCTCTAAATTAATATATGCATGTAAATGTCAAATAATATTCAAAAATTCTAATTATTATTAAATATTAAAAAAACGGGGCAAATATTTCTGATGAACACAAATGATTGTTCTCGCGTCTTGGATGTTGTGATGTGTTGTATGTGTCCATGCCACCTGCGACACAGGGAATCCTAGTGCAGGGGTGTGAGTGTGTGAACCTTTGATTGCAGATAAAATTGATGAAGATTTCGATAATAAGTTTTGTTAACTTCACAGCTTTTGACTCGAGAACGATTCTTTTGAACAAGTTAGATTCGTTCCAATTTTCTAGTCTGTCCGAATAACTGCAAGCTAACCCCTCTTTTTAGAACTAAATTGCCCGGATTATTTGTAAAAAGATGATTTGACTGGCCTAATATTAAATAAGTGGCTGTTGGTCACGTGGTGGCCTAGTGGATGAGGCCCTTGCGTTGCGATCTGATGTTAGCGGGTTTAAATCCCGATGGCAGTGTTTTTTTCGGTCGAAAAAATCTATGCATAAATCACGTTCTCGCAACGGTGAAGGAAAACATCGTGAGGAAACCGAAATGTCAAAGGACAGAAAAAAAAATCTATGGCATGTGAAATTCGCATTGGGTCCGCGTGGTGGAGCTCCTGCCGAGAGTAGGCCTGAGTCCCAGCAGTGTAAACATTAAATTAATAAATAAATAAGCCATTAAGTAGTTCAGTTAATTAATGGTAAATTGGTAGAGCTAATTATCTATCATGCAGTGTAGGTATATTATTTTGGTACAAGTATCTATACTTAATACAATATTTTATTCTTTATTTTATTTTTGTTTCTTTGTTTTCTATAATGATGATTTATTTATTTATCTATTATTTTGGGATGTCCATTTTTGGACGAAGGCCTCCTCCATCAGAACCCATGTCCGTCGGTCCTGTGCTGTGCGCGTCCACGTGAAAAACATTATAGGCTGATTTTGATGTGGTCAGGTCCCGTGGACTGGTTCCTGTCCCTGCGTCTGTGGAAGCTGCCGGCGCGGCTCTCGTTCGCGATGTACATGGTGCACGTCTCCATTATCATGGTTGCCAACGGCAGCTGGCTCAAGACGCACTACTTCTCCGACGGAGATAACGTGAGTTATCATCATGTCTTCAACACCATTATCATCAACATATTACCATTATTGTGAAAACTTTTTTTTTCCCTTTTTCTTGCTCTATCTCACCTGATGGTATTAAGTGACCATGCGGTCGAAGATGTAGCACACTAACCTAGAATAATCCTCAGATCTACCGGTTCTTCAGTGACGTGAGCCTCACGTTTGTCGCGGCATTCGTCCTCTGCATCACCATCGATGCACCCTTCTCGACTCTACAGAAACTTCTTCTGGGTAAGAGCAATAGATACTCGTATGCATGAAAGTATAGAATCACACTGTAGTTCATTGAAAATAAGACCAAGAAAAGAGAGCCACTTTGGTTAACTTCTAGTACATTGGCCCGATGCTAATATTAGTAAAAGAGAAAAAACATGGCTAGACAAATATCATTATGTTAAAACTGCTAGGTTTTTTCATTGTTACTAAAATTACATCGTAAAAAGTAACAAGCATTGTTTTAAAATGGAGATATTTCATTTTTATTAACAAGGTGTCTGAAATTTTTTGGTTCTGTCTTACGACTCCATTTTGATTTTATACTGTCTATCTTGGTGTTCTATAGGAACACTGTTATTAATCAATGCTCATATACATATATTGAGTATTGAGTAACGCCTTTAGAAACAAACGATAAATAATTTAACCCCATCTTACTCCACAAAGAACTGTACGGAGAAGACCAGCACACATTGCCAGATATTCCATACCATGCGAGCGAGACTAGTAGGGCAGCTTGTGAAAAATAATAAGAACTGAAGTAAATTAAATTAAATGCATTTTACTTGTTCAGGTGGAGGAGGCAAGAAGCCGCAGAAGCCTAAGTCTGAATCTCGGGAGCACATCGCTGAAGAGGATCTACCCGATATCACCGATATCAAAACTAGATTTTAAGATTAATATTGATATAGCTAGGTTAGTTTTATTTAAATCAAGGCTGATTTAGGTACCTATATAGAAGTAAGCACAACGCTCAAATTAGATGGGGTTACAACTACTTTTCACTGGTAGGTCTCCCAACAACTAATACTTACGCATTTTACATTTTAGTCTAATGCTAATAAATAATGAAATAGCTCAGATATTTGAAATAGTAAGTAGCTAATAAATATACAATTGTTAAGTTAATAAAATAACAATAACAAAAATGGTTTTCATTTTACCTGAAAGAAAAATAACTTACAAGGATTTTTTTCACTCCAAGACTTTTTTTATAGCTCTCTGCCATTTTAAGGCTTTTGAAGTTATCGCTGCCGATAAACCTACCTATGTAGACACGTAACAATTCAAATATAATATTATATGTGATTATTATTATTATTATTTATTTATTTATTAAATTAAAACGGTTAAACCAATTAAATTAATTTAAAATTAGAATTAGATTAGAATATAGATTTGCATTAGATTAGAATATAAGTAATAAATTATTAACAGAACAATTAAACAAATTAAATGAAAGAGAAATAATAATAAGTGATAACCGCTTAAGTTTCCGAAAAGCCTGTTATGCCCGTCTTATAGCAGATAGGTACCTGATACTGTGATTTTTTTGCATCGCAATTCCACTCCTGTACCAATGGAAGCACTGGTGTTGAAAGAACCCTATCAGTTTACAAATATTCACTTATTTATACTGATGTTTGAACAAAGATTCAAATCAAAGAGACAAAATATGCCACTCTTTTGTAAATAACTGACACAGAAAGCCAATCTCAACCGTATGCTCCACGTTTATAGAGGTGACATTTAATTGATTTAGATAGGTCCAGAGTAAAGAGAAGATTTATTAATATAATTGTGGGTTCTATGATTATGTTCATTCGGTTGCAAGTGATGGAGACGGAAACAAGATGGTTGAAGACACACAGATTTATAAAAGATGCTCCATCAAGTGTGCCGACGAGGCTACCCAAGAAAGTACGTATTTTTTACTCTCATAGTATATCCGGTTAGCGTATCACTTTGCAGGGCAAATGCCTCCCTCCCCTACTCCCACTCCTCGCGGCCAAGGGCCAAAAGCCTCCATCTTTTCCCTTCACTCCTAGAGCCTAAGGCGTTGCTGGTGCATAATGAAGAAAAAATAATAATCGAAGCTTCCGTCAATTGGGACCACTCGGATTTGGACCGCGGTCCCAATCGACGGATCGATTTATTTTTATTATTATTATTTATGTTTCTGGCGAAAAAAAACTATTGTTTATGTCAAATACAGTACCTACAGTGAAAGAAACTTGAAATCCTTTCACCACACTGGTTCTAAGGAACAAGTGACACGATAAGAAGAAGGAGTTAAAGGAAAACGTATTAAGAACTCTTTGACTTAAATAAATATTTAATTTTTAAAATCATCATTTGAGTAAAATTTGTGACTTGAAAAAAAAAATTTTTTTGTCTCAATAAGTGAAGTGATTAGGCATAGCGTTCAGTTGTAGCACAGCATCAATATAATGCTTACAATTCATAATATTATAATAGGCACAGGCAGGGCTATACAATTCATTTCTAAGTAATTTAAGTTAATTTCTAATTCATGCTTCCTATTTACAGAAAGCTAGACTCAGGAAAAAAATCTTCGTTTTATAATTTTGCACGACAACGTCGCATTTTCTAATAATTAAGCATTCAATTAAATTGTTTACTCACTCAAATAGTTAACAAATTGATTCTCAAAGCTCTGAGTCTAGCAAACACATCGATTGAAAACCTATCTAATCGCTTATCCTGAACAAACATTCGAATTTGTCCTGAACAAATAGCACGACTCCTATGGTAGGTACTCGTGCTTTACAATAACACTGCGAGCTTTTCTAACAAGTCAACGTTAACTTTCATGACTCTAAGAAATGCCTTTTATCTACGACTTTAAAGCAAATAGTACCCCTGATTCGCCCTCTTGCACGCGCATACCTACTATCCGGTACCTACACCTACTATTTTTGAAGATTTAAAAATTACTAGTACTTATAATTACGAAAAACCTGACACAAGCCAGGCACTAGCATTACAAACGTGCAGTAAAATAATCCAATTCAATCCAAACAAGTTTTCATGACGTGTAAAACCTTGCACAAATATTTTTTTTCTCTTTTTCTGTGTCAAAAATGTAGGTACGCGCAAGCGAGAGGGTTATGAAATTAAATTAAAAATCGAACCTAAATTTAGGCTGAAACACGGCCAAAAAAACAAATAAATTCTACCACATTATACGAGTAAGTACATAGTTCGAGAATTCAATCTAATTTTCAAAAGTCGATGCTGAACTTCCATAGTTTAATGAAAAAGATGGCATAAAATACCAATGTTCTTCTATCTTATCATCACCATATACCTAGTTGTTCTGTGCTAGATATAAACAATGGTGTACCCCAAGGAGCGTTATTTAACCTGGCCCTCAGACTGTTATTTATAATTATTGTTGATTGTCTCCATATGCATACACGTACCTGGCTGCAGGGCATCTTGTAAGTACTTTATAAATGTCTTCTCTAGAAAGGAGCGCTCCCTAAATAAACATTATATTGCATTATTATTTTACACTTATCCTTAGACCAATTTTATATAAGATCCATTCGCTGCTAGCCCGGCATGAACCTGCTTACTTTATTATTTCCAGAGCATGGTCTCGGCATCCGCCATTTGCAAGCGATGTGCATGTGTATCTGCATGATAGCTCTGTTCATGGCACGCAGCAGCCTGGCAGTGGCCATCTTGGCCATGACTGACTCATCGAGGCGCAACGACACTAATGTCGAGGTAAGTTAGTGCAGTTTAGTCTTGCATGCCAGCTTCTTGCACGGGCCAGCTACTTTCATGTGTATACGCTAGCTGGCATGCCTGTAACTGGCATATCTGTAGCTAGCACAACATTTGAATTACTTGCATGCCAGCTGAGGGGTCGCGGGGAGTTGCCAACCTGGCACGTGTGACAGACGTGACAGCGACGCGCATGCCAGTAGCTGACTCGTTGTGGCCGTAGCCGCCAGTGTGGTCAACGTAAACGATTTATTGCCATTTAGGCTACTCTGGACTAGAAACGGCGATGAAAGAATCTGAAAGGCAACTGGTCGCCTAATTAGGGTACTTCAGGGACATGCCATTTAAATTAGCCGAATCGTAAATGAACTGCTTTTATTAAAAATCATAGTCACCCTAAGAAACGCAGAACGTGGAAAGCGTTATTGTAAAACCAACCCAATAATTTTCTTCGCTGTCAAATTCATTTTACGTAATAGGCCAAGGTACGTAAAAAGTACATACGTACAGGGGACAAAAGGTACGTAAATCTGACTTTTTAGTACGTACTGGCAACGCTGGGTACGAGTGTCTCACACGTACTGTCCTGTGTATACGCGATGGTAATACTGGCGTGCAAGGGCGCAACTTGCATGTCAGTATTACTTGCAAATGTATCCGCAGTGTGCCAGTTACTTGCACATGCCTGTAACTTGCATGCCATCTACTTCCCCGGTTTACTGGCATGTGTATCCCCAGCTTAATATTGAGGTGAGTTTTTGCAGTACTACTAGGCCATTTCATGGCGCGTAGTAGTCTGGCAGTGACCATTCAGGTGAGTCTGTGCGTTACATCGTTTAGTTTATCATAAATAGTGTTTTTTTTATGTAAACAAGTGGCTAGAGCTACGCAAATTATATAGGCAACCGGAGTTGCAGGAAAAGGCCTTTCTTCCTGTAAAACTTATAATCAAGATGTTTAATATAACTTAATATCTAATTAACCTAGTGTCAACCGGTCGAAGTATGACACGGAAGTGCCTATCGAGCGCCGTGCTCTCGTTCTCGTAAAGTGGATCATCACGTAAGGGCTGACGCTGCAGAAGCTACGACGTGTGAAGGTCGCGCTGTTGCTCTGCTGATGTAGCAGTCTGTACTCGTAACACGCACTCTCCTGATGATAAACAATCAAAAGTCATTTATTTTAATAAATCAGATGGCTTTCGTGGCTTGATAGCTCTGACATCAGAGTCCTAGATAAAAGTAAGAAAGAACGATTTGTTGTATATTTTTTATTTTCCTTGCGTATCAGCTTTTTAAAAAAATTCCTCTCGTATGTGACGCTATATCTGACAGCTATAATCTCTGTAATACTTACAAACACAGTTGTGTTTGGATAACTGTTATTTTAGGACTATTGTTTTATTTGGTTAAACTAAAAGACGCAGTTCAAGTTCGTGATCAAACTAGCGAAAACTACTTACGTTACTGTTCATGTAGGTACCTTATAATGACAATAATACACTGGCTAGCGATTGTTTTATCATAATACTAAATCTGATAAAATAAGCAGGATTTAGATGAAGCCAGTAACGCTGGCGCCAGTCCTCAGACAAGCCAGCGCTGGCCTGGCCCGCGTTGTTTAGATGAGGCCAATGGAAAATAGGCCGGCGCTCTATTCCCGCCAGTGCTGTGTGTGGCGGCCAGCGCTGGCTTGTCTTGAAAAACTGTATATACGAGGCCAATAACTAGCCAGCGTTGGCTTCGTCTAAACCCTGCTTAAGTCTTTAGTACATGTGAGAATGGAATATACCTACATATCATTATAATAGATCATCTGAATATGTACCTTCTGACTTACTTGGACAATCATTAGGGAGTTTTTGATCAGCATCAATACTCCGAAACTTGACCAGCGATTGGATCAAATAACAAACCAACAATAACCACCCAAAGATATTAATAAATATTATAAATATATTCAGTAATAAATCTGCTTAACTTCTAAACAAAGGTCTTAGTTAACTTAACTCTAGTTTAGAATTTTAGTATCTAAACCAAAGCTCCGAAAACAGAAAACTCAAGTCAGAACTCTACCCATGTTTCGCCTCTACACGAGGCATCCTCAGGAGATGTGACTGGCCGAAATCTGAAACTAAATTACTATTTATTAATATTTATGGATTTACGCAAAGTAACGCCTGAATCAATTAATTAACCACCCAAAGATTTGTTTTATCTTTTCCAGATCTACGAATGGGACAAGAAGACCCAAGGTTTGATCCTGTCATCGTTCTTCTGGGGCTACACGGTGATGCAGATCCCGGTTGGACTGCTGGCGAAGAAGTACGGAGGCAAGCTGATTCTCCTGGTGGCTCTGCTGGCTAACGGAGTGATCACTTTGGTGTTGCCGACGGTGGCTAGCTTTGTGAGTTTTGATCGTCAACTGAGCTCAGCAGGTTCAAAGATTACCATTTGCTACATAGCTTTCTTAAGATAAACTACCTGTTATATGGTTCACCGACTGTTATATCTGTTGATTTCCATTATACTCTCGTATCCTCTACTGCACCTTAAAAATTGTGCATGTGTAGCTATAACCGCCATTCATTAGCAATTACAAATTACTATTCAATTTAATTATTATGTTGGCCTAAAACAACTCCTCAGCAAAAATATGTATGGTATGGTAAATGTGCTCTGTACCATTCATCACTTTTATATATTTATGTATTTCCCGTCCTTACCTTCGGTGCACAAACATGGTCTTTAACTGAGTCTCAGAAATCCAGACTCAAGGTTTGCCAAAGGGCAATGGAGCGTAGCGTGCTCGGGGTTAAAATGACTGATAGAGTCCGTAATACCACACTACGCTCAAAAACTGGCATTGCCAATATAGCAATAAGTCTGCCAGGCTAAAGTGGGACTGAGCGGGTCACGTATATCGAATGCATCCGGATAGATGGGCCAAGATCGTCACGCAGTGGGTGCCTACAGATGGGCGATGACGCCGGGGTAGGCCGAGGAGACGCTAGCGCGATGATCTTGACGCCTTCCAGACCAAATGGTGGGAAGTGGCGAGCGACCGGAAACCTTGGAAAAGTATGGGGGAGACCTTTGCCCAGCAGTGGGTAAGTATAGGTTAGGAAAAAAATTATATTTATGTAATAAGCTGATTGGGCCAGTCAAGCACAAGATCGAGGAGAGTGGAAGAAAGGGGAGGATGTCTTAGCCCAGCAGTGGGACACTACAGGCTAAAATAATAATCTTTAAGTGTGTCCAAGTGTACAGTGTTGTCTGGTGTTGCGCAGGGTGGCTGGCCTATGGTGTGTGTGTGCCGGGTGGCGATGGGGCTAACCCAGGCCTGTCTGTTCCCGGCCAGCCACACGCTGCTGGGCCGCTGGCTCCCGGACAGTGAGCGGACTAGTCTCACCGGCATCGTTTATGGAGGTTTTTTTCTTGTTTTAGCCTTCTTCTTATCGTGGCTAGTTCTTTTAAACCAAGTGTGGTGAAAGGATTTCAAGTGCGCCTCGAAAAGGTGGTTTTTTCACCCGACTTCAAAAAAGAGGAGGTTATCAATTCGGTTGAATGTTTTTTTTTTTGTTATCTCAGAATACTTTGTTGTTTATGAATGAAGATTGTTTTGTTTGAGAGGATATACTTTCAGATTGGTCCCATACAAATTTCATCAAAATCGATTCAGTAGTTTAGTTTTTATAACCAAGTAACTGAAAAAAATATGTCGCCGAAGTAAATGCAATTGCGTATTTTGATTCCCTGTGACTTTTCAGTGGTGTTTACGGTCACTAAAACAGTCCAATTGAAGTCAATTGTCTATGTTTTTGTAAAACCATGATTATTTTGGAAACAAGTGACGAGATGAGATGATAAGAAATTACGCCTGCCTATGATCAGAACAGTGCTAGACAGAACTTTGATTTGCCGGTACAATATTGATAGTGCTCGTCGACTTTAAGACATGTTGATGGTCTGTCCACCCCAGTAATTTCACAAAATACAGTGTCCTTCAAACCGGAAGACAGTAATGCTTACAGATTACTGCTTAGTGGCAGAATATCTGGCACTGTATTGATACCCGTCTTGACGGCATCCTGAATCCTCCCAACGGAAATTGGAGGTGACAATGTTCATTAAAATTTCGTATAAAAAATCAAACTGAGTGCCAATTTTGATAATTTAAACAAGCACTGTAATCTGGATTAAGAGTTATTGGGAGATGGGAATAATAGAAGCCGACAGAACCAAAAAGATGTCCTAATCCAGCCACGATGATCACTAATGCCCACGTGCACCAAACTGACAAAGTTCCTAAGCAATTACTTTACTCACACTTCCAGATCTTAACGGTTACGGAACCTACCGTTAGGATCTGCTAAACGAGAAAAGTAATTGCTTAAGAACTTTGACAGTCAGACAGACAGCAAGTCGGTATAATTCTCGGCGAAAATCATTAAAATTTAAGAAAGAAAGAAAGAAAGAAAGAAAAAGTATTTATTTTTGACATAACTGTACAAGCTTAAACATACCTTAAACCAAGTACCTACAGTGCAGTCAAAAAAAGGGCTCATGCTCAGCATGTGTTGCAGTAGACTGCAACGCTAGTTTTCAGCATGAGCCCTTGGTTGACGCACGGACAATACAGAGACAGTACAATGCAATACGACACAAAACAATAATTATATAACATTTCATTTATATATCTAGATAAGCAATTTTAGTGATCGGTATTGTAAGTTTAAACTGCTTTTCTTTAGCATCTAGTTAGTATTATATATCTATATACGGCCAAAGAATAGGCCTAAAAGAAGATAATAAGAAATATAATAAAATAAAATAAATATATAAATATAATAAGAAAGATTCGGTAGACTAACTCTTTGCGTTTACTCGGGCTGTTTTGATTCACACATAATTTTCTACAGGTTCCCAAATCGGTACTATAATAGCCATGCCAGTATCTGGTCTACTTGCTGAGACCGCTTTGGGATGGAAGATGATATTTTATGCGATATCAGCTACCATGTTCGTGACTGCTGCTCTATGGTACTGGCTTTCTGCTAGCTGTCCAGCCGAGCACAGGCTCATGAAGCCAGCTGAGAGGATGTGGATTGAGCGAGAATTGGATTCTTCTCCTGCAAAGGTAAGATCTAAGAGATATTATTGCAGATGCCTGTTACTTCATGCTTGGTAAAATACATGATCACCGCAGCCACTTTTCATATATGGAGCAGCAAAGCCACAATATTATCCTACCTAAAACTTAGCAAACTAGTGCACAAAAAGAGCCTTTGAGGCGCACTTGAAATCCCACACTCCCAATCCTACATCCCACCAATTTCACCACACTGGTTCGGAAGAACAAGTGACACGATAAGAAGAAGCAAGGAACTCAGTGAAACATATTCATTGTCATGCCAATATTTTAAGCCCTAATAAATTTGCGTTGTACCAAGGCAAATTTGGTTTATGTTAAAAACTTTTTCTTGATTACAATGAATAAGCTTGATCAACCATCAAGAGAGCGGCGAACACGTCTCTTTGCTTGTTATCGTAATTTTCTATTCTTCTTATCGTGTCACTGGTTCCTTCGAACCAGTGTGGTGAAAGGATTTAAGTGCGCCTTGAAGAGGTTCCTTTCGAGCACTAGACACATGTTTTCGAACTTTTGGTTCTACAACATGCCGGTTTCCTCACGATGTTTTCTTTCACCGTTGCGAGAACGTGGGATGGATACATAGTATACACGGCCAAATTTTAATCACCATAAATACGCATAGTCAGCTGCCGTTACTGAACACATATACGGCAAAAAAACTTGAAAAAATTAAGTAGATTTTTTGTCAAAATAAATTTTATTAAAATTGGATAACTGTTACCGTTAGTCGTTTTCCTATGGATTTGCGTCAGGCGGTACCTTTAATTGATAATAATTTAAGTTTTATTCATCGTTTGGCAAACCCGGGCACCTAGCTCGAGCCAGCTCGCAAACCTCGGCTCGGGCGCCGCACTCGCGCCGCTGTCACTCTGCCATTTTATAGAAATTCAATATTCTGATTTTAGCCCATTTTTTTATGTTTGGTAATTAAATATTGATGGTGTATATTGATAGTGCTTCTTTCGTTGTGGTTCCCAGATTGACCGCCCGACTCCTTGGAGGCACATGCTCCGTACGAAGCCGCTCTGGGCCATCACGATGGCGCATATTGCGGCTGCTTCTTCCTTCACACTGTTCTTCGTCGATCTCCCTACATACCTGGAACGGGCTATGGAGATCTCTTTGAAAAATGTATGTTCTTGTTTAAAATTAACGACCTTGATAAATACGAATGTTTGTAAGGTTAGGTTACTCTTTGTTCTAATACCGTAGGTACGTGTGAAGGTCGTAGCACACGTATCAATTTGGAAAGGGATCGTCACCGTATCAACTCGAGCCGTTCAGTATGTATTTGTTATATTAAACTCTCTACTGCAACGCACACTAATCGGAATCGTAACGTAATCGCCTCACCTCGGGACAAGCTCACAAACCGCGGTGCGGAGCTTGGTCGACTTGCCGTCCCCGCACTTACGTTTCTCCGTACCCTAGCTTACGGTTCTCAGTACTCTAGCTTACGTCTCTTCGTCCACGCCCCTCCCGCGGTTGCCGAACCAACCAGCAGTTGGCAAGTCGTAAGCGCGGCGTCGCCTAGCCGCTTTGGTTTCATGCTTACGTTAGGTTGACAGCTGTTTGACGGGGACGCGAAAGGCAATACGGTTACGATGCCTTTTCGAGTCAATATGTGTGCTACGACCCGAACTTGCAGAACATGGCAGCTAAGTGCCTGGTAAGAACTCTGATATAATGTTAGTTATCATTCTATATCATGAAACATTAGGTCCGTGGGGCTCGGACGCTTTGCTCTTGTACAAGGAGCTAGCAAACGGCTGATAGATAAATCAAACGACCAAAGGGCTGGCGCTTACCTCGATGAAAGGATTAGCATCGCTATTTAACGAGGTAACGTCGCCAGCCTTTTGGGTACTTTGCCCGTGGACAGTGACCTAAATTCTTTATTTTTATTCCTTTTAAAGTAATTTTAGTTTTATTATGTTTTAGCATTAAGTAAGTAGGGTAAACCAACCTATTATTGGCACCCTAGAGTTTAGTTAGAAAAAACAAGAAAATTGTAGATTATTCAACTTCAGTATGCTTGTAAAAGTATACTGAAATTGAATAATCTACAATTTCCTTGTGTTTTCTTATTATACTCTAGGGTGCCAATAATAGGCTGGGTGTCAATATTAATAAATAATATAAATAATTTTTCTAGAGCGCGTTTCTCTCTGCATTACCGTATGTGGGCATGTGGGTCGGGAACGTCGTCTCCAGCAACGCCTGCGAGAGGATATTCAACAAAGGGCTCTTATCCATCACCGCGTTGCGAAAGATCTCCAATTCTATTGGTTAGTTCAATTTATTTACCTACAACTACAAGCTAGTCCCATAAATATACACTTTATTTTTTCACTTTTAGCTGGTGAAAAGTATCATTACTTGTATTAATTTATACTCATAGTGTAGTCTTAGGCTATCCGTGGCGTCAACAACGGCTTCGACGGAAGACCAGCGACATAATATGCTGAGTCGGAGACCTTTTTGCACCACGCTATTTGTATCTGTGTTTACATTTATTTATTTATTTTCCATTTGTTTATAACTGCGTGTATGCTGTATCGTGTGCAAATAAACTCTTTCATTTTCATTTTCATACATACTTTGCTAGTTATTATGGGACAAGAGCAAGTTGATTGTATAGGTTCTGCCACACTGCTGTTAAAAAATGTTTACAAACATTTTCTTACATTGTGATCGTATGTTTCTTAACAACAAACAGCAGTGTGGCAGCACCTTAACTTACAATAAAAAAGGGGGTTCATTATTTTTAACATTGGTTTTATTTAATTTTTACAAATTTATAACTGATTTTCAGCTCTATTTGGCTCTTCTGCTGGGGTCGTAGCGCTGGGATTCCTCCATCCTGAGCACAAGATGATTGCAATCATCCTTCTTGTGGTGACCTTCTTTTTATTGGGGTTCGTCGCAGCTGGAGTCATGGTAAGTATTTCGTTTAAAATCGATTCGATCGATCGGGTTCGATCCCTGGCCGGGGCGAATATATTTTGTGTGACGAACACAAATGTTTGTTCTCGGGTCTTGGATGTTGTGATGTGTTGTATGTGTCCATGCCACCTGCGACACAGGGAATCCTAATGCAGGGGTGTGAGTGTGTGAATATTTTAAAAAAATAAGAACAGTTTACATCAGCTATGAAAATATTTCGAAAATGTATGATTATTCACTTTCTAATTTTATATTTTATTTCTATAGTATGTGATATCCACCGTTCTCAATTAGGTTTTTGTGGTGTATTACGACTGTTTCGCACTCCTAGCTCAGAAAAGGCCTAAGCCCCAGCAGTGGGCACATTATAGGTTCATTATGTATTACTTATGTAGGTACGTATAATAAAATATATATTTTCATTTTCTTGTAGGTGAATCACCTGGACCTCTCTCCTCACTTTGCCGGCGTGATGCTCTCTCTCACGAACTTCGTCAGCAGCTTCGGTGCTATCCTCATGCCCGTCGGCACGAGCCTCATTCTGCGGAACGATCCAGTGAGTAGCCATCGTTAACATCATAGAAGTTTGGTCATTGTTATCCTCGTACCAGTAACCACTTACAAAAAATACTAAATTAACACCCGCAACTTTAATTAAGTCTTCTTCTTCTTCTTCTTCTTATCGTGTCACTAGTTCCTTCGAACCAGTGTGGTGAAAGGATTTCAAGTGCGCTTCGAAGAGGCTCCTTTCGTGTACTCGACACATGTTTTCGAACTTAAGGTTCTACGACATGCCGGTTTCCTCACGATGTTTTCCTTCACCGTTGCGGGAACGTGGGATGCATACATAGATATTTTCGACCGAAAAACCCCATGTACGCATGACTGCCACCGGGATTCGAACCCGCGACCATCAGATCGCAAGGTAAGGGCCTCATCCACTCGGCCACCACGTCCTCGTTTGATTAAGTTGGACATAGCAAAACTCCTTTCTTAGGTGCGTACCGCCACTTCTTCACGAACAAACCCTCAAAGTTCCAAGTCTCTACGTTTAGTGGTTTGGCCTGTATATTGATTGTAACCAGTATTGTTACAATTAATTGTAGCAATACTGGTGAAGTTGTGGGTGTCAGCTAGTTGTGTATTTCCAGTCTGACATCAGTCGATGGCGCATCGTGTTCCTGACGACGGCTGCGCTCCTCATCAGCTGCAACCTGTTCTACCTCGTCTTCGGCAGCGGCGCCCGCCAGCCTTGGGACTGTCCCGACTATGACGACAACATGAAGGCTGACTTAGGTATTATTTGTCTGTCTGTATACATCAGCCGATGGCGCATCGTGTTCATAACGACGGCTGTGCTCCTCGTTGGCTGCAACCTGTTCTACGTCGTCTTCGACACACACACTCGCCGCGAAGGCTGACTTAGGTATCATCTCAAACCTGCTTCTACCTGCGGGTTAGCTCACCAAATTAAGAGTAGCCTTAGCTTAGGTCCTGGACTTAAGGGCTCTGGCTGCTCTTTATTCGAATCCAGGGATGGCTGTAGTGCACGAGTGGCATGCACTGCAAGCGGAACTTGGGGTTGGCGAAAGCCTTCCCCGGGACGGGCCTCAAGGGCAACGTGCGTGAGGGGCACCGGTACGTGTTCTTTAAGATATCCCGGGGTCCCTCTAATGCGCAGAGGTCGGCCACCATGGGGTTTTAGTCGGTATGAGTCCGATATACCCCTCCGCCCTCCCCCTAGGGCGGTGGGCTTCCATGAGGATTTCCCCATGTAAAAAAAAAAAAAAAAAGGTCCTGGTCTTAAACTATTTTAATGCCGAATTTCAGTTCAACAGATTTTCAAGTTTTGGGGTGATTGAGCTATAAACATCCATTCGCCCATCCAGCCCCACAAACTAACGCATCATTGTTATTGTGATAAACAAGGCGCTCTTGTGACTGTAAGAGAAATCAGAATAGTAGATGCTTCAAGTGCTGCGCAGGAAATTAAACATCGAAGGGTTTTTAATCAAGAACCTATATAAACCTATAGAGGCGTCAGCTCTTAAATAGTTAGCAAGTTTCTTAAAGTAAAGTCGCTCGGAAGAAGAATAAAGAAGATGTGGCTTAAAATTATGGACAAATAATATGGAAAATTTGAACGGCTCCCCCGTTCAAATTTTTTTTGCCTTTGCCCAGCAGTGGGACAGTAAGGGCTCATAAATAAATAATAATATGAAGATTTGACTCTTAACGTCTCATCTCCTGTGAACTACTGGCTGGTTCTGGCGTCGGAGTTTATAAGTTGTGCGCTGCGTTGCGCCCCCAATTTATTTCAACTACATTAATGTTTTCTGATCTACATCATAGTTTTTGTGTTTCAGAGGAAATCAAACCCGTTCTGACGAAAAATAAAGACAAGGAGGACGAAGCCAACAGGCAAGCCGTGCAATCCAGTTAGGATTATTGAATAAACCTATATTGAATAAAGAAGATAAATATTTGTCTGTGATTGTTATTAATAAATTTTTCTATTAAAATTATTTCTTACTTATTTTAATTTTAGTTATTGAACCTATCCGTCAAAAATTTTATAAATTGACTGTCTGCTACAATAATGTTTTTCTATAAAAACTTAAGTATCTAAAGCGAAAGAAAAATTTATAAATCTTACTAGTTTTTTGGGCGGTGCGCGAGCTGCAAGCAGCTCGCGTGCATTGTTTTTTAAGTGAAAACCGCATGTTGATACGACTTGTACTTTTCGAGATAGCATGTGGGTGGACGTGCAAATCGTCAACCTGAGCGAAGCGAAGGTTGAAAAGTTTGAAAAGTTCTCGCTGCGCTCGGATCGGAAAAGTTGAAGTTTTCCTGAACTCACCCCCCCTCCCTCTATACATTCCCATTTTTACATTTTACGTAGCTCACCTCCTTCATGGAGAACAATCATGTCAATCAGTGAGTGAGTGAAATAATAAAATAATAAATAAAATAAAAATCTTATTTGGATAAAACATATAATTTTATGAATTAGATCTATTATTAGAAAAAGTTTAACAGTTACAAAAAATTAAAAGTTATGGTACCTATTTGTACAAACATGATCACTTTCTAAAGTACATGATTACCTAAACATAGTTTATTTGTGCCAGTGACGACAACCATGTCGAAATAAATATTTTTCTAATCTTTTAATTTCTTTCGTCTAAATTTTACATTTATTTTTATACTCCTAAATTCTTCGAGTTGAATACGCCTACATTAGCTGGAGATTACGCCTACCTATAAATAGGTTTTACAAAAACATAGACAACCGACTTCTGACCGAATCGGACTGTTTTAGTGACTGTAAACACCACTGAAAAAGTCACAGAAAAGCAAAATATTGTTTTTAGTTATTTTGACATAAAGACTAAACTACTGAACCGATTTTGATGAAATTTCTATGGGACCAATTTGAAAGTAAATCCTCTCAAACAAAAATTATTTTTTCAAATAATTGATCGATTCAGGCGTTACTTTGCGGAAATCCATAAATATCAACAAATTATATAAATATATTTAGTAATAAATCCGCTTAACTTCCAAACAAAGGTTTTAATTAACTTAACTTTAGTTCAACTAAACCAAAGAGTCAACGAACAGAAAACCAAAGCTTGAAGATACGACACGTTTCGAACTTCGGCGAGTCCACACCTGATGATGCCTCGTGTAGAGGCGAAACACGTGTCGTATCTTCAAGCTTTGGTTTTCTGTTCGTTGACTCTTTGGTTTAGTTGAACTAAAGTTAAGTTAATTAAAACCTTTGTTTGGAAGTTAAGCGGATTTATTACTAAATATATTTATATAATTTGTTGTTATTTTTTCAAAACAACAAAGTTCTGAGGTAACAATCATTTAAAAAAAAAACATTCATCTGAATTGATGACTTCCTCTTTTTTTGAAGTCCGTTGAAAAGAGTGCTACGCAGGACTATAAATTAAAACCTCCAAGCAAGCAGCAGCACCGTACCATGGCTCACTTTGAGATATTTTTTAGATGACATTTTACGAGATTGATTAAAATTTCTCTCGCAAGAGTGCTTTTGAAACTAAAACTGAGCAAGTTAATATGAGCAAGTAGGTAATAATTATACTAGATAGTTCGTCTTTTTTGAACCAGAAAATAACTTGGCGTCTGGATACCTAAAACTGTGTTATATGTTAAAATAAAAAATAAAATAAATAAATATCTTCTTCTTATCGTGTCACTTGTTCTTTCGAACCAGTGCGGTGAAAGGATTTCAAGTGCGCCTCAAAGAGGCTCCTTTCGTGCAAGTAGGAATGTAGGAAATATTAATTAAAAGCAATTATACAGGATATCTTTTTTTTAATTTTTTTTTATTTATTTATTAAGGCAAATGCCAAAAGCACACACAATTCACATTAGTTACAACACTCAAAAACATAAATATCTAAAATGTGGACCAGTTACAGGCTTGCACAACACTCAAAGACATACAGACAACAGGTAAAACAAAAATACTTCTAAAAACTTAATCTAAATACAAAAGAAAATAAAAAGATGGATGAAACTAAGATTAAGTAAATAAATGAATACTTAGACAAACCAAAAATTATAAAAGCACAACTTATGAATTAGAGTCTAGTGTACACACAAATTGTTTCCTTAGTTTATTTCTAAATACATTTATAGAGTCACCAAACAGATCTAAATCATTCAATAATTGTAATGTATGACTATACTCGTTACAAATTCGGGTAAACGGAGATAGATAGAATAGATACTTGAAATTAAAACCAATATTTTAGAAAAAAATTACACGTGACTTTACCACGCAGACGTAACCACGGGAAGTAGCTAGATTACAATACTGATATTGGTTGCTACACGTCTTCTTTTATCTTGAAAAGCAATTACATTTGGCATTGCTAATAATTTTGACCTCGCATCGCAATTCTAAAACGGACTTTAACAAGCAATAGATAGAGCCTAAGATAAGAAAGCAGAAGTTTCCATTGTCTTGCTTTGATTATTTACTGAGCAAATATATAAATTAATTTACAGAGAGATCGTAGCGTTTGTACTGAAATATCTTGATAAAAGCCTGTCTGCAACGGTATGGAGGATATTTTTATTTTTCTATTCTTCATTAGACGCTATCATATTTTGCAAAAAAAAGAAACATTTACAAAGAAAAAATTCAAGGAGTATGTAAATAATTGTTGTTCTCAAGATGGACGTAGAATTTTTGAGATACAAGTTCGAAGATGGACATTCTGGGATAATCACTAAAAATGGTGAGTTCAATAACCTTACGATGAAGTAGAAGCGCAAACTGTAGGAACTGCTGGAGTAGACCACAGAACTGGCTGTTGTACTAAAGCTTCACTGCGAGGCGTCAATAAATAACTTGGGACTATATTAACAAATAGTTCGCAATTTCGCCCATATATTTTTTATATTATCTTTATTGCTTGGACATGCTTATAAACTATGCCCATATTAAATTTCAGCCAAATCAACTCAATGGTTTTGTTGTGAAGAAGGAAAAAATAAACATCAATCAGTCCTTACAATCTCTCATATTTGAATTATTTGTGTATTCGAAGAAAAACATGGCCATAGATAGTCAGACGTAATGCACGTTATCCGGGCTCGAGGGTAACACTTTCATGGTTCTGTTTCAGGACTCAAGATAGGAGTGCGGTACATCCAGATGGTGTACATGATCGCTGGTGCTGTCGTCATGGGGTTTATCCGCGGCAGCATCGCCGAAGCCGTGCTGGCCATGAACGACCAGACGCGCCGCGGGGACCCTTACATCCAGGTACATTATCTTGAAATATTGAATCGCTTCTTAAGATTTTTATGTAAACCTCTGGTTCTGGTGTTAAAGTTTTCCAATTGCATGAAAACCTGCAACTTGGCAAGGTTATTTTAGCAACAGCTGACGATAGACATGTTCCAATAATGATAAGTGTCTCAGTCATCCATTCTTAGGCTGACTTCGTTGGACGTAAGCACGACAGAGTGGCATACATTTTTCAAAAAAAATAATTTATAATTAACAAGAAACTGCTATACTAGAAGTGAAATTCTTAAAAGATAAGATAGGTATTACCTGCAAGTTCGTTGGCCTACAGATCCATCATTGGGACAGGCGGATCCAAGGCGCGATCCTCTCATCATTTTTCTTCGGGTACGCTCTGATGCTGCTGCCAGCTGAGCTGTACTTTCGACGGATTGGAGGAAAACTAGTCTTCACAGTAATGCTTGCCATCAACGGAGCTTTGTGCGTGGCTATGCCTACAATCGCAAATAAGGTAGGAGAAAGCTGACATTGTTTGTACAAACGTACAACCTATATTTCTACCAAATACTTGCCCACACATTGGTGGAGTTGATGTAATTGCTTGTTATAGGTGTGTCAATGTTTCAGGGTGGCTGGGTAGCCGTCAGTAACGCGATGCTGTTCATGGGTATAGCGCATGCTGGCTTCTCTTCTGTGAACCAAGCTCTTATTGAGAACTGGCTGCCACCAAGCGAGAAGAAGCCATTCAGTTTTCTGGTCTATGGAGGTACTTAGTGTCTACTTTCTTACTACATAGATACTAATTAGGAACGTAACTTATTTAAATGTTTTATTAATAACAACGTGTTCGTTACTCGAAGTCTGAACTATATTTAGATCATCTTTTCAGGTATGCAGCTTGGAATAATAATTGGTCTTCCTCTATCAAACCTCTTCTCCAAAATGCCTCTAGGCTGGGAGCTGGTGTACTATTCCTCGGCAATGCTGGCCATATCCATGACCGTCACATACGGAATACTGACAGCGTCCACTCCTGACAAGCACGAGGCTATAGGCGATAAGGAGAAGGAGTTTATCACTGAAGCTCAGAGCTGTTATAGCAAGGTATAGACAGATAGATAGAAAATGCTTTATTGCACAAAGTAAAAAACAAGTACAAAGGCGAACTTAATGCTAGTTAGCATTCTCTTCCAGCTGACCTCTGTGTATTATGCAGATGTGGTAGCGCTAGAAAATAGTATAAAGTTTATTTTTAGTAATATAATACTTACGATATTATACAAAATACATTAATAAATAATAAATAAAATGCTCAAATATTCTGGAGTGCCAAGTAGTGACAAGATAGTTTGGATTTGAAGACTCCAATGGAGGTGGAATTGCGGATAGCTACAGGAAGAGAGTTCCACAGTCGGATCGCGCTGACTGTAAATTAGTTGGTATAAAAACAGGGTTTGTGGTGTGGAACCATAAGAAGGAGATGTTGAGTACTACGCGAAGGGTGATCCGAGGTTGATAAAAGAGGGAAACGTTCTTTAAGATAATTTGGAGAAAGAGGATTATGAAGAATATTAAAGAGAAAACACAGGGTATGAGTATCATCATACATAGATTCAGCAACCGCTCTAGTTTGTTGAGCTGATCCTCAGTAGCGTCGGGATAACACACATCTGCGTAATCTAGTATAGGAAGAAGGAGAGAATTGACAAGGGTTATTTTGGCAGAAAGAGGGAGAAAGTTTTGCATACGCTTCAGCACATGCATGGAGCCATACATTCTTCGGCTGACACTAGTGATATGCTGTTCCCAGGATAGATTATCAGAGATGATCAGGCCCAGGTTCTTCACCTCCAGACAATAACCTAACGGAATACCATTATACGTAACGGGGGGAAGGGAATTCTGGGTACATACAGAAACAACACATAAATCTTCATTCATCGAGTTTACTGCATTGTGAATATCGTCAGGTCTAAAGTGGAGATAGAGTTGCACATCATCAGCATAAAGGTGGAACGAGGAGAAGCGAAGATTAGAGACTAGGGTATTAATAAAAGCGGAGAAAAGGAGGGGAGAAAGGACTCCACCCTGAGGAACACCAGCAGCAACGTCACACCAGTCGGAGAGGTTATCATCAACTTGAACTCGCTGCTGGCGTCCACAGAGATAAGACTGGAACCATTCACAGGCCGAGAGGGACATATTTAAGGTGCGGAGAATAGCTAAAAGAATAGAGTGATCGACACAGTTGAAGGCGTTACTGAAATCAAGAAGAGTGAGTAAAGTGAGATTCTTTTCATCCATAGCAGATCTGATGTCGTCGGTGATTTTAATGAGAGCTGTGTTAGTGCTATGAGAAGGACGAAAACCAGATTGAAAGGAGTTGAGGAGGGAGTGACTTTGAAGGAAGTTGGAGAGTTGTCGGTACACAACACGCTCCATGACCTTTGAAAGAAATGGAAGGATAGAGATAGGGCGAAAGTCTTTAAGTTCAGAAGTAATTGTTTTTTTGGGAATAGGGATAATGTGTGCCTTCTTCCAGATGGACGGGAAGCAGCTTGAGGATAGAGAGAAGTTAATGATGTGGGTTAAACAAGGAAGAAGGAGATTGAGGATAGGAATGATGAGGTCACGGCCCAAGCCATCCAGTCCCACCGCTTTACTAGTAATGGTGGAGATGATACGGCTAACTTCATCTTCATCGATGCATGAGAATGAAAAAGACGAAAAGTTCAGTTTATTGAGCTTGCCAAGCTCCGCGATTGTCTCTTCTCTTACAATGTCATCTACACAGTGGGACACTGCGGAGAAATGTAGATTAAGTGCATTGACATCCACTGACGGACTGACTGGCATTTTGTTGCGGCCAAACCCAAGACTATGAAGGAGTTTCCACATGTTCTTAGGATTACTATCGTTGATTTTGCCAAAGATAAAGCGCCGTTTGGCATTACGTATCTGTTGATTACACTTATTTCTTGCCTTTTTATAAGCTATGAGATTCTTTTCAGTAGGATTTTTCCTATTTCTCCGATATAAGTAATCGCGCCTTGCCATGAATTTACGAATATCTTCAGAGAGCCAGGGCGCCGGTTGCCGCTTCATACGAACTGGGTGTAAAGGTGCATGGATATCATAAACATCAGTAATAGAGGAGTTCAGCAGATTAACCTTACCATCAATGCTTGTTAGATTGTAGAGTTGAGACCAGTCTATATTTGCGACATCGGCGCACAGGCATACGAAAGGTACAGGTATACGAAATAGCCAAAGCCTTTGCCTTTTTTTTTAATCGTTCTGTATCAGCAGTTAAACTTTTCGAGCGTAGTACAGTAGGCACAATATACATCATCATTGGTAGTTATTAAATAATGATATTTCAGAAAGTGATTCCAAGACCTTGGCGCATGATCCTGAGATCAGCTCCGTTCTGGGCGGTGGCAAGTGCTCATGCTGCCAGCAATGCTGTCTTCATTTTCTACTTAGCCGATGTTCCTGCGTATTTGAAAATGTTCCATAAAGTAGGTACTCGACGACACGGATGGTTGAATGGCAAGTGTATTGGACTGCCACGCCCAGTATCGCGGGTTCGATTCCCGCTTCAGGACAAACATTTGTATAATGAACATCGGTGTTTGTCCTAAGTCTGGGTGTTTTTCTATGTATTTATTCTGTATTTTAGTATTCTATCAACCATCTGGTTCCAATAGTACAAGCTCTGCTTAGTTTAGGGCTAGATGGCGTTGCGTGAAATGTCCAAATATTTATTTATATATTAACTTATAGACTACCTATCAGGAGCAGTCAGAGTTAAGCCTTTTTTATAGGATTGATGCTTGATGAGATGATGTTGTTTTTCAGTACCCGGGCTGGTTCGCCATGCTGCCGTTCCTATGGATGTGGCTGATGCACGTGCTGACTGCTCCCACCCTGGGCTGGCTCTCAAACCTGCGCATCATCAGCTACTGGTTCAGTGTCACTCATTTTAGGAAGATCGTCAACTTTCTATGTATGTTTTCTATGCAATTTTAAATGCCTTTATTTCTGAATCCGTTTCATTTATGGTCATTTATGTTGAGGAGGGTGGAGATGCATGGTTAGATGACTGTTTGTCACTCAATTACTTAATATGACTTATTTTATTATTAGTTTAAAAAAAATATTAGAAATATTAAATAAATTTACTAAAAGCCCAGACCATCACTTATCCAATAGGGCTGAAAAACTTAATGGTCAAACATCAGATTTAGAAATTGAAACAGGTTACAGGTTTTATTATATGCCATGTTTTGACTGCCAGCTTCATCATCATTTAATTTTGAAAATAAGATTGAAACCATTTTTGTCTAGGATCAAATATTCATCTTTTTTCAAAGAAGTGATAAGACGAGCCAGGCGCTTTCTATGTGATAAGACGAGCCAGGCGCTTTCTATGTGATAAGACATCAGGCCTGCCCAGCCCATAGCCAGAATAGTGCTTCCCAGAACTTTGAAAAACATAGGCCGTTGTAACACTGATATTGCGCTCGTTCACTTTGATACATTTTCCTATTTTTGTTTATTTACCAGGTGCTTGTGGTATCGTTGTTGGACTGACATATCTGTCACATTTGAGCTCGGGAAGTGGCCATAGTGAGCTTTTGGCTGGAGTTGTGCTGATAACTCTCTTGGGATTACTCGGATCTCAATTTTCCGGATTCCTGGTAAGCATTTGATATATTTTATGTATGTACTACTCGGGCGAAACAACATGACACCTGGCTCGAACGACGTCTGTGTAAAGTACAGCGTGGAATTGGCTAATCTTGATTAAGAAGAGGTCCTGTAATGCTTGGTAATGATAATTAATGATAAGGCTTCGCAATTAGAGGAAGAGAAAACACGGAGGGCGCCGCGCGGGGCAGCGGGGGAAGCGTCAAGTTCCGAGCCACGTGTCAGCCAGGTGTCATGTTCATTCGCCCGAGTAGTATATAATGCATACAAAACATCATAAAAATGTTATGTCGTAACTATTAATGTTTTGCCGTCAGCTCAGCAAACTTATTTTTTTGTGCTAAGCGAAGGAGGTTGGTTTGAAGCTGGTAAATTTATTTTTAATAAAAATAATATTATGAAGTTACAATATCCACCGAAGCGTCGTTTACCGCTCAATTTGCTCGTCATAATTAGTTGCAGCAGTTACTTTTTGTTCATGACTAAGAAACGCAACATTTTTATCTCGATAGTCAGACAGACAGACACACATAAAACATAAACATAAACATTCACACACTCACACCCCTGCACTAGGATTCCCTGTGTCGCAGGTGGCGTGGACACATACAAGACATCACAACATCCAAGACCCGAGAACAAAAATTTGTGTTCTTCACAAACATTTGCCCCGGCCGGGGATCGAACCCGGAACACCAAGCTTCGTAGGCAGGGTCACTACCAACTAAGCCATGGTGTCGTCACAGACACACACACACACGTATACATACGTATACGTATACGTCACGTACACAGACAGATAATTATTTATTCTACACCCTGGAGAAACATACACATTGAAACAAAAACTTATGCTAAACAACCAAAAATAAAAGAGATTACAATGGGCGGCCTTATCGCTAAAAGCGATTTCAACAGATAGTTTACAGCAATCCGCGGTTTTCCACAACACATTGGAAAAAAAAGATCTCTTAAGAAGCTAATGTTTATTTTTCAGAGCAGCTACAAAGACATGAGTGAGAACCATGCAGGTACCCTGATGATGATGGGCTGTGTGTTCAGCAGCTTTGTAGGAGCGGCAGTGCCGTTCATCACCGGGCTTATTATAGGAAATGACATGGTAACCACTTCAATTCAATTCAATTCAATAATTTATTAGCCAAATGTTGCATTGCATAACGCTGGTAAGGCAAAAATTTAGTACAGTTTGAAATACATAAGCTTATAAAATACTAGCTGATACTTCGTACACCAGCGACTTGGTCTGCGCAGGTATCTTTATAAATTGTAGCCTATGTGTTATTCTGATGTATAAGCTATATTATTGTGAAGTTTCATTTAAATCCATTCTGTACTTTTTACGTGAAAGAGTAACAAACATCCATCCATCCATCCATCCATTCTTAAAGACCCGCGTGCGACTTCGTCAGCCGTGGAATATTTTTTAAAATATTAATGTCAATTTTGTTAATTTATAGTAGGTATTGTTAATTATTTATTTAATAGAAATAGTTTGAATATTGATTTCTTACAAATATCAATTTGTCATCTATACGTCATTACATAGCTGTCATTATACGTCATTACATAGCTGTCATTATACGTCAATTACATAGCTATCATTTGCGTTTTGTTATTCCAAGTCTGATTCTTTTTTGTTATACCACGTTTTATAGTGACTGACGTTTCATGTCAAGTCACACGGGAACGCTGTTGAACGGGATAAAAAGTATCTTATGTCGTTTCATGTCAAGTCACACGGGAACGCTGTCGAACGGGATAAAAAGTATTTTATGTCCGTCTCCTGGCTCTAAGCTACCTCCATACCAATTTTCACCCAAATCTGTTCTGCCGTTCTTGAGTTATAAGTGGTGTAACTAACACGACTTTCTTTTATATATTTAGATTTTATATATTTAGATATAGTAGGATAGTAAGTAGGATAGGAGGATAGTAGGAAGTAGGATAGGAAGTAGGATAGTGGGATAGGATTTTCTATACATGTTCCTAAGCTAGACATCTTGTTCTAAGCAAGAACTTTCATAGGAAAACACTTTACTACTGAAAATTTTAAAAGCATTACTACTACTGATCAATAAATATCTTGATCACGTAAACCGTTAAGCAAAGCTTGTGAGATCCATCCATCATCCAGCATTTATTATATTGAGAAGAAACCCCTCCCACCCCTCTTTATTAAAATCTCCCACTCTCTCGACTACAAGCTCTGTTTGTTTATAATTTCAGATGGATGAAAGAAGATGGCGCGCAGTGTTTATAACCCTGGCGAGTGTATACATCCTCGGAAACGCAGCGTACACTGTGCTGGGCAGCCACCAGCGGCAGCACTGGGACCTGCCCGTCCGGAGGGCGCTCATCCACTACAACGGCATCATTGGTATTATCATCAATAACATCACCATCATCATCATCATTAATGTTATCATCACTATCGTCATCAACCTTTAGCAATCACGGCCTAATCTCGCTTTTCCTCATAAATCAGCCATTATATTTTCTACTGTTGTGACTTAGTCTTACTCTGGACTAGAATTTACGACTTAGTCTGAATCCACCGCACGATGGATTAAGACTGAAAGTCGTAAATTCGGACTGGTATATATGTCACAACCACTCAATAATATTTTTGGTTTCCATTATCTCAAATGGAAAAAAATATGAACAATGAATTAAAATTTAACTCATTTTACGAGTACATTTAAAAAATAACGCTGAAAAAAAATCTTTGAATCATTTCTGTCTGTAGAAGGCAGAAATGATTCAAAGATTTTTTTTCAGCGTTATTTTTTAAATGTTCATATAGGTACGTAGTTTTTTCATTCAGACTTAGCTAATCAGATTTTATTTTTAGATGCTAATGAAATCCAGTTGGAAGAATACAGCGACTCGCAGCTCAACAACGTGAAGAAAGAAAGACGACACGACACGGCCATTTAGATTTGAAAAATATATCATATTTATTTGCCACCACTTTTGTATTGTATCATTTGCAAATGCTTCAAAAAAACTCAATTTTCCTCTAAAACATTTAGTTAGTTATATTTCACAAGTTACAATTCATAAGAAAACCGAAATTAATTTGAGAGCAGCTTGTTTAATTTTTACCAATACATAAAATAAACTAATAATATAGAAACAAAATGTGTAATAGCCGTTGGTAATCCAACAAATAATAATAATTATAATGTGTGAGCAGTCACTACTGTTTTCCAGTAAAGGGCAACGTAGTTTGTAAATTATTGGTAACTTTACTGGACACTATAACTAAAAGCTCTTTTCATCTCTTACCTTCAAAAATAAGGTATATTATTTTGAAAGATTTTTAAGGTCCACAGAGATTCAACATTTTTAGGTTGAAATCCCAATCATATATTCAGACCAAGCCACACTGAATAAAGCTTGATCAAAAAAAAAGCTGTTATTTTGCCTCGATGCAATTATTATGCAATAAAAACTCAACCTTACTACAACACTCTAGAGTTCAATGTTCGCCAAACGGTCAATAGGATTTAACGGTCAATATTTTAGCAATTAGGTCGACAACAGTGTGTCTCCTGGGCTCAGGAATTCGGTCGCAATAAAGTTCAGATAATAAGCACCGGGTATTTTTAATTAGAATTGGGGTCGTTTGATCTCCGATTGGTCGAAACGAAGGCGAAGGAAAATGTCGTCGCGAGGAAACCGGCATGTCATAGAACCTAAAAATTTCGAAAACATGTATTATGTCGAGTACACGAAAAGAGCCTTTTCACGGCGTATGTACTTGAAATCATTTCACCACACTGGTTCGAAAGAACTAGTGACACGATAATAAGAAGATAGAGAAAATAATAATGTTGAGTTTTTACTTTGCCGGAGTTTTTAAACCGCACGAAGGCTTGAAGACGTGGCTGTCTTCTCCTGCAGGATGCCATCTAGATGGTTACAAACTCAGTGCAAGATATTCTGCCGCAAAAGCAGTAATGTGTAGCATTACTGTGCTCCGGTTCGAAGGGCACTGTAGCTAGTAAAATTACTGGGCTGTTGAGACTGACCATAAAAATGTCTCAAAGTGGACCAGCGCTAATAACAGTCTTGCACCGGACCATGTGAATCAAAGTCCTATGCAGCACTGTTTTGGTTATGGCAGGCGTAATTTCCCACCATCAGGTGACCGCCAAGATTTTTTCACTATTTTTAAATAAAAAAAAATGTTAAAGCCGCGACCAATGTTTTATAAACAATTTCCTATCTAAGTAGAGGTATTTCAGTCTAAACAATCTCTACCTACGTACGTATGATGCATAGCTTCCTGTTTTAATCTTATGTAATCTACCGAAATTAGTTGAGGCTTTTTGATGTGTTTAAGTTTATTAATAACATTATCTGGAAGTAAATAATATCTCAATACACAATAAGATCCTAAGCGTACGTTAAGTAAGTAAGGTTCGGAAACCCGCTATTTTATGATGACCGTATTCCTAATTTCAGAAGAAAATAATATTACCAACCATAGTTATTATAACTATTGTCTAACTATTAATTTAAGTGTTAATTTTGTAAATATGATTTGTAACTAACATTTTGCTCAAAGTTTTATGTAATTTGTAATATTAATTTTATTTCTTTAAGTAACTCGCTCAATTACCTCTTGCATGTCGTCTTCACCTATAATTGCAGTGGCACACTCGGCCTGCTATGTATCATGTAACTGAAAACATTTATTAGTGTACACTGTGTTGGTAGGTGTTCGAAAATAAAATAAAAACATTATAATAAAAATACACTAAATTATATCAACTTCTGAGCACATACAATTACTTATATTTATTTCACCAACGGAGCATACATAATAATAACGTGAGTCCTAAAAGATTGAAGTGGAATCATGATGGTTTTGACATCAATTATCCTTGGAATCTCTGTAGGCTCTGGAAAAGTTGAAAAGGAAAAGTTATTGTCTCAATGGATATAAAAATCCATTACAAAGTTCCAACCCCTTTTTATTATGAATTTAACTAATTATCGAAAAATGGATCTCAGTTACCTACTCATCAACTCTGACACAGCTTGTTTGATTATGGGTATAACTGAAGTGAAACAATAAGTAACTTTGATACCTCAGTCGTCGGTTTCTTGAACCAACTTCCTGGTAACGAAGATTAATTATTATCTAAAATACGCATAATATGAATACATACAACCAACGCAAGAGTACGTATACACGGTACCCCGGCATTGTTTGCACGTGTGTTATCTAAACGGTAGCCGACGTACTTTATAGCACAATATTGTAATTAGTCATGGGGTCGGAGAAGGTCCTCTATGATGCTGTGCCCAAAAATGACAAGGAACCACATGAACCAGGTATGTTAACTATGTTTAATTGGTACTAGCTGACCCGCGTGCGACTTCGTCACCCGTGGAAAAATTGTATAATATCGATGATGTTTGTTCCACTCGCGAAAGAAAGTCATAGAATAGCAAAGTGTCAGTACATAGCAAGTCAATCAATACTTGCTCATTTTGAATCCCTCTTTTCACCCACTTAAACATTGAATTAATTTAATTGGTATTGCTTATGTTAATGTGACGGTATTGGTGCTAAGTTGGTATAGTGATCCTGTACGGCTTAGCGCTTCAGGTTCAATCCATGCACAGGCCAGGCAAAGTCAAGGTAAGCGTGAATTGCACAATTTTTGTCTTTCGATCTCGTTTTCTTATAATCTGACATCTTCTTTGGAAGTGTAATCACCCAAACTATAATTCCATACTTGAGTACCGAATCGTTGTAGCTGTTATAACCGGTGTTGACAGATTCTCTGAATTACAATCTCAGAATTACTGTACGTAGCATATTCATTCCTTAAAAAGATATTTGACTCTTCAGTTCTATAGTTCTGCTTCATTGATCAACATATTTTGTGTGGGTCTGAAGACATTATCCTCACAAAGTTTTGCATTTATAAAATTTTGCGGGGTTATTAGCAGATGTTCCATATCCTAAGCCGAAAGGCTTTGGCGCTCGTCACAAGCAAGTTTTGGTCTATTTCATCTGTCTGACCGTGGGGTACGCACTCAGAGCCAACCTCAGCGTGTCCATGGTGGCCATGACCTGCCACAAAGCGGACCAAACTGGCGCAGCCGGACACAATGGAACGGCTCATCCTGTCAGCAGCTGCAGGAGTGACGCTTTCAGCATGTGGAATGTATATCGAGTGAGTTTCATACGAGATCTGCTTATAAGAAACATTTTTTGTTTAAAACTATGTACAAAAATATATTAATATACTGGGTTAGTTTTTGTTTATGCGAAAGCCGAGACCCGTTTTTTTTTTTAAATCACAAATTTTTTTTTTTTTTTCTAAAACTCACCGAGATAATCCATAATTTGTGTGCTTCGTCGAGCGCGTGTCCTACCTTTATCATGGAGAACCTACTCCTGCGCTAAATTACTTAATAATTAATTAGTTTTTGTTTATGAAAAGCTGAGCCCCGTTTATTTTATTTACTTTTCTAGTCACGAAAAATATTTTTTTTTATTTGAGATATTTTTCAAAATTTTACAGGGGTTTATGTTTTTTTCTTTGAACATGGTTATCGATTCTGAGCAAACTAATTTCAGGTTTCGCATAAACTAAAACTAACCCAGTATATATAGTAGGAAACAACAGTTTATCCTGATAGGACATACAATAAGATAGGTACTTACAACTACAATGGAATAGATAGCCAGTTTTATTACATCACATGTAGTAGACTATAGGCTATAGGTACAAACGTTTGTTAATTTTTTTTTTAACACAGCTAGGCATATTATATTAAATTATATTCTAATTTTTCAAAACCTAATTTTCAATTAGTTAGTAGAATATTTTTTAGACTTTAAAAAAGGACTTCATTTTACATCATGTTTGTCATTTATTCAACTCATTCTATTACTTCCTTTATGTGACTAAAGTCATCCTATACTTAATAACAGTCCCTACATCAGTAAGATTCTTTACCATATTTTATTAATATTCCTACATATCCAGTCCCACGAATGTTTTGATGATTTTTTACAATAGAGATCACTGGCTAGGTATCGCCACCATCACTATCATAAAATAAATTTGTCGTTAAAATTTCCAAAATAAATACAATTTTGTAAATTGTAAAATAATCCATCTGGTTTAGACTGTGATTACTTATCGTGGGAGTTGACACTTGTTGAATAAATAACGCAGTCATAATGTGTTGGCTTTAGTTTTCGTCTATTGGGAAAATTCCTAAATTGTTTGGTGAAAATGTATTGTATATTTTAGAGCTTTGTTTGACTTTGGACTAACAACTTTGGACTTTGGATAGAAGTAGATCCGAAAATTTTACAAAATGGCTGAACAAGTTTATAAGCTAACGCTTTAAATAAATAAACCAATTTTTATTTCAGATTAAGATCCATAAAATACAATACAATTAAATGTCTCACAAAAAAATAAAAAGTACCTACACAAAACAATAAGCAATGAGCAATGAGAAGAAAGAAAAAACAGCAACCAAAAACAAAATCATTTTAGACTTTAGGTACAAGGCAATAAATTTATGTAATTTTAATTTCTAATTAATTATATTTTATTGTCCTTGATTTTTGCTTTGAGGTACAGGTACAGGAGATAAGATGTATTAAAAACGAGACCTTTTTCGTTTCAGAGATATGATTGGGACAAGAAAACGCAAGAGATGATAATGTTCTCATTCTTCGTGGGCTACACCACCCTGCAGATTCCGATGGGGCTGCTGGCGCAGAGATTCGGCGGCAAGAAGCCCATTATGGTGGCGCTGGCCGTCAATGGAGTGCTGTCCTGTGTGACTCCATGGCTCCCCATTATGGTATGATGTTTATATCACATACTACCTATGTTTTCTCGTGGGAACTAGTAACTGGTTCAAGTGTCAAGGATATTTCATCAGTCTATTATAGCCTACTTGCTTGATCAGATACAACTGTATTCTTCTTATCGTGTCACTAGTTTGAACAAGTGTGGTGAAAGGATTTCAAGTGCGCCTCGAAGAGGCTCCTTTTGTGCACTCGACACATGTTTTCGAACATTTAGGTTCTACGATATGCCGGTTTCCTCACAATGTTTTCTTTCGAGAACGTGGGACCAAAAAAACCCTTTAACGAATGACTGCCACCGGGATTCGATCCCACGACAACTGTATTATAAACCCAGGACTAAGAATTCTAAACCTGCCTTCGAAGCAAGGAATTGCCTAGTAGGTACTGCGGAGCTAAGATGAAGTCGTAATAACGTGATATCTATCTGCTATATCAATAAATGCATCTACTAATTATTTTCTAGACTTAGTAATTATCAACATGATCATCAGCCTAAATCTACCTACTATTGACAATTAGGTATATTCCAATCTGGGTCTTTACAGCCAATAGCCATAGACAAACAAGCTTAAAGTTTAAAAAACTGAAAACCTGCGAAATAATTATACATTAATTGTAAATTCATTATTCCAAATTAAATTTAAATATATAATTTATGCATATATTTGTAATACCGTCATTTTGATACCCTACTCGATAGGTTTAGTCAACAAAAAAAAAATTAACGACTTACTATTTAGCTCCAAAAATCCGCCATTTTGATTATTTAAAAAAAAAAACATACCACCTAACCCATCTAAGAACACTCGGGTTATTGAGACGAATCTAACGATACCTTAACTGTCAAAATCAATCCATTTGGAAGATAGGAGGTAACCCATAAATTTACATACATACATACAATATACGCGCGAATTCTTATGTGCCAATAGCTTCCAGTTTCATCGCTCTTTCTGTCAGTGCTCTGTTTATTTCAGCTGGGCCATTAAGTTAATCTGTAAAAAATGAGTATGTTTTCCATCCAGGGAGGCTGGCTGGCTGTCAGCGGAGCCCGACTGCTGCAAGGCATGACGCAGGCTGCCCTCTACCCGAGCCTGCACACCCTGCTGGCGAAGTGGGCACCTCTGAGTGAGCGCAGTAGACTCAGCACGTATGTGTATACTGGTGAGTTTGCATTATACTGAACCTTTTCACACAGGTCACCCTCTTTTTCCAATTTACTGGTTTCTATACAAAATAAAACATATTTATGTAGTATATATGCTATGAACCGACCCACAGTGGGATTCTATAGTCAAGACTTTTCAAAGATTCTTGGTCTTCCTTTTATTTATAACTATGTTATTTAGCAAAAAATAATCCATACGATGAAGCCATTCGATCGGTATGATAAAGCTACAGGGTGATTATTTTTCCCGGGTAACGGATTCGATTCCCGGTTCAACCATGTAATTATTTAACAATCTATGAATGCGGTTTAAATTAATTTTGTATTAAAATAATGTCTTCTTTCAGTAAAATGTTCCATTTACTATTTATAATCAAGGTACTTTCCCTCCATGTGGCATATTCGTGGGACGCCTTGTATATAAGTAACAGGACAAAAAACACAAATACTTTCAAAAAAGAGACACTACAAAAATATATATAAATATATATATATAAAAGACAATAAATAGTACTAATAAAAAACTATATACCTGAGAAAGATAGGCGGAATCTAGTTCGCCCGCCAGGCACATAGAGTCGGCTTGCTTCGCTCACTAGCACTTAGTACTAATGAGTACAGTATACCTGAACGAGTACTTCAAACTTAATTGAATAGATAGAGCCCTGAGTGATACACGCTCTCATAGCCTAGATAATGAATTTATTTCTTCTTACATTATCTGTTTAAACATTCCTGTGATATGACACACATTACAACTTCTCTTCTAACAACACCCACACACTGATAATGAAAATTTCATTACCTCCAAACACACAGTAAGAACTCCAATGAAACTCCGCATATCGTTTTGTCTGCCAAACAACTCGTGAGAGCCACAGAGATCTTACAGACACGTCATTAATAGACTAGACTGAGCTGAATATACATTAAAAAATAAAATTGACATTAGAATTAACAATATTTAAAATTTTACATTAATTAAATAAAATAAGCCTTTATTCGCTGACTCTTATTGTACAGAGATTCTATAATTATGTTATGATTTATTTATTGTTTGTTCTAGTTTAAGTCAGGTTGTCCTTCGACATAGGCTCCTCCAGATTATGCCAGGTCCTTCGGTCCAAACAGGATCTGCGCCATCCCTTGGGCAGATCATCTTGCCATCTTTTCGGTTGTCTACCTCTCCCACGTTTACCGTCTCTAGGGTACCAGACTGTGTGGTCGTAAGACCATTTGTTCCTTTTTGATCTCATGATGTGTCCAGTCCACCGCCACTTTAGCCTTCGGATTGAGGTTGTTACATCTCTCACCTTAGATTTCTTCCTGATGTCAGACAGTCTCACCTTGTCTCGCAGTTTAACATTGAGCATGCAAACTTTACATTTCTCAACAAATAATGCAAATCACCTAACTAATGCTAATATATCAATATTTTTGTGATACATAATTATTTGACTATGAAATAAAAAATAATGATATTAAATAAATAAATTAGATGCCTATCGAGCAAAAATGAACTTAAAGTTTTTGCGCCCTTGCAGGGTTCATGTACATTGTGTACCTATTAGCTACTTACGCCTAAGTTATATAACCTGTATGCAAATGAAACAATAAAATGTAAATAAATATGAATTTTATTGAGAAAATTCAGGAAATCAATGAGGGGTGGTGTAGCTGGTGACGACGCAGCACCTATCTTTGATAGTGAGGGAGTACTTCTGTAGATATTCTTGATCATATTTTGCGGTTGTAGAGTTAGATGGTTTACGGTCGCCTCTATCAAATGCTTACTTTTCTTGCTCTTTGGAAAGCAAAGCGCCTAACAATTCCCAACAAAGTTACGTGCTTAGCTCCGTGCGTGTGAATGAGGACTTACACGGGATTGTTCCGCAAAGTTTCACAAATTCATATTCAAATAATTAATGGACAAATATTTCAGTGGTGTTCTCCTAATTAACTTTGTAACTCTGGAATGATACCACATTTTGGTCGCAGCGGCAATAGTAATTTTTAAATTAAAAAAAATAATAGGTTTATTTAACTGAGATTAAGTTCGCTGGTTCAATATTGATCATTAGAATGGTAGAGATGGTTAAGTGGTTCAAGCGATATTTCTTTAATGCATTAGAAATATTCGCTTCTCTGCATCACTTCTACGTGGTTGTTTTTTTATGATGTAACAAATTACTAAACCTTTTGTGGTTTAAGCAGAGATTTCGCGTTATTTTGTTTGAGCCCGCTGAAAGGAGCCAGGCTGTCGCTAAAGCTTTTGTTCAACTTCAATTCAAATTTGAAACAATTATGGAGTGCAAATTGAGATGGAGATTGTGATCACTTGCTTTAGAAGTGAAATACTTTGATATAAGTGATTTGACTTTAAAAGGATTAAATACGATGAATCTTAAACATTATGAAAGCTAAAACTTTGACTAAAGCTTAAAAAATATTATGTATTATTCAACTTTAAAGGGTGTATTACTTCTTATTGTATCACTAGTTCTTTCGAACCAGAAGGAAAAGAAAAGGATTTCAAGTGCGCCTCGAAGAGGCTTCGTGCAATATGTATTACTAAAATTATCTTATATGCCTCAAGAATATTTAAATGTATAACGACATCAATCTTCAGCTTTTTGTCGAAAAAAGGTTTTCATAATCGTGGCCGGAAATTGCGTAACGAAGTAAACAGGATGTCGTTTAACGACGCTAATTAAAGTGACAATTAGCAGTACTAAGAGGCCTCTGAAAAGGTGTTTATGAAGTTTAAAGACAAGAAAAGTGGCGCAGGGTAATTTTGTTTTTCTGGCAATTATAACATTAATTTTCTACTATAAAATAAGAAAATAATGTTTGGACATTTCACACAACGCAAATATAACCTCAAACAAAGCAAGCTTGGACACTGGGAACTAGATAACTTATAGAATTAATATATGTACATAATATTTATTTTTGATATACCACTATATAATAACTCACTGTCTGTCTGTATGTTTGTCTGCCTGTCTGTCATTTCGGGTTGAATCTTGCAACTCAAACTTTTATATATTTTCTGCACACTTTAATTTTGCCAGGTTCCCAGTTTGGGACAATAGTGATATTCCAAATATCTGGCGTGTTTGCCGGAAGCCCTTCATTGGGCTGGCCGGCTATATTCTGGCTGAGTGGCATCATGAGCCTGCTCAGCTGTGGCCTGATGTGGTGGGTCGGAGCAGCCTCCCCTAACGATCACCCCACCATCAGCACTGAGGAGATCACGTTCATATTGGAAGGAGGCAATGCAGATGTCGTGCCAAAGGTACAATTTTTTTTATACCTATATATTGGGCATTCCACATAACGCTCTCTAAGGGCTCTTTCAATTTAGACGTTTCGTGTTGGACCGCTGCTGCAGTGCCGAAGCGGTGCGTTTGTCGTGCGGCGCACAGACGGTCATTTATTTTCATACAAAGCGCACGGTGCGGCGTCGGTACGACCGATTGAACGACGCCGCACTGTTGAAAGAGTCTAAATTGAAAGAGCCCTAAGTCCCAAACTAAGCAGTGCTTGTACTATGGGAACCAGATAACTGATACAATACGTATATACTTTTTTTATGTAAATAGATATTTAGAAAACACCCAGACTCAGGAGAACATCGGTTTTCATTACACAAATGTTTGTCCTGAAGCGGGAATCAAACCAGCGACACCGGCGCGGCAGTCAAACACACATGCCATTCGACTATCCGTGTTGTCAAATTTATTTTTATTTATTTATTTTATTTTATTTCATACACAAATGAGCTTACAGCCTAGACCAAAGCGCCCAAGTGTTAAATTGCAGATTACATTACACATTAATTACATAACAATAACACATGAGTATACATTACAATAACCTAACCTAGGCTTTCGATCGATTGTCCACGCCTCGCTTGATGGAAAGCGAGCTTACTTTTATCATTATCATTTATTACTGAAACATGAACTGGTTCAAAGGTCTAGCGGAAAGCAGGTCCAAAAATTGAAATTATATTGACTAATGGATTTTGGAATATACACCACACATTTTAAATTACCAAAATAGTGCAGAAGGGGTACTACGTTGTATCTGTGTTGTCTTCATTTTGGATTTATACGAAATGACAAAATGATAGCAGGGCGAGTGCGGCGCCCGAGCCGAGCTTTTACGAGCTGGCTAGAGCTAGGTACCCGGGTTTGCCAAACGAGGATTAAAACTTAAATTATGACCAATAATGGGTACCGCCTGACGCAAAGCCATAGGAAAACGACTAACAGTAACAGTTATCCAACTTTTATCAAATTTATTTTGACAATAATTCGGCTTAATTTTATCAAGTTTTATTGCCATATTTGTTTTCAGTAACGGCAACTGATTATGTGTATTTTTTCTAGGAATTAAAAATTTGCGGTGTACATGCCAAATTGTTGTTTATGGTGTTCAGAGACGCAGGACTCCGTGGAAGCACATCCTGAGCAGCCCGGCGGTGTGGGCGCTGGTGGCGGCGCACGCGGGCAGCGCCTCCGGCTACCTGCTGCTGCTAACGCAGACGCCCACCTACATGACGCATGTGCTGGGCGTCGAGATCAAGAAGGTTACTTTGTTTACTATTTACTAGCCCACGGGTGGGATAGTTATCATTGTTCCACACTATGAGTACAAACGTCCGCATTAGTTTTTCATATATCAAAAAAGCTTTGTAATAAGTTGACGCTCAAATCGGATGTCGCAAAATAAAAAAAAATCTGTAAATAGAAAACAAAGCCCAAGATGTGATCTTTTCGATGCAACCAGGTAAGTACCTGAGGTAGGTACTTACCTGTCTGCATCGAAAAGATGCAGATCTGCTCACGCAGACGCCCACCTACATAACGCATGTGCTGGGCGTCGAGATCAAGAAGGTTACTTTGTTTACTATTTACTAGCCCACGGGTGGGATAGTAATCATTGTTCCACACTATGAGTACAAACTTCCGCATTAGTTTTTCATATATCAAAAAAGCTTTGTAATAAGTTGACGCTCAAATCGGATGTCGCTTAATAAAAAAAAAATTCTGTATATAGAAAACAATGCCCAAGATGTGATCTTTTCGATGCAGACAGGTAAGTACCTACCTCTTCTTTTCATCAAAAACTTCATGTAATTAAATTATTTATACTTTATTCATTACACAGTAACTCACAGACTATAGGTCCAAGATGTTACAGAGTGAAGTTAAGGTAGGCAAGTGCCGTAGCGTTAACCTTGCCCACCTTATTGTGGAAGAAGTCCAGAATTGGGTGTTGAGCTAACAAACTGTTTATCATCGCGTGTGGAGATGCGTCGGAAGCGCGAAAAAGCGTGGCAACCTATGTTATATTTTTTTTTTCAGAATGGAGTGTTCTCGTCTCTGCCCTACATCGCCATGTACGTGTGTGCGCTATTGTTCGGCGCACTCGCCGACTACGCTGCCAATAACAAAATTCTGACAGTCGCCAATATCAGGAAAATTGCTAATACCATAGGTGAGCTTTATAAACTCACCAATTTTACATCAGATTTATAGTAAGGACAAGCACTCTAGTATTATGAGCCGTGCTTGTTGTCTGTAGGAAGAGTGCACTGTTCTTCTCGTCACCTTGATCACATTCTGTTCCAGGGTTGGTAGCATCCGGCGGCTTACTGATATGGTTCAGTTACATCACCACCACGTTCCCGGCGGTGGTCATGCTCATCTTAACAATGGCTTTGCATTCTGCGGCGCATGTCGGATTCCATGTAAGCACATAGCTTTAGTTATAGGGGTGCAGACTACCTCGTTTGGCCTTTTAGAGCTGCTGTGTGACTCAAAGTGTGACCATACCGGCCTTGCACTCTGCTTTAGGTTTCTAGTTTTACACCCATAGGTATATCTGGTTTATTGATCCGCTATATTTATTTTCAGGTGAATCACATAGATTTGGCTCCCAACTTCGCGGGTAACTTTATGGCACTGGGCAATATGATCGCGGGCCTAACCAGTCTACTGGTGCCGGTGGTCGTGTCTAACATCGTCAAAGATGAATTAGTATGGTCAATTCATGTATACCATCAGCCCGAGGGGTTTCCATCCAGGATTTTTCATCTGCTTTAGGTGTAAATAATTTGCTAATTTTCAATCCTTTTTAGGCAAACCAACACCGATGGCAAATGGTGTTTCTAATTTACGTCGGCTTCCAGTTTCTGACGAATACCATTTTCGTGATATTCGCCAGGGGAACCGTACAGGCTTGGAACTTTTATGGAGAAGATGGAAATGGTATGTTAGTTTTCGTCATATAACGTGGCTTGAATCGTCTCGAGTGCCCATGGAGAGCTTATATCAACACTATCGAGATACAGACACAATAGTTGTGGTGTACCACAAGGTAGTGTTTTAGGGCCACTCTTATTCTTATTCTACATTAATGATCTTCCAGAAGTAACTGACAGGCCTTGCACATTGTTTGCTGATGACATATCTATAATAATTTCATCTGATTCTGACTCTCATTTTGACATTTCTAATTATTCCTCTGACATAAATAATACTATTGACTCTATAATAACATGGCTTGATTATAATAATTTACAAGTAAATGCATCCAAAACAAACTTTATTCAATTTAGTACCTATAGAAGGAAGCATGAAAACCTCAGTATCAAACTTAGGGGTCGGTAAAATGTAAGTAGGTAAATTTAAAAATGGCTTATTGACAAATCTTTTTATAATGTAACAGAATATCTAAATGAAAAAAAATAATTAATTTGAATTTTTATATAACATAGGTACCTATTTTATAATTTTATTTTTTCTATTTGCATGCTGTATTTACGGTGAAGTGTGCGAGACCAAAACTAGTTTAAGACCTTAAATGTAACCATACTTCGAGCAAAAAATAAATAATTTCTTAATTTCATGCCCATTGCTTAAAGCCATGTATTCATTGAGAAACAATGTTTCGGATACATTGTTTCTGAAACATCACGTAGATGTTTACAGAAATAATGTTTCGGAAACTCTGCCGTCCACATCATCAGTTATTTACAATATAGTTATTTGATTATAACGGGTATTTATCGCGCTCACCTCGTATGTTTTTGTGTCCCGACGTTTCGACTGTATTGCAATAGCCGTGGTCACGGGCTGACTGGCGTATCGGAGCTACCGTCGCGGTGAAATGAGGGAACTACCCTCATTTTGGTCGTTAAAAATGTTCGGTCGGCACACCACATTGACGACATCCGGACACTTAAGCGGTGTTTTAAAAGCGTTCCGCGTGCACTTAGTAATCACTGGGTTCCATGACTTTGAGAGTCTGTGTCCGTCTTCACGATTAAAATTTGGATTCTTCTTTATTTCAATCGCTTTCCGGACCATCCTCTTGTGGAAATAACGTTCATGGGCGAGAACTTTCAGATCATGCAGTTCGATCCAGTGATTAAGTCCTGAGTCTACCAAATGCTCCGCTATTGCTGATTACAATATGTCGCCCGAGGCAGGGAGGTTAAAAACTACCTGAGAATAGAGAGAGAGATTCTTATATCATTAGAAATTACTTCCCACGCGTCATTTTTTTAATATATTTTTATAATGGGCCGAAGAGTAATCCCAAATCATGCGCTTCGTTTTAAATATTTCTATTAATTTAAAAAAAATCCGTCGCTCCACACTATCTCCATGTTTATGAAACAAGTTTCATGCGGATCCACACTCATATGCATCTGTTGCGAAACTGATTTGTTTCTGTGCTCTCCATCCTGAGCGGGGAGCACAGAAACATGCTGAGAAACTCGTAGTGTTTACCGAAACAAATTAATTATGTTTCTGAAACATATTTATTGGTTTCACAAACACGTAAATTATGTTTCTGAAACAGTGTTTATAAACAAATGTATCTCAATGAATACATGGCTTAATACTATCCCTACGTTAAACGATATACATCATTCACCACAATCGATTGGCAGTTTACACAAGCCCCTCCCTGGTTACAATAACAAAGGCAAACATCGCAAGTCATCTTTTGTGGTACTTACTTATCTCAACTGATCCAACTATGATGGCAGTTTTCCATGGATTATCTAATTGTTACTGCAATGATGGTGTTTGAGCCACATTTAAACGGCTGAATCGAAATAGATACTTAATTAATATTTTTACCTCTTTCAGATTTTGAAAAAGAGGACTCGAAAACGGTATTGGAGAAACAGAACTCAGTAAAATTAAATAAAGTATTGACTAATTCTAGTTAAGCTAATGATAGTTTAATCGTTATTTTTTTGTTAAATAAATATGTTACACATACATAAATCATAACTCTAACTATTTCGTTTATTGATTTTTTATATAACTCGACTAGATTAATAATAAGATAGATTTGAGTTTATTTTATTTTTTTATAAATGACTGTTATATGTTTTGTTACGCTTTCAACCCCCACATCTTCGCTAATTTTAAGAAAATTCTTAAAAACTGAAACGACAAAAAACAACTGTACCTATAGGTAATTATTGAACCTGCTCACAAAATTTCACGAGAATCGGTTGAGAAATGCAACCTACATATAATATAATAAAACTAAGAACGAACGCATAAAAAAATATTTATTAAAGTAACAAGTGAACAAACTTTAACTATGCTCTTGCAGTTAGCTTGACCGAGCGCCGTTTTTCTCCCGGAAGCTGTTCTCCTCTATAATATAGAGGAGAACAATATTTTTAGTACAACAACAATATTTTTTATGCGTTCATTCATAGTTTTATTCTATTATTTTTTTATTCAAATATTCAAAAGAAAAGATATTTTTTAGCTCATTTATGCCAAATTTCAGCCAAGCCGTTTGACTGACGATAACTTCACACATTATATGCGAATATATTTGCGGCTGAATCTAAAAAGGCCCTTTTTCGCCAATTTCCTGCTTTTGATTCGGGAAGGACGCAATTTGCATTTAATTCTGATGCCAGAAGGGTTTTTCAATTTGCGTTATTTATCAGAATTATTGCAGGGATAAAAAAGTTACATTTCTAAACAGTGTTATGTTTATGTGTACAAAAAGGTAGATCTTACCTCCATTAAAAATAAACAGCAGAAAATTTTATCTTTTGAATCACTAACAGCTGTAGATACTAGACAGATCAAACGCCGATTCGTCCTAGTATACCTATCTAGATAATTGATTGATTCAGGCGTTACTTTGCGGAAATCCATAAATATCAACAAATTATATAATTATATTTAGTAATAAATCCGCTTAATTTCAAAGTTTAAATAAAAAAAAAACCTATAAAAATAAAATAAGGTATATAGATAAATAATAAATAAAATAATATATATAAATAAGGTATAAATACGGGCCGGGTAACGTTGTTTATTCACTCTCGTTTCGGACTTCGGCGAGTCCACACCTCCTGATGATGCCTCGTGTAGAGGCGAAACACGTGTCGTATCTTTAAACTTTGAAATTGAGCGGATTTATTACTAAATATATTTATATAATTTGTTGATACCTATCTAGACTCTAATCGTTCGGTCAAAAGAAAACTACTGAAATTAGATAACGACTGAACAGAAATTTGGTATGGATAATACCTAATATTTGTAAAAGGTATTTTTGCCCGACACAAGTCGAGTGTAGTCGCAGGCAGCAGTTCTATTCGTTCTAAACCATTCGCAAAACAAAAGATTGCACTGAATGCCTTTGAAGCTGCCGATTGTCATCTCTAATAGGTTATCCTTTGAAAGCCTCTGGAGGCCCTTCCATAGGACAAACTAGGCTGTGAACAGAAAGCTCACTCCCAAAGATAAGAAGGTACTTTATCATATTCAGATAACATTTTGTTGTTTTTGACTGTGACTACGTCTAATAAATCGATGAACGCCGGCTGCATGCACGAAAACGTTGGCATCATTGTCCGGTAACGCTCAATGTCCCGTTACGCTGTCAATGTTTTGTTATGACGTTGTCACGTTAAACTGTCGGCCGTAAATCAACTTTACAGACAACCTAGTTATTTTTAACATACAACGAAAGACAAATTATGGGTTTTATTGATGAGTTAGAAAAGACAAGCTTATTTACCTAGAATATTCTTATTCTCTCTTGCCTTGAAAACATCCAAATTACTTTAGTTATCGGGAAACACCTAGTGGATCTCTCGAGCCAGTCGCTTGGCAGCGAATGCCGACATTCTAGATTCTAGAGAGACGTTTGGCCCTTTGCTCGCTGGCTAGATGCAGATACATTTCTGATGTGCCAAAGCACAAATCCGTATTTGCGTAACAGCCGAAGGTAACAGCGTATGTGTCTATGCGCAGTAAGTGGGATACTCAATATGAAGTGGACTCTTCTTGTCTATTGGCCACGTCTCATCAGCTGGAGGACAAAGCAGTGTTCCCCGGGGACGGCCGATTGACGCCGCTGATTGAAATGGAAGGCCCCGGTCCTCGGTTGCTCCCTCTCCAAGCACAAAGCTGTACCTACTGCTTCATTCTTGTCAAATAAAACAATGGATGGCGTAATAAGGATTGCCGACCATTTTCTTTTTTCAAACACTCTATGCTCTCCTGGTACGAGAACTCGCCTGTGAACAGAACACTACAATATCGCTCGTTACACTCGAACATATTATAATATGTTAGAGAAGGACTACTTCTTTACATTCGATGACCCTTTGAACCGAATTACAATAGTGCATCCACATTACTTTATGGCGGCACTGTGTTGGTACAGTCAGCTGCACAGACATGTATGCACTCCCAAGGTTTTATTATTATTTTTTTATTATTAATTCATTTATTTCAGACAAAACATCCATAGTACACGTAAAATATAAATCTATAAGAAATGTCAAAGGATAACTTTAAAACTATAAATAATTGTCAAAATTGAATAAATTATGAATAACCGTTTAAATAATCTAATCTAAATAAAAATGAATTTAAAAATATTAATTTAATTAATTACCTATATAATTTATATTTGTAATAAATTCCTTATTTTGCAATGACATTCTTTTACTACTACATTAATGTGAAAATACTTGCGTGCACTTATCTATGCTCAAATAATAAATTATGAGTAAAATAAATGTGAAAGCTTGGGAGTGTATACATGTCTGTACAGCTGACTGTACATAGATGGAGTACTGCAGGGTACGGCTTCCAACGATAAACTGCGCACCGACTACTGTTTTAGCTATGGGTGTGAACTCTTAACAATATGCGAATGCCTTGCTCGTCCCATCTAGTCTTATTATTTTTTTAATTTTTTTTATATCGTTATAGTTACTAAAATTCAAGTTGAATTTGTGACAGCGAGAATAATTTAGTAACGATAACAATATAATAGTTCTAGCTAACAAAAGTTAGTAAAGGGTACAAGAAAATATATTATCGGTTACTATTTATAAATATAAACATTCACACACTCACACCCCTGCACTAGGATTCCCTGTGTCGCAGGTGGCATGGACACATACAAGACATCACAACATCCAAGACCCGAGAACAAACATTTGTGTTCGTCACAAATATTTGCCCCGGCCGGGGATCGAACCCGGAACACCAAGCTTCGTAGGCAGGGTAACTACCAACTAAGCCACGGTGCCGTCGTTTATTTGCCTTGCTATCCCATTTTTTTTTCTCCGACTCAATACTCAATACATATTTTATTGTCTTCATAAATGGCAAAAATGCTAACAAATACACAATAAAGTGGTAAAATCACATGTGAGCATTACATGTGATTTTACCACTTTAAGGGCATTACATTGTACTTTTCTTGTGTCTGAAATAAAATTATTATTATTATTATTATTACAATATCTATAGGTACCTACCTATTATCTTAACTTATTTTATGTGTGTGGTAGAGTTTGTATGTGATGTAGTGCTGGGTAGCTCGCACAGTTGCTACCACAATTGTGGTGACTCTTTGCCAGCAAGTGAGGCACCAGCTCTTTTTGTTTTGACGAGCCCAGCACACTACTCTTCCCTCGCACGCTCGCTTCCGCCTCGATCGTGCTGGCAGCACAATACTGCCTCGCGTCTCGATCGTGCTGGCAGCACACTACTGCCTCGCGCCTCGCGCTCAGCCTCAATTGAGCTGGGGGCACAACGCGAGGCTCAACGCGCCGCCTCACTCAATCGAGCCGGCCAACACACTGAGTAGCGTCTTCCTCAATCGTGTCCTGCGCCTCGATCGTGCTAGAGTGTGGCTATGGTGCGATCGCGAGGCAAGCACGCACACTAACTTACTCACGATTACACTCAAGATCACAGGACAGGCAAGACACTACCTTATTTGTTTGTGCTCCGCTGCGGCACATAATCTATGTATGTACCTATTAACGAAGAGTAAAAAAAAACATCATTATATACACATAAATAAATTGTTTTTCATCACGAAACTATAGGTACCTAGGTACTTAACTAATCATTTATATATTGTGACAAAACGTGGATACTGGTATGCCTAAACTCTATTTTTATTGCAATAAAATTCAGATTCCCGTGGCTCGGAGTCCAAGTTCCATGTCACGCATAATACCTAAGTAGGTAACCTTACCTACCTAATTTCTACGTCTTTGCTTGTACCTACCTCTCTTTATTCTCGTGTCCTAGGTACTTACAAGACTAAACTATTTATAAACTTGTTTATTCGAACGTTCTAGGTAGGTTATGTAGCCTTTGAAATATCTCGCTACACATAATAGACATTTTAATTCTACAAAACACTCAAACGAATAATGGTCTAAAAAGAGCGCACTCTATTTATATTTTTTGGAATTTTGTATCCAACGGTTCACAATGATTCTTTTACCGATAGCTAAGTATTGAAATAATACACAACATTACCGCTAGATGGCAGTAGTACGTTTATGTTTATTTTACGTAGAGCGAAGCATTTCTTTATTGTGATGAAACGTGGATACTTACTGGTATGCCTGAATTCTATTATTATTGCAATAAAATTCAGAATCCCGTGGCTCTGAGTCCAACTTCATGTCACGCATAATACCTTAGTAGGTAGTAGGTACCTTCCTTCTTACCTAATTTCTGTGGTGTACCTAGCTATTTGTAGGTTAAGTATTGCTCTGTCCTATATTAGTCTATGAATGCACTCCAATAAACCAGTTACTCGTTTCGTTAGACACGGCCTTGTCATTTCACGTAGTAATTAGAGCCGTACACCTCACTTTGGCGAAGAGGATGCTACAATGTGATGAATAACTACAATGAATGATGGCGGACACGCGTGTTATTGGAAATATTAAAGAGTTTTCCTTGAGCACAGACTCTTGGACTAGTTACATTAGTCGAGTGCGAGCTTTTTTCAAAGTGAACGATGTTAAAATTGACGTGCAAACTTCGTATCTCATCACGTTGGTGGGAAATGAGACTTACGATCTCATGACCGTCTTGTGCAGCCCCACGGAGCCGGAGAAAAAAACCTTTGACGAATTGGTGCAAGTGGTTGAAAATCATCTGAATCCGAAGGCTAGTGACATGGCGGAGCGTATGAAATTAAGAGCATGTTTGCAAAGCCAAAACGAATCGGTCAATGAATATTTGTTACGTTTGAAAAAATTGGCAATGACATGTAAATTCAAAGGGCAAGAATCTTTAGAAGAAAATCTTCGAGACCAATTTACCTACGGTTTGAGGAGCGAGAGGTATAGGCAAAGATTGCTAACAGAACGGGAGCTCAGTTTTGCAAAGGCGGTGACTTTAGCTACGACGTTGGAGGCGGCAGAGCTTGAAGCTAAACTCGGCGGCGGTAACGGTAATGCCGGGGAGGCATCCCACGGCGGGGTGTACGCAATGCGTTCCGGCAGCGGCAGCACCGGGGGGGCGCGCGGCGGCGGCCGAGGCGGCGCGGCGGCGGCCGAGGCGGCGCGCAGCGCGGGCGAGGCGGCGGCGGCGGCTGGGCGAGCGGCCCGCCGCCCGGCGCCGGCGGCAGCGGCGACCGGTGCTATCGGTGTGGTTCGCGGCAGCATTCACCCGATAAGTGTAGTTATAAAAGTGCTATGTGTTACAAGTGAGATAAAATAGGGCATATAAGTCATGTATGTCGGAGCAGGAAAAGCCAAGGGAGGCTTTTTCAAGTGGACGGAAGTGATTCGGAAGGTGATATCGGTTCTCCTGCGTTATATAGGTTAGGAGACGCGGAGGAGGCCGACGGGCCTTGGTATTGCAAGATGGACGTAGAAGGTGTCGTATTGGACATGCAAATAGACAGCGGTTCCTCAAATAGAAACTTGTTTATTCGAACGTTCTAGGTAGGTAGGTAGAGAATGGCAAAACAGCAGCTCAAACCAAAATGTTTGCGAGAATCCGGGGCATAGCTATGTGATGCGACGCATCACGAAACCACTTCCTTTTTTTAAGTCGGTTGAAAATATTACAATGGGATTGTACTTAAAGTGCGTTTATTCATAATATAGTCCACTGCAATCATGCAACATGCAGTGCAATCAGTTATTTATTTTGTAAGGCACATGTAAATAAATCATGCATAATTAGTAAACTTATGCCCACTTGCAGAAACGTCAAAAAATCGAATACTTTATTAGGATTTCTTTAGTATAAGTAGGTTAGGTACTATCTGAAATTTAATTTAAATCAATTTTCATTGCACCAAAGAGAACACGCTATGTAACTTCCACAGATTAGTCATAGTGGTAACTTCTAAGTTAAGTGATTTATAAACAAGTGAATGAAATTAATGAAAGAACGATACATCTCGCAACCAACTAGATTTTCTATGGTTTATTGGTTCATAGACCTTAGTCAAATAACCAATATATTTAATTTACCTAGTTATTATTCTGTATTTTTATTTTTTTAATTATATATTTTTGCTTATATTCAATGTGTTTTATAAAGGGCTATGCAGGTAAGTGAAAGGTAAGGGTCCGCCGCTGTCTAGATAATCTAGGAATCCTAGAAAATCGTATTTAATTTTATATAGATAGGTGTTTTTATGAAGGGCTATGCAGGTAAGTGAAGGATAAGGGTCCGTCGTTATCTAGATAATCTAGAAATCCTAGAATATCTTATTTAATTTTATATAGGTAGGTACCAAATAAGTAGCATACGGCTTTGGGTAGATATGCGTATATCTTGCTCAACAAGAGAGAAAGAGACAGATATATATTCTGTCAGAGATGACCATGACAGCTCATTAAATTAGGGAGTTTCTAAGAGGTCGAAAAACGGGCTCCCAAAGTTAAGGAATTCTTTAGGCATTAGATGATTTCTTATCGTTGGTGCAATGATTCTAGATCATAAAGATCTCCCTAGCGAGTAAAATAATTGCTTAGGAATTTTAATAGTTTAGTACAAGTAGGCATTAAAGTTAGTTTGAAAGATCTATCACTATTTATGTACAGTCAGCTGCACAGACATGTATACACTCCCAAGCTTTCACATTTATATTATACTCTTAATTTTGCAAAGTCATTCTTCTTCTAACGAGTATTATGACAAGTAAGATGACTACCTAGGTACATTAATATGAAAATGCTTGCGTGCACATTTTTTGCAAAATTAAGAGTTTTATAAATGTGACAGTTTGTGACTGTCTACATACATGTCTGTCTGTGCAGCTGACTTGAATTTACAATAGAAATTACATATTAAAATTGAGAAACAGTAATTTATCTACTTTCGAGCCTGTAAGGCGGTTCCTTCTCTCTGTGATCATTTGGCCAGCCTTCGAAAACACCCTCTCTGAAGGGACTGCTGATGCTGGAATGCACAATCTTTTGAGCACTATTTGATAAAGCCTAGGGTAAATAGCTTTTTTTCCTTCCCACCATCTAAGGGGGTCCCTGTGGCGCTCCAACATAGGCTCCTCTAGATATTTATCAACTTCTACTATCGACGCAGCCCTTGGATTTCCGATGCGTATGCATGCGGAGACTCTATTGTCAAATTCAGCCCATATACTTTCATCAACATCAATAGCCTGCTCCTCATTCGTTGATGAAGTCGAAGTAGTTGGTTCCTGAAATTGTCCCGACTCTGATGGTATGACCACCCGCGCTGCCAAATCGTATAACAAAGCTTTCGCTTTGATAAAGCTTTGCTGCCGATGTTCGGGAAACCCGTATTTTTTAAGTCGAGGGTCGACTAATGTGCTGATTGAGAATATGGGATTTTCGTCGACTCTACTAAAGCGTTCTAGTATTTTTTCTATTAATTTTGTTGCCAAGGTATGGACAGCGGTGGGCAGCTCTTGGGTCTCCATATTTTTCTTTATTTTGCTCACGAGGCTATCCGTTATCGTTATAACCTCGGATATCGTAACTGTCTTCTCCGAGCTCATCATTTCAGTTACAATTTTTACTGGGCGTAATATATCGCATGCTTTTGTCATAATAATGATGTCTTCGGTTTCAATGTTGGCATTCCTTGGGTATTCATTCGCCAATGTTGTTATGATGCTCGTTTTGATTTCGATTATTCTCTCAAACATCTCAAACGTCGAATTCCATCGAGTAATTACGTCTTGTTTGACTTTCAGCTCCTTTTCTCCTAATCGTTTTTGCATGCGTTTTAAGCGTTCACCAGCCAACGGGCTTCTTTTAAATAGTTCTACTATTGTTTTCACCCTATCTCTTGTATCTTTTATTTCGTCCAGAGACGTTTGGACACTAAGGTTCAGCGTGTGTGCGAAACACGGCACCTTTCGCCAACCCATCGTAGCAATTGCATTTTGAGCATTGTGAGCATTATCTGCAGTGACTGCCTGAATTTTTTCTTCAATGCCCCACTTCTGGCACAATTCTTTCAAAGTGTTGCCTAAATTTTCACTGGTATGCCTGTCGTTAAAATTGAGGCATTGAAGCGTGTGGGACTGCAGAGTTGTGTTTTTATCTAGGTAGTGCACTGTTAAAGATATGTATGCATCTTTTGAGACCGATGTCCAGCAGTCTGTAGTCAAAGCAACGTACTTCACTCGTTTAAGCTTTAGTTTTATTTCATCGCTTATCACATTGTAATGTTTGTCTAACAATGAATTCGACAGTGTTTTTCTGGTTGGGATGGGATACGCAGGATTTAATCTGTTAACAAATTTCTTAAATGGAGCAGTTTCGACTATGCGAAAGGGAAAATAGTTTTTTGCTAACATTGCCACCAAATCAGTGTTCAAGTCGTCAATGTTTTTTGCGTTCATCGGTCTCTGCAGGTAGGTTCTTACAGAATTAGCGCTATTTTTTTTCTGTGTTGGCCCTAGTTGGAGATTAGGTGCTCTTTCATGGTGGACAGCTGCAGGCTGTTCATTTTGAGGTGGTTCAGAAGTACTTGGGGTCTGACCTTGTCCTGGATCTGAAATATGCTCAACTTCTTCAGATATTGCCGGAAGTGATGACGTTCGTGGAGATGAAGTGGTGGCTACCATCGTCGTCGGGTGTCGACTTTTGATATGTCTTGTTAAGTTAAACAAACCCCCTCCTTTAGTTGAGAGTAAGTTACCGCACAAGGTGCATTTTTTTTTGTTATCCGCAACATCACTAAAGTATTCCCAAATAGGTGATGTCCTTTTATCCATTTTTTATATTTACCCACCGGTTTGAGTAGATAAGTACCTACTTATTTTTAGTAAATTAGTGGGTTATTTATTTAAAACTGCAGCCCATCACAAAATAATCACAAAATCACCAAAAGTCTAAGTATCAATCAAGCACAGTCATTAGCAAGCAGCTTAATCCCTTCACTAGTTAGTAAGGTCACAGGAAAAAAACTAGTAAGGTTAAAGATACAATGTCATGTCATGTTACAGACTTGACCCAACCCAAGCAAAGCCATTCCAGCACCTAGAACAAAACAATGAATAAAATACCTATACGCACGCACACAAACATAAAAAACACAAAACAAACAAACACAAACATAAAAATTGGTTTTGTCTCAGTTTTATGGTATCTTAGTTTTATTGGTAAATACCTATAAAGTTTTGAATAGTTTTTTAAATACGACCCATGTCGTCGCCACTGCCCTAGCAGAATACCAGCGCTGTAGTGTACCTAGACCTACTGTTAGTACGCTGCAGTAGCATAGGTACGTATCTGGGTACATAGGTATATTATGTAGGTGTATGATCTTGTTCAACAAGATATACCCATAACCCATACCTACGTACGTTCGTACGTGTGAAAGAGACAAATATGACAGCTTATTGATATTTAGGGAATTTCTAAGTGCTACGAGGTCGAGAAACGGGCTCCCAAAGTTAAGGAATTCTTTATGCATTAGATGATTTCTTATCGTCGGTGCAATGAATCTGGATCATAAAGATCTCCCTAGCGAGTAAAATAATTGTTTAGGAATTTTTAAAGTTTGGTGCAAGTAGGCATAAGACTTCAAACTTCGGCTAAGTATAAAAAAATACCGTAAGTAGGTATAGGTACAATATTTGTTTAATCCTACATACAAATACACTTTAAAAAACTTAAAGTACTTACTTTCTTAACAGCGAGTAAAAAAAACAAAATCTTCCTGATACAGAATTAGGTACCTAACGTAAAAACAAATGAACCGGTGAGACTACTGTTGTAAATTTAGTTTTCGAAACAAAAAACTTAGTTCAAATCTCAACACAACAGTCATAAAATGAATAATGAATACCCAAAAACACCACACCAAGACATAAAGCTTGAAAACAAGATAGAGTCGTAAAAAGGGCAAACGATATTCAGATACCTTGTCAATACAAACTAAATACCTACTTAGCTCCATTTTAAAATATTTTTCGTTACTTTTTTACGATGGAGTTTTAGTAACAATAAAATGTTGTAGGTACCATACTATTTACTTCTCTGTTTCAACATAATTAGCCCTACATTTGATGTCTTTGCTGATATAAAGACCACTATTTTAAATTTTAAGACACTCAGAATATATTTAATTCAGATAAAGACGTAGTCATTATCTATTATGTACCTATACCTGTTTCGAACGAATGCTTTATCATTGTGTCCTTAAATTGTTGTATCGTATATTATATCTACCTGCCTATTTCATTTGTTGTCTGATCTCAAGTTTGTATTATGTTAGAAAGTTTAATTTGTTTATACTTGTTGTTTTTCTTTGATAAAAGTTTGTGTTTATTGTTTTTGTGTGTAACCTTAATTTGTGTTTGAAAATGTAACAATTTAGATTTCTTATGTTATGTTTTGTAAATAAATAAATTCTAACTATATATCATCGGCCAAAATGTATATATTAGAAGTTGGCTAAATTGACCAACTTTTGGTGCGTTTCTAATATACTAAGTTATGATTCTAATGATAATAGTATTTTTTTGCCAATGGCACAGAGGAAAAATGACTACCAATCATAGACATCTGACCAGTAGACGTATCCATCTTTGTACTCAGGCCGGTTAGAGCGAGATCGCAAGATATAATTTGTTGATGAAAAAGAAGGATCAAGCTTCTATCTTTTGTCCCCGTCGGCGTGGCCGGTTTTTGTTGTTTGGCAAACTGTCACTGTCAAACAAAATGCTTTGTTTTTGTTTTGTTTGGCCAACTTGAAACAGCGCTCGAACTAAAATTTAAGATTTTCTCTGAAATTGTGATATTTTTTGAGTGTGAAAGTGTGCAAAACAACAAAGTTTGATGAATTCAGCGTATGTATGATGGGGGGATGCAGTGTTTTAGGCTGCCAAAGCCGCAGTGAGCGAAATATAACGGAAATAACCTTTCACTCGTAAGTAGTCAAATATGTAATCAATTTAGAGCTAATTTTGCAATGTGATAATAAAATAAGTAATTTCCAACTGAGATACAATGCTTTTTGCGTAATTAATACAGAATATGTGTATATTTTGACTAAATTAACAAAATGGTAATTAGGTTAGGTGTTGCTAGGTTGTAAATTTCATTTACCCAAATTTATTTCAATTAGAATAAAGAATATATAAGTAAATTTAGAAATAAACAATTTAAAAATAAATTAGTAGTGCTAAAATTAAATTCCATGCCAATAAAACGAATACATGTGAGTATCTTTTTTTGAAACAGCCGAATTACTATAATAATATAATAATAGGTATTATCATTTTCTAATGCACAATACAATGTTACAGACTAAGGCACCAAGCAACCCGCAACCACCGTGTGAAAAGTCTACGAATAAAAGAAGCAGCGATGGCCAAGAACAAGTTAAACCATAGAAACTATGTTTGGTATGCGTTACCTTCCATTCTTAAGTTAGCCTATCCTAGTAAGCAGTTGATATTTTTCATGTGAAAATTTCAAAATTTTCTAATGCTCTATACAATGTTACAGACTAAGACACCAAGCAACCCGCAATCACCGTGTGAAAAGTCTACGAATAAAAGAAGCGGTAGTTTTAAGCAGGGTTCGAGGATATATATCAAGATATATATACGAACGAGTCAGGGTCATTGGTTGAAGTTGCGTTTTTGGTATTTATTATTAAATATTTCTACTAATAAAGTTTGCAATATTATTTAATTACCCTTAGGCGCAAGACAAACATAATATGGCACCTAGGACTGCACCGCATGGCCTTCCCATTCAATAACATGCAAACCAATAGTTATCTATTTGTAGTTGTACTAATATCCTCTCAATACCTAAATGGTGCTAACTACAGCGACAAATGCAAGCCTCCTTTCAACATGGGGAATTTTTTTAGATGGCAACATCATAAAAACTATTGCTGTTTCACGTGCGGCCACGCGATGGCTATGTCTACTGGTCAGATGTCAATGGTGTCAATGGTACCAATCATAGACTAAGGACCAACTACCAATGAATTCATTCATTCAGTGTAGCCTATTAGTAGTTTCTAGAGATAAATCTAGCTAGAAATTCGATGAGCATCCCAGATAAATGAACATATTTTTATGATGTGTCCTATTCTATAGGTACATGTAAAATAAACATAAAAATCTAGAACAACTCTTTATTGAAAATCTAGGCATTCTACTCTAAATCTTATTTTTAATCGCAATGTCTAGTTAATTTTTGAGTTTAGTTAAGTTTCAGTTTAGTTAGTTGAACTGTTTTTTTTAATTCAAGCTAGCAACACTGCCACCAAACTAATCAGACATTCAATGAATGACAATAATAAATACATTCAGTAACATTCCATTACACGATTACACGTACCGGCTTAACTATCTATCTCACTTGCACCACAGAAGAAAGAAGGCGACAGACGGTTGCAGCATGCTTCAAGTTTGTTGGCTCTGCTGCCGTGTTTTGTACCTAGAACGATTTTGAATTTACCAATGAACAAAAAAACAATCAGACTAAACGTATGTCATTGTCATGGAGAAAATTGTACAAGAGATTCATGAGTCTAAGAAATAGATGGCGCTTTAGTAAAAATCGATTACCATAATTGATTGATTCAGGCGTTACTTTGCGGAAATCCATAAATATCAACAAATTATACAAATTTATTTAGTAATAAATCCGCTTAATTTTTTTTGATATCGATTACCAATCAATCGAATATCTAATAAATTTGGGATTTGGCTTTATTAGTGTTTATTGTGAAAATAACTTTAAAAAAATATTATTGATTTATGAGAAAACAATTTATTTAACATAATACTCCGTGATTTAATTGTTTAAGTCGTCAATTGTTATACAGAATTGCTACTGTAGCGCCACCCTCATGACGCCTTCAGACGGACGCTTTTGGTTGGATACAAGAGATTGCACTAAGTCATTCGCGTTGTTCATTGGTTGATATTCTAGACGTAAATTTTTATTATTTGCCCATTCATCTGGGTAATCTGGGTATGGCCCTTATTGCCATAATATCTTATAAATTTAGGTATTATTTATTTATTTTTCATTTCGTGCTTGCTGGAACCAACTTTTCTTTTCCTTTCTACTCTGCTTGACTGCAAAAAATGGTAGGAGAGGAGGGAGGCGAAGTAGTTTAGTTTAATAAAATAAATACCTAGGTACAGTACCTAGGTAAATTTGTCTCGAATCTTAGCCTAGGGGTTAAGTAATTGTAAAATACATTATAATTACTTATAGAACCAATTATTTCTATGTTACGCACGAAACTCCGAATCAACGTACCTAACCTACTTATATAATGTTTCTTTTATGGTTGTGCTCCAAGTTCTGATAATTAAGCGACTTTTAAAAGATATTACCTATAAATTTGAAGGCAAACTTGAATAAACAAATAAATAACAACTAGGTACCTAGGTAGGATAAATAAATATTGTTTATTTGACTCTCACTCGCCTCCACTTAGTAATGATCCTATGGCTAGAACCTACTTACAGTATTTTTTCTCAATGGATTCATTCAGTGTAAATAAGCCGTAAAACTAAGAAATATTTTTAATTAGGGTTATGTATGAATGAATGTAGTACTTACCTAACTACTTACATAATCTTATCCATATAATTAATCAATAACACATAGGTACATCAGTAGGTAGGTTAGGTACCTACACCATCTCTGTCACATGCTTAGTTGAGTGGCGAAAGTTATGATGAGTCGTTGAGTTGAAAAGTTAAATTTGATCTAAGAGAAACGCGGCTAGTGGTTCACAGTCAATTTTAGTTCTTTGGTTGTTGTTTTCCATAATCATTCTTGCTTGCCCTTGCCTTCTCTTTCTCTACTTTAAACAGAGGGGAATGCAAAAAAAAACATGATTTGGATATGCAAATACTGCATGCAATTAAGCATTCAATAGGACCTACTACCTACCTATAAAGTATTTTTAGTAAAAATACAATGTAGCTTGGGTAGCTCGCACAGTTGCTACCACCGTTGTACTCTTTCCTCGCACCTTCTTCTTTCACCTCAATCGAGGAAGGTGCATCATTGTGTTGGGTAGCACGCTTGCGCCTCGCAACCCAGCACGATTGTGGTCCCAGCACAGTTCCTCGCTCAGCCTCATTGTGTTGGGTAGCACGATTGTGGTCCCAGCACAGTTCCTCGCTCAGCCTCATTGTGTTGGGTAGCACGCTGGCGCCTCGCGTCGTGCCCTCGAGCCTCGCGCCTCGCCTCAATCGTGGTGCCACAGTGAGGACACTCGTTGCGTGAAAGAGTAAGCACGCACACTACTCAATTTTTTTGGACGTGCTACCCAAGACTAATGTGATGTAAGTAATGTGACGGTGCATTTTTTTATATCTATTAGGCATATAAAAATTACGTTAAGATTTATTCTGCTCTCGAATTTAATCTAAATAACATTTAACTATTCATTAAATTATAATCTACTCCAAATGTCACTACGAGATAAAAAATTCAGATAGCAAAGTCAAAGAGTATGCAGATGATAAGAATGGAGAACTAACCACATAACTACCATTTAGAAAACCGGTTTTACCAAAATATTCTACAATCGACTTCAATTGGTCTGTTCTAGTGACCGTAAACACCACTGAAAAGTCATAGGGAAGCGAAATACGCAATTTCGTTTACTTTGACGACATATTTTTTTAGTTATTTTGATTTTATAACTAAACTACAGAACCGATCTTTATGAAATTTCTATGGGGGCAATCTAAAAGTTTATCCCATCAAACCAAAAATTTGTTTTCAAATCGGTTCATTAAATAAAAATTCTGAGTTAATAAAACTTACAAAAAAAAACCTCCTATTTTGAAGTCGGTTGAAAAAAAAAAGTTTAATCACTTTTTTCGTACTTAGACATTATACTTAGGTACATGTGCAATGAAATGGCCATCGATTATTCTGTGTTAACTTTTAGAGAATCCTTTGACTAGAGCTCAATAATTTCTTGAAATTTAAATTTCCGTAATAATTCATTTTATTACCGTATATGTACGAGTATAATCATTTTGAACGGTAATAATGAATGACTCATCTGATTTTTATTTATTCAATGATAAAAGTTAAATTGTAAATATTACCGCGTATGTTGTAACAAGAAACTGAATATTTTACCTTCTAGTAGTACCTCTGCAACTAGTAAAAATTGGCAACGTTTGTGCTTCAGTAAATTTTTACCACTTAGATTTTTTTTATATACCTACAAATGGCAGTCGTTGAGAAGCAAATGGACCAGTACAGTAAGGTACCGACAAGCGAATTTAATGAAAAAAGTCAAGGTGGGTGTTATCTAGTTGATTTCTTAAATTTATTTGCTAAAATAAAAAAAAAATCCATAGTTTCACGGCCATTGTAATTATTTCCGTATCCGACTAATATTGTTATTGTGAAAGCTTGTAAGGATAAAGAGAACACCAAATTCAAAGTCTTTATTTTCTACAAGTAAGTACTAAAACTACTGAACCTATTAAGTTGAAATTTGGCGTAATTAATGACCTAAAGGAGGATATATTATTCTACCTTTTATCCCAATATCACGCAAACGAAATTCCGAGAAGCAGTTACCTCTCCATGGATGAACCAGATGCTACTCACTACTTCACCTCGCTTACCTCCTAACATTCATTTTTCCATTAATATTCACAAATTTTCACTTTCATAATATTAATCTAGGAAGGGACCTGTAAGTAGCCAGCAGTGGACTACGGATACATAAATAATAAATATATTGGGACATTAACACAGCGACATCGACCCTCAAACTAAGTAGAGCATGTACAGTAAGCTGCCATGTATACGTTTCCAAGCTTTCACATTTATATTACTCCTAATTTTGCAAAGAGAAGTGCACACAATCATTTTCAAATTAATGTAGTGATCTTACTTGTCCGAATTCTTGTCAGATGAAGAATATCTTTGCAAAATTACGAGCATAATATAAATGTAAAAGCTTGGGAGTGTAGATAGGTCTGTGCAGCTGTCTGTAGGTAGGTACTATAGAAACCAGATAATGGATACAATAATTTTATTTTATTTTTTAAAATTTTGTCAGAGCGTCTGGTCGAAGCGACGCGTGATCAGAGGGCTGACAGCTATCTGGGCCAAAGAATAAGCCTTGCTATACAAAGAGGCAATGCAGCCAGTATCCTCGGCACGCTGCCATCGGGTATCGAGTTGGAGCAGTTGAGCTACATATAGATCGTTTGCAACGGTCTATGGGTGGCCCAATTGTTTCCTTTTGTAAATTTTGTAATATATATAGATTGTAGTAGTTAGCTTTTTTATATGATATGATAATAGTAGGAGGATAGTAAAATTATTTCCAAATGTTCCAGAACAAGAGATACCTGCCCACACCGGCTGGGGCGTGCGTCATAGCCAGCTCGTACTGTTCACCGCCGTCCTGTGCGTGAGCTTCATCGCGCGCAGCCACATGGGGGTCACCATGGTAGCCATGACGAGAGACCGAGACACGCACACAGGCGCCGGTGTCTCTCAACCTGGCACCGCTGGTACAACCACCAACGTTCCTCATGCCAACACTACTGCTGGGGTTGCCATGACGAGAGAACGAGACATGCACACAGGCGCCAGTGTCTCTCAATCTGGCACCGCTGGTACAAGCATCAACGTTTCTCATGCCATCACCACTGTTGCGGATGCCAATGATACTGGGGTTCGAGATCTAGAATGGTTCGATGAAGGCAATGTGACGATAGAGAGATTAGAAGATAGTGTGATTACTATTTATAGGGTAAGATTGGTCAAATAGTTCTTCATATGATTCACTCCTGATTTTCAAATCTCTGTTTTTACTCTTTTCCCTATTTTTGTATTATTTTAATGAGAGACATGTGCAGGGTTTGAATCCGTACTTGATCGAAAGCAGCTTCGCTTTGTTGGTATCAGGTGTAAAATAGCGCAGATTCAACTTCTTGAGACAGTGGCAACGTTCGTTCAATTTTATATGCTCATCATCACCTGTCAGCCTCTAGACGTCCACTGGTAGACGGAAGCCTCCCCCATAAAGCGCCACAACGAGCGGTCTGGAGCCTTCTCCATCCACCAACTACTCGCAACCGCAACAATGTCATCGGTTTATCGCGTTCTACACCGCGTCTCGTCCAGGTTATTAAGTTCTCATAATATCTATAGACTTTTGTCTTGATATTGCAGTCATACGAGTGGGAGAAGCCGGTGCAGGAGATGGTGCTGAACGCGTTCTTCCTTGGGTACGCGCTGATGATGTTCCCGATGGGGCTGGTCTGCCAGCGCTGGGGCGGCAAGATACCACTGCAGGTCTCCATGCTGGTCAACGGGCTCGTATCTGCCGTCATGCCGTGGCTGGCTTTATGGGTACCTATTATAACTTCATCATCATCATTCTCCAGAACTCTCCCAGGTGTAGGCCTTCTTAACACGCCATTGCCTCCAGTCTTGTCCTTAACGCATCCAAATATTGCTGCGTCTTTCGTAATGTCATCAACCCACCGCACCAGAGATAAAAATAATACCCTGCGCAGTATAAAAAGTATAAAGTTAATTTCACCCATAATTTTGCTTCATCTTCTTGCTCTACATCGCTCGTAAAGTATCGATATAAAAAGTGGTCTCTTTCCAGTTTTCCAGTGATTGAGGAGTTATCAGATATTATCGCTGCGAGGCCACGATACCAATTTTTTATTCAAGTTGTTTTGTTTTTTAAGCCATCACACTACAGGTAACTTTGCTGCAACTTCGTTAATGAACTCATTATGGTAAAGTAATTAACGCGCTCTACGTTACGAAGTTCGTTACAGGAAACACCAACGTTTCTAATAAATGAACCAAGTTTACTCCGTCATGTGTCATATTAGCTCTGGAAGACTCTGATGCTCTATTAAATAAACGGAAATTTGAATAATGAAGAGTTTAGCGTGTGCTGCACTCTACATAAATATCTACATATAATAGAGGCTAAGGGTGCCTTCAAGTTAGAGGCGTGAGGAAGAGCCACTGTGGCACGTCTAAATATTGTATGAAAACTAGTAGACGCGCCACAGTGGCGCTTCCTCACTCCTCTAATTTGAAGGCGCTCTTAGTCCTGACTGATTTTCAATAAAAAACTACTTATATAACGTAGAGACTGAAATGGAAGGGTATATTGATCAAATAAGTGTAAGCGCGTACTATGAAAGGATTATTTTTTAGCTAGCTACAAAGTTAATTCATAAGACTAGTCTCTGTGAATGTTCCAGGGAGGTTGGAAGGCGGTGTGCGCTTGCCGTGTGGTGCAGGGCGGCACGCAAGCCGGTACCTACCCCAGCATCCAGGTCCTGCTGGCCAAGTGGGTACCGGCCAACGAAAAGGCCACCTTGAGCAGTTATCTCTACACAGGTCCGCATTGCGAACATTTTGCAGATCGCTCAAACTATTTCAATATTATGTAGATTTTTGAGAGTTCAATGGCTAAGTGGCCTGTGCCATGCATTTTTCATGTCTGATAAATTATGATACTTATGTATTTTTGTGTTTGTACACAAGCACAGTGGAAGTATAAATCAAGAAAATATTCTCACCTGAAATTTGTATGTGCCGTGGTGCGTCTTATCAAAAAGAAGAAAGAAAGAAAGAAAAATAATTCATCGCAACATACACGGCAACACACATTTAGAAATTACTAATTATAAAAAAAAACAGAAAACTTAATAAATAAATATAACATGTACAATCTACCTACCTACAAACACAACAAATTATTATTTAAATATTTGAAACAATAAGGTTGCTAGAAGGTACACACAACTGCTGGGTTTACCGCGTTGTCGGGAACGGTCTGTGCTCAGTATAATGTTGAGGATTCGCATCCACAACGCTGATTTTCAGCACAAACTGCACTATCCATTACTATCATTGTTGTTCCTAGACAAAGCCAATGACATGTCTAAAACCAAAATCATCTCGGCCATTCAATAGCAAAGAATCTCTCTCTCTTTCTTAGTCTGATTATTATAAGAGTTTCCCTTGTTTGCGCAGGCACGACGATAGGCACGGTGATCGGGTTCCAGCTGGGCGGCGTGCTGTCGGAACTGGGCGGCTGGCCCGTCACGTGTTGGACGGTGGGCGGGCTGTGCCTCGCGAGCCTGGCTCTCCTGTCGATGCTGGGCGCCGCCTCGCCGGGGGACCACGCCACCATCTCCCGACTGGAGGCGAACTACATCCGTGGACGTATCGTCAATACTAACGATATTAAAGTGGCAAGTCTTTTTTAAATCTTGTCATTAAGGGTTAATCCTCAAGGCATATTTCCATACAAAGTGTTTCAAACAAACACTCAAAAATTACGCCGTATTATAGTAAATTTTTCACATTATTCGTTTTGTCTATGTTCTCCGATTGTGTGAACAAAAATTAGTAAGGTTTCATACTTTAATTTAGATTTTATGCGTGTTTTAAAATTAGACGAAATTCATGAAAACTCACGGCTTCTAGTTGGCATGTGATTAATACTAATAGTTGACATGTGACTATTAGCTATTCTGTATCGTATATATATATATATATATTGTGGGCCGCATGATGCTGTGACACCAACAAACTGAAACCCAAGAGATAATAAGTTAAATAGAGGATGACCATCATTTAGATGGACCGACGACATAAAAAAAGAAGTGGCCAAGGAGAGCAATAAATAGAAGAGACTGGAAAGAATTAAAGGAGGCTTTTACCGCAAAACGCGGACCCTACACTTAAGAAACAAAACCTACATATTACATATTTAACTATTTATAAGGCATTTTTATTTATTTATTTTATTGTGATGCTGAAATTTGACGATTTTTTATTTGTCGCCTACACGGATAGTCGAGTGGCAAGAATGTTGGACTGCCGCGCGGGGGTCACAGTTCGATTCCAACGTTAGGGCATTTAATAAGGTACTGATGGACATCCGTGTTTGTCCTGAGTCAGTATTTTTCATGTATTCCATGTGGGTATGTAATAAGAAACGTCTGTGAGTAGGTATTTTATCTATGCTAAGTTTCTGACTAACTAGTGTACTGGTAAGAAACCAAATAAATCAGTCGATATTTATTCTCTGACTTGACTGACTTTGATCTTTTTTGCAGCGAAGAAAAACGCCATGGAAGGCCATCTTCACCTGCAAGCCCATGTGGGCTAACTTCGCCACACACATCGGGAGTATAGCCGCTTTCAACTTCATCTCAGCGCAAGTGCCTTCCTACATCCACTACATCCTCAATGTCGATGTCAAGAACGTGAGTTATTTTCTCTGTCTAGATAGATAGGTAGATGATTTGTGAAAAATGGCCAATGAACTAAAAGAAGGACTTCAAAGTTCTGAAGACCCTTGTCTAGCAGATGACTAACAGCCAACCATTCTTCTTCTTCTTCTTATCGTGTCACTAGTTTTTTCAAATCAGTGTGGTGAAAGGATTTCAAGTGCGCCGAAGAGGCTCTTTTCGTGAACTTGACATAATTTTTCGAACTTTTTAGGTTCTATGACATGCCGGTTTCCTCACGATGTTTTCCTTTACCACTAACAGATTTTTTTTGAAAAGAAAAATCCATTCTTCACAGAAAGTTGAGACACCTCCCATTTGGCCAACACGGCTTCAATTTTTTTCAACAGCCTGGTATTTCATATTTACTTCTTTATTTTGGCTTCGTGCTCTATTTTTTGCTGTATATAAGTAGCATGAGCTTTCGTAAAAATATTACTATTTGCTGTACGTAAATATATTTTGTCCGCTTCTGATAAAATTTATTTTTGACATCTGTTTCTGTTTTTATATTCGTTACAATTCCTTTGCACCACTAACATGTAAATTATAACGGTAAAAAAAGCCTACAACAACTTTGTATTATTTTAGAGTGGACTCTTGTCATCTCTGCCGTACGTGGCCAGCGCGGTGCCTAGCTTAGGCCTAGGCCTCGTGTCCGACTACTTGACCAACAACAACATCGTCAGCGTCAAGAATGCCAGGAGAATAAGTAACTCCATTGGTGAGTCTTTGTCTACTTGCCTCGCCGTTTAGAGGCTACTATCAAGCAGCTATTGTGTGTTACGGTCTCAAAGTTACTGTAGGTAGAGAAATTACTGGGCTTTCGAGACGAATCATCAAAATATCTCCACTGGACGACCGATCTATTGTGTGTGATTCGAATACCTACATATATATTTTTTGAAGTGACTACGTCTAATTAATCGATGAACGCCGACTGCATGCACGAAAACGTTGACGTTATTATCCGGTAACGTTCATTGTCCCGTTACGCTGGTTACAGATAACGAATTTTATTTTAAATTAAATATCGGAGCTTTTCAGAGCGGAGATCGCAGAGTTTCAGAATTTACTTACTTGGTAATGTTATCATGCCAGATTTAAATGTAAACTCACTAATGGATGCTTTCAATGCCTTTAATTACCTTATAACAGCCATAAATTTGTTTTTTACTCAAAGTTTTACTTTTTTTCAGCACAAATAGGGGTGGCTGCATCACTGATTGGAGCGTCCTTCGCCACGAGCACCAGCTTGTGTGTCATATGCTTCATCATCACGATCAGCTGTCACTCGGGAATACATGCTGGATGGATGGTAATTTATTCACACACATGTATCCTACTAACTAGGTAATCCTAGTTACCTATCAACCTGCTCCTGTTAGTACTGTAATGGTTACTCATTCCTTTGTGCTATCATAAGTATGTATGTATGTAGTATATATTTAGGTATATACAGGGTGTATCGTAATGAGTGGATAATCCTTCAGTTGCGGGTGGGGGACTTCAGGACTGATCAGAAAATGAAATTATGTACCCAGTAAAAATCCCACGGATTTCGAGTTACTGGACGTTTTCGAAACTTCCATTTTTTTTTACCTTTGTCCATTGTTTTTGCTGCCAAGATTACAAATCATGGAATTTTCTTTTTTTTTTTTTGCCAGAGTATTCCAGGATAACTGTGCTATCGAATGGTATTTCCTGTTTATGTGCCACAGGTATAGTTTTTTTGGTACAGCATCATTTAGCAAAGAAAATGTGTTTTGCTCATTTTTTTCCAAAAGTTTGATCCCCTGTGATGCAAAAAAAAATGTATGGTGACCCTAGTGACTAATTTGTGAAAAACTTGTCTACTTTATTGGCTTTCCGAAATGGTATACACTTGGTATGTTATGAAGTTATGTATAATATTATTTGTATTATCATTCGCTATATATTTCTAATAAACTTTATTTACTAGCCCTAATAACCCATCTCTTTCTCTACTCATTACATTCCATGAAACGGTTGCCTGGAAGAGATCGCTTTTAGCGATAAGGCCGCCCTTTGTATTGCCTTAAATTAGATTAAGAATATCCAATTTGTAATTTCCTAGTGGTAAATAATAAAGTTATTATCTATCTATCTAATCCGACTTATTTATAAAGGCAAAGATTGGTAAGAATTTTTGGTACACTAGCCGAACGACTTATTATTCAGTATTCATTTATTTATTGCCGTAAGTAGAGTAAGTACATAAGTAGTGGATTTGTTAATGTAAGTATACCAATCTACATAAACAATACACCTACACCCTTTAGGACCTATAGTGTCGCTTTAAGGACCTATTAGTAATAAAAATTATTTATTGTATAAACATATAACACTGTACAACTAAGGTTTTTACAAAAGGCGTATTAGGCTGTCGATGTAATTTGGCAGGTGAACCACATAGACTTGGCTCCGAACTTCAGTGCTACCATGATGGCGCTGGGCAACACAATGAGCAATATCGTGGTGACTCTGCTGCCCGTGGTCGTCTCTTACGTCGTTACAGATGTGGTGGGTGTTCACCCAATATCTCCTTAGCTCTCTTTGTGGTACGCGAGAGCTAGTCTCTCTAAAGCTCCGTACTCACATACGGTTTTACTCGATAGTTTTACTCCAAAACGAGTAAATATTAACGTGTGGACCGCAAAACTTAAAGCTCGAAGGCTCGCATCGAGCCGGCTCGATAGAATTAAGGCTCGAACGTTTCGGTGAATACTGTACAGTGCACGTCACTCGATAGATAATGCTGAATGTGTGGACGAAAGTTCATGCCATGGTTTTTACTCGACATGATAGCTCGATCGAGCAAAACCGTATGTGAGTACGGAGCTTTACAAGCAATCTGCGCCAATTAACAGTAATATAGTAGCTTTCACAATAATTATGTTTGTAATTTTTTTATCAACCGATATCAAAAATAATAGGAAGTTACCAGTTCGGTTGTTTGTTTTAATGTTTGTTACCTCAGAACTTTGTTGTTTATAAACCGAGTTAAAAAAATATTTTTGTTTGAGAGGATATACTTTCAGATTGTTTCAATATCAATTTAACCAAGTCTGAGTAAACTAAATTGCCTATTTTATTATTGCTTCCCTGTGACTATTTAGGGATGTTTACGGTCACAACAAGGTCAAAACAGTCCAATTTAAGTCGTTTGTATCATGTTTTGTAAAACCTCAATTAATGAATTAAGCAATCGAAGGTTGGTCGTGAAGTAAATTCGTAAAGTAAGTAATTAACTGAAAAACGAGAAGTTTTTCATTCAATTGAACCCTGTGTCCCATGTTGTATATAACTTAAGTGATTACCTTCAAACATTTTAAACTAATCGAAATTTTTTTTGCATACCGTTTGAATTAGCCGTTACTTAACATTGCACTTGTGTATCTGAGGAACAGACGAACGTGTTCCAATGGCGCATCATGCTGTCGCTGGTGGCGGCGATGTGTTTCCTCACCAACATCGTGTTCGTGCTCTTCGTATCGACCGCCGTGCAGCCCTGGAACGAGGGTGCGACTGAAGAGGATGGTGAGTGACACGGTAGACCCATAATAGTATTCAAGTATAAAAAAATATTAAATTATCATTATGATTCTATCATATGATAATTTTAGCCAGATTGTAGTAAATTTTGGTCCTAGGTTTACAAAAAAGAGAAGTATCATAGATGGGCTAGATAGATATTTAAAGTAAAATAATTAAGGCCCAAAATCCCACTGTCCGCTATCTCGCTTACGCATTTATAATTATATTTAAACATATAAATAAATATTTAAATGGTTATTATAAGTATAATATTTAGCGAGATTAGATAACTCAGTAATTAACGCTTTACTTTGTTTCAGATCATAAATGACAATGGAAAAAAATAGAGATAGTTAGATAGTTTTTTTTTAATTCTACACTGTATATTATATTGTGATACTTTAACAAGTATTTAATTAATTTAAGTACCTACCTAATTATTATCGTAAATAGGCAGTGGATAATGTTCCTGAATTAAATTTTATTTAAATAAAAGTTAAATGACATTATCATTTTCTTAATAACCACACATGTGCGATCCACGCAAAAACAGCAAAACAAAACAGAAAATTTGCTCATAGTAAAGATACTGATCGCAAATAAGCAAACAATAAAAATCAAAATAAAATAAACAAATCAATATAATAATAAAAGTGTTGGTCCTTACTAGCACTGGCCTTTTTTTTTACAATGGGAAAACGCATTTACGCATCCCCTTCAACTGGAGAGGGCCGAAGGGGTATGTCGGGCTCACCACCAGGCTACTAGCAGGGTGCTAGCAGTCGTTGGCATACCGACTAAAAACCCGTTGATATTCCTCCAATCACCTCAGTGCCAGTGCGTCGTCAAACCAATCGTCATCCGACGAAATGTTTGACGGCGCAACAGCACTTGACAGGGTCACGGGGTCCCGGTCGGATTCGACCGCGGCCCTGTCGGGACTAGCACTGGCCTAGACTAACTGACAGACAACGCACAGGCCAAGCCACTGAACAAATATTTTTTCTTAAACGATGAACAGACATTGGAATCGTAAGTATAGGTTCGATGACAAATCACAACTGACCCCGTCGATGACACACGGCTTTTTACAAGCTGATTGTTGGCGAGTTTAAAAGCTACCTTTTGGGAAGGATAAGTCAGGACTAAACCTTTTATATATTATATTAAGTGTATCTTGATTCTGACAAGAAATTATTTATAGCCCTGATAAAAAAGTAATATTAAATTTAAAGTAACTTGAACTATCTAATGTAGCTTATATAGAATGTACAATTTTCGTAGTGCTAATGTTTGCTTCATGATAACAACAAATAAAACGCGTAATGTAGCAATCTCATAATTCAAAGAAAGCTAACTAAGACAGAAGCAGATTGATAGAACAGTCGGGAGTCAGAAGTTGATATGGTGGTCGACCCTAAGGAACAAGGAGTGTCCGAAGTGTCCGAGAATAAGGAATTTAAAGGTATTTATTATCGTTATACACCGCAAACAGAAAAAAATAATACACATAATAATTAGTTGCCGTTACTGAACACGGATTTGGCAAAAAAACTTGAAAAAATTCAGTCAAAGTGACAAAATAACTTTGATAGAAATTAGATGTACCGTTAGTATATCCAAGTTTTTAGTTTTCTAGGATTTTATCTGTCGGTACCCTTTCTTGATAAAAGTTAAGTTTTATTTATCGTTTGGCCAACCCGGGTACCCTTTTTTTTTTTTTTTTTTTTTTTTTACATGGGGAAATCCTCATGGATGCCCACCGACCTTGGGGGAGGGCGGAGGGGTATGTCGGACTCATACCGACTAAAACCCCATGGTGGCCGACCTCTGCGCATTAGAGGGACCCCGGGATATCCGAAGAACACGTACCGGTGTCCCTCACGCACGTTGCTGTTAGGCCCATCCCAGGGAAGGCTTGCGCCGACCCCGAGCTCCGCTTGCAGTGCATGCCTACCCGTGCACTGCAGCCGTCCCGGGTTCGAGTATGATGCAGCCAGAGCCCCCACTCCGACCGCCCTCGAACCCAGCAAACCCGGGTACCCTAGTTCGAGCCAGCTCGCAAAAGCTCAGCTCGGGTGCCGCACTCGCCCCGCTGTCACCACTCTGTCATTTTTAAGAAATCCTAAATTCTGACTACATTATATGTGTACGTAGTACTTACAACGTAGTACTATGATGGTACATAATATTACTTATTCTTTGATAGTACCCCTTCTGCATTGTCCATTTCAGTTTTTTTGGTTAGTAAAAATTTGTGGTGTATAATTAACATTAGACAATTCATACAATTTGAAAGGTAAACAAATCATTTCAAGTGGTTTCATAAATAAAATACATCGTTGGATTCTTATTAAATAAATCGTTATAAATGGTTGGGCATATAACAAAAATATTTATATTACTTGGTATCATTTTGTTTATTCAAAACAAAGACGGATAATCACAAGTTATTATTATTAGTATGTGTTACTTTGAGTAACAAAAAATCTAACATTATCAGTAAATTATAATAATTGGCGACTGGAACAAGACTAAGATAGAGCCTCCTGATAAAATTATGTCAACTGTTTCTCGTAGACTTTTGTGAGACCCGTTATAATTTCATAATTATTGTCACTGCTCTACATATTGAGCTAAGTTTAAATCCACTTCTTCATAACTTTCATATAATATACTCGTAGTAGGTATGCTTAATTTCATAAATTTATCTCGATTAGAAACAGGGTTACAGAGTGGGCCAAAATGGCTCGAAGTGTTTCGTGTAAATTGTGCACAGTGCGCTCCAGGCTTTTCTTTAAGATTTTGCTTCTGATTTGTATGGTAGTGTCAGCATGGGGATACCGCCACCAGCAGAGCTTCCTCCTGTTCTGCGCGCTCACCACCGCCTACAGCATGCGGGCTTGCATGGGGGTGGCGCTTGTAGCCATGACTCACCATGAGGGGCGGAACCTCACTCAGAACGCCACTTCCGACGCCATCGATGTGGATGTGGAGGATTTCGAAGTCTCAGGGTTCTTTAATGCCCTGATGTTGAGTCCGCCGGTGAGAATTTTTTTAATAGATGACGCCCCAACTTCATTTGCGTTGTGAATTAACAAGATTAGTTTCTTAGTAACGTTCCTAAGCTCGTATTGGAGAACATACCCTCGAAATTCCAAATCTCTGCGCACGTACGTGATTTGGCCTGTGCGTTGTCTGCCAATCAGGCAAGACTAATATTATCATAATATTAATTGATTTTAGGTACTAGTTTTCTGCGCTTATTTGTTTTTGCTTCTGCAAAAGCAAAAACCTGGCGTGCTGGAGGTGGCTTTTGCCGAAAAAGTAACAATTTCTTAAACAAACTTGAGTGTGGGCCTTAAAATGGCATACGTTCAGAATGATGAATATAATAAATGAATGAATGTATGAGAAAATATGAAAATAATTTATTCCAACATATACGGCAAAACACATTTAAAAATCCTATTAAAAAACTTGGCAGGAATCGAATGAAAGTAGCTGCTGATCAAGCTCAGCGGCACTGACTTGGGCAGCCAGTAACATTGCGCTGTCTTGTGTTTCCAGTACCCAACATTTAGGTGGAGTAAAAAGATCCAGGACACAGTAATCGCGTCATTTTTCTGGGGCTACATGATGCTGCAGATTCCGGCAGGGCAGCTGGCGCACAGGTTCGGAGCAAGGTACCTCCTGGCCAGCGCTATGCTGATCAACTGCATCGCCTCCTTACTATACCCTTTGGCTGCGTTCTATGTAAGTTTTGTTTTATCATCATGCTAATGTTTGTTAATCTATTTATTTTACAAAAATAGATGCTCTTCAATTTTTCTCATTAACTTCTCAGCGATGTTGCGATTACATTCTTTAGGTTTAAGATTCTGATTAGATTCTGTTAGAGAAGCCCATTTGTATTGGCTAATGAATACCAAGCTACTATTTTGATTCCAGGGTGGATGGATCTGCGCCGCAGTTATTAGATTTGTACAAGGCCTCAGTCAGGCATGTATCTTCCCCGGTATGCACACTTTCTTCGGAAAATGGGCTCCCTTAGAAGAACGTGGTAGATTGACCGCTCTGACTTATGGAGGTAAGTGTAACTCCAGTGGTAGACCTTAACACGAGAGTTTTTTATCCCATGATATCAAGGAGTTAAAATGTCCCTATCTTTTTACAACCATGATATTTTTTGACCACATTGTAATTCCCACATGTACAGACAGCGTCAGAGATAAGTATCCCCGTTGCACAAGACACCCAGCTATAAATATTGTAATACTTAAAATTAATTTTAGGCTTACATACGGTAATACAAATATAATCTATTTTTTAAAGGCAAAACTTCTACATTCGCTGCGACGGTGATTAAAAGGGATTTGAAGCTGGGTATTATAATGCAAGGGGGATACTTATCTATGACGCTGTCTGTACGTATCGCGGCTCTCATAAAGCCCCTAAAACTACGTTACTACAGCATTTTGCATGTTTTCACTTTCTGTAAATTGATGTCCCACTTCTAGGTCAAGCCCTGGGCACGGTGCTGGGTCTCCCCATCACCGGGTTCATCGCTTCCTCCCCCCTGGGCTGGCCTGGCCTCTTCAGGTTCTACGGCACGCTATCGGGGGTCATAGGAGTCGTGTTGATTCTGTTCGCAGCCGACACTCCAGCCAAACATCCCAAAATAACGCTCGCCGAGAAACAGTACATTCAAAATGGGCTACAAATAAAGAAAGGAGATGAAGATGTAAATTACAGTATTTAACAATAGTTGTATTCAAATCAATCAAACAAAACACTTTAATTCTCAAAAATAGGTATATATACAGTAATGAAAAAGTGCATTTAGCGTTATTAGTTGTATACATGTAGGATACCATTTACAGTGAGTAGGTGGCGATGCAAACTAAGCAGAAATCTTGGATTTCTGAGTGCTTTTACAAGTTGATAGTTATCATAGATACGATAAGGATTTACATTGCCAATGTTTATTTCGATAAACTGAGATTTTAGGGTATGATGATATGACAGCCGTTTCCTAAATGATGTATGTAAACATCGGATTATCCACAAATTGTAGTGGTATTAGATCAGCAACATTTGCTGAATCCGATGAAACAGGAAGGTCTATTGGATTTCTTATTTAAATTATTTCAGAAACAACTATCTGTGCCATGGTCTAAGATATTGCGTTCGAGAGGATTGTACGCTATCGTGGTGGCGCACATCGGGAACACGTGGGGTCAGCTGATTCTCTACTCGGAAGTACCGGCTTTCATGGACAACATAATGGGCGTCAATATTAAAGCTGTAAGAACTGTTAAAATACACGCCTTATTAATGAATTGCTACTGCCCGCGGCTTGGCAGGCGTTGAATTGTAATTCAAAGTAGCTTTAGCGTGATCCATAATATGCGATCAAAAATCCACACAAACTTTCGCATAGTCAAAATGTTTTACATGTTATACCTAACGTCATTGGAATTATTTTTTTTTTTATTTTCCTGGTTATGCGAAATCTAACATTTCATACAAGCTCGAACAAAACCGTATTGTTTCAAATTCAAATGATTTATTTATATAAGAGTTCAGCAGGCAGCACTTTTCTTAGGACAAACAATAGTACAAGGTTCCAACATGATTTGACCGTCTCGTACAATTTATGGTATTTCCAGAATGGCCTATTGACAGCTCTTCCGTTCATGGTGATGTGGATCACCAACTTCTTCTTCAGCTGGTTCACCGACATGCTGATCGTTAAGAAGGTGCTCAGCGTGACCAACACCAGGAAATTGGCAAACTCTATAGGTATGTTACTAACGGTAGGTAAGCTGAAAACAGAGGGTTATAGGTATAGTGATAGACGGTTAATAGCCTTATAGAGCATCGGGAGAGACCAGTGTCCGTGGACTTAAACAAGTTGATCCGATTTTCCAACATTTTCATGATGTGTTCCAAATAAGTTTGTTTTAAAAAAATTAAGAATATCCTCGAGTGTCATACAATTGTTACAGATTAGTTACAGAAGTTATTTTTTTCTATAAACATGACAGAACTAACAACAAATGACTATATAATATTGGAAATAGTCTTCACTGGCTATTCCTAAGTGACCACAGTGTCATATACAACAGCACTGTGCATTTAAGTTACTCAAGTCTCGAGGATTATAAAGTATCGAGTATTGGTCAAACAGTACCTACCAAACAGTTTTCAATTCCTTATCTAATAGTAGATGTGTTATCATAAGTTGTGATTGAGAAAAACAAATATTTAGAAAGACATTGATGTAACTATACTATCAGCTCCTAGATTTATTGCGTCAGATAACTTGCGTAATTCAATGCAGTGTTCCTTCTATTGATAAGACTATTGTTTTTAAGAAACTGTCGTAGTTATGATAAATAGACAAGTATTCTCGGATCATGTACTTTTTTTCTTAGTAGTTAGTATTTGTTTATTATCTAGTTAAATAAGGTGGACAAATTCGAGCCCAAAGGCTATCCATTTATTACATTATTAATATCTATTAAATCTTTTCACCACAATGGTTCAAAAGAACTAGTGACACGATAAGAAGAAGAATACTAATCACTTGGACCGGGAGAGTTTTCTAAATCGTAAAATACGTTTACCTTAATCTTCTCACATTCTTTTAAACCCAAATTATACGTAATTATATATTTCGTTTTATTTTCAAATTATGATAATTACCAATTAGTTTCAGTACCTACCTATAAAGAAAATTTTACTTGTAATCTGTTTTGTGTTATGTTAGCTTTAGTTTATATTTGTACTATGTATTTCTTGTAATACATATTATAAATAATTAAACATTCTGGGTTACTTCGTATCTTACGAACGGCTGGATAGGTTTTAGATTCATCTCAATCTAATAGGTAGTGTATGTTTCGTATGAGTATATTTTTTGCGTCAAATAAATTTATCTTATCTTATCATTTACACTTCAATGGTCAAAGTGGTCTCAAACTCTTCAATGATAATAATACGCTTACTCATGATGAACGTCATCAATAAAAGATGTATATTTTTCAGGTTCTGTGCCAGCAGCCATAGGACTGGTAGCACTGGCGCTGGTACCGAAAAATATGTATGTGATTGAGACTCTTCTGGTGGTGATTTGTGGCTTTAAGATCTCAGCTCACATGGGCTTCCAGGTAATCGAATAATACCAATTGTCACAAAGAAATGCTGTGCCTCTGTTTTTCCCTGCTTATTGAAGACCTACTGTACATAATTATGTATGTCTCATTGAATTTAAATAGTTATTATTTTCATTGGTTTGATCATCCACTTTTAATTGTAGAAATAATAATTAGCAACTTCAGAATTGTTACATAATTTATTAAACTTAACAATCTTTTAAATCTTGATTTACCTACTGTCTTGCATGTTTTTATAATTCTGTAATTCTGGAAATCGTTTTTCGGATCCCCGCGATACAGGCTAGCCCTAGTGCGGGGTCCATTGGTGAAACTCCTACTATGTAACCTGTTTTCGAAATAAATATTTTGTATTTTGAACAATGGTGTTCCTCTCTCTCTCTCTCTCTCTCTCTCTCTTACTTTTCCTTATTGATCTCATATTATAGGTAATGATCTTATCGTTTCCACATCTATCCAAAGTTTGTCAGGAAGACATTGATTTAAACATTATAATGGTGTACTTCACTTTTCACGTTCTTCCGGTTATCCTGTGTCATGGTGTGCAATAGATTGATAACTATCTATCTATGGGTGTATATGGTTGGACAGTGGATGTTACCCTTACAATGTGCATTTTTTTTAATGGTTGTTGTTGGTTAATCTGCTTCTTCAGGTGAATCACATCGACATCTCTCCGAACTTCGCGGGCACCATGATGAGCCTGAGCAACTTCGTGTCCAATCTCGTGTCCTCGCTGGCGCCCATCGTGGCCGGGTTCATCCTTACTGACGTCGTGAGTACTACTATAACATATATACTATATACACGGTCAATTTTTAGTCACCATAAAAAAAATACGCATAGTCAGTTGCCGATACTGAAGGCGGCAAAAAAACTTGAAAAAATTAAGTCGAATTTTTGTCAATATAAATTAAATTAAAATTGGATAATTGTAACCGTTAGTCTTATAATAATTTAAGTTTTATTCATCGTTTGGCAAACCCGGGTACCTAGCTCGAGCCAGCTCGCAAAACCTCGGATCGGGCGCTGCACTCGCTCCGCTGTCGATCTGCCATTTTGTAAAAATCCAAAATTCTAACTGCATAGATGCAACGTAGTACCCCATTTGTATTTTTATTTTATTTTATTTTATTGAAAAGACCAACAGCTACATTAATAGTTTATGGGTAACTTAACTAGGTTATGTATAAAACAGCCAATTACAGGTCTCTCTAAATAGATGACTGTATAAGTTCTACGAATAATAGTAAGATTTAGTCTAATACAAAAGATCATAACAGTTTACCATAAATATATATGTATTGCTCATTTAATTTTTTTTGGTAATTAAAAATTGGTGGTGTGTATTAACACTCCACCAATTTAGTTTTAGTTACAAGACCGCCCTTGTAATTTTAGTTTGTTTACTTGTTGTTTATATATTTATATTCAATTCAATTCTACTAACAAATAGTCCATTGTTCCATGTTTCATTTATTTTGCCAATTATGCAGCTGTGAGTTGCTTTGGTCTTATAGAAAAACTTATTGTTAGGTCATGTATTGTACAGTCGGCTATGTAATTGTCTTTACACCCAGCTTACGCCATTTTTCTCCTGTGATTAAACTCCTAGTAGTTTATATTATTGGTATATCTTCAGTAGTTACTCACGCACACACATGATGTGTTTGTGTGAGTGGTTTAATCATCCTTCTAGGTACTGGTCTCAAAATTTAATGAAACTGAAAACTACATAACCCTTATCATCTCCTTGCCTTATCCTATTTTGGCGTAATCGGCACAACGAAAATAAAATATGATAATTTTGTCCTTCTTACATTCGCCTCTATCAGTCGTACCTGTTTTATTCATATCATCTTGCATAATATCCATAAGGCACATATTTTCTTTGACCCGCCTCCACCTGTACATAAAGTTTGTACAGTTGGCGCCTTATTTGTTGCAGAAAAGTGAATACCTCTGGCGCCAGGTGTTCTACGTCGCGGCAGGGTTGTACCTCGCCACGAACACGATCTACGTCATTTTTGGGACCGCAGAGAAAGCCGACTGGAATGACCCTGACTCCAAGCACGAAGACACGATGGAAGACGCCACTCAACTCATGCTCAACGAACAAGCCGTTTATACTAATGATCATAAATTGTAAATTAATATTAGGGAGCTTGGAGATAGACTAGTCAATTATAATGATTTACTTACTGTACCATTGAAAGGCAGATATATTTAACTTTTTTTTACATTTATTGTTATTAAATTATCATTACTTACGGTTTTATATTAGTCAGGAGTATTTATCTAATCAATTACTAATAAATGACTTAGACCCGAGTTCACCAACAGATGGTTAAGTTTTAAACAGTTATTTTGACGTTTTTGACACGAATTTTCATAGATTAAACGTCAAAGATAACGGACGAAGAGGCCTAATCCTCCGATTATCTATTGGTGAACACAGACCTAAATCTCTTTTTACCCACTGCTTATAGCGAAGACCAAAACATTAGGTGGTCTGACCCCTGTGACATAGGCTACTTTATAACTTAAACACGCGGGTGGAGTCGGTGATCAAAGGTTGTATCGAAACGGTACGTTTGGCAACGAAGTCGTTTAGCGATCACAACTTTTTAATATTCCACTGTTTCGTGTTTGTTTTTACTCGGTGTTTGTATTCTACACCTGGCAGACATAGGAAATTTTCACTTTATTAATCTGCTGAAATATTCATTTAAAAGACACGGGGACTCGTTGACGAGAGTTATTACCAGTTGGAGATTTTTTTAAAAATTATTTGTAAAAATTGAGATTTGTTATATACCTTATTTGTTAAGTCTATAATAATATAATCGTTCGTATAGTTATTTAGTGTCGTTGGTAAGTTTTTACGTAGTAATTTTATATGGAACTTCTGGTCGGACCCCTCCAAATCCTTCAGATCCTCCATTTCATCAAATCCTTCGCCCATAGTAGGATCTAAGTGTCGTCGGCGTCGGTCGGTTGGAATCAAACCATCTGCTAAAACTAATAATTAAGGTTTTACAAAAACATTGGACAATCAATCAAAACGTCACAGGGAAGCAAAATACGCAATTTCGTTTACTTTTTGTATTTTGTATTTATTTATTTACTAAAAAGTTAACAATATTTTCTATTCTAAGGGCGCCTTAAAACCTTACCAGGTTTGTCTAGGACCCAAAAACAACATAAAACTATACTATTATAAATTATGTTAAAGCGAGCTGCGGCCTCAGTATAAACTAAGTGTAAACATTATCGTTTTCAGCGACATTGCATTTCTGAGACACTAAACTTCGTAATTCGTACTTCGACTGACTAATCTGAGAGTATCCTCTAAAACGAAAAGAGATTTTTTTTAAATCGGTTTATAAACAACAATGTTATGAGGTAACAACAAAAAAAAAATAACATTCAACCGAATTGATATTCTGAACAAATTCTGAAAGCCCGTCGCCTAATGAATATGAAACAAATGGTTACTAGAAGAAAACTTTAGCGAGCCGCTACTCAAGCATATAAGGACAAATAATTTTAAAGTGATATTCAACCTGACATCCCGAATACTACTAATATTAATAATACCATTCAGTAGTTACCATTTTTGTAAATATAAGCTGTTTTAATAATTTTATTTTAATAATTTGTTTTAATAGTTTTATTGTGTACAAAATGAATTTAAATGAAAGACATAAATGATATAATAATAATAATACTAACAATCCCGGTTTTTCCAATTCCGTAATACAATAGAGTATGAGTGGATAATCCTTCAGGTGCGAGTGGGGGACTTCAGGACTGATCAGAATATGAAAATATGTATCCAGTAAAAATCCCATGGATTTCGAGTTACTGGACGTTTTCGAAACTTCCATCTTTTTTTACCTTTGTACATTGTTTTTGCTGCCAAGATTATAAATCTTGGAATTTTCTTCATTATTTTTTGCAAAAGTATTCTTGGGTAACTGTGCTATCGAATGGTATTTCATGTTTTTATGCCACAGGCACAGTTTTTTTGGTACATCATTATTTAGCAAAGAAAATGTGGGATTTTTATTGGGTACATATTTTCATTTTCTGATCAGAACCTGAAGGATTATCCACTCATTACGACACATCCTGTACATAAGTGATACGAATAAAGCCACAACAACACAACACTACTATACATAAAATCCTTAGATTAGATCCTTAGAAAAGCCTTAGATTAGGCCACGCCTGCACTCACGTATCGACGAAGGAATCGTGGATAATATATTTTTCAATTTCGCCAAACTAAAACAATCTATCCATAATATTCTTCCCCCTAAGCTTTGTAGTTTTACAATGTAGTTTCTTATATAAAAATAAAACAAATCTCTAAATACTTAAATTTTATCACTTAATTATGTTAAGCACTGTAAATAGCTCACGATTGTGTTGTACCTATCTTTATTTTAGAATTATATTTTCTTATCTAAAAACTCTAATCACACAGTCATGTTCGACATAACTTTTGTACCTGTAGAATAATTACAACACATGTTACATCCATTTTGGTGTTATATTTATTTTAGACAATCACGTGAACAAAATTTGGTGAAAAAATTTCGATAGATTCTCACTCATATGACCGACCATATTCTCAACCTACAGACCCTTGAAAATCGTGACAAATAGACACACGTGCATGCCTTTGAATAAGGACAAGAACATTTACGGCATGTCATCAATTCTACTGATATTAACAATGCGAAGATTTGTGAGGATGGTTGAATAGAGATGGATGTGTGCTCCTTGATCACGCCAAAACTACAGTACCGATTAGCTAAAATTCGTTATAGGTTCGAGAATTGGCGTAATAGAGCTGGAATTAAGCAGACAAATCCACGAAGCCGCAGGCAGCATCTTGTATAGCGTGTAGTAATTATATCCGAAATAATAAAATAAATTATAATAAAATATTTACACATAATAACTGTACATATTTTCATTTTCTTGTAAAATTTTTGATATTACTACAAACGTCGAAAACAACTTTTTTTTAAATAATAGTACAAATTTTGGGCTCAAGGTTTACTTACCTCTGTGCCAAAAATGAAGCGGATATAATGTAACAGAATATAAAAAAATATGAGTCACTGAGTACGGGTTACAATGCAGAATAATATGCAACAGATTATAATATATTTTTTGTATAACACGCAGTATAAAGTCTGGCTAGCTCTATATTGACCTAGTATTGCATATTAGTATTAATCCAGGCTGCAAGACACAGCTACATTTCTTTACTTCAATAATTTTGAATATTACGTCAAAAATTTTTGAAAAACATTTATCATCGTCTGTTTCGGACACTTCAGATAACTGTATCACTCTCGCGATCGATGCGGACAAATCAATACAGTTTGCAAAAATCAAGTTGTAGGGAAATTCGATTCGATGCAAAATGGTACTAAATTAAAAGAAATAATATTTTATTTCAGACCAAGATCCATAACAAACAACATAATAATAAAATATGAAAAAAAAACTTCGACAAACAAAATTAATGCTTCTAGTTAAATAAATCGTTTATTAAAGGTAATTTATGAATGGAATTTTGCTAATTCACAATGCAAACGAAGTTGCTGGCGTCAACTAGTGGATTATAAGATAAAGTTTGTCAAACACTCGAGGGCGGTCAGTGCGACAAACGTTACTTCAAAGAAACCACTCGCTTATTACTTGAATAATGATTGAGGAAAAAGAAATTGATGTCAACGACTTGAAGCCAAGTAAGTAAACGAATAATTTTAGTAAGTTAAATAAATAAATATTGGTCCATTGAATTGACAAAACTAGATTATTATTTTGAGCAAACGAACTTACCAAGTGAAGTTTGATCTTATTTATTATCCTGGCATCGGCGATTATCTACTTATGAACAGTTAGTAAGTAGGTACCTACGTACCTAAGTACTGTAAATACCACTAGCAGATTTTTTGAAGCTTGTGGGAAGTACTTCTTTGTATCTGTGATTTTAACAAAATAAATAAATCATTTTTCTTAAAACACTTTTCTCCTCATCAGTACTGTCGAAGGGTAGGTATAAAATTAGCATAACAAAAGAGTGTATGAACTGGGAAGTAGCCCATTATAAGCAGGTAGGACAATAAATATAGGCTAACACTTATTATTAGTTATATTTAGTAGCCATATGAGGCAAATATGAGGTGCGTTCTTGTCATTAACCATGTGCGAACAAATAGCAAACAGGCCAACAGAGTCGAAAGAAAAAGTTAAATCATCAAAGTTTTACTAATATAGACAACCGACTTCAATTGGACTGTTTTAGTGACCGTAAGCACCACTGAAAAGTCACAGGGAAGCAAAATACGCAATTTCGTTTACTTCGGCGACATATTTATTTCAATTATTTGGATATAAAAACTAAACTACTGAATTGATTTTAATAAAATTTGTATGAGACCAATCTGAAAGTATATCCTCTCAAACAAAATTATTTTTTCAAATCGGTCTATAAACAACAAAATAAAAACAACAAAAAAAACACATTCAACCGAATTGATAACCTCCTCCTTTTTGAAGTCGGTTGAATATTAAAAACTTTGTTATTTACTTACCTTAACAAAGAGAGTTAAGAGCGTCAAAGCTTCTTCTCTTCAGAAAGTAGGAATCCTAAGTATGAGTTTGTGTTTTCGGGAATCAGCCTCGCAATTGCTATTGCGTAAATTGAAGTATAGTACAGTTTTCAAATACCCAGGCTAAAGCCACATTTAGACGGAACCCGCTCACCACAGGAGCAGACGGAATCGTGAGGGACACCGGTACGTGTTCTTTGGATATCCGTGTAAAATTCGCCATGTAAAAAAAAAAAATTAAAAAGGAGTAGGCAGAATGGCAAGAGCAGAGAGAGGCCTTCACCTAGTAGTGAGTCAACTCAGGCGGCGGGCGACGATGATGATAGCCACTTTTTAAAATCCCCGGAATCCTGGTATGTACGGTTATGTTCTTCCAGAATCATGTTTGGGCATCAGGCACCTGCAGACGGCCTTACTGTTCCTCGGCATCCTGCTGGCGTACGGCATGAGGGTCAACATGAGCATGGCCATCGTTGTCATGACCGATAAGAGTGATGAGAACGTGAGTGCTGTTGCCGTCATTACATCACCATTATCGTGAAAAATCATTTCCATTCCAAGTAATTGTATAGAAGCAAATAATAAAAGTTTGTGAGGATGGATAGATTTATGAATGTTTCCTCAAGTTCAAGTTCTTTTATTAATAACGATTAATTACAGGACAGAATGAAAAAAGTATAATTTCATCAAACAAAAATTGCAATAACAATAAAACATAAAATATCTAGTATACAAAATTTCAAACATTCATCAAACTTGAATGAGACAATTTTTCAATTTAACTTTAAAGGATTGCGTTGAAGCAGCACTGGTTCTGATGTCTGGAAGACGGTCGTAGACCGCTCCTGAATCATGCTAAACCTCTTAACCGATTAACTTGAAATTCGGTAAAATACTGGCATATTTTATAAGCTAAAAAAATCGCTTTATTTTGTCTAAAAACTACGCGGCCCGCGGGCAAGAGCTAGTTATTCATATTTATTGATTTCAGGCGTACGACTGGAGCGTGCAGACCCAGAGCGTGATCCTGTCCTCGTTCTTCTGGGGGTACGTCATCCTGCAGATCCCGGCCGGCGAGCTGGCGGCCAAGTTCGGGGGGGCGGTGCTACTCGTCATCTCTATCGGGGTCAACTCAGCTGTGTCCTTCGTACTGCCGTTTGCTACTCATTACGTAGGTTCTTGAACTTATGACTTGAGTACTTTTTTAGTCAGTCACAGGGGGGTTAAAAGCCATACATATTTTAGGGTGGATGGCAAGCAGTGTGTGCCTGCCGTATCCTGCAGGGTTTGTCGCAAGGGTTTACGTACCCTGCGATCAATCATCTGATTGGAAAATGGGTCCCTCTTTCGGAGAAGAGCAGGTTGGGGACAATCATTTATGCTGGTAAGAATTCGCACCGAACAGTGCCCTTAGCTATTTAATATAATTACTATCTATCGAGCTTCTGGTGTTATTTAAAACAATGAATTATAGTTTGTTCGCATATTTTAAGAAATAACTTAAACTGCAAAGTAATGATCTCAACCAAATTCGTGATTCCAACTTCAGCGGCTGAAATGGTATACAGGTCACCGTAAAAATTAAATGTCAAGGTCGTAAAATTAAGAGCACACAGTAATTAAATACCTAGTTCCTATTATGGTAAAAGTCATTAAACAGAAATCTCGGTGCCTAAATTTTTTGCAAATTTTCAGGCAGTCATCTTGGAACAGCATCTCAGCTGATGGCTTCAGGCTACATTGCCCAGTACTGGGGCTGGCCTGCCATCTTCTACGTAAACGGCTGCCTGGGGGCCATCTGGACGGTTCTGTACGTGTTCCTGGGGTCAGACTCTCCACACTCCTCGAGAATGATCAGCAACAAAGAACGCCTCTACATTCAGACCTCGCTGGGGCATGTTGGGAAACCGAAGGTAAATTTAGACCGTGATTTTTTTGTAGCATATTCCAGCGCTAAAGATTTGACCACTTTTTAACATCAATCATGCAGAGAGGTTATAGCTTTTGATTGAAGTTCGACCTAAATATCGACTGCATACGAACATTTAACGTCTTTGGAAAACAAGTTCCCGACAAAGAATATAAGACCTTGTAATAGGCTTTTGAACAGCCTTTAAACAATTAGTCATTTGTATTGCAGAATAAAGGTTTTTTTCTTGCCAAACCGAAAATCACGCAGCTCGATTTTATTTCAGAAATTCAAAACACCCTGGAGGGCAATCTTCACCTCCCTCCCATTTATCTCCTTGATCATTGTGCACTGCTGTCAGGCGTGGGGCTTCTGGACCCTCATGACGGAGATGCCTTCCTACATGAAGCAGGTCTTGGAAGTGGACATCAAAGCGGTAAGTTTTCATTTCTGAACCCAGTATGTTGGTTGGACCTGCATCCCTAGCATGAACTGTAGACAAGGGTGATTCATAACTGAAGACTATTTGATATTTAGGCCACCACGTCCTCATGGTGGGATGATAAAGCCATTACAAAACCCAACTGTACTATTGGACCTCCTGTTTTACAAACCAATAAAATTCAAAAGATCATAGTGTTTAAGTTGTATTTTCTTGCAGAATGGTATGATGTCAGCACTGCCATACCTTGCATTGTGCCTGCTGAGCTTCCCGTTCGGTTTCCTGTCTGATTACATCCTGAAGAAGAAGATACTCTCAATCACGACCACCAGGAAACTATGCAATTCCGTCGGTACGGATTCGCGCAAGTCTTACTAGTATGCCCATTGTATTGAAGCAACAGAGTTTTTTTTTCAATAGTTGGTTTGATCACCGCTTTATTAACTTGCTTGCTCAGGAGGAATCTCTGCACTCCTGACTTGAAAACACCAAGACACTCCTGGGTTGCGTCTCTCGGAAGAGAGCTATGCTTGCGTATCAAACCTTGATAGATGTACATAGGCTTTTGTCCCCAGGTTTGTTCGGGCCGGCCATCGCCCTGATCGGCCTGTCGTACTCCCCGGCCGGTGACATCGTCATGGCAGTGCTACTCCTGACCATTGTCGTCGGACTAAATTCCGGCCATATGTCTGGTTTTATGGTAATATCAATGTGAACCAAAATGTTTAAACCACAATAACAAACACAGGAGTAATATTGAGTCGATACGCTTACAAGATTAGCTAAAATAACAGACTCCCTTTTGTCAAGGCAACTAAGACAGACCCATAAACATATCGGAGACAATCATCCTACTCCTTCGTAGTTATGTGGGAATCATTCTGTTTTGTTTACTTACAGTTGGTTCACATCGACATGGCTCCGAACTTCGCCGGAACCCTGATGGGCATCACCAACGGCATCGCAAACGTAGTGGCCATCATCGCTCCGCTCGCGGCCGGGGCTCTTCTCAAAGATGAGGTAATGTGATCAAATTAAATAGGACTCCCTTTTCCGTAATTTGACTCTTGTTGGGTCACCCAATTCAGTTGCACAATGTTCTCTTTCTTTTTTGCTTGTCAGTTTTTTGGGGTGGTATTGTCTTCATCAACATTTGAATGTGTTTTTAGACGGATCCTGCAGAATGGCGGAAGGTGTTCTACATTGCGTCTGCACTGTATGTCGTCGGCAATCTGTTCTACGTGATCTGCGGCACCAGCGAGCGGCAGCCCTGGAACGAACCAGGCCTCAGTGACAATGGTCGGTTTTGACCCAACTACTAGGCGGCTCTACCGTTGACAAACCTATCATTCGAACCTATAGATGGCATCGTTTTCTATATTTAAAGCTCATTCGTGACCAACGATTTAACACAGAAGTTAGGATCGCTTTTTTTTGTCTATGCAATTTAATTACTTACTCTTTCATGTCTACTAGTTTTGTTTTGTTTTTTATACAAATACGATGGTAAGATGAAGAGTTTGCGGTCAATCAGTTCAGCTAGTAGAGCGTAAGCACTAATTTTGCAGTGAATAGTTTTAGAAGAAAGCATTTTTGTTTCAGATAATAAGCCAGAAACAACAACCGAAAAGGCTGTATGAAAAAAAAAAAAAATATAAACATTACTTTTGACCCCAGATGAGTTTTGTTTTAATAATTTTTTGCCTAACTTTAATTATTTTTTGCGTCACAGCAGTCATAGTTAAAATATCAGAATTCTAGATAGGTACATTTTAATAAACAAAACTTTTTAAAAAATAATAAGAATATTCTTTAAAGCAGCTTTCCTGGTTCTTCTTCTTCTTATTGTGACAGTTCTTTCGAACCAGTGTGGTGAAAGAATTGCAAGTACGCTTCGAAGAGGCTCCGTTCGTGAACTAAGCTTTTCTGGTGGTAAAAGATTACAGCGCTACGCAGTCTTGCGTTTCGGATTAGGTAAATACATAGGCCGATGTATCCAGTAGAGCTCATTCGGTTCTTTTAGGTCTCAGCTGCAAACAATAGGTATAAAAAGATATATAAGAGTAAAGATCTCAAAATTTACGTTCCAACAAAGAGCTGAACTCAAACCACCCAAGGTAAAATTCGACACGTGTTTCCGTGTCTCTACACGAGGCATTATCTTGGCTTTAGAATCGTCCCCAGATATCTTTCTCTTCTAATAAAACAAGCGTTTCTCGGAATTCCACTTTTGTTTGGAAAATGAGACTAAGTGAGGTTTCAGACCGGCGTATTTTTGACGCGAACTAGCGAAACTTCAGAAGCTGAAAGCATGTTTACCAGCGTATAACGGCGTTTACGCTCGGTTTTTTTCAACGAGTGTCACTAGCATGAGGTGGCTTGTCGCACTTGCCGCTGCAAAAAACAAAACACACACGATACTCCGCTAATCTGAAACCGCACTCAACGCGATGTACTCGAACAGGCAGAAAACAATTAAACATTAAACATTCGCACACTCACACCCCTGCACTAGGATTCCCTATGCCGCAGGTGGCATGGACACATACAACACATCACAACATCCAAGACTCGAGAACAAACATTTGTGTTCGACACACAATTATGTGCCACCAAGCTTCGTAGGCAGGGTCACTACCAACTAAGCCACGTTGTCGTCAATGCCCTGTGTATTTTTGTTTACTGAACAATCATTGTAATTTTGTATTAGTAAACAGCTCTATAATAAAAATATCTTCATTGTAAAGAAAAAAACAGAAAGGATGTGTAGAGAGCGATATAAGCTACTTTTTAACTCGATACCACGGGCTGGAGTCGTTAATCAAATGGTTGTATCGATACGGAACGTTTGGTAATGGAGTCATTTTGCGAACCTGACTATTTAATATGCCAACCTTTCATGTTTGTCTTCACTTGGTGTTTGTACTCGACACCTGGTAGACATAAGCACGGATATTGGCGGAAATTTTCATTTCATAGCTGTACCCGCGTGCGACTTCGTCACCCGTGAAAGAATTGTTTATTGTCAATGTTGTTTGTTCCAGCCGCGAAAGAAATGTCATATAATAGCAAAGTGTCAGTACTAAGCAAGTCAATCAAAACTTGCACATTTTCAAACCCTCTTTTTAATCACTCAAACATTGACTTTAGTAGAAAACTGAAAAACTTAGCGGTATTTGTCTTCGGAGATTATAAAAATGCAACTTTCAATTAAATATCAGTTTACCTACCTGAGGAGACAGGATCGTTCAACTTTTGGTCTAATAACACATTCAATCCGTACTTTTACATATTTTACCTTAAATTTTGAAAATCAGTAAAACCCGAATCTAATTATTTGTTATTAAAATATAATTTCAAAGTTTAAGATAAAAACACTCATAAAAAAAACTGTTTCCATACAAACTTCAAACTTCTATATCTACCCTCTGAAGGAATATAGCGTAATATTATATAGCCTATAACTATGTCAGGCTTAGTAGCTATGATATCGTTAAGTTTCAGTTAAATTGGGACATGTTAATTAATCTCTTCTGAACTCGTTTTCGTCAAAAAAAGCATATGTACAGAAGTTCGAGGTCTTCTGCTTTATTATATGTACAATATAGAAGTTTAAAGTTTGTATGGAAACAATTTTTTTTATGAGTGTTTTTATCTCAAACTTTGGAATTATATTTTGCAAAACAAATAATTAGATACGGGTTTCACTGATTTTCAAAAATAAAGGTAAAAAAATTTTTTTGGGCATGTTTATTAATCTCGTCTGAACACGTTTCCGTAAAAAAAAACATATATACAGAAAATCAGGGTCTTCTGCTTTATTATATGATGATGAAGATGATGTCATCAATTTTGCTGATATTATCAATACGATGCTTTGTGAGGATGGTTGAATAAAGATGGATGTGTGCTTCTCGATCACGCTAAAACTTCAGTACAGATTAAGATAAAATTCGAAACCTCACAGACTATGTCGAAGTCGCGGACAGCATCTAGCGTGCAAATAAACTTACCCAAAATTATAAAAAAATTAAATAAAAAAATATAATAAGTTTACAAATATTTTATAGTAAAAATGGCGTATGGCGGCCATCACAGTAGTATTTAGGAGAATCAAAGACAAGATGAAAATTTCCTTTTTTTTTTGTTAGATTTTTTACATTACTTCCATCAATAAATAATGATCTTAGTCATTTAAATGGTGAAATCGCAAGTAATGTAAAAACCTTGATTTAGTAACAAAACAATTCTGGGACGTTAGAATAATTTCAATCTCTGGGTCATATATAATATCATATATAAGCGAGATGATCGTCAAGCTTTACTTCTGTGCCACAGATGAGACGGACAATCAGAACAATAGACAGATTACCGACTCCGAGGTCCAATGCAGGTTCGGACCCCTTAAGAACCAGGATAGGAAGCAAAATAATATAAGGTAGGTATATATTTAAGAGGGGCTTGAGATTAATGTTTTAATCTTTAATACTTCCAGATTTCAGTAGTTTAATTTTGTACGATTACAAAAAAAATCTTTATTTAATAAGATTAGACAGATAAATAGTATTATAGTGAAAATAAATGAGAGCAAAAAGTAATTTTAAGATCTAGCAAAAAAGTTCGTCTGGGTAATAATCATTGCAAAATGTTTGCTTATATCGATTTACTATTTTAAAGTACCACCAAAGTACCAAAGTACAGTAAAGGCATGTACAGGCAAATAAATAAAACTTGTCAGAGCGTCTGGTCGAAGCGACGCGTGATCAGAGGGCTGGCAGCTATCTGGGCCAAAGAATAAGCCTTGCTATACAAAGAGGCAATGCAGCCAGTATCGCAGTAATGCACGCTGCCATCGGGTATCGACTTGGAGCAGTTGAGCTACCTATAGATCGTTTGCTACGGTCTATGGGTGGCCCAATTGTTTCCTTTTGTAAATTTTATAATATACCTATATATAGATTGTAGTAGTTAGCTTATGCTGTACTACAAGTTAACAAATATAATATAGGTACTCATAATTTTTTTTTGTAGAGGAGCTTTTACTTAAATTTATAAATAAGTAAATTTTTTAATAATTAAAACGAATGAAAATAGGATACCTAAGTATAGTTTTAAGGATATCAGCATGATGCACAATTTGTGGTTACGTAGCAAAAATTGTCTGACTGTCACGTCTCGGAAGGGCTACACTCGATCATCTCACGCTTATCTCTCAATGATTTCAGCATTCTGGTGTGACAGAATCTCTCACGTCTGGAAATGATAACATCTAGGGTACGGTAGTGCCCGCGCTAAGTCTAGCCAAACAGATACACAGCACACAAAAGGGTTTTCAAATCAGATCGAGGAATTTTGAGCCCCTATGTGTGTTAGGTCAGTAATAAAATTATCAGCTCAAAATAGTTATTTTGTACTGTACACCAAGACTGAAGCAAGCCATTTCATACCAGACTTGTTATCAGAGCGCGGATATTTAAATGGAGTATAAATGGGCTTCAGGAACGAGGCATACTTACACATGGCTTTTCACTTTAATTGCAAGAGAATTAAATAAATTTAAACTCCCAAGACATCCAATTTTACCTCGATAACGAAAATAGTTAAGTTAAGGTCTGTCATAATAAGGTTAGTCTCTATAATTATATGGGTTTATCATATTATGTATAGGTATTTATGGATCTATGGGTTTTATGAAGGCCGGAAGTTCGATATTTGTAAAAAAAAATCGACTTCCGCCATGACATTTTGTAAGCAATTAGGAACTTTAAAGCCCAAAGGCCTGAGAAGCAGTTTGATTTCCCGCAGCTTCCGTTCTTGAATTCAATATTTTTGAATATTACTTTAAAATTATGTAAATCTGTTTCATGATGAGAAATGACACTAAATTAAATTAAATTAAAACAAATCATATATATGCTATTTCAGACAAAGATTGATAAATATATGATACTTACAATGATATTTTTTTTTTAAATCTAACATAAGCAAAATCAGTACTTCTAGATCAATAAATCAATCAATATATATAAAAGGTTAAGTCCTGACTGACTGACTCACAGACCACTCACGGGCTAAACCCTTCGAGAATCTAGGAAGCTAAACCACTGGACGTATTGTCTTGGAATTTCGAAGGTACGAGTGAACGAGGAAGTGAAGGCCCGTGCCCTAGTACGTAACGTACGTAAAGGAATTTAGTTATTTCACAACGCACATGAAGTTGCGGGCGTTAACTAGTTGATTAAAATGATAAAGCTAGACAAACACTCTAGCGGCCAGTGTCACCTATAATCCCCGAAGTAACAACTCGGTAGTTGGAATTTTGGTTATATTATGTTTTCGGAAAAAGAAATTAATGTCGACAAGTTGAAGCTAAGTGAGTAGAAAAATATGTTTGGTAACATCAAAAATAAATTACATAATTATATGGGCAATAAATGTATTTTATTTTAGAGCAAAAATATTTTTAACAGTTAACAAAAAAATTTATCAAATATGTACATATGACGACTGAATGAAGAATTGATTTGAAGAATTGATTGAAAAAGAAAGAATTGATTCATTATATAGCAGCTGAGCAACATAAAGATCGTTTGCAATGGTCTAATGGGTTTGCGCAATTGTTTCCATTTGTACATTTTATAAAATAGATTATAGTAGTTAGCTCATGCTGTAGTAAAGTTTATCTATTAAAAGTGTATGATGAATATAAAAGTAGGTGAGTATGTAATAAAAATTACTACTAGCTGCTTTTGCGGAGCTTGAATAGTATAACAGTAGGTAAAGGCAAACGATAATAATTATATTTAGTAATAAGTTCTGAAAATGGATAATAAAAATGGTACATTCTTGTTATCGACCAAGTGCGGACAAAAAAAAACTGTCTCGGTCTGTTCTAGTAACTGTAGGCACCACTGAAAAGGGAATTAAATTACGCAGTTTTGTTCAGTTCAACGACTTTTTTTTCAGTTATTACGATTTAATTTACATTTACATTTAGTTATTTACATTGAACTACTGAACTGATAAAATTTCTATGGGACCTATCTGAAGACCCAATCAGAAGGGGTCAGTTTGTAAAAAAAAAAGTACTGAGGGAACAAACATTAAAAAAAAACAACTTAATTGAGAACCTCCTCCTTTTTTTGAAGTTTAGATGAAAATTTAAAACTGTGTTAACTTCTTGTACCAAAGCTAAGCTTGAAGCCTCATACATAGAGTGTATTTTTTCCTTGAATTTCACGCCGGAGTTGGTTATTTCGGGAACCTGTGGGAATGTTCGAGTAGGTTGATATTTTGGAGTACTTCCACATAAATAAATACAGATTAAGATCCATAAAAACACAATACAGTTAAATGTCACACAAAAAATAATAATTAAGAGTACATAAATATCAACACTGCGCCTGCCTAGACCAAACTGCAACAATAAGGCCACGTTTTGAACAGGTGTCTCAGTACCGAGTGTTATATTCTTCCAGAATCATGGTTCGGCATCAGGCACCTGCAGACGGCCTTACTGTTCTTCGGCATCCTGCTGGCGTACGGCATGAGAGTCAACATCAGCATGGCCATCGTTGTCATGACGGACAAGAGTGATGAGAACGTGAGTGCTATCGCCATCATTACATCCCCATTCATATTCATTCCCATAATTCCATAGAAGCAAAATAAAGTTTGTGACGATGGATGGATAGATGGATGTTTGCTCCTGAATCATGCCATTGAGTTGAAATTCGGTAGATACTGGAGTATTTTTAAAGCTAAAAAATTACATAATTATAGAGCTATACGCACTGTCGACTGGTCGCCGCGCCGACCACTCGGTCGATGGCGACTGTGACTTATAAAAATAAATAATATAATAATAATAGCTTATAAAAATAAATAATATAATAATTTTATTTCCTAAGAGTGCTTAATTATATGAACCCAATAATTCATATAATTAACTTAATTAATCAAAGATATTATATATTGCTAATTGTTCTATCGTGCAGATTATTTTATATCTTGTTTCTTTATTTTATAAGATATTTTGAGAAACGTAAGACTGTGACTTACCTACTATAGTTTGATTAGGTATTTATGCACTTGGTAGTCGGTCGCCCGGGCGACTCGCCGCGTAGTGGCGACGCACAAGCGAATGCCAGTCGCCGGCGACTAGTCGACAGTGCGTAATGGCGCTTAGATAGGCTTCATTTTGTCACAAAACTGTGCAGCCCGCGGGCAAGAAGTAGTTATTTATTTTTGTTAATTTCAGGCGTATGACTGGAGCGTGCAGACGCAGAGCGTGATCCTATCCTCGTTCTTCTGGGGGTACGTCATCCTGCAGATCCCGGCCGGCGAGCTGGCGGCCAGGTTCGGAGGGTCGGTGCTGCTCGTCATCTCTCTCGGGGTCAACTCTGCGGTGTCGCTCGTACTGCCGCTTGCTACTCATTACGTAAGATCCATCATTACATAAAATTATGGAAGGATTTTGGGTGAGCCATTGAGACGTTAAATCATACACATTAAAATTTGGATTTCCTAGGGTGGCTGGCAAGCAGTGTGCGCCTGCCGTATCCTGCAGGGTGTGTCTCAAGGGTTCACGTACCCTGCGATCAATCATCTGATGGGGAAATGGCTACCTCTGACAGAAAAGAGCAGTTTGGGGACTATAATTTTTGCTGGTAAGAATTCGCACTGACCGACATAGAGCACTTAGCTACATGCTATACTTAAATACTATCTGTCGAGCGCATGGTGTGTTTTTATATGGATCTACATTTAAAGTTCTCCGAAATAAATATTTTGTTTTGATTAATACTATGATATATAAATTGCTCGTATATTTTAAGGAAAATCATACTATCCACGTGCTACTTGGCCTTGAGGTAAAGGTAAAGTAAAGTAAAAGTAAAAAGTAAAAATGTTTATTTTATAGAAAAAACGTGCCGGAGAAGGAGCATTCTCGAGCGAAGGTTCTCAAAACCAGACATGTCATATTGTAGAATTTCGTTGCCACAATGAGTTTTTTGTAAATTTTCAGGCAGTCATCTTGGAACAGCGACACAGCTAATGGCTTCAGGCTACATTGCCCAGTACTGGGGCTGGCCTGCCATCTTCTACGTAAACGGTTGCCTGGGGGCCATCTGGACGGTTCTGTACGTGGTCCTGGGGTCAGACTCTCCGCACTCCTCGAGAATGATCAGCAACGAGGAACGCCTCTACATTCAGACCTCGCTGGGGCATGTTGGGGAACCGAAGGTATCTTTGAAGATGATCTTTTGTAATGTGTTCCAGCGCGCATGAACCAAATCTTGCAGCTAGATTTTATTTCAGAAGTTCGAAACACCTTGGAGGTCAATCCTCACATCCCTCCCGTTTTTATCAGTGATTGTCGTAAACTGCTGCCAGAACTGGGGCTTCTGGACCCTCATGACGGAGACGCCTTCCTACATGAAGCAAGTCTTGGGAGTGGACATCAAAGCGGTATGTTTTTTTTCTTTTCTAAGCCAGTACGTGGGTTGGATTAGATCTACATCCGTACCAATAAAATTCAAAAGATCATTATTATTTTTTCGTAGATTTTCGCGATTATCACACATAGTTATTTGATTGTAACGGGTATTTATCGCGCTCACCTCATATGTGTTTGTGTCCTGACGTTTCGAATGTATTGCAACAGCCGAGGTCACGGGTTGACTACGTTGGTAGGTTAGCGCGATAAATACCCGTTACAATCAAATTACTAAAATCATTATTGTTTAAGAGTAATCCTCAAATCCGAATTCCAAGAAATTACTATAATACGGCGTACTTTTTCAGTATTTGTTCGAATCATTTTGTATGGAATTCGGATTTGAGGATTCCCCATAAGTTTTTTTTTTTTTTTTTTGCAGAATGGCATGATGTCAGCACTGCCATACATTGCAATGTACCTCCTGAGCTTCCCGTTTGGCTTTCTGTCTGATTACATGCTGCGAAAGGATATACTCTCACTCACCACTACCAGGAAACTATGCAATACAATCGGTACGTTTTCACTACCTATTGGCGCTTGCTTGCTCAGGAAGAACCTCTGCACTCTTGACTATAAAACTCCAAGATACTCCTGGGTTGCGTTTCTTGGAAGATAGCTATGCTTGCGTATCAACCCTTGATAAATGTACAAAGGCTTTTGTTCCCAGGTTTGTTCGGGCCGGCCATTGCCCTGATCGGCCTGTCGTACTCCCCGGCCGGTGACATTGTCATGGCAGTGTTACTCCTAACCATTGTCGTCGGCCTTAATGCTGGCCATATGTCTGGATTTATGGTAATATCATTGTGAAATAACATTTCTAAACTATGATCATAAAAATAGGAGAAAGAGCATAAGCAGACCCAAATACATTTTATTTTATTTATTTATTTTACTTATCTGAAACATTCTGTTCTGTTTTGTTTACTGACAGCTGGTCCCCATTGACATTGCTCCGAACTTCGCCGGCACTCTGATGGGCATCAGCTTATTCTTCGCGAACATAGTGTCCATCATCTCTCCGCTCGTCGCTGGGGCTCTCCTCAAAGATGAGGTAATGTGATCAAATGTAATAGGACTTAATTCCCTTGTGCATCTCGCATAAATGCACAAGGCTTCTTGTCTTTTTTTCTTGTCTTCATCAACATTTGATTGTGTTAATTTTCAGACAGACCCTGCGGAATGGCGGAAGGTGTTCTACATATCATCTGTGATTTACGTCGTCGGCAACCTGTTCTTCGTGATCTGCGGCACGAGCGAGCGCCAGCCCTGGAACGACCCCGGCCCCAAGGATAACGGTTTGTTCACTTTTATCTGTCTTCGGCTTGGTGGAGTGTCACATTCACCGGCACTTCGAAGGTATTCTGACAAGCTCTACAAAATGGCAAAAACGTAGGTTATTTTAATTGTTGTTCTCCACTACTGAGGGTCATACATAGGTCATAGTCATCATTTCACCCTCTTTTGAATGATGAATGTCTTTTTGTATTGTGTTTTAATAATAATACATTAACGACAGTAAAATATTTATTACCCAATATTAAATTTTGCTAAGAAAATATATTTGTTTCAGATACGAAGCCAGAAACAATAACCGAAAAAGCTGTGTGAAAAAATGTAATTCAATTGCATTAATGTGCAAAAACAATTTTTACATGAGTTCTTTAGGTGTCCGAGGCGCAGCAAACCTACATCCACACAGTACACACACAAGCACAATTTGCACACACTGTGTAACTAAACCAAAGTGCACAAGTGCTACTATTACAACAATACATTGCATACATTACAATACTACATAATAAATAGTATAGCCTAACATAATACATAATAGTATAGCAATACTCAATTTTAAGGTAGGTGCTATACCTACTTACATGGGTCAGATGGAATAGAATTCGACACATTCATATCATAACATAAGTAGGTAAAAATTATGCATACAAGTTACAGACAAAACACATAGGTAACCGGTCAAAACCAATATTGACCGCAAACAGAAGAAGATTTGACTGAGGACGTGTCGTCGGTCGGCATTGGTTCTGACCAATGTCCTCAGTCAAAATTAGTTCTGACTGATTACCTATCCGTCAAAATTGATAAAACGTTAAAAGGGTCATCGATATTTACCCAAAATATCAAGTGCAATATGTTAATACTATATTAACAACTAGGTAAAATAGTATACTAACAATATTTTAGTACAGCTTGATATTTTGCAATTTGAAGACTACATTTATTATTTTGTGATCTTCTTCTTATCGTGTCACTAGTTCCTTCGAACCAGTGTGGTGAAAGGATTTCAAGTGCGCCTAGAAGAGGCTCCTTTCATGCACTCGACACATGTTTTCGAACTTCTACAGCATGCCGGTTTCCTCACGATGTTTTCCTTCACCGTTGCGAGAACATGGGATGCATATATAGATTTTTTCGACCGAAAAAACCCATTTACGCATGCTTGCCACCGGGATTCGAACCCGCGACTATCAGATCGCAAGGTAAGGGCCTCATCCACTCGGCCACCACGTCCTCAAATTATTTTATAGTGAGTATTTTGTGATAAAATATAATGAAAACTGTCGAAAATTGTATTATTGTAAAACAAAATATTATTCTATCATACCTATAATTTTCCAATCCCATGCAAGCCACACATCACACATAATGATTTACATAGAGACACATCATTTTACGTACCTATGTAATAAAAGTCAATATTTACACAACTTTTCGCACCACAAAGAGAGTCCGTGCTTCCTCGAAGGCGGTGTGGCGGCGGCGTCTGAGTATTTGAGAATTTTAATTTATTTGAGAAGTGTTTGTGTCAATTACATAATAGATATGGGCACTTTTTTCAATGAAAAAAATGCGATCTGACATTCCTGGGAAAAGGGAAGGAATCTTTTGTTTTTACCCAGCACTAGGAACGTTTATTGTTGTAGAGACACCTTTGCATTACTTCCCGTACCGCCCGTTCCGCTCTGTCTACTGCTTCCCTCATTGATATCTAGCGTTCTTATTCGGCACAACTTCTCAACAATTCAATTGCGAGTACTATCATGTTTCAGTAAAAGTGGGAGATGGAATTTAATTGATTTCAGTTAATTAGTTTATTTTGATTAGAAGGAACTTAGGTAGAATAATGATCGATCTGCCGTTATCACTAAAATCTCAAGTGCAAGAAATGGTGTCAAGAGCACTGCACACTACCTATTTCCATGGTTTTGATAACCGATGATGAGATTATTCACGACTCTTTGAAGTTTCAACTGTATTACTAAGACAATGAATTTCAATATCAGTGTTTCTTTATGAAATATCAAAAGCCTAAAATGTCAAAAGGCTTTTTTTATTATATCTCAATTGATAAAATAATGCGTTTCGTTTGTAAGATTAAGATAAGTTGGTAAAAGTGCGAACATAGCCCGATGTCCTTTGTATCCGTAGTTTGGTTGCAAGCGTCCATTATCTCAAGAACTAACTTAAGTTAAGCATGATTATTTTTAATTCGATCACGTCTCTCCATTAAAAATTATAAGAGATTCTGCATTGTGAGTGGTAGACTAAAAAAAATACAATCAGATAGGTAGTTTGCTGAAATAATAAAAAAATGGATCAAAAAATGAGTGCGCTGAAAAAAGAGGCAATAAATGGATTGAAACCAAGTAAGTTTGGAACTATATATCTACACAGGATGTATTGTATGTATTGTATTGTATTTATTTATTGAAAAGGATGAAGACACAGTAACATAACAAACATTAATATTAGTTAATTAAGGTGTAACATCAGTTTCTCGTCATTTCTTACGTACCTAACTGTAGTAATCTATGTAATTAATATAATAGGTATTTGATAAAATTATTATAACAATGTACATGTAATAATTATTTATTCCGCTGTAAAGGGGCTAAAAAAAAATGTCCCACGGCCATGTGAACAGGAGATTAAATAATACCTAGAGTTAGAAAGTTTTGCTAAACGGAGATTTACCTCGATATTTAAAAGTCAGTAATATAATACTGCATTCAAAGATTTTTTAAAAATCGCTTCCCCAAGCCGGAACTCAATAAAATATCATAGTAGTATGGTACACAATAAAATTATTAATAAAAATGACACAGAAACTGAGTAAAACAAATTTAATAACGAGAATGAAGAATCGAATGCTCATAATACATTCTCGTATGATCCTCATACCTAATTTTCCCAGGAGAGTAAAAAGTTATTGAGGTAAAGTTACATCCTTGGTGTCGGGATTATGGCTGGGAATGAATAATGAGTAGAAAAACTCAAATATTTCTCAAAAGTGTCAATAGTAGCGTTTGTCATTTAATTTTAAAACACGCATAAAATCTAAATTAAAGTATGAAACCTTACTAATTTTTGTTGACACAATCGGAAAACATAGACAAACCGAATAGTGGGAAGAAATTACTATAATAGGGCGTACTTTTTGAGTATTTGTCCGAAACATTTTGTATAGAAAATAACAAATAGTGTGTAGATATTACTATAATACGGCGTACTTTAAGCATATTTATTTGACATTAAAATTAAAATTGACATTAGAATTAACAATATTTAAAACTTGACATCACTCAAACAAAAATACAAATCACCTAACTAATGCTAATTTATCAATATTTTTGTAATACATAATTAATTTGACTATGAAATAAACATAAGTGAATTAGATGCCTACCGAGCAAAAAATTAACTTAAAGTTGTTGCGCCCTTACAGGGTTCATGTGCATTGTGTACCTATAAGCCACTTACACCTAAGTTATATAACCTGTATGCAAATGAAACAATAAATAAATGATTAAGAATACTTTTTGAGTATTTGTCCGAAACATTTTGCATGGAAATTAGCCGTTTTTGATTTGCAGAGGCTCTTTTGGGTGTGCGCCACATCCAAGCTGTTCTGCTGTTCTTCGCGCTGCTGGTCGCGTTCGGCATGAGGGTTAACATGAGCATGGCTATCGTGGCCATGACGGACAGGGACAATGACGACGTAAGAAACTTCAGTATACTCCTTTAAATATTCAATGAAAAAGTACTTGTTAAGATCTACAAAAATCGCGTCCGTTAGTAGTTGTTCTGTGTCATTTAAATTACCGTTTTACTTTTACAATATGCAAGATATATATATTTTTAATTCTATTTACTAACTTTTAATTGTACTTATATCTTAATTTAGGTAAACAATGCGTGCCTTTAGTTGCCGCTACGCGCGTACTCTCGCAGGTGTCACTGAAAACCTATGCTGAGTGGCCTCCTTTTGGTTCATACATTTCTATTTTCCTGTGTTATTATAATATATACCTTAGCTTTAAACTTCTTGAACCAATAAAATTTTCTGATTCTTATTCTTATGCACCTTGAAATCAGCTATTGCTAATTTTGTACGGTAGAAGTAACAATTCATGGTAATATTATAATAAAATGGACAGAAGACAAAAATCTTATCACATAAAGTAATTGGCAACCTTCTTACCCGTGTATTGCTACCATTAAAAATCGAGGTGATAATATTTACTACAGAACAGAAGATTAGAGAAGACTTAGGAAAGGCAAAAAGCGTAGCTCTTTAGGTCAATACGTTCATGAGTATCAGGACCAAGCCAAGGACTTTTTGATATGAATGTACTTCTTTATAACGTACCATAAATAAATACTCTTAGTAATAAATTTGTTACCATTTCCAGTCATTCGATTGGAGCATGCAGACTCGGAGCGTCATCCTATCCTCTTTCTTCTGGGGGTACATGATCTTTCAAATACCGGGCGGAGAGCTGGCTGTCAGGGTCGGTGGTTCCGTCCTCATCAAGATCGGTGTCATCATCAACATGGCTCTATGTGTTGGAATCCCTTACGCGGCATATTATGTAAGAATCATTAGTATTAAGGGTAATCCTCAAATCCGAATTCCATACAAAAATGTTTCGGACAAATACTCAAAAAGTACGCCGTATTATAGTAATTTCTACACACTATTCGTTTCCTCTATGTTTTTTGATTTCGTGAACAAAAAAAGTGAAAGGTTTCATACTTTAATTTAGATTTTATACGTGTTTTAAAATTAACCCTACTAACTTAAAAACACGTATAAAATCAAAAATTTTGAAACATTTTTGTATGGAATTCGGATTTGAGGATGCCCCTTAAGATAATTGATTGATTCAGGCGTTACTTTGCGGATATCCATAAATAATAATAAATAGTATAAATATATTAAGTAATAAATCCGCTTAACTTCAGAACAAAGGTCTTAATTAACTTAACTCTAGTTTAGAATTTTAGTATCTAAACCAAAGCGCCGAAAACAGAAAACCCAAGTTAGAACTCGACACGTGTTTCGCCTCTACACGAGGCATCCTCAGGAGATGTGACTCGCTGAAATCTGAAACGAGAGTTTTAACACCCTCGTTTCAGATTTTGGTGAGTCAACATCTCTCATATTTATACTATTTATTAATACATCATAATGACTGATCACTTCTGATCTATAAACACGCCACAAGAAATAGGAGTCGGAAAGATGATGGTTTCTTCCAGGGAGGGTGGAAGCTCGTATGCGCTTGCAGAGTTCTCCAAGGTCTCTCGCAAGGTTTGATCGTCCCCTCGGTGCATGGAATCGTGGCTAAATGGGCGCCGCTAGAGGAAAAGGGCCGGATTGTATCATTTATTCAAAGTGGTAGGTTACTCGTTTGTCAACATTTTAATAATTAACTACTTTAATTATATATAAGGTACTTGTGTAACTGATAATGATGATGATGGCCTCCACGACGTATCCGTTGACGGCGAACCTTGTTGAATTGGATAACTTAAGTTTTGCGCTGATGTGCGCGGATATAGCTCGCAAGACCAAATATAGTTTTAAATGTCCTGTTGCAGGACGCAAAGAATAACTGCCCAGAAGAGTTATATGAGTATACATAGACAGGTTTTGGCTTTATTATACGTAGCTGGCGTATGGCGTGAAGGTCTTCTAGACGGGTTTCTTCAATGCTCGTGGTTGAGTTGTGAACGGTCCTGCGCCAGTCAGACCGCCTTTGCGCGAGCTCTGCCCAGCCGTTATGTGTTATATTGCAAGATGTTAGTTGGCTGATTAACATAATAACTTGATTAACTGATAATAACATGTATTTTGTAGTTAATGTTTCTAATCAAAGCGAAGAATTGTTCATTTGGTACTTAGGACGTCAAGAACAATAAGAAACAGTTCTATTTTTCAGGAGCACTACTTGGCAACGCCATCCAGTTAATTATATCGGGGTTCATAGCTGATGCCTGGGGCTGGCCGGCCATCTTTTACGTCGACGCTGTCTGCGGAGCTATCTGGATAGTCTTCTATATTATTTTTGGAGCTGATTCACCACAAAAGTCCAAACTGATCAGTATAGAAGAGAGGCTTTACATTCAGACTTCACTTGACCAAATTGGAGAGCAAAAAGTATATTATGTTATTTTATTCTTAGTTAACCAAGGGCTGCTTGCAGGACAGCGTCTATTTTAAATGATAAAATTATAACATTATGATAATATTTTGTAGAAATTAAAAACGCCATGGAAGTCGATCTGGACATCCCTGCCTTTTATATCACTGATCGTAGTGCATTGCGGCCAGAGCTGGGGCTTTAAGACCCTCATGACAGAGATGCCTTCCTACATGAGACAGGTTTTGGGAGTTGATATCAAAGCGGTGAGTCCGAGATAGAGAAGTAAGTACCTAGAACATAATAAGTAAACGAGGACTCCTAGAAATCGAGCTATCCTCTTCCTATTTCAGAACGGTGTGATGACAGCAATCCCTTACATTGCTATGAGCTTGATGACCTTTCCTTTCGGATACTTGACAGACTACTTGCCAAACCGCGGCTGGCTCAGCCGCACAGCGACTAGAAAGCTGTCCAATTCAATTGGTAGGTACTCCTACCATCTTCGGTCAGTGCTGGATATTAAATCCATGCTATTAGATTGACTAGCCAACATAAGCAATTTAGCATAATTTACGTCCTTTCTATTTCCACAAACGGCAGCCATTCCTTCATTTGAGATTTCATTGCAAGTAAGATTGGTTAGACCGCACATAATTAAAAAATCACAGTCCACTACTCCTTTTGTCTACAGCTACCATTCAGTCTCAACGTTGTCGTCCTGTGTAATTACTGGACATAACATATTTTCTTACAAAATAATAGTAAGGTAAATGATACATTTCAGGTCAATTTGGTCCAGCGATAGGCTTGATTGGTTTGTCCTACGCCCCCGCTGGCAACGTAGGTGCTGCTGTTGCTCTCATGACCCTTGTCTTAGGTCTTAATGCCGGTCACATAACTGGACTAATGGTATATGGTTTTATATTTTTTTACGTACCATTTTAAAGTTCCCTGAATAGGCATCATTAATCTTGACTCTTGTACTGATGAACAGCTGGTGCATTTGGACATGGCTCCGAACTTCGCCAGCACGCTGCTCGGCATCACCAACTGTGCAGCCAATATCATGTCCATCATCGCTCCTCTTGTAGCTGGAGCTGTCATTAAAGATGAGGTATTTTTTTTTACCTTTTAAAAAAAATAATCTTTTCAAGTCTGTTATACATTCGTGCTAATTACAGGCCTACAGGAGACATTAGAGTACATCTCAGTCCATAGGTTACAAGCTATGTAGAGCTTATCTTTTACTCTATGAATGTGTCCTAAAATCCCAGTCATTCATCAACATTGTTCAACCATTTTTAAATAAAATAGTCTATATATTTTTCGATGACATCATGTTATTTTGTAATTAGCGTCATCAAAACTGTAGCAGCCTAGTACAAGTACTTATGTTCTTATTAGTGTTCTGCATGATTTGGTCCAATATATATTTTTATTTTTATCCATTCAGACAGACCCGCACGAGTGGCGTAAGGTGTTTCAAATATCCTCAGGGGTGTACATTGTCGGTAATCTGATCTTCGTCATCTTCGGCACCAGCGAGCAACAGAAATGGAATAATCCTGAATCTGATGTCGAAGGTAGAGCCATACTTCTTCTTATTGTGTCACTAGTTCTTTCAAACCGGTGTAGTGAAAGGATTTCAAGTGCGCCTCGAAGGCTCCTTTCGGCAACTGGTAGAGCCATTCAAATTATAACAGTAACTAACACATTCAATTTAAGCAGAGATAGTTTCTGATGATGGATGGACGGATTCATGTTTATTAATCACACACATTTACTCAATCACGCTAAATAACAAAACCGATTGAGCTCAGAACATTTGTTGTGGATGTAGTATAGACAACATCTTGTCACTATTCTTTTAACATTCGTGCTACACACTATCAAATACATATTATTATTTTGTATATTACAAACATTAAATGTTTTTTTTTTAATTTCAGAAGCAGCAAATAAGAAGAGTCAAGAAAAATCTATGAGTATTTCATGAATATAAAACTTCTTCCCTGCGTTGTTTTTATCTTTGATAAAAATTCCTTTCATAATACGCGCCGACACTTTTTTTTTTTTTTTTTCATAAAAACATGCCCTTGTTTTTGTTCAATGTGTACAATATATGTATCCACAATAAACTGCTGATAAAAAACTCAAACAGGATAACTCAATGTATTTATTATGTGTTGTTTTGTTTTTAGCGCCTTGTTATCCAGAACCTTTGCTTTGGAGATTTATCTGAAGCCTTTTAGGATTACATCATAAGTTGACACTATCGATCGGCAGGATATTTGGATAACGGATGTCATGCAAACAAAACAAGATAATTATAGATAAAATGTGGTCTGTTGATGAAAAGCATCCCAGAGCGAAGATAATATTGTTTGCTACGTTTGAAATTGAATGTCCTTTTCTTTATGATTTTAACAAAAAATCCAAAAAAGTCGAATAATTAGTGAATTGGAAAAGAAAAACATGGACGCTCTAAAGCCAAGTAAGTTCTTAATTATGTATGTTTCTTTTTTTGTTAACATGAATGTTAGTAACATTAAAAAAATGTATTGGACCCTTTACCTGACGCCATCTAGCCCTAGTTTTGGTAGAATTGGTATTATCAATGAGAACAAGATTTTTCTAAATAATACATATGAACTTATTTTATTCCCAAAATACTTACAGAATAAATAGTTAAATACCCAGATGTAGAACAAACAATTATTCCCATGTGTCTAGTAGCAGTCCCATAGTGAGACAGATATAACTTTTTTGGCCCATCTGTCACCCTAGACGGACAGAGCAGGGTGACAGATGGGAATAATTCGATCAAACACCATAGTTATTACCCAAAAACATTTTTACCATGATGCGAGAATCTAAAATGGCACTGGCAACAATTATAAATTAAATGGCTATCAATATTTTTTACCACTCGACCATCTTGTCATAATATCAAAAACTATGGTAAGTATGAAATACCCGATTAGTAGATTAATGAAAATTAATTAAAATCAGCAGGAAGGACGTACGTAACGTAGTAAATGTATGTTTATGATTGATGAAATAACTATGTAGTGCAATATTTACCATAGATCTTTAATTTCAGAAGCCCAAATCGGCGTCCGCCACATTCAGTCGGCTCTGCTGTTCTTCGCTCTGGTGCTAGCTTACAGCATGAGGGTTAACATGAGCATGGCCATCGTGGCCATGACTGACAGGGACAATCACGACGTAAGAAACCCATGATGACGTCAATTATGTCTTTTAACTGGTTTAGTGAGATAGCTTTCAAAAATTTTTGACCAGTTGCGGCATAATTTTGTTTCGTTTTTTTTAGATATTGATGGTATCGGAAATCTAATTGACAAGTTCTACTAATACATAGATACTACGACACAAGCTTAACAGCTTAGTGTAGATGCTGAAACCCATACTATGTCTCAAGCAAGCCAATAAGTAAAAATTATGTTAGATATTTAAATTGCATGTAAATGCTTGAAATTGAAAATAAATGAATTATGAATTATGAGATCAATTAAAAAAATTAAGTTAAGTAAGAAATAAGAAACATGACAATTGAAAACAATGAACTTCTTGAACAAGCCATTTTCTCAAAGTGTTTTTAAATCCAATACCAGATAGCTGCTTGAACGTATTGTAAGTAGTCTGTAATCGTTATAATAAAATAAAATGCAAACACAATAGGGTTACATAGAAACGGTGTTACCATAGATATAGATCTAGGGGTGTTACCAATTCCAGTTCTTCGATTGGAGCATGCAGACTCAAAGCGTCATCCTGTCTTCGTTTTTCTGGGGGTACGTCATCTTGCAAGTGCCGGGCGGAGAGCTGGCTATCAGGACCGGCGGTTCTATCCTCATCCTGACTGCTATCGTTGTCAATACTGCTGTATGTGTGGGATTACCTAACGCAGCTTTTTACGTAAGTTGTCAGTACTACAGCATGCATGGGCTAGACTTGATATTTTCCTTAAGGCTGTGTCAAACAGGAAGCGTTCTCAGCGCGCGTCAAGGCGTAACGTTACGTTGAGCTATAACGCTGCATTGTGATGTACAGATATATTTAGAGCCTGTCAAACAGTCCGGCGCTCGGTGTGACAGTAGAATACCGTCATGGTACAACACAGTTCGGCGCTATACCGCGGCGTTAACTTAGCGCCCTGACGAGGCGTAAGTACGCGTTCTGTTTGAAGAAGCTTTTAAATTTAAAGATGCTGCCACACTGTTGTTAGAAAATGTTTCTTAATGTTTTAGTGTTAGAAAATATTTGTAAAATTTTTTTAACAGCAGTGTGGCAGCACCTTAATAAAAACTGCGATGGAATTAGTATGATAAAAATGTAATTGCTCTTCTAAAAGCTACATGTACTCACTACTTTTATGATAACTTCAAGGAGTTAATATTGAAACCACTGTAAATAATGTACTACTGATAAAATTAATCATTCGCCTAAAAGTTTTAATAAGCTAATATGCTTTCAAAACGTTAACCTTTCTATTATGTTTGGATAATCTAGGATAATATCTACACTGGATCTATACTTTTGTACCACTTTTTATGAATAAAGGAACTTTTAAAATTGAATTGATGGAATTAGTAAATGGAAACCTTTTTTAACACTTCAAAGTATTTAACACCTATTGAAATTACGATTGTCAATTTAATATGAAATAACATTTTATGAAAAATCTTGAGCCCCTACAATAAAGATGAACGAAAAACTAAAACAATCTGGTTTGTTTCAGGGAGGGTGGAAGCTTGTGTGCGCTTGCAGAGTTCTCCAAGGTCTCTCGCAAGGTGTGATTGTACCCTCAGTACACAACATTTTTGCCAAATGGGCACCAGTAGAGGAAAAAAGCCGATTAGGCGCATTTGTATACTGTGGTAAGTTAAACGTATGTACGTCAAATGATGAGTTGAAGTACTGGAAAATCCGGTAAACTCAGCTCAGATTATATTGAATGATATCAGTAGCTAGTAAGAGAAAAGAACAAAATATATTAATCAATTGCACTGTGTCTGTCGATGTATTTTAGATTGATGAAGAAACTAAAATGCACTTTGCATGCGTTTCTTTTTAGGAATACAGGTTGGTAACGCCATTCAGTTCATCATATCGGGGTTCATAGCTGATGCCTGGGGCTGGCCGGCAATCTTCTACGTGAACGCCATCTGCGGAGCTGTCTGGATTGTCTTCTACATCACTCTAGGAGCTGATTCACCACAAAAGTCCAAGCTTATCAGTGCAGAGGAGAGAACGTACATTCAGACCTCACTTGATCAAATTGTAGAGCAAAAGGTAGCATCTTTATGATTATTGTTTGTAGTTATCCTATTTGTCACTAAGCTAGCTGGTCAAAAGAGAGCGTATAATTATATTAGTGATGATGGTAATTTTATAGAAATTAAAAACGCCATGGAAAGCGATCTGGACGTCCCTGCCTTTTATATCTCTGATCGTAGCGCACTGCTGCCAGAACTGGGGTTTCTGGACTCTCATGACGGAGACACCTTCCTACATGAAGCAAGTCTTAGGAGTAGACATCAAATCAGTAAGTTGTAGATGAAAAAAGTGAGTAGAGCTTCAAATTCGTACTATTATGCATACCTATATGCTGTTTCAGAATGGCGTGATGACAGCAATTCCTTACATTGTCATGAGTTTGCTGAGCTTCCCGTTCGGATACATGGCAGACTACTTGCCAAACCGTGGCTGGCTCAGCCTCACGGCCGCCAGAAAGTTGTCCAATTCCATCGGTACCTATGTAAAATTATTGCGTGCAAAATTACAATTAAAACTAAAGAATGATTATGATTAAATTGATTAAAGAAAGAGGTAATTGATAATTTTCAGGTCACTTTGGTCCAGGGATAGGCTTGATTGGTTTGTCCTACGCCCCCGCTGGAAACGTAGGTGCTGCTGTTGCTCTCATGACCCTTGTCGTGGGACTCAATGTTGGGCACATAACTGGAATCATGGTTACTAAATTTCCATTGTTTGTGGTCAGGGACACGTAGGAATCACTTTCAAGTTGAACGACTTTTTACCCGTCTGCCAAGGGAAGGTTACGTTTTTCGCGCGTATCTTGTGTACGTATGTAATTAAATTACTGGGATACCTCGTAGCTTCCAAACGACTGGATGGATTTTGACAAAAGTCGGGTAAAAATATATATAAGTTATTTATATGTTTATATATGATAATGTTAATTTGGAATAATTAATTGACAATGAATGTAGGTATAATTATTTCGCAGTTGGGTTTTCAGTTTTTTTTTACTTTAAGCTTGTTGTTCTTGACAGCTGGTGCACTTGGACATGTCTCCGAACTTCGCCGGCACGCTGATCGGCATCACCAACTGTGCAGCCAATATCATCTCCATCATCGCTCCTCTTGTCGCCGGAGCTGTCATAAAAGATGAGGTTAATTAACTAATCAAATACGTTTTGAACTCGAAAAGTTCTCGGAGACCCCAGTCGTATATCAAAATTATTTAGGTCTTTTTTATTTTGAACAGTTTTTTCCGAACATTGTTATTTAATAGGTAATTAGCGTCATCAAAGCATATAGTAGCTTATTTTATTCATGTGTTTTTTTTTTGAAAATTTTTAATTGTATTATTATTTTTTGTCCATTCAGACAGACCCGAAAGAGTGGCGAAAGGTGTTCTACATAGCCTCAGGGGTGTACTTTGTCGGTAATCTGGTCTATGTTATCCTCGGCACCAGCAAAAGACAGAAATGGAATGATCTTGAATCTGATGTCAAAGGTAGAGCCAACTGAATAACCACACTTTACATTACAAGTTACCAAGCCGAAAGAAGGAAAAAGTTCGTAAGGACGAATGGGTGGATGTTATGTACTCACCACTCCAGACGAACTGAACCAATTGTCATTAAATTATATTTCATTATTAAATTATTTAATGGGTAAAATGGCAAAAGCTAGCGACAGCCTAATACACTAAACCATTTGCTAGCGGCGAGTGTGTACTTTAATTTAGATTTTAAACGTGTTTTATAATTAACACCACTAATTTAAAAACACGTATAAAATCTAAATTAAAGTATGAAACCTTACTAATTTTTGACACAATTGGAAAACATAGACAAAACGAATAGTGTGAAGACGAATACTGTTGTCCGAAAAAAATTGTATGGAAATTTGCCCTTAAACATTAAAACATTAAACATTCACACACTTACACCTGCACTAGGATTTCCTGTGTCGCAGGTGGCATGGACACATACCAGACATCACAACATCCAAGACCCGAGAACAAACATTTGTGTTCGTCACACTAATATTTGCCCCGGCCGGGGATCGAACCCGAAACACCAAGCTTCGTAGGCAGGGTCACTACCAACTAAGCCACGGTGTCGTCAAATTATAATAAAATTATTAAAATAATTATTTTGTTTCAGAAGCAGCAAATGAAAATAATCGAGAAAACACTATTCCATGAAATTAAATACTTAATTGTGATGTCACATTCTTTGTGTTTTGTTGATAAACCTTGAATGTTAATTTTGAAACAAAAAGCGTAACCGTAAAATTTAAGGTCAAACTCAAAATAACACACCTAACCTATATACTTGTAATATTATATTGATTATGAGGACTAAATAAAAGTGTTTTGAATTTTTAGGGATCGATCCTCAAAGTGTACTAAAAATACTTATGAAATACCGTATTGTAAGAAGACGACATTTTTCACTGTTAGTTGTTTAAGTAAAAATAACAATGATTAAAATGATGATGAAAATACAATACCCTGAAAAACATGCTATTTACAAAAGAAGTCTAAACGTAAATAAATAGTAGAAGTACATTATGAATAACATTTTTGCAAAGTTTTGTTTTGCTGTATGGTCAACGCAAATATGTATGTATGTATAATTATGTATAGGTACATTCAATGATACAATCTTCAAAATCTGCATTGGTTCAAAAACAAGCACGACGTGGGAACCGAACTAAACACTATACTGAGAACAACGGCAAAGTCATTACCCTTAGTTGTTGAGTTAGTTCATAGGTACGTAGGTTGTCTGGAAGAGATCTTAATTAAGGATAAGACCACCTTTTGTAAAAATACCCTAGCAGTTCATTGTTACATGTTTTTTTTTACAATAAAGAACTACGGAACCCACGGTACGCGAGTCGATTCACCGGCGCTGGCCTACATTATGTAAAAAGATCAAATCAAGCATACTGCAATGTTAAATTCTCATTAAAATAGCTGGTATTGAAATTAATTCGAATCATTACATAACAGCCAATACTGTGTTGTTACATGATTGGAAATACAAAACAAATGCATATTACATAGTTTTATGGCCATGCCTTTGAAACGAACAATACTTATCTAGGTACAGTCGCCAGCACTATGAAGTCATTTTAAATTTATTATCACAGTAACAGAGCTCTACATTTCAATAAAATATTCACAGCAAAAAAAAAATTCAAGTTCAATCTTGTCAACATCACTGATGGGTAAGTACTTACAGCGTCATAGATAAGTATCCCCGTTGCAATATAATTCCCAGCTTCAAATCCCTTTAAATCACAGTCGCGGCGAATGGAGAAGTATTGCCTTTAAAAAAAATATATATTTGTATAACCGTATGTAAGCCTAAAAATAAATTTAAGTATTAAATTTTTTTGATAGGATTTATAGCTGGGTGTCTTATGTAAGGGGGATACTTATCTCTGACGCTGTCTGTACGTAATATGGCGCAAGATGATGTTGACATCATTTTTGAGTTTTGCTATGTATGGTTAAAACATCATCTCAACATCTACACTACATACATCTAAAAGAAATTGAGGTGAGTGACATCAATCTGAAAGTGTTAGATGTAGAGTTTGTGCAGGCGACTGTACGTGCAGTGCAGCCTTTACCACAGATTACAATCTTCATTGCCAACCTCGGAGAAAAAAAACTTGAGATCATTCACAGATGCTGCGAAAAAGACTGGAACGGACGTCCGACATTAAAATAAAATAAAATTAGTAAAAGATATGTACAAAATTTAGTGATTTAAGAGAAAGAGTGATTTCAGAGTGATAATAACATATTTTTATCTGAAGTGTTAAGTTTAAGACGAAAATGGATATAAAACAGGAAAATGCTACTACGGAAGTAAAATATCAGAGTAAGTATTAACAATTTATTTATTAGGTATAGAAAAAATCGGGAAACAATCTAAACGTGTTCTTGTTAAGGTCAAAATACATAATAATGTATAGCAAAATTCATTAAATAAAATTAAGGTAGTAAAACAGTCCAATTACCATTGTCCAGTTAATTTTAATAATAAGTACATACCTAATTATGTCTTTTAATAAATGATTTTGAGTTCAGTAGTCTGTTATTTATAATGTTTATCCAGCATCAAGAGGACCTTTTTTAGCTCTGACTGTGCAAAAACATAAATTAAAAGCAAAACAGCCTTAGTAACTCGGTTCGGGGGAATCACTGAAAGGAAATAATATTTATTTTGACATTCAGTGATTCCCCCATTCGTACGAATAAACTTCGTGGGAAACGCAGAACCAGTCCCGGCCCTGACGTGTTCCGTCAGGGACGGGGAAAAAAACGGTTACGTACAACTTGTACGAGCTCGTGTCAGGGCATCCGGGTCGTCAGTGTCCGGAAACACTGACACGGACGACTCTGAACAAGGAAAGCCCTGACCCGGACATGTGTGGATAGCCTTTTATGAAGTCAGAATGTCCATTGGGCTGAAAAACGCATACATTTTTTACGTAGCTTATGATCTGGATTGTACCACAAGGTGACCGTGTCTTGACCACTCGGTGCCGAACCAGGCATTGAATGAGAAGAGCCGTGAATGGAGCTCTAGCTATTCTCCGTACACTTACCTACCAAAGAAGATAAAAATGTATGTAGACATGCCACAGTTGAGACGAATTGCAAATAATCAAGGTTTTACGAAAACATAGACAACCGACTTCAATTGGACTGTTTTAGTGACCGTAAACACCACAGAAAAGTCACAGGCTAGCAAAATAGGCAATTTGGTTTACTTCAACGACGTACTTTTTTCAGTTTTTTTGATATAAAAACTAAACTACTCAACTGATTTTGATGAAATTTCAATTGAACCAATGTGAAAGTACTACTCGTGCGAGTATACATGACACCTGCCAAATGGCTCGCTAGATGCGTCCCCCGCTGCCCCGCGCGGCGCCCTCCGTGTTTCTTCTACCTCTAATTGCGAAGCCTTATCATTACCAAGTATTACAGGACCTCCTCTCCATCATGATTATCCAATTCCAAGCTGTTTTTTTGCACAAACGTCATTCGAGCCAGGTGTCATGTTTATGTTTATTCGCCCGAGTAGTATATTCTTTGATCTTGGTTGATGGATGGCGTGTGGTCGCAGGTTCGACGCTCGGGATCCGGCACGTGCAGGTGCTAATGCTGTTCCTGGCGCTGATGCTGAGCTTCTCCATGCGAGTCAACATGAGCATGGCCATCGTCGCCATGACCGACATCAACGACGAGAATGTATGTCCCACTTGGTGTTTCGACGTTCGATCCGAAGGTCGTGGGTTCGAACCCAGTTGTACACCAATGGATTTTTCTGTTCAAAAGATCTGTGTGCATTAAAACACGTGCTTGATGGCGAAGAAAAAAAATTGTGAAGAAACCGGCATGTCATAGAATCTAAAAAGTTCGTTCAAGTCGTAGGTAATTGAAATCCTTTCAACACACTGGTTCGAAAGAACTATTGACACGATAAGAAGAAGAAGCGATTCCATAATATTGACAGTGACATATGCCTACCTATATCGATAATTACCCGACTGCCAAGGAAGGGTTATGTTATTTTGAGTTTGCATTATGGCGATACGATCACGGCACATTGGATATTAACAATGGCGGCGCTTGGTCATTTTAACATTCTAATTATGCCGATCATTTACACGTTTACGTTTCATTAATAACTTATAATAAATGGAGAACGTTTAATAATATATAGGTAATAATACCAGAGATCAAAATTAGCCATCTCGTTTTAAAACGTTGTTCCGGACGTGACGTAGGTACTTCTTTTTACCCGACTGCCAAGGAAGGGTTATGTTTTTCGCGCGTATCTTGTATGTATGTATGTATGTATATATGTATGTAAATTTCTTGGTTACCTCGTATCTCCCGAACGGCTGGATGGATATTGACAATTAACGTATCGTTAGATTCGTCTCAATAACCCGAGTGTTCTTAGATGGGTTTTTTGAAAAAAAAAACAAAATATCGGATTTTTGGCGCTAAATAGTTGATCGTTGAAAAAAAATTCTTTACCAAACCTATCGAATAGGGTATCGAAATGAAGAAAATTAAAAGGAGATTACAAAAATATATATAAGTTTGAGTATAATTAATTGGCAATTAAGGGATTCATTTCAATAATTTTTACGCTACCTAACCAAAAACTATAAAGCGGTCAGTAAAGGTAGCGTAACATTCGGCCACGTGTGTGTTGGACCTCGTATTACGCATTATATCCCAATTTATAAATTTAAATTAATACGAAGTAATAATACCTATAATTATTAAAATCTGCACTTTTCCTACTTACCGCTAGATGGCGCTGTATGTACTTTAAAACGCTTTGTATTTTCTTTTTACCCGACTGCCACGGAAGGGTTATGTTTTTCGCGCGTATCATGTGTACATACATAATTATGTATATAAATTTCTGGGGTAATACGATCAGAAGAGCGATTACTTGCGTCTAGTTTATTTTACAAACTGAACTTCATAAACAGAGTTGAAGAAGTAGAAGTAGGTATTCATGCACTAGTATCTTTAATGTACCTAGTTTTAAAACAATTACTCCGGGCAGAAGCAAGAATTTCACGAGCTTATGTAGTTATAGGTATAGAAAAAAAAAACCAGGTAAGAACCTATTCTATTTTTGTTTAATCTGTTGTAACCCATTGTTAGGAAAATGCCTCCCCCAAATCCTTCCACTAGTCGCGGTCTTTTGCTGCCTCCCACCATTCCCTCTCGAATCCGTCCAGATCGTCCCGCCAACGCTTTCTCGGCCGACCCCTACGCCGCCGTCCATCTTCAGGTATCCAGAGAGTGGCTAGTCTCTCTCTAGACCATTGACCATTGAGAAAATTCTCATTCACCTTCTGCCAGCTATCACGCGCAGGTCATAGCTCTTTTTAGCCAGAGATCGTCCTACACTGCGCTTGCGTAGATGAGACGCGATCTTGCCTCTAGAACACGTTGACCCCAACGGCTGTCCGTTCTTGGGTAGATGTGGTCGGCAAACCGCTACTTTAGCTTCTTGATCGTGTCGTCTGAGATATGTCGACCACTTTAGTTCTCCGTTCTGTTAGATGAGTTCATTTTGAATTTTGGAAACCTGGAGCATAGCTTCCTCCATAGCCTATCTCGCTGAACTACCTCCACGTTACTTTTTGTTGACACGTTACAATGTTTTGAGTACCTACTAAATTCAATGCTTTTTTTTTTAATTTAATTGTGAATAATGAATTCGCAGTAAATGTATAAATATTTCGCAGTCGGGTTTTCAGTTTTTTTAAACTTTAAGCTTGTTAACTGTAGTAATTTTTAACTTTACATTCATGCAAACAAATGCCTAGATGTCTCGGCCGAGTACTCGGTACGTGTGATCTAGGCATTAGAAATGTCCACTTCAAATATCACAAGATAGATAAACCAATCGAATTGAAATCTGTCCATCCGAGTGCGAGTAGGCACTAGTATCTGTGTGATTGTTATCACTTTGCCCCTACTCCATTCGTTTGAAGTATCAATGTTCGTGTGGTTACTTTGATTGGTAAACACATCTTATTTTGACATTATCAATGATTTATTTGGAAATAATCAATACGTGTCTATGACCTTGCAAACAAGATTGAGCATAGAAAACTAAAAATGAGTAAAAAAATACTATTTTCTATGATTGTTCCATAATTAATGGAATACCTAATTGTAACAGAAAGAGCACGAAATGTTTTATGTTATTTTCTATGGCAAAGCTTAAATTATTCTGGATAAAAAGGTTTGTAAGGGTCATGTAAGAATGAAAGATAGATCTCGGATCTCTGTAGCTCAAATACGCTGAAAATACTGAATCGAATGAGATCTTCTTCTAATCGTGTCACTAGTTCTTTCGAACTAGTGTGTTGAAAAGATTTCAAGTGCGCCTCGAAGAGGCTCTTTTCCTTTACTTGTCAGAGAATCTAAAAAGTTCGAAACATGTTTCACACATGTTTCGAACTTTTTAGATTCTCTGACATACCGGTTTCCACGATGTTTTCCATCATCGTTAAGCAGGTGTTTTAATGAAGACATACATTTTTCGAACATAAAAATTTATTGGTGTACGACCGGGTTTGAACTCACGATCTTCGGATCGAAAGTCGAAGCACTTCCCACTCGGCCAAAAGGGCTTTGAATTTCGGGATGGAATGTATGCCGGTAGAAGACCTACATAATAAACATATACATAATCTTCAATTCCCAAACAACGCGAGCGAAGCCCTCGGCATCAGCTAGTTTCCGAAATAAACGGTTCGCACAAGCTCTGCTCACGGGTTTGAACCCCGTCGTTTGAAGAATGTGAACTATTTCCATATGATTCGATCTAACTTCGAGGGTTGCTTACTTGGGCAAAGATCAATTAAGTCGGAATTGATCGGTTTTTGTACATTGGGTGGGCTACTTCCAAAGTTTCCTTTACCTTACTCTCTCAATGAAATGGTGATTACGTCAGTGATCTACCAAACTAGATACTACTACTAGATACGTAGTGCACTCTACGTGCATCGCGTCATCACGTGCACACGTGCAGAGTGCTCCTGCTTACAATACCCACCCACCTTCTGATGAATACTAAAATAAATCATATTATTGTTATTTTATAAAGATTTGTCCCAGATTAATATTATTGTCCTTTTCTCTCCTTCTTGGTCACACTTCTTCTACCGTTGGGTCTATAAATGGGTTTTCGAGACTGGCGATTGTGGACTAGCGCTATATAGCATTCATGCTATATGGTCATGGGTAGGCGTGAACTCTTACCATCAGTAGAGCGCATAACTCGTCTTGTCAGTTTTCAACATAAAAATAACGTACTTAGTAGTGCGTAGGCAATATGAAGTCGCAGTCACTCTCAGATTAGGCAGGTGTTGCTAGCCAGCTATCGCCATGCTATGGAATATCATCGCAAAAAAACTTATTTGCATAAACAATCACATGCTCATTCCACGCTCATACACTCTCGGACTAGAATGGGAATTCTAGTATGTAACATAGTATGGAACAGGACAGGGATGTTCCATTATTTTCAGTTCATCTTAAAAATGTTTGCCTCAGCCGGGGATCGAACCCGACCAACCTTTGCCGACAAAGGTTAAGATTTTGCATGAATGGGTTGCAGAACCTCGTTATTTATTAGCTACAGGAAAATTTGACGTATTTCGAAGGGCACGTTAAATTTTGTTGACCCCTGTTATAACAATATTCATAATTTCATATTATCAAGATTCTTCAAAAGTTTTCTGAAGGTTTGAAACATTCGACACAGAGCCATCGCTAGTTTACGCGGGAAGACGCCACGGGAGTAAGAAGGTTATAATACACTGCAAATTTTTTAGTCACCAAAAAAAAATCCCCAATCAGTTGCCGTTACCAAGAAAGTTATGACAAAAAATTAGATCGATTTTTTTTCAATATAAATATGATACAAATTGGACAACTGTTACCATTAGTTGTTTTCCTATGGCCTTGAATCAATATTACCTAATATTGATAATATTTTGATTTCATTCATCGTTTGGCAAACCCGGGTACCTAGCTCGAGCAGCTCGCTGCAGCTTGGCTCGGGCGCCGCACTCGCCCCGCTGACTCTCTGTAATTTTGTCGAAAAAAAATCCAAAATTCTGACTGCATAGATACAACGTAGAATCTTCTGCATTGTTTGATAATTAAAAATTTGTGTTGTATAATTGGGTGTTTGATGATTACAGGCGTTCGACTGGAGCGTGCAGACGCAGAGCTTGATCCTGTCCTCGTTCTTCTGGGGGTACATCTGGCTGCAGATCCCGGGGGGCGAACTGGCGGCCAGAATCGGCGGCATGGTGCTCATCACACTGTGCGTCGGCATCAATTCGGCGGTCTCACTCCTCATCCCCATTGGCGGGTATTACGTAAGTTTTCTGGCTTTACACCAGACGAGCGAATGCTCATCTATCCGCTCTCCGTCTTATACTATAAGTGTAAAAAGTAACATTTACACATTCCTTCGATGTTCTATCTAGCTCGCATATATTATATTCTATTGATTCTGAGAATGCTCGCTCGCTTGATTTAAACGGCACTAGAACGCGCGAACCGTAGCTTAGAAAGTGTTCTTGTGTTCTAGAATTCTAGTTCTTGGTGCTTGTTGATATTTTGGTGTAAACGCTGAAAAGAAGCTTTCTTTTACACTAAGAGATCAATAAATTAATGCTCTTTTTCTAGCCCTAACTCGTTATTCGTTTAGTGTAAACCCGCCTTAGACGATTTGCTCGGAAGGTTACTGTGAAAATGCTGTCAAAACTAAGTTTATAACCGTGAGGTTTGTCTGCGAGTAAAACCAACATTATTTTCCTTGTCGACAAAGAAAAAACGAGGCAAGTAAAAGCAAAGTAAAACTCTTTCCTTATAACTTACTTATTTTCTAGTATAAAATGTTTACATTTTCCTTATATTGATGAAAATCAAGACTAACCTCTACCTGTCGCTTGACCTGCGTTCATTAAGGTAAAATTATAATAGCTACTGTTTTGAAGTGGATACTTTTTTGTTTGCAAGATTGTTTATGTAGGTATAGGTCTTCATTTCAAAATATGGTATGTCATATCCTGAACAACTTTTTTAAACGAAAGCTAATTTGATTTCTGATATTAGTTAATAATATTTTTTAATAGTATTTTATTCTTTATTAGTAATAAATTAATCTTTAGTCATAAGCTAATGTTTAATGGTCGGCAAAATAAAATTGTTATAATGACCAAGCGCCGCCAGCATTGATATACGTACCTCTTTTAGCCGCCATTGATGATTTCCCCTGTGCTGTGATCGCATCACCCTAGTGCAAACAAAATCTTTAATCAATTCAAAATTCTCAATATGTGTCAAAGGGGCAACGTAAGAAGTATCCACTTATAATTTACTGTTGCTTTTTATATTTTCGGATCCGAGTTACTGTTGCGTCAAAATTCACCACAGTTTTAGGTACTATGATTTATAATCTATCTTGAAACCAGGAGAGCGCAGGATCAGATCACAACTATTTTCAAAGTGTTCCGCGGAACAATTGATGCGCCTGATCTACTTAGTGAGTCACTTCTACTCTTCGTGCCTAACAACTACACTCGAAGCAGAAAGCACAGGCTCTTTGCTCCGCCCTTGTGCCGTACTGTCGCACGCCAACTCACCGATACCTAGGTCCCTAACTGCCCTCAACAACCTCCTAGAATCCAGTCCACATAGTGACATATTTGCGGATCAATGGAGAGAGCTAACCTCTGATTTCCATTGATTCTGCCAATCAAAATTTTGACATAAGTATAATTAATTATATAACTATATAATTAATTTTTAACATAACTATTTTAAATTTATAATGTAAGTTTATAAATTTAAAATAGTGAAATATAATAATACATAATTAATTATACTTATGTTAAAATTTTAGAGATAGGTTATATAAATAAATAAAAAAATGTAAGTAATTTATAATTTAATTTTTAATTTAAGGAATTTTATTTTTAATATTTAAATAATGGAATTGGTTGTTTAACCGTTTTATTTAAAGTAAATAGATAAATACTAAATAATTTAATAATCACGGTTTTACAAAAACATAGACAACCGACTTCGTTTTAGTGACCGTATACACCACTGAAAAATCACAGGGAAGCAAAATACGCAATTGCGTTTACTTCGACGACATATTTTTTTCAGTTATTTGGATATAAAAACTAAACTACTGAATCGATTTTGATGAAATTTGTATGGGACCAATCTGAAGGTATATCCTCACAAACAAAAATATTTTTTTAAATCGGTTAATTAATAACAAAGTTCTGCGGTAACAAACATTAAAAAAAATCAACCGAATTGATAACCTCCTCCTTTTTGAAGTCGGTTGAAAATATGTTTGAGTTGTCAGGGTGGATGGAAGCTGATCTGCGCATGCCGCGTGGTGCAGGGTCTGTCGCAAGGGTTCCTGTTTCCCTCTCTTCACAACCTGATCGGGAAGTGGGTGCCTTTGGAGGAGAAGAGTCGTTTGGGGACCATCATTTATGCGGGTTTGTAATTTTGAACTCATACTTTTTGCCGTTACCTCAACAATCTGACGATAATGTGCTGGATGATTTCACGTCTTCTATAGCTACCGATGATAATCACACTAATGTTTGTCCTGATGTGGAAATCGATCTCGCCTCATCTGCGTTTCAGTCTTATATACTTGCTACTCTAATTCTAATTCTAATTTGGGGAAGGGGTTACATAATATGGTCTGCACTGACGTCCCGCTGTGGGGTGTATTGTGCATTGACCCTTTTTTGCACTAACTCTACCCCAGCCAGCCCAGTTCCCCAAAATAGCGGAGCAGGACCCTGGATTGATGGATGGTGTGTTCCAGTTTCCTAGTAGGGTCTTGCTACTCAGTTATGCGTGTCGATCATCATCATCATCATCTCAGCGAGGTAGGACGCACTGCTGGGTATAGGCCTTCTTTCGATTTAGCCAGCCTCCACTATCTTGTGCATCTCTGATCCAGGTAGTGCCCGCAACCCTCGCGACGTCGTCGACCCAATGGGCGGTTGGCCGACCCGGGCTTCTCTTGCCTGTCCGTGGCCACCAATCCATCAGAGCCTTACTCCATCGGCTAATAAATTGTATTTTTCATCCCATCCATTCGAAAAGGACGACTTGGTTCGCTTTTAAGTGCACCCAAAGGTGGTGTTTTCTATAATAAACTTTTAGCGGGCAGTAATGAGGTTCTAATACTCTTTAATATATCCAAATTCAAAAAGTGCGCGGCAAAGATAATTGCGGCGCACTTTTTGAATTTGGTACATCTTAGTGTTCATCGCCAAAGAAATTGAAAGCAAATATTGTTTGAATAAAGACTGGCTGGTACGACGGCCCATAATCGCGCCTTTATTTTCTCATGGAGGGTGATAAAGTGAAAGGAGGGGTGAAAAGTAGAGTGTATCACTCGGGCGCAAAACATATTTTAAGCTCGGGCGACGTACTTTGAATCCCTCGCTACGTTCAGGATTCTTCTAAAGAATCCCTTACTTCGCTCTGGATTCAAAAAAGCGCCCTCACGGTAAAAATATTATTTTGCTCCTTTATGATACAATCTACTATTTTTCCAGGAGCTCAATTGGGGACAGCGCTAGAATTGATCGCATCCGGTTTCATCGCGCACTATTGGGGCTGGCCGGCGATCTTCTACATCAACGGGACCCTGGGCGCGCTGTGGACGGTGGCGTACGTGTGCGTGGGCGCAGCCTCGCCGCAGACCAGCAAGATGATCAGCGACAGAGAGAGAACCTACATTCAGACCTCGCTGGGACAGATTGGAGGACACAAGGTAGGTTGACGAAGAACAATGTATTTACTAGCCGGTGCCCGCGACTTCGTCTGCGCAGGTATCTTTATAAATAGCGTATGTGTTATTTTGATGTATAATGTTGTCATTCCTTCCCGAAAGCTAACTCGCTCACGCGCTAGCTTTCAAACTCGCCGGCTCGTAGCGTGTAAACTAGCCGTGTGTCATCGATGCTTTAGGTACATACATGAAAAAGGATAAAGTTGATTAAAAACACATTTGTGTTTCAGAAAATGCAAACCCCCTGGAAAGCGATATGGACCTCGCTCCCGTTCATCTCGCTGATCTTCGCGCACTGTGGACAAAACTGGGGCTTTTGGACCCTAATGACGGAGATGCCTTCCTATATGAAGCAGGTCTTGGGAGTGGACATCAAATCGGTAATAATGAGCATGATTTTGTAATGCAATGACTTTGATAGACCTACTACTCGGGCGAATGAACATGTTTCTTCGTGTTTCTTCTTCCTTTAATTGCGAAGCCTTGTCATTACCAAGTATTACAGGACCTCTTCTCAATCCAATTCCACGCTGTACTTTGCACAAACGTCATTCGAGCCAGGTGTCATGTTCATTCACCCGAGTAGTAGTTGAAGTAGTTTTTTGTGGTTCCTACAACAATGAAAGTTTTTTTTGCTTGGCCATAGAATGGTATGATGTCGGCGCTCCCCTACATAGCCATGTACTTGCTGAGCTTCCCGTGTGGCTTTCTGTCCGACTACATCCTCAAGAAGCAGTGGCTCAGTCTCACTGCTTGCAGAAAAATCAGCAACTCAATCGGTACGTCTATTTAAAACGTCTATAATCGACATTGTAAGTATAATGTAAGTGTGTGAGTCGGTACGTAGAACACATTAGCAAGGAAACCATTAAACAGAAATAGTCAAAAGGTCACTATTCTTCTTCATCGTGTCACTAGTTCTTTCGAACTAGTGTGGTGAAAATATTTCAAGTGCGCCTCGAAGAGGCTCCTTTCGTGCACTATTAATACTAAAATTACAACTAAACCCTGTATTTAAAGACTTTTCAGACTAGTCGACACCAGCAACTTATTTTGCGTAATGAATCAACAATGAACGATGTGTATTTATTTATTAGATAACACAGATATTAAAATAGTAAGTAAAGTTAGGGAGAACTTAGTGCTACAAAAGCATTTTGTACCAATCAACCCGGGCGTGCAAAAAAATATGGTGCACGCCCGGGTTGACTGGTAGAAAATGCTATTATAGCTTTAAGTCCTTCCACATTGCTGTACGTATGACCACACGACAGAAGTGAACATTTCAATTTTCATTAAGTTTTTTTTTTACTATTAATGATAAAATAATCCCCGTTGTGTAGTACGGCCCCCACGCGATGGACTGACGACATAGTTGCGGTCGTTGGAAGTCAGTGGATGGAGAAGGCTCGAGACCGCTCGTCGTGGCGAATCATGGAGGAGACCTATGTCCAGCAGTGGATGCCCAAGGGCTGATATGATGATGATGAATCACCGTTGTCCCAGGTCTGTACGGGCCGGCCATAGCGCTGATCGGGCTGTCCTACTCCCCGGCTGGTGACGTCACGATGGCGGTGACACTGCTCACCATCGTCGTCGGGCTCAACGGTGCACACTACACTGGATACCTGGTAAAACAACGATCAACACTCATTACTCTCACACAAATATTTCTCTAGAGAAGACTGTTTCACTTATAAGTGACGAAGCTCAAGAGTCTAGAACACCGTCGTAAAGTCGCCTGTCTGTCGGTGTTAAACTGACTTGAACTTGAACTACATAACTTAGTTCCGCCATCACCGTTCCACCATCGGACGACCAGACGCTCGGGATTGCGCCATCCCTACATAGTGGACATACCATGTATTCGCACAAAGCGCTTTGCTTCCACTTTCATTATGCGAACCGCCAAAGAATGGAATGCTCTGCCGACATCAGTGTTTCCCGATCACTATAATTTGGGTGTCTTCAAGGCAAGCGTGAATAGGATTATTCTAGATAAGCGTGCTACATCGTCGACCACATCATCACTTACCATCAGGTGAGATGGTGGTCAAACGCAATCCTATAAGTAGTAAAAAAAGTGCTTAACATGCTTGCTTACGTGACATCAAACATTAGTATAAAAATATATTTTTTAAACTATCCAATCTGGTTATCCACTTACCATTCTGCTGTGGATTCTACTAAGCGTAGATCAAACATAAAAGACAAGTGTGTCAGCTCGTAGCAATTTTAATATTGGTCTTTCCAGCTGGTCCACATCGATATGGCCCCGAACTTCGCCGGCACCCTGATGGGCATCACGAACATGATCGCTAACATTGTGTCCATCATCGTTCCTCTTGTGGCCGGCGCTGTGCTGAAGGATGAGGTAGGTGCAGCAGACGGTCGCAATCAATCCTCACGTGCAATAATCGCAATAGTAATAGCGGTAGCACACCATGGTGTGCTGTCCATGGACAGCACACCGCACCCATGTCTCGATCCTAAAACAACTCAACATACACACTCAACAACAAAGAAAGATTATCGTCGACTGTTCAAATACGTATACTAAAGTTCTTTGGACACATTACTCGAAAAGAGGACTCTATGGAGCGTCTAGTGGTTCAAGGCAGAATGGAGGGCAAGAGATCCCGTCGTCGCTCTCCAACTAGATGGTCAGACCTCATCAAAACTCTCACAAACGCAACCATGACCGATTGCTCCCACAATGCGTCGAACAGAGCCAGGTGGAGGCGCATAGCTGGAGCTGCCATTCATAAGGACCCGATTTTAACCACGACCACTCTGTCAAGAGTGCCCGACTAAGAAGAAGTAGCGGTAGAGCAAACGTATTGGGATGACACTCTGACTATTCCCATCTCCGACATGATTGCCGCAATATTCCCATTACGTTTCCAGTTAATTTATTTAGTCTTTTTCTTCTAATCGTGTCGCTAGTTCTTTCGAACCAGTGTGGTGAAAGGATTTCACGTGCGTCTCTAAGAGACTCCTTTCGTGCACTCCCACTCCCACTCAGCCAACACGGCTTTTGTTTAGTGTACCTAGTAATTTAATTAGTGCAATACATTAACTACTTTCAACAACGAACGATGCTTGGTAGATACTGGGTTAAGCCTATCAACAAAGTTATTGAGAACCATCGGTTGTGATATGCATCTTCTCAAACGATGTTGATCGGGAGAGAATTGGAATCAAACAAAGCTTTGTTGTATTTGCAGACGGACCCGGCGGACTGGCGCAAAGTGTTCTACATATCGTCAGCTGCGTATGTGATATGCAACACAGTCTTCGTGTGCTTCGGCACCAGCGATCGGCAGTCGTGGAATGAACCCAAGGAACACGCTAATGATACAGGTAACACTTAATTGTCCTAGTCATATATTAGCGTACTGTCTTTTGAAGTGCGAACATATTGTTAGGGAAATTGTGTCCCTAAATTTAAAACAGATCAGCTATCGCTTCGCTTACGCGTAGTCAGAGGACGTGGTGACTGTATTTGTGCTTACAATAAATACAGCATGCAACCTCCATGCTTATGTACTCTATGGAGATGTAAAATATTCTGTGGTGATCAGACTCTGGAGACACCAGCATGGGGGATGGATTGTTGAATATCAATTTATGTGTTTTATTGGTATAAATCTAATCCAAGCGAGTACAACACCTACGGCACATAGGTAAATTGTACAGTGACCGAGTGGATGAGGCCCTTGCCTTGCGATCTGATGGTCGAGGGTCGAATCACGGTGGCAGTTATTCTTAATTTTTTTCGGTCGAAAATATCTATGTATGCATCCCACGTTCTCGCAACGGTGAAGGAAAACATCGTATGGCATGTCAAAGGACAGAAAAAACAATGTTCTATGGTACATATGTGTATGTGACATCCACGAATCCGCAATGGGTCCGCGTGGTGAATTAAAACCCATTCACTCTCCTGCCGAGAGTAGGCCTGAGTCCCAGCAGTGGGAACATTATAGGCTGATTATGCTATGCTTTTGAAGTCTGAACATATTGTTAGGGAAGTTTTGTGTCCCTTAATTTTAAACAGATCAGTTATTGATTCGCTTACGCGTAGTGATTTCTGTATTCAATCCAACGCTCTCCTGAAGGTTTGCGTTTTTGTTGCCTTCTTCAATTGTAAAAATACATGCAAATGGCGGAGGATTTGCTAACTGATTATTTTGTATGTTTCAGACATGGCAGAGAAATCAGAAAAGGATATTTAGTTATTCTAAGCTGTGTCTGCCTGTGTCTATAGTTGATATTAGTAAAATCTGTTTTGTAAATATTGTTAATAAATGTTCATGTTCTGTTCATCTGTTGTATGATTATAAGTGTAAAAAAAACAAATTTAAGAATTGGTTTTTCAATTTCAGACTTAGGTCACTTAGGAACACAATATAATAATTTTATATCAAAATTAGGATCAGAATTTTTAATCATTTGTTACCTAAATTCTCATGCATTGTTTACGACAATGGTTGGTTTACGTTTAAATTTGCGATAAAATTATTGGAATTAGGAAGGTTGACATGATTTATTGGGGTTTTTGAACAATAGGGTCAGTTATTTTCATTCAGATGTTAATCAAAATTCAAAATAGATGTACCTAAACACAACCCTACTTACTAATGCTTTAGTAGGAAGAATATAATAATCATAAGAAGTTCAATTGAAAACTAGGTATGTTACAAAATAGTTAGGTACCATACCTAGATAAATTCTTTTTGGATGGACTTTTAATGCTGTTAGCCGCAGATGGCTGTTACTGTGTCACCGGACTCTACTACTCGGGCGAATGAACATGACACCTGGCTCGAATGACGTTTGTGAAAATTACAGCGTGGAATTGGATAATGTTGATAGAGAAGAGGTCCTGTAATACTTGGTTATGATAAGTAATGATAAAGCTTCGCAATTCCAGTTCTATTTACTCGTTTAAAAAATCTATGAAGGTACATCTGTTAAATATTCAAATATCACTTCCATAAAAAGCTGTACTGTGTTTTTTGTATTTCCGTATTTAATATATCTGTTTTGTATTTTTGTGCTTTGTATTTTTGTATTTCTGTGTTTTGTAGGTATTTTTATATATGTGTTTTGTATTTTTGTAGTTATTGTGTTCTATATCTGTGTTTTGTATTTCTAAAGTTTTCCTTTTTTTATTTCTATAATTAATAGGTATACCTAACTGATAACTCTTTTGCTCTGGAAATTGTATTTAAATAACTACATATAGAATCCAAATTGCGTGTCTCCTGCCGCAATCCTCGCACTTCTTCAGGGGTAACACAAAACCAGCGCCACAGAAGTGGGTCATTACCTACTTTTAGGCAAATGCTGAGTAACTCTCCTTATTGTTTACACTTTTATTTCTCTTTCTTCTATTTGTAATGTGTTTTTCTAAATGTTATACATAATATGTGTAAGCAAATAAATGTTTTCTTATTCTTATTCAATTAGAGGAAGAAGAAACACGGAAGGAGCCGCGCGGGGTAGCGGGGGAAGCAGCAAGTTCCAGCCAGGTGTCATGTTCATTCACCCGAGTAGTAGTTACCATAGGATGGGTGGCCCCATCCGATGGGCCAAGGACAAGTGGTCGTATGCGGCTTGAGATCGCTCGTCGTCTTCGTGGCGATTTGGCCACAGCCAGCAATAGACTATCAACGACGATTGTTTATAATGAATACCTACCTACTGTACCTATTGTTTTATCTTATAAACCAAACACCAGTGTCCTGTCTAGAGCGGTGTTGGTTATCTTCCATTGTGTTCCAGGTTCGTCGCTCGGGATCCGGCATTTCCAGGTGTTCAATGCTCATGCTGTTCCCGGTGATAACGCTAAAGTTTTGGATAATAGTGAAGATGTATCAATCCTTCTTTTTGTACTTGCCTATTTTGCATGGTTCAGTGAAGTGCATTAACATTTCATTTTCTTAGGCGCAGTGCCATATCCTTTGATTTATTATACTGACATGCTCGGAGAACATAATAAAACATAATAAGGTAAGAAGTACATAATGGAATATGATAAGAAAAGCGGCACAAGTAATGTCACTATCATCTCAGTTATCAAACGTCGATCTATGATATGAGTACGGTACGGTAAGTACGAGATAAAATTATCAATTGATTTGCGTAACATTTAAATTGACATTATCAATAAGGTTCGCCCAAGGTCATTAGCGAAATGCAAAGAAAGACCAAATATGCAAATGGAAAAAAACACTAGGTAGGTATAGCTCAATAAAACCATAATGGTTCAGTGGCCTACAATTCTCGTCACTTATTTCATGTAAGATTGGTATTTTAAAATACAGACATGGAAAAACTCGTGTTTTAAAAATATACCTACCTAAAAAAGTTTAAAGTTTTTCTGTTCTTTGACTCTTTAGTTTAGTTGAACTAAAGTTAAGTTAATTAAAACCTTTGTTTAGAAATTAAGCGGATTTATTACTAAATATATTTATATAATTTATTGATATTTATAGATTTCCGCAAAGTAACGCCTGAATCAATTAATTACTTTCAAATTAGTTCCATAAATATAGGTATCTTCAAAATCGATTTTTGTTGTTTAGTTTTGAAATCAAAATACTTTACTGGAAAAATATGTCGTCACGTAAACGAATTTTTTAATCTTCAGTCTCTATTGTGCGCCAGAAACCTACATTATATTTTTTTAAGGTGCCATCACGTGATGTCGTCTGCGGCATTCTTTTGTGCATTTTGTTAAACAAGCTTAAAGTTTAAAAAATTAAAAACCCGTCTGCGAAATAATTATACATTCATTGTCAATTCATTATTCCAAATTAAACACGGATAGGTTTAACACGATAGGTTTGGTAAACAAAAATATTATTAACGACTTACTTTATAACTCCAAAAATCCTCCATTTTGTTTTTTTTTTTAATAAAACCATCTAAGAATACTTAGGAATCTATTCTTCTTATCGTGTCACCAGTTCTTTCGAACCAGGGTGGTGAAAGGATCTCAAGTGCGCCTCGAAGAGGCTCCTTTTGTGCACTTTCGTGAATCTATTGAGAAGAATCTAACGATACCTTAACTGTCAAGATACATACATACATACTTACAAGATACGAGCGAAAAACATAACCCTTTCTTGGCAGTCGGGTAAAAACACTAACTCACTATAACTATTAAACATTACAGATACATGTTGTGCAGGAAGAATATCTGAAAATATGAAAATATCAATTACTCGCACACGCGGCTCCATATTTCATCAACGTCGGCTCAAGCCAATATTGAAGTTAATTTCATTTTCCACAGTTTGTTAACCTGCACGTGGTAAAATAATGAACGGAATAAATAAAAATTGGATATACACCGCATATTTAATAGCGTGTTGCAAAATTAATAAAGCTGATTATATAGGTACTAAGGGACATTGCCTTGAAATTTTATTTTAGCCATCGTTTTCTCAAGAAGCGCTAGGCTCAAAATGTCCCAGTACTGTATAGTAGTATAATAAAGACAGTAAAAAACTCAAATACATACCATAAAATACATGACAAACCCAACTCTTGGTGTGGCCTTGGTGTGGAAGTCCAGAGTCCATTGCAATTAAATTAAATTGCATTCTGAATATCTGAATAGCTCTTCCAATCCTAACGGCATGTACTAGCTGCTGTAGAAATTGTATTGTAAAGAATTAAATAGCGAGGTGTTTAACAATTTACAACTAAAAAAACTTTCGTTGTTTATTTTAGCCAGAAGATTTGTTGGGTTGAAAAAGTGTAATTTGTTTCAGATATTCCGAAAAAGCTAAAAAGAGGTGTTTTGTCAGTTTGCCTACAAATATTGCTGATGTTGCTAGTAACCTATGTCCAATTGAAATCCATGTTATGAATGATCAATGGATCATGAGCTGCTTGCAACACGCAGGGCGTTTATTTTACATAAACCAGCTGTTGCCCGCAACTTTGCCTGGCTGTTATCGAGGTCAAAAGAAGCATAACTCCTTTTCCAGCTCATAAACAGCAAACATACCTACATCATACCTACACTTCATACTTCATTCCATACTTCTACTATCTTCAAACAACTTTCGCATTTACAATAGGTATAGTTAGGATTTATTATTATATTGTTACGTTGTAGTTAACTAGTTAGTCACTCAAATTCAATAGACGCGGGTCACCAGTTTTATGGCGCCCCTCCAAACTGGGTTCTAATGGGATCGGGCCGTAGTCAGCTGGCGGTAATGGGCCATTCTTCACGGCGGGCCTTATCCGTCACGATGAGCTATGGCCCGTGCCGGGGCGGGCAGCGGGGCGGCGTGGGGCGGCCGGACATTGATGGCTTATAATAATAAAATAAAATAAAAAAAGCTTTATTTTCCTATAACACTTTACAAATTAAAAAAGTACCTTCATATTAAAAATATATTAAAGTTTGATTGTGTACGGATCGCCTGTGGCGGTAAAAGCCTCCTCCAAGGTTCTCCAATTATCTCTATCCCTTGCTCTTCTTGGCCAGAGTTTTCCGGCCACCTTCACGATGTCGTCACTCCATCTTGTTGAAGGTCTTTCCCCTTCTTCTTTTTGTGCCTCTGGGTGTCCAGTTGGTAAGTACATGGCTCCACCTGTTTGAGTCCAAGCGTTGTATGTGGCCGGCCCAACTCCATTTAAGGCCTAATATTCTCTGAACTACGTCATCCGCCCTAGTTCTGCCTCGAATTGTCTTGTTTCTTACCCGGTCTTTTAACTTTAATCCAATAAAGCTTATTTCCATTCCGCGTTGGCATACTCTGACTTTTTCTAGCAGTTTCTTTGTTAATGGCCAAGTTTGGCATGCGTAAGTTAGACATGGTGTTAAGCATATATTCATTGCTTTTGTTTTTAATTCTGTAGGTAGGTTTCCTTTAAAAAAATCTTTTAAAGCCCAATATTTGTTCCATGTGTTTCTTATTCGCCTTTCTATTTCTTTTTCTGTGCACGCTTGGAATGATATCGTGTGACCTAGGTATACATATTCCGATACATAATCTAGAGTCCTTGAGTTGACAGTTCTTGGCAGTTTATTACGGTTTGTCATGATCATTGTTTTTTCTTGATTGACTTCTAGTCCGACCACTCTACTTTGTATACTCAGAGACTCTATCATAATTTCTAGTTGACTAGCTTCTTCTGATAGTAAGACAAGGTCGTCTGCGAATCTGAGGTGGGTTAGATAGTTACCATCTATCTTGATTCCTTTATTCTCCCAGTTTAGTCGTCTGAAGATAGTCTCTAGCACCGCGATAAAGAGAGTTGGCGAAAGCGGATCTCCTTGTTTCACGCCTCTTTTAATGTTAAAAGGATGACCTGCCAATTCCAGCTTAACCTTGATGGCTTATGGGAAAACAATTATATTTGAAATCTTATAAAAGCCTATCCTATCTTGTGATGTGGAAAGTGATGTGTGATGGATCGAGATTATAAGAAACTTATACTTATCAATTAAAAGAAAATGTACTACTTTATACATTCATTAGACCAGTCTGTAACTAACCATACTTGAGACAAATAAATCAGTCATTCATTCATTAATTCATGGGAAAAATGAGAATTGATGAATGTTTGTTCCTATATCCAAAATAACTAAACCGATTTGACATTAATTAGATAGGTAGGTATAGGTTTAGAAGCTGGAAAAGTATTCATCAATTACGTTACCTATAATACAGTACTGATGAATGAAAATAAGAGAAACCCAACAAAATTTACTCACTAAAAGCAGCCGGTTCGATCCGTTAAAAGTTTTTTCTCATAATAATAAAACGTTCTGGTGGCTTTTACCCGAAACTTTACATCGGTGTGGCGATGCTGCGTTTAACTTTGTACGTTAAACGTTAAACGGAGTAAAGAAATCAAAATAAAATAAATTCCGGACCAAATACCATTGGAGCCTTCATTGTTCTAAATAGCAAAGCAGTTGTTTACAACATTGTTTTGGAATATATATTTATATTTATAATTTGGAAACGCAGCATTTTAGGTCAATTATCAGATGTTTTTGTATGTAGGGCTGTAGTTGCTGTTCGTGCCTTCTGTTGCCTGGTATGGATATAAAAAATAGCTTTATTGCTTTTAGTGGTTTTAGTTACCCATACTGAATTTTAGCCAAATTGGTTCAATAGATTTGGCGTGATTAAGGAGGAACTGTTGCTATTCATCCATCCTCAGCTACGAAGAAACAGAATATTCTCACTAAATTGGCCTAGCAAGGCCCAGCTCTAGCAAAAAAGTATTTTTTACCATTTTGTTACATTAAAAACTTAAAATTAAAAGAAAAAGTTACATTTTGCACGTCTGTTTAGGAATGTCAGCAAATTTACGTCGTGACAGATCTCGCTTGGGAAATCACGCAGCACGCAGCTAAATCTGAGTTCAAAGTTTTAACCACGATATGAAAAACTTCCGACCGACATCTGATGCAATTTATACGAGTGTTTCTATCCGATTACCACCAACATAAATCAGCGGAGGGTTGAAGCCAAATGGATCGAAGCAAAAAATCTGAGGCCAACAAAAAATATGGCGGACGATAACAGAGGAAAGCTCTTTGTTTTGTGGTATAATTTAATGGTGAAAAACTGTTATTACGGTTTGGTCAAATTTTAAAAAGTTATGTGCCGTTACGACACTATGAATGAATGAATGAAAGAATTATTTATTTGTCTCAAGTCATGATCATAATCATCAATGGCCTATTTCATCTATGGAAGATGATTCAAGCAGCGTTCGTTGTTGAGGTGCGACACCTACGAGAATGACTAATAAGGCTGATACGAGAGCGACAGGCACGGCCCCGCATAAGTCGCAAACAAAGTTTGTTCCCGGGGATGGTGGAGGATTGTCTCAAGTATGGTTACCATTATTATAGCTAAAAAAATTTTTGAGCAACCTTACAAACCCCACAAAAGTGGCGCGCGGTATGCACGGATAACTGTGTCTGACTAGGCCACGGCCCCCCTAAGGAATTGCTTTACGTACCAAAAAAATTACCCAAATCATACTATTTTGTACCCCAAACAGAATTTCGTTTTTTTTTATTAGGAAAACACAGGAAGGGCTGACAGATTACTCCAAAACGCCCAAACGTTAGGCTTAAATATGTACCCTACTACGTGATGCTCCCGGGGAAACAAAAAAATCTATTTGGGGTACAAAGTAGTATGTTTTGGGTAACAATATTTTTGTAGTTATATCAACTTTCTAGGGAGCCGCCGCCGAAAACAGAAAACTCAAGTCAGAACTCGACACGTGTTTTGCCTCTACGTCTACACGAAGCATGCTCAGGAGATGTTAACTCGCCGAAACCTGAAACGAGAGTGACAAACCTCTCAATCAATCAAGAGTCATGACTGATTGACTAATTTACCTGACCAACTGATCGACGGATAATGTACAGGACGTTGAGACTTAAAATTTCTAGGGTATGATTGTTAAGAAGTGTAGGCGCGTACTAAGAAAGGAATTTTATAAATTCGCCACGCAAATGAAGTTGCGGGTATCAACTAGTGATTTTATGGCCTTATTATTTATTTTTCTGTGACAATAGTATTATCAAAATGGATGTTTACTTTGCTAAACACCGTCCATTATTCCTCGTTAATGTTTATTATAGGTAATAATAATAACAGCATTTTCTGTGTACCGTTAAGGTTTTTATGTAAACAATAAAATTATTTAATTTTATTTTTATTTTAGTTATTTATTAATGACGATGCTGCCGTTATTTACCGGTACGCCGGTAACCGGTAACCGGTACAAGCGGTAGGTACTTACTGCAAACAACACGATCACTCACCCCCCAAAATCCATTTTACGATTCATTATGTACCCAAGATAATTTGAGTTCAATAGTTCACCGGACATCAACGGGAAAATATACAAATCAGTTATTAGACCTGTCGTGTTGTATGGATCTGAGTGTTGGGCATCAAAGGGGACGGATGAAAGAAGAGTGCATGTAGCAGAGATGCGAATGTTGAGATGGATAAGTGGAGTGACGAGAATGGATAAAATAAGGAATGATTATATAAGAGGAAGCCTGAAGGTAGCGCCAGTGATGGATAAATTAAGAGGTAACAGGCTAGCTTGATATGGACACGTGATGCGAAGGAAAGAATGGTATGTGACTAGGAGAGCTGTGCTGAACATGGAAGTGGATGGATATAAGAGTAGAGGAATGCCAAAGAAAAGATGGAGGACTGTGTGAAAGATGATATGAATAAAACAGGTGTAAGTACAGAGATGACGGCTGATAGAGACGAATGGAAGAAGAAGACGTGTTGTGCCGACCTCACGTAAGTGGAAAAAGGACCAGGAAATGGAAAAAAACAGAAAAAAAATAATGAGTTCACCGGACATCATGCCTCAAATCGGAGGATATAATTAAATTTGGAAATGATTGATCAGAGTTCAGTTTGTACGATTAATAAATAAAATACTGTTATTTTTTTTAATGGAGGACAGATGGGAATACATTAGTTATATCTGTCCCCCTATCAGCAACGGTGGGACAGATAGATTTTTTTTTCTCTCATCTGTCACCCTCGACGGACAGAGCAGGGTGACAGATGGGAATAATTCGAAGTATTTGTGGATCAAATAGTTCTTCTTATCGTGTCAACTCACTAGTTCTTTCGAACCAGTGTGGCAAAAAGGATCTCAAGTGCGCCTCAAAGAGGCTCCTTTCATGGACTTGGCATAATAATGTTTTCGAACTTTTTAGGTTCTTTGACATGCCGGTTTCCCCACAGTGTTCCTTTACTGCTAAGCACGTACCAATTTTAATGATTACACATAGATTTTTTGCACATCCATTGTTGTACGACTGGGTACGAACTCACGACCTTCGGATCGCAAGTCGAGGCACCTCACTATAGGCCAACACGGCTTTTTCGTCAATTAGTGACGCTTCACAACAACTATCGAGAAAGACTCATTAAATCACGAGACAATTTAAATAATTATGAAATATATCTACTTTGCAATTCTATGAAATTAAAATGATCATAAGGTTTTTTGAAGACAATTTCAACACCTTTTCTAACTTCAGGACGTGGTGGCCCATTGGATCTGAAGGTCGCGGGTTCGAATCCCGGTGGCAGTCATGGGTAAATTGGTTTTTCGGTCGAAAAAATCTATGTATGCATCCCACGTTCTCGCAACGGTGAAGGAAAACATCGTGAGGAAACTGGCATGTCGTAGAACCTAAAGTTCGAAAACATGTGTCGAGTGCACGAAAGGAGCCTCTTCGAGGCGCACTTGAAATCCGTTCACCACACTGGTTCGAAGGAACTAGTGACACGATAAGAAGAATACCCTGAATTTCGGAGCAGGTGAGAGTAATGTAGGCACGAGACGTCCCGTTGGTAGAGCGGGCAATCTTGCGGGCAACCACTAGCTCGATCGTAAAGCCTGGTAAGTTAAGATTATGTGGAAAACCATTTAACAATTATAACCAATAGCATGTCCAGATCATAAAGTATCCCTTTTTCCTGTATCCTAGCCGAAACCGGTATATAGATGCGCTAAGGCCGCGCCACAGGAAGCGTCCTTCACCTCAATACCGTGACGATTGTGGCGGCTTTATCCTGTTGGTCATCTAACTTCTCTGGCTTCTAGACTACATGGCTTACTTACTTATGGCTTAATTACAGCATAAGGCCAAACGAGCGTAATTTTTTAAGTTGTGAGTCGCGTATTATAAATCGCGTAAATTTTGCCCAGCAGAAAAACTCATTTTGCGTCGCCGTGTGAATCAAACAGGACTTTTCTATGAAACAAATGCAGCAGACTCCTACAATCTATATTACAAGATTTACAAAAGGAAACAATTAGGCCACCCATAGACCATTCCATCGATCTATAGGTACTAGCTCAACTGCTCCAACTCGATACCTGATGGCAGCGTGCCGAGGATACTGGCTGCATTGCCTCTATGTATTGCAAGGTGTATTCTTACTTATTAGTTTAGGCGTGATTAAGAAGTCTTATATCCCTGTATCCATATTTTTATTGTCTTCATAAAATACCTTCTTCATTTATTCACAATGGAGTAAAATCTATGTCAAGATCAAAATGATCTCGACACACGACAGTGTGTCAAGCCACGGTCAGATGTTTTTTCAAATTATTCGATTTTATGAGGAAAATTTAGCGCCTTGCAAATTATGAGAGCAATTGCCTTGCAAATTTTTGCAGGATATTTCCATTTCCATGATGAAAGGTTGTTTTTATCGTTTTATGTACTTAATTTAATATCAATAATTTAAAAATTCGAAAAAGAGCCCAACTGAACGCAATCTAGTGGAAATTCAAATTGTCGGGAAAACCTTATCTACGCTATTTAGGTAGGTTAGGTACTTAACATATTGTACTTTTACTTACCTACATACATTTAGAGGCGATGATGGTGGTGTGTAAGTAAGGAAAAGAAATAGGTAGGTAACTATTATAATTAAAGTAGGTACCTACCCTATATATACCTTTGAACAGTAATAAATTTATATACAAAAAGCATTGATATCTGAACAAAACCACATATAATATGTGAAAATGGAGCCACGGTTCGATGGTCCGGATTATGATGTCGTTTTCCCAGAAAAAATACTTGAGATCTACATATATGGCTAGCCAAGGTCTACGTTATAAATAAAGTAATAAGTTTTTATAAATAAACTAACGAATGTCTATAGTAGACCTTGGCAAGCCATATATGTAGATCTCAAGTCTTTTTTCGGGGAAAACGACATCATAATCCGGACCATCGAACCGTGGCTCCATTTTCACATATTATATGTGGTTTTGTTCAGATAAAGAGTACTCAAAACACGCGCTGACCGCTTCTAGCGCTGCATTTATTAGCAATTCGCGTAAACGATAAATTTACCTCGAATGCGCCATTCACAAAATTATCCACGAGTTGTCTTTGAGAGCTTGGGGATGGATGGATGTCACGTACCAATTTGCATCGCATTTACATCTGAACGCGTTGTTAATTGTAAATACTTGAAAATCCACTGAGCTGAGGACGAATTGGGTTTTTATCATTGATCATCTGTGGCTGGTTTTTTGCTCGTTGTTATAGCCTGATCACTTCAATGTTCGAGTGTTCTAGAGTCAGAGCTCTAGGGGATAATACTGACGAACAAATAATGCCCAGATCACACGTACCGAGTACTTGGACGAGACAGTGAAAGCTTACATCACTCGCTCAGACGAGCACTCGGCGCTATGTTTATATGTATAACCGTCTTCAGAGTTGGCAACCCCGTACAAAATTATCTATTCCGACTTCTAAAAAAAATTGTTCATTCCAGTTCATATGCAATGGCTGTTAAAGTTATAATTTTATTGTAAGCTACATTTTGTTGTGCCCTTTCAGGATGTAAGTAAAAAATACCTTAAAATCAATCAATTATCGATCAAATCAAAAAAAATAAAAATCGATTTTATTTAAATTTTCACATTGTATGTATTTAAATATAATCGTAGATAATTTTGAGTGTCTAAAAATAGCCTTGATTGATTTTAAGGTATTTTTTTTTGTTTAATATCAAAAGAAATGTATTTTTTATTTTACTAAACCCTCTACAACTTCTGTTGTCGCTTTTCAAAATAACTATTATTTTTAAATAGCTATCCTAGCCGTTTAAGGATTGCCTGTGATATGGGTGAATTTTCCTTGACAGAGATTAGATGTCTTGAGGAAAATGATTGCTATGCATGGAGCACCCTATTAATGGTACACCTTATAGCTTGTTCCGGATCATAAAATTGCATTAGAAGACTGTCCATCATACTACAAGGTCTGAGGCCCATATTCTAAATAGAACCTTGGTTTTGATCCAATCCGTGCTTATGAGAGAGAGTTCGGCATCTGTTTCCATAGTTCAGGGGTGGCCAACCTTTTTGTACGTTGTAGAATAAAAATTATAAGCTTATGTATTTCAAACTGTACTAAAATGTTGACTTACCAGAGTTACGCAATGTAACGTTATGGCTAATAAATAATTGGATTGTATTGTATAGGATTGAATATTAATATAGGTAAACTAGCAACTTATAACAATTCAATCACATATAATATAAAAATTATTATATTATATAAATTAGAATAGCACTGTGCTGCACTGTTCTCATCATGGGTAATGTCATCACTTTCTTTAGCTATCTCTCCCATCTTACTCTACCTTCTTCTAGTAGAGAAAATAACTGTTTTTCCCTTTTATTTATTTTGTTTAGGTATTTTGTAATGATTGTAAAACTAATAACACTCGTCGTGATTGATAACACGGTACCACGTTTCACCCGTATACTTGTAGTTCGTGAAGAGCCCCAACCTACTTAAATGTACCACACTTACCTATATTGTTATCATGCAAGGATCTGAAGTACGGTGGTGAACGCTGAGAAAAGATAATTCAAATGTTTACTACAATCCTTTGATGTATTTTTACTATCATTAACAATAAGATTGCAGTTGATGAAAATATCAGGCTTCTAGGCGCAACATCTGGATAGGTGATTGAATAAAACTATGTACAGTCAGCTATACAGACATGTATACACTCTCAAGCTTGAAATTTATTTTATCTACCATAAATTTTGTAAAGACATTCATATTCTGACAAGAATGCTGACAAGTAAGATGACTACATTAATTTGAAAATGATTGTGTGAACTTTTATTTTGCAAAATTAAGAATAATGTATGTGCAGCTGACTGTACTTTTATCGCTAATCATACCTCATCAAGATAAGTGAGTGCTACTAGATATTTACTAAGCATATAATATGATTCTTATATTCTTCTCTTCTCTTAATTTTTTTCGTGCTGGCTTATAATACCGGGCTGTCAATATTAACCCACAATTTAAAATATTTCAAAGTGGAGGAGGGCTAGGAGTGTTGCACACATAGACCTCGGAATCTTACGGCTGTCGGTACAACCAACCTTATGGTTGCACCGGCTTGTGTAGCACTCTTTTGGTCATGGGCAGGCGTGATCTCTTACCATTATGAGACATAAAAACATTATGAAATGATACTCTATATTGACTGAATATATAAAAAAAACATCATTATTTTTAATCTCTAGCCAGTCGATAAAAGTTAATTGTCAGTAATAAAATAAAGCCGCTATCAATATTGATCAATATGATAAAAAAATATTTTCTTTTTCATGTTATTAGTTGAGTATTTACGTTGTGTCAATATGCAGTGCGAAGTTTAAAAAAAAAAATAGAAGAGTCACATATTATATCTAATACAATATATCGTACAAAGCCCCAGAATCGTCACTTAGAAGCGATACCCTCAAAGCAGTGATGTGTAAATGAATTTTTACGTTTTTAATAAAGGCTGTATTGCGTTGAGTAGTGACGTAGTGTTCGAGTGACGTCACCGCGTTGGTGCACGAAAGGATCCTCTTCGAGGCGCACTTGAAATCCTTTCACCACACTGTTTCGAAAGAACTAGTGTCACGATAAGAAAAAGAAGACCGCGTTGGTTTCCATGCTTCTGTTCAGACTGCTGAGAGCAGGAATCGTGAAATCTATCTACGTCTTCAAGATGAAGTTGCAGCTTCCCGAGATACACAATCAGCATGATGCAGGTAAAGCATTCCTAGCATGAAACTGTCGACGAGACTGTCTACAGGATTTTCTTCGACAAAGGTAGAATTTTGATACCTTTTTGACATTTAGACGAACACAAATGCTGTAGAGTAGACATGCCTTGTTGACTTATTTAATGTTATGGGTATGGTACATAATATTACTTATTCTTTGCTATGGGTGCTGGTGGTTAATAACCTTTTGAAACCATCTTGTAGGTCTGTAAACGTACGAGAATGAAGATCACGCTACTTACTATCCGCGTGCAGAAGCCAACTAGACATAAGAATGCTAGAGCTTGAGAGAGTGTTTCTTTCTTCTAATCGAATGACTCAATAAGCAAGATCTTATGAATGCTATTCGAATCATTTTCATTCAGTCATCATTATTGTCATCGGTGCTGTAATAAAATACTTTAGTAAATTGCTATGAAAGACATAAACATAAACTAAGCGTGTACTACTAGTACTAGTCGTAATATTACGTACATAACCGGCATAAATATTAAAAAAAAAATGTTTAGTGGAAACAAGCTAGGTATACAATTGTTTCCTTAACAATCACAATAAAAATTATCTGTGCTTAGTATTGGATACTTAAGTACAATTAATAAAAGCGATGGTAGTGAGTGCGCGAACGCATTGCCCGCGCGACCGCCGCGCCGCCACTTCCTACTGCCCTTGACCACCACCCAAATGCCACCACCAATACTATTACTACCTATCAACTATTTAAAACAGCTAAAAATTTGAAAGTCGAAAATAATAATTTGAAGTTGTGATAGTGACGAAAGCCGATGAAACTAAAGTGATTTTCCAACTACTTTTAAAAATAAAGAAAACTTAGATGAAAGTTTGTTGACAATACAGTTTATAATAAATAAAACGTTTTTTTTTAACTGAGAGTGTGTGTAATCCTCCGTCAATAACAAGGTGAAGTGTTTGATTGTTCAAAAATGGTTGAAAATGATCAAGATGCGCCGGCACCGAAACCAGGTAAGATATCTTAGATTAAAATCTGAGCAATGTTGATGTCAGTCCTAAATAGTTTATGTACCATGTTCCCCAAAAAATATTATTGTTAATTTATTATGATGTATTTGTGTACTCTGTGTTGGTGATCAATAAATAAAATATAGTGCACGAAAGCCTCTTTGAGGCGCACTTGAAATCTTTTCACCTCACTGGTTTGAAATAACTAGTGACACGTTAAGAAGAAGAATAAAATAAAATAAATCAAATATCAGCCCAAACCCATCGAATACACCAATTAATTTGTTTATGTAAGCAAGTGACGAAGCGATTAACGAACTCTCCTTGCTTGAGATCCTGGAATCCTGCAGGGTACGACTTTTAAATAGTAGCTGCTTTTATTCTATCGTTCTAGATATTTCAGACTAAATTTATCTAATGCACCTAACTGTTGGTCTGCCAGCTTTTCATAAAAATGCACTATTTTCATTGGAATACAATCCGGGGTAATTATGTGTTACTTTAAAAAAAAATACTACTTTTAATAAAATTCTAAGTAACATGTTTATATCCCTAAATAACTAAACACAATGCACATTGATTTCTTCTAACTAGCTAATAGAAAAGTCGGGGTACATAAACAAATTTTGTAGGTAACACGGTGCCACCCACGCCAAGCTCTAGACAACCGTCTAATTCTAATTGGTTAGGGGTTGCAAATGGTCTGCACTGACGTCCCGCTATGGGGTGTATTGTGCATTGACCCCTTTGTGTACTAACTTTACCCCAGCCAGCCCAGCTCCCCAAAATAGCGGAGCAGGACCCTGGGTTGATGGATGGTGTGTTCCAGTTTCCTGGTAGGGTCATCCAGACCCTTGTCCAGGATTTGTCTTAGCCCAGTCTTCGTTCTGGCTTCTTCTGTAGCTGGGCAATGCACAACCACGTGTTCCACGGTTTCCTCCCTAGACGGCCGTCGTAACAGTACAGGAAGACCAATATTTTTTTGACAATAACGTAAATGTCATACATAATTTTAAGAGATCACATGATTTCGAAAGAATGTGGTAATTCACTAACTTTGGTGCCACAACAATGCAATTAACATTTGTCTCAAAATTCTTGTAAAGCTATAAGGGACCCGGTCAAGCTTTCGTCCAGGATTGCGCTGGATCCGCTATAAAACAAAAATAAACAATCAAAGAATCTTGAGGTCGTAAAACCCGGGTCGAAGGTCCCTTTTACGACGTCATCATTCAGCAAGGATTTTCCATATTTCGCATTCGGCTATAAGAGTAAAAGTTGGCATCGCGCATTGTGTGGATAATAGTTTGGAAACTTTATTAAAAATCCATTAATTTGGCTTGATTGAGTGTATGCGGAAATACAAAAAACATATATTTTTTTGAGAATATTAGTAACATTGAATCTCAAAAATACGTACGAACAAGTTTAGAAAATATTCAACTGCAATTTAAGTGTTTGATTATTTACTGTAGCAGCGTTTTGCATTTTTTGTATATTATTCTATTTCTCTCCAAATGTTTACCTGAAATACTTTTATTATTTATTATTTAAACGGATTAATTAAAAAATCAAAAGTTGAAATAAAAGGTTGTAAACACGTGAAAAAGGCGGCGCGTCGTTTACATCCATAATTGTGTCCCAACTCCCAATGTCCCTCCGTTAGATCCACATCAAAGTCAATCAAGTTAGTCCCGAAATCGGTCTTTTAGTTCAATAATTGGTTTAGTTCCATTGATCAATATGCAGTATTATCTCAAATGGGCGCACAGCCTTTGCTCGGAATCATATTTGGTATTCAAAGGGTAGTCCAATTTCATCAGGGTAGTCTCTGACAAATCAATCATTCGATGGGCTTAGAGTATTGGTTACAGGAAGTAAATGCGCCTTATGGTTGGGAGTTTCAGTACGATGGAAGCAAGGACTTATGGACCTTTACCGTCACTTTCTTACGGGTTGAACCTTTGTGTGAATCAAATCGATCTTTCTAATCTTACAGATTTTATTAATGCCAAAAGGTTTGAAAGGATGGATCGATTCATTGATATATCGTGCCAAAACTAATATTAAGCTTTTTTTTTCAGGAAAAAAAGTTTTTATTTAAATAAAGTTAAGCCTAATTAGATGACCTTTATTTTGTTTTTGACGACACGGATGGTCGAGTGGCAAGACGTGTGTTGGACTGCCACACCGGTGTCGCGGGTTCGATTCCCGCTTCAGGACAAACATTTGTGTGATGAAACTCGGTGTTTGTCCTGAGTCTAGGTGTTTTCTATGTATTATATGTAAGTATTAAAAAAAATATTTAAGTATTGTATCAGTTATCCGCTTCCCATAATACAAGCTAACTGCTTAGTTTGGAGCTAGATAGCGTTATGTGAAAGGTCCAAAATATTTATTTATTTATTGAAAATATTTCTTTTTTACCTATATCTTCATTTGCTGAAATTTTGGGTTGAAAACACTAACACTGTATGCTATAACACATCAAGGTACAGCAGGGACAGCCGGCTGTCCGTGATCGATGTTCGAGCGCAGCGCAAATAGGCTCTATAACACTGCCACCCTTACCCCAACACCACCACACTGAATGTATGGGCCACATGGGCACTACCCATTGGAACTTCCGTAGTTAGCGCTTGCAGAGTGCTTGATGGTGGCACTTCATTCTCAATATCCAGATAAACGAAATTTGGTTTGCATTCTTGTCCAAATACCGGCATAATGGTACTCTATTGAACGTTAAGCCTATGCATTTCATATTCATAGACCTAATCAAATTTTTTTTATCAACCTGTTTCGTCACACTGCAGGGAAAAGGTCTCCCCCAACTCACTCCATGCCTTCCGGACTTTAGTTATTGTCCAGTCCTCTTGAAAATGATCAAGATCGTCTCTCCAGTGTTGACGCGGCCGACTCCGACGTCGCTTTCCGTCTTCAGGTACCCATGGTGTGATGATGTTGGCTCACTCTTCAGGGTGCATACGGCTGACTTTGCTGGCCCAGTTCCACTTGAGCCTGGCCGTCTTGTTGCCCACGTCCGCGATACCTGTCATGGAACGCAGCATAGTGTTTCGAACTCGGTCTAATCAAATTATGAATGAATTGATGAGTCAATCAAAACAATCAATTTCGAGTCTGTTAGTCTATAAAAGGCCTTAATCTACCCGGCGCATCTGGTCGGATCAGATCCGATCCGCGCTGCTGTTGAGCTGATCTGATTAAACTCATCCACCAAACAAGCCGCATTTGTGACCAGGACTATGATCATAGTAATCACTTTGAATATGAGATTTGTATTCCATGTGATGACATTTGCTTGCCGGGTTGGAATGCCACTTTTACTGAGTGGTAATTAAAACCAATAACTTACCTGTAAAATATTGAATATATATAATTAAACCAATTTTATTTCCTGACGTCCTAACAGATGCTCAATTGGAATTTTGATATATTAACATTCATTACCAAATCCATACCTTCCTAATAATTGGAGTACACAATTCACTTGCCATTCGATTATATTAATTACTGCAACGCCAAATGTTTATTTCACAGGGCAGAATTAAGTTAACACTGAGTTCGTTACCATGTCTTCAGTGGTAACATTATCAGTTCTGATAATAAGCGTCATCAGCATCACCGGCCAGCACAAAAACGTGACCTTTGTCACTTCATTTCTTGCATGAATTGTTTCGAGAAACCTAGAATTGTGGCATAGACATCGAATACCTACTACTTTCCCCCTGGATATTAGAGAAGCAAAATATCACCGTAATTTTGAAAGAACCGTAAATTTGTAATTGGTTTTCAAACACGATTAAATTAAAAATTATCGAAAAACTATAAACACTACGAAAGTCTGATATCAAATAGACCAATCAAAGGACCATTTACAAACTGATGGTTTTAAAAGCGTAAATTTGTAAATTATATATCACCCATAAGATTTTTTGCCTGAGCTTTATTTCTTATCACAAAAAAGATTTTACCTAACCTACCAATCAGAGGGCTGCGCAGTGATTGCTCTGTTTTAAAGAGCACGGTACTTGCGTTCACAATTTTTCGAAAGTTTACTATTTATACCTGCATTATCTGGTTGTTTATTTTGGTTTTAAAATCTACAGTATTATATATTTTATATTTGGAACATATTTTGTGGATAAATACATCAATACACACTGACGCTGAGGACCTGAAACAATAGCTACACTCGAGTACCTAGTGCCTAGATTCTTAACGGCTCAATTTTTTTATATAATTTGTAAGCCAATCATTGAAATTAGTGTCTATTATCAGTTAAATAAATTTTGCAGCTTACCTGTGATAAGTAACTGAAGCAGTCATAATATAATAATACACGTCTCGTATTTGAACCTTGAGGTACGCCGGCAAACCTATTGAAAAGGCGATGTGGGAACTGAGACGAAAACGTGAGCGCGCACGTGTGCTTATAGCCTTATTTAAAACACAATCACTATTCAGAACAACTGGGCTAGCTAATTGTAAGTCAATGATATGGCCGGAACTGTTATAATTATTCGGTAATAAGAATTTCTCAAATAAATAATAGAAACACTAATACTAACACACGGTCAATCACTACATTGTACCACAAAATTTACAGATTACAAACTTGATAAAATTTAACTACAAAGATTACTTTGAGCGAGCCAGATCCAAGATTTTGTATTCATGTCAAGAAAATAATTATTTTTGTACGTTCTGAGGAATAATAACGAATGGCATTTAATAATAATAATAGTCTCAAGCATTTTGTACTATAATTTAAAACATTGTTAGGTAAATTAGTTATGTAAGTTTTTTGAAGCTTATTTTGGAAAAACTTGACTAACTTTCTACTAATAAATGATCCTGATCATTAGTTCTATGTTTCGTAATTTTTGTTGATATAATGTGATGACGATTGAGTCATACCAACAATTTATTTAAGAATTTGAAATTATCTTTAGGCTCTCATTCAATTGAAAACAAAAATCTCGATCCAAGAATTTGGCATTCAGCACAAGCTCTACAAGGCCTGAAAAAATTAAAGGAATCGAGAACTGGACCAAAACTTCCACGTTATACCTACGTTTGTCTGATTTAAAAAAAGGACGTGGAATAATTTTATTTAAAAAGTGAGTGATATCAGATCACATCAGGAGTCAAAGCTGATAGGAAAGCTTCATTTTTAAAAATGAAACCTAATAGACATCCTACTAATATTATGTGAACGCGAAAGTTTGTAAGTATGGATGGATGTTTGTTACTCTTTTACGTAAAAACTACTGAATGGATTTTAATGAAACTTTACAATAATATAGCCTATACATCAGAATAACACATAGGCTACAATTTATAAAGATAGCTTACTCGAAATACTAAACCTGCGCAGACGAAGTCGCGGGCACCAGCTAGTATAGAATATATTTTTGCGTTCTTTAATTAATTACTATTTAAGGTAAGTACGCATCATACATAATATAAACAATGAGTAAGACCTACAATCCCAGACACACTTGGAATACCTAATGTTATTGGAGGAAAGACGCTCTGACGAATAGAATATTAAAATTGCCAATATCCTTGCTGTCGCCCCCGGCCTCGCTCGTGGACGTGGTGGAGCTGTGGATATTATGAATGAGGCTGAAATAGATAACAAGTAATTAGTACTTATTGCTGGGTATTATGAAATATTTACCTCGTCTTATGTGATGTCGGAGTTTTCGAAACACTCGTAGGCCAACAAATCGACTCGTTGTCGTCTATTTCTATGATGTGGTGGCCGAGTGGATGAGGCCCTTACCTTGCGATCTGATGTTCGCGGGTTCGAATCCCGGTGGCAGTCATGCGTAAATGGGTTTTTTCGGTCGAAAAAATCTGTATATATGCATCCCACGTCCTCGCAACGGTGAAAGAAAACAGAAAAATCCACTGGTGTACGACCGGGTTTGAACCCACGATCTTCGGAACAAAAGTTGAGGCACCTCCCACTCGGCCAACACGGTGTTCTTATAACTAATCGTCATTTAAGTCGTCTACTAATTCATTGTTATAGCCGAGACCAACAATTTAACTTACAAAAGTGATACTATCTGGGATGACTTATGCCCACTTGCACCAAAGTTTCAAAGTTCCTGAGCAACAACTTTATTCTCTTGACAGTTCTTAACGGTCAGAATCTGTACTGTTAAGAACTACCAAAAGAGTAAAGTAATTGCTTAGGGACTTTGACAGTTTGGTGCAAGTGGGCATTAGTATCGGGAAGTGCATCTCCACAATGTAGGTCATTGTCGTTAGGGCTGTGCACATACAATGCTGTTTGATAATAAAGTGGTATTTGCCGCTCGACTGCACTCCTGGATTGTTTGTTTTCACAATGAAGGGCGAGATAACACGAGTATCGATAGCACCGGCGTGGGGGGAAGGGGGGGATCTATAGTGAAGCAGCCATTGTGTTTGAGTTAAGTATTTTTTTAGGTAACCTACCTAATGTTCGTAGCAAAAACCTCGGTCTGCCTGCCCATTCACATCAAATGTTAAAATTAATGGTCTTCCTTTTATTTGTGACGCTATGTTATTTAGCAAAAAATAATCCTTATGATGAAGCCTTTCGATCGGTATGATAAAGCTACAGGGTGATTATTTTTCTCGTGTAACGGGTTCGATTGCCGGTTCAACCGTGTAATTGTTTAAATATCTATGAATGCAGTTTAAGGGGCATCCTCAAATCCGAATTCCATACAAAAATGTTTCGGACAAATACTCAAAAAGTACGCCGTATTATAGTAATTTTTTTTTGTTTAGTAATTTTAATTGGTTTCATACTTTAATTTAGATTTTATACGTGTTTCAAAATTAACCCTACTAACTTAAAAACACATATAAAATCTAAATTAAAGTATGAAACCTTTCACTTTTTTTGTTCACGAAATCAAAAAACATAGAGGAAACGAATAGTGTGTAGAAATTACTATAATACGGCGTACTTTTTGAGTATTTGTCCGAAACATTTTTGTATGGAACTCGGATTTGAGGATTACCCTTAAATTGTTTTTAAAATTCAAATAATGTCTTCTTTCACTCCATGTGGCATATCCGTGGGACGCTTCTCCTGTAATGCGTCATCGCATCCACTACATAATTATTATCCAATTCGGATGAAATGTTGTATATTTGTACCTTCCTAATGGTGCACGAAAGGAGCCCTTCGAGGCGCACTTAAAATCCTTTTACCACACTGGCTCGAAAGAACTAGTGACACGATAAGAAGAAGAAGACCTAATGGTAAACAAACCAAGCTTTTCCATTATTTTACATCAGTAACATCGAAAAAAAAAGTGTTTTTTTAGTTGGCATTTACATATTGTTTCAACAAAACGAATACAGTCTTCAATAATAAATGAATACGGTATTGTTGGAAGTGGATTTGTTTACATCCCTTTAATGGAATCCCTCACACAAATAGATAGCTATATCTCGGTGGTGCTCGACCGCCTCAACGACATCTCAAGATCTCTGGCAATAGTGCCTCACCTACTTGGGGTAAAAGTATTTTCCATATTCCAATTGGCTTTCGAACGATTTCAATTTATTGAGGTACCTATTATTATTAATGCCTATTGAAAAAGTACTAACCTGTACAGTTCCGCTGCTTGTAAGTACCGTACCTTTACGTACGTAACTAAGGTACACATATCATACATACATAGGTAGGTTAAGAAGGATGATCAAAGCGAAAAAAAGTTGTAATATAAATACACATGTCGTATACATTGATGTTGGTAATAAAAATGTTGAAATGGAAAGTACCTAGATATGTAGGTTATTTTCTTATATCTACATTAATATCATACCATACGTTACGTACCGTCTATTATTTTAAACGCGAATTAAATTGATTGAAATTTGCAACAATACTTCAACAAAATTATGAACCCATTGACAACAGTTTTAGGCAGTGTCCTAATAGAACGCGATCACGCGATCGTCGCGCGAGCAAGCGATGCAACCGTCGCGCGATCGCGCGATCAAACGTACTAACGTCAAATAGGCGTCCCGATTGGCAATCGCGCGATCGCGCGACGCGACGCGATGGCAATTGGAACGCCTATTTGACGTTAGTACGTTTGATCGCGTGATCGCGCGATCGACGTTCGCGCGAACTTGCGATGGTCGCGTCATCGCGTTCTATTAGGACACTGCCATATACTAATCGTTATGTATTTTTCATAAGTTAATTTCTGATGTCATTATCATTATTTGTTCGTGGTGTCATTATCTTTCCTTTTTTCATTCGAGTAATGTTACAATAGAATCCAAAAATCCAAAAATAGATTGATTATTATGAACAGCCAACCCTGTCCGTGAACTCGGAGTTCACAATCAGCTGATCGTCAACATTCGACAGCACCGCAGCACGTCACGCGCGCTCACTGCGGGGCCGCCGGTCGCGTCGCTCGGACCGGTTCCCGACCTTCCTGGAGACAGGTGACCGCGAGAATCCTACGCCAGTGCACATTCACCTCAACGCGTGCCACTGCCCGCTGCCCAAATCTATGAACCAATTACATTTTTTTTACAAAACTGGTCTCAGTTATCAAGATCGAGAGAAACATAAGAGGCTTCCGTCGATTGGTACCACTAGGTATTGGGACCACGGTCCGAATCGCCGGATAAAATTTTTGAATCCGTCGATTGGGACCACAGACCACGTGAAGTATATTGTACAGTCGTCGTCAGATATAAGAGTGCTATATCTTTAGATCTTTTCCCACTTTTATGATTAGCCGACGATCACTACTTTGCTTGTATTTGAATTATCAAGATTATTTTCCTTTCTTTCATGACAAATTAGCCCTCCAAACGAGTCTCTACGTTCAGTGGTTTCGCCTGTGCATTGTCTGTCAGTCAGTCCAGTCAGTCAGGCGTACTTTTATGTACCTATATTTGTATTTTTTTTTGTGTTGTAAATGTAGAATAATTTTGTGGGACTATCATTAAATCAAACAATAGGCAATCAATACACTAATTTAATGACCTCCATAAGTAGAGTATGCGTACAAGGAGCATAGGACCCACCTGCTACGTATATGTACTCGTATTTGGGATCAAACAAATCTCAAATTATATTCAATATTTCAGCCAACAATATTTTTTTTAATAAACATGAAAGTATAGACTTAACATGTGTCAAGTGCAAGAAAGGAGCCTCTTCGAGGCGCACTTGAAATCCTTTCACCACTCTAGTTCGAAATAACTAGTGACACAATAAGGAGGAAAAGACAGAGTACTATCGAGAAAAGTTTCTGAGTTTTAAACCGCGTTCAAAAACCAAAGTGGCATATTTGCAACCGAGCCGCTGTGCGTCGAGCCGTCCTATTGAGGGGGCGACAGCCGAATGTATCCGAGACCTGTGCTATTAGGCATGGAAATGATTGCTACTTCTATTTCATTGTCATATGGTGATATGATTTCATTTTGAAACAGTGAAATCACCGGTGATTTTTCATCAGACTCTTAATGTGATAATGTCACATTTTGTTAAAATAATTCTCGCATGACGCGACGAGCGACGTCGCGCAATCACTCCCACTCACAGTCAGCACACTACTGACTGACTGTTATTGTTATTTATGATACGAATGAAATTGTGAATGGTGACGTATCATGGACCTTGGAGCGACTGCTCGAAACCTTTGTACCCCAATACAATCAGTTCATACTTATGGGAGACTTTAATACATGTCTTCTAAAAAATGATGCTAGAAGTAAAAAAATTGTCAACTATTTCTACTTGCTTTAACCTTGATATTCTAAACTTAGACCCTACATATCACGTTAATGATAGTCACACTAAACTTGATCTCATTCTTACAAGTGGTGGTGCAAACTGGGTTTCTACCTTTGGCCAACATCCAGCTCCTGGCTTCTCACATCATGATCTTATATATGGGTCCTTCAAAATTAAAATGCCGAAAATCAAACCTAAGGTCATAATGCAGCGTAATTTTGCTGCCATTGACAGTGATAGGTTGCGTGCTGATGCAAGTTCCATTGACTGGTCTAATTTTTTTGTCGTAGATGACATTGATGACAAAGTTTCAATTTTTAACGATTCTCTGACTCTGCTATACGATAAGCATGCTCCCATCAAACCTGTGCGAATCAAGCGGCCACCAGCTCCTTGGCTTACCGACGATATTCGTAGGCTTATGGCTAAGCGTAATTACCTTTACCGCAAACACAGAAAGAACCCTACTGATGAGAGTTTTCTTAACTATAAAAAAGCGAGAAATAGGTGTAACCAAATGATCAGAAACGCAAAACGGCGCAGTATTTTTAGTGCGATAGAAAAATGCACACCCAGAAATGTCTGGAGGGTGTTGAATGACCTTGGCTTTGGCAAGAACAGATGTGCTGCTGGTAATACGATAGATGTCAACGCTCTTAATCGTCACTTCTCTGTTGTCCCCTTTAAGATTGACAAGGTGTTAAAAGAAATTACAATAAATAATCTTGCGAGGCAACCGGTTAAAAACTTTACCTGCTTTTCTTTTGTGGAGGTGGGAGATGATGAGGTGCTTAGGATAATTTCAAGTATCACTAGCAAAGCCGTCGGATATGATGGCATTGGTCGTAAACTGCTTTCACCCATCCTTGACTTGGTTGTCCCTTGCATTACCCATCTTATTAACCATTCTCTTATTTTAAATAAATTTCCTACCGCATGGAAGCAAGCTTTTGTAATTCCTATCCCTAAAAAAACCACTATCTCAGAACTTAAGGATTATAGACCTATATCAATTTTACCCTTCCTATCGAAAATTTTAGGAAAAGTTGTCTACCGTCAGTTTTCCTCTTCTCTCCAAAGTAACAATCTCTTCAACCCTTTCCAATCTGGTTTTCGCTCAGCGCACAGTACTTCTACTGCTCTTATTAAAATTATCGACGATATCCGGTGTGCAATTGACAACCAGAAACTCACCCTGCTCGCACTGCTCGACTTCAGTAACGCGTTCAACTGTGTTGATCACGATATCTTGATAGCAGTCTTGCGCACTTATAACCTTTCCTCATCTAGTATTGCTTGGTTTGGCTCTTATCTGTGTAGTCGTAGGCAGTGTGTCAGGGTAGATGATATCAGCTCTGAGTGGTATTTATTTGTATTTGTATTTATTTATTTTACTTTAACTAGAACGGCTTACACCAATTATACTAATTAAAGATTATACATTTGTCAGAACATTACATTATTCAAAACATAAAAGTCATTAAAATAATCAATAAATATTAAAAGTTCAAAATTAAAATATTAAAGTTTCTTATACGTCCTCGCAAAACTGTAGACACATAAATAAAATCTTCTTCCATCCATCTGCAAACAGATCACAGTCCGGGTTGATCGCCAGGAGGGCGTTGAGAGCAGCAAGGGTGCGGGGCAGGGGCGAGTAAGCGCGCGCGTCCGTGCGGCAGCGGGGCACAGCGAACAACCTATGCTTCCTTAACCGGCGATAGTTGTCAGGAGTGAAGAATTGTGCCAGCTCGTTATGTAGATCAGGAGCGTCGATCAAACCGCGGAAAATTTTACAAACTGTGACGATCTGATCATTTGCTCTTCTGGTTTCTAAGGAATTAAAGTTGAGGCAACCTTGCAAGAATTTAGTCGGGTACATATATGGGTAATAGCCAAAGTTGTGCTTGTAGAGGTACCTAAGGAAAGCTTTTTGTACCTTTTCCAATTGAAGCTTGTAAGTGCTCTGATGCGGGTTCCAAACGCAAGCGCTTGCTTCCAGTTTAGTACGGACTAGTGCACTGTACAAGAGCCGAATGACATGCTCGTTCTTAAAATCACGCGCATTCCGCAACACAAAGCCTAGGCGCTGGAACGATTGCTTGGCTACTGCAGATATGTGCCCGTGAAAGGTGAGCTTTTGGTCGAAAGTAACGCCTAGATCTCTCATTGCTATAGTTCGAGTTACTGTAGTGTTATCAATCTTGTAATCGTTTAGCGTTAGGTTCCGCTTCCTACCAAAACTCATTACATAACACTTGGAAATATTGAAGTTCATTTTGTTGGCAACACTCCATTCATGTACTGCTGTGATGTCTTTCTGTATAGCTACACAGTCTGCTTCCGACTCTACTACAGAATACAGCTTCAAGTCGTCAGCGTAGAGTAGGCACTCTACATGTTTCAGGACAGTAGGTAGGTCGTTTACCATCAGGAGAAAGAACAATGGACCGAGAATAGAACCCTGACTGACCCCAGAACGAGTATGATAAGGAGCGGATTCGTAGATACCTAGTCTAACATATTGTTGACGATCTCTCATATAATCGGCAACGAGTCTGAGAAGGTTTGGTGCAAAACCGATGCCGCTAAGCTTTGTAAGAAGAATATTATTATTTACTTTATCGAAAGCCTTTTGGAAATCAAAATATAGAACATCCACTTGGCGGCCTAGATCAAGATGCACTGAAATGTATTCTACGAGCGTCAGTAAGTTAGTGTTAACTGATCTTTTTGCTCGAAAGCCGTGCTGTGCATTAGTTAAGTACTTTTCTACTTGAGAGTATATTTGCCGGTGGATAATATTTTCGAACACCTTTGCAGGCGAGGACAGTATCGCAATGGGTCGGTATTCCTCAACGGCGCTTTTCAGAGAGCTTTTAGGAATGGGAGTAACTCTAGATATTTTCCATTGTGGAGGGTACCGCCCAGTACTCAAACAGATGTTAAAGATATGACAAAGTGGGGCAGACATAACGTTACTCAGACGCTTAATAATGCTAGATGGTATATTGTCTGGCCCTATAGAACTACTGGACTTTAACTTTTTAATACCGTACTTCACATCTTCCAGCGAGAACCTAAGTATATTAACGTAGTTACTATTAGGCCCTGTATCGAGTCTGTTGATTTCCTCGGCATCTAAATTTGGGACATCTTTTAGGAAGACACTAGCGAAAAAGGTTGCAAATGCTTGAGCAGCCGCTACCCCTGTGTAAGTTTCGCTTTTGTAGGTGACATCAGGTTCGAACCCTCCCTTTGATCGCAAACTAGTGACATGGTTCCAAAATTTACGAGGATCGATTTTGAGGTCGCTTTCAATTTTGCTCATGTATTTACTATAAGCTTGTGCTATTCGACACTTGAGGGAGCTTCTGAGGCCAGAAAACTCTTTGTAGTTTTCACTTGATTTATTGCATCTCCATGTGCTATGCAACTTACGTTTGCGTTTTATGTCTTTTATGATGTCCGGGGTAAACCAGACAGGGTAACGTTTGTCTAAGGATTTGTTGCGGCATTTCTTAGGTATACAGGTGTCGAAAACTTCATAAACTACGTCATAGAAAGTTTGTGTAGCACCAGAAGAGTCTTTCGATTGAAAAACCTCGTCCCATGAAGCATTCGAAAGCAAATGATACAGATCGTCATAGTTGCACTTATTAAAATTCCAATCGTGTGTTGGGTTGATGTTACTAGGCTGGTCGTATTCAGAGTTCCGAGCTGACTCCATTCTCAACTCCACATCTAAAGCTGGATGGTATGAGTCAGTAGGGACTATGCCCTCAGTGTCCGTGACTATCACCTCTTTCATGCCAACGCCCTCCCGAACCAACACAACGTCAAGCATTCCTCCATGCATATTTACAACAACATTATTTTCGGTCAGGTTACAATAAGATAAGAAATAACAATAATAATTACAAATGTTTACAGATGCGCTATTTAAATTAATATCTCCTAAAATAATAACATGTCCTTTTAAATTCATAATAACAGATTCTATTTTACAAAACCATTTCATGTAATCGGCATCAGTAGCGCTAGGTTTAATATAGCAAACGCAGACATGGATTGAGTGACCGTGCCACATGAAACTAGCCCATAGGTCTTCTCCATCAACGGTCTCGAGGTCTCGGCGCCGTCGCATTGAAATAGAAGCACACGAAGCTAGAAGAACACCGCCACACGGGGTACTCCTATCTCGGCGTAGGATACTCCAGTTACCGCTCTCGAGCTCTGGATCCTCCACAGTACTATTCAGAAAAGTCTCCGTGGCAGCAACCAGCTCATAATCGACTACGGAAAGATTATTGCGCCACATGCGAAGTTTAGTCTTCAACCCGCGAACATTCTGATAATAGATACGTATATTACTGCATCGAGGTGCCTTCGCCACGAAAGGGCTGAGCCAGGGTGGTCCCTGAGATCTCACCCTTAGACGTCGTCATGATTGCAGGCTTCCTATACTGATACCATGGTTTAATTTTGGCATTGATGGGCCACACCTCAGAGGAATGACATTTATCAAAAAGAGTAGATGGGATCCCGATTTTGTATGATTTGTAGTCCCCCTTGGGGGTTAGTTCCTCCACAGTGCAGGTGCCGACGGGACACAGCTGTTGTAAGTATTGGCGAGTGCTGAGTGGTGGCTGAGTGGTGTAACATTGAAGCGGGTGTCCCTCAAGGAGGTGTTCTTTCACCTCTCCTGTTCTCTCTCTTTATTAACACTCTTGTTTCTGTTATTCATCACTCGTCTTATCACCTTTACGCTGATGACGTACAACTTTATCAGAGCTTTGTACCTGACGCTGTGCTTCAAAGTATCGCCAACCTTACTGAAGATCTTAGTTTTGTATACGACTGGACCCAAAGATTTGGCTTACTAATCAACCCCTCTAAAACGCAGGTTATTATTATTGGCAACCGTCCCCAGATCGCTAAGCTCAAAACGAGCACTCTCCCGCCGGTACAATACAATAATTATCCTCTTGAGTATTGTAAGGAGGTTAAAAACTTAGGTTTGTACATCACACACAATCTTTCATGGGACTGCCATATTGCACAAATAAGTAAAAGAATGTATGGCACCACGCACTCTCTCAAAAGGATGCAAAACTTCTTGCCACAATCCACGAGGATCACACTGGTAAATGCGTTACTATTGCCTATCTTAGACTATGCTGACGTGTGCTATCCTGATGCGACGGAAGAACAGCTAAACAGGCTGGAGCGCCTATTGAATCTTTGCATTCAATACATCTATGGCCTCCGGAAGTTTGACCATATCTCTGCTTTTCGTCAGCAGCTGCAGTGGCTCGATATCCGTGCTCGTCGGGATACGCACATCTTATCCCTTCTTTACTCTGTACTTCACAATCCTCTGTCTCCTCCCTACTTGAAGGAACGTTTCTCTCTTTTCTCTACTTCTAATCGTCCCATGCGCTCTTCTCAACATCTCCTACTCAGTTATCCCCTTCACAATATGAGATCGTACTCAGATTCCTTCACGATAACCGCTATCAGACTGTGGAACAGCATTCCGCCTGCTCTTCGCGACGCTGTCTCTGTAAATGTCTTCAAATCCAAAATTTTTAAACATTTTCTCGATAAAAATGCTTTGAGCTAATCATCTCCATGAACTATTTTCTATTTTTATTTTATTTAGATCAACTTTTAAGTAGGTACTTTATATTTATTTATATATATACATATAGTATTATATATATATATATATATATATTTATGTATATTATATAATTTATAATATTTGTGTAGGATAATAATCATTCCTTAATGAAATCTGTTCTTCGTGCACTACCCACGCAACTGTTCACAATACACAAAGGTTTAGCTGGAAGATAATGCTACATAGCATTAAGTTCGCCTTTGTACTATTTGTTAAGTGCAATAAAGTATTTTCTATCTATCTATCTATCATGACATCACAGCGTACAAAATTGATATCACTGGTGATTTTGTAACAGACTTGGTCTCAGAAATTAACAAGTGTTATGTGTGATCAGTTTTATACCATGATAAATAACACGTTACTCGGTATACTTTCCATGCCTATGTGCTATTTAATGACGTAACGAGGCAGGTCACGTTTGAACGAGCCATTATTCGCAGTTAATTCGTCGTATGGATATGTACAGGAAGACATTAGGGCTGAAACTGAAGGTGTTGTATTTTCTTCGTGGTTTAGAGGGTATCATTTCATCCAACTGCAGAGGGTCAAATATTATAAGTATTAGACTGGCTGTTTTGCAGCCGGCTTAATGGATTTTCTGGTGTTATTGGATTTTTTAAAGTTAGCAGAACGTTTTGGGTTGCATTAAACAATGTCTCTCGAAGTTTTGAAACAATAACTTACATAAGTAATTAGTCATATTCCTAATCATTTTGTTGCAAATAGAATATTTGATACCATAATTTCTGCCTTTGCAACAGATGATTAAGCAAAAATAATTAATTAAGTAACTGAAATAATTTAAAGCAAGCAAGGGCGCTATAACTCAAGCTCTTTTGAGAATTAATTTGAAGCTTATGCCCTCAGTTATTTGTCTACCAGTCTACATTGTACGTATATTCTTGCAAAAATAAACGTTTGTGTCTCAATTTGGTGTTTGAATCGGACTAAGCTGTGGGAGATGGGAGGATTTGAACAATTTGAGAATATACGGTCTATCGCGAACCTCACAATATTGTCTAGTGTTACAAAAATATTATTTTTAAGCTTTGATTAGGTTCTTTAGGGGAAATGAATATATTTAAATCGAAGCGATGGGTCACAGGTAGATGTTTGAGAAGAGTACCGAGACGTGTGCCTAGTTACCCATTTACCGCGGCCACGACTGTCGGCTCTTGGATTAATAAGTTTGGTACAAAATATTCACTTGTATCGTAATGCTGATTTTTCTCACTTATTTCTGTCGTGACCTGTAGTTAGGTATATTTTCTTTATCAGCTATCTCTATAAAGGTTATTCTTCTCTTTTGTCTTTTGAATTTGTTCGATTGCTTTATAATTATTTGCAAAATTTGTCACCGAAAGTTGTAAAAAATATTTTGCCAATATGTGCTTTCCTAATAGTGTTATAATTATACTATTATTATTCTAAATTCTGCAAAATTTACTACCTACTCGTAGTTCAGTGTAAATGTAAAGTGTGATTTTTATAAATGAGGGATTAAATTGTTTTGCGAAATAATGTGGTGATGTTGGCAATATAGGGTTGCATCGAAGCGTAACACTCGCCGTCCACAACATCGTGGCTAGGTACAGTCAGAACCAGTTGTTGCTTTAACATTTTCATAAAATTATATCTTGTAATAAATAAATAAATAAAATAAAATTATATCTTGATAAACATAAAAACAATGAGCTCAGCGAAGTGGTACCTAACCTACAAAATCCACACTTTACTCGGACTTACTTACTATTCGGTCAGCTAATACAGGATATTATGATTATATTTTTGCGCCGCTTTTGTTTGAAACTTTGCGACCTTAAAAAGTTTAAAAAAATTGTCGTCCCTATTAATCTAATGACAAGAGGGCTGGCTCATTCTTTGCGCAGAAATTAGCTTTGGCAATTCAGCGCGGGAATGCAGTCAGTAATCTTGGCACTATGCACATGAACAACATTTTCTGTTATGAGTTTATTATTACTATTTAGGTGTATCCTATCATACTGTGTATCACTCATGTTTTTTGTGTGAATACATTCTGTGTAACAAAAATGTACAGGTTCATTAAATTTTTAAAATTTCGATCACTCATTATTTACTACTTCTGACAGTACCTTTTTCCAAAAATGTCTAGTCACTTTTGTAGCTGCTGACCGGACGCAGATACGTACACACAATAGAACATTACAGTTTATGTAATTGTGTGCAGGATAATCTGTACCTATTGCCTGACGTCACTGGAGTAATTACATGGTGTTTGATGTGTTTACACACTCAATTGTTGTAAAGAAAGTAGGTGCGTATTGAGGACAGTAATGACACTGGAGATACAACCTACAGCTTAAACAACCTTTTAATTTATATATTTTCGTATAAAATTTAACATATTTAATGATATATGGGGAATGCTGAGAAACTGCTAAAGACCGTGAAAGGTGGAAAGATATGGCATGGGCATAGGCTGATAAAAAAAATTATGTAGGTACAAAATTACAGTTTAAATCGAAAACTTACTAAATTGCCAAATAATCACTAAGTTTGCTACTAGACTGTAAAATAAAGTCTGTAGTAAATTCCCCTGTAATGTTAACGTGTGTCTGCAGAGAGGCTGCTGGGCATGCGGCACGCCATGGCGCTGATGATGTTCCTCGCCACCACCATCTCGTACGCCACCCGCGTCAGCATGAGCGTCGCCATCGTCGCCATGACCTCCAACAACTCCTACAACTATCCCGTGAGTAGCTACAACAAATATATTAATTATATTAAGTGAGTAGCACAATCAGTGCTTCAGAAACACAAAATAATACAATTCAGCTAGGATGCCGTAACTTTCTCTTCTAAAAAAAATATACGGCGCATCACAAAAATACACAAATCTGTGCAACGAACAGCTGTGAATCGAAATAATAAATATAAACTGAAGGACAATCGTCTTTGTTCCGCGTTAGATTCCCCGAAGCTGATCTCGTCGGCTGCGCGGATTAGAAGCCAATCCACTTCAACAAAATAAATTCGGTTCGTCATTTCATCCGATGGGCCTTTTATCTTCTCCTCAAATTTACTTTTGTTTTTTAAATTTGTTCATTTTCATCGTTCGATTCTAGGTAGCAGCTTCGTTACTGTTCTGAGGTAGTACGGTTCAGGGTTTTTCTGTTTCATTTTTTTTTTCTAGGTCATTTAATTCGATAATTTCAAAAACAAAATTAAATTAATTCATTCAGAACAAAACATTCCTAAAGGAATGCAGTTTATTTTGTTTTGTCGCTAAAAAACGACAAAGACTAGAAAATAGAAAAACCTTTGTAAAATTAACCAATCAAGGCCCATCTTTTTCTCGTCTCCCGCCGTTACACGAAATGTACGTCATTCCCGGCAAGTGCCATTAGGCCTGGAATCAGTCTTGGCACAGCTTAACTTGAAATTGGCTTCGGAGGTTAAATTGTATGTTAAATATTAGGGTTCGTAATACTCCGACACAAGAACTGGTAATACGATACGAGGCGACGTAACCGCTGAATCACTTCTAGCTTTGAATCTACAAGAGCACCAGAGCTCTATCACCACAAAATATAAGCGGGTTTACCATACGGCGTTGGCGCCCTATTAATTTGAACCATGTTTTACTTCTTTGAGACAGAATAGCATGATAATCGTTTTATCTATTCTTAGCAAGAAATACAAACTATACACGTGATTTTGTATTGTAATAAGCTCTCAATGTCGCACAAAAACAATCAGGACGAAGTGTTACAAGTATTTCGTCTCTGGTTACTCATTCATGTTGAACCGACCGCCTCGTGTGTTGCTGTGGCCTCACCTACAACAGGTCTTACAAAAACCTGATGGCTTCATCTAGATGGAGTCGTCTGCAGGACGCGACCCACATTGCGGAGCTAATGACATTTTTTCAACTCAAAAAGAAAATTAGGCGTTTTGGACAAGTTTGTATTGAACCCTAATGGGCTGTTCAGGTGTTGCTGACCCCTAAGTTTCGGTGGATCTCGATAAAAAACGTCTGCGTAGAGCACGTTCAAAAGTTACTGTTATTGCTATCATAACGATTAATATGAAAGCAAATTATTATTAAATTTGGTACTAAAAATAAAATAGGTCTACATTGCAAACATTTAAATACATATCAAAAGATCAAATTTGAATTTTTGGAAATGATTGTACTTAGGCAAATTAAGAGTCTGTTGTATGATACTAGTCAAGCAGTATATTTTATACACAAAAAAATCTTGTTGAAACACCAGATATTTTTTTCCCCGCGGGCCCTTGGTAACGGATTCATTACGTTTTTTAGAAGAAACCACCAGCTTGTGATACTTGAGTTACCGCAATAATTCTGCTAGCGTCGTGAGTCATGCATGACTCTGCATATCAGTATTATATTAATATAATGCAATTTCCCTCGACCTTTGCATGTAAACGAAATATCAATCACTAACGACAGACGTCGTTATTCGTTAGAGCGGTTCATTTGAAGACGGTCTGACTGTGACTTGACACACATATCCGAGTTATTCAACATGTCACGAACCTATAATAATTATTGTGTCACGGACTGTATCGACTTATTAACTCTACGAATTTATCAATAAAACACTATAAAACAGAGCAGATTGATGGGACCATCAAACTATAATTTAAAATGTTGTGTGGATCAATGTATGTTGTACCTGTGTTTGTTACTCAATCACGCAAAAATTACTCAATATCAAATCAAATCAAATCAAATCAATTTATTTATCAAATGATTAGGTATTACAAATTATACACTAATTAATAGTACATTTAGCGCTATTGGTTGTACACACACATGTAGGATACCATTACAGATTAATATTATATTAATATATTATAATAATTCTATATAAATGTACCTATTGGTCAAGTTCTAAAAAAATATTCCACGCAAGCGATTCCACTGGCAACGGTTCCTTAAAAATCCTTTCAAGGAAAAAAAAATACTTTCCAAGGACATAGCTTTTTTTCTAACCTATGCTTGTCCCCCTGCTGGGAAAAGGACTCCATTATTTTTTTCTGAGATTCTCGATTGCTTGCTCCTTGCCTCGACCTGAAAGTCTGGAGGTCTCAAGGTCATGGACTTGTGCAGGTGTTCGAGTGGGAGCGCAGCACGCAAGACACGATCCTGTCGTCTTTCTTCTGGGGCTACGTGGTGCTGCAGATCCCGGCTGGCATGCTGGCGGGCCGCTGCGGGGGCAAGTACCTCATGCTGGCCGCCATGGCCTGCACCGGCGCCGTCAACCTGCTGGTGCCCATGGCTGCTGTCAAGGTACCTCAAATACGATGCCACATACACCCCTATCAGTATAAATTATTTTATTTTCGGCCAGATGTTCACCTGGATGTATTACGGGCCAAAATGTAAGTTTGTCATGTACTACTCGGGCGAATTAACATGACACATGGCTGACACGTGGCTCGAAACTTTATGCTTCCCCCACTTTCTTTCACGTTTCTTCTTCCTCTAATTACGAAGCCTTATCATCACCTCATCATCGCCAAGTATGCCACGTCCTCTTCTTTACCAAGATTATCCAATCCTATACTGTATTTTGCACAAACGTCATTCGAGCCAGGTGTCATGTTAATTCGCCCGAGTTGTAATAGAGTGGTGAGTGAGACATTGGAAATTTTCATAAGTTTCAAACTGCTCTATCAACATACTTGTAACAATACATCAGGTCTAGAAAGTTCAACACTAGCTGCTGAAATGAAAAAGCGTTTGTGGAAAATAACAAAACGATGAAAACTTAGACCAGAGGGAAATCAAGACCTTTCATAAACAAAGCCTTCCTTATTCTGACTAATGCAGTACTCCATGCACTTACAACTCTCCAGCGCTGCAAGAAAAAGTTGTTCGAATATTATAAACTTGCTATATTTTCCAGTGAAACTATTAAGCTGTTACATTATAAGTTTTTCTTGAGCGAAACTTTATAATGCTGCAGTGGTCCCCAATGGAGCAGATTACGTAGAGCTCGTTTCACGCTTGCCGCTAGGGGCACCGCAACTGATTATGCCGCAGTAATAGCGCCGGGGCACTTCGCATAATAAACGTAATGCCGTTACTGCTGAGGCACACAATCTACTCTCCACCAAAAGGATTGTAAAGTGACTAATTGACTATTGTTGTTGATTAAAATTTATATTATTTTAAAGACCTTAGAATCAACTACTTAAATACCTACCTATTTATATATTGTTTAAATTTTTCAAGTATTTTTTCTTCAATCTACCTAAGTTACTTCAAAAAGCTAAGGGATTGCTTATGATCTAAATATTGTATACGCATCAAACTAAAATCAATAGATATATATGGCTTGGTCTTGAATGACTGACTTTCAGACAACGTTCAGGCTGAACCTATTAACGTAGAGACATTAAATTTGGAGGGTATGTTCAAGTTTCAAGAGGATTTTTGTTAATATTCAATGCAACTGAAATTGTACCGTACATACAATCAACTAGTTACGTATGAATGTACTGTACTTCTTTAATATTAAGTTATTTTTGTAACGAAGTGTAGGGAACTATCTACATATTATTGTTAAGTACCTTTCTTCTTTTCTATAATCGTGTTTCTATTTATATTGTATTTTATTTACACATTTATATTTACACACATTAGATGCACAATCACAGTCAGATGATACCACTAGTATAGTGCGTCCTGTGTGGCCGGGCTGAATTCACCTCGCCTGACCTAAAAATAGCGACGACCAGAAGGTCTGCTCTCGGACATTGCCATCGGGAGAGGATTTTACTTTATTGTTGTTGTGATTATAATAAATTTCATTTCGCTTCGTAATCCTTCTGCCTTGGACTTATTTGGTGTTTGTGTTCCCGACCAACACAACCACACGAAGAAAATGTATTTGCATTCCCAATTCAATTATTGCTAAGTTTTCAGTTGTAACTTTGCACAAGACTTTTCCTAGCAAGAAAAAAGATCTCATTTTACGTGGCTCGCATAAAACCTTCACAAGTTTTACGATTAGTTAGTTCCCTAAGCTCTACATGATTCCCGAGCCTAGTACAACGGGTTCGCGGCGTTGTCGGCGTCGACGGCTCCAGCTGAATGCATAATGCAATGAGCTCTTCCTGACGCGATCCAAACTTTACACGCGGCGGTTATCACCTGAACCTACCCAGAAACTAACTCAGCACATCTCTCTAAGTTTTTATCTTTTTTTTATTTTCCACAACCGCTTTTTCATTTCAGCAGCTAGTGTTGAGCTTTTTAGAGCTGATGTTTTGTTACAAATCTATTGAATGAAAAATTTCAATGTCTCACTCACCACTCTATAAAATGACAAACTTAAATTTTCGGCCCTACACAGAAACTAACGCAGTACATCTTTTGGAACTTTATGCATTAATAATTAGTTCCATCTTATGAATAAATATTTTGTTATCCGAGAAGTCCACTGATGTGTATCTTAATCTTTATTAGCCAAAAATTATAGATATAGACGTGGTTCACCTCCTTTGTTATTAGTAGAGTTGCAAGTAGTTTCATGAGATATATGGCTTACCACTCTACCAACGAAGGCATAGATGAGACGGAGTGCATGTTGATTCCTACTGGCGGTCTCGCGCTGTACCTCGAGAACCCTCAAGTTGGAACGAACATCTAAAACTGGGATGATTCCAACAAACTACTACCTACTTGCCTCATCTCATGCTCCATGTCAGTTACATGGAGCCTCCAAGTCATATAGAAGGTTAGACACTGCGCGATGTTTTATTAATTCAGAATTTCGTCGGTCGGATTTTTCGTAATTTTTTTTAATGATGCCCCAATGATAATTATTTAAATTTTATTAGTTAAATTACGAGCACGTGCACGTGCTGGGAAAAGTTATGATAAATTATATTTTATAGCCATTTTATTCAATTCTTTATACTTGCACAAAGAGAATCAAGAACCAAGTGAATTGAAATTCGCAGCATAACTCGGCGTTATCGAGAGAAATCACGTTTCTTCTTGACTTATTGTCCTTCGTGGTCCGTGAAAACTATTCTTGTACAAGTTTTTATCAAGTTTCCAGCAGAATTTATGATTTATTGGTAAGTAGTTTATACATAATGCATCACGACGCGGTACTTGCATAAAACAGCCATATTTCCCTGTGTTCTGCGGGACGTAAAGAGTTATGGGAGGAGTATTAAAGTTTAATGCTCGTGTGATATATTGGCATTGTTAGTATTTTAATCTTTTTTACAATTTTTACCCAAGTACAACAAACAAAAACCCCAATGCATGTAAAAATGGTTTTCTACTTTTTTAAATACCTCAATATTTGCCTTTTGCATTTCTAGTAATGCTTTCTTATCCCTTGAGATCAGGAAGATAGACGATAATCTGAATGAAGCTTCAGACGAGAACAAAACGGATGGTATCTCAGGCTGCCGGCGATGGAGACAAATACGGACATTTGTCGTCGCGGGGCAGCACCCAGCACCAGGTGTAATAGGTAATAGAAAGCTGAGAGGATAAATATGATGAAAGTATGTTCAGAGAACGAGAAAAAAAACACAGGAATGCAGTAGATGAATTAGAGTAGAATAAATTTCTGTGTAATGATGATTGCAATGACGATAATGAAGTTGATGCTAGGAAAATAAATGAAATGAATGTAATCTTGCTCCACGGAATGATAACCCAAATAGCCCAATACACCTCAGATAATTGAGGACTTCGACAGTGTGGGTTACTAGATTGTTTCTTCCCGCAGTTTGTATTGTGTGTGTTCAAAGTCAATGACCGAAATAAAACGAGACACATATTTATTTTCACGATTCAGCGTTACTGATATTTGACATTTATTATAAAGCGAGGAGAGCATCTATACATAAAAAATATGATGAATCGAGTATTAGACATAAGAAATGGCACGGTGTTAAATGAGACATGTACGCGTGAACCCTCATATCCAGGATCCCTAGGGCAATGAGCCGTCTGAGCGATGGCTCGGGAAGACGCGGCTCGTGACTGCCGAGATCAGGCGGCACCCAGATTACCGCTTGATCCATCTGAGGAGGCTCTGCAAATTGTCTGCCATTTATTCGTATAAATCAGGCAGTTGGGCACAATTATTTAAACGAACATTAACGTAGAAGTAACCAACAACATAATTTAACGCAAATAAAGTTGTGATAAACAAGAAAAATTCTGAATAAAATTTCACCACTCTTTGCTGGCTTTCATAAACCACTCAAGATGTTTTCTTCACCGTTTAGGAGGCACTATTGTTACAACACTGATAGAAGCTGCTCACTTTGATAGATAATACCTACCGACCCTCTAGTAGTCTTCTTATGTAAATTATTTTCAGTGGGCTGTAATATTATTAATCTGCTTAAGATGTTATAACTGTTAAGTAAAATGTATATTGCAGCTGTTTGTTGTCCCAATAAATAAAATTAACCTTCCTTGTGTTCCTCATGGCAGGGTGACTGGGTAGCCGTGTGCGTGTGCCGAGTGCTGATGGGACTGTCCCAGGGTCTGCTGTACCCGAGCCTGCACGGCGTGCTGGGCCACTGGGCGCCCACCTGCGAACGAAGCCGCATCGGCACCTTCGTGTATGCCGGTCAGTGTTACCAGTAGCCTTATTACAAATGCATTGTAAATTGCAAAGTGATTTGTGTAAATTGCATGCTTGCCTTAAGTAACTAGGTAATAAGAAAAACCTCGGTCTGCCTCCTACCATATACTGTAATGCCCCAAAGGGGTTCACATGTGAATTAAAATATTGTAATTGTTACCATCTTACCAAACCATTGTGATAACAATTAATATATTGAATATTGACGCTGACCATACGATACTATATTTTATGAGATATTAATCTAACAAACAAACCGTCCGATACCAAAGTTGTTTTTTTGTGGCAGCCGATTGAATACAAATCCGTATGAGCAATTTGTTTTTATTAGGTGAGACGAATATTTTTTTTCAACGGTTAGGGTAGACAGGTGTTCACGAAACTTATTACACATTCAGTATCTGGGACTCCCACGCGAAAGATAACTTTTCTTATTTATTTTTTCTACAAGACGTTCTACAAACAATTTAGTGGCATCTTATTTACAGAATTGGTAAACACTTACCCAGACGCCATTTTGCACCAATTTCGAAGTACTCATAAATACTGAAGTTAACACTAGATTAGATATTCGTTCCAAGGAAATAGTAAATAATTTGTAACAAGTAAATAATAATTTGTATTTTTCAACCTTAGTGAACATTTGGAGCCATTTGAAACTTTACTTTAAAAACTTGCTTCAAAGAAAATAGGGTTAGATCGTTATTCCAGGAAAAGTTTAGCCTGACCAACTCGCAAGTCCCAAGTTTATAAATAATATGGCTAGTTATTGTCACTATAATAATAAATCAACTAAATCGTTTATTACGTCAAACAGAAAATACACTGTATTTTCTTGGAACTGTTGTTATTTGTTACCATCTTACCAAACCATTGTGATAACAATTAATATATTGAATATTGACGCTGACCATACGATACTATATTTTATGAGATATTAATCTAACAAACAAACCGTCCGATACCAAAGTTGTTTTTTTGTGGCAGCCGATTGAATACAAATCCGTATGAGCAATTTGTTTTTATTAGGTGAGACGAATATTTTTTTTCAACGGTTAGGGTAGACAGGTGTTCACGAAACTTATTACACATTCAGTATCTGGGACTCCCACGCGAAAGATAACTTTTCTTATTTATTTTTTCTACAAGACGTTCTACAAACAATTTAGTGGCATCTTATTTACAGAATTGGTAAACACTTACCCAGACGCCATTTTGCACCAATTTCGAAGTACTCATAAATACTGAAGATTAAGTTATTATTAAGATACACTAGATTAGATATTCGTTCCAAGGAAATAGTAAATAATTTGTAACAAGTAAATAATAATTTGTATTTTTCAACCTTAGTGAACATTTGGAGCCATTTGAAACTTTACTTTAAAAACTTGCTTCAAAGAAAATAGGGTTAGATCGTTATTCCAGGAAAAGTTTAGCCTGACCAACTCGCAAGTCCCAAGTTTATAAATAATATGGCTAGTTATTGTCACTATAATAATAAATCAACTAAATTGTTTATTACGTCAAACAGAAAATACACTGTATTTTCTTGGAACTGTTGTTATTTTTTTACTGACATGAAATTTTATACTTACAACGATGACGAATCTCCTGTGGGTATTATTTTTTGTGAACTCAAGTTTTAGAGAGAATCGTCAAGTAAATACAATTTTGGCAGTGAACTTATTGCTTAATTAGGTACTACTTTTAAAAAGGTGCCAATTAGTGATTCGGAACGGGCCCTAATGGGCGAATTAGCTGGGGTCTCTAAAATTCGCCGCGTAACTTTTAATGACACGTAATTTGTGCCTTTCTTCCCTGCACCAGAAGTGCGTCACAGCCTCTCCTGTGAAAAACTCCTTAGTACGAAAATACATTGTGTACCTACATAAATGTATACCTAACTTGTATGGCTTAGTTTCAAGTTTAGGATAAGTTAAGAGCCTCTCTTCAAACAAGCGTTGTCTTGTGAAGTAAATAGCGATATTATTGGAAGTTTACGATGTGCCGAGGATCTAACTTTAGCTGCATGCCAGAGTGCTGCTTCATTCATCAGCAACTTGAGAATTTGAAGCACTTTCGTACGGTCATAACATTAAAAGTTTTCTTTGAAACATACGAGTATAATAGCAGCTTTAAAGAACCTCTTTTCATGTAGTAACCTATATAAATATTTCCTTAAAAAGTTAAGCATAGCTACTAAGGAAATTTGCCGGAAAGACTCTCCAAGCCCGTGACAGAAGAAGCGTACTTCTAGCGTCGCTCTCGACACCCAAGATTCTTGGTTATAATGTTGATTTCGTTCGATATGATCGGTTCCAGGTGCACAGCTCGGCACGATCATCGAGCTGCTAACGTCGGGTCTGCTGTCTGCGAGCGCGTGGGGCTGGCCCTCCGTGTTCTACGTGGCCGGCGTGCTGTGCCTGGTGTGGTCGGCGCTGTGGCTACTGGTGGGCGACTCCACGCCCGGCACCAGCCGCTGGATATCCGCCGAGGAGCGCCACTACATCGAATCCAACGTGCTTTCCGAAGAGCTAGGACAGAATGTACGCTTAGTCTGGTGTATCTAACATTAGCTTAATCCATCGAACGTCCTCTGTCACTGCTATCCTTTGAACACACAGGGAATTTGTATGTGTATTTATTTATTTTACTTTAATTTAGACGACAGCAGCCAATTACATTAATTAAATAGCGAATTACATAGGTACTAAATAACATTTGATTAAAATAAGTTAAATAGAAATCTAAGTAAATTGGAATGTAAAATAAAATAAAATTGATAATAATCATTTTGGAAAATTAATAATGATTTAAATATAGCTGAATGAATTATTAATCAACATTCATACGTCTCGCTCACAAAACCTCAAACATTCCGAAAAAATCTTCGTCCAAGCAAAGAGGTCTAAACCAGGGTTGTGTAACGCTCTACCATCGGTAGAGCGTTATCTATTGTTAGCAGAAATAGTAGTGCTTTCTTCTGTCTTCTCGTCTACTTTTAATTATAGTAGATCTTTATTGGCAACTGTACAAAACAAAAAGTATCAACACCGCTACGATGTGCTCACCTTTAGTTCATTAGCAATTTGTGTTAGATAGCAAGCCTATGTATTAACTATCATTTATTTCAGACCATGCCTACTCCATGGCTCAGCATCCTGACGTCTCTTCCGTTCTGGGCCATCCTGCTGGCGCACTGCGGACAGAACCTTGGCTTCTGGACCTTGCTGACCGAGCTGCCTTCCTACATGAAAAATGTTTTGCACGTGGATATCAAAGAAGTGTGTTCAAGATCAGTCCAGTATTTTAGTTTGTTTTGCCCGACACCTGTAATTTTGTGTCTCCAAGGCAAGAGTCTAGTTTGTGTCTAGAATATTCCTATGCGTTGCATACAAGCGTAATTTACTGCTTCGTCACGTATCATCATGGGTAGGATGGTTATAATACCAAGGCTATATAATACAGCCTTTAGCCTCTCTAGTATTAGTAGTTTCTTTGTTTTTTTTTTTTTTATTTTATTTATCATAGAATCATCAGCACTCCATATGTTTTCGTATAGGTTTAACCTATTCAAATTTATACTATTGCCAGTATCAGATTGCCACTTTTTAAATAAAGTTTTTAATAATAAGTCGCTAGAATTATTTAATTTTGAATTTTTTATTAATATTTTGCCCCATTACCTAAATGCCCATACTCATTTGGTCGTTGTATTTCAGAACGGCAAGTTATCAGCGCTGCCGTACGTAGCCATGTACGTCCTGAGCTTCGTGTTCAGCTGGATTGCCGACATGCTCGTCAACCGGGAGGTCGTTCAGCTCGTCACCTCCCGAAAGATCTTCAACACTATTGGTAAAGACTAATTAGCAAATAATTTCTGTGCTTGTGATGTGCCAAATTTTTCTCTAAGTTTTTTCTCTGTCATTTAAAGTATTTAAAATATCAAAAATTCTTTGATGGCTGCTGTATGCCAATTATATCTGTGAAAAAGTCTCCAAAAAACATAAAAACTGGATGGAGTTCAGTAAAGTTATCTACTATATGTAGCCACTCAAGTCTTTAAAGACGGGCACGACATTCAGTAATGAAGAACACAAAGAAGAAGAAGATCTACATGTAGATGCGTCCTAGACATGAGAATGACTTATAATAAAAAATAAAGTTTAAAAACTTTAAGTTTGTTACACTAGTCTCGATTTGTTCGGCAGCACACTGGGGTCCAGCTGTGGCCTTGTTGGGTCTCTCGTACCTGCCGCCCGGACACCTGACCCTGGCCGTGGTGATGCTCACCATCACCGTGGGACTTAACGGCGCGCACTACGTCGGATTCATGGTAAGCTCTCTATAATAAGCTGAATAATATACCTGCTTCATCTTAATATACATCAATATAAGCCTACCGCACAAGTTTTTAACTTAGTGTAGGTACTGCACACAATCAATTTAGATAATCCACGCCATATTAATTAATTGAACCATCGATTGTTTATGTGATAAGTTTAGGTAGGTTAATTGTGCTTGCGTTATTGATTTTGAAATAAAATTGAATTGAATTGAATATAACTCGGTCGAATTAACATGACACCTGGCTCGAATGACGTTTGTGCAAAGTATAGCGTGGAATTGGATAATCTTGATAGAAAAGAGGTCCTGTAATACTTGGTAATGATAAGTAATGATAAGGCTTGGCAATTAGAGGAAGAAGAAACACGGAGGGCGCCGCGCGGAGCAGCGGGGGAAGCATCAAGTTCCGAGTCACGTGTCAGCCAGGTGTCATGTTAATTCCCCCGAGTAGTAGATGTAGATTGAAGTACGCTGCACTATAAGTTATCTCGGACGGTTAAAACATGGTAGAACCACTATGTTTTAACCATCCGAGATAACTTATAGTGCAGCTGTTTGATAGTAGGTAAAGCCTAAAAGTGTTTATAAAATGATTGTCGTGTCCCAGTTGTCCCACATCGACCTGTCCCCGAACCACGCCAGCACGCTGATGGGCATCACCAACGGCGTGAGCTCCATCTTCTCCATCATGGCGCCGCTCAGCGTGTCCGTCGTCGTGCAGGATCAGGTACGAACCACTTGTTTTACTTTGCGTACTACAGTTTAAAATGGGTTAGTTTTTGTTTATGCGAAAGCCGAGACTCGTTTTTTTTTTCTAAAACTCACCGAGAAAATCCATAATTGTGTTGCTTCGTTGTCCTACCTTTTTCATGGAGAACCTACTCCTGCGCTAAATTACTCAACTAAAACTAACCATATGTAAACTGTAAGTTTTTGTTTATGAAAAACTGAGCCCCGTTTATTTTATTTTATTATCTAATCACGAAAAAAACGGTTTTTTTTAATATTTTCCATAATTTAACAGGTGTTAATTATTTTTTTAATTTGGTTATCGATTCTGTGCAAACTAATTTCAGGTTTCGCATAAACAAAAACTAACCCAGTAGAACATGACATAGCTTGGTCGTTCTTCAATCGAATCCCATGTGGCAATAACAGTTTGTTTCCTGTGCAGTCTGAAGCGTCGGAGTGGCGCAAGGTGTTCTTCATCTCCATCGCGTTCTACATCCTCAGCAATCTGTTCTACCTGCTCTTCATCTCCGGAGACGTGCAGGGCTGGAACGAGCCCGACCAGCTCGAGGGTGGAGGTCAGCTACTTCTTTCATCTCTAACCAGCTGCTAACCATGGCTTAAAATGCTAGGTGTCCAAATGTTCTTGTCCTGTTCCTTGTCAACTGGAACATATTTATTACCAAATAGTTCAGTTTATTCGGCAGTTTTGGCGTTAATAAACATCAATCAGTTCATCTCACCATCCCCATTTACCACGGTGGACAATGTCTCCCCTATTCCTTTGAGCCCAAACCGTGAAGTTGCCGTCCATCGACGTACGACTTGATGAATTCATACCTACACTGACAACTACAAACAAATTATTTTTCTTTTTTCAGAAGAAGGAGTCAAGAAAGAACCACAGAAACCGAAACGCAACATAAGAAGATTGAGTTTAGGAGAGAGCAAATTTTAATAGGGATTTTGTTAATATAACTAAGCTAGTCATAATATTTAAAATTATAACTATACGATTTTTAGACTACTGCTGCCGCTCTCCTCTCAAGCACTTTACTTGAATGATTCCCTCGGTGGCAGCTACACGCGACCTTTGTTTTCCTCTTCATAGTTTTCATAGGGTGGAGCAAAAAGAAAAGCTACAAGGGTTTTAAAAAGATGCGTTAAAAACGAATAAAGTAACAAATTAGGAATGTCACTTGGAGCTAATTAAAATATTTTCGTTTATGATTTACAGTTAATTAAATTGTGAATTTAGCTAAACAAGTGATTTATTAAAATAATTAAAAATGAAATCGTCTAAAGTTTTGTTTGTATTTCTTCATACAACGCAAAGATGAATAACGATGTTCATATAGAACAAGATGGACAGTATCAAACCAAAATGGAATCGTAAGACAGGACCAAAAAAATTCAGACACCTTGTCAATAAATATGAAATATCTCCATTTTAAAATAATGTTTGTTACTTTCTACGATGTAGTTTTATTAACAATGAAAAAGCCTAATAGTTTTAACATATAATATTTATCTAGGCCTGTTACTTCTCTTTTTCGAAAATTTGCATCGGACCAAAATGTACTAGAAGTTAGCCAAAGTGGCTCCCTTTTACTGGGCATATTTTCAATGTACTATATTGTGTTTCTATACTTTAAAACTTCTGTGATACAACGCTAAACAAAGTTGAACCATCCTTTTATCAATCAATTTAAATCTATGTAGGTATCATGACAGACATTTTTTTCAGCTTAGAACTACTACTGAGTTTTTGCATTGAGGCCAATATTTATATACGAGTACTTTCACTAAGAAAATTCCAATTTTCGCTTCCAAATTACATCCAATGATAGAAACCTCTATATTTCCGCTCGTGTAAACCAAGCTCACTCAAGGAGGCCACACATATACAGTGATTATTAGTCTAAATCACTATAGAATTCCCTCTAAACCGAATCAGACTAATTACTTGTAGATCCGATTGCGAAGCCGCTAATTATTATTACGTTATGAGTAGCGATTAATTAGACAAGATTGATGTACACAATGATCTTGTTAGAACAAAAAATGTATTATCATCTTAATTCTCAGCATCTATTTATGTGCTACATTGAAAAAAGAGCAATTAGAAATGTCGAGAGACTAAACCATCATCAAAATGTTATTTATAGCCTCTCACTGTTGGACGGTTGTCTACCGAGACGCGCCCTCGAAGCTGATCTCTAGCTCTTCTTACCTACTGCCTGCCACCCGCAGTGCACTGGTACCACAGATATACAAAGATCGAGGATCTATGTCTTGATCTATGTCTGTGACTGGTACAGACACCACTGCACTATCTAGCTGGAGGTGTTGCTACATTACGCTCGGCTAGACGCATTAACTACATTCGAACATTCGAACAACTTTGTGATATTTATCTGTGATACTAATTGAAAGTTGTTAACTCACATAACTGTAGTATCGTGTAAAACCTCAGATATGGGTATGGAAAACATTCGAGCTCGGAAGATCGTTGAATATTAATCGACGGAGGCTTCGAGGGGTTTTATGAAAGCCTACAGCAAAGCGCACAGCGAATCGAAAGCCTGGAATCGCACATCACGTCATTGGCACGCGCTGCGATTGGTTGACTTTCATTTGCCGTTGGGGAAGCGTTATGTTATTGTGATCGTATGAAGATTACGGAATCGAGATTGGATACGAATCGAATCCTGTATATTGTATTCTAGTTGAGCAAAGTTTTTGTATATTTGTACTAAAATGAAAAATTATCATTTTAATTTTAACTTTGTTGAAAATTTTATTATTTGAGATTCAGTTAATACCATAAGTTGGTAGAAAATCTTTTTTCTATCTTAGTATGTAGCTTCCTGAGAGCAGAATGGAGAATATTTTTCTTCACTTAAAGACTCTGTCTCGCATGATAGAAATATACCTGAAAAAAATAGTACAAGTAAGCGCACTTGAGACTCGAGAAGCGCTCGCGTGAAGCTGCGCCAGTTCACCTCATGTACATACTAAATACTTACTTACAACTTGTGCTAGATTAGACAACTAGCGCTTGGCGTACATTAGCTAACGACATTTTATAAGTCGTTATCTTCGTGTGTCGCGTATACTATAAACTTTTAGCTATAACATTACTTGATGATACCAAACTATCAAAGTTTCTAGTCATTTTAGAACATGTAAGTACTTACCTACTGGAAAAGGTTGGTAACGTCTTTAAAAGGAAAGAAACATTTCATTCGATCTTATGCATAATAAATCTGATATGATCAAAAGTTTCTAAAATGGCTAAGATTCACAATAAACAACCGTGGTCAAATAAATAAAGAAACGCTAGACACTGTCATTTCTCTTATATTATATGTATATATAATTAATTAATTACAACTTGTGCTAGATTAGACAACTAGCGCTTGGCGTACATTAGCTAACGACATTTTATAAGTCGTTATCTTCGTGTGTCGCGTATACTATAAACTTATATATATATATCTCTTATACCACGAGTAAAGTTTGAGACCCGATTACTAAACGAAAACTTCTAAAAATTCGTATCGTATCTTCCATAGAAGGGTTACCAGTTTGTATGGGGTTACCCCTATTCAAAATGAACATCAGTTGGACATGCAGGGTAAATGTACAGCGTTCAGTATTGATTAGAGATACGCAACATAAAATAAATGAAATTTAATGAAGATTGGATGAGTGATGCGAGAGTTATCATCGGACTAACGTACATACAAACGAACAGGCATATAAACGCCCAATTCACCTACAGTACGTTCAGTTTGCTCTACAAAATATTTGAGTTATGTGCCTATAAATAACTGAAAAGTAAGCTCGAGCATTTATAACTTTCGAGATTTATAAAGATATCTGTAAAAGTTGTTATTATTCCAGTTGATTAATGAATCAGAGGCATAATCAATCATTCTCAGACTTATTTTGAAGATGATTATTAAAATTTACACGAAATTTATAAAAGTAAGTCTATTTTCATATCGTTTTTTATAGCTATCTCATCGAGGACATTTTCGTAAATTTCCATAAAAAAATTAATCATTTTTAAAAGTATTACGTACTAGCTGGTTCCCGCGACTTCGTCTGAACAGGTATCTTTATAAATTGTAGCCTATGTGTTATTCTAATGTATAAGCTATATCATTGTAAATTTTCATTAAAATCCATTCAGTAGTTTTTACGTAAAAGAGTAACAAACATCCATTCGTCCATCCATCCATCCATCTTTACAAAGTTTCGCGTCTATTATATTAGTAGGATAATGCTATTTTTTGTGTTCGCAACTTTTAACTACAGTTTGACCCACGACTTCTTAAAATTTTAATTAAAATATCTATTCTATTTCATTACTTTGAACAGTTTTCTGGCAAGTATAGGTTTTCTGCTCTGTATTAGTCTAAATTTAAATAAGAATTAGGTACAGAGATTGAAAATGTAAAAAATGTTGAGAGTGTAGGTATGCCCAGATAATTAATATCGATATAGTACAAGTTACTTAGCAGGCAAATAAACACATGCATATACTATTAATAAATACACTGTTTACCGTTTCAGAAAGTAGATTATTCAAAAATCTTTGAAAGCAGTTTAATTGTTTTTAAAATCAAAATCAAGCCTTTGAGTAAAGTTTTCTTACTGCAATATACATATTTAAGATACTTTCCCTCCATGTGGCATAGCCGTGCGACGCGACGCCCTATATACATACTTATTTGAAGCTAAACTAGCCCTGTGTCATCGAGGCGTTAGTTACATCTGAGAATAAACTTTCTATAATTTGAAAATCCCACTCAAACATGAGGTGTGAGGTATCTTCTGAAATTAGGTATCTGAAGGTATCTGATGAAACCACTAAACTTGCCCCTTTGGCAGAAATATGTTTTACCACCGAACTTGGACGCTCGTGGCGAAGTTTGATGGATGATCCAACTTTGAATTATTAATTAAGTACTTTTTTAGCTTGACCATTTAAACGCTTCGACTTTTAAAACTTTTTAAAGGCTTTTTGTCTACATAATGGTTCCTCCCTTTCTTCCGTGGTTACTCTAAAAGTAAACAAATTATTCCATCAGCCGGGCATCGAACCCGGAGCCAAGCTTCGCAGGCACCGTCGTCACTGCCAGTTGGTAGTGACGGTGCCACTGAGCCATCAAGCAAATAAGTACCAGCCAGGCAGTTTCAGTCGATGTCCTACATCGACAGAAACTGCCTGGCCGCTCTACACTAATGAGCGAGGGCGCGGAGGCGCGGGGGCGCGGGGGTGCAAGGCGCTCTGATCGCTCGCGCGCCGGCCGCAGCCGCAGACCGACCGACCAGCCCCATTTTCCTCAAGAACAATGCATTACCACCTTCGCAGTGCGAGCGGGTAGCGAGTAATGTTATTACTCGCTACCCGCTCGTGTGTGTTGTCTGTCAGTCAATCAGTTAGTCAGGACAAAGCCTTTTATACAAATTGATTTATAGGTGGTTCTTAGATAAATAATAAATAATCACAATTGTATACTATTTGACATTCTTTATTTTCCTCTTACAGGTAGGTAGGTAAGTTTATTACTTACCTGGTCGACAAATCTTTTCCCGAGTTCCTACATCTCTATTCGCCCGAAATAAACCGACTTGCTGGAAATATAGCTGCGTCGCTCGATTGGCGGCCAACATCCGTGAATGATCGGTGGACACCGAAACAAAGTATCACACTGTTGGTTTGCAGTGACTCTCAAAAATCACACAAAGTCCTTATGTTTTTTGCAAAATTGTAGCTATTGTAGGTACCTATAGGCACACTTTAATAAATTATACACGTCTACATTATACCAATTATAATAAAAACCCTGTAAAACGTAGGCGCATAAAAGGTATTACAAATATATCTTTAGCCAATAGTATGATATATCAACGTCTCCAGCACTCTGGCCACGCCTGTTATGCTGCACGTGACACGATGTAAATCAGGGCTCGCTCATAGTAATGTAAGTGGAACATGCATTGCATTGTGCTTTGCTGTGGGTGGGATAGATTACAATTAGCCAAAACATCACCATCTTTGAATAGTCTTGCCACAGAGTACTAAAGGTCTTACTAAGTTTTTTGTTGTGACTTTACAATAGGAGGGTCTTTCTGTGCTGTGGTCTTCAAATCAAAAGCCTACTGTTGCGTTTCTATTGTTATTTTGAGGGTAGTTTGGTAAATCACCGCCTGCCCGAACGTGAAGAGCTCGAGGTTCTCGAGTGCATTGGCGGGAGTCATTGTGATCGGTTGCGTGTGGACGTTCTACTCAAAATCCGTCGATTTTCCCTCCAATTTTGGCCGTGCCAAATCTGCATCTCAACATTTTAATACGAGTGAAGTGTCGCGGGTTCATAGCCGTGCTGTGTGCTTTTACAAAGACTTTTTGAACCTGGACTCGCCGTGCGAGTCCACAGGACCTTGCCACCAAACCAATAAGCCAGGAGCTGCAGTTCATAAGGTAGGTGGTGTTCAATTGCCTTCGAAAATCAGTAGAAACGTTTTCAGCCCTAGACACTGTACTTTCAAAATTCAAAACACGTATTCTAAAATCGCCAGCATAATAAATCTCAAAAGGTTTGGTTTAAAAACCGCACACCTACTATATACGCGAATTTCATAATTCAAATTCCTTTTGGAGTAGGTAAATATTATTTTTATAAGAATTAATGATTTTATAATTATAACCATTTTATATTTTCCTCTATGACTACCATTCTTCAAAAGCACAAAAGTGTACTTATAGCGCCATCTCTGAGCCTTCAGTCGTACCGTTTGTTCAGCGCGGGGCGCTTATGGCCGAGCTGAAAACATTTCAACGCCCTTTGCTTAACAAACACAAAACTTCGGTATAAATGACAATTTGTAGAGGGCATGAGTGGTTCGTAAAATCACCTATTTAGCAAATCGAAATTCAAGAAGATAATAAATTGATTGTTTATTCAGACTTATTTTGAGAATTATTACTTATAGATTAACTTAACAGCATGGGGAAAAAAATACTACATATAATACGTGAAAGGTATATTCTGCAACATTCCATCGAGATGTTATGCCTGAAAAAAATTAAATTAATAGATTATAGGAGGACGTGGTGGCCGAGTGAATGAGGCCGTTACCTTGCGATCTGATGGTCGCCGGTTTGTATCCCGATGGCAGTCATGCGTAAATGGGTTTTTTCGGTCGAAAAAATCTATGTCACGTTTTCGAAACGGTGAAGGAAAACATCGTAAGGAAACCGGCATGTCGTATAACCAAAAAAGTGCACGAAAGGAGCCTCTTCGAGGCGCCCTTGAAATACTTTCACCACACTGTTTCAAGGAACTAGTGCCACGACTTCGAAGAAGAAGAAGAATAGATTATATCTATTTATTATCGATTATAGAGCGCACCAAAGAAAGGAAACAGGCTTACATACAAACAACTCAAACCCATTTCTCTAGTCTTCGCAGTCAGATAAACTTAGCAACTTTATTAAAATCCGGTAGTGAGTGACCCAGTTTATATGACTCCAGAGTTTCCTCGGGTGGGTACATAGTTCTTTGTGAGCCGTCGCCCGCCGCCGCCCGCCGCGCGCTGTTTCCGCCCCTTTGTGAACTCGCGCACTGCCACCCGTGGACCTTTGCCAATAATCTCAACGAACTTCATATTCATACCAACTTTGATGTCATATTATTGAGTTATTGGTCAGTAGCTGCTATTCAATATTGCAGTTTATACGAGACAAATAAATCAAAAAGCTTTTACAACATTCAATACAGTCTGCTCAAAGTTTTGTAGCTTGTGATGAAGATTTGATAGAACATTAGTATGTACGTAGGTATATAAAATTTTATCAAGGTTGGAAAAGAACATCAAGAAGGGTGATTTATAAAGAGTGGATTGCTACATTAATCAAGTCAAATGATGTAGCTAAGTCTACCCTTGAAGATTCACTTGAAATTCTTTCAGCATACTTAGTTAACATTTTTCCTCATTTTAAAATTTCAATATATTTTCCAGTACTAACTTACTTTTTACTGTAGCTGTAGGTAGAGCTTTGTTGAGCGGTGGACCTTTAACGACTGAATAAATATGACTTACTGATGGACCCTCTCAAGAGTGCTGTAAACTGAAAAAACTTTTATGTGTAGGTACAAATTTTTTATCATCGCAATAATTATACAAAATTGTTTATTTCAAAATCTTACATAGTATCGCCGTTTTCTGTTTTAGTTTTTATAAACACTATTACAGAATCCAGAACGTTAATGAATGCATGAATAGGAAAATCCATTTTTTATCGCGATTTAACAACATACCAAATTATCAGCAAGTTATCTACCGAGGCATGTTACCGCCACGTTTCTGCAATGTCACCGACGCGTTACCGCCACTTTGCCGTTCACAACATGTCATAAAGTTCGAAATTGGTAAAATATGTATTGCATTAGTTGAAAAGAAAATGGTTTACCAATCTACATAATTGAATTTATAATGCTTGGCTTTTAAGGGTTTCAAATCCTACAACAAACTTATAAAAAGAAACTTTGTTATGTCCTACGCATCCTGTCTGCCCGTTTTTGTGATAGAAATGGAAAACAAATTTCCATTTCTATCTATACGCTCTTGTCCTGTCCCACAGCTATCTTCCATCTCGGAGTTTTCCTTACATACGTATTTGCAGATAAAATCTTGTTGTTTTTTACTTTGACTGCCCATTAAATAAATTTAATTTGTGTTACGTTCAGCTAAACCAACATGTTTCCGTGTCGATGACTCTACCAACTCTATAATTACGCGCTATAGTTATAATGTATAACATATTACATGTAGCGAGATAGTATTGATTTAAAACAAGTGTGTCGGTATAGGTCCGCTACGGCCATTTTTAAAACTTAATGAAGTAGGCTTTTTTGTTTTAAAACCATTTACCAATGTAATTATAAAGAATGAAAAGCTTGGTTAGGATTTTATCCTGCGAAACTCATAATCATAATGCAGTTTTTACGTAAGGTTTTTACGAGCCTTGCCTATTTTCTGAAACAGAACGATTATTCTTGGGTTATTTAATCTAAAAATCTCGTATCTTTTAGTACTTTTATATCTCGAAGTTGATAGGTATGTTCAAACTTTTCAGTAGAGCCTATTTTTGAAATGACAAAACGACGTTATTTGTCATTATTATTATGACAGCAAAACTAAAAAACTGCTGAAAATATCTTGAATCACTTTATTTATTTATGAATATAGTGTAATTATCTCGCTATATCGAGCTACGAGTTTTGGAAACTTTATACGGACTGAAATGGCGGACAATCTGCCTTTGATACCCGAAAAAGAGTAAGTGTTTCGCATATATCGCTAGAATGTCGGCTGTCGTTATGGTCTCTCTTGATGCTGATGGGCCAACCAGCGTTCAACCACGCCAAAGATACTTACATACATAATAGTAAATACTAAAACTTCTGAAAGAATGGAAACAAGTATAGGTACGCTTATGTGTATGTGGTACTGACGTCGCAAAGGTCGGGGGTCTGCCTTGATAAGAGATGCACATCATGCAGGCTGGCTGCAGCGAAAAGTGGCCTGTATCTGTCCCTGGCTGAGACGATCATGATCATAATGATTTGTAGTAAGTTACAAGAATCGGCAAAACTAAGAGCAGAAGTCAAGATGGACCAGTATGGCATGTCTGTCTGTCTGGTTTTCCAGAAACGCGGCATGTGCGGACGTGCGGCCGGTGCTGCGCGAGGTGTTCCGGGAGCTGGATTGCCTGCCCCCCCTCGCCGCCCTCACCCCCCTCGCGGCGCGCGCGTCCCGGGCCGGCGACGCGGGTGACGCCGGCGACGACGCGTTGCCCGCCCTCGAGCCGTGGGTGAGTGGACGGGAACCCTTGCACGCAGCCACACGACGGACACGGACTTAGTAGCCAGAATACGCAGTGTGGAGACTGAGGGGTCTTTACTATATTATATTAAAAAAAAGTCCGTTTTAATCTATTTTACACGATGAAGCCGAATATGCAGAACAGAACTGTATTCTGAGAGCAGGGCACAATGGTTACGACGGCGGTTCGTAGCAGCCTGGCACCAAATCGCCAATTCAACATAGCTCTCTAAGCGTTACGTCACTTGCTACGACCCTTCATGCAGCTTAGCAGGGAATCGAGAATACACGTAGGTAGCAAAGTTTGTTATGCAACCGAATGCTTAATAAGATACTGATTTCTGAAGGCAAAACGGTTTTAAATATGTTAGCTTATTTTTAGTTAGATTTCGAGAAAGTTATCAAACACCGAAACATTTCGCTATACTTCTTTGTTCGGAGCGTTACACTAGAAAACAAAATAAATCTTCACAAAACTGTCTCGCCTCGCCATAAATCACTGAAATTTTGTGTAACATTAGTGTTCTTGTACAAAAAGACGCTATCTGAAGCGATTAATAAAATTGGCTTGCCATTTTTTCCGTTTTCACGGGAAAATGGGAACAACGTTTTACACGCCATATTTCATTCATTCATGACCGTGTTTTTATGCTTTTGATAGTCGTGAATAATGAGGATGGCGGGAGAGTAGCGCACAGAACTAATGACAAACGACGGAAGGAATTGCAAGCATGAACATTTAGCACGTGAACTGATTTCTTTGCATAAACATTTTTTTTTGTAGTTCCTTCAAGCTCCTTACATGATATGAATAAAACAGATGTAAGTACTGAGCTGATGACTCACAGAGACGCATGCAGGAACAAAACGTATTATGCTGATTAAGTGGGATAAGGGCTGGGTGATGATGACAAGATCCGGGAATATTATTAACAGTATGTCATATAACCAGTAGTTTTTGTGTCATAACCATTCCACATTAGACTGTTTCATGGCACTGATTGTTGGTACGAAATCATGGTAGAGACGTCGCGCCGGCGCCGCGCGTGTCGATGAGTGACGCGAAAACGATAAAGCACGTCACGCCGAGGATAATAGATCGAGCCGATATACACATAGTATAAAGTTATACTTTTGCATAATGATACCACGATCTTGTGCATCTCTCGGGCAGGTAGTTCCTGTCGACATTAGCTGAGTTAAGTAGTGTACTCTGTGTTTGTGATGAAATAAATTAAGTAATTAAACACCAACTTCAACTTATTCTCTCCAATATTATTTGTACCTACTTGTTCCTAATTTGCCAACTCATTTTCTTTTCTCTTTGAGGCTATAAATTAAATTCGCTCAAAGTCGTTTGATGACTAATGTTTTTATGATGAACGTTGCTTTGTATAAGGCTTAATACTTTTACTGCTAATATTTAGGGTGTCGCAGGAGGATAAAAAAGAATTAGTGATACTTAAACAATTATTTTTTTTTTGTGGTTCTAATAAGTTCAATGACTGATTTCGGTTTAAAAGGCCAATATACCAAATGAAATATTTTCCGACATTTTATTTATAACGGTAACAGAGAAACAAATTAGCTTTTGTATAATAATTTTGAACCAGCATCCGCACGTGGCTTCTCCCACATAGTACCGGGATAACAAGTCCTTGCCTATTTCCAGCTTAGTCAGTATGATACATAATTATCACTATATAACTAAACACTCGGTCATACATCATTCGGTTGATCGTGACCGTGCAACAAACATCCAGACATTCCCTCAAGATTCCCAAAAATCATATCGCTGCTTGAAAACAAAAGGGACACAAATCAAAATATCATTTTTTTCAGGAGAGCCATTTAAAGATTTTAAAAGTCATTTTTTTGGGATTTTTTCTAAGAAGTTTTATTTAAATCTATGTTTTATATACCATTACACGTGTATTTTAATCCTTTATCAATGTGTATTTTTAATTTTGGTATACCATTTACACAGACATTCAAATAATAAGAAAAGTCTGTTTTGACTATAAAAATAATGGTATAATAACTATGGTTTTATTGAATAAACGCCACAAGTGGCAAATAATAAAATGATTTATTATAAATTATTGATAGATTTCAATTTAAGGTAACCAGAAAGTACAAAATTATAACTTTAAAACGAAAACTACACAAATAAAAAGCTCTCAATTATATCTTAATGTTATTAAAAGAAATAAATGAGAAATCCAGCTTGCCATTGAATACTAAAAAACTGTCTAAGAACTGAGTCATCAGAATAGTTTCCTATAACTTTTAAAAAGGGCGTAACATAACTAAAATTAAACAATATAACAAGCTTTATTAGCCTCTAGCTAAAGTAAATTTAGTCCTACAAGTAGTAGGAACAGTAGAGATCAACGCTATGAAAGTTATATAAGGAAATCAAAACGGTCTTCTTGTACAGAACAGATTCAATAATGTCAACTCTAAGGGCTCTTTCAATTTAGACGTTTCGTGACGACGCCGCACGGTTGCCGCACCGTGCGCTTTGTATGAAAATAATTGACCGTCCGTACGCCGCACGACAAACGCACCGCTTTGGCACTGCAGCAGCGGTCCGACACGAAACGTCTAAATTGAAAGAGCCCTAAAAGTAAAATGACATTATACAATAAACAAATAAAAAAAATAAACTAGGTATTAACTATTTTAAGGGAAGAAAAAGAAGACTAACTTTTTCTTTATCGCTTTCTTGCACTTTAGATAAACATTTTATTAATAATTCTTATAATTTTAAATTAAAAGCGGACACATTCCGAAGTTGAGTAGTTTTGTTTAAAAATAATAATAATTACATAATATGAATTTTCTTTTCATAACAGCCACATCCCAAAACACGACTCTTTTGACCATAATGTTTCATTCAAAAACACAAGAGATTTTGATATTAGTTAGCATAAAAGTGATGTGCGCACACGACGACTATTTGGTCATAACTACCAAAATGGCCGTTTAGTTCCGAAGCGAACCGCCAAAATAGCCTAGTGCTAAAGAGGCGGATGTTGTTTTTTCGCAATTCTAATCATAGAAGCATAGGTGTCTTTTTCGTATAGCATAATACGACCAATTTAACACTCATTTTTCGATTGAAAACGATTTTGGACTTTTTTGATTTGTAGCCCTTTTGTTTTCAAGCAGCGATATGAATGGAATGTAATATTAGAAATTTTTAAATGTTTCCCTGTTTATTTACCATTAGCCTGCAACTTCGTTTGCAGTTGTGAGTAATCCAAATTCTTTTCTTATTACGCGCCTACACTTCTTGACAAATATACCCTCCAAACTTCAAGTCTCTACATCCCACGTTCTCGCAACGGTAAAGGAAAACATCGTGAGGAAACCGGCATGTCAAAGGACAGAAAAAAAAATGTTCTGTGGCATGTGACATCCACCAATCCGCATTGGGTCCGCGTGGTGGATTTAGACCCATTCGCTCTCCTACTGAGAGTAGGCCTGAGTCCCAGCAGTGGGAACATTATAGGCTGATTATGCTATGCTATTGTCCGATATAATAATTTAACCACCAGATCGAAAAGTACGACACGGAATGCGAAGAGATATGGAGACGCGAGGGCGAGCTGAGGCGGCAGCACGCCGGGAGAGTAGCGCGCCAGCCGCTGCCCAACATCTACAGGCTGCACCCGCCCGGGCGGGGGCTGCCGGAGGTGCCCTCGTGGAGGCGGGAGAGAGGCATCATACAACGAAGGTGAGGACATGAAACTCTAAGCATTCAAAATATGATTCTATCCATCTCACTCACCTCACCTCTTGGCGTCGGAGTATTCCGTCTGCCGAATATTATTATTTTGCTTGCTATTATTTGCTGCATGACGACACCGTGGCTTAGTTGATAGTGACCCAGCCTACGAAGCTTTGTGTTCCGGGTTCAATCCCCGGCCGGGGCAAATATTTGTGTGACGAACACAAATGTTTGTTCTCGGGTCTTGGATGTTGTGATGTCTTGTATGTGTCCATGCCACCTGCGACACAGGGAATTCTAGTGCAGGGGTGTGAGTGTGTGAATATTTATGTTATTATGTTTATTGGCGCAAATATATTTCGAGCGAACGTCCCGACGCCCGTCGTTCAGTGCGTTATCGGTGTGTCGGCAGAGACCTGATGCCGCCGCTGACGGCACACGCGGGCGGCGCGCACAGCCTTTGGGTGCGCAGCACGCTGCACCGCAGCTCGGGCGAGCTGGCCGGCGATGCGGGGCTGCGCGGCGCCAGGCTGCGGCCAGTGCTGCCACTCCTCACGACGGACTCCAGCTGTCAGAGTTTGAGGCAAGAACACAACGATTGTTATGACCGGCTCAAAATGTCTACTTCCCAGCGTTAGCCGTAAAGTATTTATGAATGATATCGGAGGTTTCTCAAAACCGATCACTCAAAATTTACTCGTATATCGTGAAGAAACTTAAAAGACTGCTCACGAACTTCATCTAGTTGAAAAAAAATGCCATACCAAATAAGTATGAACATGACTCGGCAATGTTGCTATTTGCCGATTCATGATGAGTAAGACTAATGAGTGGAGTGTATCACTGTTAGAGCCAGGTCTCTCGTTGTGCAGCATAGGCGAGGTGGCAACGCACTCGACGTCCGCCCCGCCGCCCTCGCCGCCCGCCCCCGCGCTGCCCGACCACGTGCTGTGCGTGCCGCCGCAGCTTCACTTCGTCAACTTCACAGTCGGACAACTGCAGACGGTACGCACCGCTGCGTCGACGTTACGCCATCATTAGATAGCACTCAGTTGATTATGATAGTAGTGTCCAAATTAAATTGACACCGCAGCGCTCCCTTATCTATTAAACTACTATCATTGTTTTTTGACATTAGTTTTTCGTAGACTTTCGCGATTTTTAATGACCAAAATGAGGGTATTCCTTCATTTCACCGCGACAGTAGCTCCAATACGCCAGTCAACCTGTGACCACGGCTGTTGCAATACAGTCGACACGTCGAGACACAAAAACATATGAGGTGAGCGCGATAAATACCCGTTATAATCAAATAATCACATTACATTAAGTTACTTTAAATATAACCTAGCACAGGTCATTTGGCATAAATCATTATTATTTTGTTAATTATCAGGCATGTCATTGTCAGTACATAACGAAGGCAGTGTGTTGTTACCTGTAGAAGAGCGTGCTCCTGGTGAACGTGTCGAAGTTCGAGTGCCGGCTGTCGGTGCGGCCGCCGCGGCGGCGCGAGCTCGACGTGCAGCTGTGCGCCGCGCGCGGCCTCACGCTCACCTCGGGGGCGCACGCCGAGGTCAAGCTCCACTTCAGGTGGGCGTTGCCTCTCCTATAGAGCGAGTACTGCATCGGAACCTTAACTTATCACAATTTAACATCCATCTTTCACGACGCTTAGTAGGATTAACGAGAACTGCTGACATGGATTTGTGCAAGTTACGAAAATGTCCTGATACCTTAACCTATCTTCAGCCAACTTACAAAGTTCATGCCTACTTGCACCAAACTGTCAAAGTCCCTAAGCAATTACTTTACTCACTTGGTAGTTCTTAACAGTCCAAATTCTGACCGTTAAGAACTGCCAAGCGAGTAGAGTAAATGCTTAGGAACTTTGAAAGTTTGGTGCAAGTCGGCATAAGACACCCTTCAAGACTTCTCGCATTGGAAGAAGCTTGTGCGTCGCGATCCTACAAAGTAGTTGATTTTGTGATGATAGAACAAAGCTATATCGTGAGTGGTCGAGAAGAGTATTGGGTACTTAGATGGAGACTTGGTTAAAAGATCAAGACCGAATGAAATGGCTGTCAAAGGGTGGTATCATGGATAATTCGAAAGGCAGTTGTGTGTTTCTGTGTGCAGGCCACGCGACGTGCGCGTCCTTCGAGACATAATGGTGGTGCGCGTGTCTACGGGAGGGGCGATTGTCGTGCCCGTCTGCTGCTACATGCGCCCGCCGCTGCTCGACAGTAAGGTCTCAGGCATTCGCTTTCAGCCATTGATACCAAACAGAATATGCATAAGGAGAGAAAAAAAGTTCACGATAAGATAAATGCTAAATCCTTGACTGCGGTACTTAAAAAGTCTACTAAGCCTTAAAACTTCTTCAGCTAGCAATTTTTAGATTACTTAGGTGACCCTGAAAATCTAGATGTCTGGATATCCGTAACAATACAACTTATGATTCCTAATACGTATGCAGATAGCTTTTGTCTAGAAGTCTCCCATGTATTTGAACTCTATGATATTCTGTTCAGAACTTCCAAACATGTTGATGTCCCATTCGCGTTTCTAGCTGAGAGTGGTTGTAAGTCCCAGCAGAGCTAGGGACACCGTAGCCCGATGATGAGGATGATTGTCCGGTCAGTCCTGGTGCCGGCGGTGCCGTCGTCCATGCTTGCGAGTCCGTCGGCGGGCGCGGCGGGAGCGGCGGGCGCGGGGGCGGGCGGTGACGACACCCTGGAGCTGGGCGCCAGGCTGCTCGGCGACGTGCACTGCGTGCAGGTACGCCAGTGCCATGCTCTCGAGGGACATGCAATGAGCTGTTCATGTAAATAGAAACATGTCAATAGAATACTACATTTATAAATACTTAATCCATACTGTTAATGTTTGTTTTCCAAATATTGTAAAAATAAAATAAATAAATAAAATAGAATAGTGTCGCATAAAAATGGTTATCTGAAAACCTGCTGATTTATACGAACCACAGCCAAATACATAAGCTTGCCGATTGCCAAAAATAAGTCATTGTTTTTCAAGTATTTATGATCGCTTGATAGGTTGCGTTTGGTTGGTAATGTTGGTTTTCCCAAGGTACTACTGCACTGCGAGGCTGCTCACGCGGCTTTCTTCCTGCTGACGGAGGATGCTTGGCTCTCCTTCTGTTTGGACGTAAGCGTGTCATGAGGTCTATACATCTTAGCATGAATAAATCTAATTTCTACTTATCATAATGTTATTAACATATCGTCGGATCATGTGACCTCATCGTTTTGAAAATAATGGTTGTAAATGTTTTTTTTATATATCTGTACGTTCCCACCCAATCGCGGAGAAATCTAGGTCGCGTCCGCGGCATCCGCTAGATCTATAGGCATGCGTTAGTGTCATGCCCCCCTGTCGGTGTCGGTTCCGCCCCGCTGGCCAATCTATGGCTCTACGAGTTCAACGTCGGTTGGTGGGTACCGATGCGGTGTCGTCTCGCAGGCGCTGACGCAGCAAGGCTCGCTGGTGGCGGAGCCGTTCGTGGTGTCCCCCGCGTGGTGGGCGGGTGGCGGCGCCGTGCGCGCCCATGCGTGGTGCCGCGCGCGCCAGCCAGGCCTGCACGCCGCCACGCTGCGCGTGCTGGCCTCCACCGCCGTCGTGCGCCCGCTGCACCTGCTGGCGGACTCGCTCTACTTCAGCCCCTGCCACATCACTATCGAGGTGTGTCCGTCACTGTCGTGGACTAAAAAGGCGAATTAACTTATAGTTTTAGAAGTGACAGGTCGTAAGAATGGATGCAAAAGTGAGTCGTGGATGTGTGTGGATGATTGGTACCTTACCTGTGACGTGACCGAGTAAGGTAATGTTACTTCTTCCAGGCGCACTCAAAAGACTACGACATCTGCAGCGTGGACGACCCGGCGTGCGAGTACTACGTGCACCTGGGCACGGCCTTCCCACACCGCGCGCTCTCCGCCTCCGTGCAGCTCGTCAACCACAGTCCAGTGGTGTACTCGTACTACTGGAGCGTGCGGCCGTGGGGCGTGTGCTCGTGCTGGGAGGAGGAGTGCGGCTCGCGCGCCTCGCTCGCGCCCGCCGACGACGACGACGAGCGCCTGTGCCCCGGCGCCAGGGAGGCGCGCGACATGCAGCGGGACGTGAGTAGACGACCGTTCATCACGCATGTACCGATGATGTGTCTTTAACCCTGCAGTCAGAGATCGGAAGAAGTACATATCTTAAAGCATTTTTTAGCTAGTTGTGGTAAAAGCCGCGGGCAGAAGCTATTGACTAATGAAAGGTATCTGCCTCCAGGGCAGGACGTCCCCGAGCAAGGACGAGAACGCGCGCATGGTGCGCGTGGAGCCGATGCACGGCCTGCTCGCGGCGCGCGCCTCGTGCTCGCTGCACGTGTGCGCGCCCGACGTGGGCCCCGCCCGAGGCACGCGGCGCGCCGTGCTCATGTAAGTGGAGCTGATGCGCGGCCTGCTCGCGGCGCGTGCCTCGTGCTCGCTGCACGTGTGCGCGCCCGACGTGGGGCCTGCCCGAGGCACGCGGCGCGCCGTGCTCATGAAGAAAAAAAGTGGTCGCAAAGTTGATATTCTGAAAAAGCACATCGAAATACATAAACCTACCCATTTTCAAAAGTCCCGGATTTTTTCCAGTCTAAACTACCAAATGATTGGACTATTAGTCCATATAATAGATAACATTAAAATTATACATTTTAGTATCTTTTCAGGTTAATCTTGACTGATATTCCCAAGGAAAGTTTTCCTGAAGGTTGCGATCCAATGATTTTGAAAACGGAATCAGTAAACTCCAAACCCATACCTGGTGTAAAGGTACGATCGATTATCCTTACTTTGTAAAACCTATGAGGCCGCCGAAAGGTGATGAGTGGTGAGTAAGAGAGCTGTCTACATATGAGATCTATGGAATAACTGTTCATTTATCCATAGTTGTATCCAGGCGAATGTTCAGATCTCATGCCACGGGTCGACGATGTGCGTTAGGTGACGATGATGATTGCAGGGCTGGAGTGTACAGTGCGGGTGGTTTCAGGGCTGGAATGTAGAGTAGGGAGTGGTTGCAGGGCTGCAATGTAGAGTGCGGGTGGTTTCAGGGCTGGAATGTAGATTAGGGAGTAGTTGCAGAGCTGCAATGTACAGTGTGGGTGGTTGCAGGGCTGCAATGTACAGTGTGGGTGGTTTCAGGGCTGGAATGTAGAGTAGAGAGTGGTTGCAGGGCTGCAATGTAGAGTACGGGTGGTTTCAGGGCTGGAATGTAGAGTAGGGAGTGGTTGCAGGGCTGCAATGTACAGTGCGGGTGGTTGCAGGGCTGGAATGTAGAGTAGGGGGTGGTTGCAGGGCTGGAATGTACAGTGCGGGTGGTTTCAGGGCTGGAATGTACAGTGCGGGTGGTTTCAGGGCTGGAATGTAGAATTCGGGTGGTTTCAGGGCTGGAGCCACGAGGTGTGCGAGGTGGTGTGCGCGCAGATGGAGGTGTGGTGGGAGGTGGTGCCGCCACGCTTCGTGCTCGACCCGCCCGTCCTGCCGATCCTGCACTCAAGGAGGTCATTCGCACTCTCAACTTGTCTTTCCATACAAAGTCCTAGGATCTCAGCCCTTGGACGTCCTGCTACTGCTGTTAGAAATACACCTCCCTGTAATAGCCTGCGCACATTGGCGGACGGCAGGGAAGAGCATTGAGCAGGGTTCTTTAATCCTCCAGCGCATACTGACAGAAAAATCCACCACCACACAAGCCTTCACCAGCTTACCGGAGCATCCGCCGGTTGCCGTTGCCGTCGATGTTGTTTTTGCAAGTAGAATTCATTGAGTAGCCACCTCTAGGAGTTGATTATTTCACCAGTGCCTCCGTCACGGTCAATAATCTTAAAAATTACGAAACTTTAATTTTCTAAATTGATTAATCATTTATCATAATACAAATACAACATTGTTATTCTTGCATAAATAATTTTGTACCGTATTCCGGTGCATACCGGCGCATACTGCCACCTCCCACCGTAGATCCCGTAGTGTGATCCTTTATGTTCCAGAGAAAACTGCGCCGCAATGCATCAAAATAAAATATCTACCTTATTTCGATTTTGCAAAGCTCCGCCATGCGTCTGCCCAATGTGCGCAGGCATAATTCGTCACGTCAAGTGGTCTCAAAGCTTTCATCAACCATAGATTTCACCATTCGATCTATTACATTCATACGCGCACTTGATGATACAACTATCCGAGGAGTGAGTGAGCTAACATTATCTGAGGCGGTCGGCGGCGGTCGCCTGCTTTTTGATGGTGAAGTTTCCAGGTGTTTCGCGCAGGGTGTCGTCGGTGGAGCTGTGCGTGCGCGCGACGCAGCTGTTTGGCTGCGAGGGGCTGCGAGGTCACTGGTCCGTGCCGGCCGCCATGCCGTTGCTTCCGTCCGCTAAGATGTCGTCCGCTCAATCCATTGCGATCGCCGTCCGCTGTCCGCTGCCGTCTTTACCGAACGAGCACCCAGAGACGGATACCATCACGTAAGTTTATTTTGATTTGAAATGGTTACCTTCGATCTTCGTGAAAAACATTATTCTATGAAGTTGTTACAGACTTTTCCTGACTCAAAACGAAGTGTAATGTTGTACATAGAGTATTCGCTTGAGTAATATGCGTGAATGTCAATGTTATATGCCAGGCTTAAGACGGACGAGTGGCAAGCGGCATGCTCCATCGTGCGGCAGTGTGCGACGCGGCACCCCGCGCTACGGCCGGCGCGTGCCTGGCTGGGCGTGCTGCCGCCCGCCGCGCGCGTCGGCACCTCCCTCAAGATCCTCAACGACACGCACCAGCACGTGAGTCATCCAGCATCGACACAAGTCCAGGGGTCGCAGTTCTCACTCCCAGCGTAGACATTATCATAAACAGCTAGTAACATAGTAGCTCAACAAGTGCACTAAACCTCAACAGAGTAAATTTTGCAAGTAAGACACACCGCAGCATTTATAGCATACCACTCAACTTAGCTATACGACGCCTCACATCAATCGTAAGAGTGTCTGAGACAACTGGGGTCGAGCCCGTGTCTGGGCCACACGCAGTGCTAAAAATATTTCTTCGCAATAATTGCTCTTTACGAGTACATGTTCTTATGTATGTACAATCTCAAGGACTATAATTCATAATTCATTTATTTTCAATTTCAAGCATTTACATTCAATTTAAGTATCTAACATAATTTTTACTTATTGGCTTGCTTGAGACATAGTATGGGTTTCAGCACCTACACTAAGCTGTTAAGCTTGTGCCGTAGATGCTGGTACCTTCCAGGAACATTGTGATTTTCAGCCAAGAAGTAGGACTAATCTACGCAGGAGGATCTATGGAATGATGAAAGACTATGCTACACATAGAACTACATAGCTCACTGATTTCTTTCTATGGCTATCATTCCTATGAAAAGCAAGCGGCCATTCTGCCTGTTTGATATCTGCTGGACCAGTAAGGTCTCGAGTAGATTTTGTTAGGCGGCCTGATATTTGAAAATAGATAAATGGCACGGTCTGTAGCTGCAGAACTCGAGTCCGCAGTGATGTGAGCTCGGTCGTGCAGATCTGCTGGTGGGCGAGCGCGTGGCGCTGGGCGGGCGAGAGCGCGGCGTCGCGCGCGTGTGAGGGCCGCGCGCCGTGCGCCGCGTGCCGCGAGCGGCGCTGCACGTGCGCGCTGCTGCGGCCCGCGCGCGGCGCGCTCAGCCCCGCCGTCTCCACCACCATGTACTATGACGTCAATGCACCCGATGTGAGCATACCATACAGGTGTATGGTAATATAAAAAAAATAATGAAAAAAAAATATATTCAGATTACTCACAATCCATTCATGTCTTAAATCATATTACTAAAATTATTATATTTACCTACCTAACGAGTTAAGACATTGTTTAGTTTATTTTATAAATTAGTTCAGCGTGGGGGTTTATTAGGGCAGACACCCAGTGCCTCTGCAAAGGACTATCAAACCTACCAGCCAGGACCCCGAGTATTATATTAGAGCTACCCAGCATTCTGCGCTTGATAGATGCTGTTTTATTTCTCATGATGGCGTGGAAATCACTGACATGGGCGTCGGCAAACATGCCCGAGGCACTGCAGTATCTGGGTAACTGTAACATAGCTCTGAACATATTATTATACTAGCTGGTGCCCGCGACTTCGCCTGCGCAGGTATCTCTATAAATTGTAGCCTATGTGTTATTCTGATGTATGAGCTATATTATTGTAAAGTTTCATTAAAATCCATTCAGTAGTTTTTACGTGAAAGAGGAACAAACATCCATCCATCCATCCATCCATCCATCCATCCATCCATCCTTACAAACTTTCGCGTTTATAATATTAGTAGGATAGGACTCGTAAGGCACTGATAGTCTTTTGGGTATACCTAACCCACAGGCCGCTTGTGTAAAATGATTGACAGAACGATTTAAATAGTGTTATTTTGACTTGTACTGAAGAACAATGAGCGAACCTTCGGAAAGCATGTTCCCTCTTACTGCCAGCGCCCTATACTCCCTTTCAATGTCACAATCATGTTTCAGGTCAGTAGTGACAATAACTATTTAGTATATGTAATAGTAGTAATATGTAACAAACTATTATTTATCTTATTTTAAATTAATAGGTAGGTACTAGTCGGGCGATTAAACATGACACCTGGCTCGAATGATGTTTATGCATAAAACAGCGTGGAATTGGATAATCTTGATAGAGAAGCTTTACAGAAGAGGTCCTGTTAAACTTGCTAATGATAAGGCTTCGCAATTAGAGGAAGAAGAAACACGGAGGGCGCGGCGCGTGGCAGCGGGGGAAGCATCAAGTTCCGAGCCATGTGGCAGCCAGGTTCATGTTTACTCACCCGAGTAGTAGTTATTTTTTTGTACATTATGGTCCGAAACAAGCCAAACGCGTAGTCCCATATTTCATTCGATATAACGTAGTATTGTGGCGATCCCTCTCATCCCGGCGGGCGTCGCGCGACGGTGCGAGGTGGTTGTGCCTGATAAGTGATCAGTGATGATCACTGCCGGCCACCGAGCATCGCCGACAAATCACCGCTTCACGCAACACCAGTCAAAGTTCTACAAATCCTTGGACGTACTCTCTGTGTGGCACATTTTGCCTGACACATAAAACTAGAGTTTTTCACGCTCTAGAAATTAAATGTTTATTTCAGCAGCGTATTTGTTTCGTGTATTTTCCAGTTCCAGTTATCTTTTACGGGAAATATTTACGGCCAATATTTTCTGATAGTTTTGGCTGTATAAATACTGGAATAAAATAAAACTTTATTAAAACACAGGAAATTGGCATAATATTGAATAAGGGCGTAGATTGTCTGCTGGAAAAATCCTATTTTCTTGTCTTCGTCGTCTTTGGCTATTATTTTTAACCGACTATAGCGAAGCAAAAAGATAGAATAGAATATGATTTTAACCAGTGGGGTGTTAACATGTGGGTATAGGTATGTGTATGTTAATCTGTTCTCTCATATCTTCCGACGTACTTATCATAGTTTGAGAATGAGGAGGAATGAGGTACCGTTGGAAGTGTCTCGTCCGTCCGCTGGTTATAGGCTATGTGACATCAGAACATGGCTATGAACTAAAAAAAAATATTTTTTTTTAGTTCATAGCCATGTCCTGATCAAATTTTTCAGTAGTGGGGTTTGGGGTTTTGTAACTAAATTTTTATTTGAGTTCAATGAGGGTATCTATGCTAATCCGTAGCCCGCGAGACGCAGCGGTGCACTGCTGTTTGCTCGAATGCACCAAACATCGCCCAACTTCATCGTTCTCCGCATTTGCATAAGATTTTGCCGTCATCGCTAGCTCATAATTATCTTACACGAAACTCATCTATTTCCTAGCTGCTCACTGAGACTAAAGTAGGTAAGTTTAATCTCTGGAGAACCAGGCAGTTTGTAAAGTTCCGCAGAACTCAGATTCCGGCGGAGACATCATATCGTCTTACCCAGAGTCTGTAAGTTACGACTCTACCCTCAGCAGTGACCGTTCAGCAATGAGTAGTCGACGCGAGACGAAGGAGTGTGAAGTGGTGTGACGTGGGTCGTGTGGTGTATGGTGTGTGTGTCCCCAGAGCGACGGCTGCGTGTGCACGCTGGTGCAAGCGCAGCGCACGAGCCCCGACGTGTGCCGCGTGGCGTCGGGCGCCGGCACGGAGGCGCGCGCCGCACTGTGCTGCTACCGCGTGCTGGCGCCGCGCCTCGTGCTGCGCGTTCTGCCCTGCTCTGGCAACAAGCACAAGCACGCCGACTGTGAGCCACAACCCCGTCCTCCTTCCCTATGCACTGACAGGACTCCCCCAGCAGGTCACACATAGCCTGGTTCGCACTGAGCCTGTATCGCTTCGATAATAAGCAGAAATTAGAGCAGACGTGAAAGGTAATTTTACTAGTGAGTGATTTCCAACTCGGCTACTAACGCTTATTTAAATCTTACTTTAAATCTATTGGGTAACCACTCTCAGACAAAGGAATAACAGATTGCTCCTGGTACAGGCGCAAACTAAACAAACGCAAGTATCCCCGTTTGAAGAAGAATACTTATTGAATTTTATAAAAATACAATTTGTTTCTGTAATAAAAAGTTATTTTTCAATCTCCAAAACATTCAAAGTAACAAGTCTAGATAACAAGTGCGATGATCATAAAAGTGTTGCCAAATATTTGGGTCGCGCGCCTTGCACGAGCACGAGCACACCGCGCCTCGCGGCAAATTGAACTCGATATTTACGAGATGACCCGATCCGCAATATTGTACACTCTAGGCGAAGCACGAGCCGTTCCGACTTTTAGTTTTGTATCCAGCCTCGCGGATTCATTTTGACATTGTATAGTCTAAGAATTCAGAAATAGAGCTTTGATTGTAACGTGTAAGAGTATCTAGCTAGAACACGAAGCAATCATTTTAACTAAGCGAAACTTACTCAAAAACTGTGAAATTGAAATTTAATTTATAGTTTTCACAGACTATAATATGTAAACTGGATGACGTCTTTCGTATTATCCAGGTGAAGGGTGCGACTTAGACGAGGGTGCCCTGCGAAGCGAGCGCGGCACGGCGACGCTGCGCCCGCGCGCGGCGCTCACGCTGTCCCGCCTGTCCTGCTACCGCTTGCGCGTGTCCAACACCACGCCCATACCCACCGCCGTCACCTGGGACCCTCCGCTCGGTACTGTACACTAGCACACCACGCTGCGCCTGCGCGCGGCGCTCACGCTGTCCCGCCTGTCCTGCTACCGCTTGCGCGTGTCCAACACCACGCCCATACCCACCGCCGTCACCTGGGACCCTCCGCTCGGTACTGTACACTAGCACACCACGCTGCGCCTGCGCGCGGCGCTCACGCTGTCCCGCCTGTCCTGCTACCGCTTGCGCGTGTCCAACACCACGCCCATACCCACCGCCGTCACCTGGGACCCTCCGCTCGGTACTGTACACTAGCACACCACGCTGCGCCTGCGCGCGGCGCTCACGCTGTCCCGCCTGTCCTGCTACCGCTTGCGCGTGTCCAACACCACGCCCATACCCACCGCCGTCACCTGGGACCCTCCGCTCGGTACTGTACACTAGCACATAACCACGCCTTTTGTTTTCGATCTACTTATTAACCGATTGTGACGTGAGCTTTTGATTTGTTGCAGAAAAAGATGTCCTCAACGTGGTGTTCATCCCGAATGAAATGGAAGTCGAGGGTTACGCTGAAGTCTATTTTCAGGTGAGTTGTTATCCCTCTAACTCTCTGTAGATGGAGAAAAGGTTCCGCTTCTCTGTCGATTAATTCCTACTCAATAGGTTGTACCAATGGGCACGTATAGATGGGACAGATGGAACTTTTATTATTTGAAAAGTTCTATCTGTTCCCCCGCCAGTAATAGGGGGACAGACAGAACTAATTTATTCCTATCTGTCATTACACACCAGGCCTTACAAAAGGCTACAATTTTTTTTTTTTATGTAGCATCATTTAAGTCGCAAGCTTAAAGCAAATTCTTTCAATTTGTTGAAATGGAATAAGTATACAGGGTGAATATTCTCGGCCGTCCTCTGAGGCCAAAATTAAAATGGCTATAGTTGTAGATCAATGTTTTAAGGAATCCAATAATTATTAATACTAAATCTTTTTTTATTTTATTTATATTTTTAGAGGTATATTAGCTGATCATGTGATCATAATAAAAAGTGAATGCATGATGTGAAATGAAGTGAAATGGGAGGATCCAGCAGCATTTCTAATAGTCCGCTCTGAATGTACAATGTACAGACAGCGTCATAGATAAGTATCGCCCTTACATAAGACACCCAGCTTCAAATTCCTTAAAAAATAGTATAAAATTATGATTAGGCTTACATGGTTGTAAAATACGAGTATACTTAATTTATTTTTGAAGGCAAAAATTATTCTGACACTTCGGCGGCGTTTTGAAAGGATTTGAAGCCGAGTGTTTTATGCAAGGGGATACTTATCTATGACGCTGTCTGTACATTCCGCTCAGCTCAGTGTAGCGGCGACACATGGAAACCCTCCGTCGTGCTCCACTTACCAGATTGGGCGACACAGAGCACACGATGCCGCTTCAAACAGTTTCAACACATTCAAGTATTTCGAAACATAATTTACCTCATTACTTAACTGAACTGAAATCTTTCCTCCAATAAGAAAACATAACTTTCTCAAGAAATTACAACATATACATTTCCGTAGGTACGCTTAGATAGGTTTAGGTTGTTAAATTTTAAATTAACATTATTAATCCAAAATAAATAAATTCGTTCTTATCGAGTTAAATTTGCAAAGAACTTTATTTGGCAAGATGTGAACCTTTGGAATAATCAAGCTTCTTTACTGTTTATAAAATGGCTCACTTGGAAGTATTTCAGCGAAGCCGGCGGCGGCGAGGCGGTTACAAATTGTTATTGCAATTTGCGTTATTCAAAATACCAAACGGTTCCAATATCAGAAACAAAACTTTTTGTTTATATTTGAAGTGCCCGAAATTCTATATATTTCATAATAAAATACTAATATTATAAACGCGCAACGCAACGTAAGGATGGATGGATGTATGGATGGAGGAATTTTTGTTACTCCTTCACGTAAAAATTTCTTTTATTTTAATGAAAAAAATATAATATTTTATTATATACATTAATATAATATAATAAATATATAAATTTTATCTTAGATTTTAATGAAACTTTACAATAATATAACTTATACATCAGAATAACACATATAGCCTATGTGTTATTCTGATGTATAAGTTATATATATAATTTATAAAGATACCTGCGCAGACGAAGTCGCGGGCACCAGCTAGTAAAATATTTTTAGAGTAGGTACATAATATATCGCTCGCCAAAACAAATACTTACAGTGTTTGACTCACTACTTAACAAGATAAATTGATATTTTATTGGGAACAGAGAGAGCTCTGAGACGGGTGGGGCGCAGCTGCCTTGACTCGTGATCGGCAGCCGGCCGCTCTTAGGAAATATTATATTTCCTTTCTTATTGTTTTCTTTGTTTTAAACAATGAAGCTTTGAGAGGTGTAAGTACCTTTGAAGAAACGGAAAATTAATAAAGTATGTATGTACTTCTGTAGAAAATTATAAGATGTCAATTTCTTTACATTCAAATAACAATTAATAATATAAAAAATATTTCAGACATTCAAAACAACGCCTGTCAGTCAGTCAGTTATGAGGTTAACCTTTGGTACGTCGCCGTATCACCTAGGTTATAATATACTCGTAAGTTTAATCTGATATCTGTTAGTCTACCCAAAAGCTCACACACCAATTGATGCTTACGTATCGTAAGTGTTCTTGGTATATCGGTGGTAAAGGCGCGGCGCGTGTGCGGGCGGCGCTTGCCCCTCGCCACAGGCCGCTCTACCTACTCATCGACGTGTCCCGATTGTACTGTGTGTATAGTGCAGGAGATGTGGCGAATCGCAGGTGGTGGTGGAGGCGCGGCGCGTGTGTGGGCGGCGCGTATTCGCGAGCCGCGCGCGCGTGCAGCACGCCTACAGACCGCTCTATCTACTCATAGACGCCGCCATCGCCGTGAGTAGCTGCGAGTCCAGTAAGCAGTTAGCACACATATCACCAAACTATTCCCCTTATGTCGCTGACCGCACGATACGTTACGATTAATGAGATTTTCACCAGGTCCTTTACTGTGTGACTTGTAACGAGGCGCTCTACTTGATAGGGGAAGAAGGTTTGTATGTAATCACTAATCACTCTGGCTGGTTGGTTTGAAAGTACGATCAAAGCTTCTGATTAGAATCAAAGATAACCGCAGACTGTACAACATAGACAATATTAATCACTAGCTGTAGCCCGTGCTTCACTACAGCGTGAGCAGAAATGTATGCTGTTTTTATTATTATGTGCGATTGTTGTCCGACTTTTAACATTAGAGCACTTTCAGCCCCCGTCAGGTTGCATCAGTAGATCCTTACAACAACCACTTTTACTCAAGTAAGCACTGTGAATCTCCATTAGACTCCTTTTGAGGTCCAGCAAAAAACAAATACAGCGAACCCCGTAATCCCCGTCAAACTGCAATTTTAGGTCCCGGTAATAAAAACCTCAATTTTCCTTGTGAGAGCCCTGTAACCCCCGTCGAAGGCACTTTCAGGTTTTGTATGCAAGCCCCTCAATCTACCGTCGAACTACAATGTCAAGTCCTGGTAGATTAGGTGTAATAGTAATTTACTGTAATGGATGAAAATGAGTACAGTTTGATGTTAGCTCGAATATTTGGCACCATAATTATGATTATTATTAATCTAGCCAGAATGTCATAAATGGATACTAATTGCTTAGTATTGGTTAGGTATGTCATTAGACTTTTGGGTTTGTTTTGGGTTTCTTACGACGGCTGCAATCTTTTTCATATGAAAATGATGAAGTTATTTGTACACCAAGGGTCTGAAGCAAGCCATTTTACTCTTACCAGCCCGAGTCAAAGGCGAGAGAGGATATTTAAGTCGAGTATGAGTTGAGTTGCAGAAATGAGGTATACATACATACATACACCAATATTTTTCACTTTAATTGCGAGGATTAAAATTCAAACTGAAATGAGCATCCATTTTCTTATTCAAAAACAGAGACAGAAATCCAATGCTACCACGATATTTGTTGTTTAAAATAGTTATGCTTAAGTCCCTCATAATACTAATAATAATGGGTATTATGAAGGACAAAATTTGAAAAAGTTCTCAATTTCCGACATGAAACCTTTTACAAACTGAACCTCATTGCCTAATTAACTAAATATTTGATTACAGGGTATAGAGATTATTCGAGACAGCGACTCAGGCAGGACACGGCGAACACTATGGGGGCGTCCACGTAGCACCGGAGTGGACTGTTGCACAAAATCGATGATGCACTACGTGGATACTACCGTTTCCTAACCTTGCCTCGAATAGTTTGCTGGGATTGATGTCCCGCGAGTCAAAGAACACAAAACAAATAAAACAACTGATTGTCACACACTTAACAGATGAACGACGCCACCAGTACCACACGATAGATTTTTAAACACAAACTGACACACGCGAATCGAAGATAGAGTAGAACTCTATGATAAACGAATGATCGATACGCGCGAATGAATCTATCGGTGCTCGATGTTAACTTTACGGATGACGGATATGAACTATGCGAATGACGGAGATGAACTGTGCGAATGATGGAGATGAACTGTCTGCGAATGATGGAAACGAAGTAACGCCGCCCCTCTACAAACGTCCTTTTATACTAAGCTGTGCGTCTTGAGTGCGCGGATACCGTTATGACGCCGCTTGGACGCTAAGGACAGCGTTCTCAACTTATGGTATTTTGGCTGGTGACGTCGGAACTTCTCAAAACTTTATTCACATTATCTCGTAAGCCTAGTTACACAATTGACACTATTTACCTTTATAGGCTTACAAAGATACAGGTACCTAAAATTCAATTAACACTAAACTATCTGAACTTAACTTAGGTACCTACGTAACACAATTAATTTACACAGCACAAACACATAATCAATTTAACTCTTATTCTAATATATCGAAAATACTATGTTAGGGACGCTATAGGTACTGTTTTTTATTGACCTAACGGTCGCACGTTTCTGAAGGATTCCCACGATTTCTCTCTGGCTTGTTACGATGCGAAATATTCTAATGGTTATGGTGTTACAGCTCTATTCATTTAAATCTATTTGTTTGAAAACTATTTTACTACACAGCAATAACCGTTTAAATAAAAATGTAAAGAATCGTAAAGACTATGTTGTTGGGCAAGCAAACCAATAAACATTACTTTTAAACTTAAAGAAATATGCCGACACAATGAGAGACTAAAATAACAAAGAATCGTACAAACTAAATCCTACAACAATGCTATTGTTTCAAAGTTCTACCTATGAATGAAAGCTATCCCTAACTGTATATGTTTATTTCTACGATATAAGTTTAATTCTATCCAAATCGTTACAACTATAATTATTCTAATATTATGCTATAGTCGTTCGGAACATCCTCCCGCCGTTCAGTGACGCCCGTCGCTGGAACTCTCGTGGTGAAGGACGACTGGCTCGACGTCGGCGGTGGCAGGACTCGCTGTAGTGCTCGGTGATTGCGGGCTCGTTACCATGGTGACTGCTATACCGTTGTTGAAATCGCGGGCATCGAGGATCAAGCGGTGGTCGCAGGCGGCTTGCAGTGATTTTACGACCACGCTTGCTGTTACGGCGCCTCACCGCGCGTTGCCGGCATGTTGCGTAGCGTTGTAAGTCACAACGCGCGAAGATGGTGAGGCACTGGGCTACACGGCGCACTAAGATTGCTCGGTGCCGAAGTTTGATGGACGCCAGAGCACACGGCGCGTGCGGTGTAGTGATTGGCAGCCCGCAAAGACGTGGCGGCGGACTGCGCGACTGCGCTAGGTTGCGCAAAACGGGACGAAAGCGTGGGCACGGCGCGTGTCTTGGAGGCACTGTAGTTATGCGCAGCACACGAGGCGGTGTCCTGCGCGACGTTGTTGCAGTGTACGGCGTGTGACGATGACGCTGGCGTGGCGAATTTTGCAGACGCGGCGTGTTGATGGGCAGCCCAAAAGGTCGTGGCGGTGGCTTGCACGACATAGCTTCAGTGCGCGGTGAGCGATGTTGGCACGGCGCGTATCGATGTACTGACGTAGCGATTCGTAGCTTACAAGAACTCGGCGGTAGCTTACGCATCTCCGCTAAGGCGCGCGGTGCGGGACGTCGGCGTGGCGTATATCGAGTAAATGGTACAGCAATGCGCAGACTATAAAGGCGTGGCGATAGACTGCATGAACCTCGAAATTTACTCGATGACGTTACAAGGGACTTAGAGAAACGGCGTCGTCCCTGTTCCGTTTTCTTTTCTTGCAAGTTGACTTCATTTTTCACTTGGACAGCAACAGATGGCGTGAGGCATGTTTTCTTTGAGTGATGTTGCTGTCGTTTAACTGACGCTCTGGTTAATGCGTCAACTGGCGGTGCGTTTGTTTTCATTTCTTCTTCGGGTCCGTTACCTAATGTTCCGTTAATTTCAAACGGTACCCGTTCAACTATCTTCCTTGTTCTATTTACCTGAATATCTTGATGAGCTATAGTGGAATTTAAACTTTTCTCTGTATTCTGGGTGTACACTGCTATAGCTCCCGCTGGTTCGAGAGTATTCAGGTATTCAGGTTGACCACTAGGTCCACGATTCACGAAGCCACTTTGTTTGCGTTCTTCGTTCCCAACCGGCGCGCTATTGTTGCAGATAGGAACATAAACACCATTTTCCGAAGTGTTCACTATTAGGGAGCTATTATTCATACTTGCCGCTATCATTCCATTGGCCCCGTTGGTTGCTGGCCGTCCCTGTTCTATTGTTTCTATTATACCCGGGACCGCAACTCGTGGGATTTCCACCAATGGCATCGGCATAGCTCCCATTCTCTTCGGAAACTGACAACACTCAGCCTGACCCGCCGGTGGAATGGCTTGCGACGTCCTCTCTGCGAGGACGGAGTTCATTTCCATCACCCTTAGTGATGTTTTTGATTGTTCTTGAAACATTTCTCTGGCGATTTCCTGCTCTATGCGTGCAACGCGTGCGTTTGCCTCTGCTACAGCTGTTTTAAGTTGTGCCCGCATATATTCTGCCTTGGCTGCTTGAAGTTTATCCCGTCGACTTGACTTTTTTGTCTCTCGCGATGATTCTTCATTTCTTGTTTGTATCGTAGTACCCAGTGATGTTATCACTGACGCGAAGCACTGTGGCGCGTAGAGTTCAGCGGAATACGCGGACGCGAGTTGCGCGGCGGGCGCAACGTATGTTTGTGCGATCGAATACGGAAGCTGTGATACGGTCACAGGCGCGGAGCACAAAGGCACGGAGTGGATAGTCAAGTCCGCGGTCACAGGTTGCGCATCGAGCGCAACGTAACGCTGTGCTATTGCAAACGATGGCTGTGATGCGGTCACAGACGCGGAGCACAGAGGTGCGGAGTATGTGTACACGGCACTGGAATGCGACGGCGCATTCATTATCACCATCTTCAGCTGCTTCTTCTTATTTCCTTGTCCCACGAAACATAAATCCGGCTTACGAAGGACCAGATATTCGAGACAGCGACTCAGGCAGGACACGGCGAACACTATGGGGGCGTCCACGTAGCACCGGAGTGGACTGTTGCACAAAATCGATGATGCACTACGTGGATACTACCGTTTCCTAACCTTGCCTCGAATAGTTTGCTGGGATTGATGTCCCGCGAGTCAAAGAACACAAAACAAATAAAACAACTGATTGTCACACACTTAACAGATGAACGACGCCACCAGTACCACACGATAGATTTTTAAACACAAACTGACACACGCGAATCGAAGATAGAGTAGAACTCTATGATAAACGAATGATCGATACGCGCGAATGAATCTATCGGTGCTCGATGTTAACTTTACGGATGACGGATATGAACTATGCGAATGACGGAGATGAACTGTGCGAATGATGGAGATGAACTGTCTGCGAATGATGGAAACGAAGTAACGCCGCCCCTCTACAAACGTCCTTTTATACTAAGCTGTGCGTCTTGAGTGCGCGGATACCGTTATGACGCCGCTTGGACGCTAAGGACAGCGTTCTCAACTTATGGTATTTTGGCTGGTGACGTCGGAACTTCTCAAAACTTTATTCACATTATCTCGTAAGCCTAGTTACACAATTGACACTATTTACCTTTATAGGCTTACAAAGATACAGGTACCTAAAATTCAATTAACACTAAACTATCTGAACTTAACTTAGGTACCTACGTAACACAATTAATTTACACAGCACAAACACATAATCAATTTAACTCTTATTCTAATATATCGAAAATACTATGTTAGGGACGCTATAGGTACTGTTTTTTATTGACCTAACGGTCGCACGTTTCTGAAGGATTCCCACGATTTCTCTCTGGCTTGTTACGATGCGAAATATTCTAATGGTTATGGTGTTACAGCTCTATTCATTTAAATCTATTTGTTTGAAAACTATTTTACTACACAGCAATAACCGTTTAAATAAAAATGTAAAGAATCGTAAAGACTATGTTGTTGGGCAAGCAAACCAATAAACATTACTTTTAAACTTAAAGAAATATGCCGACACAATGAGAGACTAAAATAACAAAGAATCGTACAAACTAAATCCTACAACAATGCTATTGTTTCAAAGTTCTACCTATGAATGAAAGCTATCCCTAACTGTATATGTTTATTTCTACGATATAAGTTTAATTCTATCCAAATCGTTACAACTATAATTATTCTAATATTATGCTATAGTCGTTCGGAACAGAGATAGTTTGCGAGGTGCCCATCGGAGACGAACTCACTACGGACTCGACGCTCGTCATGCGGAGGAGTCAGGTAAGTGACCGAGCCATGACGCTCATCATGCGGAGGAGTCAGGTAAGTGACCGAGCTATGACTTCACGAAGAATAATATTGGTGTCTTCAATTCCAGAGTGAATCAGTTTATTTTAGCCAAGCGTGCTCTATCCTCGACCACTCCGTCACTTCCCATGAGGTAAGGTGGTGGTCAAACGCTTGACCATTATTATATAAAAAAAAAACAAAAAAAAACTTGTCAATCTTTTTAGGAGAAAAAAATGTTAAAAATAATTTCTTTAATAAAATGAAATTGACATCTTATATTATATCATGGAAGCTCATTAAAAAAATATTTGCAGCTTATAAAGAGAGAAAAATGATTTTAATTTCCAGAAAATTATACTTTAAATTAAAACAAGCTTCCTGCCTACCGTTATGTAATAATAGAGAATTATAATCTTAGATTTTCTTCAATCTTTTCATCAGACCTCTTATTTTTCAAAAATCCCTGTACTGATCTAGTTCATAAGCTTACCCAGCCACCAGCCAAATTTCATCAAAATCGAATCAGCGGTTTGAAAGTTATCGACGGACAAACACAATTATACGTAAACTAAAAACGCCGATTTTCCCAACATCGAGATTCTGAGACTCTGTCAATAAAGCTAAGAAATATTGTATTGTTCGGAACTGAGTAGTTCTGTGTAGGGTTTGTGTTAACGCGTGGGCAAGAGGCCTCAAAGCCTATTTTCACAACATATTGCACGCGATCGCAACACGCTCGCTACTAATGCTATACACGTCGCCGTTTAAGTTGTGCCCCAAATGAACTTTCTCCTTAAATTCTTAGCCACGATACGGAAGTTGAGAAAACACTTGATAAATCTTAACAATAAGTTTTAGAAAGTTTCCAAACAATACATTAAGGTAAAGACAATAGCCACACTGTAGTACGGCTTTGTTGTCGCGAGAAATCGCTACGTAAATTTACTTTGCGATTTCGCTCGGAAACGGAATCTGCGGATTGTTTTAGTTATACTTGTGTATATGTTAGTACTCTGTGGTTATACTAAACGTGCGCGAATGAATCCGCAGAATTACGGACCGTAGGATAGCGGCTTTAGACTAAACAATATTGAAAGCTAAGCTTATGTACAGTCAGCTGCACAGACATGTATACACTCCCAAGCTTTTACATTTATATTTTTCTCTTGATTTTGCGAAGACATTCTTCTTCTGCCAAGTATTCTGACAAGTAAGATGTAATCAACATTAATTTGAAAATGCTTGCGTGCATTTTTCTTTGCAAAATTAAGAGTAATACGTAAATGTGAAAACTTGGGAGTGTATACATGTCTGTGCAGCTGACTGTACGATAGGGAAGCAACATAGCTGCCTACAACGTTATTATACGTACATTACAGCCCAAGGCAGCTGTGTTGTCGATAAGCGTGAAGTCACCCTCGCAACGCGCGCCGCCGCACGCCGCGCGCCGCCGACGGGGCCGAGTGGACGGTGCCATACGTCACTCACCACATACTAATGTATTCGTACCTACAAAACTACTACTAATACATAGCTACGACAATTATTTCAATTATCTTTCCACCGATATAAGAGCATGTAATGTCATGTTATAAATTATCTTAAATTAAGAAGATAATCTTAAATATTGATAATATTAAATATACCTAAGCTTATTATATATAATAAGCTGTTCAGCGAAAGCGAAAAGCACCCAAAGGCTGTTTTATTACCAGAAATGTATCCTTAATCCGAAGTACCTACCAACTTTTTGGCATTAGACGAGTAGGTACGCTTGTCCTGTGGTACCGGTCGGCATGATGTAGCATGTGGGTTATGTGCCCGCCGCCGCGCCGCCATCCCCAGATTTGCTATTTACGAGGTTGTTTGTTCTAACAGAAACCACGACTGCCGATTAAATCAAATATTAACTACGTAATATGTACTCACTTAATGAGAAACTGTGAAATTGCTTTTCAATGAGCACAATAATACTCGTAGCTACAGCTGGCATCTCTATAGATAGCAATAACGTTATAGTGGTGCGCTAGCCCCAGCTCGTAAAGTTGGAACCACGCGAATGCTCCGGTGGCGTCGGCACTAACATAAATTGATGGCTGTTTTCGGCAATTGATATGTGGTTTACTTGGTTGAGAGTAAGCACAGGTTTCCCGCAAAAACTCACCAACCCTATGCCAGGTCTACAAAGCTCATGGCTAGTCATTCGCCTCTTTGCCCTTTGCAGGGGTGAATCAAAATAACATGGAAGATTTCTGTACATATTCTGATTCTATCCTCGATTTCATTATAGGAAGAAGTTGTCGCATACAAAGCAGATAAAATCGACTTTGGCGAGATAGCGCTAGTCGCCATGTCGGCCTACATAATTCATTTACTGTCTCGCTGGCCAAATGAGAGTATGAATAAATCTCGTTTTATTCGATTCAATTGTAGATACTCCTAAGAAGGAAGATAGTTTGTAAACAAAACATTGTACCTATAAAAGTAAAAAGTTTTTTACAGACAATAGTCTCTATTTTACTTGCTGGTTCATCTTTTGCAGGAACTTAATTGTTGAAACACCTTCTTCATGACCTATGTAGGTCTATTGAAGAAACAATCAGAAATTATTTCATGTTAATACAACTTTCGAGATTATTTTTTTTCTTCGCCGGGCATGATCGTGGTACGCATTGTCTTTTTTTGAAAAAAACCACGACAGTGAAGCATCGTTGACACACGGTTTTTCACACTCTACAAGCCAGCAAGTTCGCTTGTAGCTTATAAACTCGCCCAGTCGCTCGGCTTTTTTAAAATCTGCTTCTTGAAAATCCTTCCCGAAAGCTAACTCGTTCACTCGCTAGCTTTTAAACTCGCCGGCTTGTAGCTTGTAAACTAGCCGTTTGTCATCGACGCTTTAGCATTGAGCTTCTATTCCTTTGTATATTCGGTGAATAATTCATCAGTGCGGTCACCGCGCTGACTAATGAAGATCTATTGTCTCCTCAAAGGCGGCGCGGCTCCGGCTAGCGGCGGTCACGACACTCACGACACTCACGACACTCATGTCACGACACATCGTATCTTGAAAATTTCTCAGACACTTTACTTGAACGACTCGTCAATTCACGAGCGGGATGAAAACAATGAATCAGTGTCAGCAAATTTGAGATCCCTAAGTTGTAAAGAAAAGTTTGAGCGATTGACCGTCTGACAAACGCGAAGCTATTTTTACCCAACTGCGAAGTAGGAGAGTTATTTTTTGAGTGTATATATGTCTGACTCTATGAGCAGCCCTGCAGGCTAAACGGCTGAACGGATTTTCATAAATGAGGTGTCGTTGAATTCTTCTAGGTCACACGACTGCCATAAGTTACCTGTAATTAAATGTAAAAAATCTAATGTGGTAGCTGTAAGGCACAAAAATATGTGAAATAATGATAATAGACGATCAAAACTTGATGGATTTCGGTAAATGTTTTAGCTTCGTTTTGGTCAGGATAGTATCATAGAACAAAAACATAGTGTCGAAATCAAATTCGACGACCATGTTTTCGTCGTCGGATATTCAGTTTTCATAAACTTTTAGCTTGTTTAGATGACATTTTAGACGAACGACTCAACGATGTTGCCAGTACGAACTCTTGGCCACCCTTTTTCTGAAACTCCATTCGTTTTGGTCCGCCCTTCGTACACACTAGACTTTTGTGCTTTTTTTCATTGTAAACACTCGCTAATGAACTCCGTCGTAACAAAGGGTGATTTTCACATAGTGTGCCCCATACTTCACTTCGATAAATTCGGTATTGCTCAAACACTCTCGCGTTTTTTTTCAGTTTACAAACGAATACCTAGTTGCTTATTTCAATTTATTTTCAGCGTGTATTTGGGTAAACTGTTTAATTAAAACAATGCTCGGATTCAAGTATTCGGAATGGAAATAGTTTCGTTTCCAACACGGTACCACAGTTAAGTAGCTTTACTGCTTACTGCGATCAAACGTCAAAGAAACTACTGAACTTGTGATTTATATTTTTTAATTAAACTATGTCGTCCCACTACTGGGCAAAGGTCTTCCCCAACTCACTCTACTAATCTAATTATGTAGGTATGTGAAATAAACTATGCTGTAGAAATAATTAAGTTAGTTGCTAGTTTCATCACGTTACCGCACACGCATGCAGCTCAATCATACCTTGGCCGCAACCAGGCATCTCTGGACTCACGTAGGTCACGTTCATCCATAGATTCCTGGAATGTAGGCCGCTGCAGTAATGTACCAGAGTTATCTTAAAATTCGTAGGTCCTACTGATGCATTTGGCGCAGACAAATTCACTTTCGTCATTTTTTTTTTACTTTTTTTACAGAGAGAAGAGTTCCCGTGGGACGCTCATATACCAAAACCTTTCACTCCGGAGGAGATGTTCCTGGAAGAAGACAGGAAGCGGGCGCTCCGAGCCGGTGAGTCCCGCGAGCACCCCCACCGCGAGCCGCGAGCCACGAGCCACGAGCTCGCATCTATCCATTGTACTTGTAGTAATTCATTTGACGCTTCAAATTCACGACAAATCTAATTTGTTAACGATTTTGTGATTATAATTTGGCGTTCAAAGCGACCCATGTACCTACGGCCTACGTCAATACAGATTCAATCAAACGAAGGATTAGCCGGCTCCGGCTCTTGATTGAACGGGCGGACGGGCGGACGGACGACGTCGATACTCACACATTTATTTTATTAAAACATTAACATTAACAACAAAACATTTTTGTCATCTTTTAGTTAGCTTTGATACAAAAACCCGCCACTAAGTCATACCTACTCGTACAAAAAAAACGAACCTAGGTACTGCTAAAATACAATATTAATTCTTTAAAATATAAAAAGCCGACTGCAGATTATAAACGCTATGACCTGTCGCAAACGAGCCACCGACCACAGCGACCGGTAGCCGAAAATCAGTTTGCAGGCCTATAATAGGATTTTCTAAATTTTAAGTACCCAATAAGAAAATTCAAAACTTGTAAATAAATTAATTACGGCCGCCACTCTACATTGTTGTCGACATTTGTCTCATTCCACGCCCGTAACCTGGACAAATTCAATGACACGGCTTACAGGGCGCGCCAAGGACTATTTCGGACTCAAATACGAAGATTTTACGTAAAATTAGATTGAATGTGTTTCGAAATTGTCTCATTGAATGTCTTGCTACTTTAGTAAATAATGTTAGGAACGTTGCGCTCGGTTCAGTTAACTGTAAAGTGTGTACAGCCGTACCGAGCCGCAGTGACCACATACAGTGTACTGCCTTCCAGTAAACTCATTCGCGAGAGTGGCTTCCAGCCTCCACGCGTCGCTCCGATGGGATAGCCCCCGAGTGCGCCCGGATGTGCCACGCCTGGGATATAAGACATTTACTAAACATTGAGGAGCAGGATAATCTGTAGCTTTTAAAATAAATGCAGGAAACACTCATAAAACTCATGCAATAAATTGTGTTTTAGGTATCTAATTTATTTAATTTTCTTGTTTTAGTAAATTAGTTTGTTAGAACATGAATTTTGTTTACAAAACTCTAATTCACCAAGTAAATTTTTACCGAACTTTTTATACGAAAAAACCACCTTTTCCCGTCTTAACAGGAATCTTCTCGGAATCGGTAGCAGGAAACACCAAGTGCAATACCATTTCGGAAAGCCAATGAAGTAGGCAAGTTTTTCACAAATTAGTCACTAGGGTCACTTAACATTTTTTTTGCAACACAGAAGATCAAACTTCTGGAAAAAAATTAGCAAAACACATTTTCTTTGTTAATGATGCTGTACCAAAAAAACTGTACCTGTGGCACATAAACAGGAAATACCATTTGATAGCACAGTTATCCAGAAAGTCTAATATTAGTAATCTTGGCAGCAAAAACAATGGACAAAGGTAAAAAAATGGAAGTTTCGAAAACGTCCAGTAACTCGAAATCCGTGGGATTTTTACTGAGTAAATAATTTAATTTTCTGATCAGTCCTGAAGTCCCCCACCCGCACCCGAAGGATTATCCACTCATTACGACACACCCTGTATATAAAAATATATATATTGGTTTTCATTATATTAATATTCAATGAATCAGTTATGGGTGATATCATATTAATATTAGCGAAAGTTTGCGAGCATAGATAGGTAAGTGGATGCTTGTTGCTCAATCCAGTCGAAACTATTAAACCCAGTGAGCTGAAATTAGTTATTAGTATCTTGAACAAAAACTACATAACTCCCAAACTTAGTTACTTGTTGTCGAAAGGGAGCTACTACTGACTAGTCGACGTGGTTTCGCCGGTTAGTCGAACAAACAGCGACATTCAACGTCTCTATGTTTTAGCTTTATGCAATTTGCTTTCAGCTTTTCTGCTTTTATACACGTATGGAATTTTATTTTCTTGTTTCTTTTAGGCACCAAAGGCACAAATCTTATTTTCTTAATCTTGATGTTTTTTCCAAGTCTCTTTTATCTCGCTAGCTAATGGAAAACTTTATTTAATTCACTCGTCTGTACGCACATGCCGCCACTTACATTACAAATTAACATGAAGCATGACACAGTTTCTATAAAATAAACTAATACTTGTGTATATAATAATTGATTGATTCAGGCGTTACTGTGCGGAAATCCATAAATATCAACAAATTATATAAATATATTTAGTAATTAATCCGCTTGATTTATTCACTCTCGTTTCGGACTTCGGCGAGTCCACACCTCCTGATGATGCCTCGTGTAGAGGCGAAACACGTGTCGTATCTTTAAACTTTGGTTTTCTGTTCGTTGACTCTTTGGTTTATAATATAGTAATATGTACTAAAGTTCTAAATTAAAGTTAAGTTAATTAAAACTTTTGTTTAGAAATCAAGCGGATTTATTACTAAATATATTTATTATATATGTTGATACTTGTGTATATCTTAGTACTCCTACATTTTTACAATTTAGATTTTTGGTCACGAAAATACTTTCTTTCTCATGACAGTCATACTATTGCTTGTGATTTGTGATTCTTTTCACAATTTATTAACAGTAAAAAAATATCACAAGTACCTTCGTAATACCTATGAGACTTTATGAGCTGCCTTATATTTGATTACTTTTATGAAAGGTTTTGTTTATTCCCAGGAGATCGATGACACACAAACCCGGTGTATTAGTGTTCACGCACCGATATCGTACACACACACACACACAATAACACTAACGCACGCGTCGTGCCCCGGAGTGCGTACACTGCAGTGACTGTGGAGGTGACATCAAAAGCATATTTTTGTTTCTAAGTACTAATGTCTTGAATGAATAATTATTGATTGATTGACCTTTTAGAAACTAGTCCGTGGAAGAAACTTTACGCTCACCCTAAAATATATTTGTAAATACGGGGAACGAGAAGACCCAACACCCGCTTCAAACATCAACGAGCACGTGTAGCCGGCTCTCGTAGCCGGTCGGCCATGCATGTGCATGAGCTAGGAAGGTCTAGATAATTTAATATAATTTAGTATAGTATAGTAGTACTTACATCGAAACTATGTACCTACTCACACATTAAATCTTCATTTTATAATAATTTGTGGTATACAATGTTAATCTGAAGCTTATTTTGCTGTTTGTTTGCCACTCACACGGTCACTGTCAAGTCAAGGTACAACTACGCTGTAATTAACGCGCTACGCATTAGCGCCGGTCTTCTACGCCGTAGATCACGCTATGCGTTGGCGCCGGACTTCTACGCCGTAGATCGCGCTACGCATTAGCGCTGGTCTTCTACGCCCTAGATCACGCTACGCATTAGCGCCGGTCTTCTACGCCCTAGATCACGCTACGCATTAGCGCCGGTCTTCTACGCCGTAGATCACGCTATGCATTGGAGCCGGACTTCTACGCCGTAGATCGCGCTACGCACTAGCGCCGGACTTCTACGCCCTAGATCACGTTACGCATTAGCGCCGATCTTCTACGCCGTAGATCACGCTACGCATTAGCGCCGGTCTTCTACGCCGTAGATCACGCTACGCATTGGCGCCGGACTTCTACGCTGTAGATCGCGCTATGCATTAGCGCCGGTCTTCTACGCCGTAGATCACGCTACGAATTAGCGCCGGTCTTCTACGCCATAGATCACGCTACGCATTGGCGCCGGACTTCTACGCCGTAGATCACGCTACGCATTAGCGCTGGTCTTCTACGCCATAGATCACGCTACGCATTGGCGCCGGACTTCTACGCCCTAGATCACGCTATGCATTGGCACTGGACTTCTACGCCGTAGATCGCGCTACGCATTAGCGCCGGTCTTCTACGCCCTAGATCACGCTATGCATTGGCACTGGACTTCTACGCCGTAGATCGCGCTACGCATTAGCGCCGGTCTTCTACGCCCTAGATCACGCTACGCATTAGCGCTGGTCTTCTACGCCGTAGATCACGCTATGCATTGGCGCCGGACTTCTACGCCGTAGATGGCGCTACGCATTAGCGCCAGTCTTCTACGCCGTAGATCACGCTACGCATTAGCGCAGGTCTTCTACGCCGTAGATCGCGCTACGCATTAGCACCGGTCTTCTACACCGTAGATCACGCTACGCATTGGCGCCGGACTTCTACGCTGTACATCACGCTACGTATTATGCGCCGGCCGTCATCACTCGATAGAATTTACTTTTAACATTGTTGCACTTACTCACTCACTTGAAGAAAACTAAATAAAACATAAAGTCTACCCATCCATAAAGTCTACCCATCCATAAAATCGCGTTCCGTGATGTAAGCCTCTTTGCTTGCCTGCTATTTATTAGCAATGTTTTCTGATCGAACAAGCATAATAAGGCGAAACTCCCGAAACTTGTTCCAATAAATTGTCTGATTTATTGCGTCTTATCTCTCGCTTAGAGTACATCTCTAGGCATGGAAACTATACCGAGTACACATGTTATTTATCATGGTATAAAACTGATCACATATAATAAAACTTGCTACATTCTGAGAATAAGTCTGTTACAAAATCACCGATGATATCCGCCCGGCTCGCACCGGCAGGCGATTTTGTGTGCCGGTGGTCGCTGTGATTGATTCATCGCATGATACTTGTTACCAGTCATAATTTCATTCGTATCGTATCGTAAATAATAATAACAGTCAGTCAGTAGTGTGCAAACTGTGGGTGGATGAAGTGATTGCGTGACATCACGTAAAATAACAGTGTGTTATAAAATCACCGGTTATAGAGCGGTTACAAATGAAATAAGTAAAGTAGTGTTTATAAGTTTTAACCGACAGTAAATCAGTCAAAATTGATATTGACTAAGAAAGTCGGTCAAAACCAATATTGACCGGGAAAAAACTAGTCAAAATCGATATTGACTGTTTTTCACGATCAATATTTGTTTTGACCGGCAATGAGTTTTGACTGTAACACGTATACTTCGTTCGTAAATATTCTCCAAAAGTCCTGAAGGCTTCTATACTTCCAATCTATTGGATAGTTTCTTTTATTTATACACGGTCAATTTTTTATCACCATAAAAAAAAAACATAGTTGCCGTTACTGAATACAGATATGGCAAAAAAACTTGAAAAAATTTAGTCAATTTTTTACAAAATAAGTTCGATTAAAATTGGATAACTGTTACCGTTAGTCGTTTTCCTATGGATTTGTCAGGCGTCAGGCGGCACCCTTTATTGATAATAATTTAAGTTTTATTCATCGTTTGGCAAACCCGGGCCCTTAGCTCGAGCCAGCTCGCTAAAGGTCAGCTCGGGCGCCGCACTCGCGCCGCTGCCACTCTGCCATTTTGTAGAAATCCAAAATTCTGACTGCACAGATATAACGTAGTACCCTGTCTGCATTGCCCATTTCAGTTTTTATGGTAATTAAAAATTTATGGTGCATATTGTCAAGAATGATGAATACTGATTTTCCTATGTTGTGTCCGTTTCAGTGATCCTAATCTTTCGCCAATTTCTTGAGTTTTTATTCTTCCGCAAAAAATACGCCAATCGTGACCCCGACAAGGCTCCGCTTGTTGAAGCTCAGTGACCTCTTCTGCAGAATAAATTAGAACAGACGAGATGTTCGTTACAATATCTGCGGTCGTATTGTGTCGCGGCCCGAGGGCGGCTCATGAATATTCAACAACGACGAGGCAAGTCGCTACACACAGTTTTACCGAGACATTCTGTAAACTAAGCTTCATTGAAAGCGGGAACCGGCAGCTTGTTTTTGCATCTACTTATAAAGCCTTGATCTTTTCCTGAACAGAAGCGGCACCTTTTGCCATTGGTACTTACTTACTTAGAAGAGTTTTGTTAATTTTTATTAGTGACATAAACTGACCTGATTACCCTTCGAAACAGCATGAAAGAATGTGTGAACTCAGTATTTTATACGTGTAAATCTACGATGAGAATTCCGGTCACCTCTTGTAGCTTTTTCTTGGATTCGTGATGTTCTCATACCGACAAGGTAATGTGTTCTCATAAGAGTCCCACCTACGGCTACCGATGACGAGCATTCGCGACACTCACGTCAGCAATAATTATGATGTAGGGAGAGTCCGGCGCGACTGAGGGGGAAACCTTTACCTATGTACTGTTCTTGAAATTTGATGTATAGTATTGAAAATGTTCTTGAAGCATTTAATAAAATATAAACACATGCTTAAAATTTTAAAAAACTGAAAACCCGACCGCGATAATTATACATTCATTATCAATTCAATATTCCAAAGTAAATTTAAATATATATAACTTGTATATTTTTTTAATCTCCTTTAAAATACTTTCATTTTGATACCCTATTCGATGGGTTTGGTAAACAAAACATTATTAACGACTTACTATTTAGCTCCAAAAATCCGCCATTTTGGTTATTTTTTTTAAAACCCATCTAAGAACACTCGGGTGAATGAGACGAATCTAACTATACCTTAACTGACAAAACCCATCCAGCCGTTTGGAAGATACGAGGTAACCCAGAAATTTACATACATTCAAGATACGCGCGAAAAACATAACCCTTCCTTGGCAGTCGGGTAAAAACAGAAACATGTTTAATTGTATAAAATAGATGACGTTTTCGATGGGACCTATTTCAAGTTTGATATAGATAATTGATTGATATATTTATATAATTTGTTGATATTTTGATATAGATATTTTATATTGTCAGACTGTTCAAGAAAATACCCCGTTACTTGCTTGGTTCTCCTTAAAAGGTCATTTATTAATAGTTGGGCACGTTCAAATGAGCCAGCATAGTTTTCATGTGGTTTGGACTCCTCGCCAAGTTCTGTTGGCTTAGTGACACCAGGGGCCAGTTTTGGAGGTTACCTAAACTGATACGACCCTATTAAACTTTAAGTTCATAAGCCTGTATTTGTTTATATGAATCAATGTCTATATTATGTGGTTTCATTAAATGTAATAATTACATGGTAAGCTTTTCTTACATGTAAAAAAAATAAAAAAAAAATAAAAAAATATTTATTTACTAACAAAACACAAATCTATTAGCTAAGCTACCCAAGCTAAAATTAAATAAAGCTAAGTGTATTTACTATTATTAACAGTGCATTTTGTAGAGAGATTCAAACATATTTGTATTTATTAACGGCCCCACACTAGGCAAGCCTGTATCGTAGAGACCTTGTATTACGATAATTCAAACAACAAAAGTTAAGGCAACCTTGAAAATATCTGAAAGAAATGAACATTTTCGCTATAATTTGAGTGAGATAATTTCCTCAGTCTTAGCGAACGATAGTAAAAATAACCAAGTAGTAGCAAGTAGGTGTATAGGAAAATTAAATTGCAATTGAATCTATAAAGTTATACAACATTTTCGCTATGATTTAAGTGAGAGAATTTCCTCAGTCTCGGCGTACGATAATGACAACAACCACTCTCTAACCAGAAATTTTAATTGAGCTGGGGATTTATCTTTTATATCAGAATGCTTGGCCACGATATTGAAGATATGGGTTTTTATGGCATGACCAAAACGATGAGCAAATCTAGTAGTGGTTGACGGGGTGGGAAGTTTTAGGACTCTGCGCTTTAATGCAGTTTTTAATTCGTCTGTGAACAATAACTGTCCATGCATTTGTAGAAATGTTTTGTGCACAAATAGTTGTCGAACTGTAAGCACACCACATTCTTTGTAAATATCCCTTGTTGGGTACATACGTGAAAAGACCATTAACACGCTTATTCGGAATGCTAACACATGTGTAAGCGCCATGTAAGACAAAAAATTAAGAGACAATTTTACGCCTCTACCGGACACACTGGCTGCTTCACTAGTGCACGAGTTAAGATGTCAGCGGCCACCTCATCAACCATGAGTCTTCAACTTCCCAGGCTTGCATCGATAGTTTATCCTTCATGACTTCTTGGTCCGTCATGATTAAAACTCATCTGCCGTGACTCATAAGCTCACCTGCCAATGGCTCATGAAATTAACGACCATGACGCTTAACTCACCCACCAGAATAAAAAATCAGTGGCCTATCTGTTTGTTTTCTATATTATTATGTTTTTTTTTTAACATTGTTCGCTTTTTATTTCAGAAAACATCTGTCATTGTCACTACGAGCTTGCGTACGTCCCCCCGGTGAAGAGTGCGCGCCAGCCGCCGAGCGCGCCTGATGCCTATCCGCCGGTGGAGATAGGTAACCTCGCGCCGACCACTCTACTGTACGCACTCTATAATAGGTAACCTCGCGCCGACCACTCTACTGTACGCACTCTATAATAGGTAACCTCGCGCCGACCACTCTACTGTACGCACTCTATAATAGGTAACCTCGCCGCCGACCACTCTACTGTACGCACTCTATAATAGGTAACCTCGCCGCCGACCACTCTACTGTACCCACTCTATAATAGGTAACCTCGCCGCCGATCACTCTACTGTACGCACTCTATAATAGGTAACATCGCCGCCGACCACTCTACTGTACGCACTCTATAATAGGTAACCTCGCGCCGACCACTCTACTGTACGCACTCTATAATAGGTAACCTCGCGCCGACCACTCTACTGTACGCACTCTATAATAGGTAACCTCGCCGCCGACCACTCTACTGTACCCACTCTATAATAGGTAACCTCGCCGCCGATCACTCTACTGTACGCACTCTATAATAGGTAACATCGCCGCCGACCACTCTACTGTACGCACTCTATAATAGGTAACCTCGCCGCCGACCACTCTACTGTACCCACTCTATAATAGGTAACATCGCCGCCGACCACTCTACTGTACGCACTCTATAATAGGTAACCTCGCCGCCGACCACTCTACTGTACCCACTCTATAATAGGTAACCTCGCCGCCGACCACTCTACTGTACGCACTCTATAATAGGTAACCTCGCCGCCGACCACTCTACTGTACCCACTCTATAATAGGTAACCTCGCCGCCGACCACTCTACTGTACGCACTCTATAATAGGTAACCTCGCCGCCGACCACTCTACTGTACCCACTCTATAATAGGTAACCTCGCCGCCGACCACTCTACTGTACCCACTCTATAATAGGTAACATCGCCGCCGACCACTCTACTGTATGCACTCTATAATCTATGAAATTTACATACATACATACACACAAGATACGCGCGAAAAACATAACCCTTCCTTGGCAGTCGGGTTAAAGGACGAGAACCATCTCATTTCGAGACCCTGCTGCCGTCTGAAGGCCAATCTCGCCAAAGACCCTTTTGTGACCAAAAAACCCTATAAATGGCAGCAATATATTTTCTCCGTGAAAAAGCGGAAATTAACGCATAGCTCAAAGAGGTCGTAGAAAGTTATTCTATGTGTAAGTGTTGAGTTGGAGCGGGTCTATGTGTGATGCCGGCCATTACCGGCTGGGAGCGGGCTTGGTAGTAACTCGGCGCTGAAACGTGTGTCAAAAATGTTTGCAAACTTACTTTTCGTAAATGACTGAATTGAAAATAAAAAAAGGGATTTTTAGCACAATGTTTTAAAAATAATGAGCTCATAATTTCGTAGGTATAAGAATCATAACACAGTATAATTCGTTATCATTTTTATTACATGATTTTGTTTTTGATTATGAAATATCACCAATAACAGGTCTTATTTAACTGACATTATATAAGCACTATCCTTCACTTAAATCCGAAATATAAACCACAGTCCTGAATCAATCATAGAATTTGGAGATTAACAAAACTATGAAAAAATCAAATATAGAGATAATAAATGAGGTACATAATACCAGTATTGATCGCAGTGTGGTCTCCGCCGCCACTGACGCGCCTGTGTCCGTGCTTCCGCGTGTCCAGGCCCACGCTCGTGAAGCACGCCCAGCCTTTCTGTCTGCAGTTCAGGCACCTGCCGCTCGGGACAGGTAACGCTCCACTTATATCACTTATATAACTAAAACAATGAAATATTCTATTTGGTGGAAGCTTATGTATTATCCTCGCTAGTTTGACAACTTTCTGAGTCAGCAAGTGTGAGCTCACGTAATGTCAGTATTTGCATAATGTGCCTGAAGAATCGTTACTCCATCCGACTCAATAGTGACTTTTCAATCTGCCATGGTCTTTGGTTTGATGCGACCTGCTTGTAATTACGAAGGTGGATAACACAAAAAATAGTTACTACGCTTACAAATTAACACTTTTTCCAAGTGATTTATCCAACGAAGCTGTCAATAGAAAACCTCTCTAACAATAAACAAAATATTTTTATTCCTGGATTTTTCCACATACACTGTTTTCATTCCCAAGACGCGGAGAGCAGAGCAATAATTACGAGAACTTTAATCAAAGTAGATGTCGTCTCGCGTCATTCTGGCGGCGACTGCTCCGACCCACGACACTCAGTCGCACAATAACATTTTATGAGGAAATTTTTGGCTAGTCGCCAAAAATCATGAAATTTCACACTAAAAACAGTATTTGCAATCAGAAAAGTACAATATCGCATGACTCTATCATGATAATTTATACTAGTTGTATACGTTAGCCTTCTTACACGTTACAATTATGATGGGTTCATTACCAATAACACTTTATTCCCATCGAGTCACACCGTTTTTATTTTATTCCCATCGAGTAACACCTTGACTCAGGGTGTTACTCGTTTGGGTATTACTCTATAGAAACCCACCTAATAATGTACTGGAAACAGACACTGGGACTTAATGCAGTTAGCGGTGTTTGCGATACGTGTTGTTTTGTGTTTGATGGGTTCCCATCGAGTATCAAAACCCCAAGTTAGGGTGTTTCTCGTTGTACAGTGGTGACGCGCACGGTGCGGATCCGCAACGAGTCGGTGCTGGCGGGCAGCTGGCGCGCGAGCGTGCGCCGCTGGGGGAGCAGACACGCGCCCACTCTGCACACGGGTGAGTGCCTCGCCTCGGCATCTCACCACATCCTCACACAACGAGTCCTTCACGTACTATAGGCATTAGTGTGTATGTGCAAAATACAGTGTTTCATTTTCACTTACTTTTCACCGTAGAGCGATCCCAGCGACAGACATTTGGCGATGAGAAATAGTTTTATGTATAGGCGCGATACGCTAGTGTCGACGTAGTGAAAATAGATTATGGATATATGTAGTACAGTCCACTACCGGTTGATACTGCGTCGAGAAGCTCTAGTGTCTGTCTCGTCCTGCCCCGAACATCATCGTTTGTCTCGAATACAATCTGGCTAGAGTAGAATCACCAAATGTTGAACACATTACGTTCCTTCTTTCCTCGTCATAAGCCAGTGGCCAGCTTTTATAATATAAATCTATATGCACCGCAATTGTTTAATTACCAGAAAAGAAAATACACATAATCAGTTGCGGTTACTTAATAAAGTTCGGGCTAAAAAACTTGAAAAAAATAAGTTCATTTTTTTTTTGGGACCCATTATTGTTAATAATTTAAGTTTCATTCATCATTTGGCAAACTCGGGTACGTGGCTCGAGCCAGCTCGCAAAGGCTCGGCTCGGGCGCCGCACTCGTCCCGCTGTCGTTCTGTCATTTTGTAGTAGCCCAAAATTCTGACTCCACAGATACAACGTAGCCTTTTGCGTTGCTCATTTAAGTTTTATTGGTAATTAAAAATTGGTGCTGTATATCTATCTAGACCTAAAAAAATAGATGAAATCCCACGAAAAACATCAATGTGAAGCATTGGCAAGTTCGCAAGCACCGATTTACGAGTAGATCAAAAGAGAGTGGAAAGAAAGACCCTTATGCAAGTTCAACAGCGATTCATTGCGTATTGTAATGATGCACACTTTGTACGATATGATTGAACTTGGCAAGTTTTCGTTATGATAATTAAAGTGGCATATGAACATGGAACACGGTACATACCAATTTCAGATGAGAATATTTTCTTGTTTCTTACTTTTTAGAGCGTGATTTTTCAGTGTTCGGGTTTTAGTTTTTGAACTAAATTTTTATGTCTGAAAAACAAACGCTTGCATGTTTTTTGGTTGAGTGCTTCGGTAAGCTACTTACATTCTGATCGAGGTAAAATTGGACATCAGAGCGATACCCGGCATCGAATCCCGTTACCGGCTACAACAAACTCGATCAGTCTCGCCCTGCGGGAGACAACTTTCCTAATAACAAACAAAATATTTGATTACTTTTCAAACAATGAGATGAGACAAAATTATATTTTCATAATGATTTTGAAAAATAACTGCCAATTAAGAAAGAGATAATAACTTCCTAGAGAATACCTTGTTCACAATGCGCCGCGCATCGGCCGGGATCGCAGGAAAGAAAGGAAAATTGGGCAATTATGGAAATTAACCGTCAATTTACGCGTTTTACAGAATTCACCGAATTTTCGGCTTCATAAGTAAGTCGAAGTCGTTACGTGACTGTAGCAGTCGAAGAGATTATTATGTAAATAGACGTCTATCTTTGAGTTTCCGACATGAGGGCTCCCCTCAACTGTATTGAAAGTTGGCAAATAATCCACTCCGTTCAGAACATTTTTATAACTTTATGTTTATTTAATGACACGCTTTCGCGTGTCTAGATAACATTAAATAAAGTGTGAAATTGCTCACCTATGCATGCGTGTGGCTTGGCTACCCTTACATACCTAAATCCACAACACGGGAAAGACATGACCCTGTAATGTACAGCCCCGGAGTCCGCTTCCCAACTATACCGATCGTCGCCGATGCGGTCTCGCACTGCTCCATAATATTCGCGTAGTTTCGGAAAACGGGTCAATTTTGGCGTCCCGGTCGGAAGAGGGGACAATTTGGTCTGGGGACAACGGGACAAGTAACCGAAAAACGGGACGTATTGTCACCTTATTTATACATCATCTTCGATTATTATTAACAGGCCATTATCATATTGGCAAATCAATGAAGCGGACTGGACTATTGATTCTAGGTTCAAATCTGAAAGTGGATCTGTGCAACTCAAAAGTTAACCAGTTGATTAACTGAACCGCTCCCGCAGCATATAACTATCTACAGCTACAGCTTGTGATGAGCTTGTCTAAAGCTGATATCAGACGGGTCATTTTTGGTTCATTTTCGTCTTTCATTTTGCATCTTTCATTCCAAGTGACGCATCTAAACACAAAATAAAACATTAGTGCCGAATGAATAATTGATTAGTGAACCGATCCAACAGTGTCAGATATTGGCATTCGCATTTTTCACTCCCAACTCTTCCGAATGATCGAGAAATTAACGGTCTGAACACTGAGAGAACGTTCATTCGTCATTCGCCATTTTGTCTCGAGTCCTGTACCCGAAGGATGTCACGTGTTTATATTTTTCTGCGTTGCGCTGCACCGGTCGCACGACTTCATTCGATGACACATTCAAAGAAAAGAACAGTAAATGTTATTTTCTATATCATTCCCTCTAAGCCGTGTGAACATAGAATGAAAGGATAATGAAGCATTCACTCGAGTGAACCGTCTGATATCACCTTTAGTGACGTAGAAGTATAACTGTGTGCAGAGGCGTGGGCGGGCTCGGCGGGGCTGGGCGTGGAAGTGGCGCCGCGCGCGGGCGTGCTGGCGGCGCGCGCCTCGCTCGACCTCAGCGTGCGCGTGCGCGCTGACTGCTGGGGGCTCTACCGCACACAGCTGCTCGTCACGGTGAGTGTTGCCGGGCGGTAGCGTGGCATGCCTTCCGGCGGGGCTGGGCGTGGAGTAGGCGCCGCGCGCGGGCGTGCTGGTGGCGCGCGCCTCGCTCGACCTCAGCGTGCGCGTGCGCGCCGACTGCCGGGGGCTCTACCGCACACAGCTGCTCGTCACGGTGAGTGTTGCCGGGCGGTAGCGTGGCATGCCTTCCGGCGGGGCTGGGCGTGGAGTAGGCGCCGCGCGCGGGCGTGCTAGCGGCGCGCGCCTCGCTCGACCTCAGCGTGCGCGTGCGCGCCACTGCCGGGGGCTCTACCGCACACAGCTGCTCGTCACGGTGAGTGTTGCCGGGCGGTAGCGTGGCATGCCTTCCGGCGGGGCTGGGCGTGGAGTAGGCGCCGCGCGCGGGCGTGCTGGTGGCGCGCGCCTCGCTCGACCTCAGCGTGCGCGTGCGCGCCGACTGCCGGGGGCTCTACCGCACACAGCTGCTCGTCACGGTGAGTGTTGCCGGGCGGTAGCGTGGCATGCCTTCCGGCGGGGCTGGGCGTGGAGTAGGCGCCGCGCGCGGGCGTGCTAGCGGCGCGCGCCTCGCTCGACCTCAGCGTGCGCGTGCGCGCCACTGCCGGGGGCTCTACCGCACACAGCTGCTCGTCACGGTGAGTGTTGCCGGGCGGTAGCGTGGCATGCCTTCCGGCGGGGCTGGGCGTGGAGTAGGCGCCGCGCGCGGGCGTGCTAGCGGCGCGCGCCTCGCTCGACCTCAGCGTGCGCGTGCGCGCCACTGCCGGGGGCTCTACCGCACACAGCTGCTCGTCACGGTGAGTGTTGCCGGGCGGTAGCGTGGCATGCCTTCCGGCGGGGCTGGGCGTGGAGTAGGCGCCGCGCGCGGGCGTGCTAGCGGCGCGCGCCTCGCTCGACCTCAGCTTGCGCGTGCGCGCCACTGCCGGGGGCTCTACCGCACACAGCTGCTCGTCACGGTGAGTGTTGCCGGGCGGTAGCGTGGCATGCCTTCCGGCGGGGCTGGGCGTGGAGTAGGCGCCGCGCGCGGGCGTGCTAGCGGCGCGCGCCTCGCTCGACCTCAGCGTGCGCGTGCGCGCCACTGCCGGGGGCTCTACCGCACACAGCTGCTCGTCACGGTGAGTGTTGCCGGGCGGTAGCGTGGCATGCCTTCCGGCGGGGCTGGGCGTGGAGTAGGCGCCGCGCGCGGGCGTGCTAGCGGCGCGCGCCTCGCTCGACCTCAGCGTGCGCGTGCGCGCCACTGCCGGGGGCTCTACCGCACACAGCTGCTCGTCACGGTGAGTGTTGCCGGGCGGTAGCGTGGCGGCTCGGTGCGGCACAATCATTTCTAAAATAACGAATATAATTTATCTTCAAACCTTCCCAAAATACCGCAGGGATGTAAGAGCACCGACGTATATATGTATATATACATAATATACGTAATATAATATATATATAGACCTACCTAAAATTGTATACTATTATGATTCATCCACGTAATACTTTGGAATTAGTTGCATGGCGCATCCGGTGCATAAAAAATGCCTTGGTACACTTAAACATAGTTACAGACTTGGCCGGAAAAAAAACTTGATTTTTGTTCTATGACAAAAGACATACTTAATAGGTGTGACTTATTTGTATTAGATACTTATATAGTAGGTTCATATATTTGTAACCTTCTTCTAACTTTCCTTCATTTTGATACCCTACGTAATTAATATAGTACATGTATTTATTTACCAAACCCATCTAGGTTTGGTAAAAAAATACATGTATATTAACGCGAGCCGCTCTTTCGGGTGTCTGCGCCGCCGCCTTTCATATATTTTGTTGCATAGAAGAATTAGAAGACCATTGAATGTCGTAGTGAAGTGGACTGGTCGTGCGGTCACGCTCCCTCAATATAAGTAGACTTTTAGTATTAGTATACATAATATATGTATATACTTTGTAACTTACCTACAAACATACATACCCGTCAAAATTATAATCCTCCCTTTGCTCCGCCGTAGTCTGGTAAAAATTATAAGGCTGTGTAGCAACTTGCAGTTTTTTTTATAAAAATAATTATACACAGTCAAATTTTAATCACCATAAATAAAAACACATAGTCAGTTGCCGTTACTGAACACATCTAAGGCAAAAAAATATGTATGTTTTACATTAAACTTGTCCAAACAAAGCATGCGGTGTTCACTGCTCTTAGAAATAACACTGATTTCTTTTATAAGTAGTTAAGTCAATAATTTTTATGTTTTAGTGATTATTTCAATTAGTGAATCTAATAATTAAAAAAAAGAAATCTCTTAGACTACAACAATAATCCCGTATGTGTCGCAGGTAGACCAGGTGGAGGGCGTCGTGGTGGACGTGTGGGCGGAGGCGAGGGGCGCGCCGCTGCTGTTCGCGCGCAGCCCCGCCGGCGCCCCCGCCGCCGCCGCGCCCGCGCCTCTCCTGCTGTGGTAACTAGCCCCCCACCGCCCCGGTGTCGCAGGTAGACCGGGTGGAGGGCGTCGTGGTGGACGTGTGGGCGGAGGCGAGGGGCGCGCCGCTGCTGTTCGCGCGCAGCCCCGCCGGCGCCCCCGCCGCCGCCGCGCCCGCGCCTCTCCTGCTGTGGTAACTAGCCCCCCACCGCCCCGGTGTCGCAGGTAGACCGGGTGGAGGGCGTCGTGGTGGACGTGTGGGCGGAGGCGAGGGGCGCACCGCTGCTGTTCGCGCGCAGCCGCGCCGGCGCCCCCGCCGCCGCCGCGCCCGCGCCTCTCCTGCTGTGGTAACTAGCCCCCCACCGCCCCGGTGTCGCAGGTAGACCGGGTGGAGGGCGTCGTGGTGGACGTGTGGGCGGAGGCGAGGGGCGCACCGCTACTGTTCGCGCGCAGCCGCGCCGGCGCCCCCGCCGCCGCCGCGCCCGCGCCTCTCCTGCTGTGGTAATTAGCCCCCCACCGCCCCGGTGTCGCAGGTAGACCGGGTGGAGGGCGTCGTGGTGGACGTGTGGGCGGAGGCGAGGGGCGCACCGCTGCTGTTCGCGCGCAGCCGCGCCGGCGCCCCCGCCGCCGCCGCGCCCGCGCCTCTCCTGCTGTGGTAATTAGCCCCCCACCGCCCCGGTGTCGCAGGTAGACCGGGTGGAGGGCGTCGTGGTGGACGTGTGGGCGGAGGCGAGGGGCGCACCGCTGCTGTTCGCGCGCAGCCGCGCCGGCGCCCCCGCCGCCGCCGCGCCCGCGCCTCTCCTGCTGTGGTAATTAGCCCCCCACCGCCCCGGTGTCGCAGGTAGACCGGGTGGACGGCGTCGTGGTGGACAGCCTACAGCCCCGCGTGTCGGTACCCCCAGTGCCGGTCACGCGAGCCGGTAGGCTGTTATCATTTATTGCATGCTCAAGTTTACAAACGGCTAAGCACTGGTCGTGTCGCGCTTGGCGTGGAGCTGCTCCGCTGACGTTGGGGTGTGTCGGCAGGCTGTCCGCGGCGGACCCGCGGCGCGCGCTCCGCGTCAAGAACACGGCCCGCTGCGAGCTCGCCGTGCACGCCTACCTGCTTATCGACAACCGTAACTATTCATATTATGTTCTATTGTCTTCTGTTACAATCTACAACTTTATTTGTCGTTGATTTCAGTCTGCTTTGGTAGTAACGAGTGCTAGCTCGGACGGCCAAGACGCAGGTTCAAGGTTGAAATCTTCCTGTAGTCGTAAAAAAATCCTATTATTATATTTTGGTACATTTTATTCACTTTCGGTTAGAAGCGACCCATGTCAATAAGATGTGTTGACTAGCTCTTGGCATGCTGGCTTGCAAATTATCTCTACGCTAATTGAAAGCCTGTTTCACTTCCTCCATGGAGCTCGATGAAATATCCTGCGTAAGTGCCGTAGTCCGTAACTCCGTAACTCCGACGTGGCTCCTGTGACAACAGTATTCTAGCGACTGTTAAATGTCAAAACGCGACAGACCTGTAGAAGGTCGCACCGGACATTTTTCACAACTTCCATCTCGATGCTTTCATCGCAATAAACCGTTTGCAATACACGGTGAAAAAGTAATTTAGAATTAATTATGTACCTACCTAACAATTTGAAAAAGTGTACAAAAACATAACCAGACCTCTTATTTATAATTTTATTTGGTTGTTCTAAACTCGTAACGAAATAAAGCTAAACAATATTTTTCAATTAAACCCTTAGTCCGGGGTCGTCCGGGCTACCGGTACCCGGTACCCGGTCCCGGGAAACGTCCCCGCGGCATTTCATTATGGTTTCGACAAAAAAGAAATTACTCGGTCATAATTTTTCAGACGAGGATCACTTCTGAGTGTTTTAAATTAGAAAGGAGCTATACACGATGTAATTTGATACCTTTAAATCCTTTTAATACTCCCAGTTTGTTTACCGATGGCACGGAGGAAAAACTACCGATGGCTAGAATAATAATTAAGTTAAAAAGTAACATCAGACTACTGAAAAATCACTCTTTAAAAAGTAAGAAACAAGAATAATATTCTTAATAGAATATATTATTTTCTCATTATAAAATGATGAGATTGATTTGCATATGAAATCTTTATGTGCCACACCACTGACAAGTCACAGGGAACCAAATTCGCAATTGCAAGCGGAGCTCGGAGCTGGCGCAAACCTTCCCTGGGATAGGGTACGCGTTCTGAGGATATCCCGGGGTCTCATGCGCAGAGGCCGGCCACCATGTGGTTGTCGTCGGTTAGAGTCCGACATAACCCGTCCGCCCTCCCCACTCCCCCACTCACCCACTCCTCATGATTATCTTCGACCACCAGCACCAGCACCACCACCACCTAGATATAGTCGCAACAAGGCAAGGAAGGTGTGGGCACCGCATACCGCTTAGGCTTCTTCTTTTGCTGCATCGTTCATAAATTAGTTAAACTATACGAGTTTGATGACACTGGGTAGGAAAGCGCATTATGCCGAGAATAATCAATGAAGGAAGTAGTTTTCTCATTGAAACCCCTCCGCACAATTTGTGTTCCGCTCTGTAGGTGCTTTGTGCTGTGCAGCACAAGCGGAGCGAACTCTGGAGTGGAGATGTGGTGCATCCCGCCACGGTTTTTGGGATACTGTTTCGGCTGTCCCATACTCTGCTCATTAGGCGGTCTTTTTGCGCATGACGGTGCAACAACCATCGGTATGGCGCTACACAAATATCCTCGATGAGTAAATGTTATAAGAGGCAAAATAATTTTGTTTTGTTTAATTCTGGTTATTCAGTGGATTTCTCTGTCGAACGTTTTATTGGTAAAGTATCATTGCAAACATCCCTATCAGATGTCCCATAACGTTTTCCGCAAAACTGTGGCTTGAATATTGGTGCGGAGACCACTTAGCAGTAAATATCGCAGTGGAAAGCGAGTTTATCTAGGCGCGACCCCGGGCGGGTGAAGCCTTGGCCTCGCATTGCCATAGCGGCGGCGGCGGCGCGCCAAGCCCTACGGAAACCCCCTTTATCTTCATGTGGATAGCGAATAAACAGCTTGAAATATGAAACAAACAAAAACTTTACTTGTCTTCGCTTAGAGAAACCCGTGATATTCCATTTTGATAAAGCAATTTCGCGGGCACTGTTCAAAATTCGGAAGCGATATTTGAAATAGTGTTGTCGGAGATTTTCAGCAAATACATTTTTGTGGAAGCGATTCAAAATGACATTATGGAAGAAATTTTCCACTGATACAGGTCGACAATAAACACTCAAAAGTAAATAGAAAACCAGTTGTTTGTTTTCAGAACATCTTCAAGACGCGCTGCCATTCAGACTGTATTTGAGATTTTTCGACGTTCTACCACAAACCTGCCCCTGTAGCTCAGCATTTCAATGTGAGTTTTTCAAATTCCCGACGCACAAAGAACTTAGCAAGAGTTCAATTGCGGAATAGGGAGTCTCTTTACTTACTTACTTAGGTATCCAATTTCGGGATTTTTACACTATGAAAATTCTACAACAGCAGAAAGCACTCTCGGCGTAGAGTCAGAAGACAGCAAAACGGCATCATCGTACGCAGAGGAGATGGATACAGCTATAGAAATATACCTCGCTGCGGATCACGGTCGACAAGAAGAATCATTTTTCAAGGTCAGCTTAACAAACACACATAGCTAGAAAGCTTTGGACATGTAGTATTTTTCTGACTACTAGATTGTGTGTTTCAGGTAAGTCCGGAGAGCACGACGATGCCGCCGGGCCAGTGGGCGGAGTGGACGGTGACGCTGCGCGAGCCGCCGCACCACGAACTCGCTCCTCCGACCACGCTGCTGCTTCGTGCTCTGCCTCTCGTCAATCGAGGGTAGGGTGTAGTAGGAGTTTATAGTTTGTAGCGTTTGCGATTGACCAATTTTAACCCGATTTCAAAGCCTCGACCCAAATAATGTGTGATGTAGAGAGGGGTGGTATCGGCCGGATCCCCCGCCGCAGGCCGTGAAGCTGAGGCAGATGGTTCGCGAAGGTCGCCTCAAAGTGTCGTGCGACGAACTGCGCGTCAAGCTCTGCGCTCTGGACCTTCCGTTTGAAGATGTTCTCCGGTGAAATGCATTAACATTAATGAGAATGTTTTATCTCTTCGACGCACCTTGTGAAATAACTCCAGAGTGACTCACTCTATTCCCAGAGTTCGCAAGCGTTTCCGAATTCAGAACGTGGGCTGCGGGCCCCTGGAGCTGCGGGCGCGGTGCCGAGCGCCCTGGTCTATCGTGGCCGCCCTCGACGAGCGGCCCGAGCGGCCGGAGAGGCCTGCGTGCGGCGCCAGCTGCGGCTGCGGGAGCGAGGCGGTCGTCCACAGGGAGTGCCAGGTGCCTCTCGCTCTGCAGCCGAGAAGTTCCACGGAGGTATACATGATAACTAACGTCGAGGATATCGATGTGTAAGCAGGCGTCAGTTACGAGAGTTCGTTGTGTCAGATGTGCGTGGAGGTGCGCGTCGGCACGGCGGAGTGGTGGCCCGCCGCGCCGCCGCCCGGCTACGAGCAGTGGCGGAGAACACTCACCAAGCTGCGCTTCTACGACACTGATAACGTGTTACTGGTCAGTGCCAGTACCGTTTACCTTTCAAGATTCGTTCATTCTTGGCATTCCAATAAATTAAGAAATCTTGGTTAAATGAAGGGAGTACTTTTTTTTTATGTACATTCCTCTCCAGACTATTCCCATGAACTTGGAGATGGAGTACCCGGTGATCGGCATCGAACCGGCCGTCATAGACTTCGGCTTCGTCACCGACGGGGACACTCGGAAGAGCTACTTCACCGTCTCACACTCTAGCAGTAAGTGCACTTACCGCTTGACTCGTCACTGAAGGTGGGATAGCGGTCAGACGCTAACGTGTATCGAGTGAAACAGAAACTAAAACGACTAATACCTAATTTGAGATAGGTTTTAAATCCACGTGCATGTATTCGTGTGCAGGGACGGTGAGCATAGACATGGTGGCGGAGTGCGTGGGCGGGCGCGAGTTTGTCGTGTGGCCGCGCGACTTCACGCTGCAGCCGGGCGGCCGCGAGCGGCTCTACGTGCAGTACACGGCCAGGTGCGGGCGGGGCGAGGGCGGCGCGAGGGCTGGTGAGGCCGGTCGGAGGCGCGGGTACAGCGTGCGGCGCGGTTTCAGTTGGATGGGCGCGCCGGCGGAGGGAGGCGTGCGGGCGCGCGCGGCGGGCGGCGCGGGCGCATGGTGCGCGGCGGCGGCGCGCGCGCGGGCCGCGCCCGCCCGCGACGGCGACCGCAGGCTGCACGCGCACGACCACACCGACGACACGCACCTGCTGCCCGCTGCATCGCACATCTAATCCTTGACAAAAGTAATAGAGCTGTACGAACAGACTACCAATTAAATATTTTATTTAAAACTCATTTAATTTAGTTTGAATCGTAATGACCGAAACCACCACTTTTTTATTTACCACGTTTTATTACCTAGGACACTTTCTTGTCTGTCTTTCCGGGTGGAATCTTGCAACTATTTAAGTAGGTGATGATTTTCATGTACTACCGAATGTACAGAATCATAATTATATAATAAAAAAATATTAATATTGTACAAACTTCAAAACATACCATCAAGAAGACATTGTTGTAACTTAAGAAGACATTGTTGTATATTTTAGTGGATCTCATGGATATTGTGCGGCATCCACTTAAGGAGATGTGAGTCTGTCTCATGGAGCCTCAATCTGTCAATTCGCTTTGACGCATAAACATAGTAGAGATATTTACAGTAAGTGCGAAAGGTCAATGTACTTTACTATTGTGACGTCATCGTCAATCCAATGCATAATAAACATCCCAATCAATAATTTGTTACATTTTGTAAGTGTACCTTTAACAGTCATTTTTTAAAATACGTGGGTTACTATTGCTAGCGCCATAGGTATTCCTTGCTAACAAAGGGAAACAAGATTTGTTATTTTTATTGATCATTAATTGTTTGTATTTATTCCTAAAAACAAATGTATACTTACTTAAGTGTAGTGTCATTATTTTGTCATAAATTAAGGTACATACTTACTCATATAAAGAAAACGAAAAGTCTGGCCAACCAAAAATCTAGATCGATCTCGTTCATTACACGTATTCTAAAAATGATTTGAACTTACTTACCCATACCCAGCAGCCTAATTTATCAAAATTGGATGAACGGTTCGACAAATATCATAAGAAAAAAAAAAATACCCACAAACAGACATACATATACAAAAAGCCTGGGAAAGTATTCAACGAGCTGCACCTGCATCATCACAAATGATGTTATTTTTAAAATATTTTAAATCGCAATGGTATGACAAAGACCATTATATGATAAGTTGTTCGAAAGACACTCATCGTACTACAAACAACTGTGAAGGGTACCATCGACGAATTAACGCGAGATTACCTAGAAACCCAAATTTATACTTAGTATTCCACACACTTTTAAAAGAAAAAAACCATTATGATAGAAAAATAGATAAATATTTGTTGTTTGAGCCATTTAAGAAGAATAGGCAATTAAGGGACATACTATTCGACAAAAAATATTCATCGTTATTAAAACAATTAAACAGAAATTTAATGTCCCCTATAAACTTTCTCAAGAAAATTAATCTAATTAGGTTAAAACTTGGTTTTTAAATATACCTGGATAGGTGACCTACCTACTTTTTTTTCTTTTTACTGTAAGAGTATAATTTTCTTTTCTGTTACCTGCATGTTATTTAAATAAATGTTTACGATGATGAGAAACAATTCTTTCTTTTATCAACTTTATAGGATTCAACATTCCGCAAATTCAACTAATTGAGAAATGATAATTCATCATGTTGGGAAATCAACTTCATGGAATTCAACATTTTGGGAAATCAACATTTTGGGAATTCAACTTAGTGAGAATTCAACGTGGTGGTTCCCAACGCCAAAATCGTCTCTGTTTCAGATTTATTTTCTAACGAAATGAGTAGAGTCTATCATGTTTCAAGGAGTATATTTTAAAGACGAAAGACATAATTACAACATATATTTTTTTCAGATCTTCAATTCTAAAATTGCCTGTAGAAAACGGTATCAAAAAGCTCATAAAACCAGGATAACTTCGCGTTGCTTATAAAAAAATAAATATAGCATTTACAAAAAAGTACGCCAGAATTATTCATAAACAATTCAATTGAAATATAAAACATTTTTTTTTATCCGAATATCTATTACTATATCCAAATGCCAGAGGTTTGTCAATCGGGGGTTTCATTTTCAATTGTGTATTTTTGTGAAACTTTGCGATTTTTTTCTATCGAGTTAATATTTAATAATCGTGATTCGGCTGGTCAATTGTAAAAGAAAATATCTTTAACTTTCATAATATATTTATTTATTATAATTTTTGTGAGGTTTTCAAACTTTATTTAGTGATTGTTTTGAGGTCGAAACGTAAATTTAGGAGCTCATTTCGCCTTAAGTATGACACATTAGAGAATAGGACAAAGAGGCTTAATACTAGAAGAAAAGACCATGCGCTTCCAATGCATATGAGGTTAAATGTGTCAAAGCATGGCTGTCGTTATCAAGCGGTTCTTCTCTATAATGCTCTACCTAATGAGATGAAAACAATTAACAGTCCAAACGTGTTTAAAAATAATCTGAGTAAACTTTTGTTGGAGGGGTGCTTCTATACAATTGACGAGTTTATGACAAGATAGGTTTAGTGACATAGGATAGTATGTAGTTAGTAGGTTTGCTGCTGTTAGGTAGTAGTTTAGGTAGTAATTTTGAAATTGTATTCTAGTTTTTCTGTATTTTTATTTAATTTATTTTTGCTTTGTGTGTACCATAAGACATTCATATACGATTGTGAAATTGTGATTGAATAAATAAATGAATGAATAAGAAGACACTTAAAGTACTCAATACAGTTATACTCTAAGGCCTTCAATCCCCACCACTCCACTTAAATCTACTTCTTCTTATTTTCTTATCGTGTCACTAGTTCTTTCGAACCAGTGTAGTGAAAGGATTTCAAGTGCGCCTCGAAGAGGCTCCTTTTGTACACTCGACACATGTTTTCGAACTTTAGGTTCTACGACATGCCGGTTTCCTCACGATGTTTTCCTTCACCGTTGCGAGAACGTGGGATGCATACATAGACTTTTTCAACCGAAAAAACCCATTTACGCATGATTGCCACCGGGATTCGAACCCGCGACCATCAGATCGCAAGGCAAGGGCCTCATCCACTCGGCCATCACGTCCTCTACTTCGGCAAGTAGATTTAAGTGGGGTCCAGATGCTGTTGAAAAAAAATGATCGAGGTCCAGAAAAAAAAACTGATAATTAATTAGTAGGTATTATTTTTAATTTTCCTTTCAAATTAAGTCTCTCTCAAATTAAGGTAGTGTACAAAAAGGTTTTTCACACGACAAATTATAAATCAAATTAACTGGTGGTACTACCAGGCAGGTTGCACACTATAATCCGGCCAATTGAGCTCTAAAAAGAGGAGTACTTACCTTGCAGTAATTCAGAAAGAGCTGAAAATTGGTACGAATGTTGAAGACAGCATTATAAAAGAACTGCAAAAAGTCCTCAAGAATCCCATGTGTGCAAACAAAGTTTTTCAAGGTCAAAGGTTACCTACGTTCGGTTTTACGCGATTATCTCGGTTTCTATGGCTCCAATGGTGTTAACATCTATTATTAATATGAAGAACATAACATTTGCGACAAATTATTGTATCGATCGTTTTTTTTATGTACTTTTTTGAGGGACTTGTGGTATGATAGGTACCGCTCTTTCAACGTAGAGCTGACATTGTAATCTGTGACGGTAGGCCAGCATGCTAAGGTTTAAAAACCGATAGCCGTCAAAGAACGTTTAAAAAAAAAATAAGAAATGCGATAATGTTATTTATTATTTTATCTTAAAAAAATTTAAAACAACATTTTTATTACCCACTTAGTTAATATAAAACGAAAATGCCAAAAAAAATCTGTTTCTGAATGGTTTTTTTTCGTACTCCTATGATATAAGTGCGGTAAGTTGATAATTGCAGCCGAGGCGATATTGCCAGCCCGAGGTGTAGGTGAGGGCTACAAGAAAGCAGAGGCTGTAATTATCAAAGCGCACGTATGTCAAACGACGTTTTATAACACATTTACGAGGAAATAAATAAAACTCGGACTTGACGACATTTTCAAATAAAAACAATACAGCGAAAAGAAACAGCGCGCGGAATAATTTTTACTGGTTGTCAAATTAGCGATTCGCATGCATGAGCGCTTTTTTTTTAAGGCAAAGGCACAAAACAGCCAGTATTATAATAAAGTAAATTAATATTTTTGTGTTTTTTTTACATTTAAATGGTAGTAATTTATGGTCAATATTAATGAAATTAAAGAATTAAATGTTTATTTATTATATGTTATCTCCCAAAGTTAATTTTATTCATAAACTGTTGACCACTTTTCTGACATAAAAACTCTTTGCTAAGATTTAAAAAAAGTATCGTTCGTTTAAAACGGAGAACATTCATAAACCTTCTTTTTTTAATTACATTACCGCACTAGTGCGTAATGAGATACAATACGATATTGAAATTGGTGCAATAATAAAAATATTACGAGCAAATGTGTTATAAATATATTTTTTATTTTTATGCCATTAGCTAGAGAATATAAAGATCATGATCATGAAGACATTTTCAAAAGCTTTTTATAATTAATATTTTTTCTTGAGAGACCGACCCGAATGGCGTCCACTTTTCTTGCGAAATTACGGATAATAATTCCGAATCGCAAGAAAATTAATGTTTCATAAAATAGCTTCAATAATTTTTACACACAGATTACAATGTAGCGTCTGCTCTATATTCCTCCTAATTCAGGACTTAAATAAGCTACTTCGATATAAGTAAATAAGTACTCGTAATACCTTGATAATTGTGTAATAGGTGTTGGCGAATCAAATAAATCTATCTATACATATAATAAAGCAGAAGACCCCGAATTTCTGCACATATGTTTTTTTTGACGGAAACGTGTTCAGACGAGATTAATTAACATGCCCCATTTTTTTTTTTTTTTATTGCAAGAATTTGTTTGTGGGTTTGTGTGTTCGTCCATCACGTATAAACTACCGAACGGATTTAACTGAAACTTTACGATATCATAGCTACTAAGCCTGAAATGGTTATAGGCTATATAATATTATGGTAAATTTCTTCAGAGGGTAGATATAGAAGTTTAAAATTTGTATGGAAACAGTATTTTTTTTTGAGTGTTTTAATCTCAAACTTTGGAATTATATTTTGCAAAACAAATAATTAAATACGGGTTTCACCGATTTTCAAAATTAAAGATAAAATATGAAAAAGTACGGATTGAAGGTGTTATTAGACCAAGAGTTGAATGATGCTGTCTTCTCAGGTTAACATAATATTTAATTGAAAGTTGCAATTTTATAATCTCCGAAGGTAAATACCGCCATGTTTTTCAGTTTTCTACTAAATTCAATGTTTGAGTGGTTAAAAAGAGGGTTTGACAATGTGCAAGTTTTGATTGACTTGCTTAGTACTGACACTTTGCTATTCTGTGACATTTCTTCCGCGGGTGGAACAAACAACATCGACAATAAACAATTCTTCCACGGGTGACGAAGTCGCACGCGGGTACAGCTAGTTATATAATAATAGTATGTCCCTACTAATTTCGTCCATTTCGAATCCAACACAGGCTCGGATAGCCCTCACGTAGACGAGTGATGTAATAAAAACACTCTTTGAGGCCTTTTTATAATGTGCTTTTAACGTAAAAAAGGCCCTTTGAAACCCGCGGTAATCAGCCGCCACTGCGGGCCCGAGCCCGGGAGAGGCGAGGCGAGGCGAGGCGAGGCGAGGCGAGGCGATTCGAGCTTTGTAACGTGTAGCTTACCTACTACCGACATAGATTTGTATATATATATCTGTGCTTACATATTTAATGTGAACATTTTTTTCCAATTTCAATTTATTTCAAAATCAATAATACAAGCACAATTAACCTACCTAAACTTATTACATAAACTATCAATGGTTAAATTAATTAATATGGCGTGGATTATCTAAATTGATCGTGCGCAGTACCTACACTAAGTTAAAAACTTGTGCTGTAGGTACTGCTGCCCTTCCATGTATATTTAGTAAAAGAAGCCATAGTAATGCTCGGATTATTACAGAATCAAAGTTATTATTATATAATTAACCTTTAAGCTAATCATTAAGTTTACCTACACACATGAATCGATGGATCGATGGATATTTCTGTCACGCCAAAACCATTTAACATTTCATAAAAAAAGTAGTTTTAAAACTTAAAACAGGACTACTGAAAATCATGCAATTTTTATACACACCTACATACATAAGACATATACATAATCAAATACATACATACATACCGGTCAAAGTCATAACCCTCATTTTTGCTTTGCCGTAGTCGATAAATTGACATGCAAGCAAAGCCGCGAGCAACAGCTAACAATAATAATTATTTTAAATATTGGAAATGTGCTAAGTAATTAAACTCTTTCATTGTTTATCACGGCTACATTATTTTTTTTTTTATCCATTAATAAACTTCATCGGGGTTATGTACAATTTCGTTAGAAGTCATTAGGTGCGTGATTCGGATGCATGTATGAATGGTTAATGTGTATCGTATGTGAGTCTATTCCTCCGGCGCACAGCGATGCGGTACATGGATTTTGATTCTGTGGATCGACGAGGTCACGCGAATAACATAGAATACGATCAAGTGGATGGCGGCTGCATTTATTAGTTTCAGTAGTTTATTGGCATATTGAGCATTGGGGTGGGTAGATACGCTGAAATCATCAGGAGACGCAATCACCCGAGTGAGTGAGTGAGAATTATCCAGCTACTAATTGAAGCGTAACCTGTATTTACGAACACGTAGGCAAGCATTACAAGTGAGTGCAATGCGGTGCGGTGCGCCGCTCCTCATTTTCTCATTACAAAAGTTCGAAATCAGTGATCCGCGGAGAACAGAGGCAGGTCGGCTCGGCGCGGCGCGCGGCGGCGGCGGTGGAGGCGGCGGTGGAGGTGGCGGCACGGCGGAGGGCGGCGGCAAGGCGGGCGGGCGGCGGACGGCGGCAGTCACGCATGGACCCCGCACCGCGCGCCCGAGCCGAGCCGTCCCGCGAGTGCCGCGTCTCGACTTGATCGCGACAAACTTGTTTCCTAATGGAATTGTGATTAAATTGAAGTAAAATTTGATACTAGATTTAATATTCGTATTTGGAACAAACTATAAAAAAGGTATAAAATTTGCAGCCATCAAAAGCGAGTTAAATTTAACTTTTGGATGCCAGGATCAGTTTCATGGACCAAAAATTTGATAATTTCTTTTGTAGACACCTAGATCAAGTAAATAATTTGGGTGAGAAACAGTACGGCAGTGGTGGGTTTGGGTGGAGGATGTGTGTGTGTAGCGGCGGCGGCGGCGGCGGGTAGCATGCAGCGTGCTGCGCTGCTCTTGCTGGCGCTGGCGCTACTGCCGCGCCACGCGGCGCCCGACTTTATCCCACGCTGCGATCGTACCGAGTCGCCTTTCCGTTCCACTTTGACGATTTTTCGGCACCGTCGGTCCGCTGTCAAAGTGTCGAGTGCACCCTCGAGAGACCGTGACACCCGCGACGGATTCGAGGTTCCGCTCCGGCTCTCTCGTGATAAGAGAGTATCGTACTCTCTTATCTCTCCCTTCGACATATCAAAAATGTGGCGCCGGAGGCCCGCGAAAAGCCTTCAGGTTACGCCCCCCGGTCCCGAGCCCTTGCGCTCGGGACGTGCGCCGATGGTCCCCAACGAGGAAGCCTCCATCGGTGTCGATGAACATGAGACCGCGTCGTTTTCGATATCCTTCGGTCCGACCGCATCCGACTTTCATGATCGCCCACGGGACTCTGCCCTCGCGGAGTCTCTGCTCAATACTTCATTCGCCGAAACTATCCTCATGGAAACGAATACACCGCGGACCGAAGCTACCGACGACGCATCGCCGCCTGCAGCGAGCGGGCCCGCAAGGTTAGAGAGCATCCTAAACGAGACTCCACCCGGAGGCCACGCTACGAAGACAGGCGGGTTTCCCGGTACGATATCGAGCACCTCCCGGGCCGCCGCTGGCAAGAAGGTCAATGAGACCGCCTGGCCCGTCAAACACGCCGCCATCGTTGACGGAGACATTATCCTCGGCGGGCTGATGATGGTGCGTGCCTCGGACCATGCTACGTTCCGGCGGCTTATGGTGTCTGTCTGATAAGGCGTGCGTGTCGGCAGGTGCACAGCCGGTCGGAGACGGCCACGTGCGGGCCGGTGATGGCGCAGGGCGGCGTGCAGGCGCTGGAGGCGATGCTGTTCGCGCTGGAGGAGGCGGCGCGCGCCGGCCTGGCGCCGCCCGGCGTCGTGCTCGGTGCGCACGTGCTCGACGACTGCGACAACGACACTTACGGCCTCGAAATGGCGCTTGACTTCATCAAAGGTTCAACTTTCGCCTACCCTTCCCAGCTTTCGAACTCCATGTGATCATGACGCATTCCCACTCGCATTGCAGGATCCATCGGCAATATCGAGGACCCGGAGTACTCGTGCAATTCATCTGCAGGCGCGCTGCGTAAGGTGATCTCGGGCGTGGTGGGCGCCGCCTCCTCCGTCACCTCCGTGCAGGTTGCCAACTTGCTGCGCCTCTTCCGGATCCCGCAGGTGCGTTTGTCTTCCGGAAGGATGCACAATTGCACACTGCGCCTGCCGCACTCCGTTTATGGTGTGATCTCGCTGTGCAGGTGTCGTTCTTCTCGACGTCTCCGGAGCTGTCGAACAAGGCGCGGTTCGAGTACTTCACGCGCACCATCCCCTCCGACCTGCACCAGGTGCGCGCCATGGTCGAGATCGTCAAGCGGCTCGGCTGGCGATACGTCTCCATCGTCTACGAGGAGTCCAACTACGGAATAAAGGTGACCGTCTCTTATTTTTATATTTTTTTGTTATTTTCATATTATGAAAATTACTCAGCACTGCTTATCTTATACCTATTTGACGATCGTCCTTTGATAACTTTTCTTTACGGTATCTCGGACGATGCAGGCTTTCGAGGAGTTGGAGACGCTGCTGGCGCGTGCAGGGATTTGCATCGCCGTGAAGGAACGCCTCGTGAAGGACTCTGGCGAAGCAGACGAGCGCGCTTACGACACCATCATGACACATCTGCTGGCAAGGCCGCGCGCACGCGGTGCGTATGCGCCGAAAAGTGTCAAGTTTTGCAAAGGTGAACCCAGATTATGAAAGGCAATGTTTCCAGGGGTGATCGTGTTCGGCTCCGACCAGGAGGTTGCGGGGGTGATGGCGGCGGCGGTGCGGCGCGGTGCGACGCGCTGGTTCGGCTGGGTGGGGTCGGACGGGTGGTCGGCGAGAGCGCTCGTGTCGGAGGGCCGCGAGGCCGCCGTCGAGGGCACCATCTCCGTGCAGCCGCAAGCCAACCCCGTGCGCGGCTTCCGCGAGTACTTTCTCAACCTCACCGTTGAAAACAATCGCCGGAACCCTTGGTTTGTCGGTAATCTCTGTTCTACTAGTATCTTTTGAAGATTCTTTAGAGTTCAACGATAATTTAATTATTTAGTCGTACGATATCCGGACAAGTTGGTTAATTTCATAATAATGGATAAAATGCAGAGTTTTGGGAAGATCACTTCAAGTGCAGATACCCGGGCGCGGCTCCCACGCCATACAACGCGCAGTACGCGCGCACGTGCACCGGCGCAGAGCGGCTCAGCGCTGACAGCGTCGAGTTCGAAGCACAGCTTCAGTTCGTCACCGACGGCGTGCTCGCGTTCGCGCACGCCATCAGGTACTACCCCGCCCGGCGGCGGTACGCCGCTCTCCGTGGTAGAATCCGTGTTGACCTCGGCTTGTCGCAGGGACATGCATTCGGAACTATGCGGCGGGAAGCGCGGGCTGTGCGCGGCGATGCAGCCCGCGAGTGGAGCTGTGCTTCTGCGCTACTTGCGCCGCGTGCACTTCACGGGGCTCAGCGGTGACGAGTTTAATTTCGACGCGAACGGTGACGGACCCGCCCGGTACAACATTCTGCATTTCAAGCAAGTGGAGAGCGGCATTTACCGCTGGCTGAAGGTGGGCCGCTATCTCGACGGCGAGCTGGAGCTCGACATGGACGGTGCGCATTTCGCATTCCCTCTCCCTCCCGGCATCTCCACATCGTTCACTCCGCTCACCTGTCGCGTATTTCAGCGATTCAGTTCAAGTGGGACTCGCGGCGCGTGCCGGAGTCGGTGTGCAGCGCGGAGTGCGAGCTCGGCCAGGCCAAGCAGTACGTGGAGGGCGAAAGCTGCTGCTGGCACTGCTTCAACTGCACGCAGTACGAGATCCGCTCGCCGGCCGCCGAGACGCAGTGCGTGGAGTGCCCGGCGGGCACGCTTCCGGACGTACGCCGCGTGCGCTGCGCGCCCGTGCCCGAGCTGTACCTGCGGCCCGACTCGCCTGCCGCCATCGGCGCCATGGCCTTCTCCTCGCTCGGCATCCTGCTCACCGCGTGCGTAGCCCCCTCCCTGGCCCCCCGGCCGCGCGCATCCCGACTGATGGCGTCGCGTTGCAGGCTGGTGGGCGGCGTGTGGACGGCGCGCGGCGACACGCCGGTGGTGCGCGCGAGCGGCAGGGAGCTCTCCTTCGTGCTGCTCGCTGGCATCTTCATGTGCTACCTCGTCACCTTTGCTCTCGTCTTCCGCCCGACGGATGCGCTTTGTGCCGTACAACGGTCAGTGGTCTCTGTGATTTTTTTAATAGGAACTTTGAATAACTATACTGCATTATTTCTTATCGATCTTACCGACGATAATATTCATGTGTCGCAGGTTTGGTACGGGTTTCTGCTTCACGGTAGTATACGCGTCGCTGCTCACGAAGACGAACCGCATCGCGCGTATCTTTGCGGCCAGCGAACACTCGGCGCGTCGTCCGAGCCTCATCTCACCCAAATCACAGCTGCTCATCTGTGCGGCGCTCGTCTCCATCCAGGTGCGCGGGCGGCAACGGGCGGCGGCGGACGCGGGTAGAGTGCGCTCTGCCCGCGCGTAGCTGCAGAGTGACGGGTGTGGCTTCGCAGGTGGTGGTGGTGGTGGTGTGGCAGGTGGTGTCGCCAGCGCGCGCCGTGCGGCACTTCCCGTCGCGCGAGGAGCACATGCTGGTGTGCGACGCCTACGTGGATACCTCCTACACGCTCGCCTTCTTCTACCCCGTGCTGCTCATCCTCGTGTGCACCGTGTACGCCGTGCTCACGCGCAAGATCCCCGAGGCCTTCAACGAGAGCAAGCACATCGGTAACCCCGTTGCCGCGCGTTGGCTGCGCCCCGACCCTCCCTCGCTTATCGCTCTCTCCCGCAGGGTTCACGATGTACACGACGTGCGTGATCTGGCTGGCATTCGTGCCGCTGTACTTCGGCACGGCGAGCCACGTGCCGCTGCGCGTCACCAGCATGGCCGTCACCATCTCGCTCAGCGCCTCCGTCACGCTCGTCTGCCTCTTCTCGCCCAAGGTGAGGGTTGCACTTGTACCCACGTCACCACCATAGTTCACCATGTCACTCGGTGCCGCTGTCCCGCTCGTGTGCCTGTTTTTGATGCGTCCCTGCGGGTACCGCCACATAAATAATTTCGCGCCGCTTAGGTATTTGACGGTATAATATGTCTGTTCACAGCTATACATCATCGTGTGCCGCCCAGAGCGCAACGTGCGCGGGAGCCTGATGCCGAGCAAATGGCGTGTCGGCGAGGGGCGCGGCGCGGCGGGGGGCGCCGTGTGCGCTGCGCTGGTGGGCGCCGCGCACGCGCCGCCGCCGCCCCCTAGAGACCTCACGCTCTCCACGGACCTATCCACGCTCAATGACACCGGTTGGTACTATTTTTAGCCGACTACGGCGAACCAAAAGGAGGTTTTAGTATAGACTATGTGAAGTCACATTAAATTAAATATGGCACCCTCCCCTCTTTAGAGGGATATCTGGGGGCACGGCAGTTCCCCCACCAAGTCGAGCATAAAAGTGGCACGGCCGTACTATCCTTTTCTCGAAGCAGTTCAGGCCATTTTCGACCCCCTATAGCTTCGTTGTGGATAAAACTAGAAGCCTGAATTTTCAGTACCCAAGCAGGCATTGTATAAACACGGTATATTTGAAATTTCATTCAATTTGAACCAGTAGTTTAAGAATTATAACTAGTCAAAATTCTTAATTTTGTCACTGACTGACTGACTGACTGACTGACTGACCGATCATCAAAAGTCTAAGGCACTTCTAGCAGACATAGAAGCTTCAAATTTAGAATGTAATTGTTGTGCAAGTGTTTAGTGCATAAATCAATGGAAAACTAAAATATTTTGTAATATCCGTCCAGTTTTCTAGATACACCAACTGTATAAATAACTTTGTAATTCCAAATAAATGTTTGGGATTACAAAGTTACATTTGCAGTTAATGAATCGGCTTACCTGTATAATAATATGTATAATATAATGGAATAATAGGTGAAGATCATCATCATCATTGTTTAGACGAATAGTTCATAAAAAATAATTTTGAGATACAGTTAGTTCATATTTTGGAACTAGATGGCGCCACACGCAATTTTAGAACGTGCTATTGAAGTGTTTCCGATATGTGTAAGGTTTCAGTGCGAAATATCTAACACGGCAGACTCGCTTACTTGCTTGCCCGGTGAGACGCTCGAATTGTTCAGCCCCCAGTATACAATATAGCAACTTTGTTACCGTGAGGCTGACTTTTCATTTGGGAGCGCCCGGGAGGACCTTTTACAATCATCATCAACCTTTACCGTAAAAGTCCCTACTTAAGGGACCTATGCCTACTTGCACCAAACTGTCAAAGTCCCTGAGCAATTACTTTACTCGCTTGGTAGTTCTTAACAGTTCAGATTCTGACCATAAAGAACTGCCAAGCGAGTAAAGTAATTGCTTAGGAACTTTGAAAGTTTGCAAGTATGCATAGGTCCTTTAAGTAGGGACTTAATAAAGTAACCGGCTTGGTGTTAAATGGATTTCACAATTTTTTACGGTTGAAAGCGAGACATGGTTCTTTTTTTACAATTTTTAGAAAATTGTTTTTGATGGCATATATATTATTTAAAGGTAAATATAATATTATTGAAATGTGAAATAAACAAAACTTAGTTTAAAAAAATGTTATTGGGTACACTCGGGTTCCTTATTAAGGCCAATCCTCAAATCCGAATTCCATACAAAATGATTCGGACAAATACTCAAAAAGTACGCCGTATTTCTTCACACTATTCGGTTTGTCCATGTTTTTTGATTTCGTTAACAAAAAAAGTAAAAGGTTTCATACTCTAATTAAGATTTTATACGTGTTTTTAAGTTTGTAGGGTTAATTTCAAAACACGTATAAAATCTAAATTAAAGTATGAAACCTTTCACTTTTTTTGTTGACGAAATCAAAAAACATGGACGAAACGAATAGTGTGAAGAAATTACTATAATACGGCGTACTTTTTGAGTATTTGTCCAAAATATTTTGTATGGAATTCGGATTTGAGGATTCCCCTAAGTCTAATCTAACGATACCTTAACTGTCAAAATTCATCCAGCCATTTGGAAGATAAGAGGTACCTAGCAAATAAATTTCCATACATACATACAAGATAAACAACTAGACCCTAACAAAAGAGAGAAAAAATAATTTGATATGTCACAGAACGTATAATGTCGTCGGACCGGCACGTGCAGACGGAGGAGACGGTGCTGTGCCCGCACCTGTGCGCTGCTGCCTGCGGGAACGGGCTGCGCCTGGACGCGCGCCGCTTGCGCGAGCTGGGAATTGGTGCCGCGGGGGGCGCGGGAGGCGCGGAGGGCATAGCAGCGGCGCCCCCCGCCGCGCCGCTGCACGTGGCGGTGGCCATCGTGGGCGCGCAGCTGCCTTTATAGCGCGAGGGGCGGCGCGCGCCGCGCGTGCCGGTGCTAGTGTGACGTTGCGACTCAACATTCAACATTTTTATTCGTGCTTCGGGATCGAGGCTAAACATATGACATGTGATATTAGGTCTCTCCCAAGGCGTCAGTGGCCCGATCTTCGGCTCTCCTCATCCACCTTCTGCCAGCTATAGGGCACAGATCATCGCTCCATCTGGCCGGCGGTCGTCCTACACTGCGTTTGCCTAGACGTGGTCTCCACTCAAGAGCACGTTTACCCCAACGGTTGTCGGTTCTTCGGCAGATATGGCCGGCCCACTGCCACTTCAGCTTGCTGATCCTCTGAGCTATGTTGACCTACTTAGTTCTGTAGACAAGAATACAAACCCCTAGCCCCTAAATCACGGATTCCGATGAGTTATTGTCATTGTGATATTTTTTTATGTATAAAATATATAGTTAACTTAATAAAAACAATGAATTCTTGAATTTTGAAATAAAGATTTTAAGGAATAGGTCTCTTAATTTAATATAAGTATAAGTACCTACCTACGTATCGGACAAGTAGCACAGCTTTAATACGTGGAGCATGTTCAATAATAAACTCGCACTGCTAGAGTGATGCTTTAATACGTGGAGCATGTTCAATAATAAACTCGCACTGCTAGAGTGATGCTTTAATACGTGGAGCATGTTCAATAATAAACTCGCACTGCTAGAGTGATGCTTTAATACGTGGAGCATGTTCAATAATAAACTCGCACTGCTAGAGTGATGCTCCGAAAATGTCGCTCTTAACCTAGACACCTATGTGTATACAACACTTATATTTACCTGGGGCTCTTACCCGCAGAAGAAAATCGTACTGTGGAGGAACCCATGATTAAGATAAAAATGGAAGCAAAATTAAAACTCAATGCGAAAATTCTTACGAATTGGAATATGCCGTTAATTTCGAAACTGCCCAGAAAACATGGAACTTAAATACTGCAATATAATGTCATCGCCGTTGGTTTGGGATTTAAACTCGATTTAAAATAAATATTAGGTAAGTAGCTTTGTCATCATCAGGAAAATGTTATCTGAGCGATCCTAGTGTAGGTGTAACTTGGTGAAAACATGTCGAAAATTTAAATAATTTTATTGTTATTGTTAGTTACAGCAAAATGCCACGAAAACATACGCTAACTGGTCGTAAAGAACGTGAACTAAAACGTACTTTTATGAATCAAGTAAGAGAATGTCGGAAAAGAACTCGGGATGCAGAATTAAGTTTTCATCGCAAAATTCTCACTTTTTGGAATATGCAGTTAATTTCGAAACTGCCCAATATAATTTGGAACTAAAACACTGTAATTTATGTCATCGCAGATGGTTTGATTTAAATATTGAAAATTATGGGCTTTGTTCTGTTTGTCACAAATTTCAAGTAAACAATTAAATTAATAAATTTGCGTACCGTATCGTAAGTGGCGTATCTTTGAATCAAATTTTACATACGGGGCTTAATTTGCAGTTTGACATTCTTAGCTTATTGCTGTACGTTCGGCTTTTGTCAGTATTAGCGTTTTACGCTATTTTCAAGCAAACTTATATAAGAAATCGGATACCTCCACCGAACGTTCGAAATCTGAAAATGCTTTACAGGTTTGATTCTAGCGATGTGCTTCCATTTTCTGGATCTCAGCGACATTTTCTCGCCCTGTTGGTAATTCAGTTCGTGAACCTGCGTTTCGAACGAAAATTCTGTGAAGGTCTGGTGAGGTGAGTCTCAATTTTTCGATTGCGATAGAAATAACTAAACGAGCACATGACATGGATGATCTCGATCCCAGTCAAATGACTGTTACGACTACGTCGACTACAGAAGCGGCGTTACAGCTGATTACGTTGTTGAAGGCTGAAAGTTTCGTATTCATGGAGTGGGTCAGTAATTCACAAGACCAGTTTAAAACTTTTTGGGATAAGGTTTCTCCCCAATCAGTGATGGTAGTTTGGTTCGAGTTCTAGAAGGACCATTGTTGTTGTTCATGGGAATTCCTCGTTACGTAAGAGTTTCAGATGGCTTTGATACGAGGACGGTCGTGAAATTATTGTGTGCCAACTCACAGGTTGTCCTTTTGAAGTCTGTGTTCTTAGCTCGACTAGAGCTGTTTGCAGCATTGTCAATGTCCCGATTAATTCAATCGGTGTTAAATACTTATAAACCCAGGTGTAAGTTTCATCGAATAGGTACTTGCGTTAACAGATTCAATTATAACGCTTTGTTGGATTAACTTTGATCCACATCAATGGAAAACTTTTGTGATATTATATCGTGTGGCTCAAATTCCGACAAATCTTAACGCAGAATGCTTCTGTTACATTTTTGGAAGGAAATTATTAAACTCTAGCAATTGTTTAGGAATTATATGTGGCCTAGTCTGCCAGCGTTTTGGTCCAGCAATACGGATATACCTGTGGTCAACAAGCTTAAAGTTTAAAAAACTGAAAACCCGACTGCGAAATAATTATACATTCATTGTCAATTCATTATTCAAAATTAAATGTAAACATATAAGTATTGTTATCTATCTATCTGTCTATACATATAATAAAGTAGTATACATAGGGGAGACCGGGGACAAACGTAACAGTTTGTATTACATGCCTGATTGAGAAATCAGGCATGTAATACAAACTGTAAATACAACTTATATCACAAAAGTTATTACTAACGAGAGTTAGTAATAACTTTTGTGATATAATTAATATACCCATATTAAACTTTCGTTCATGGTCTAAAAATGTACACTAGAATTTAATCTAATATATTTATAGAATTCTCAAAGTTTAAAGCTTCAAAAAAAAAGGGCGATTGTTACCTTCGACCTTGTGGTTAATGCGAAAGTAACAAAGGCGAGGATCGTATGTACCACCGTATAATTTCTGCCCAATGTTATAAATACAATAAAAGAAAACACAAAATAAAATCAAATTATTTATTTCAAAGCTATGCTACAAAATAAGTTTAACTTGAGATTCGTCTGTCGAAGATCAAGACAAATTTACTTCTTGATGATATGTTTTCCCGTTAAATGCTTATATGCTGCTTTTCTGTAGACTCCTGTGTCTGTGGTGCCTCAATTAGTTGTTTTTATCCTCTGCCATGGCATTCTATTAAAAAAACGTTTAAAATATTACACTCATACTACGCAGACGAAAGTAACTCGTTACTTTTGTCCTGCCTTAAGATGTTACTTTTGTCCCCAACCCCGTTTTTGAAATCTGAACGTGCTACACGAATACAAGTTATATCATGCTAAATACAATCTTAATCTGGTTTGAGAGTTATCTAAAAAATAGGTATCAGTGTGTAGAAATGTCTAGAATAAATGATCAATCGAGGAAAATAAGGTATAAATCCGAATATAAACTTAACAGTTATGGTGTGCCACAAGGGAGTATCCTTGGACCAATACTTTTCTTGCTCTACATAAATGATTTACCTGAAGTTACTAACCACGAAACCATACTTTTCACCGACGACACAACTATCATAGTTAAATGTACTGACCCATTAAATTTCGAAAACGACATTCATAAGACAATTTAGAGGTTATAACTTGGCTTGATAATAATAATCTGAAAGTAAATATTGACAAAACAAAAATAATGCAATTTCATTCATTCAGACGTAATCCAATAAAACTTGACATTAAACATAATAATTCAAAAATTGAAGAAGTAGTCTATAAAATTCTTGTGTATTTACATTGACAAAAACCTAAATTGGAAAATACAAATAGATAAGGTTTGTACGAAAATTAGCAGATATGCGTACGTGTTAAAGAGGTTGCGCGAAATAGCCTCCATAAAGGTGTCTCTTAGTGCATATCATGGCTACGTTGGGTCAGCTCTACAATACGGCCTCTTGATATGGGGAAATAGTGTTGAAGCTGACAGAGCGTTCAGAGCCCAGAAAAGGTGTTTACGATCCTTATGCGGTGCCCACTTTTTAGAGCCCTGCAGACCATTGTTCAAAAATTTTCAAATTCTAATTCTACCATGTCTCTATATCAAACAAGCAGCAGAGTTTGTCAGGCAACATCCAGAGCTATTCAAAACAAACCAACACTTCCGCACTAGACAACTCAGGGATACAACTAACAACATGCTCTACAATCCGCTTTACAAACTGACTCTCACTCAACGGCAAGCATACTACATGTGTATCACTATATATAATAAGTTGCCTAAGGATATAAAAAAACCTAACAGGGAATCTATTTTTTATAAAAATAAAAAAATGGCTCTTGGAGAAATGTTTCTATACGATAGGTGAATACTTGAACTCATAGTAGATTAGATTTTTCTTTTGTTTTAGTATACACTTACTTAGTTAATAAGACTTAATATTTGCATGCCTATTACGGCAGGACATAAAATGGACTCAATCTATTTAAGACCTTATTTGTACATATGTTCTAGCAAATAAACAATATTTCATTTCATTTCATATTTCATTTCATTTCATTTCAACGTTAATCAAATTACAAATACTCACATTGTTATCAGCCTCTTAATAAATAACAAGAAACTTATTTTTGGTGGTAAAAATCACAATACTAACACAAAATTGCGAAACGGCACTGGCGCGGAGACTTAACTTGTGGCTGGGTTGGCGGTGCAACCTGACAACCAACGGAAGCTCACATCGTTACGGCTATTAGACAGGGCTACAGAGCGTTTGTTACTTTCGACCCGCCGTTACTTTTGTACCCGGTCTCCCCTACGTATACCCCGAATTCTTGCAAATATGTTTTTTTTTACGGTAACGTGTTCAGACGAGTTTAAATAACAAGCCCCAATTTTATTTTTATTGGAAGACTTTGTTTGTTTGGTTGTGTGTGCGTCCATCATTTAAAAACTACTGAACGGATTTAAATGAAACTTTACGATATCATAGCCTGAAAGGGCTATATAATATTACGCTATATCTCTATAGAGGGTAGGTACAGAAATGAAATGTTTGTATGGAAACAGTTATTTTTATAATGATGTTCTTCAAAACAAATAATTAGATAGGTACAAAACAACAAACAACAGACAAATGAAAATTACAATTTACGTAAGCGGTTCAATTCTTCAAGAGAGTTTCGGTCGTGCGGTTGATGTAGTAACTTTCTAGGATCTAGCGAACTAATCGCTAGCCCTGAGAGTGATCTGACTCTGCTCAAAGCGACGTACGCCTGACCTTTCGCGAAAAGATTACTGCTTAAATCAACAACCGCCCGGTCAAGTGGAAGCATACGCCGCTCAATCTTTCTTTTACCACGTAAAGCATCAAATTCGGTAGCACATGGCTTAATGCGAACACCAATTCTGGATCGGTTGCCAATTACACTAGAATTAACAACAACATCAAACTCTAGAAATACAGCTTGAGGCAGTTCTCCCACTTCCAGCTGGTCTCGGCGTAAAGCAGGCCATTCTATGTTACGGATCACTCCCATAGCACCATTGACTAGTCCATGATTTATATTTATATTGCGCCTTAACATTATTCGTGACCCAATACCAAGTTTTATCATGTTTGGTACACCCCCTGTTTTATTGGGATTATCCGATATACCTATATTAATTTTTAGGAGTTTGGCCGTATGTTTTCGGGTCCAGTGAGATATCTTAGGAACTGCTTTAATTTTAAACACTGTTGTATATTTTTCTAGGTCTTCGGTAATGGTGGAGTTTAATTTTCCACAAGTTTAGTTGTAAGAAAAATTCTAACGGCTTCCCCGTCTCCGAATATTCCGGTCAATGGTACTCTGCGGTTATCAATTACGGATAACTGCTGCATTGTCAATTCTCCAACGCGAAGACTGTTCAATACATCAACAAAAGTGGTGTCACCAGCTTGCCTCATATTTTGAGGTAATTCGAAACTGAACAAGTGCCACAAATTCATTTCGGCAGACAATATCTGTGGCTGACGGAAGCAATAAGATCCTCCAGCAAAGGAGAATGGGCATCGCAGGTCTCGGCCTGCAGTTATTTTACCTATTTGACAATTCGTTTCGATATTTTTAAGTATTCGTTTAAGTCATGAAAATCTCGATTGCAGCGGGGTTTAGAAAATTACTAAAATAAAAGATTTTAATTTGATATGAGCATCATAGGTAAAATAATTGCAGATAGGTCTCGGCCTGCAGTTATTTTAGCTATTTGACAATTCATTTCGATATTTTTAAGTATTCGTTTAAGTCAAGTAAGGGTTTAGAAAGTGACCAAGATATAAGATTTTAGTTTGATATAATCATCGTAGTATCGATGGTAAAATGGTGTACAAAAGTAATGTTGCCAACATGATTGGCAGAGATATCTTGTTACTGTCTTTGTCGGCTGACAAGATTGATAGTTGATGTCAGTTGATGAAAACCAAAGAACTTGTATACTATGTATCTAGAATGCCGACTCACACGAAAACCGCGAGCCGAAAGAGCTAGAACTAGTAAGGAGTGTGTCTCGTTCTGAAGGGCGACCATAATTTTTGAACTTTGAATATTTCATTAAGACATAAACAAGCAACCAAAATTAAAAAAAAAAATCTGCTCAATGAGATAGCAATGTGTACATACGTTACTTTGCATTATTGTTTTAAAATTATATTATACATAGGTACATTAAAATAGCAACAAAAAAAGAGGGCGATGTGCCGCATTCTAGTGAGGTATATCTGATTCCATGGTTTAATAAATATATGCTTAATTAATATATGTATATATGGAATATATTAAATATATACAAAAAAAAATTAAAAAAAGTTAGATTAAAACGGCATATACATTATACATGTTATCTACGCTGTTAGTACAGTGCCACAAAAAAAATCATGCATGCAGGTTGAAAAAAAATCGGGACCTGGGCTCCATACATTTTTGCCCATTATCATTTGGACACCGGAGGTAATTGCATCAGATCTCCAAAAAGAAGAACATCGAAAACCGCGTTATTTTGTTTATATTGTTGTAGTCGCAGGTGAACATTTCGGAGGGTTAAATATGGCACCATCGATATTTCATCAATAATCACCCAATTTTTATGACGCCACTTTTGACGGTATCTTTGAAGTTATTTGCAACTTTATTGAATAGTTGTCGCTGCTGAATGTTTAATGATGTTACAGCGGCTTGATATTGCTGATCTGGCATTACATTGTCACAAGGCGCCTCTTCGAAATCATCGATCTGCTCGACTTCACCAAGTACACGTTCTATTGGATCAATAATTAAGTTCTGTCTTCATTCAGATGGATAGATTGTGCAGCTAGATTTTCTGCTACTACTCGACGTATTGCCTGTCTCAGTCTCCCAAAAATCAAATGTTTCCACATCAGTCCCTTCTTGTAGAGGTCGTACTTGGCTTCGTTTTGCATAAAAAGCATTTTTCGCGTCATCGTAACCGTCCATTAAATCACTTTCATCCCTGAATGGAACGTGAGTTACCAACAGAGAATAGTAATAGGCTGCCGGGTTCGATGCTAGCGTAAAATAACGTGTACGCAAAATGGCTGGACGTTTTTGTTCTTTCATTCGGCCTACATTATCCAGTAGTGCTACAGTAGTGCTGTACTGTTGTCGATTATCTATTATATATGGTCTTGTTCAATTTCATATGCATCCATGTCTTGTTCATCACCGTCAATGTCATTCCGCTGCGAAGTCACCACGTCATACCAAATGGCAAATTCTCTTAAACTAAGATGTTCTAGATTGCGCGGCCTGCAAACATATCTACCAAAAATATTTGTATATGGTTCTGAAGCGTCACTGTTAATCCTGAGCATTCGATACCTCTCCTCTGGAACACAAGTATTCACAAAAACACATTTTCGTGAACTGTCCCTTAATTTGAGATGACATAAACGGAAGGCGCATTCACATGCCCAAATTTCACGGTGTGTTAAAATGGCATTTTGTATTGCAAAGATCTGCTTTCCAATATCACCACCTTGCTCTCGTACACGTCGAATCGCTTCTCTTATCGATCTTGAGATTTCTGCGGGCTCCGACTTCGATATATATTTAGATATATAATAAGCGATTCCGAGGGCTAACCCGCATGGCTGGACATTTATATTAGCAGACCACAATTTCAATATTTCTGGATTATAAATATTTTTTATGAATGATTATAAATATATTACAATTAATCATGGTCTCAGAATCCTTTCTTTTTAAAATATAAAACTTTCCTTTATTTTTAGCAGTTTGTTCATCATCTAAAATTCTTGTTTCACTGGAAACTTGTCTCGGAAAAGCAAATCTACATATTGTATCCCTTTTGTAGCATGTGTGGGTGTGTTTATGGGTTTGCAATTTTGTGACTAAATCATTTCTTTATCATCCTCCGGGTCTGGTACTGTGCAGGTGACTACTTGATCTAGTAGTTCTATGCCTTGTGCGCTGTCAAAGGTAGGCATTTGCTCACACCACACGACCATGCACATAGGGCTGCCGCGGAGTTGGAATTCTACTCGCCACCAAAAGTCTGCAACACATCTTCCAAGCACAAGATTTTCATTCTGTTTGAGTCGTTTGAACAAAGCGTTTATGCGTATCATGAACTGCCTCGACAGAGTGATTGGATATTGTTCGACTAAACGAAGTTTTTCTGAAAATGTAAGCTCTTCTACAGAAGCATCAGGTTGACCATCAGAAACTAAAAGAGCTGTTTAAGATATCGGGCCAATTTAAATCGTTACACGAGAATGTTAAATACCAATGTGGAGGCCACAAGTTTTTAACCATTGCTAGAAGGTCTGTATAAGCTTTGTGCCAATAAGAGGAATCAATAACAGAGATTTAAGAGGCTGAAAAGTGCCTCGAGTTGCTTCGAGAAAAGGTAGTTACGGTCGTGCTTCTCGTTTCGGCTTCAGAGGCACTGCCGTGCCTCCAGATAGCTGTAGCAGCCATAGCTGTGCACTGACGTCCGCTCATACGTCCGAATCTGACATTACCTTGATGGAGTGTTTCCCGCAAAATATTTCTCTCGTCATCTATTTGCTTATAAATAACGGTTTTGCGGAGTTCTGATCACGTTGACTTCGTTTTGAGGTTCCAATATTATTATAGCTTGTAAAATACTTTGATGTAATTCTTCGTCATTGACCCCAAAATTTATCTGCACATTTCTGTATAAGTGATTGTTCGCGCCATTCGTAAGGTCGCTTATTTTTATTATCCACCTACATTTTCCTACCTACCCACTTAATCCACACATTATTCACAACTATCCTTGTCCCTCCTTACCGCTACTCCGCTACAAGAAACCGTGAAAAAAAAGCTGACCCTCTCTCAGTCTGCAATCGACACTGATCGATTGTGGATGTCGTATGCGCTCCCGCACTCCACTACCCCTTTAAGTACCAACTTCTTGCTGCGCTGGATGCACCGATTCTTGGTCGCCGCTCCGCTCGCCCGATCCAGCACAAGGGTTCCCTACCCGACCTGGAAGCCACGACCACGCGGTGGCTTCCACCGCGACGCGCAGTGTGCCATTCTCGACGCCCGCCATTTTCTCATCGACTATCGAAGGCCGCTAAGAGACAAGAGAACAGTTCCTTCCTATCTTCCTCGCTTTTTCCCATGGTTGCGTTCAACGGAAAACTAAAAACTGACAACAGAAAACAGATAACAGGAAACCGAAAACTGAAAACTGTAGTGTAAACTGCAAACTGAAAACTGTAAAGTGTAAACTGTAATCTGTACTGTAAACTGTAAACTGAAAACAGAAAACTAAAAACTGAAAAAAAAATAATTGAAAACTGAAAACAGAAAACTGTTAACTGTAAACTGTAAACTGTAAACTTTTAACTGAATACTGAAAACTGAAAACTGAACTCTGAAAACAGATAACAGAAAACTGAAAACTGATAAACTGAAAACCGAAAACAGATAACAGATAACAGATAACAGATAACAGATAACAGATAACAGCTAACAGATAACAGGTAACAGACACAGATAACAGATAACAGAAAACTGAAAACTAAAAACTGAAAACAGAAAACCGATAACAGTTAACAGAAAACTGAAAACTGAAAATTATTATTACAAGTATAGATTACAGTTTACAGTTTACAGTTTACACTTTACAGTTTTCAGTTTTCAGTTTTCAGTTTTCAGTTTACAGTTTACAGTTTTCAGTTTTCAGTTTTCAGTTTTCAGTTTTCAGTTTTCGGTTTTCTGTTATCTGTTTTGTTAGTTTAGGTTAGTTTACAGTTTACAGTTAACAGTTTTCTGTTTTCAGTTTTCAGTTTTCAGTTTTCAGTTTTCAATTATTTTTTTTCAGTCTTTAGTTTTCTGTTTTCTGTTTTCGGTTTTCTGTTATCTGTCGTTAGTTAACGGTTTTCAGTTTTTTTTTCAGTTTTCAGTTTTCAGTTAACACTTTTAAGTTTACACTTTACAGTTTTCAGTTTTCTGTTTTCAGAGTTCAAATATTTTTCAGTTTTCAGTTTTCAGCTAACAGATTACAGTTTACAGTTTACACTTTACAGTTTTCAGTTTTCAGTTTTCTGTTTTCGGTTTTCTGTTATCTGTTTTGTTAGTTTAGGTTAGTTCACAGTTTATAGTTTACAGTTTACAGTTAAAAGTTTTCTGTTTTCAGTTTTCAGTTTTCAATTATTTTTTTTTCAGTTTTTAGTTTTCTGTATCTGTTTTCAGTTTCCAGTTTCCAGTTTCCAGTTTACAGTTTTCAGTTTACAGTTATCAGTTTTCAGTTTACAGTTTACACTTTACAGTTTTCAGTTTTCAGTTTTCTATCTGTTTTCGGTTTTCAGTTTATCAGTTTTCAGTTTACAGTTATCAGTTTTAAGTTTTCAGTTTACAGTTTACACTTAACAGTTTTTAGTTTTCAATTTTCAGTTTTTTGTTTTCGGTATTCTATTATCTGTTGTCAGTTTTCAGTTTTTTGTTTTCATTTTTCAGTTTTCAGTTTCCAGTTTACAATTTACAGTGTACAGTTTTCAGTTTTCAGTTAACAGTTAACAGTTTTTTAATTTCAGTTTTCAGTTTTTTTTTTCATTTTTCAGTTTTCAGTTTTCAGTTTACAGTTTACAGTTTTCTATCTGTTTTCGGTTTTCAGTTTATCAGTTTTCAGTTTACAGTTATTTGTTTTCAGTTTACAGTTAATAGTTTTTTAATTTCAGTTTTCAGTTTTTTTTTTCATTTTTCAGTTTTCAGTTTACAGTTTACATTTTACAGTTAACATTTTACAGTTTTCAGTTTTCAGTTTACAGTTAACACTTTACAGTTTTCAGTTTTCAGTTTTCAGATTACAGTTTACACTTTACAGTTTTCAGTTTTCAATTTTCAGTTTTTTGTTTTCGGTTTTCTATTATCTGTTTTCTATTGTCAGTTTTAAGTTATTTGTTTTCATTTTTCAGTTTTCAGTTTCCAGATTACAGTTTACAGTGTACAGTGTACAGTTTTCAGTTTTCAGTTAACAGTTTACAGTTTTCTGTTTTCAGTTTTCAGTTATTTTTCAGTTTTACAGTTTTCAGTTTTCAGTTTTCTGTTTTCTGTTTTCTGTTATCTATTTCAGTTTTCAGTTTTCAGTTTACTGTTTTCTGTTTTCAGTTTTCAGTTTTCAGTTTTCAACTTACAGTTAACAGTTTACAGTTTTCAGTTTTCTATCTGTTTTCAGTTTATCAGTTTTCAGTTTTCAGTTTACAGTTTACAGTTAACAGTTTACACTTTACAGTTTTCAGTTTTCAGTTTACAGTTTTCAGTTTTCAGTTTTCAGTTTTCTATCTGTTTTCGGTTTTCAGTTTTCAGTTTACAGTTTTCAGTTTTTAGTTTTCAGTTTACAGTTTTCTATCTGTTTTCGGTTTTCAGTTTATCAGATTTCAGTTTACAGTTTAAAGTTTACGCTTTACACTTTACAGTTTTCTGTTTTCAGTTTTCAGTTTACAGTTTACAGTTTTCTGTTTTCAGTTTTCAGTTATTTTTCAGTTTTCAGTTTTCTGTTTTTTGTTATCTATTTCAGTTTTCAGTTTTCAGTTTTCAATTATTTTTTTTCAGTTTTTAGTTTTCTGTTTTCTGTTTTCAGTTTCCAGTTTCCAGTTTCCAGTTTACAGTTTACAGTTTTCAGTTTACAGTTTACACTTTACACTTAACAGTTTTCAGTTTTCAGTTTTCTGTTTTCGGATTTCTGTTATCTGTTTTCTGTTGTCAGTTAACAGTTTACAGTTATTTTTTAGTTTTCAGTTAACAGTTTTAAGTTTACACTTTACAGTTTTCAGTTTTCTGTTATCTGTTTTCAGAGTTCAGTTTTCGGTTTTCAGTATTCAGTTAAAAGTTTACAGTTTACAGTTTATAGTTTACAGTTTACAGCTAACAGTTTTCTGTTTTCAGTTTCCAGTTTACAGTTTTCAGTTTTCAGTTTTCAGTTTTCAGTTTTCAGTTTACAGTTTTCAATTTTCTGTTATCGGATTTCTGTTTTATGTTTTCATTTTTCAGTTTTTTGTTTTCTGTTTTCAGTTTCCAGTTTACAGTTTCCAGTTTCCAGTTTACAGCTTACAGTTTACACTTTACAGTTTTCAGTTTACAGTTTACAGTTTTCAGTTTTCAGTTTTCAGTTTTCAGTTTCATGTTTTCAGTTTTCAGTTTTCAGCTTAAAGATTACAGTTTACAGTTTACAGTTTACAGTTTACACTTTACAGTTTTCAGTTTTCAGTTTTTTTTTCAGTTTTCAGTATTCAGTTTTCAGCTTACAGATTACAGATTACAGTTTACAGTTTACAGTTTACAGTTTACAGTTTACACTTTTCAGTTTTCAGTTTTCAGTTTTCAATTTTCAGTTTTCAGTTTTCAGCTTACAGATTACAGTTTACACTTAACAGTTTACACTTTACAGTTTTCAGTTTACAGTTTTCATTTTCAGTTTTCTATCTGTTTTCGGTTTTCAGTTTTCAGTTTTCAGTTTTCAGTTTTCTATTTGTTTTCGGTTTTCAGTTTATCAGTTTTCAGTTTACAGTTTACAGTTTAAAGTTTACACTTTACACTTTACAGTTTTCTGTTTTCAGTTTTTTTTTCAGTTTTCAGTATTCAGTTTTCAGCTTACAGATTACAGATTACAGTTTACAGTTTACAGTTTACAGTTTACAGTTTACACTTTTCAGTTTTCAGTTTTCAGTTTTCTGTTATCTGTTTTCTGTTGTCAGTTTTCAGTTTTCTGTTTTCAATTTTCAGTTTTCAGTTTTCAGCTTACAGATTACAGTTTACACTTTACAGTTTTCAGTTTACAGTTTTCATTTTCAGTTTTCTATCTGTTTTCGGTTTTCAGTTTTCAGTTTTCAGTTTTCTATTTGTTTTCGGTTTTCAGTTTATCAGTTAACAGTTTTTTAATTTCAGTTTTCAGTTTTTTTTTCATTTTTCAGCTTTCAGTTTTCAGTTAACAGTTTACAGTGTACAGTTTACAGTTTTCTGTTTTCAGTTTTCGGTTATTTTTCAGTTTTCAGTTTTCAGTTTTCAGTTTTCAGCTTACAGATTACAGTTTCCAGTTAACAGTTTACACTTAACAGTTTACACTTTACAGTTTACACTTTACAGTTTTCAGTTTTCAGTTTACAGTTTTCAGTTTTCAGTTTTCAGTTTTCTATCTGTTTTCGGTTTTCAGTTTTCAGTTTTCAGTTTTCAGTTTTTAGTTTTCAGTTTACAGTTTTCTATCTGTTTTCGGTTTTCAGTTTATCAGTTTTCAGTTTACAGTTATCAGTTTTCAGTTTACAGTTTACACTTTACAGTTTTCAGTTTTCAGTTTTCTATCTGTTTTCGGTTTTCAGTTTTCAGTTTTCAGTTTTCAGTTTTCAGTTTTTAGTTTTCAGTTTACAGTTTTCTATCTGTTTTCGGTTTTCAGTTTATCAGTTTTCAGTTTACAGTTATCAGTTTTCAGTTTACAGTTTACACTTTACAGTTTTCAGTTTTCAGTTTTCTATCTGTTTTCGGTTTTCAGTTTATCAGTTTTCAGTTTACAGTTATCAGTTTTAAGTTTTCAGTTTACAGTTTACACTTAACAGTTTTTAGTTTTCAATTTTCAGTTTTTTGTTTTCGGTTTTCTATTATCTGTTGTCAGTTTTCAGTTTTTTGTTTTCATTTTTCAGTTTTCAGTTTCCAGTTTACAATTTACAGTGTACAGTTTTCAGTTTTCAGTTAACAGTTAACAGTTTTTTAATTTCAGTTTTCAGTTTTTTTTTTCATTTTTCAGTTTTCAGTTTTCAGTTTACAGTTTACAGTTTTCTATCTGTTTTCGGTTTTCAGTTTACAGTTAATAGTTTTTTAATTTCAGTTTTCAGTTTTTTTTTTCATTTTTCAGTTTTCAGTTTACAGTTTACATTTTACAGTTAACATTTTACAGTTTTCAGTTTTCAGTTTACAGTTAACACTTTACAGTTTTCAGTTTTCAGTTTTCAGATTACAGTTTACACTTTACAGTTTTCAGTTTTCAATTTTCAGTTTTTTGTTTTCGGTTTTCTATTATCTGTTTTCTATTGTCAGTTTTAAGTTATTTGTTTTCATTTTTCAGTTTTCAGTTTCCAGATTACAGTTTACAGTGTACAGTGTACAGTTTTCAGTTTTCAGTTAACAGTTTACAGTTTTCTGTTTTCAGTTTTCAGTTATTTTTCAGTTTTACAGTTTTCAGTTTTCAGTTTTCTGTTTTCTGTTATCTATTTCAGTTTTCAGTTTACTGTTTTCTGTTTTCAGTTTTCAGTTTTCAACTTACAGTTAACAGTTTACAGTTTTCAGTTTTCTATCTGTTTTCAGTTTATCAGTTTTCAGTTTTCAGTTTACAGTTTACAGTTAACAGTTTACACTTAACAGTTTACACTTTACAGTTTTCAGTTTTCAGTTTACAGTTTTCAGTTTTCAGTTTTCAGTTTTCAGTTTTCTATCTGTTTTCGGTTTTCAGTTTTCAGTTTACAGTTTTCAGTTTTTAGTTTTCAGTTTACAGTTTTCTATCTGTTTTCGGTTTTCAGTTTATCAGTTTTCAGTTTACAGTTTACAGTTTAAAGTTTACGCTTTACACTTTACAGTTTTCTGTTTTCAGTTTTCAGTTTACAGTTTACAGTTTTCTGTTTTCAGTTTTCAGTTATTTTTCAGTTTTCAGTTTTCTGTTTTTTGTTATCTATTTCAGTTTTCAGTTTTCAGTTTTCAATTATTTTTTTTCAGTTTTTAGTTTTCTGTTTTCTGTTTTCAGTTTCCAGTTTACAGTTTATAGTTTTCAGTTTACAGTTTACACTTTACACTTAACAGTTTTCAGTTTTCAGTTTTCTGTTTTCGGATTTCTGTTATCTGTTTTCTGTTATCTGTTTTCTGTTGTCAGTTAACAGTTTACAGTTATTTTTTAGTTTTCAGTTAACAGTTTTAAGTTTACACTTTACAGTTTTCAGTTTTCTGTTATCTGTTTTCAGAGTTCAGTTTTCGGTTTTCAGTATTCAGTTAAAAGTTTACAGTTTACAGTTTATAGTTTACAGTTTACAGCTAACAGTTTTCTGTTTTCAGTTTTCATTTATTTTTTTTCAGTTTTTATTTTTCTGTTTTCTGTTTTCAGTTTCCAGTTTACAGTTTACAGTTTTCAGTTTTCAGTTTACAGTTTTCAATTTTCTGTTATCGGATTTCTGTTTTATGTTTTCATTTTTCAGTTTTCTGTTTTCTGTTTTCAGTTTCCAGTTTACAGTTTCCAGTTTCCAGTTTACAGCTTACAGTTTACAGTTTACACTTTACAGTTTTCAGTTTCATGTTTTCAGTTTTCAGTTTTCAGCTTAAAGATTACAGTTTACAGTTTACAGTTTACAGTTTACACTTTACAGTTTTCAGTTTACAGTTTTCAGTTTACAGTTTTCTGTTTTCAGTTTTCAGTTATTTTTCAGTTTTCAGTTTTCTGTTTTTTGTTTTCTATTTCAGTTTTCAGTTTTCAGTTTTCAGTTTACTGTTTACAGTTTTCAGTTTTCAGTTTTCAGTTTTCTATCTGTTTTCGGTTTTCAGTTTATCAGTGTACAGATTACAGTTTTTAGTTTATCAGTTTTCAGTTTACGTTTCAGTTTAAAGTTTTCTGTTTTCAGCTTTCAGTTATTTTTCAGTTTTCAGTTTTCAGTTAACAGTTTACAGTTTACAGTTTTCAGTTTTCAGTTTTCTATCTGTTTTCAGTTTATCATTTTTCAGTTTTCTATCTGTTTTCGGTTTTCAGTTTTCAGTTTTCAGTTTTCAGTTTTCAGTTTTCTATCAGTTTTCAGTTTTTAGTTTTCTATCTGTTTTCGGTTTTCAGATAATCAGTTGTAAGTTTACAGTTTACAGTTTAAAGTTTACACTTTTCACTTTACAGTTTTCTGTTTTCAGTTTTTTTTTCAGTTTTCAGTATTCAGTTTTCAGCTTACAGATTACAGATTACAGTTTACAGTTTACAGTTTACAGTTTACAGTTAACACTTTTCAGTTTTCAGTTTTCAGTTTTCGGTTTTCTGTTATCTGTTTTCTGTTGTCAGTTTTCAGTTTTCTGTTTTCAATTTTCAGTTTTCAGTTTTCAGCTTACAGATTACAGTTTACACTTAACAGTTTACACTTTACAGTTTTCATTTTCAGTTTTCTATCTGTTTTCGGTTTTCAGTTTATCAGTTTTCAGTTTACAGTTATCAGTTTTCAGTTTACAGTTTACAGTTTACACTTTACAGTTTTCAGTTTTCAGTTTTCAGTTTTTTGTTTTCATTTTTCAGTTTTCAGTTTCCAGTTTACAATTTACAGTGTACAGTTTTCAGTTTTCAGTTAACAGTTAACAGTTTTTTAATTTCAGTTTTCAGTTTTTTTTTTCATTTTTCAGTTTTCAGTTTTCAGTTTACAGTTTACAGTTTTCTATCTGTTTTCGGTTTTCAGTTTATCAGTTTTCAGTTTACAGTTATTTGTTTTCAGTTTACAGTTAATAGTTTTTTAATTTCAGTTTTCAGTTTTTTTTTTCATTTTTCAGTTTTCAGTTTACAGTTTACATTTTACAGTTAACATTTTACAGTTTTCAGTTTTCAGTTTACAGTTTACACTTTACAGTTTTCAGTTTTCAGTTTTCAGTTTTCAGTTTTCAGTTTTCAGTTTTCAGTTTCATGTTTTCAGTTTTCAGTTTTCAGCTTAAAGATTACAGTTTACAGTTTACAGTTTACACTTTTCAGTTTACAGTTTTCAATTTACAGTTTTCTGTTTTCAGTTTTCAGTTATTTTTCAGTTTTCAGTTTTCAGTTTTCAGTTTACTGTTTACAGTTTTCAGTTTTCAGTTTTCAGTTTTCTATCTGTTTTCGGTTTTCAGTTTATCAGTGTACAGATTACAGTTTTTAGTTTATCAGTTTTCAGTTTACGTTTAAGTTTAAAGTTTTCTGTTTTCAGCTTTCAGTTATTTTTCAGTTTTCAGTTTTCAGTTAACAGTTTACAGTTTACAGTTTTCAGTTTTCAGTTTTCTATCTGTTTTCAGTTTATCATTTTTCAGTTTTCTATCTGTTTTCGGTTTTCAGTTTTCAGTTTTCAGTTTTCAGTTTTCAGTTTTCTATCAGTTTCAGTTTTTAGTTTTCTATCTGTTTTCGGTTTTCAGATAATCAGTTGTAAGTTTACAGTTTACAGTTTAAAGTTTACACTTTTCACTTTACAGTTTTCTGTTTTCAGTTTTTTTTTCAGTTTTCAGTATTCAGTTTTCAGCTTACAGATTACAGATTACAGTTTACAGTTTACAGTTTACAGTTTACAGTTTACACTTTTTAGTTTTCAGTTTTCAGTTTTCGGTTTTCTGTTATCTGTTTTCTGTTGTCAGTTTTCAGTTTTCTGTTTTCAATTTTCAGTTTTCAGTTTTCAGCTTACAGATTACAGTTTACACTTAACAGTTTACACTTTACAGTTTTCAGTTTACAGTTTTCATTTTCAGTTTTCTATCTGTTTTCGGTTTTCAGTTTATCAGTTTTCAGTTTACAGTTATCAGTTTTCAGTTTACAGTTAACAGTTTTTTAATTTCAGTTTTCAGTTTTTTTTTCATTTTTCAGCTTTCAGTTTTCAGTTAACAGTTTACAGTGTACAGTTTACAGTTTGCTGGAGGAGCTACAACAGATGCTGGACGGCCTAGCATCAGCCTCGCGACAGATAGGTCTCGGCATGAATTTGGATAAAACCAAAGTCATGATCAATGACCACATTGATCCCGGACCTATCGTCGTAAATGGCCACCTTCTTGAAATTGTTTCAGAGTACACGTACCTCGGGCAGATTCTGCAGTTAGGTAGAAACAATTTTGAAAAGGAGGCCAAGAGGAGGATTCAGCTGGGCTGGGCAGCATTTGGAAAACTGCGTCGGGTCTTTTCGTCACCCATACCGCAAAGTTTAAAAACGAAAGTTTTTAACCAGTGCGTCCTTCCCGTCATGACATACGGAGCTGAGACGTGGACACTCACGGTACGGCTAATCCACCAGTTTAAAGTCGCTCAGCGAGCTATGGAACGGGCTATGCTCGGCGTCTCTCTGAAGGATATGATCCGTAATGAGGTTATCCGACAGAGGACCAAGGTTACCGACATAGCTCAGAGAATTAGCAAGCTGAAGTGGCAGTGGGCTGGTCATATTTGCCGAAGAACCGATAACCGCTGGGGTAAACGAGTTCTTGAGTGGAGACCGCGAATCGGCAAACGTAGTGTAGGACGCCCTCCGGCCAGGTGGGGTGACGATCTGCGGAAGGTTGCAGGCAGAAGATGGATGCGGCAAGCCGAAGACAGGGCGCGATGGCGCTCATTGGGAGAGGCCTATGTCCAGCAGTGGACTGCGATAGGCTGATGATGATGATGATGATGATGAGTTTACAGTTTTCTGTTTTCAGTTTTCAGTTATTTTTCAGTTTTCAGTTTTCAGTTTTCAGTTTTCAGCTTACAGATTACAGTTTACAGTTAACAGTTTACACTTTACAGTTTACACTTTACAGTTTTCAGTTTTCAGTTTACAGTTTTCAGTTTTCAGTTTTCAGTTTTCTATCTGTTTTCGGTTTTCAGTTTTCAGTTTTCAGTTTTCAGTTTTTAGTTTTCAGTTTACAGTTTACAGTTTTCTATCTGTTTTCGGTTTTCAGTTTATCAGTTTTCAGTTAACAGTTATCAGTTTTCAGTTTACACTTTACAGTTTTCAGTTTTCAGTTTTCTATCTGTTTTCGGTTTTCAGTTTATCAGTTTTCAATTTACAGTTATCAGTTTTCAGTTTTCAGTTTACAGTTTACACTTTACAGTTTTCAGTTTTCAGTTTTCAGTTTTTTGTTTTCATTTTTCAGTTTTCAGTTTCCAGTTTACAATTTACAGTGTACAGTTTTCAGTTTTCAGTTAACAGTTAACAGTTTTTTAATTTCAGTTTTCAGTTTTTTTTTTCATTTTTCAGTTTTCAGTTTTCAGTTTACAGTTTACAGTTTTCTATCTGTTTTCGGTTTTCAGTTTATCAGTTTTCAGTTTACAGTTATTTGTTTTCAGTTTACAGTTAATAGTTTTTTAATTTCAGTTTTCAGTTTTTTTTTTCATTTTTCAGTTTTCAGTTTACAGTTTACATTTTACAGTTAACATTTTACAGTTTTCAGTTTTCAGTTTACAGTTAACACTTTACAGTTTTCAGTTTTCAGTTTTCAGATTACAGTTTACACTTTACAGTTTTCAGTTTTCAATTTTCAGTTTTTTGTTTTCGGTTTTCTATTATCTGTTTTCTATTGTCAGTTTTAAGTTATTTGTTTTCATTTTTCAGTTTTCAGTTTCCAGATTACAGTTTACAGTGTACAGTGTACAGTTTTCAGTTTTCAGTTAACAGTTTACAGTTTTCTGTTTTCAGTTTTCAGTTATTTTTCAGTTTTACAGTTTTCAGTTTTCAGTTTTCTGTTTTCTGTTTTCTGTTATCTATTTCAGTTTTCAGTTTTCAGTTTACTGTTTTCTGTTTTCAGTTTTCAGTTTTCAGTTTTCAACTTACAGTTAACAGTTTACAGTTTTCAGTTTTCTATCTGTTTTCAGTTTATCAGTTTTCAGTTTTCAGTTTACAGTTTACAGTTAACAGTTTACACTTTACAGTTTTCAGTTTTCAGTTTACAGTTTTCAGTTTTCAGTTTTCTATCTGTTTTCGGTTTTCAGTTTTCAGTTTACAGTTTTCAGTTTTTAGTTTTCAGTTTACAGTTTTCTATCTGTTTTCGGTTTTCAGTTTATCAGATTTCAGTTTACAGTTTACAGTTTAAAGTTTACGCTTTACACTTTACAGTTTTCTGTTTTCAGTTTTCAGTTTACAGTTTACAGTTTTCTGTTTTCAGTTTTCAGTTATTTTTCAGTTTTCAGTTTTCTGTTTTTTGTTATCTATTTCAGTTTTCAGTTTTCAGTTTTCAATTATTTTTTTTCAGTTTTTAGTTTTCTGTTTTCTGTTTTCAGTTTCCAGTTTCCAGTTTCCAGTTTACAGTTTACAGTTTTCAGTTTACAGTTTACACTTTACACTTAACAGTTTTCAGTTTTCAGTTTTCTGTTTTCGGATTTCTGTTATCTGTTTTCTGTTGTCAGTTAACAGTTTACAGTTATTTTTTAGTTTTCAGTTAACAGTTTTAAGTTTACACTTTACAGTTTTCAGTTTTCTGTTATCTGTTTTCAGAGTTCAGTTTTCGGTTTTCAGTATTCAGTTAAAAGTTTACAGTTTACAGTTTATAGTTTACAGTTTACAGCTAACAGTTTTCTGTTTTCAGTTTTCATTTATTTTTTTTCAGTTTTTAGTTTTCTGTTTTCTGTTTTCAGTTTCCAGTTTACAGTTTACAGTTTTCAGTTTTCAGTTTTCAGTTTTCAGTTTACAGTTTTCAATTTTCTGTTATCGGATTTCTGTTTTATGTTTTCATTTTTCAGTTTTTTGTTTTCTGTTTTCAGTTTCCAGTTTACAGTTTCCAGTTTCCAGTTTACAGCTTACAGTTTACACTTTACAGTTTTCAGTTTACAGTTTACAGTTTTCAGTTTTCAGTTTTCAGTTTTCAGTTTCATGTTTTCAGTTTTCAGTTTTCAGCTTAAAGATTACAGTTTACAGTTTACAGTTTACAGTTTACACTTTACAGTTTTCAGTTTTCAGTTTTTTTTTCAGTTTTCAGTATTCAGTTTTCAGCTTACAGATTACAGATTACAGTTTACAGTTTACAGTTTACAGTTTACAGTTTACAGTTTACACTTTTCAGTTTTCAGTTTTCAGTTTTCAATTTTCAGTTTTCAGTTTTCAGCTTACAGATTACAGTTTACACTTAACAGTTTACACTTTACAGTTTTCAGTTTACAGTTTTCATTTTCAGTTTTCTATCTGTTTTCGGTTTTCAGTTTTCAGTTTTCAGTTTTCAGTTTTCTATTTGTTTTCGGTTTTCAGTTTATCAGTTTTCAGTTTACAGTTTACAGTTTAAAGTTTACACTTTACACTTTACAGTTTTCTGTTTTCAGTTTTTTTTTCAGTTTTCAGTATTCAGTTTTCAGCTTACAGATTACAGATTACAGTTTACAGTTTACAGTTTACAGTTTACAGTTTACACTTTTCAGTTTTCAGTTTTCAGTTTTCTGTTATCTGTTTTCTGTTGTCAGTTTTCAGTTTTCTGTTTTCAATTTTCAGTTTTCAGTTTTCAGCTTACAGATTACAGTTTACACTTAACAGTTTACACTTTACAGTTTTCAGTTTACAGTTTTCATTTTCAGTTTTCTATCTGTTTTCGGTTTTCAGTTTTCAGTTTTCAGTTTTCTATTTGTTTTCGGTTTTCAGTTTATCAGTTAACAGTTTTTTAATTTCAGTTTTCAGTTTTTTTTTCATTTTTCAGCTTTCAGTTTTCAGTTAACAGTTTACAGTGTACAGTTTACAGTTTTCTGTTTTCAGTTTTCTATCTGTTTTCGGTTTTCAGTTTTCAGTTTTCAGTTTTCAGTTTTTAGTTTTCAGTTTACAGTTTACAGTTTTCTATCTGTTTTCGGTTTTCAGTTTATCAGTTTTCAGTTTACAGTTATCAGTTTTCAGTTTACACTTTACAGTTTTCAGTTTTCAGTTTTCTATCTGTTTTCGGTTTTCAGTTTATCAGTTTTCAATTTACAGTTATCAGTTTTCAGTTTTCAGTTTACAGTTTACACTTTACAGTTTTCAGTTTTCAGTTTTCAGTTTTTTGTTTTCATTTTTCAGTTTTCAGTTTCCAGTTTACAATTTACAGTGTACAATTTTCAGTTTTCAGTTAACAGTTAACAGTTTTTTAATTTCAGTTTTCAGTTTTTTTTTTCATTTTTCAGTTTTCAGTTTTCAGTTTACAGTTTACAGTTTTCTATCTGTTTTCGGTTTTCAGTTTATCAGTTTTCAGTTTCCAGATTACAGTTTACAGTGTACAGTGTACAGTTTTCAGTTTTCAGTTAACAGTTTACAGTTTTCTGTTTTCAGTTTTCAGTTATTTTTCAGTTTTACAGTTTTCAGTTTTCAGTTTTCTGTTTTCTGTTTTCTGTTATCTATTTCAGTTTTCAGTTTTCAGTTTACTGTTTTCTGTTTTCAGTTTTCAGTTTTCAGTTTTCAACTTACAGTTAACAGTTTACAGTTTTCAGTTTTCTATCTGTTTTCAGTTTATCAGTTTTCAGTTTTCAGTTTACAGTTTACAGTTAACAGTTTACACTTTACAGTTTTCAGTTTTCAGTTTACAGTTTTCAGTTTTCAGTTTTCAGTTTTCTATCTGTTTTCGGTTTTCAGTTTTCAGTTTACAGTTTTCAGTTTTTAGTTTTCAGTTTACAGTTTTCTATCTGTTTTCGGTTTTCAGTTTATCAGATTTCAGTTTACAGTTTACAGTTTAAAGTTTACGCTTTACACTTTACAGTTTTCTGTTTTCAGTTTTCAGTTTACAGTTTACAGTTTTCTGTTTTCAGTTTTCAGTTATTTTTCAGTTTTCAGTTTTCTGTTTTTTGTTATCTATTTCAGTTTTCAGTTTTCAGTTTTCAATTATTTTTTTTCAGTTTTTAGTTTTCTGTTTTCTGTTTTCAGTTTCCAGTTTCCAGTTTCCAGTTTACAGTTTACAGTTTTCAGTTTACAGTTTACACTTTACACTTAACAGTTTTCAGTTTTCAGTTTTCTGTTTTCGGATTTCTGTTATCTGTTTTCTGTTGTCAGTTAACAGTTTACAGTTATTTTTTAGTTTTCAGTTAACAGTTTTAAGTTTACACTTTACAGTTTTCAGTTTTCTGTTATCTGTTTTCAGAGTTCAGTTTTCGGTTTTCAGTATTCAGTTAAAAGTTTACAGTTTACAGTTTATAGTTTACAGTTTACAGCTAACAGTTTTCTGTTTTCAGTTTTCATTTATTTTTTTTCAGTTTTTAGTTTTCTGTTTTCTGTTTTCAGTTTCCAGTTTACAGTTTACAGTTTTCAGTTTTCAGTTTTCAGTTTACAGTTTTCAATTTTCTGTTATCGGATTTCTGTTTTATGTTTTCATTTTTCAGTTTTTTGTTTTCTGTTTTCAGTTTCCAGTTTACAGTTTCCAGTTTCCAGTTTACAGCTTACAGTTTACACTTTACAGTTTTCAGTTTACAGTTTACAGTTTTCAGTTTTCAGTTTTCAGTTTTCAGTTTCATGTTTTCAGTTTTCAGTTTTCAGCTTAAAGATTACAGTTTACAGTTTACAGTTTACAGTTTACACTTTACAGTTTTCAGTTTTCAGTTTTTTTTTCAGTTTTCAGTATTCAGTTTTCAGCTTACAGATTACAGATTACAGTTTACAGTTTACAGTTTACAGTTTACAGTTTACACTTTTCAGTTTTCAGTTTTCAGTTTTCAATTTTCAGTTTTCAGTTTTCAGCTTACAGATTACAGTTTACACTTAACAGTTTACACTTTACAGTTTTCAGTTTACAGTTTTCATTTTCAGTTTTCTATCTGTTTTCGGTTTTCAGTTTTCAGTTTTCAGTTTTCAGTTTTCTATTTGTTTTCGGTTTTCAGTTTATCAGTTTTCAGTTTACAGTTTACAGTTTAAAGTTTACACTTTACACTTTACAGTTTTCTGTTTTCAGTTTTTTTTTCAGTTTTCAGTATTCAGTTTTCAGCTTACAGATTACAGATTACAGTTTACAGTTTACAGTTTACAGTTTACAGTTTACACTTTTCAGTTTTCAGTTTTCAGTTTTCTGTTATCTGTTTTCTGTTGTCAGTTTTCAGTTTTCTGTTTTCAATTTTCAGTTTTCAGTTTTCAGCTTACAGATTACAGTTTACACTTTACAGTTTTCAGTTTACAGTTTTCATTTTCAGTTTTCTATCTGTTTTCGGTTTTCAGTTTTCAGTTTTCAGTTTTCTATTTGTTTTCGGTTTTCAGTTTATCAGTTAACAGTTTTTTAATTTCAGTTTTCAGTTTTTTTTTCATTTTTCAGCTTTCAGTTTTCAGTTAACAGTTTACAGTGTACAGTTTACAGTTTTCTGTTTTCAGTTTTCGGTTATTTTTCAGTTTTCAGTTTTCAGTTTTCAGCTTACAGATTACAGTTTCCAGTTAACAGTTTACACTTAACAGTTTACACTTTACAGTTTACACTTTACAGTTTTCAGTTTTCAGTTTACAGTTTTCAGTTTTCAGTTTTCAGTTTTCTATCTGTTTTCGGTTTTCAGTTTTCAGTTTTCAGTTTTCAGTTTTTAGTTTTCAGTTTACAGTTTTCTATCTGTTTTCGGTTTTCAGTTTATCAGTTTTCAGTTTACAGTTATCAGTTTTCAGTTTACAGTTTACACTTTACAGTTTTCAGTTTTCAGTTTTCTATCTGTTTTCGGTTTTCAGTTTTCAGTTTTCAGTTTTCAGTTTTCAGTTTTTAGTTTTCAGTTTACAGTTTTCTATCTGTTTTCGGTTTTCAGTTTATCAGTTTTCAGTTTACAGTTATCAGTTTTCAGTTTACAGTTTACACTTTACAGTTTTCAGTTTTCAGTTTTCTATCTGTTTTCGGTTTTCAGTTTATCAGTTTTCAGTTTACAGTTATCAGTTTTAAGTTTTCAGTTTACAGTTTACACTTAACAGTTTTTAGTTTTCAATTTTCAGTTTTTTGTTTTCGGTTTTCTATTATCTGTTGTCAGTTTTCAGTTTTTTGTTTTCATTTTTCAGTTTTCAGTTTCCAGTTTACAATTTACAGTATACAGTTTTCAGTTTTCAGTTAACAGTTAACAGTTTTTTAATTTCAGTTTTCAGTTTTTTTTTTCATTTTTCAGTTTTCAGTTTTCAGTTTACAGTTTACAGTTTTCTATCTGTTTTCGGTTTTCAGTTTACAGTTAATAGTTTTTTAATTTCAGTTTTCAGTTTTTTTTTTCATTTTTCAGTTTTCAGTTTACAGTTTACATTTTACAGTTAACATTTTACAGTTTTCAGTTTTCAGTTTACAGTTAACACTTTACAGTTTTCAGTTTTCAGTTTTCAGATTACAGTTTACACTTTACAGTTTTCAGTTTTCAATTTTCAGTTTTTTGTTTTCGGTTTTCTATTATCTGTTTTCTATTGTCAGTTTTAAGTTATTTGTTTTCATTTTTCAGTTTTCAGTTTTCAGTTAACAGTTTACAGTGTACAGTTTACAGTTTTCTGTTTTCAGTTTTCGGTTATTTTTCAGTTTTCAGTTTTCAGTTTTCAGTTTTCAGCTTACAGATTACAGTTTCCAGTTAACAGTTTACACTTAACAGTTTACACTTTACAGTTTACACTTTACAGTTTTCAGTTTTCAGTTTACAGTTTTCAGTTTTCAGTTTTCAGTTTTCTATCTGTTTTCGGTTTTCAGTTTTCAGTTTTCAGTTTTCAGTTTTTAGTTTTCAGTTTACAGTTTTCTATCTGTTTTCGGTTTTCAGTTTATCAGTTTTCAGTTTACAGTTATCAGTTTTCAGTTTACAGTTTACACTTTACAGTTTTCAGTTTTCAGTTTTCTATCTGTTTTCGGTTTTCAGTTTTCAGTTTTCAGTTTTCAGTTTTCAGTTTTTAGTTTTCAGTTTACAGTTTTCTATCTGTTTTCGGTTTTCAGTTTATCAGTTTTCAGTTTACAGTTATCAGTTTTCAGTTTACAGTTTACACTTTACAGTTTTCAGTTTTCAGTTTTCTATCTGTTTTCGGTTTTCAGTTTATCAGTTTTCAGTTTACAGTTATCAGTTTTAAGTTTTCAGTTTACAGTTTACACTTAACAGTTTTTAGTTTTCAATTTTCAGTTTTTTGTTTTCGGTTTTCTATTATCTGTTGTCAGTTTTCAGTTTTTTGTTTTCATTTTTCAGTTTTCAGTTTCCAGTTTACAATTTACAGTGTACAGTTTTCAGTTTTCAGTTAACAGTTAACAGTTTTTTAATTTCAGTTTTCAGTTTTTTTTTTCATTTTTCAGTTTTCAGTTTTCAGTTTACAGTTTACAGTTTTCTATCTGTTTTCGGTTTTCAGTTTATCAGTTTTCAGTTTACAGTTATTTGTTTTCAGTTTACAGTTAATAGTTTTTTAATTTCAGTTTTCAGTTTTTTTTTTCATTTTTCAGTTTTCAGTTTACAGTTTACATTTTACAGTTAACATTTTACAGTTTTCAGTTTTCAGTTTACAGTTAACACTTTACAGTTTTCAGTTTTCAGTTTTCAGATTACAGTTTACACTTTACAGTTTTCAGTTTTCAGTTTTCAATTTTCAGTTTTTTGTTTTCGGTTTTCTATTATCTGTTTTCTATTGTCAGTTTTAAGTTATTTGTTTTCATTTTTCAGTTTTCAGTTTCCAGATTACAGTTTACAGTGTACAGTGTACAGTTTTCAGTTTTCAGTTAACAGTTTACAGTTTTCTGTTTTCAGTTTTCAGTTATTTTTCAGTTTTACAGTTTTCAGTTTTCAGTTTTCTGTTTTCTGTTATCTATTTCAGTTTTCAGTTTTCAGTTTACTGTTTTCTGTTTTCAGTTTTCAGTTTTCAACTTACAGTTAACAGTTTACAGTTTTCAGTTTTCTATCTGTTTTCAGTTTATCAGTTTTCAGTTTTCAGTTTACAGTTTACAGTTAACAGTTTACACTTAACAGTTTACACTTTACAGTTTTCAGTTTTCAGTTTACAGTTTTCAGTTTTCAGTTTTCAGTTTTCAGTTTTCTATCTGTTTTCGGTTTTCAGTTTTCAGTTTACAGTTTTCAGTTTTTAGTTTTCAGTTTACAGTTTTCTATCTGTTTTCGGTTTTCAGTTTATCAGTTTTCAGTTTACAGTTTACAGTTTAAAGTTTACGCTTTACACTTTACAGTTTTCTGTTTTCAGTTTTCCGTTTACAGTTTACAGTTTTCTGTTTTCAGTTTTCAGTTATTTTTCAGTTTTCAGTTTTCTGTTTTTTGTTATCTATTTCAGTTTTCAGTTTTCAATTATTTTTTTTCAGTTTTTAGTTTTCTGTTTTCTGTTTTCAGTTTCCAGTTTCCAGTTTCCAGTTTACAGTTTATAGTTTTCAGTTTACAGTTTACACTTTACACTTAACAGTTTTCAGTTTTCAGTTTTCTGTTTTCGGATTTCTGTTATCTGTTTTCTGTTATCTGTTTTCTGTTGTCAGTTAACAGATTACAGTTATTTTTTAGTTTTCAGTTAACAGTTTTAAGTTTACACTTTACAGTTTTCAGTTTTCTGTTATCTGTTTTCAGAGTTCAGTTTTCGGTTTTCAGTATTCAGTTAAAAGTTTACAGTTTACAGTTTATAGTTTACAGTTTACAGCTAACAGTTTTCTGTTTTCAGTTTTCATTTATTTTTTTTCAGTTTTTAGTTTTCTGTTTTCTGTTTTCAGTTTCCAGTTTACAGTTTACAGTTTACAGTTTACAGTTTTCAGTTTTCAGTTTTCAGTTTTCAGTTTACAGTTTTCAATTTTCTGTTATCGGATTTCTGTTTTATGTTTTCATTTTTCAGTTTTCTGTTTTCTGTTTTCAGTTTCCAGTTTACAGTTTCCAGTTTCCAGTTTACAGCTTACAGTTTACAGTTTACACTTTACAGTTTTCAGTTTCATGTTTTCAGTTTTCAGTTTTCAGCTTAAAGATTACAGTTTACAGTTTACAGTTTACAGTTTACAGTTTACACTTTACAGTTTTCAGTTTACAGTTTTCAGTTTACAGTTTTCTGTTTTCAGTTTTCAGTTATTTTTCAGTTTTCAGTTTTCTGTTTTTTGTTATCTATTTCAGTTTTCAGTTTTCAGTTTACTGTTTACAGTTTTCAGTTTTCAGTTTTCAGTTTTCTATCTGTTTTCGGTTTTCAGTTTATCAGTGTACAGATTACAGTTTTTAGTTTATCAGTTTTCAGTTTACGTTTCAGTTTAAAGTTTTCTGTTTTCAGCTTTCAGTTATTTTTCAGTTTTCAGTTTTCAGTTAACAGTTTACAGTTTACAGTTTTCAGTTTTCAGTTTTCTATCTGTTTTCAGTTTATCATTTTTCAGTTTTCTATCTGTTTTCGGTTTTCAGTTTTCAGTTTTCAGTTTTCAGTTTTCAGTTTTCTATCAGTTTTCAGTTTTTAGTTTTCTATCTGTTTTCGGTTTTCAGATAATCAGTTGTAAGTTTACAGTTTACAGTTTAAAGTTTACACTTTTCACTTTACAGTTTTCTGTTTTCAGTTTTTTTTTCAGTTTTCAGTATTCAGTTTTCAGCTTACAGATTACAGATTACAGTTTACAGTTTACAGTTTACAGTTTACAGTTTACACTTTTTAGTTTTCAGTTTTCAGTTTTCGGTTTTCTGTTATCTGTTTTCTGTTGTCAGTTTTCAGTTTTCTGTTTTCAATTTTCAGTTTTCAGTTTTCAGCTTACAGATTACAGTTTACACTTAACAGTTTACACTTTACAGTTTTCAGTTTACAGTTTTCATTTTCAGTTTTCTATCTGTTTTCGGTTTTCAGTTTATCAGTTTTCAGTTTACAGTTATCAGTTTTCAGTTTACAGTTTACAGTTTTTTAATTTCAGTTTTCAGTTTTTTTTTCATTTTTCAGCTTTCAGTTTTCAGTTAACAGTTTACAGTGTACAGTTTACAGTTTTCTGTTTTCAGTTTTCAGTTATTTTTCAGTTTTCAGTTTTCAGTTTTCAGTTTTCAGCTTACAGATTACAGTTTACAGTTAACAGTTTACACTTTACAGTTTACACTTTACAGTTTTCAGTTTTCAGTTTACAGTTTTCAGTTTTCAGTTTTCAGTTTTCTATCTGTTTTCGGTTTTCAGTTTTCAGTTTTCAGTTTTCAGTTTTTAGTTTTCAGTTTACAGTTTACAGTTTTCTATCTGTTTTCGGTTTTCAGTTTATCAGTTTTCAGTTTACAGTTATCAGTTTTCAGTTTACACTTTACAGTTTTCAGTTTTCAGTTTTCTATCTGTTTTCGGTTTTCAGTTTATCAGTTTTCAATTTACAGTTATCAGTTTTCAGTTTTCAGTTTACAGTTTACACTTTACAGTTTTCAGTTTTCAGTTTTCAGTTTTTTGTTTTCATTTTTCAGTTTTCAGTTTCCAGTTTACAATTTACAGTGTACAGTTTTCAGTTTTCAGTTAACAGTTAACAGTTTTTTAATTTCAGTTTTCAGTTTTTTTTTTCATTTTTCAGTTTTCAGTTTTCAGTTTACAGTTTACAGTTTTCTATCTGTTTTCGGTTTTCAGTTTATCAGTTTTCAGTTTACAGTTATTTGTTTTCAGTTTACAGTTAATAGTTTTTTAATTTCAGTTTTCAGTTTTTTTTTTCATTTTTCAGTTTTCAGTTTACAGTTTACATTTTACAGTTAACATTTTACAGTTTTCAGTTTTCAGTTTACAGTTTACACTTTACAGTTTTCAGTTTTCAGTTTTCAGTTTTCAGTTTTCAGTTTCATGTTTTCAGTTTTCAGTTTTCAGCTTAAAGATTACAGTTTACAGTTTACAGTTTACACTTTTCAGTTTACAGTTTTCTGTTTTCAGTTTTCAGTTATTTTTCAGTTTTCAGTTTTCTGTTTTTTGTTATCTATTTCAGTTTTCAGTTTTCAGTTTTCAGTTTACTGTTTACAGTTTTCAGTTTTCAGTTTTCAGTTTTCTATCTGTTTTCGGTTTTCAGTTTATCAGTGTACAGATTACAGTTTTACGTTTATCAGTTTTCAGTTTACGTTTAAGTTTAAAGTTTTCTGTTTTCAGCTTTCAGTTATTTTTCAGTTTTCAGTTTTCAGTTAACAGTTTACAGTTTACAGTTTTCAGTTTTCAGTTTTCTATCTGTTTTCAGTTTATCATTTTTCAGTTTTCTATCTGTTTTCGGTTTTCAGTTTTCAGTTTTCAGTTTTCAGTTTTCAGTTTTCTATCAGTTTCAGTTTTTAGTTTTCTATCTGTTTTCGGTTTTCAGATAATCAGTTGTAAGTTTACAGTTTACAGTTTAAAGTTTACACTTTTCACTTTACAGTTTTCTGTTTTCAGTTTTTTTTTCAGTTTTCAGTATTCAGTTTTCAGCTTACAGATTACAGATTACAGTTTACAGTTTACAGTTTACAGTTTACAGTTTACACTTTTTAGTTTTCAGTTTTCAGTTTTCGGTTTTCTGTTATCTGTTTTCTGTTGTCAGTTTTCAGTTTTCTGTTTTCAATTTTCAGTTTTCAGTTTTCAGCTTACAGATTACAGTTTACACTTAACAGTTTACACTTTACAGTTTTCAGTTTACAGTTTTCATTTTCAGTTTTCTATCTGTTTTCGGTTTTCAGTTTATCAGTTTTCAGTTTACAGTTATCAGTTTTCAGTTTACAGTTAACAGTTTTTTAATTTCAGTTTTCAGTTTTTTTTTCATTTTTCAGCTTTCAGTTTTCAGTTAACAGTTTACAGTGTACAGTTTTCTGTTTTCAGTTTTCAGTTTTCAGTTTTTTGTTTTCATTTTTCAGTTTTCAGTTTCCAGTTTACAATTTACAGTGTAAAGTTTTCAGTTTTCAGTTAACAGTTAACAGTTTTTTAATTTCAGTTTTCAGTTTTTTTTTTCATTTTTCAGTTTTCAGTTTACAGTTTACAGTTTTCTATCTGTTTTCGGTTTTCAGTTTATCAGTTTTCAGTTTACAGTTATTTGTTTTCAGTTTACAGTTAATAGTTTTTTAATTTCAGTTTTCAGTTTTTTTTTTCATTTTTCAGTTTTCAGTTTACAGTTTACATTTTACAGTTAACATTTTACAGTTTTCAGTTTTCAGTTTACAGTTTACACTTTACAGTTTTCAGTTTTCAGTTTTCAGTTTTCAGTTTTCAGTTTCATGTTTTCAGTTTTCAGTTTTCAGCTTAAAGATTACAGTTTACAGTTTACAGTTTACACTTTTCAGTTAACAGTTTTCAGTTTACAGTTTTCTGTTTTCAGATTTCAGTTATTTTTCAGTTTTCAGTTTTCTGTTTTTTGTTATCTATTTCAGTTTTCAGTTTTCAGTTTTCAGTTTACTGTTTACAGTTTTCAGTTTTCAGTTTTCAGTTTTCTATCTGTTTTCGGTTTTCAGTTTATCAGTGTACAGATTACAGTTTTTAGTTTATCAGTTTTCAGTTTATGTTTAAGTTTAAAGTTTTCTGTTTTCAGCTTTCAGTTATTTTTCAGTTTTCAGTTTTCAGTTAACAGTTTACAGTTTACAGTTTTCAGTTTTCAGTTTTCTATCTGTTTTCAGTTTATCAGTTTTCAGTTTTCTATCTGTTTTCGGTTTTCAGTTTTCAGTTTTCAGTTTTCTATCTGTTTTCGGTTTTCAGTTTTCAGTTTTCAGTTTTCAGTTTTTAGTTTTCAGTTTACAGTTTACAGTTTTCTATCTGTTTTCGGTTTTCAGTTTATCAGTTTTCAGTTTACAGTTATCAGTTTTCAGTTTACACTTTACAGTTTTCAGTTTTCAGTTTTCTATCTGTTTTCGGTTTTCAGTTTATCAGTTTTCAATTTACAGTTATCAGTTTTCAGTTTTCAGTTTACAGTTTACACTTTACAGTTTTCAGTTTTCAGTTTTCAGTTTTTTGTTTTCATTTTTCAGTTTTCAGTTTCCAGTTTACAATTTACAGTGTACAGTTTTCAGTTTTCAGTTAACAGTTAACAGTTTTTTAATTTCAGTTTTCAGTTTTTTTTTTCATTTTTCAGTTTTCAGTTTTCAGTTTACAGTTTACAGTTTTCTATCTGTTTTCGGTTTTCAGTTTATCAGTTTTCAGTTTACAGTTATTTGTTTTCAGTTTACAGTTAATAGTTTTTTAATTTCAGTTTTCAGTTTTTTTTTTCATTTTTCAGTTTTCAGTTTACAGTTTACATTTTACAGTTAACATTTTACAGTTTTCAGTTTTCAGTTTACAGTTTACACTTTACAGTTTTCAGTTTTCAGTTTTCAGTTTTCAGTTTTCAGTTTCATGTTTTCAGTTTTCAGTTTTCAGCTTAAAGATTACAGTTTACAGTTTACACTTTTCAGTTTACAGTTTTCTGTTTTCAGTTTTCAGTTATTTTTCAGTTTTCAGTTTTCTGTTTTTTGTTATCTATTTCAGTTTTCAGTTTTCAGTTTTCAGTTTACTGTTTACAGTTTTCAGTTTTCAGTTTTCAGTTTTCTATCTGTTTTCGGTTTTCAGTTTATCAGTGTACAGATTACAGTTTTACGTTTATCAGTTTTCAGTTTACGTTTAAGTTTAAAGTTTTCTGTTTTCAGCTTTCAGTTATTTTTCAGTTTTCAGTTTTCAGTTAACAGTTTACAGTTTACAGTTTTCAGTTTTCAGTTTTCTATCTGTTTTCAGTTTATCATTTTTCAGTTTTCTATCTGTTTTCGGTTTTCAGTTTTCAGTTTTCAGTTTTCAGTTTTCAGTTTTCTATCAGTTTCAGTTTTTAGTTTTCTATCTGTTTTCGGTTTTCAGATAATCAGTTGTAAGTTTACAGTTTACAGTTTAAAGTTTACACTTTTCACTTTACAGTTTTCTGTTTTCAGTTTTTTTTTCAGTTTTCAGTATTCAGTTTTCAGCTTACAGATTACAGATTACAGTTTACAGTTTACAGTTTACAGTTTACAGTTTACACTTTTTAGTTTTCAGTTTTCAGTTTTCGGTTTTCTGTTATCTGTTTTCTGTTGTCAGTTTTCAGTTTTCTGTTTTCAATTTTCAGTTTTCAGTTTTCAGCTTACAGATTACAGTTTACACTTAACAGTTTACACTTTACAGTTTTCAGTTTACAGTTTTCATTTTCAGTTTTCTATCTGTTTTCGGTTTTCAGTTTATCAGTTTTCAGTTTACAGTTATCAGTTTTCAGTTTACAGTTAACAGTTTTTTAATTTCAGTTTTCAGTTTTTTTTTCATTTTTCAGCTTTCAGTTTTCAGTTAACAGTTTACAGTGTACAGTTTACAGTTTTCTGTTTTCAGTTTTCAGTTTTCAGTTTTTTGTTTTCATTTTTCAGTTTTCAGTTTCCAGTTTACAATTTACAGTGTAAAGTTTTCAGTTTTCAGTTAACAGTTAACAGTTTTTTAATTTCAGTTTTCAGTTTTTTTTTTCATTTTTCAGTTTTCAGTTTACAGTTTACAGTTTTCTATCTGTTTTCGGTTTTCAGTTTATCAGTTTTCAGTTTACAGTTATTTGTTTTCAGTTTACAGTTAATAGTTTTTTAATTTCAGTTTTCAGTTTTTTTTTTCATTTTTCAGTTTTCAGTTTACAGTTTACATTTTACAGTTAACATTTTACAGTTTTCAGTTTTCAGTTTACAGTTTACACTTTACAGTTTTCAGTTTTCAGTTTTCAGTTTTCAGTTTTCAGTTTCATGTTTTCAGTTTTCAGTTTTCAGCTTAAAGATTACAGTTTACAGTTTACAGTTTACACTTTTCAGTTAACAGTTTTCAGTTTACAGTTTTCTGTTTTCAGATTTCAGTTATTTTTCAGTTTTCAGTTTTCTGTTTTTTGTTATCTATTTCAGTTTTCAGTTTTCAGTTTTCAGTTTACTGTTTACAGTTTTCAGTTTTCAGTTTTCAGTTTTCTATCTGTTTTCGGTTTTCAGTTTATCAGTGTACAGATTACAGTTTTTAGTTTATCAGTTTTCAGTTTATGTTTAAGTTTAAAGTTTTCTGTTTTCAGCTTTCAGTTATTTTTCAGTTTTCAGTTTTCAGTTAACAGTTTACAGTTTACAGTTTTCAGTTTTCAGTTTTCTATCTGTTTTCAGTTTATCAGTTTTCAGTTTTCTATCTGTTTTCGGTTTTCAGTTTTCAGTTTTCAGTTTTCAGTTTTCTATCAGTTTTCAGTTTTTAGTTTTCTATCTGTTTTCGGTTTTCAGTTTATCAGTTGTAAGTTTACAGTTTACAGTTTAAAGTTTACACTTTACACTTTACCGTTTCTGTTTTCAGTTTTTTTTTCAGTTTTCAGTATTCAGTTTTCAGCTTACAGATTACAGATTATAGTTTACAGTTTACAGTTTACAGTTTACAGTTTACACTTTTCAGTTTTCAGTTTTCAGTTTTCGGTTTTCTGTTATCTGTTTTCTGTTGTCAGTTTTCAGTTTTCTGTTTTCAATTTTCAGTTTTCAGTTTTCAGCTTACAGATTACAGTTTACACTTAACAGTTTACACTTAACAGTTTTCAGTTTACAGTTTTCATTTTCAGTTTTCTATCTGTTTTCGGTTTTCAGTTTTCAGTTTTCAGTTTTCTATCTGTTTTCGGTTTTCAGTTTATCAGTTTTCAGTTTATCAGTTTTCAGTTCACAGTTATCAGTTTTCAGTTTACAGTTAACAGTTTTTTAATTTCAGTTTTCAGTTTTTTTTTCATTTTTCAGCTTTCAGTTTTCAGTTAACAGTTTACAGTGTACAGTTTACAGTTTTCTGTTTTCAGTTTTCGGTTATTTTTCAGTTTTCAGTTTTCAGTTTTCAGTTTTCAGCTTACAGATTACAGTTTCCAGTTAACAGTTTACACTTAACAGTTTACACTTTACACTTTACACTTTACAGTTTTCAGTTTTCAGTTTACAGTTTTCAGTTTACAGTTTACAGTTTTCTATCTGTTTTCGGTTTTCAGTTTATCAGTTTTCAGTTTACAGTTATTTGTTTTCAGTTTACAGTTAATAGTTTTTAAATTTCAGTTTTCAGTTTTTTTTTTCATTTTTCAGTTTTCAGTTTACAGTTTACATTTTACAGTTAACATTTTACAGTTTTCAGTTTTCAGTTTACAGTTAACACTTTACAGTTTTCAGTTTTCAGTTTTCAGATTACAGTTTACACTTTACAGTTTTCAGTTTTCAATTTTCAGTTTTTTGTTTTCGGTTTTCTATTATCTGTTTTCTATTGTCAGTTTTGAGTTATTTGTTTTCATTTTTCAGTTTTCAGTTTCCAGATTACAGTTTACAGTGTACAGTGTACAGTTTTCAGTTTTCAGTTAACAGTTTACAGTTTTCTGTTTTCAGTTTTCAGTTATTTTTCAGTTTTACAGTTTTCAGTTTTCTGTTTTCTGTTATCTATTTCAGTTTTCAGTTTTCAGTTTACTGTTTTCTGTTTTCAGTTTTCAGTTTTCAACTTACAGTTAACAGTTTACAGTTTTCAGTTTTCTATCTGTTTTCAGTTTATCAGTTTTCAGTTTACAGTTTACAGTTAACAGTTTACACTTAACAGTTTACACTTTACAGTTTTCAGTTTTCAGTTTACAGTTTTCAGTTTTCAGTTTTCAGTTTTCTATCTGTTTTCGGTTTTCAGTTTTCAGTTTACAGTTTTCAGTTTTTAGTTTTCAGTTTACAGTTTTCTATCTGTTTTCGGTTTTCAGTTTATCAGTTTTCAGTTTACAGTTTACAGTTTAAAGTTTACGCTTTACACTTTACAGTTTTCTGTTTTCAGTTTTCAGTTTACAGTTTACAGTTTTCTGTTTTCAGTTTTCAGTTATTTTTCAGTTTTCAGTTTTCTGTTTTTTGTTATCTATTTCAGTTTTCAGTTTTCAGTTTTCAATTATTTTTTTTCAGCTTTTAGTTTTCTGTTTTCTGTTTTCAGTTTCCAGTTTCCAGTTTCCAGTTTACAGTTTACAGTTTTCAGTTTACAGTTTACACTTTACACTTAACAGTTTTCAGTTTTCAGTTTTCTGTTTTCGGATTTCTGTTATCTGTTTTCTGTTATCTGTTTTCTGTTGTCAGTTAACAGTTTACAGTTATTTTTCAGTTTTCAGTTAACAGTTTACAGTTTACAGTTTTCAGTTTTCAGTTTTCTATCTGTTTTCAGTTTATCAGTTTTCAGTTTTCTATCTGTTTTCGGTTTTCAGTTTTCAGTTTTCAGTTTTCAGTTTTCTATCAGTTTTCAGTTTTTAGTTTTCTATCTGTTTTCGGTTTTCAGTTTATCAGTTGTAAGTTTACAGTTTACAGTTTAAAGTTTACACTTTACACTTTACAGTTTCTGTTTTCAGTTTTTTTTTCAGTTTTCAGTATTCAGTTTTCAGCTTACAGATTACAGATTATAGTTTACAGTTTACAGTTTACAGTTTTCAGTTTTCTATCTGTTTTCGGTTTTCAGTTTTCAGTTTTCAGTTTTCAGTTTTTAGTTTTCAGTTTACAGTTTTCTATCTGTTTTCGGTTTTCAGTTTATCAGTTTTCAGTTTACAGTTATCAGTTTTCAGTTTACAGTTTACACTTTACAGTTTTCAGTTTTCAGTTTTCTATCTGTTTTCGGTTTTCAGTTTATCAGTTTTCAGTTTACAGTTATCAGTTTTAAGTTTTCAGTTTACAGTTTACACTTAACAGTTTTTAGTTTTCAATTTTCAGTTTTTTGTTTTCGGTTTTCTATTATCTGTTGTCAGTTTTCAGTTTTTTGTTTTCATTTTTCAGTTTTCAGTTTCCAGTTTACAATTTACAGTGTACAGTTTTCAGTTTTCAGTAAACAGTTAACAGTTTTTTAATTTCAGTTTTCAGTTTTTTTTTTCATTTTTCAGTTTTCAGTTTTCAGTTTACAGTTTACAGTTTTCTATCTGTTTTCGGTTTTCAGTAAATCAGTTTTCAGTTTACAGTTATTTGTTTTCAGTTTACAGTTAATAGTTTTTAAATTTCAGTTTTCAGTTTTTTTTTTCATTTTTCAGTTTTCAGTTTACAGTTTACATTTTACAGTTAACATTTTACAGTTTTCAGTTTTCAGTTTACAGTTAACACTTTACAGTTTTCAGTTTTCAGTTTTCAGATTACAGTTTACACTTTACAGTTTTCAGTTTTCAATTTTCAGTTTTTTGTTTTCGGTTTTCTATTATCTGTTTTCTATTGTCAGTTTTGAGTTATTTGTTTTCATTTTTCAGTTTTCAGTTTCCAGATTATAGTTTACAGTGTACAGTGTACAGTTTTCAGTTTTCAGTTAACAGTTTACAGTTTTCTGTTTTCAGTTTTCAGTTATTTTTCAGTTTTACAGTTTTCAGTTTTCAGTTTTCTGTTTTCTGTTATCTATTTCAGTTTTCAGTTTTCAGTTTACTGTTTTCTGTTTTCAGTTTTCAGTTTTCAACTTACAGTTAACAGTTTACAGTTTTCAGTTTTCTATCTGTTTTCAGTTTATCAGTTTTCAGTTTACAGTTTACAGTTAACAGTTTACACTTAACAGTTTACACTTTACAGTTTTCAGTTTTCAGTTTACAGTTTTCAGTTTTCAGTTTTCAGTTTTCAGTTTTCTATCTGTTTTCGGTTTTCAGTTTTCAGTTTACAGTTTTCAGTTTTTAGTTTTCAGTTTACAGTTTTCTATCTGTTTTCGGTTTTCAGTTTATCAGTTTTCAGTTTACAGTTTACAGTTTTCTGTTTTCAGTTTTCAGTTATTTTTCAGTTTTCAGTTTTCTGTTTTTTGTTATCTATTTCAGTTTTCAGTTTTCAGTTTTCAATTATTTTTTTTCAGCTTTTAGTTTTCTGTTTTCTGTTTTCAGTTTCCAGTTTCCAGTTTCCAGTTTACAGTTTACAGTTTTCAGTTTACAGTTTACACTTTACACTTAACAGTTTTCAGTTTTCAGTTTTCTGTTTTCGGATTTCTGTTATCTGTTTTCTGTTATCTGTTTTCTGTTGTCAGTTAACAGTTTACAGTTATTTTTTAGTTTTCAGTTAACAGTTTTAAGTTTACACTTTACAGTTTTCAGTTTTCTGTTAACTGTTTTCAGAGTTCAGTTTTCGGTTTTCAGTATTCAGTTAAAAGTTTACAGTTTACAGTTTATAGTTTACAGTTTACAGCTAAAAGTTTTCTGTTTTCAGTTTAAATTTATTTTTTTTCAGTTTTTAGTTTTCTGTTTTCTGTTTTCAGTTTTCAGTTTTCAGTTTACAGTTTTCAATTTTCTGTTATCGGATTTCTGTTTTATGTTTTCATTTTTCTGTTTTCTGTTTTCAGTTTCCAGTTTACAGTTTCCAGTTTCCAGTTTACAGCTTACAGTTTACACTTTACAGTTTTCAGTTTACAGTTTACAGTTTTCAGTTTTCAGTTTTCAGTTTTCAGTTTTCAGTTTCATGTTTTCAGTTTTCAGTTTTCAGCTTAAAGATTACAGTTTACAGTTAACAGTTTACAGTTTTCAGTTTACAGTTTTCAGTTTACAGTTTTCTGTTTTCAGTTTTCAGTTATTTTTCAGTTTTCAGTTTTCTGTTTTTTGTTATCTATACCAGTTTTCAGTTTTCAGTTTTCAGTTTACAGTTTTCTGTTTTCAGTTGTCAGTTATTTTTCAGTTTTCAGTTTTCTGTTTTTTGTTATCTATTTCAGTTTTCAGTTTTCAGTTTACAGTTTACACTTTACAGTTTTCAGTTTTCAGTTTTCAGTTTTCTATCTGTTTTCAGTTTATCAGTTTTCAGTTTTCTATCTGTTTTCGGTTTTCAGTTTTCAGTTTTCAGTTTTCAGTTTTCAGTTTTCTATCAGTTTTCAGTTTTTAGTTTTCTATCTGTTTTCGGTTTTCAGTTTATCAGTTGTAAGTTTACAGTTTACAGTTTAAAGTTTACACTTTACACTTTACAGTTTCTGTTTTCAGTTTTTTTTTCAGTTTTCAGTATTCAGTTTTCAGCTTACAGATTACAGATTATAGTTTACAGTTTACAGTTTACAGTTTACACTTTTCAGTTTTCAGTTTTCAGTTTTCGGTTTTCTGTTATCTGTTTTCTGTTGTCAGTTTTCTGTTTTCAATTTTCAGTTTTCAGTTTTCAGCTTACAGATTACAGTTTACACTTAACAGTTTACACTTTACAGTTTTCAGTTTACAGTTTTCATTTTCAGTTTTCTATCTGTTTTCGGTTTTCAGTTTTCAGTTTTCAGTTTTCTATCTGTTTTCGGTTTTCAGTTTATCAGTTTTCAGTTTACAGTTATCAGTTTTCAGTTTACAGTTAACAGTTTTTTAATTTCAGTTTTCAGTTTTTTTTTCATTTTTCAGCTTTCAGTTTTCAGTTAACAGTGTACAGTGTACAGTTTTCTGTTTTCAGTTTTCGGTTATTTTTCAGTTTTCAGTTTTCAGTTTTCAGTTTTCAGCTTACAGATTACAGTTTCCAGTTAACAGTTTACACTTAACAGTTTACACTTTACAGTTTACACTTTACAGTTTTCAGTTTTCAGTTTACAGTTTTCAGTTTTCAGTTTTCAGTTTTCTATCTGTTTTCGGTTTTCAGTTTTCATTTTTCAGTTTTCAGTTTTTAGTTTTCAGTTTACAGTTTTCTATCTGTTTTCGGTTTTCAGTTTATCAGTTTTCAGTTTACAGTTATCAGTTTTCAGTTTACAGTTTACACTTTACAGTTTTCAGTTTTCAGTTTTCTATCTGTTTTCGGTTTTCAGTTTATCAGTTTTCAGTTTACAGTTATCAGTTTTAAGTTTTCAGTTTACAGTTTACACTTAACAGTTTTTAGTTTTCAATTTTCAGTTTTTTGTTTTCGGTTTTCTATTATCTGTTGTCAGTTTTCAGTTTTTTGTTTTCATTTTTCAGTTTTCAGTTTCCAGTTTACAATTTACAGTGTACAGTTTTCAGTTTTCAGTTAACAGTTAACAGTTTTTTAATTTCAGTTTTCAGTTTTTTTTTCATTTTTCAGTTTTCAGTTTTCAGTTTACAGTTTACAGTTTTCTATCTGTTTTCGGTTTTCAGTTTATCAGTTTTCAGTTTACAGTTATTTGTTTTCAGTTTACAGTTAATAGTTTTTAAATTTCAGTTTTCAGTTTTTTTTTTCATTTTTCAGTTTTCAGTTTACAGTTTACATTTTACAGTTAACATTTTACAGTTTTCAGTTTACAGTTAACACTTTACAGTTTTCAGTTTTCAATTTTCAGATTACAGTTTACACTTCACAGTTTTCAGTTTTCAATTTTCAGTTTTTTGTTTTCGGTTTTCTATTATCTGTTTTCTATTGTCAGTTTTGAGTTATTTGTTTTCATTTTTCAGTTTTCAGTTTCCAGATTACAGTTTACAGTGTACAGTGTACAGTTTTCAGTTTTCAGTTAACAGTTTACAGTTTTCTGTTTTCAGTTTTCAGTTATTTTTCAGTTTTACAGTTTTCAGTTTTCTGTTTTCTGTTATCTATTTCAGTTTTCAGTTTTCAGTTTACTGTTTTCTGTTTTCAGTTTTCAGTTTTCAACTTACAGTTAACAGTTTACAGTTTTCAGTTTTCTATCTGTTTTCAGTTTATCAGTTTTCAGTTTACAGTTTACAGTTAACAGTTTACACTTAACAGTTTACACTTTACAGTTTTCAGTTTTCAGTTTACAGTTTTCTGTTTTCAGTTTTCAGTTTTCAGTTTTCTATCTGTTTTCGGTTTTCAGTTTTCAGTTTACAGTTTTCAGTTTTTAGTTTTCAGTTTACAGTTTTCTATCTGTTTTCGGTTTTCAGTTTATCAGTTTTCAGTTTACAGTTTACAGTTTAAAGTTTACGCTTTACACTTTACAGTTTTCTGTTTTCAGTTTTCAGTTTACAGTTTACAGTTTTCTGTTTTCAGTTTTCAGTTATTTTTCAGTTTTCATTTTTTTGTTTTTTGTTATCTATTTCAGTTTTCAGTTTTCAGTTTTCAATTATTTTTTTTCAGCTTTTAGTTTTCTGTTTTCTGTTTTCAGTTTCCAGTTTCCAGTTTCCAGTTTACAGTTTACAGTTTTCAGTTTACAGTTTACACTTTACACTTAACAGTTTTCAGTTTTCAGTTTTCTGTTTTCGGATTTCTGTTATCTGTTTTCTGTTATCTGTTTTCTGTTGTCAGTTAACAGTTTACAGTTATTTTTTAGTTTTCAGTTAACAGTTTTAAGTTTACACTTTACAGTTTTCAGTTTTCTGTTAACTGTTTTCAGAGTTCAGTTTTCGGTTTTCAGTATTCAGTTAAAAGTTTACAGTTTACAGTTTATAGTTTACAGTTTACAGCTAACAGTTTTCTGTTTTCAGTTTAAATTTATTTTTTTTCAGTTTTTAGTTTTCTGTTTTCTGTTTTCAGTTTCCAGTTTACAGTTTACAGTTTACAGTTTTCAGTTTTCAGTTTTCAGTTTTCAGTTTACAGTTTTTAATTTTCTGTTATCGGATTTCTGTTTTATGTTTTCATTTTTCAGTTTTCTGTTTTCTGTTTTCAGTTTCCAGTTTACAGTTTCCAGTTTCCAGTTTACAGCTTACAGTTTACACTTTACAGTTTTCAGTTTACAGTTTACAGTTTTCAGTTTTCAGTTTTCAGTTTTCAGTTTCATGTTTTCAGTTTTCAGTTTTCAGCTTAAAGATAACAGTTTACAGTTTACAGTTTACAGTTTTCAGTTTACAGTTTTCAGTTTACAGTTTTCTGTTTTCAGTTTTCAGTTATTTTTCAGTTTTCAGTTTTCTGTTTTTTGTTATCTATTTCAGTTTTCAGTTTTCAGTTTTCAGTTTACAGTTTTCAGTTTACAGTTTTCTGTTTTCAGTTTTCAGTTATTTTTCAGTTTTCAGTTTTCTGTTTTTTGTTATCTATTTCAGTTTTCAGTTTTCAGTTTACAGTTTACACTTTACAGTTTTCAGTTTTCAGTTTTCAGTTTTCTATCTGTTTTCAGTTTATCAGTTTTCAGTTTTCTATCTGTTTTCGGTTTTCAGTTTTCAGTTTACTATCTGTTTTCAGTTTTTAGTTTTCTATCTGTTTTCGGTTTTCAGTTTATCAGTGTACAGATTACAGTTTTCAGTTTATCAGTTTTCAGTTTACGTTTAAGTTTACAGTTTTCTGTTTTCAGCTTTCAGTTATTTTTCAGTTTTCAGTTTTCATTTAACAGTTTACAGTTTACAGTTTTCAGTTTTCAGTTTTCTATCTGTTTTCAGTTTATCAGTTTTCAGTTTTCTATCTGTTTTCGGTTTTCAGTTTTCAGTTTTCAGTTTTCTATCAGTTTTCGGTTTTCAGTTTACAGTTATCAGTTTTCAGTTTTTTTTTAATATTTCAGTTTTCAGTTTACAGTTTACAGTTTTCTATCTGTTTTCGGTTTTCAGTTTATCAGTTTTCAGTTTACAGTTATTTGTTTTCAGTTTACAGTTAACAGTTTTTTAATTTCAGTTTTTTTTTTAATTTTTCAGTTTTCAGTTTTCAGTTTACAGTTTACACTTTACAGTTTTCAGCTTTCAGTTTTCAGTTTTAAGTTCTTTTGTTTTCGGTTTTCTATTACCTGTTTTCTGTTGTCATTTTTCAGTTTTTTGTTTTCATTTTTCAGTTTTCAGTTTCCAGTTTACAGTTTACAGTGTACAGTGTACAGTTTTCAGTTTTCAGTTAACAGTTTACGGTTTTCAGTTTTCAGTTTTCTATCTGTTTTCGATTTATCAGTTTTTAGTTTTCAGTTTTCTATCTGTTTTCGGTTTTCAGTTTTTAGTTTTCAGTTTTCAGTTTTCTATCTGTTTTCGGTTTTCAGTTTATCAGTTTTCAGTTTACAGTTATGTTTTCAGTTAACAGATTTTTAATTTCAGTTTTCAGTTTTTTTTTCATTTTTCAGTTTTTTTTTCATTTTTCAGTTTTCAGTTTTCAGTTTACAGTTAACGGTGTACAGTTTACAGTTTTCTGTTTTCAGTTTTCAGTTATTTTTCAGTTTTCAGTTTTCGTATTTCAGCTTACAGATTACAGTTTACAGTTAACAGTCTACACTTAACAGTTTACACTTTACAGTTTTCAGTTTACAGTTTTCAGTTAACAGTTTTTTGTTTTCAGTTTTCAGTTATTTTTTTCATTTTTCAGTTTATCAGTTTTCAGTTTACAGTTTGAAGTTTACATTTTACACTTTACAGTTTTCTGTTTTCATTTTTCAGTTTACAGTTTACAGTTTTCTGTTTTCAGTTTTCAGTTATTTTTCAGTTTTCAGTTTTCAGTTTTCTGTTTTTTGTTATTTATTTCAGTTTTCAGTTTTCTATCTGTTTTCGGTTTTCAATTTATCAGTGTACAGATTACAGTTTTCAGTTTATCAGTTTTCAGTTTACGTTTAAGTTTACAGTTTTCTGTTTTCAGCTTTCAGTAATTTTTCAGTTTTCAGTTTTCAGTTTTCAGTTTTAAGTTAACAGTTTACAGTTTTCAGTTTTCAGTTTTCTATCTGTTTACAGTTTACGGTTTTCAGTTTTCAGTTTTCTATCTGTTTTCAGTTTATCAGTTTTTAGTTTTCAGTTTCCTATCTGTTTTCGGTTTTCAGTTTTTAGTTTTCAGTTTTCAGTTTTCTATCTGTTTTCGGTTTTCAGTTTATCAGTTTTCAGTTTACAGTTATGTTTTCAGTTAACAGTTTTTTAATTTCAGTTTTCAGTTTTTTTTTCATTTTTCAGTTTTTTTTTCATTTTTCAGTTTTCAGTTTACAGTTTACAGTTAACGGTGTACAGTTTACAGTTTTCTGTTTTCAGTTTTCAGTTATTTTTCAGTTTTCAGTTTTCAGTTTTCGTATTTCAGCTTACAGATTACAGTTTACAGTTAACAGTTTACACTTAACAGTTTACACTTTACAGTTTTCAGTTTACAGTTTTCAGTTAACAGTTTTTTGTTTTCAGTTTTCAGTTATTTTTTTCATTTTTCAGTTTATCAGTTTTCAGTTTACAGTTTAAAGTTTACACTTTACACTTTACAGTTTTCTGTTTTCATTTTTCAGTTTACAGTTTACAGTTTACAGTTTACAGTTTTCAGTTTTCAGTTATTTTTCAGTTTTCAGTTTTCAGTTTTCTGTTTTTTGTTATTTATTTCAGTTTTCAGTTTTCAGTTTTCAGTTTTCTATCTGTTTTCGGTTTTCAATTTATCAGTGTACAGATTACAGTTTTCAGTTTATCAGCTTTCAGTTTACGTTTAAGTTTACAGTTTTCTGTTTTCAGCTTTCAGTAATTTTTCAGTTTTCAGTTTTCAGTTTTCAGTTTTAAGTTAACAGTTTACAGTTTTCAGTTTTCAGTTTTCTATCTGTTTTCAGTTTATCAGTTTTTAGTTTTCAGTTTTCTATCTGTTTTCGGTTTTCAGTTTATCAGTTTTCAGTTTACAGTTATGTTTTCAGTTAACAGTTTTTTAATTTCAGTTTTCAGTTTTTTTTTTCATTTTTCAGTTTTTTTTTCATTTTTCAGTTTTCAGTTTTCAGTTTACAGTTATTTTTCAGTTTTCAGTTTTCAGTTTTCGTATTTCAGCTTACAGATTACAGTTTACAGTTAACAGTTTACACTTAACAGTTTACACTTTACAGTTTTCAGTTAACAGTTTTTTGTTTTCAGTTTTCATTTTTCAGTTTATCAGTTTTCAGTTTACAGTTTAAAGTTTACACTTTACACTTTACAGTTTTCTGTTTTCATTTTTCAGTTTACAGTTAACAGTTTTCTGTTTTCAGTTTTCAGTTATTTTTCAGTTTTTAGTTTTCAGTATTCTGTTTTTTGTTATTGAATTCAGTTTTCAGTTTTCAGTTTTTAGTTTACTGTTTACAGTTTTCAGTTTTCAGTTTTCAGTTTTCAGTTTTCAGTTTTCTGTTTTCGGTTTTCAGTTTATCAGTTTTCAGTTTACAGTTTACAGTTTAAAGTTTACGCTTTACACTTTACAGTTTTCTGTTTTCAGTTTTCAGTTTACAGTTTACAGTTTTCTGTTTTCAGTTTTCAGTTATTTTTCAGTTTTCAGTTTTCTGTTTTTTGTTTTCATTTTTCAGTTTTCTGTTTTCTGTTTTCTGTTTTCAGTTTCCAGTTTACAGTTTCCAGTTTCCAGTTTACAGCTTACAGTTTACACTTTACAGTTTTCAGTTTACAGTTTACAGTTTTCAGTTTTCAGTTTTCAGTTTTCAGTTTTCAGTTTCATGTTTTCAGTTTTCAGTTTTCAGCTTAAAGATTACAGTTTACAGTTTACAGTTTACAGTTTTCAGTTTACAGTTTTCAGTTTACAGTTTTCTGTTTTCAGTTTTCAGTTATTTTTCAGTTTTCAGTTTTCTGTTTTTTGTTATCTATTTCAGTTTTCAGTTTTCAGTTTTCAGTTTTCAGTTTACAGTTTTCAGTTTACAGTTTTCTGTTTTCAGTTTTCAGTTATTTTTCAGTTTTCAGTTTTCTGTTTTTTGTTATCTATTTCAGTTTTCAGTTTTCAGTTTTCAGTTTTCTATCTGTTTTCAGTTTATCAGTTTTCAGTTTTCTATCTGTTTTCGGTTTTCAGTTTTCAGTTTTCAGTTTTCTATCAGTTTTCGGTTTTCAGTTTACAGTTATCAGTTTTCAGTTAACAGTTTTTTAATTTCAGTTTTCAGTTTTTTTTTAATATTTCAGTTTTCAGTTTACAGTTTACAGTTTTCTATCTGTTTTCGGTTTTCAGTTTATCAGTTTTCAGTTTACAGTTATTTGTTTTCAGTTTACAGTTAACAGTTTTTTAATTTCAGTTTTTTTTTTAATTTTTCAGTTTTCAGTTTTCAGTTTACAGTTTACACTTTACAGTTTTCAGCTTTCAGTTTTCAGTTTTAAGTTCTTTTGTTTTCGGTTTTCTATTACCTGTTTTCTGTTGTCATTTTTCAGTTTTTTGTTTTCATTTTTCAGTTTTCAGTTTCCAGTTTACAGTTTACAGTGTACAGTGTACAGTTTTCAGTTTTCAGTTAACAGTTTACGGTTTTCAGTTTTCAGTTTTCTATCTGTTTTCGATTTATCAGTTTTTAGTTTTCAGTTTTCTATCTGTTTTCGGTTTTCAGTTTTTAGTTTTCAGTTTTCAGTTTTCTATCTGTTTTCGGTTTTCAGTTTATCAGTTTTCAGTTTACAGTTATGTTTTCAGTTAACAGATTTTTAATTTCAGTTTTCAGTTTTTTTTTCATTTTTCAGTTTTTTTTTCATTTTTCAGTTTTCAGTTTTCAGTTTACAGTTAACGGTGTACAGTTTACAGTTTTCTGTTTTCAGTTTTCAGTTATTTTTCAGTTTTCAGTTTTCGTATTTCAGCTTACAGATTACAGTTTACAGTTAACAGTTTACACTTAACAGTTTACACTTTACAGTTTTCAGTTTACAGTTTTCAGTTAACAGTTTTTTGTTTTCAGTTTTCAGTTATTTTTTTCATTTTTCAGTTTATCAGTTTTCAGTTTACAGTTTGAAGTTTACATTTTACACTTTACAGTTTTCTGTTTTCATTTTTCAGTTTACAGTTTACAGTTTTCTGTTTTCAGTTTTCAGTTATTTTTCAGTTTTCAGTTTTCAGTTTTCTGTTTTTTGTTATTTATTTCAGTTTTCAGTTTTCTATCTGTTTTCGGTTTTCAATTTATCAGTGTACAGATTACAGTTTTCAGTTTATCAGTTTTCAGTTTACGTTTAAGTTTACAGTTTTCTGTTTTCAGCTTTCAGTAATTTTTCAGTTTTCAGTTTTCAGTTTTCAGTTTTAAGTTAACAGTTTACAGTTTTCAGTTTTCAGTTTTCTATCTGTTTACAGTTTACGGTTTTCAGTTTTCAGTTTTCTATCTGTTTTCAGTTTATCAGTTTTTAGTTTTCAGTTTCCTATCTGTTTTCGGTTTTCAGTTTTTAGTTTTCAGTTTTCAGTTTTCTATCTGTTTTCGGTTTTCAGTTTATCAGTTTTCAGTTTACAGTTATGTTTTCAGTTAACAGTTTTTTAATTTCAGTTTTCAGTTTTTTTTTCATTTTTCAGTTTTTTTTTCATTTTTCAGTTTTCAGTTTACAGTTTACAGTTAACGGTGTACAGTTTACAGTTTTCTGTTTTCAGTTTTCAGTTATTTTTCAGTTTTCAGTTTTCAGTTTTCGTATTTCAGCTTACAGATTACAGTTTACAGTTAACAGTTTACACTTAACAGTTTACACTTTACAGTTTTCAGTTTACAGTTTTCAGTTAACAGTTTTTTGTTTTCAGTTTTCAGTTATTTTTTTCATTTTTCAGTTTATCAGTTTTCAGTTTACAGTTTAAAGTTTACACTTTACACTTTACAGTTTTCTGTTTTCATTTTTCAGTTTACAGTTTACAGTTTACAGTTTACAGTTTTCAGTTTTCAGTTATTTTTCAGTTTTCAGTTTTCAGTTTTCTGTTTTTTGTTATTTATTTCAGTTTTCAGTTTTCAGTTTTCAGTTTTCTATCTGTTTTCGGTTTTCAATTTATCAGTGTACAGATTACAGTTTTCAGTTTATCAGCTTTCAGTTTACGTTTAAGTTTACAGTTTTCTGTTTTCAGCTTTCAGTAATTTTTCAGTTTTCAGTTTTCAGTTTTCAGTTTTAAGTTAACAGTTTACAGTTTTCAGTTTTCAGTTTTCTATCTGTTTTCAGTTTATCAGTTTTTAGTTTTCAGTTTTCTATCTGTTTTCGGTTTTCAGTTTATCAGTTTTCAGTTTACAGTTATGTTTTCAGTTAACAGTTTTTTAATTTCAGTTTTCAGTTTTTTTTTTCATTTTTCAGTTTTTTTTTCATTTTTCAGTTTTCAGTTTTCAGTTTACAGTTATTTTTCAGTTTTCAGTTTTCAGTTTTCGTATTTCAGCTTACAGATTACAGTTTACAGTTAACAGTTTACACTTAACAGTTTACACTTTACAGTTTTCAGTTAACAGTTTTTTGTTTTCAGTTTTCATTTTTCAGTTTATCAGTTTTCAGTTTACAGTTTAAAGTTTACACTTTACACTTTACAGTTTTCTGTTTTCATTTTTCAGTTTACAGTTAACAGTTTTCTGTTTTCAGTTTTCAGTTATTTTTCAGTTTTTAGTTTTCAGTATTCTGTTTTTTGTTATTGAATTCAGTTTTCAGTTTTCAGTTTTTAGTTTACTGTTTACAGTTTTCAGTTTTCAGTTTTCAGTTTTCAGTTTTCTGTTTTCGGTTTTCAGTTTATCAGTTTTCAGTTTACAGTTTACAGTTTAAAGTTTACGCTTTACACTTTACAGTTTTCTGTTTTCAGTTTTCAGTTTACAGTTTACAGTTTTCTGTTTTCAGTTTTCAGTTATTTTTCAGTTTTCAGTTTTCTGTTTTTTGTTTTCATTTTTCAGTTTTCTGTTTTCTGTTTTCAGTTTCCAGTTTACAGTTTCCAGTTTCCAGTTTACAGCTTACAGTTTACACTTTACAGTTTTCAGTTTACAGTTTACAGTTTTCAGTTTTCAGTTTTCAGTTTTCAGTTTTCAGTTTCATGTTTTCAGTTTTCAGTTTTCAGCTTAAAGATTACAGTTTACAGTTTACAGTTTACAGTTTTCAGTTTACAGTTTTCAGTTTACAGTTTTCTGTTTTCAGTTTTCAGTTATTTTTCAGTTTTCAGTTTTCTGTTTTTTGTTATCTATTTCAGTTTTCAGTTTTCAGTTTTCAGTTTTCAGTTTACAGTTTTCAGTTTACAGTTTTCTGTTTTCAGTTTTCAGTTATTTTTCAGTTTTCAGTTTTCTGTTTTTTGTTATCTATTTCAGTTTTCAGTTTTCAGTTTACAGTTTACACTTTACAGTTTTCAGTTTTCAGTTTTCAGTTTTCTATCTGTTTTCAGTTTATCAGTTTTCAGTTTTCTATCTGTTTTCGGTTTTCAGTTTTCAGTTTACTATCTGTTTTCAGTTTATCAGTTTTCAGTTTTCTATCTGTTTTCGGTTTTCAGTTTTCAGTTTTCAGTTTTCAGTTTTCTATCAGTTTTCAGTTTTTAGTTTTCTATCTGTTTTCGGTTTTCAGTTTATCAGTGTACAGATTACAGTTTTCAGTTTATCAGTTTTCAGTTTACGTTTAAGTTTACAGTTTTCTGTTTTCAGCTTTCAGTTATTTTTCAGTTTTCAGTTTTCAGTTAACAGTTTACATTTTACAGTTTTCAGTTTTCAGTTTTCTATCTGTTTTCAGTTTATCAGTTTTCAGTTTTCTATCTGTTTTCGGTTTTCAGTTTTCAGTTTTCAGTTTTCTATCAGTTTTCGGTTTTCAGTTTACAGTTATCAGTTTTCAGTTTACAGTTAACAGTTTTTTAATTTCAGTTTTCAGTTTTTTTTTAATATTTCAGTTTTCAGTTTACAGTTTACAGTTTTCTATCTGTTTTCGGTTTTCAGTTTATCAGTTTTCAGTTTACAGTTATTTGTTTTCAGTTTACAGTTAACAGTTTTTTAATTTCAGTTTTTTTTTTAATTTTTCAGTTTTCAGTTTTCAGTTTACAGTTTACACTTTACAGTTTTCAGCTTTCAGTTTTCAGTTTTAAGTTCTTTTGTTTTCGGTTTTCTATTACCTGTTTTCTGTTGTCATTTTTCAGTTTTTTGTTTTCATTTTTCAGTTTTCAGTTTCCAGTTTACAGTTTACAGTGTACAGTGTACAGTTTTCAGTTATCAGTTAACAGTTTACGGTTTTCAGTTTTCAGTTTTCTATCTGTTTTCAGATTATCAGTTTTTAGTTTTCAGTTTTCTATCTGTTTTCGGTTTTCAGTTTTTAGTTTTCAGTTTTCAGTTTTCTATCTGTTTTCGGTTTTCAGTTTTTCAGTTTTCAGTTTACAGTTATGTTTTCAGTTAACAGTTTTTTAATTTCAGTTTTCAGTTTTTTTTTCATTTTTCAGTTTTTTTTTCATTTTTCAGTTTTCAGTTTTCAGTTTACAGTTAACGGTGTACAGTTTACAGTTTTCTGTTTTCAGTTTTCAGTTATTTTTCAGTTTTCAGTTTTCAGTTTTCGTATTTCAGCTTACAGATTACAGTTTACAGTTAACAGTTTACACTTAACAGTTTACACTTTACAGTTTTCAGTTTACAGTTTTCAGTTAACAGTTTTTTGTTTTCAGTTTTCAGTTATTTTTTTCATTTTTCAGTTTATCAGTTTTCAGTTTACAGTTTAAAGTTTACACTTTACACTTTACAGTTTTCTGTTTTCATTTTTCAGTTTACAGTTTACAGTTTACAGTTTACAGTTTTCAGTTTTCAGTTATTTTTCAGTTTTCAGTTTTCAGTTTTCTGTTTTTTGTTATTTATTTCAGTTTTCAGTTTTCAGTTTTCAGTTTTCTATCTGTTTTCGGTTTTCAATTTATCAGTGTACAGATTACAGTTTTCAGTTTATCAGCTTTCAGTTTACGTTTAAGTTTACAGTTTTCTGTTTTCAGCTTTCAGTAATTTTTCAGTTTTCAGTTGTCAGTTTTCAGTTTTAAGTTAACAGTTTACAGTTTTCAGTTTTCAGTTTTCTATCTGTTTACAGTTTACGGTTTTCAGTTTTCAGTTTTCTATCTGTTTTCAGTTTATCAGTTTTTAGTTTTCAGTTTCCTATCTGTTTTCGGTTTTCAGTTTTTAGTTTTCAGTTTTCAGTTTTCTATCTGTTTTCGGTTTTCAGTTTATCAGTTTTCAGTTTACAGTTATGTTTTCAGTTAACAGTTTTTTAATTTCAGTTTTCAGTTTATTTTTCATTTTTCAGTTTTTTTTTCATTTTTCAATTTTCAGTTTTCAGTTTACAGTTAACGGTGTACAGTTTACAGTTTTCTGTTTTCAGTTTTCAGTTATTTTTCAGTTTTCAGTTTTCAGTTTTCGTATTTCAGCTTACAGATTACAGTTTACAGTTAACAGTTTACACTTAACAGTTTACACTTTACAGTTTTCAGTTTACAGTTTTCAGTTAACAGTTTTTTGTTTTCAGTTTTCAGTTATTTTTTTCATTTTTCAGTTTATCAGTTTTCAGTTTACAGTTTAAAGTTTACACTTTACACTTTACAGTTTTCTGTTTTCATTTTTCAGTTTACAGTTTACAGTTTACAGTTTACAGTTTTCAGTTTTCAGTTATTTTTCAGTTTTCAGTTTTCAGTTTTCTGTTTTTTGTTATTTATTTCAGTTTTCAGTTTTCAGTTTTCAGTTTTCTATCTGTTTTCGGTTTTCAATTTATCAGTGTACAGATTACAGTTTTCAGTTTATCAGCTTTCAGTTTACGTTTAAGTTTACAGTTTTCTGTTTTCAGCTTTCAGTAATTTTTCAGTTTTCAGTTTTCAGTTTTCAGTTTTAAGTTAACAGTTTACAGTTTTCAGTTTTCAGTTTTCTATCTGTTTACAGTTTACGGTTTTCAGTTTTCAGTTTTCTATCTGTTTTCAGTTTATCAGTTTTTAGTTTTCAGTTTTCTATCTGTTTTCGGTTTTCAGTTTATCAGTTTTCAGTTTACAGTTATGTTTTCAGTTAACAGTTATTTAATTTCAGTTTTCAGTTTTTTTTTTCATTTTTCAGTTTTTTTTTCATTTTTCAGTTTTCAGTTTTCAGTTTACAGTTATTTTTCAGTTTTCAGTTTTCAGTTTTCGTATTTCAGCTTACAGATTACAGTTTACAGTTAACAGTTTACACTTAACAGTTTACACTTTACAGTTTTCAGTTAACAGTTTTTTGTTTTCAGTTTTCATTTTTCAGTTTATCAGTTTTCAGTTTACAGTTTAAAGTTTACACTTTACACTTTACAGTTTTCTGTTTTCATTTTTCAGTTTACAGTTTACAGTTTTCTGTTTTCAGTTTTCAGTTATTTTTCAGTTTTTAGTTTTCAGTATTCTGTTTTTTGTTATTGAATTCAGTTTTCAGTTTTCAGTTTTTAGTTTACTGTTTACAGTTTTCAGTTTTCAGTTTTCAGTTTTCAGTTTTCTGTTTTCGGTTTTCAGTTTATCAGTTTTCAGTTTACAGTTTACAGTTTAAAGTTTACGCTTTACACTTTACAGTTTTCTGTTTTCAGTTTTCAGTTTACAGTTTACAGTTTTCTGTTTTCAGTTTTCAGTTATTTTTCAGTTTTCAGTTTTCTGTTTTTTGTTTTCATTTTTCAGTTTTCTGTTTTCTGTTTTCAGTTTCCAGTTTACAGTTTCCAGTTTCCAGTTTACAGCTTACAGTTTACACTTTACAGTTTTCAGTTTACAGTTTACAGTTTTCAGTTTTCAGTTTTCAGTTTTCAGTTTTCAGTTTCATGTTTTCAGTTTTCAGTTTTCAGCTTAAAGATTACAGTTTACAGTTTACAGTTTACAGTTTTCAGTTTACAGTTTTCAGTTTACAGTTTTCTGTTTTCAGTTTTCAGTTATTTTTCAGTTTTCAGTTTTCTGTTTTTTGTTATCTATTTCAGTTTTCAGTTTTCAGTTTTCAGTTTTCAGTTTACAGTTTTCAGTTTACAGTTTTCTGTTTTCAGTTTTCAGTTATTTTTCAGTTTTCAGTTTTCTGTTTTTTGTTATCTATTTCAGTTTTCAGTTTTCAGTTTACAGTTTACACTTTACAGTTTTCAGTTTTCAGTTTTCAGTTTTCTATCTGTTTTCAGTTTATCAGTTTTCAGTTTTCTATCTGTTTTCGGTTTTCAGTTTTCAGTTTACTATCTGTTTTCAGTTTATCAGTTTTCAGTTTTCTATCTGTTTTCGGTTTTCAGTTTTCAGTTTTCAGTTTTCAGTTTTCTATCAGTTTTCAGTTTTTAGTTTTCTATCTGTTTTCGGTTTTCAGTTTATCAGTGTACAGATTACAGTTTTCAGTTTATCAGTTTTCAGTTTACGTTTAAGTTTACAGTTTTCTGTTTTCAGCTTTCAGTTATTTTTCAGTTTTCAGTTTTCAGTTAACAGTTTACAGTTTACAGTTTTCAGTTTTCAGTTTTCTATCTGTTTTCAGTTTATCAGTTTTCAGTTTTCTATCTGTTTTCGGTTTTCAGTTTTCAGTTTTCAGTTTTCTATCAGTTTTCGGTTTTCAGTTTACAGTTATCAGTTTTCAGTTTACAGTTAACAGTTTTTTAATTTCAGTTTTTTTTTTAATTTTTCAGTTTTCAGTTTTCAGTTTACAGTTTACACTTTACAGTTTTCAGCTTTCAGTTTTCAGTTTTAAGTTCTTTTGTTTTCGGTTTTCTATTACCTGTTTTCTGTTGTCATTTTTCAGTTTTTTGTTTTCATTTTTCAGTTTTCAGTTTCCAGTTTACAGTTTACAGTGTACAGTGTACAGTTTTCAGTTTTCAGTTTTCTATCTGTTTTCAGATTATCAGTTTTTAGTTTTCAGTTTTCTATCTGTTTTCGGTTTTCAGTTTTTAGTTTTCAGTTTTCAGTTTTCTATCTGTTTTCGGTTTTCAGTTTTTCAGTTTTCAGTTTACAGTTATGTTTTCAGTTAACAGATTTTTAATTTCAGTTTTCAGTTTTTTTTTCATTTTTCAGTTTTTTTTTCATTTTTCAGTTTTCAGTTTTCAGTTTACAGTTAACGGTGTACAGTTTACAGTTTTCTGTTTTCAGTTTTCAGTTATTTTTCAGTTTTCAGTTTTCAGTTTTCGTATTTCAGCTTACAGATTACAGTTTACAGTTAACAGTTTACACTTAACAGTTTACACTTTACAGTTTTCAGTTTACAGTTTTCAGTTAACAGTTTTTTGTTTTCAGTTTTCAGTTATTTTTTTCATTTTTCAGTTTATCAGTTTTCAGTTTACAGTTTAAAGTTTACACTTTACACTTTACAGTTTTCTGTTTTCATTTTTCAGTTTACAGTTTACAGTTTACAGTTTTCTGTTTTCAGTTTTCAGTTATTTTTCAGTTTTCAGTTTTCAGTTTTCTGTTTTTTGTTATTTATTTCAGTTTTCAGTTTTCAGTTTTCAGTTTTCTATCTGTTTTCGGTTTTCAATTTATCAGTGTACAGATTACAGTTTTCAGTTTATCAGCTTTCAGTTTACGTTTAAGTTTACAGTTTTCTGTTTTCAGCTTTCAGTAATTTTTCAGTTTTCAGTTGTCAGTTTTCAGTTTTAAGTTAACAGTTTACAGTTTTCAGTTTTCAGTTTTCTATCTGTTTACAGTTTACGGTTTTCAGTTTTCAGTTTTCTATCTGTTTTCAGTTTATCAGTTTTTAGTTTTCAGTTTTCTATCTGTTTTCGGTTTTCAGTTTATCAGTTTTCAGTTTACAGTTATGTTTTCAGTTAACAGTTTTTTAATTTCAGTTTTCAGTTTTTTTTTTCATTTTTCAGTTTTTTTTTCATTTTTCAGTTTTAAGTTTTCAGTTTACAGTTAACGGTGTACAGTTTACAGTTTTCTGTTTTCAGTTTTCAGTTATTTTTCAGTTTTCAGTTTTCAGTTTTCGTATTTCAGCTTACAGATTACAGTTTACAGTTAACAGTTTACACTTAACAGTTAACACTTTACAGTTTTCAGTTTACAGTTTTCAGTTAACAGTTTTTTGTTTTCAGTTTTCATTTTTCAGTTTATCAGTTTTCAGTTTACAGTTTAAAGTTTACACTTTACACTTTACAGTTTTCTGTTTTCATTTTTCAGTTAACAGTTTACAGTTTTCTGTTTTCAGTTTTCAGTTATTTTTCAGTTTTTAGTTTTCAGTATTCTGTTTTTTGTTATTGATTTCAGTTTTCAGTTTTCAGTTTTCAGTTTACTGTTTACAGTTTTCAGTTTTCAGTTTTCAGTTTTCTGTTTTCGGTTTTCAGTTTATCAGTTTTCAGTTTACAGTTTACAGTTTAAAGTTTACGCTTTACACTTTACAGTTTTCTGTTTTCAGTTTTCAGTTTACAGTTTACAGTTTTCTGTTTTCAGTTTTCAGTTATTTTTCAGTTTTCAGTTTTCTGTTTTTTGTTATCTATTTCAGTTTTCAGTTTTCAGTTTTCAGTTTACTGTTTACAGTTTTCAGTTTTCAGTTTTCAGTTTTCTATCTGTTTTCGGTTTTCAGTTTATCAGTGTACAGATTACAGTTTTCAGTTTATCAGTTTTCAGTTTACGTTTAAGTTTACAGTTTTCTGTTTTCAGCTTTCAGTTATTTTTCAGTTTTCAGTTTTCAGTTTTCAGTTTTCTATCTGTTTTCGGTTTTCAATTTATCAGTGTACAGATTACAGTTTTCAGTTTATCAGTTTTCAGTTTACGTTTAAGTTTACAGTTTTCTGTTTTCAGCTTTCAGTAATTTTTCAGTTTTCAGTTTTCAGTTTTCAGTTTTCAGTTTTCAGTTTTCAGTTTTCAGTTTTTTTTTCATTTTTCAGCTTTCAGTTTTCAGTTAACAGTGTACAGTGTACAGTTTTCTGTTTTCAGTTTTCGGTTATTTTTCAGTTTTCAGTTTTCAGTTTTCAGTTTTCAGCTTACAGATTACAGTTTCCAGTTAACAGTTTACACTTAACAGTTTACACTTTACAGTTTACACTTTACAGTTTTCAGTTTTCAGTTTACAGTTTTCAGTTTTCAGTTTTCAGTTTTCTATCTGTTTTCGGTTTTCAGTTTTCAGTTTTCAGTTTTCAGTTTTTAGTTTTCAGTTTACAGTTTTCTATCTGTTTTCGGTTTTCAGTTTATCAGTTTTCAGTTTACAGTTATCAGTTTTCAGTTTACAGTTTACACTTTACAGTTTTCAGTTTTCAGTTTTCTATCTGTTTTCGGTTTTCAGTTTATCAGTTTTCAGTTTACAGTTATCAGTTTTAAGTTTTCAGTTTACAGTTTACACTTAACAGTTTTTAGTTTTCAATTTTCAGTTTTTTGTTTTCGGTTTTCTATTATCTGTTGTCAGTTTTCAGTTTTTTGTTTTCATTTTTCAGTTTTCAGTTTCCAGTTTACAATTTACAGTGTACAGTTTTCAGTTTTCAGTTAACAGTTAACAGTTTTTTAATTTCAGTTTTCAGTTTTTTTTTCATTTTTCAGTTTTCAGTTTTCAGTTTACAGTTTACAGTTTTCTATCTGTTTTCGGTTTTCAGTTTATCAGTTTTCAGTTTACAGTTATTTGTTTTCAGTTTACAGTTAATAGTTTTTAAATTTCAGTTTTCAGTTTTTTTTTTCATTTTTCAGTTTTCAGTTTACAGTTTACATTTTACAGTTAACATTTTACAGTTTTCAGTTTACAGTTAACACTTTACAGTTTTCAGTTTTCAATTTTCAGATTACAGTTTACACTTCACAGTTTTCAGTTTTCAATTTTCAGTTTTTTGTTTTCGGTTTTCTATTATCTGTTTTCTATTGTCAGTTTTGAGTTATTTGTTTTCATTTTTCAGTTTTCAGTTTCCAGATTACAGTTTACAGTGTACAGTGTACAGTTTTCAGTTTTCAGTTAACAGTTTACAGTTTTCTGTTTTCAGTTTTCAGTTATTTTTCAGTTTTACAGTTTTCAGTTTTCTGTTTTCTGTTATCTATTTCAGTTTTCAGTTTTCAGTTTACTGTTTTCTGTTTTCAGTTTTCAGTTTTCAACTTACAGTTAACAGTTTACAGTTTTCAGTTTTCTATCTGTTTTCAGTTTATCAGTTTTCAGTTTACAGTTTACAGTTAACAGTTTACACTTAACAGTTTACACTTTACAGTTTTCAGTTTTCAGTTTACAGTTTTCAGTTTTCAGTTTTCAGTTTTCAGTTTTCTATCTGTTTTCGGTTTTCAGTTTTCAGTTTACAGTTTTCAGTTTTTAGTTTTCAGTTTACAGTTTTCTATCTGTTTTCGGTTTTCAGTTTATCAGTTTTCAGTTTACAGTTTACAGTTTAAAGTTTACGCTTTACACTTTACAGTTTTCTGTTTTCAGTTTTCAGTTTACAGTTTACAGTTTTCTGTTTTCAGTTTTCAGTTATTTTTCAGTTTTCAGTTTTCTGTTTTTTGTTATCTATTTCAGTTTTCAGTTTTCAGTTTTCAATTATTTTTTTTCAGCTTTTAGTTTTCTGTTTTCTGTTTTCAGTTTCCAGTTTCCAGTTTCCAGTTTACAGTTTACAGTTTTCAGTTTACAGTTTACACTTTACACTTAACAGTTTTCAGTTTTCAGTTTTCTGTTTTCGGATTTCTGTTATCTGTTTTCTGTTATCTGTTTTCTGTTGTCAGTTAACAGTTTACAGTTATTTTTTAGTTTTCAGTTAACAGTTTTAAGTTTACACTTTACAGTTTTCAGTTTTCTGTTAACTGTTTTCAGAGTTCAGTTTTCGGTTTTCAGTATTCAGTTAAAAGTTTACAGTTTACAGTTTATAGTTTACAGTTTACAGCTAACGTAAAGTTTTCTGTTTTCAGTTTAAATTTTTTTTTTTTCAGTTTTTAGTTTTCTGTTTTCTGTTTTCAGTTTCCAGTTTACAGTTTACAGTTTACAGTTTTCAGTTTTCAGTTTTCAGTTTTCAGTTTACAGTTTTTAATTTTCTGTTATCGGATTTCTGTTTTATGTTTTCATTTTTCAGTTTTCTGTTTTCTGTTTTCAGTTTCCAGTTTACAGTTTCCAGTTTCCAGTTTACAGCTTACAGTTTACACTTTACAGTTTTCAGTTTACAGTTTACAGTTTTCAGTTTTCAGTTTTCAGTTTTCAGTTTTCAGTTTCATGTTTTCAGTTTTCAGTTTTCAGCTTAAAGATTACAGTTTACAGTTTACAGTTTACAGTTTTCAGTTTACAGTTTTTTGTTATCTATTTCAGTTTTCAGTTTTCAGTTTACACTTTACAGTTTTCAGTTTTCAGTTTTCAGTTTTCTATCTGTTTTCAGTTTATCAGTTTTCAGTTTTCTATCTGTTTTCGGTTTTCAGTTTTCAGTTTACTATCTGTTTTCAGTTTATCAGTTTTCAGTTTTCTATCTGTTTTCGGTTTTCAGTTTTCAGTTTTCAGTTTTCAGTTTTCTATCAGTTTTCAGTTTTTAGTTTTCTATCTGTTTTCGGTTTTCAGTTTATCAGTGTACAGATTACAGTTTTCAGTTTATCAGTTTTCAGTTTACGTTTAAGTTTACAGTTTTCTGTTTTCAGCTTTCAGTTATTTTTCAGTTTTCAGTTTTCATTTAACAGTTTACAGTTTACAGTTTTCAGTTTTCAGTTTTCTATCTGTTTTCAGTTTATCAGTTTTCAGTTTTCTATCTGTTTTCGGTTTTCAGTTTTCAGTTTTCAGTTTTCTATCAGTTTTCGGTTTTCAGTTTACAGTTATCAGTTTTCAGTTAACAGTTTTTTAATTTCAGTTTTCAGTTTTTTTTTAATATTTCAGTTTTCAGTTTACAGTTTACAGTTTTCTATCTGTTTTCGGTTTTCAGTTTATCAGTTTTCAGTTTACAGTTATTTGTTTTCAGTTTACAGTTAACAGTTTTTTAATTTCAGTTTTTTTTTTAATTTTTCAGTTTTCAGTTTTCAGTTTACAGTTTACACTTTACAGTTTTCAGCTTTCAGTTTTCAGTTTTAAGTTCTTTTGTTTTCGGTTTTCTATTACCTGTTTTCTGTTGTCATTTTTCAGTTTTTTGTTTTCATTTTTCAGTTTTCAGTTTCCAGTTTACAGTTTACAGTGTACAGTGTACAGTTTTCAGTTTTCAGTTAACAGTTTACGGTTTTCAGTTTTCAGTTTTCTATCTGTTTTCGATTTATCAGTTTTTAGTTTTCAGTTTTCTATCTGTTTTCGGTTTTCAGTTTTTAGTTTTCAGTTTTCAGTTTTCTATCTGTTTTCGGTTTTCAGTTTATCAGTTTTCAGTTTACAGTTATGTTTTCAGTTAACAGATTTTTAATTTCAGTTTTCAGTTTTTTTTTCATTTTTCAGTTTTTTTTTCATTTTTCAGTTTTAAGTTTTCAGTTTACAGTTAACGGTGTACAGTTTACAGTTTTCTGTTTTCAGTTTTCAGTTATTTTTCAGTTTTCAGTTTTCGTATTTCAGCTTACAGATTACAGTTTACAGTTAACAGTTTACACTTAACAGTTAACACTTTACAGTTTTCAGTTTACAGTTTTCAGTTAACAGTTTTTTGTTTTCAGTTTTCATTTTTCAGTTTATCAGTTTTCAGTTTACAGTTTAAAGTTTACACTTTACACTTTACAGTTTTCTGTTTTCATTTTTCAGTTAACAGTTTACAGTTTTCTGTTTTCAGTTTTCAGTTATTTTTCAGTTTTTAGTTTTCAGTATTCTGTTTTTTGTTATTGATTTCAGTTTTCAGTTTTCAGTTTTCAGTTTACTGTTTACAGTTTTCAGTTTTCAGTTTTCAGTTTTCTGTTTTCGGTTTTCAGTTTATCAGTTTTCAGTTTACAGTTTACAGTTTAAAGTTTACGCTTTACACTTTACAGTTTTCTGTTTTCAGTTTTCAGTTTACAGTTTACAGTTTTCTGTTTTCAGTTTTCAGTTATTTTTCAGTTTTCAGTTTTCTGTTTTTTGTTATCTATTTCAGTTTTCAGTTTTCAGTTTTCAGTTTACTGTTTACAGTTTTCAGTTTTCAGTTTTCAGTTTTCTATCTGTTTTCGGTTTTCAGTTTATCAGTGTACAGATTACAGTTTTCAGTTTATCAGTTTTCAGTTTACGTTTAAGTTTACAGTTTTCTGTTTTCAGCTTTCAGTTATTTTTCAGTTTTCAGTTTTCAGTTTTCAGTTTTCTATCTGTTTTCGGTTTTCAATTTATCAGTGTACAGATTACAGTTTTCAGTTTATCAGTTTTCAGTTTACGTTTAAGTTTACAGTTTTCTGTTTTCAGCTTTCAGTAATTTTTCAGTTTTCAGTTTTCAGTTTTCAGTTTTCAGTTTTCAGTTTTCAGTTTTCAGTTTTTTTTTCATTTTTCAGCTTTCAGTTTTCAGTTAACAGTGTACAGTGTACAGTTTTCTGTTTTCAGTTTTCGGTTATTTTTCAGTTTTCAGTTTTCAGTTTTCAGTTTTCAGCTTACAGATTACAGTTTCCAGTTAACAGTTTACACTTAACAGTTTACACTTTACAGTTTACACTTTACAGTTTTCAGTTTTCAGTTTACAGTTTTCAGTTTTCAGTTTTCAGTTTTCTATCTGTTTTCGGTTTTCAGTTTTCAGTTTTCAGTTTTCAGTTTTTAGTTTTCAGTTTACAGTTTTCTATCTGTTTTCGGTTTTCAGTTTATCAGTTTTCAGTTTACAGTTATCAGTTTTCAGTTTACAGTTTACACTTTACAGTTTTCAGTTTTCAGTTTTCTATCTGTTTTCGGTTTTCAGTTTATCAGTTTTCAGTTTACAGTTATCAGTTTTAAGTTTTCAGTTTACAGTTTACACTTAACAGTTTTTAGTTTTCAATTTTCAGTTTTTTGTTTTCGGTTTTCTATTATCTGTTGTCAGTTTTCAGTTTTTTGTTTTCATTTTTCAGTTTTCAGTTTCCAGTTTACAATTTACAGTGTACAGTTTTCAGTTTTCAGTTAACAGTTAACAGTTTTTTAATTTCAGTTTTCAGTTTTTTTTTCATTTTTCAGTTTTCAGTTTTCAGTTTACAGTTTACAGTTTTCTATCTGTTTTCGGTTTTCAGTTTATCAGTTTTCAGTTTACAGTTATTTGTTTTCAGTTTACAGTTAATAGTTTTTAAATTTCAGTTTTCAGTTTTTTTTTTCATTTTTCAGTTTTCAGTTTACAGTTTACATTTTACAGTTAACATTTTACAGTTTTCAGTTTACAGTTAACACTTTACAGTTTTCAGTTTTCAATTTTCAGATTACAGTTTACACTTCACAGTTTTCAGTTTTCAATTTTCAGTTTTTTGTTTTCGGTTTTCTATTATCTGTTTTCTATTGTCAGTTTTGAGTTATTTGTTTTCATTTTTCAGTTTTCAGTTTCCAGATTACAGTTTACAGTGTACAGTGTACAGTTTTCAGTTTTCAGTTAACAGTTTACAGTTTTCTGTTTTCAGTTTTCAGTTATTTTTCAGTTTTACAGTTTTCAGTTTTCTGTTTTCTGTTATCTATTTCAGTTTTCAGTTTTCAGTTTACTGTTTTCTGTTTTCAGTTTTCAGTTTTCAACTTACAGTTAACAGTTTACAGTTTTCAGTTTTCTATCTGTTTTCAGTTTATCAGTTTTCAGTTTACAGTTTACAGTTAACAGTTTACACTTAACAGTTTACACTTTACAGTTTTCAGTTTTCAGTTTACAGTTTTCAGTTTTCAGTTTTCAGTTTTCAGTTTTCTATCTGTTTTCGGTTTTCAGTTTTCAGTTTACAGTTTTCAGTTTTTAGTTTTCAGTTTACAGTTTTCTATCTGTTTTCGGTTTTCAGTTTATCAGTTTTCAGTTTACAGTTTACAGTTTAAAGTTTACGCTTTACACTTTACAGTTTTCTGTTTTCAGTTTTCAGTTTACAGTTTACAGTTTTCTGTTTTCAGTTTTCAGTTATTTTTCAGTTTTCAGTTTTCTGTTTTTTGTTATCTATTTCAGTTTTCAGTTTTCAGTTTTCAATTATTTTTTTTCAGCTTTTAGTTTTCTGTTTTCTGTTTTCAGTTTCCAGTTTCCAGTTTCCAGTTTACAGTTTACAGTTTTCAGTTTACAGTTTACACTTTACACTTAACAGTTTTCAGTTTTCAGTTTTCTGTTTTCGGATTTCTGTTATCTGTTTTCTGTTATCTGTTTTCTGTTGTCAGTTAACAGTTTACAGTTATTTTTTAGTTTTCAGTTAACAGTTTTAAGTTTACACTTTACAGTTTTCAGTTTTCTGTTAACTGTTTTCAGAGTTCAGTTTTCGGTTTTCAGTATTCAGTTAAAAGTTTACAGTTTACAGTTTATAGTTTACAGTTTACAGCTAACAGTTTTCTGTTTTCAGTTTAAATTTTTTTTTTTTCAGTTTTTAGTTTTCTGTTTTCTGTTTTCAGTTTCCAGTTTACAGTTTACAGTTTACAGTTTTCAGTTTTCAGTTTTCAGTTTTCAGTTTACAGTTTTTAATTTTCTGTTATCGGATTTCTGTTTTATGTTTTCATTTTTCAGTTTTCTGTTTTCTGTTTTCAGTTTCCAGTTTACAGTTTCCAGTTTCCAGTTTACAGCTTACAGTTTACACTTTACAGTTTTCAGTTTACAGTTTACAGTTTTCAGTTTTCAGTTTTCAGTTTTCAGTTTTCAGTTTCATGTTTTCAGTTTTCAGTTTTCAGCTTAAAGATTACAGTTTACAGTTTACAGTTTACAGTTTTCAGTTTACAGTTTTCAGTTAACAGTTTTCTGTTTTCAGTTTTCAGTTATTTTTCAGTTTTCAGTTTTCTGTTTTTTGTTATCTATTTCAGTTTTCAGTTTTCAGTTTTCAGTTTACAGTTTTCAGTTTACAGTTTTCTGTTTTCAGTTTTCAGTTATTTTTCAGTTTTCAGTTTTCTGTTTTTTGTTATCTATTTCAGTTTTCAGTTTTCAGTTTACACTTTACAGTTTTCAGTTTTCAGTTTTCAGTTTTCTATCTGTTTTCAGTTTATCAGTTTTCAGTTTTCTATCTGTTTTCGGTTTTCAGTTTTCAGTTTACTATCTGTTTTCAGTTTATCAGTTTTCAGTTTTCTATCTGTTTTCGGTTTTCAGTTTTCAGTTTTCAGTTTTCAGTTTTCTATCAGTTTTCAGTTTTTAGTTTTCTATCTGTTTTCGGTTTTCAGTTTATCAGTGTACAGATTACAGTTTTCAGTTTATCAGTTTTCAGTTTACGTTTAAGTTTACAGTTTTCTGTTTTCAGCTTTCAGTTATTTTTCAGTTTTCAGTTTTCATTTAACAGTTTACAGTTTACAGTTTTCAGTTTTCAGTTTTCTATCTGTTTTCAGTTTATCAGTTTTCAGTTTTCTATCTGTTTTCGGTTTTCAGTTTTCAGTTTTCAGTTTTCTATCAGTTTTCGGTTTTCAGTTTACAGTTATCAGTTTTCAGTTAACAGTTTTTTAATTTCAGTTTTCAGTTTTTTTTTAATATTTCAGTTTTCAGTTTACAGTTTACAGTTTTCTATCTGTTTTCGGTTTTCAGTTTATCAGTTTTCAGTTTACAGTTATTTGTTTTCAGTTTACAGTTAACAGTTTTTTAATTTCAGTTTTTTTTTTAATTTTTCAGTTTTCAGTTTTCAGTTTACAGTTTACACTTTACAGTTTTCAGCTTTCAGTTTTCAGTTTTAAGTTCTTTTGTTTTCGGTTTTCTATTACCTGTTTTCTGTTGTCATTTTTCAGTTTTTTGTTTTCATTTTTCAGTTTTCAGTTTCCAGTTTACAGTTTACAGTGTACAGTGTACAGTTTTCAGTTTTCAGTTAACAGTTTACGGTTTTCAGTTTTCAGTTTTCTATCTGTTTTCGATTTATCAGTTTTTAGTTTTCAGTTTTCTATCTGTTTTCGGTTTTCAGTTTTTAGTTTTCAGTTTTCAGTTTTCTATCTGTTTTCGGTTTTCAGTTTATCAGTTTTCAGTTTACAGTTATGTTTTCAGTTAACAGATTTTTAATTTCAGTTTTCAGTTTTTTTTTCATTTTTCAGTTTTTTTTTCATTTTTCAGTTTTCAGTTTTCAGTTTACAGTTAACGGTGTACAGTTTACAGTTTTCTGTTTTCAGTTTTCAGTTATTTTTCAGTTTTCAGTTTTCGTATTTCAGCTTACAGATTACAGTTTACAGTTAACAGTTTACACTTAACAGTTTACACTTTACAGTTTTCAGTTTACAGTTTTCAGTTAACAGTTTTTTGTTTTCAGTTTTCAGTTATTTTTTTCATTTTTCAGTTTATCAGTTTTCAGTTTACAGTTTGAAGTTTACATTTTACACTTTACAGTTTTCTGTTTTCATTTTTCAGTTTACAGTTTACAGTTTTCTGTTTTCAGTTTTCAGTTATTTTTCAGTTTTCAGTTTTCAGTTTTCTGTTTTTTGTTATTTATTTCAGTTTTCAGTTTTCTATCTGTTTTCGGTTTTCAATTTATCAGTGTACAGATTACAGTTTTCAGTTTATCAGTTTTCAGTTTACGTTTAAGTTTACAGTTTTCTGTTTTCAGCTTTCAGTAATTTTTCAGTTTTCAGTTTTCAGTTTTCAGTTTTAAGTTAACAGTTTACAGTTTTCAGTTTTCAGTTTTCTATCTGTTTACAGTTTACGGTTTTCAGTTTTCAGTTTTCTATCTGTTTTCAGTTTATCAGTTTTTAGTTTTCAGTTTCCTATCTGTTTTCGGTTTTCAGTTTTTAGTTTTCAGTTTTCAGTTTTCTATCTGTTTTCGGTTTTCAGTTTATCAGTTTTCAGTTTACAGTTATGTTTTCAGTTAACAGTTTTTTAATTTCAGTTTTCAGTTTTTTTTTCATTTTTCAGTTTTTTTTTCATTTTTCAGTTTTCAGTTTTCAGTTTACAGTTAACGGTGTACAGTTTACAGTTTTCTGTTTTCAGTTTTCAGTTATTTTTCAGTTTTCAGTTTTCAGTTTTCGTATTTCAGCTTACAGATTACAGTTTACAGTTAACAGTTTACACTTAACAGTTTACACTTTACAGTTTTCAGTTTACAGTTTTCAGTTAACAGTTTTTTGTTTTCAGTTTTCAGTTATTTTTTTCATTTTTCAGTTTATCAGTTTTCAGTTTACAGTTTAAAGTTTACACTTTACACTTTACAGTTTTCTGTTTTCATTTTTCAGTTTACAGTTTACAGTTTACAGTTTACAGTTTTCAGTTTTCAGTTATTTTTCAGTTTTCAGTTTTCAGTTTTCTGTTTTTTGTTATTTATTTCAGTTTTCAGTTTTCAGTTTTCAGTTTTCTATCTGTTTTCGGTTTTCAATTTATCAGTGTACAGATTACAGTTTTCAGTTTATCAGCTTTCAGTTTACGTTTAAGTTTACAGTTTTCTGTTTTCAGCTTTCAGTAATTTTTCAGTTTTCAGTTTTCAGTTTTCAGTTTTAAGTTAACAGTTTACAGTTTTCAGTTTTCAGTTTTCTATCTGTTTACAGTTTACGGTTTTCAGTTTTCAGTTTTCTATCTGTTTTCAGTTTATCAGTTTTTAGTTTTCAGTTTTCTATCTGTTTTCGGTTTTCAGTTTATCAGTTTTCAGTTTACAGTTATGTTTTCAGTTAACAGTTATTTAATTTCAGTTTTCAGTTTTTTTTTTCATTTTTCAGTTTTTTTTTCATTTTTCAGTTTTCAGTTTTCAGTTTACAGTTATTTTTCAGTTTTCAGTTTTCAGTTTTCGTATTTCAGCTTACAGATTACAGTTTACAGTTAACAGTTTACACTTAACAGTTTACACTTTACAGTTTTCAGTTAACAGTTTTTTGTTTTCAGTTTTCATTTTTCAGTTTATCAGTTTTCAGTTTACAGTTTAAAGTTTACACTTTACACTTTACAGTTTTCTGTTTTCATTTTTCAGTTTACAGTTAACAGTTTTCTGTTTTCAGTTTTCAGTTATTTTTCAGTTTTTAGTTTTCAGTATTCTGTTTTTTGTTATTGAATTCAGTTTTCAGTTTTCAGTTTTTAGTTTACTGTTTACAGTTTTCAGTTTTCAGTTTTCAGTTTTCAGTTTTCTGTTTTCGGTTTTCAGTTTATCAGTTTTCAGTTTACAGTTTACAGTTTAAAGTTTACGCTTTACACTTTACAGTTTTCTGTTTTCAGTTTTCAGTTTACAGTTTACAGTTTTCTGTTTTCAGTTTTCAGTTATTTTTCAGTTTTCAGTTTTCTGTTTTTTGTTTTCATTTTTCAGTTTTCTGTTTTCTGTTTTCAGTTTCCAGTTTACAGTTTCCAGTTTCCAGTTTACAGCTTACAGTTTACACTTTACAGTTTTCAGTTTACAGTTTACAGTTTTCAGTTTTCAGTTTTCAGTTTTCAGTTTTCAGTTTCATGTTTTCAGTTTTCAGTTTTCAGCTTAAAGATTACAGTTTACAGTTTACAGTTTACAGTTTTCAGTTTACAGTTTTCAGTTTACAGTTTTCTGTTTTCAGTTTTCAGTTATTTTTCAGTTTTCAGTTTTCTGTTTTTTGTTATCTATTTCAGTTTTCAGTTTTCAGTTTTCAGTTTTCAGTTTACAGTTTTCAGTTTACAGTTTTCTGTTTTCAGTTTTCAGTTATTTTTCAGTTTTCAGTTTTCTGTTTTTTGTTATCTATTTCAGTTTTCAGTTTTCAGTTTACAGTTTACACTTTACAGTTTTCAGTTTTCAGTTTTCAGTTTTCTATCTGTTTTCAGTTTATCAGTTTTCAGTTTTCTATCTGTTTTCGGTTTTCAGTTTTCAGTTTACTATCTGTTTTCAGTTTATCAGTTTTCAGTTTTCTATCTGTTTTCGGTTTTCAGTTTTCAGTTTTCAGTTTTCAGTTTTCTATCAGTTTTCAGTTTTTAGTTTTCTATCTGTTTTCGGTTTTCAGTTTATCAGTGTACAGATTACAGTTTTCAGTTTATCAGTTTTCAGTTTACGTTTAAGTTTACAGTTTTCTGTTTTCAGCTTTCAGTTATTTTTCAGTTTTCAGTTTTCAGTTAACAGTTTACATTTTACAGTTTTCAGTTTTCAGTTTTCTATCTGTTTTCAGTTTATCAGTTTTCAGTTTTCTATCTGTTTTCGGTTTTCAGTTTTCAGTTTTCAGTTTTCTATCAGTTTTCGGTTTTCAGTTTACAGTTATCAGTTTTCAGTTTACAGTTAACAGTTTTTTAATTTCAGTTTTCAGTTTTTTTTTAATATTTCAGTTTTCAGTTTACAGTTTACAGTTTTCTATCTGTTTTCGGTTTTCAGTTTATCAGTTTTCAGTTTACAGTTATTTGTTTTCAGTTTACAGTTAACAGTTTTTTAATTTCAGTTTTTTTTTTAATTTTTCAGTTTTCAGTTTTCAGTTTACAGTTTACACTTTACAGTTTTCAGCTTTCAGTTTTCAGTTTTAAGTTCTTTTGTTTTCGGTTTTCTATTACCTGTTTTCTGTTGTCATTTTTCAGTTTTTTGTTTTCATTTTTCAGTTTTCAGTTTCCAGTTTACAGTTTACAGTGTACAGTGTACAGTTTTCAGTTATCAGTTAACAGTTTACGGTTTTCAGTTTTCAGTTTTCTATCTGTTTTCAGATTATCAGTTTTTAGTTTTCAGTTTTCTATCTGTTTTCGGTTTTCAGTTTTTAGTTTTCAGTTTTCAGTTTTCTATCTGTTTTCGGTTTTCAGTTTTTCAGTTTTCAGTTTACAGTTATGTTTTCAGTTAACAGTTTTTTAATTTCAGTTTTCAGTTTTTTTTTCATTTTTCAGTTTTTTTTTCATTTTTCAGTTTTCAGTTTTCAGTTTACAGTTAACGGTGTACAGTTTACAGTTTTCTGTTTTCAGTTTTCAGTTATTTTTCAGTTTTCAGTTTTCAGTTTTCGTATTTCAGCTTACAGATTACAGTTTACAGTTAACAGTTTACACTTAACAGTTTACACTTTACAGTTTTCAGTTTACAGTTTTCAGTTAACAGTTTTTTGTTTTCAGTTTTCAGTTATTTTTTTCATTTTTCAGTTTATCAGTTTTCAGTTTACAGTTTAAAGTTTACACTTTACACTTTACAGTTTTCTGTTTTCATTTTTCAGTTTACAGTTTACAGTTTACAGTTTACAGTTTTCAGTTTTCAGTTATTTTTCAGTTTTCAGTTTTCAGTTTTCTGTTTTTTGTTATTTATTTCAGTTTTCAGTTTTCAGTTTTCAGTTTTCTATCTGTTTTCGGTTTTCAATTTATCAGTGTACAGATTACAGTTTTCAGTTTATCAGCTTTCAGTTTACGTTTAAGTTTACAGTTTTCTGTTTTCAGCTTTCAGTAATTTTTCAGTTTTCAGATGTCAGTTTTCAGTTTTAAGTTAACAGTTTACAGTTTTCAGTTTTCAGTTTTCTATCTGTTTACAGTTTACGGTTTTCAGTTTTCAGTTTTCTATCTGTTTTCAGTTTATCAGTTTTTAGTTTTCAGTTTCCTATCTGTTTTCGGTTTTCAGTTTTTAGTTTTCAGTTTTCAGTTTTCTATCTGTTTTCGGTTTTCAGTTTATCAGTTTTCAGTTTACAGTTATGTTTTCAGTTAACAGTTTTTTAATTTCAGTTTTCAGTTTTTTTTTCATTTTTCAGTTTTTTTTTCATTTTTCAATTTTCAGTTTTCAGTTTACAGTTAACGGTGTACAGTTTACAGTTTTCTGTTTTCAGTTTTCAGTTATTTTTCAGTTTTCAGTTTTCAGTTTTCGTATTTCAGCTTACAGATTACAGTTTACAGTTAACAGTTTACACTTAACAGTTTACACTTTACAGTTTTCAGTTTACAGTTTTCAGTTAACAGTTTTTTGTTTTCAGTTTTCAGTTATTTTTTTCATTTTTCAGTTTATCAGTTTTCAGTTTACAGTTTAAAGTTTACACTTTACACTTTACAGTTTTCTGTTTTCATTTTTCAGTTTACAGTTTACAGTTTACAGTTTACAGTTTTCAGTTTTCAGTTATTTTTCAGTTTTCAGTTTTCAGTTTTCTGTTTTTTGTTATTTATTTCAGTTTTCAGTTTTCAGTTTTCAGTTTTCTATCTGTTTTCGGTTTTCAATTTATCAGTGTACAGATTACAGTTTTCAGTTTATCAGCTTTCAGTTTACGTTTAAGTTTACAGTTTTCTGTTTTCAGCTTTCAGTAATTTTTCAGTTTTCAGTTTTCAGTTTTCAGTTTTAAGTTAACAGTTTACAGTTTTCAGTTTTCAGTTTTCTATCTGTTTACAGTTTACGGTTTTCAGTTTTCAGTTTTCTATCTGTTTTCAGTTTATCAGTTTTTAGTTTTCAGTTTTCTATCTGTTTTCGGTTTTCAGTTTATCAGTTTTCAGTTTACAGTTATGTTTTCAGTTAACAGTTATTTAATTTCAGTTTTCAGTTTTTTTTTTCATTTTTCAGTTTTTTTTTCATTTTTCAGTTTTCAGTTTTCAGTTTACAGTTATTTTTCAGTTTTCAGTTTTCAGTTTTCGTATTTCAGCTTACAGATTACAGTTTACAGTTAACAGTTTACACTTAACAGTTTACACTTTACAGTTTTCAGTTAACAGTTTTTTGTTTTCAGTTTTCATTTTTCAGTTTATCAGTTTTCAGTTTACAGTTTAAAGTTTACACTTTACACTTTACAGTTTTCTGTTTTCATTTTTCAGTTTACAGTTTACAGTTTTCTGTTTTCAGTTTTCAGTTATTTTTCAGTTTTTAGTTTTCAGTATTCTGTTTTTTGTTATTGAATTCAGTTTTCAGTTTTCAGTTTTTAGTTTACTGTTTACAGTTTTCAGTTTTCAGTTTTCAGTTTTCAGTTTTCTGTTTTCGGTTTTCAGTTTATCAGTTTTCAGTTTACAGTTTACAGTTTAAAGTTTACGCTTTACACTTTACAGTTTTCTGTTTTCAGTTTTCAGTTTACAGTTTACAGTTTTCTGTTTTCAGTTTTCAGTTATTTTTCAGTTTTCAGTTTTCTGTTTTTTGTTTTCATTTTTCAGTTTTCTGTTTTCTGTTTTCAGTTTCCAGTTTACAGTTTCCAGTTTCCAGTTTACAGCTTACAGTTTACACTTTACAGTTTTCAGTTTACAGTTTACAGTTTTCAGTTTTCAGTTTTCAGTTTTCAGTTTTCAGTTTCATGTTTTCAGTTTTCAGTTTTCAGCTTAAAGATTACAGTTTACAGTTTACAGTTTACAGTTTTCAGTTTACAGTTTTCAGTTTACAGTTTTCTGTTTTCAGTTTTCAGTTATTTTTCAGTTTTCAGTTTTCTGTTTTTTGTTATCTATTTCAGTTTTCAGTTTTCAGTTTTCAGTTTTCAGTTTACAGTTTTCAGTTTACAGTTTTCTGTTTTCAGTTTTCAGTTATTTTTCAGTTTTCAGTTTTCTGGTTTTTGTTATCTATTTCAGTTTTCAGTTTTCAGTTTACAGTTTACACTTTACAGTTTTCAGTTTTCAGTTTTCAGTTTTCTATCTGTTTTCAGTTTATCAGTTTTCAGTTTTCTATCTGTTTTCGGTTTTCAGTTTTCAGTTTACTATCTGTTTTCAGTTTATCAGTTTTCAGTTTTCTATCTGTTTTCGGTTTTCAGTTTTCAGTTTTCAGTTTTCAGTTTTCTATCAGTTTTCAGTTTTTAGTTTTCTATCTGTTTTCGGTTTTCAGTTTATCAGTGTACAGATTACAGTTTTCAGTTTATCAGTTTTCAGTTTACGTTTAAGTTTACAGTTTTCTGTTTTCAGCTTTCAGTTATTTTTCAGTTTTCAGTTTTCAGTTAACAGTTTACAGTTTTCAGTTTTCAGTTTTCTATCTGTTTTCAGTTTATCAGTTTTCAGTTTTCTATCTGTTTTCGGTTTTCAGTTTTCAGTTTTCAGTTTTCTATCAGTTTTCGGTTTTCAGTTTACAGTTATCAGTTTTCAGTTTACAGTTAACAGTTTTTTAATTTCAGTTTTCAGTTTTTTTTTAATATTTCAGTTTTCAGTTTACAGTTTACAGTTTTCTATCTGTTTTCGGTTTTCAGTTTATCAGTTTTCAGTTTACAGTTATTTGTTTTCAGTTTACAGTTAACAGTTTTTTAATTTCAGTTTTTTTTTTAATTTTTCAGTTTTCAGTTTTCAGTTTACAGTTTACACTTTACAGTTTTCAGCTTTCAGTTTTCAGTTTTAAGTTCTTTTGTTTTCGGTTTTCTATTACCTGTTTTCTGTTGTCATTTTTCAGTTTTTTGTTTTCATTTTTCAGTTTTCAGTTTCCAGTTTACAGTTTACAGTGTACAGTGTACAGTTTTCAGTTTTCAGTTTTCTATCTGTTTTCAGATTATCAGTTTTTAGTTTTCAGTTTTCTATCTGTTTTCGGTTTTCAGTTTTTAGTTTTCAGTTTTCAGTTTTCTATCTGTTTTCGGTTTTCAGTTTTTCAGTTTTCAGTTTACAGTTATGTTTTCAGTTAACAGATTTTTAATTTCAGTTTTCAGTTTTTTTTTCATTTTTCAGTTTTTTTTTCATTTTTCAGTTTTCAGTTTTCAGTTTACAGTTAACGGTGTACAGTTTACAGTTTTCTGTTTTCAGTTTTCAGTTATTTTTCAGTTTTCAGTTTTCAGTTTTCGTATTTCAGCTTACAGATTACAGTTTACAGTTAACAGTTTACACTTAACAGTTTACACTTTACAGTTTTCAGTTTACAGTTTTCAGTTAACAGTTTTTTGTTTTCAGTTTTCAGTTATTTTTTTCATTTTTCAGTTTATCAGTTTTCAGTTTACAGTTTAAAGTTTACACTTTACACTTTACAGTTTTCTGTTTTCATTTTTCAGTTTACAGTTTACAGTTTACAGTTTTCTGTTTTCAGTTTTCAGTTATTTTTCAGTTTTCAGTTTTCAGTTTTCTGTTTTTTGTTATTTATTTCAGTTTTCAGTTTTCAGTTTTCAGTTTTCTATCTGTTTTCGGTTTTCAATTTATCAGTGTACAGATTACAGTTTTCAGTTTATCAGCTTTCAGTTTACGTTTAAGTTTACAGTTTTCTGTTTTCAGCTTTCAGTAATTTTTCAGTTTTCAGTTGTCAGTTTTCAGTTTTAAGTTAACAGTTTACAGTTTTCAGTTTTCAGTTTTCTATCTGTTTACAGTTTACGGTTTTCAGTTTTCAGTTTTCTATCTGTTTTCAGTTTATCAGTTTTTAGTTTTCAGTTTTCTATCTGTTTTCGGTTTTCAGTTTATCAGTTTTCAGTTTACAGTTATGTTTTCAGTTAACAGTTTTTTAATTTCAGTTTTCAGTTTTTTTTTTCATTTTTCAGTTTTTTTTTCATTTTTCAGTTTTAAGTTTTCAGTTTACAGTTAACGGTGTACAGTTTACAGTTTTCTGTTTTCAGTTTTCAGTTATTTTTCAGTTTTCAGTTTTCGTATTTCAGCTTACAGATTACAGTTTACAGTTAACAGTTTACACTTAACAGTTAACACTTTACAGTTTTCAGTTTACAGTTTTCAGTTAACAGTTTTTTGTTTTCAGTTTTCATTTTTCAGTTTATCAGTTTTCAGTTTACAGTTTAAAGTTTACACTTTACACTTTACAGTTTTCTGTTTTCATTTTTCAGTTAACAGTTTACAGTTTTCTGTTTTCAGTTTTCAGTTATTTTTCAGTTTTTAGTTTTCAGTATTCTGTTTTTTGTTATTGATTTCAGTTTTCAGTTTTCAGTTTTCAGTTTACTGTTTACAGTTTTCAGTTTTCAGTTTTCAGTTTTCTGTTTTCGGTTTTCAGTTTATCAGTTTTCAGTTTACAGTTTACAGTTTAAAGTTTACGCTTTACACTTTACAGTTTTCTGTTTTCAGTTTTCAGTTTACAGTTTACAGTTTTCTGTTTTCAGTTTTCAGTTATTTTTCAGTTTTCAGTTTTCTGTTTTTTGTTATCTATTTCAGTTTTCAGTTTTCAGTTTTCAGTTTACTGTTTACAGTTTTCAGTTTTCAGTTTTCAGTTTTCTATCTGTTTTCGGTTTTCAGTTTATCAGTGTACAGATTACAGTTTTCAGTTTATCAGTTTTCAGTTTACGTTTAAGTTTACAGTTTTCTGTTTTCAGCTTTCAGTTATTTTTCAGTTTTCAGTTTTCAGTTTTCAGTTTTCTATCTGTTTTCGGTTTTCAATTTATCAGTGTACAGATTACAGTTTTCAGTTTATCAGTTTTCAGTTTACGTTTAAGTTTACAGTTTTCTGTTTTCAGCTTTCAGTAATTTTTCAGTTTTCAGTTTTCAGTTTTCAGTTTTCAGTTTTCAGTTTTCAGTTTTCAGTTTTTTTTTCATTTTTCAGCTTTCAGTTTTCAGTTAACAGTGTACAGTGTACAGTTTTCTGTTTTCAGTTTTCGGTTATTTTTCAGTTTTCAGTTTTCAGTTTTCAGTTTTCAGCTTACAGATTACAGTTTCCAGTTAACAGTTTACACTTAACAGTTTACACTTTACAGTTTACACTTTACAGTTTTCAGTTTTCAGTTTACAGTTTTCAGTTTTCTATCTGTTTTCGGTTTTCAATTTATCAGTGTACAGATTACAGTTTTCAGTTTATCAGCTTTCAGTTTACGTTTAAGTTTACAGTTTTCTGTTTTCAGCTTTCAGTAATTTTTCAGTTTTCAGTTGTCAGTTTTCAGTTTTAAGTTAACAGTTTACAGTTTTCAGTTTTCAGTTTTCTATCTGTTTACAGTTTACGGTTTTCAGTTTTCAGTTTTCTATCTGTTTTCAGTTTATCAGTTTTTAGTTTTCAGTTTCCTATCTGTTTTCGGTTTTCAGTTTTTAGTTTTCAGTTTTCAGTTTTCTATCTGTTTTCGGTTTTCAGTTTATCAGTTTTCAGTTTACAGTTATGTTTTCAGTTAACAGTTTTTTAATTTCAGTTTTCAGTTTTTTTTTCATTTTTCAGTTTTTTTTTCATTTTTCAATTTTCAGTTTTCAGTTTACAGTTAACGGTGTACAGTTTACAGTTTTCTGTTTTCAGTTTTCAGTTATTTTTCAGTTTTCAGTTTTCAGTTTTCGTATTTCAGCTTACAGATTACAGTTTACAGTTAACAGTTTACACTTAACAGTTTACACTTTACAGTTTTCAGTTTACAGTTTTCAGTTAACAGTTTTTTGTTTTCAGTTTTCAGTTATTTTTTTCATTTTTCAGTTTATCAGTTTTCAGTTTACAGTTTAAAGTTTACACTTTACACTTTACAGTTTTCTGTTTTCATTTTTCAGTTTACAGTTTACAGTTTACAGTTTACAGTTTTCAGTTTTCAGTTATTTTTCAGTTTTCAGTTTTCAGTTTTCTGTTTTTTGTTATTTATTTCAGTTTTCAGTTTTCAGTTTTCAGTTTTCTATCTGTTTTCGGTTTTCAATTTATCAGTGTACAGATTACAGTTTTCAGTTTATCAGCTTTCAGTTTACGTTTAAGTTTACAGTTTTCTGTTTTCAGCTTTCAGTAATTTTTCAGTTTTCAGTTTTCAGTTTTCAGTTTTAAGTTAACAGTTTACAGTTTTCAGTTTTCAGTTTTCTATCTGTTTACAGTTTACGGTTTTCAGTTTTCAGTTTTCTATCTGTTTTCAGTTTATCAGTTTTTAGTTTTCAGTTTTCTATCTGTTTTCGGTTTTCAGTTTATCAGTTTTCAGTTTACAGTTATGTTTTCAGTTAACAGTTATTTAATTTCAGTTTTCAGTTTTTTTTTTCATTTTTCAGTTTTTTTTTCATTTTTCAGTTTTCAGTTTTCAGTTTACAGTTATTTTTCAGTTTTCAGTTTTCAGTTTTCGTATTTCAGCTTACAGATTACAGTTTACAGTTAACAGTTTACACTTAACAGTTTACACTTTACAGTTTTCAGTTAACAGTTTTTTGTTTTCAGTTTTCATTTTTCAGTTTATCAGTTTTCAGTTTACAGTTTAAAGTTTACACTTTACACTTTACAGTTTTCTGTTTTCATTTTTCAGTTTACAGTTTACAGTTTTCTGTTTTCAGTTTTCAGTTATTTTTCAGTTTTTAGTTTTCAGTATTCTGTTTTTTGTTATTGAATTCAGTTTTCAGTTTTCAGTTTTTAGTTTACTGTTTACAGTTTTCAGTTTTCAGTTTTCAGTTTTCAGTTTTCTGTTTTCGGTTTTCAGTTTATCAGTTTTCAGTTTACAGTTTACAGTTTAAAGTTTACGCTTTACACTTTACAGTTTTCTGTTTTCAGTTTTCAGTTTACAGTTTACAGTTTTCTGTTTTCAGTTTTCAGTTATTTTTCAGTTTTCAGTTTTCTGTTTTTTGTTTTCATTTTTCAGTTTTCTGTTTTCTGTTTTCAGTTTCCAGTTTACAGTTTCCAGTTTCCAGTTTACAGCTTACAGTTTACACTTTACAGTTTTCAGTTTACAGTTTACAGTTTTCAGTTTTCAGTTTTCAGTTTTCAGTTTTCAGTTTCATGTTTTCAGTTTTCAGTTTTCAGCTTAAAGATTACAGTTTACAGTTTACAGTTTACAGTTTTCAGTTTACAGTTTTCAGTTTACAGTTTTCTGTTTTCAGTTTTCAGTTATTTTTCAGTTTTCAGTTTTCTGTTTTTTGTTATCTATTTCAGTTTTCAGTTTTCAGTTTTCAGTTTTCAGTTTACAGTTTTCAGTTTACAGTTTTCTGTTTTCAGTTTTCAGTTATTTTTCAGTTTTCAGTTTTCTGTTTTTTGTTATCTATTTCAGTTTTCAGTTTTCAGTTTACAGTTTACACTTTACAGTTTTCAGTTTTCAGTTTTCAGTTTTCTATCTGTTTTCAGTTTATCAGTTTTCAGTTTTCTATCTGTTTTCGGTTTTCAGTTTTCAGTTTACTATCTGTTTTCAGTTTATCAGTTTTCAGTTTTCTATCTGTTTTCGGTTTTCAGTTTTCAGTTTTCAGTTTTCAGTTTTCTATCAGTTTTCAGTTTTTAGTTTTCTATCTGTTTTCGGTTTTCAGTTTATCAGTGTACAGATTACAGTTTTCAGTTTATCAGTTTTCAGTTTACGTTTAAGTTTACAGTTTTCTGTTTTCAGCTTTCAGTTATTTTTCAGTTTTCAGTTTTCAGTTAACAGTTTACAGTTTACAGTTTTCAGTTTTCAGTTTTCTATCTGTTTTCAGTTTATCAGTTTTCAGTTTTCTATCTGTTTTCGGTTTTCAGTTTTCAGTTTTCAGTTTTCTATCAGTTTTCGGTTTTCAGTTTACAGTTATCAGTTTTCAGTTTACAGTTAACAGTTTTTTAATTTCAGTTTTCAGTTTTTTTTTAATATTTCAGTTTTCAGTTTACAGTTTACAGTTTTCTATCTGTTTTCGGTTTTCAGTTTATCAGTTTTCAGTTTACAGTTATTTGTTTTCAGTTTACAGTTAACAGTTTTTTAATTTCAGTTTTTTTTTTAATTTTTCAGTTTTCAGTTTTCAGTTTACAGTTTACACTTTACAGTTTTCAGCTTTCAGTTTTCAGTTTTAAGTTCTTTTGTTTTCGGTTTTCTATTACCTGTTTTCTGTTGTCATTTTTCAGTTTTTTGTTTTCATTTTTCAGTTTTCAGTTTCCAGTTTACAGTTTACAGTGTACAGTGTACAGTTTTCAGTTTTCAGTTTTCTATCTGTTTTCAGATTATCAGTTTTTAGTTTTCAGTTTTCTATCTGTTTTCGGTTTTCAGTTTTTAGTTTTCAGTTTTCAGTTTTCTATCTGTTTTCGGTTTTCAGTTTTTCAGTTTTCAGTTTACAGTTATGTTTTCAGTTAACAGATTTTTAATTTCAGTTTTCAGTTTTTTTTTCATTTTTCAGTTTTTTTTTCATTTTTCAGTTTTCAGTTTTCAGTTTACAGTTAACGGTGTACAGTTTACAGTTTTCTGTTTTCAGTTTTCAGTTATTTTTCAGTTTTCAGTTTTCAGTTTTCGTATTTCAGCTTACAGATTACAGTTTACAGTTAACAGTTTACACTTAACAGTTTACACTTTACAGTTTTCAGTTTACAGTTTTCAGTTAACAGTTTTTTGTTTTCAGTTTTCAGTTATTTTTTTCATTTTTCAGTTTATCAGTTTTCAGTTTACAGTTTAAAGTTTACACTTTACACTTTACAGTTTTCTGTTTTCATTTTTCAGTTTACAGTTTACAGTTTACAGTTTACAGTTTTCAGTTTTCAGTTATTTTTCAGTTTTCAGTTTTCAGTTTTCTGTTTTTTGTTATTTATTTCAGTTTTCAGTTTTCAGTTTTCAGTTTTCTATCTGTTTTCGGTTTTCAATTTATCAGTGTACAGATTACAGTTTTCAGTTTATCAGCTTTCAGTTTACGTTTAAGTTTACAGTTTTCTGTTTTCAGCTTTCAGTAATTTTTCAGTTTTCAGTTGTCAGTTTTCAGTTTTAAGTTAACAGTTTACAGTTTTCAGTTTTCAGTTTTCTATCTGTTTACAGTTTACGGTTTTCAGTTTTCAGTTTTCTATCTGTTTTCAGTTTATCAGTTTTTAGTTTTCAGTTTTCTATCTGTTTTCGGTTTTCAGTTTATCAGTTTTCAGTTTACAGTTATGTTTTCAGTTAACAGTTTTTTAATTTCAGTTTTCAGTTTTTTTTTTCATTTTTCAGTTTTTTTTTCATTTTTCAGTTTTAAGTTTTCAGTTTACAGTTAACGGTGTACAGTTTACAGTTTTCTGTTTTCAGTTTTCAGTTATTTTTCAGTTTTCAGTTTTCAGTTTTCGTATTTCAGCTTACAGATTACAGTTTACAGTTAACAGTTTACACTTAACAGTTAACACTTTACAGTTTTCAGTTTACAGTTTTCAGTTAACAGTTTTTTGTTTTCAGTTTTCATTTTTCAGTTTATCAGTTTTCAGTTTACAGTTTAAAGTTTACACTTTACACTTTACAGTTTTCTGTTTTCATTTTTCAGTTAACAGTTTACAGTTTTCTGTTTTCAGTTTTCAGTTATTTTTCAGTTTTTAGTTTTCAGTATTCTGTTTTTTGTTATTGATTTCAGTTTTCAGTTTTCAGTTTTCAGTTTACTGTTTACAGTTTTCAGTTTTCAGTTTTCAGTTTTCTGTTTTCGGTTTTCAGTTTATCAGTTTTCAGTTTACAGTTTACAGTTTAAAGTTTACGCTTTACACTTTACAGTTTTCTGTTTTCAGTTTTCAGTTTACAGTTTACAGTTTTCTGTTTTCAGTTTTCAGTTATTTTTCAGTTTTCAGTTTTCTGTTTTTTGTTATCTATTTCAGTTTTCAGTTTTCAGTTTTCAGTTTACTGTTTACAGTTTTCAGTTTTCAGTTTTCAGTTTTCTATCTGTTTTCGGTTTTCAGTTTATCAGTGTACAGATTACAGTTTTCAGTTTATCAGTTTTCAGTTTACGTTTAAGTTTACAGTTTTCTGTTTTCAGCTTTCAGTTATTTTTCAGTTTTCAGTTTTCAGTTTTCAGTTTTCTATCTGTTTTCGGTTTTCAATTTATCAGTGTACAGATTACAGTTTTCAGTTTATCAGTTTTCAGTTTACGTTTAAGTTTACAGTTTTCTGTTTTCAGCTTTCAGTAATTTTTCAGTTTTCAGTTTTCAGTTTTCAGTTTTCAGTTTTCAGTTTTCAGTTTTTTTTTCATTTTTCAGCTTTCAGTTTTCAGTTAACAGTGTACAGTGTACAGTTTTCTGTTTTCAGTTTTCGGTTATTTTTCAGTTTTCAGTTTTCAGTTTTCAGTTTTCAGCTTACAGATTACAGTTTCCAGTTAACAGTTTACACTTAACAGTTTACACTTTACAGTTTACACTTTACAGTTTTCAGTTTTCAGTTTACAGTTTTCAGTTTTCAGTTTTCAATTTTCTATCTGTTTTCGGTTTTCAGTTTTCAGTTTTCAGTTTTCAGTTTTTAGTTTTCAGTTTACAGTTTTCTATCTGTTTTCGGTTTTCAGTTTATCAGTTTTCAGTTTACAGTTATCAGTTTTCAGTTTACAGTTTACACTTTACAGTTTTCAGTTTTCAGTTTTCTATCTGTTTTCGGTTTTCAGTTTATCAGTTTTCAGTTTACAGTTATCAGTTTTAAGTTTTCAGTTTACAGTTTACACTTAACAGTTTTTAGTTTTCAATTTTCAGTTTTTTGTTTTCGGTTTTCTATTATCTGTTGTCAGTTTTCAGTTTTTTGTTTTCATTTTTCAGTTTTCAGTTTCCAGTTTACAATTTACAGTGTACAGTTTTCAGTTTTCAGTTAACAGTTAACAGTTTTTTAATTTCAGTTTTCAGTTTTTTTTTCATTTTTCAGTTTTCAGTTTTCAGTTTACAGTTTACAGTTTTCTATCTGTTTTCGGTTTTCAGTTTATCAGTTTTCAGTTTACAGTTATTTGTTTTCAGTTTACAGTTAATAGTTTTAAAAAAATTTCAGTTTTCAGTTTTTTTTTTCATTTTTCAGTTTTCAGTTTACAGTTTACATTTTACAGTTAACATTTTACAGTTTTCAGTTTACAGTTAACACTTTACAGTTTTCAGTTTTCAATTTTCAGATTACAGTTTACACTTCACAGTTTTCAGTTTTCAATTTTCAGTTTTTTGTTTTCGGTTTTCTATTATCTGTTTTCTATTGTCAGTTTTGAGTTATTTGTTTTCATTTTTCAGTTTTCAGTTTCCAGATTACAGTTTACAGTGTACAGTGTACAGTTTTCAGTTTTCAGTTAACAGTTTACAGTTTTCTGTTTTCAGTTTTCAGTTATTTTTCAGTTTTACAGTTTTCAGTTTTCTGTTTTCTGTTATCTATTTCAGTTTTCAGTTTTCAGTTTACTGTTTTCTGTTTTCAGTTTTCAGTTTTCAACTTACAGTTAACAGTTTACAGTTTTCAGTTTTCTATCTGTTTTCAGTTTATCAGTTTTCAGTTTACAGTTTACAGTTAACAGTTTACACTTAACAGTTTACACTTTACAGTTTTCAGTTTTCAGTTTACAGTTTTCTGTTTTCAGTTTTCAGTTTTCAGTTTTCTATCTGTTTTCGGTTTTCAGTTTTCAGTTTACAGTTTTCAGTTTTTAGTTTTCAGTTTACAGTTTTCTATCTGTTTTCGGTTTTCAGTTTATCAGTTTTCAGTTTACAGTTTACAGTTTAAAGTTTACGCTTTACACTTTACAGTTTTCTGTTTTCAGTTTTCAGTTTACAGTTTACAGTTTTCTGTTTTCTGTTTTCAGTTTTCAGTTATTTTTCAGTTTTCATTTTTTTGTTTTTTGTTATCTATTTCAGTTTTCAGTTTTCAGTTTTCAATTATTTTTTTTCAGCTTTTAGTTTTCTGTTTTCTGTTTTCAGTTTCCAGTTTCCAGTTTCCAGTTTACAGTTTACAGTTTTCAGTTTACAGTTTACACTTTACACTTAACAGTTTTCAGTTTTCAGTTTTCTGTTTTCGGATTTCTGTTATCTGTTTTCTGTTATCTGTTTTCTGTTGTCAGTTAACAGTTTACAGTTATTTTTTAGTTTTCAGTTAACAGTTTTAAGTTTACACTTTACAGTTTTCAGTTTTCTGTTAACTGTTTTCAGAGTTCAGTTTTCGGTTTTCAGTATTCAGTTAAAAGTTTACAGTTTACAGTTTATAGTTTACAGTTTACAGCTAACAGTTTTCTGTTTTCAGTTTAAATTTATTTTTTTTCAGTTTTTAGTTTTCTGTTTTCTGTTTTCAGTTTCCAGTTTACAGTTTACAGTTTACAGTTTTCAGTTTTCAGTTTTCAGTTTTCAGTTTACAGTTTTTAATTTTCTGTTATCGGATTTCTGTTTTATGTTTTCATTTTTCAGTTTTCTGTTTTCTGTTTTCAGTTTCCAGTTTACAGTTTCCAGTTTCCAGTTTACAGCTTACAGTTTACACTTTACAGTTTTCAGTTTACAGTTTACAGTTTTCAGTTTTCAGTTTTCAGTTTTCAGTTTCATGTTTTCAGTTTTCAGTTTTCAGCTTAAAGATTACAGTTTACAGTTTACAGTTTACAGTTTTCAGTTTACAGTTTTCAGTTTACAGTTTTCTGTTTTCAGTTTTCAGTTATTTTTCAGTTTTCAGTTTTCTGTTTTTTGTTATCTATTTCAGTTTTCAGTTTTCAGTTTTCAGTTTACAGTTTTCAGTTTACAGTTTTCTGTTTTCAGTTTTCAGTTATTTTTCAGTTTTCAGTTTTCTGTTTTTTGTTATCTATTTCAGTTTTCAGTTTTCAGTTTACACTTTACAGTTTTCAGTTTTCAGTTTTCAGTTTTCTATCTGTTTTCAGTTTATCAGTTTTCAGTTTTCTATCTGTTTTCGGTTTTCAGTTTTCAGTTTACTATCTGTTTTCAGTTTATCAGTTTTCAGTTTTCTATCTGTTTTCGGTTTTCAGTTTTCAGTTTTCAGTTTTCAGTTTTCTATCAGTTTTCAGTTTTTAGTTTTCTATCTGTTTTCGGTTTTCAGTTTATCAGTGTACAGATTACAGTTTTCAGTTTATCAGTTTTCAGTTTACGTTTAAGTTTACAGTTTTCTGTTTTCAGCTTTCAGTTATTTTTCAGTTTTCAGTTTTCATTTAACAGTTTACAGTTTACAGTTTTCAGTTTTCAGTTTTCTATCTGTTTTCAGTTTATCAGTTTTCAGTTTTCTATCTGTTTTCGGTTTTCAGTTTTCAGTTTTCAGTTTTCTATCAGTTTTCGGTTTTCAGTTTACAGTTATCAGTTTTCAGTTAACAGTTTTTTAATTTCAGTTTTCAGTTTTTTTTTAATATTTCAGTTTTCAGTTTACAGTTTACAGTTTTCTATCTGTTTTCGGTTTTCAGTTTATCAGTTTTCAGTTTACAGTTATTTGTTTTCAGTTTACAGTTAACAGTTTTTTAATTTCAGTTTTTTTTTTAATTTTTCAGTTTTCAGTTTTCAGTTTACAGTTTACACTTTACAGTTTTCAGCTTTCAGTTTTCAGTTTTAAGTTCTTTTGTTTTCGGTTTTCTATTACCTGTTTTCTGTTGTCATTTTTCAGTTTTTTGTTTTCATTTTTCAGTTTTCAGTTTCCAGTTTACAGTTTACAGTGTACAGTGTACAGTTTTCAGTTTTCAGTTAACAGTTTACGGTTTTCAGTTTTCAGTTTTCTATCTGTTTTCGATTTATCAGTTTTTAGTTTTCAGTTTTCTATCTGTTTTCGGTTTTCAGTTTTTAGTTTTCAGTTTTCAGTTTTCTATCTGTTTTCGGTTTTCAGTTTATCAGTTTTCAGTTTACAGTTATGTTTTCAGTTAACAGATTTTTAATTTCAGTTTTCAGTTTTTTTTTCATTTTTCAGTTTTTTTTTCATTTTTCAGTTTTCAGTTTTCAGTTTACAGTTAACGGTGTACAGTTTACAGTTTTCTGTTTTCAGTTTTCAGTTATTTTTCAGTTTTCAGTTTTCGTATTTCAGCTTACAGATTACAGTTTACAGTTAACAGTTTACACTTAACAGTTTACACTTTACAGTTTTCAGTTTACAGTTTTCAGTTAACAGTTTTTTGTTTTCAGTTTTCAGTTATTTTTTTCATTTTTCAGTTTATCAGTTTTCAGTTTACAGTTTGAAGTTTACATTTTACACTTTACAGTTTTCTGTTTTCATTTTTCAGTTTACAGTTTACAGTTTTCTGTTTTCAGTTTTCAGTTATTTTTCAGTTTTCAGTTTTCAGTTTTCTGTTTTTTGTTATTTATTTCAGTTTTCAGTTTTCTATCTGTTTTCGGTTTTCAATTTATCAGTGTACAGATTACAGTTTTCAGTTTATCAGTTTTCAGTTTACGTTTAAGTTTACAGTTTTCTGTTTTCAGCTTTCAGTAATTTTTCAGTTTTCAGTTTTCAGTTTTCAGTTTTAAGTTAACAGTTTACAGTTTTCAGTTTTCAGTTTTCTATCTGTTTACAGTTTACGGTTTTCAGTTTTCAGTTTTCTATCTGTTTTCAGTTTATCAGTTTTTAGTTTTCAGTTTCCTATCTGTTTTCGGTTTTCAGTTTTTAGTTTTCAGTTTTCAGTTTTCTATCTGTTTTCGGTTTTCAGTTTATCAGTTTTCAGTTTACAGTTATGTTTTCAGTTAACAGTTTTTTAATTTCAGTTTTCAGTTTTTTTTTCATTTTTCAGTTTTTTTTTCATTTTTCAGTTTTCAGTTTTCAGTTTACAGTTAACGGTGTACAGTTTACAGTTTTCTGTTTTCAGTTTTCAGTTATTTTTCAGTTTTCAGTTTTCAGTTTTCGTATTTCAGCTTACAGATTACAGTTTACAGTTAACAGTTTACACTTAACAGTTTACACTTTACAGTTTTCAGTTTACAGTTTTCAGTTAACAGTTTTTTGTTTTCAGTTTTCAGTTATTTTTTTCATTTTTCAGTTTATCAGTTTTCAGTTTACAGTTTAAAGTTTACACTTTACACTTTACAGTTTTCTGTTTTCATTTTTCAGTTTACAGTTTACAGTTTACAGTTTACAGTTTTCAGTTTTCAGTTATTTTTCAGTTTTCAGTTTTCAGTTTTCTGTTTTTTGTTATTTATTTCAGTTTTCAGTTTTCAGTTTTCAGTTTTCTATCTGTTTTCGGTTTTCAATTTATCAGTGTACAGATTACAGTTTTCAGTTTATCAGCTTTCAGTTTACGTTTAAGTTTACAGTTTTCTGTTTTCAGCTTTCAGTAATTTTTCAGTTTTCAGTTTTCAGTTTTCAGTTTTAAGTTAACAGTTTACAGTTTTCAGTTTTCAGTTTTCTATCTGTTTTCAGTTTATCAGTTTTTAGTTTTCAGTTTTCTATCTGTTTTCGGTTTTCAGTTTATCAGTTTTCAGTTTACAGTTATGTTTTCAGTTAACAGTTTTTTAATTTCAGTTTTCAGTTATTTTTCAGTTTTCAGTTTTCAGTTTTCGTATTTCAGCTTACAGATTACAGTTTACAGTTAACAGTTTACACTTAACAGTTTACACTTTACAGTTTTCAGTTAACAGTTTTTTGTTTTCAGTTTTCATTTTTCAGTTTATCAGTTTTCAGTTTACAGTTTAAAGTTTACACTTTACACTTTACAGTTTTCTGTTTTCATTTTTCAGTTTACAGTTAACAGTTTTCTGTTTTCAGTTTTCAGTTATTTTTCAGTTTTTAGTTTTCAGTATTCTGTTTTTTGTTATTGAATTCAGTTTTCAGTTTTCAGTTTTTAGTTTACTGTTTACAGTTTTCAGTTTTCAGTTTACAGTTAACGGTGTACAGTTTACAGTTTTCTGTTTTCAGTTTTCAGTTATTTTTCAGTTTTCAGTTTTCAGTTTTCGTATTTCAGCTTACAGATTACAGTTTACAGTTAACAGTTTACACTTAACAGTTTACACTTTACAGTTTTCAGTTTACAGTTTTCAGTTAACAGTTTTTTGTTTTCAGTTTTCAGTTATTTTTTTCATTTTTCAGTTTATCAGTTTTCAGTTTACAGTTTAAAGTTTACACTTTACACTTTACAGTTTTCTGTTTTCATTTTTCAGTTTACAGTTTACAGTTTACAGTTTTCTGTTTTCAGTTTTCAGTTATTTTTCAGTTTTCAGTTTTCAGTTTTCTGTTTTTTGTTATTTATTTCAGTTTTCAGTTTTCAGTTTTCAGTTTTCTATCTGTTTTCAGATTATCAGTTTTTAGTTTTCAGTTTTCTATCTGTTTTCGGTTTTCAGTTTTTAGTTTTCAGTTTTCAGTTTTCTATCTGTTTTCGGTTTTCAGTTTATCAGTTTTCAGTTTACAGTTATGTTTTCAGTTAACAGATTTTTAATTTCAGTTTTCAGTTTTTTTTTCATTTTTCAGTTTTTTTTTCATTTTTCAGTTTTCAGTTTTCAGTTTACAGTTAACGGTGTATAGTTTACAGTTTTCTGTTTTCAGT